>JAZGTN010000050.1:3535634-4953452 GCA_037783415.1 Leptasterias polaris | reverse complement strand
AAACACGCTGAGATTAATTTTTTACTAAGAAACAAGGGTGTAGTGAACAAACTGGTTCATTCTGAGCGTATTCTGAGACGAAAAAAATTCAAACCCCTCCAAACACGCTGAGATTAATTTTTTACTAAGAAACAAGGGTGTTGTGAACAAACTGGTTCATTCTGAGCGTATTCTGAGACGAGAAAAATTCAAACCCCTCCAAACACGCTGAGATTAATTTTTTACTAAGAAACAAGGGGTGTTGTGAACAAACTGGTTCATTCTGAGCGTATTCTGAGACGAAAAAAATTCAAACCCCTCCAAACACGCTGAGATTAATTTTTTACTAAGAAACAAGGGTGTAGTGAACAAACTGGTTCATTCTGAGCGTATTCTGAGACGAAAAAAATTCAAACCCCTCCAAACACGCTGAGATTAATTTTTTACTAAGAAACAAGGGTGTTGTGAACAAACTGGTTCATTCTGAGCGTATTCTGAGACGAAAAAAATTCAAACCCCTCCAAACACGCTGAGATTAATTTTTTACTAAGAAACAAGGGTGTTGTGAACAAACTGGTTCATTCTGAGCGTATTCTGAGACGAAAAAAATTCAAACCCCTCCAAACACGCTGAGATTAATTTTTTACTAAGAAACAAGGGTGTAGTGAACAAACTGGTTCATTCTGAGCGTATTCTGAGACGAAAAAAATTCAAACCCCTCCAAACACGCTGAGATTAATTTTTTACTAAGAAACAAGGGTGTTGTGAACAAACTGGTTCATTCTGAGCGTATTCTGAGACGAAAAAAATTCAAACCCCTCCAAACACGCTGAGATTAATTTTTTACTAAGAAACAAGGGTGTAGTGAACAAACTGGTTCATTCTGAGCGTATTCTGAGACGAAAAAAATTCAAACCCCTCCAAACACGCTGAGATTAATTTTTTACTAAGAAACAAGGGTGTAGTGAACAAACTGGTTCATTCTGAGCGTATTCTGAGACGAAAAAAATTCAAACCCCTCCAAACACGCTGAGATTAATTTTTTACTAAGAAACAAGGGTGTTGTGAACAAACTGGTTCATTCTGAGCGTATTCTGAGACGAAAAAAATTCAAACCCCTCCAAACACGCTGAGATTAATTTTTTACTAAGAAACAAGGGTGTAGTGAACAAACTGGTTCATTCTGAGCGTATTCTGAGACGAAAAAAATTCAAACCCCTCCAAACACGCTGAGATTAATTTTTACTAAGAAACAAGGGTGTAGTGAACAAACTGGTTCATTCTGAGCGTATTCTGAGACGAAAAAAATTCAAACCCCTCCAAACACGCTGAGATTAATTTTTTACTAAGAAACAAGGGTGTAGTGAACAAACTGGTTCATTCTGAGCGTATTCTGAGACGAAAAAAATTCAAACCCCTCCAAACACGCTGAGATTAATTTTTTACTAAGAAACAAGGGTCGTAGTGAACAAACTGGTTCATTCTGAGCGTATTCTGAGACGAAAAAATTCAAACCCCTCCAAACACGCTGAGATTAATTTTTTACTAAGAAACAAGGGTGTAGTGAACAAACTGGTTCATTCTGAGCGTATTCTGAGACGAAAAAAAATTCAAACCCCTCCAAACACGCTGAGATTATTTTTTTACTAAGAAACAAGGGTGTTGTGAACAAACTGGTTCATTCTGAGCGTATTCTGAGACGAAAAAAATTCAAACCCCTCCAAACACGCTGAGATTAATTTTTTACTAAGAAACAAGGGTGTTGTGAACAAACTGGTTCATTCTGAGCGTATTCTGAGACGAAAAAAATTCAAACCCCTCCAAACACGCTGAGATTAATTTTTTACTAAGAAACAAGGGTGTAGTGAACAAACTGGTTCATTCTGAGCGTATTCTGAGACGAAAAAAATTCAAACCCCTCCAAACACGCTGAGATTAATTTTTTACTAAGAAACAAGGGTGTAGTGAACAAACTGGTTCATTCTGAGCGTATTCTGAGACGAAAAAAATTCAAACCCCTCCAAACACGCTGAGATTAATTTTTTACTAAGAAACAAGGGTGTAGTGAACAAACTGGTTCATTCTGAGCGTATTCTGAGACGAAAAAAATTCAAACCCCTCCAAACACGCTGAGATTAATTTTTTACTAAGAAACAAGGGTGTAGTGAACAAACTGGTTCATTCTGAGCGTATTCTGAGACGAAAAAAATTCAAACCCCTCCAAACACGCTGAGATTAATTTTTTACTAAGAAACAAGGGTGTTGTGAACAAACTGGTTCATTCTGAGCGTATTCTGAGACGAAAAAAATTCAAACCCCTCCAAACACGCTGAGATTAATTTTTTACTAAGAAACAAGGGTGTTGTGAACAAACTGGTTCATTCTGAGCGTATTCTGAGACGAAAAAAATTCAAACCCCTCCAAACACGCTGAGATTAATTTTTTACTAAGAAACAAGGGTGTAGTGAACAAACTGGTTCATTCTGAGCGTATTCTGAGACGAAAAAAATTCAAACCCCTCCAAACACGCTGATATTAATTTTTTACTAAGAAACAAGGGTGTTGTGAACAAACTGGTTCATTCTGAGCGTATTCTGAGACGAAAAAAGTTCAAACCCCTCCAAACACGCTGAGATTAATTTTTTACTAAGAAACAAGGGTGTTGTGAACAAACTGGTTCATTCTGAGCGTATTCTGAGACGAAAAAAATTCAAACCCCTCCACACACGCTGAGATTAATTTTTTACTAAGAAACAAGGGTGTAGTGAACAAACTGGTTCATTCTGAGCGTATTCTGAGACGAAAAAAATTCAAACCCCTCCAAACACGCTGAGATTAATTTTTTACTAAGAAACAAGGGTCTAGTGAACAAACTGGTTCATTCTGAGCGTATTCTGAGACGAAAAAAATTCAAACCCCTCCAAACACGCTGAGATTAATTTTTTACTAAGAAACAAGGGTGTAGTGAACAAACTGGTTCATTCTGAGCGTATTCTGAGACGAAAAAAAATTCAAACCCCTCCAAACACGCTGAGATTATTTTTTTACTAAGAAACAAGGGTGTTGTGAACAAACTGGTTCATTCTGAGCGTATTCTGAGACGAAAAAAATTCAAACCCCTCCAAACACGCTGAGATTAATTTTTTACTAAGAAACAAGGGTGTTGTGAACAAACTGGTTCATTCTGAGCGTATTCTGAGACGAGAAAAATTCAAACCCCTCCAAACACGCTGAGATTAATTTTTTACTAAGAAACAAGGGGGTAGTGAACAAACTGGTTCATTCTGAGCGTATTCTGAGACGAAAAAAATTCAAACCCCTCCAAACACGCTGAGATTAATTTTTTACTAAGAAACAAGGGTATAGTGAACAAACTGGTTCATTCTGAGCGTATTCTGAGACGAAAAAAATTCAAACCCCTCCAAACACGCTGAGATTAATTTTTTACTAAGAAACAAGGGTGTAGTGAACAAACTGGTTCATTCTGAGCGTATTCTGAGACGAAAAAAATTCAAACCCCTCCAAACACGCTGAGATTAATTTTTTACTAAGAAACAAGGGTGTTGTGAACAAACTGGTTCATTCTGAGCGTATTCTGAGACGAAAAAAATTCAAACCCCTCCAAACACGCTGAGATTAATTTTTTACTAAGAAACAAGGGTGTAGTGAACAAACTGGTTCATTCTGAGCGTATTCTGAGACGAAAAAAATTCAAACCCCTCCAAACACGCTGAGATTAATTTTTTACTAAGAAACAAGGGTGTTGTGAACAAACTGGTTCATTCTGAGCGTATTCTGAGACGAGAAAAATTCAAACCCCTCCAAACACGCTGAGATTAATTTTTTACTAAGAGACAAGGGTGTTGTGAACAAACTGGTTCATTCTGAGCGTATTCTGAGACGACAAAAATTCAAACCCCTCCAAACACGCTGAGATTAATTTTTTACTAAGAAACAAGGGTGTAGTGAACAAACTGGTTCATTCTGAGCGTATTCTGAGACGAAAAAAATTCAAACCCCTCCAAACACGCTGAGATTAATTTTTTACTAAGAAACAAGGGTGTAGTGAACAAACTGGTTCATTCTGAGCGTATTCTGAGACGAAAAAAATTCAAACCCCTCCAAACACGCTGAGATTAATTTTTTACTAAGAAACAAGGGTGTAGTGAACAAACTGGTTCATTCTGAGCGTATTCTGAGACGAAAAAAATTCAAACCCCTCCAAACACGCTGAGATTAATTTTTTACTAAGAAACAAGGGTCTAGTGAACAAACTGGTTCATTCTGAGCGTATTCTGAGACGAAAAAAATTCAAACCCCTCCAAACACGCTGAGATTAATTTTTTACTAAGAAACAAGGGTGTAGTGAACAAACTGGTTCATTCTGAGCGTATTCTGAGACGAAAAAAAATTCAAACCCCTCCAAACACGCTGAGATTATTTTTTTACTAAGAAACAAGGGTGTTGTGAACAAACTGGGTCATTCTGAGTGTAATCGGAGAAGAAAAAAAATTCAAACCCCTCAAAACACGCTGAGATTAATTTTTTACTAAGAAACAAGGGTGTTCTGAACAAACTGGTTCATTCTGAGCGTATTCTGAGACGAAAAAAATTCAAACCCCTCCAAACACGCTGAGATTAATTTCTTACTAAGAAACAAGGGTGTTGTGAACAAACTGGTTCATTCTGAGCGTATTCTGAGACGAAAAAAAATTCAAACCCCTCCAAACACGCTGAGATTAATTTTTTACTAAGAAACAAGGGTGTTGTGAACAAACTGGTTCATTCTGAGCGTATTCTGAGACGAAAAAAATTCAAACCCCTCCAAACACGCTGAGATTAATTTCTACTAAGAAACAAGGGTGTTGTGAACAAACTGGTTCATTCTGAGCGTATTCTGAGACGAAAAAAATTCAAACCCCTCCAAACACGCTGAGATTAATTTCTTACTAAGAAACAAGGGTGTTGTGAACAAACTGGTTCATTCTGAGCGTATTCTGAGACGAAAAAAATTCAAACCCCTCCAAACACGCTGAGATTAATTTCTTACTAAGAAACAAGGGTGTTGTGAACAAACTGGTTCATTCTGAGCGTATTCTGAGACGAAAAAAATTCAAACCCCTCCAAACACGCTGAGATTAATTTTTTACTAAGAAACAAGGGTGTAGTGAACAAACTGGTTCATTCTAAGCGTATTCTGAGACGAAAAAAATTCAAACCCCTCCAAACACGCTGAGATTAATTTTTTACTAAGAAACAAGGGTGTTGTGAACAAACTGGTTCATTCTGAGCGTATTCTGAGACTAAAAAAATTCAAACCCCTCCAAACACGCTGAGATTAATTTTTTACTAAGAAACAAGGGTGTTGTGAACAAACTGGGTCATTCTGAGTGTAATCGGAGAAGAAAAAAAATTCAAACCCCTCAAAACACGCTGAGATTAATTTTTTACTAAGAAACAAGGGTGTTCTGAACAAACCTCAGAATGAACCAGTTTGTTCAGAACACCCTTGTTTCTTAGTAAAGAATTAATCTCAGCGTGTTTTGAGGAGTTTGAATTTTTTTCATCTCTGATTACGCTCAGAATGAATCAGTTTGTTCAGAACACCCTTGTTTCTTAATAAATAATTTACCTCAGCGTGTTTTGAGGAGTTTGAATTTGTTTCTTCTCCGATTATGCTCAGAATGAAGCAGTTTGTTCAGAACACCCTTGTTTCTTAGTAAATAATTAATCTCAGCGTGTTTTGAGGAGTTTGAACTTTTTTCATCTCTGATTACGCTCAGAATGAATCAGTTTGTTCAGAACACCCTTGTTTCTTAGTAAATAATTTACCTCAGCGTGTTTTGAGGAGTTTGAATTTGTTTCTTCTCCGATTATGCTCAGAATGAAGTAGTTTGTTCAGAACACCCTTGTTTGTTAGTAAAGAATTAATCTCAGCCTGTTTTGAGGAGTTTGAATTTTTTTCATCTCCGATTACGCTCAGAATGAACCAGTTTGTTCAGAACACCTTTCTTTCTTAGTAAAGAATTAATCCCAGCGTGTTTTGAGGAGTTTGAATTTTTTCTTCTCCGATTACGCTCAGAATGAAGCAGTTTGTTCACAACACCCTTGTTTCTTAGTACAGAATTAATCTAAGAGCGTTTTGAGGAGTTTGAATTTTTTTCATCTCCGATTACGCTCAGAATGAACCAGTTTGTTCAGAACACCCTTGTTAAAGAATTAATCTCAGTGTGTTTTGAGGAGTTTGAATTTTTTTCATCTCCGATTACGCTCAGAATGAACCAGTTTGTTCAGAACACCCTTGTTTCTTTGGGTGCGTTCGATTAGCTTCCCCGGGTCGACCCCGGTGGGCTCATCCGGGTGAGCCCTCGACAAGAGCTAATCGAACGATCACTCGCCCCCTCGTGGTGAGATATGGGAAAGTGTCAAAGGTCGGCGGAGGAATCGGCGCGGCATTTAATTTTTCAAAAACACAACAATCGTCCACTGTCGTCTGCTAGCGCTAAAATGGAAAGGCGTAAGTCTAAATTAGTAGCAACGATTGTTTCTCTTCGTTCTATTAATACAGTAATTAAAGACCAAATTCAGTCTATTGATCAAATGAGTAAAAATGATAGTTTGTACTTGAATTTAATTACAAGCAGACGTGAAAAGGTGCCAAAAATAGTGGGGTACTGCGAGTCTACCGTTCTATTATACGAGCCTACTGATTTCAAACAGCACTTCAGACTAGAAAAGGAGACCTTTGAGGCATTTCTCTGCAAGCTTGGCCCTTGCCCGGAGTTTGTACAGAGACAAATTCCAGGGAGACAACAAATCTCAGTAGAGAAGTCAGCCCTGGTATTCCTGTGGTATGTTGGTAAGTCTAATAGTTTCATTTAAAAATCATCAAACGGTACATTTCGACTGTTTGGTATGTCTCTGAGTCTGATGCTTGGTGTTAGGCCTAGGCCTGATTATTTGCATGTGGGGGTCAAGCATATCTCATTTATTTAAAACACAGGTCTACATTTTGATGAGCTTATTTGTTTGGTCCATGATCATAAAAATGATTATACAAGTTACAATCAATTATTTTTCTTCAGTCTATTAAACAAAGTAAATCAAGTTGTACAACAAATAGTGATTTTACTTTCAATACTTTCAATTCATTTATTAAAATCAACATATTGAAGCTATTTAAATAATAAATTTAAATATTTAAATATTTAAATATTTAAATAATGCAGTTTATGGACACTGGTGTGATATGTATGTTAACAAGGCCAGTATATTTGAGTACTATGTAGAGTAAAATAATTCCTGCAAATTGTATTAGTCTCTGCTTTTCACATAAATAAATTAACCGGTATTTGGTTTATACATATCAACAAATATTTCAGACTGAGCATACTTATAGCAAGGACATTTGGCTACATAATATTAAATTTGCACCCAATGTAAACAGTTCTACGTGGTTTTTTTTTTTTTACAAGTAATAAAATAATTCCTGCAAATTGTGTTAGTCTCTGCTTTTCACATAAATAAATTAACCGGTGTTAGGCATAGGGCTACATAATAATAAATATTAAATATCAACTCGACATCTCATTTTTTTGTACAAGTAATTCGTGTTGATACAATTGAGTGTCTGGCTCAATTAAGCCTTTGTTGGCTACAAGTGCTTTTTTTTTAAATTAATAAACCATCATTTGTTTTTAAAATAACATTATTCCCCATTTAATGCAAACTTTTTTTGTTTTAATCAATAATGCAGGCAATCTGGAATCTTTTCGTTCTATGGCTGACCGCTTTGACTTATCGAAATCAACAGCACATGAATGCTGCAAGAAGGTAGCTAATGCAGTAAAGTTGCAATTGTTAAGTGGCCAAACACCACTGAAGCGCAGAATGCCAATGCTATTGGTTTTGCAAAACTCTGTGCCCTCCCCAACATCATTGGAGCAGTAGATGGCTGCCACATCAGGATTAAAGCACCAACAAGTCACCCAGAGGCTTACTTTAATCGTAAGCATCACTACTCAATTGTCCTCCAAGGGGTGTGTGACCATCAGCTTATCTTTACCAATATTATGTGTGGCTGGCCAGGTAGCTGCCATGATGCGAGGGTTTTCCGTAACTCAAGCATGTACACATCATCAGCAAATAAGTTCCTTGATGAAAAATATTTAATTGGTGACTCAGCCTACCCCCTTGATACAAACATTAGTCATCGGGCCAGTATCACACCCTGCAAAGCGTACTATATTTGTAGCTGTATTCAACTCATACTTGTGTGACAACTATGTGTCAGTCAACACTACTTTAATTAAAGAAGCATTATAAAATTAAAAATTATAAATTATAAAATACGAATGTTGATTACAATTATGATTATTTTTGTACCTCCATTAATTATTCGTTGTGCACTTGGTGAATCAAGTGTTACACTGTACACCTCTCCATCGGCCTGAAGTTGTAAAGTCTTCCAATAACTGTAATTTAGACAATTTCCAAAAATAAATATTCCAAAGTAAACTTATAATTATTATAATTATTAGAATTCAAAATTAAATACTGTGTGGGTCATTCCACACCAACTCACCCAATATTTTGAAAGAGCACAACCAAATTTACAGTGACCGACTCAGATTTTTTTATTAATCTTTTATGAACACACGCAAATTTTTGTTTGCCAAATCTTTTTCGTTTTTAACATACCACCCCTTCAACAATTATGTAGTCCTGCCCATTTTTTCACCCCAAATGAACAAATAAACCGTCCTCAAACATCAACAACAACAAATACGTTAATTTAAAGTTTATTTATTCACTTACGACGTGTCATCAGTAGCTGAGGCACTGGCACTGCTGGCTGGATTGTTCATTCTGCTGGCAGACGACGCAGGCGACATTCTTGCCGCCATCTTGTGTGTTTATTTACCAGTCAATCCCCCAAACGACTAGTCGACGACGTCATCGACGTCATCGTTCCCCTAATGACCTCCTGCCCGACCGGAGTAATCGGGGCTCACCCGGCCGCGGGTGAGCCACCACAGTGACGTCAGAGCTAATCGAACGCACCGGGGGAGACCAGGGTCGACCCGGGGAAGCTAATCGAACGCACCCTCTTAGTGTGACGAAAATGCCCAAAATTTAGTCATTTTTCGTCAGTCTTACCTTATAATTAATTCCTGGTAACTCTTGTTATTTCCAGAGACACTTTCAGTAACTTTCAAAGTCTTTATTTCCACATTTACGATGTATAAATCCACATTTTTGTAGCTGTCATTATCACACGATGTGACACACGAACACACACTATGTACTAAATAAACACAGTTTGTATACAATCCAAGATGGCGTCTTCCGTTGTTCTAAACTTTGCTACGATTGGTCGAAAGCTGGTAATTAATTTTCTAGTTTGAGATTAGCCACAAAAACACCTTTCTTTATGAGTGTAGATTTACATTATTTCATACTGAACAAGCTTTTATTCTTTTGATACACATTAGAGTGAGATTCTTCGAGTAGAGGAATTAAGTAGAAAAACTATGCACTTATTGTCTGTTTCAAGAACTGACTGAGTCGTTCATATTAATTAGGGGACGTCATACAACTTTATCAATGAAAATGGCTTTGTTTACGTTCGGGATTAAAATTACTTTTGGTATAGATTTCAAGTAATAACCTTCTTTCATGACTATTTATTTCTTACAAATATAGACAGATTAAATATTAAGGAGTAATTTAGCTCATTTATTCAGAGCAAACTTGTACAAAAATAGTATTTTGAGCTGGTTTTCGACTTGAACTTGGAGATTAATTTAGCCAATGTTAAATTTAGGGGCGTGGTTTAACTTTTGTGCGTGAGAACTTTTTATGCGTAAGAGGCGCGCAGTTCAACTAGTATAAATAGAGCAAATTTTGGGGATTTCAGCACCCCTTCTCACTCATTCACTCTGCTGACTGACTGGCTGCTTGTAGATTTTGACAAGAGTAATTTAAGAGAGTTGCTGACCTCCAAACTTTACAAATTTCAAGGAGCGCAGTGAGATATTGAGGTTTATTAATAATATTTTAGGAAATTCTTCTTGGAATTTGTATTCTAGGATTATTTATCACTGCTTTGTTTGGATTTTATACATCTATCTTTAACTTGGGAGATGTCACTTAAGGAATTGTGGAGCTAATTTAGTGGAGCTGTGGAGCTAGATTTCTTACGTGGGGAGCCAAACACTTAAGCAATTGTAGAGCTAAATTAGTTTAGCTGTGGAGCTAGATTATTGCTCAGGGAGCAACTTTAATACTTGAGGAGATGTGGAGCTAGATTATTGCTCAGGGAGCAACTTTAATACTTGAGGAGATGTGGAGCTAGATTAATGCTCGGGGAGCAACTTTAATACTTGAGGAGATGTGGAGCTAGATTATTGCTCGGGGAGCAACTTTAATACTTGAGGAGATGTGGAGTTAGATTATTGCTCGGGGAGCAACTTTAATACTTGAGGAGATGTGGAGCTAGATTATTGCTCGGGGAGCAACTTTAATACTTGAGGAGATGTGGAGCTAGATTATTGCTCGGGGAGCAACTTTAATACTTGAGGAGATGTGGAGCTAGATTATTGCTCGGGGAGCAACTTTAATACTTGAGGAGATGTGGAGCTAGATTATTGCTCGGGGAGCAACTTTAATACTTGAGGAGATGTGGAGCTAGATTAATGCTCGGGGAGCAAATTTAACACTTGAAGAGCTGTAGATAATTTATGATACGAGAGGAGCTAGTTAACCGTTTGAGAGGAGCCAATCTTAAGTTTCGGGGAGCATCTCCCCATAGTAGCAGTAAAGACAATATAGATTTGGATAGTTGCAATATAAAACTAGCTAATATTTTCCAGTAGGTTTATTTAAGGAGTATTTTAGGAGTCAAGTGCATATTGTAGGACGAAAGGTGCCTAGTATCACTTGTGAATTTGGTGGGAAGTGGGTATTGTTGTTAGCTCAAGGAGCGCAGTACCACTTCATTGTTTTCAATAAGTGCATATTGCAGGACGAAAGGTGCCTAGTATCACTTGTATATATTTGTCTATATTGGATTTGCAGGCGAAGAGCCAGCAAATTATTAATGGTTTAAAGACTGGAAGATATTAGAGACCTAGTGCATAGTGTAACTTGAATCTATTTCTCAAGACAATTATTGGCCTGGAAGAGCGGATGTTGTAAATAATAATTTGAGGAATTTGAGAGTTGAATTAAAACAATTTGACCTTTTGTAGAGTTGAAACCATTCTGTGTCTAAATTAAATTATTTGTTTTCATCCCTGAATTATTCTCTTACTTGGTCATATATTTTGACGACGGACCCTAGTCTACCAATTCGTGATACTAAACCGGTGAGGCGGAACTCCGGTGGTTTAGGCCTGTAAATTTTCCGCCTGGTGGCAGCGCTATCGATGACGACCTGTGAGAGGACCCGGGTCGCCGCAATTTCCGCCACAATGGTGGCAGCGGTGGGATGAAATAGTTTTAGGATAATTATTCAGAGATGAAAATTAATGCATGCAGTTTTAGGATAAAACTTTGGATTTAAGATAGTGTTCCAGATAAAATTTTAGATTAAAAAAAAGAAAAGAAATATATCTTGAGAGAAAAACACTCAAGACATAAAGGACATAGCTTGTAAGGATTACAAAGGAGGTAACACAGTTCAAGGAAAACTTGAGTGGATAAGAAGACATGGATGAAATGAACACTGATGTTCAAGAGGTGGATAGATGTTTGGAGGTCAGTAACACCAACTTAAGTCAGTCAGGCAATACAGCCGCACCAGGGAAGCAAGGAATTGGACAGAAAACTGTAGTCATGGACGAAATGACATACAGAGGAGATCCATTAGCTCATGAGGATAACCGTGGTCCTTATCCTCACACAAAAGCAGCAGAACTTAGGTTCAGCTAACCAGAGTTGGAACCACATGAACGTGAGGAATACCAAAGTAACAGGAGGATGCGAAATCAAAACACATACCTAGTTCGAGGAGAACTTCCGTATAATAGAGATGATGACTATGATGGACAAAATGGATAGACGATATGAGGAGCCCGGGAGAAATCGGCACACAGCTAAAGATACTCATGAACCTTATGCAAGTGTAGACAATAACGGATTTTTTAGAAATACAGAAAGACGTGGAGACCGATCTTTCATCAGTAAGAAAGAAGTAACTCCTGAAAAATTTGATGGTCGCGTAGGATGGGGAGATTATCACAGACATTTTGAAGCTTGCAAGATAGTAAATAAATGGACAGATAAAGATGCAGCTTTTCACCTGGCCACAAGTTTACAAGGACCAGCATTAAATTAAAAGTATTGGGGAATATGCCAATGAATGGTCATATGACTTATAGTGAATTAGTGCTAAAGTTGAACCAAAGATTTGGATCTGGAAAACACCCAGAGAACTATCTGTTAGAGCTTAGGATGCGGAAGAGGAAACAGAATGAAACACTTCAAGAAATTGGCCAAGAAATACGAGATTGTACTGCCATGGCATACCCAGAATTACCTAGAGAAGTAAGAGAAAGATTGGCAAAA
Organism: Leptasterias polaris; assembly: GCA_037783415.1. Classification (NCBI taxonomy): domain Eukaryota; kingdom Metazoa; phylum Echinodermata; class Asteroidea; order Forcipulatida; family Asteriidae; genus Leptasterias; species Leptasterias polaris. The sequence continues at coordinate 4,940,903 of JAZGTN010000050.1, read as the reverse complement.
GGACACTTTCTTGATGCTATGGATGACCCAGAAATTAGAGCTGGAATATTTCGGTCAAGACCGGAGACACTAGATGATGCGATAAGAGCAGCTTCAGAAACAGAATGTTTCTTGCTCACAGAACACAGTCGGGATCGGATGAAGCCGAATAGGTATTCAAGGAACATTACTGGAACTGATGGAGTATCAAATCAGATGACAAGTTTTGCTACAGGACTAGCAGAAATAAGAACAACGTTAGCAGAGCTAACAGAAGCCATGCAACACATGAGGAGGAGTTCGATACATTGCAATAGAGAGGAGTTGGAGATGAGAAAACCCTTTGCTCGTAATTGTCTAACACAGGATCCACGAAACCAACAGCACCGGGTGATGCCGTCAAACATTTGTCGGTCAACTCCGAGGGTCGAGAGGAGGCCGCAAAATTTCGGGAAAGACCCAGTGAACCAGAGGAGCACAGTTTCAAGAAACTAGAGTTTCCTAAGACAGTTGGACAATCTAAAAAGGATAAAATGCAAGCAGGACTCTTTGTTAATGGAAAAATCTGTGGCAAGGATAGACACGGGATCAACCCACACAGTTATTTCAAAGTCGACTTACCTTAACAGGAGCACCAATGAAGTTGTTCAGGATAATACTACAATAAGGATTACTGTACAGAACTTTAATCCACTTAATCAAAGTCGATGGGATACCCATTTTTTCCATAACAGTAAACATATAAACCCAACTAATACGATCAAAAGTTTTTTCCTGATCTATGCTGAGAAGACAAGCTTGTAAATTATTCCAGTTTGCAAAATCAATAACATCTCGTAAGAGCATAATATTCTCTTGAATATTTCTAGAGGTAACCCCACAGGTTTGCTCTTCTCCGATAATAAAGGGCATGATGCGTTTCAATCTGTTGGTGATCACTTTAGACAGGATTTTATAATCCACGTTGAGCAGGCTAATGGGTCGCCAGTTTTTTAAATCGTGTCTGTCGCCCAAATTTTTATAAATGAGTCTAATCAATGCCGCATTCATAGATTTACACATTGTACCCTTTTTAAGACAATCATTATAAATATCAATTAAATCTAAACTAATGATATCCCAAAAGGTTTGGTAGAATTCTACAGTCAGACTATCCTGACCCGGGGACTTAGGCCTAGTTTTGTTCATCTGAAAAATTGCTGTCCTAACTTCATCTGCAGTAATTTCACAATCGAGGTTAGAATGAATGTCTTCAGGAATTTGTTTGGTTTCTATTTGGAAACAATATCCTGTAGGTGAAAGTAAGATATTTCCTCTGCCTTCTACAAATTACCATAGAACATGTTGGCACAATTTAACATAGTGTCTGATTGGTTGGCATAACTACCGTCGTTGGTGAGTAATTTGTCGATTTTCCCATTATTAATTTGCTGCTTTTCCAGGTTAAGGAAATATTTAGAAGCTTTTTCGCCTTTATCTTTAATAGTGTTATTTTACGGATTCTAATTTGGGCTTTTTCCACTCATTAGTCTCGTAAATTTGAAGCTCGGCTTCAATTTTATTAATAGCATCAACATCGGAGTTTAAACCTTTACTCAAGAGAGAAGCATATTGTTTCTGTAAGTTAACTTGATGTCGTTTTTGAACTGAGGCTTTTTCTTTACCATATTCTTGAATAATTTCCTTTATCCTAAATTTGCCACTTTCCCACCTGTCAGACACGATGTCATAGTTATATTTTTGTGTTATCCAGTAATTCCAAAAGGTAACAATTCTAAAGTTGCAATCTTCGTCTTTTAGAAGACTATTATTGCATATCCATCTGCCTTGACCGTGTGGTGTACTAGTGTCATGTAATTTCATACAGACAATATATGATGATCAGAAAGTCCATACGAAATGACGGACATATCTATCACACTGCAGAGAAGATTGAAAGAGATAAATAAATAATCGATCCTACTTTCTTGTTTAGTGGCTTTATGATAATGGGTGCTTCCTGTTTTTTCGGGGTGAACTGTGCGCCAAGAATCGATGAGATTTTTTTCCTGTGTAACATTCTTAAGAATAACTTTACTAACATCTTTAATAATGGAATTATCAATGTTGCAATTAAAATCCCCTCCTATTATCCAATTATAATCACCAGTTATACGATCACTTAGATTATCAAAAAAATAAGATCTGGCATACTGTTCGTTTGGAGCATAAACAGAGGCTACCGATAGAGTAGTATTATTCCAATTGATTTCTCCTTTAATCCATCTGCCTTCCTCATCTTTATCAATATTTTTTACATCAAGATCATATTTTTCTGAGACAAGGATCGCTACCCCCCGTGACAGAAATACATTTGTCCTTTCCACTGTGTGCTCCAAATGGAGACATCAGCTGGTTCGCTATGAGTTTTCTGGAGGAAAATGATACTAAATTTTCTGCGCTCCAAATAGTCAAACAAAACATTTCTTTTCAAATCTTTTCTTAAACCATTTACATTAATCGATGCCACTGATAAGAAGGACATACATAAGATAAGTTTTATCACACATTGTACCATGGCGTATTAAAAAGAAAATGTTCTCTTTACTTTGATCTTCCTCTTCCCCTGCCTCTTTGGCTTGGTTGGCTGTCCTGCGTTAGAGAGTTTGTGTCTTTATGCGTCTTATCATGTTGTGGGTCTTCTTGTGTTTTTCTCACCCACGACGTGCACTTCTTCCTCACTCTTTGCACTACAAAACCATCTTGTATGTCATATTCTTCATCCCCAGTGTTTGTGTGGGAGTCTTGTTCCATGTCTCCATCAGAGCCATCCTTGTCGTTTGTTTCTTCTGATCTTTGTTGAGTGTCCATATCTTGGGATTCGTTAGCGGCTTCTTCTTTTCTGTTGTCTCTGGTTTGTTTTCTGATAACTGTTCTGGTTTCGCTATCTTCCTCTTCACTTGTTTTCCTTTTTCTTGACGTTTTCTTTGGCATTTCTAGATCCCAGAAACCTGTCTTTGCTTTAGTTGGTTTCTTCTTCTGTTGGTTTCCCTTTACTGTGTCTGAAAACAACTTTTTGGGAGATTGTGTTTTCTCAGTTGTTTCCTTCTTCTCTTGGGTTTGTTTCTGATGTGGTTGGTCTATTGCTTGTTCGGTTTCTATTGGGGTAGGTTAGCTTTGGGTGTCGTCTGTGTCATCGTTGTAATCATGCCACGATGCACTGTGTCTGTCACTTCCGCATACAAAGCATTTACCACGAAGGTTGCAATCCCTGGCTAAGTGGTTTAGGCTTGCCACAGATCTTGCATGTTCTTTGCTGGCCGCGATACCTCACAGGGAGAGTGAAGGCTCCAACCTTCACGTAGCTTGGGATCGGCTTCTTTATGTTTTTGATAAGCAGACTTCTCACTCCCGTCTCCACTCCCTTGTCGAACTCATAGACTTGTCTTCGGATGTTGGCCACCGTGCCAAACTGCATTAGGACAGTAACAACTGTATCGGGCATTTCATATGGAGCCTTGACATAATACAGCGCTATTCTGTACATTGGCTCTTTCGTACGGAAGTGTATATAGGACATACCGAAGAAAAAAAATCGGGCTCAACTATTCCGCCCGGGCAGATTACTATTTCGCCCGGGCGGATTACTATTTCGCCCGGGCGGATTACTATTCCGCCCGGGCGGATTACTATTCCGCCCGGGCGGATTTATGGGAGTCAAAAATTTGACTCCCATAAATGGCCGACCGTGTTAGTTGACGATGTAAAAGGAAAACCTCGCAATTTCGAGGCATATTTGTGTAGATCATTGTATACTACTTTTACAACATCTTTCTAACCATATGCATTTTATAACAAACGGTTACAAACGCTTTTTATAGACCAACTCGTCCGATCCAAGGCAACGTGTCCCTTTAAGCATGACGCACACATTCTCACACAACAGGAAGCTTGTGTTAAAAGTTTGATTTTACAAACTCTATTATTAGGGGCCTAGGGCCTACCTTGAAGGTTTTATTTCAGAGCAAAATAAGCAACAAAAATTGTATTACTTTTTAAATTTCATTTCATATCATTCAAAAATCAGTCAATAAATGTCCAAGTTCTTTGGTGTTTGTATGTGTGTTCTGTACACAACTTTTTTGCACACAATCATATAGCGCTCCGTAGGTGTTTTGTGTTTCGGATCTTTCCACTCCAATTTGAAGTGATTCAGACCTTTCTATTGCAACGTCACAGCCTGAGTTTTTGCCAACCGAGGTTGGAAAACTATGAAAAGCCACAACTGCAAACCAAAATCGGATAGCCAGATTTTGTAGCAATGTTACACCATAGGACTCTGTCCTTTCTCTATGGTTATTATTATTATTATTATTATTATTATGCATTTAGATACGCTATTCATAGTATAACTATATCACAGCGTTTACAATAGTAATGAGCAATATATCAACAAATCATTAAACGTTATATAAACCAAAACAACAACAATTAACACATCAATTAGGAAAAAGGTATGTTTTGAGGATCTTCTTAAACACATTGACTGATGGAGCAGATTTAATATCAGAGGGAAGTTCATTCCACTCTTTAGCTGCTGTAACAGTGAATGTACGGTCTCCTGCCTTACTACGAGTCATGGGAAAAGTTAGCCGAGATGGATCTGCATTGGAGCGAAGATTTGTACGCAAAGGTCGATACAACTCAAGACAATCATTAAAATACTCTGGTGCCTGATTATGAAAGAATTTGTATACAAATAAAAGAATCTTAAATACAATCCTCTTTTTAATTGGTAACCAATGAAGCGATCTTAGAAGAGGCATGGCATCATGACCGCGATCTAACCTAAAGATAACACGAGCAGCCCAGTTCTGCAAACTTTGAAGTCTCTTAATATGCATCTTGGGACGTACTTCTGTAAGCAACCCGTTACAATAATCTAACCGGGAAAGAACATGGCTGCGAATCACATGATGACATGCATCTTCAGATACATACTTCCTTATCTGTGACACATTTGTTAACTGAAATCGAACAGATTTGCAAATCTGGTCTATTTGGTTAGACATAGACATATTGCAATCAAAATATACACCCAGGTTCTTGACTGATGTTGATGGTGCAATCTGAGTGGTTCCAAATGTAAGAATGACGTCATTTATGTTGCGCAAGTTGTGTTTAGAGCCAATTACCAAAAATTCAGTTTTTGGCTCATTAGGTGTTCGGCTAACAGCCGAACAACTCCTTGTTTTTGTTCGTTTTTTTTTTTTTTTTTTTTTTTTTGCTTATTCTTCTGATTGTAGTTTGTCCGCAAAAAAAACCATACTTGCAAACCTTTGATCAACTTGAAACTTAATGTGACATTAGAACATAAAGAGCAGAAGGTGTGTGAACAATGACGTCATGATGACGTCATCGGGTGTCAAATTACAAGCCATTTAAGGTCAAAAAAGTGCCCTCATGCCAATGCCTGTATGTTTCTGAATAGGAAAGCTATAATATTCATATTTAAACATTATGATAGATCAAGACACGGGCAACATTTGAAAAGTTAACGCCAAATTCACATGACCTTTACTTCCGGTCGTAACGGAAGGTCAAAGTTTGCCTTTCTGCAATTCTTAACCAAAAAACATTTCCTGCCCAAATTCTTCACTTCTGTTTATCCGATCAACCTCAAATTTACGCCATGTTAGAACCTTGATGAAACCTCCATCAAGTTGTTGTGACGTCATGATTACGTCATCAGGTGTTGAAATACAGTAAATCAAAATTTAATATTTCAAAAAATCATAACTTAATCATTACTGAATGGATTGCTTCAATCAATACATCATCGGACAGGTCTTTTAAAACTCAACAAATGCTACACAAAGAGTTATCCCGGTTGTTCTTGACTTCCCGCTGAAAATGTAAGTTGAACATTACGTTAGTATTAGCCCACAGGTCTGGTCATTCTGCTCCAATGACCATACGTAATCTTGCATGTACATGTAACAGTACACACACTGCGCCATTGATCTTAGGTGCAAAGTCCACGAAGACTGCATTGCTGTGTCGTGACTGTGCATTGCTGGCCCACATGTAATGTACATGTACATGAAGCGTAAAGTAAAGTTGATGCGTTTGGTGGCGCTATACCAAGTTAATGGTCCTTTGTTACTGCACTCGTCGATAAATGCAACCATCCTTCGGAAATCTACGATGTTCGACGGTGGTCCAATGAATAGCTCATTGCATAACCTTCGTGTTAGCCTTTTGTTGGCTTGGTGGTAAATATCAACTGAACGAGTGTATTTTGCTGAATTGTTTTGGTGATTTGAAGAACTTTTGATAACTGAGAAAATGCAATCGAAAATATAAAAGGTCAACATAAATTTGACTCTGATCAACAACGGTTTTTACGCGAATCTAACTTTTAGATCCTGTTGAATACTTCAAAATAATGTGAACAGCAAAATAAATTCAACATAAATTGCACATCGTGTAAACAGTAGGTTCTTATGCCCTTTTCATAATCATGACTTGTTGCTTCAGTAATCGGCACCAGACGGTATAAGCGCAGCAAACAGGCGTAGTTTGATAACATTTATTTTTGAATTGTTAGTGATATCTTTTAGTATTATAGTCCAATAACTACGGATTGGATTTCTACAATCAATACATCATCGAACAGGTCTTGCATACGATCAGTTCAGTTTATGACTATTTACATGAAAAACCTCGCCGTTACGTTGTTTAATTAATAGACGTCACCCAATGAATTATTGGGTAATTAAATGTAAATAATTTAATAAAATTTTGAGTCTTTGGTTTAACAACCATGCAGAACTCGCAAACTAAGAAAGATAAATTCGTTGTTTTTTCTTGAAAACAAAGGGTACTGAATACTTATTGTTTTATACACTGGAACAAATCAAGTTTTTCATAGATCTATTAGAGAAATTGGCCTTTAATTTTAATCCATTGCCTAACGCAGAATGACATACCCCCCGCGTCGGACTGGCAACGGCGGGTAGCTAGCCAGTCAAGGCCCTTGTTACAGACCAACGTGGCACAACGGTAGTTGTTTACTATCAGTGCCATGTGGGCGTAACGAGAGTTTCCATTCATGTTTTACTTACAACGTAGTGCAATCTTATCAATGGCGTACTTACTACTACGTACTAGCATTAACATGAATTCCGCTAAGATTTGGCGTCTAATTGTTCCCCTACTTGCCCTTCTCATGGCTTTATTATCAATATGGAATTGAAGACGAAGTTTCACTGAGATGACCACCTGCTTCAGTGATTCGTATGATATTTAACTATGTGAGAAAATGCAAGCAGAAAAAGACGAACATTGGTCATGTTTTGATCACACACCGAGAAGGAAGGATGTGTCATCGGATCGTGAGGGGTGTTTCAGACCCTCCTCACGGCATGTGTTATCGTTGATACACGGGACTAACTTCGGTAAGTTTTCGTGTGAACATCATTTTCTTTTCAAAATGATTCTTTTATTTAATGCACAAGTACGTTGTAAAGTTTATCCTGTATCATCAAGTGGTGACGTTGGTGAGATGTTTTTTAAAACTAAGGAACGTTTAGTATGAACGTCAAAGAGATAAGAGTTTGGCAATGGCGGATTGGTATGATTGTTGGCTGGGTCACCATGGTGTCACATAGTCAGAAAATGGTCAGACTGAGGAATGTTTTCTGTCAACTTTGTATTGCGACATAATTATTTGAAAACCCTTCCATAAAGTTTCCCCTAATAAGGTTTCGTTTATAAGTTGTTCACATCAAAAACAGGATGTGCACCTTCCACTAATTTTTTCTTGCGTAATTTCCTTACTCTGATATGTTGTATTGTTACGCGCCCTCGAACAGGTTGGTCTTGGAGAGGGCACAATATAAATTCAATAAATTATTATTATTATTATAAAATAATGAAATGTTGTAAGTCTTGAATTTTATTTATTTGAGCAGTTTCAGCTTGACTTAATTTGCTTTGAGTCATACTTTGTTTATTGTTTTTTTCTTCTTCAGAATATACAACACATCAGTACCCGAATGTTCTATAGTGAAAAATTTCATACTCGTTGCTGTGTTCCATTCCCTAATTCCTTGGGAAGTGTATGATGCACCATACAGGTAGAAATAGTTAATAACTCGTTAAAAATATTTTATTAGTTAAAATTCACGAGAGGCTTAAACTTGCCGTCTTCATGACTTGCCTTTATCTTGCATAATTATTAAAAATAAGTGTTTTTTATTTCAATATTACAAATTTAACAAACCGTTCTGTATGAAGACTAATGTCTAAAAATCAAGCAAGCTATTTAAAAAAATGCAACCAATAGCTCATACTATGCTCGACTTATTTTAACGACATCATCATCAGTGCATATGTATTTAACAATCAAAATATCATGCACCGATACATAATGAGAAGCCAAATCACAGTATTTGAAAACCTGTTAAAACTTCTAAGAATTGTAACTGAATAATGTCAACATGATTTGCATAGTCGGATTTAATATTAATTAATAAAGAATCAATATCCATTGAAAAATAAATAAACTTCAGTGAGTGGCATACATGATAGTTGTACTTGTGAGTAATTCAAAGGCTCGTTTTAAGATATGCAACCAAAACGAAAGGAAATTCGAAAAATTGCTCTGTATTAAAGGAAAATTATGACCCTCTGCCCTTTCAAATAAATTAAATAATGTACTCTTTTGCTGACAATACGTTTTTTGTAAGTTCACCTTCGTTTTTCACTTACAATTTAAAGCACATAATTAAATACCAATGTCTCGATAAGAACTTATCTAACGTCATAATGACGTCATCAGTTTTCAAATTTGACTTTAACAAAAGATTATTATTTCTAAAACTCATATTGTGAGTTGCATTAATTTCCTGTGTAAACTAACGTACAGTCAAAGAAGATTTACACTTTACTTTTCCTTCAAATTTCAAAAGCTATCAACAATGTTTTCAGCGATTCAATGATATAGCTAACGCATTAAAACAGCACTGAGCCTAGCGAAAACCCGAACACCTAGAGTTTGTTTTACAAACTCTAAATCTCTAGTTAGGTGTTCGGTCTACAGACCGAACAACTCCTTGTTTTTGTTCGTTTTTGTTTTTTTTTAGGTGTTCGGTTACAGACCGAACAACTCTTTGTTATTGTTCGGTTTTTTTTTTTTTTTTTGCTTATTCTTCTCAGCGAGCTTTGTCCGCAAGCAAACGCATACTTGCGAATCTTTGATCAACTTGAAACTTAATGTGAAGTTAGAACATAACTAGGAGAAGCCGAGTAAGTTGTGACGTCATGATTACGTCATCAGGTGTCAAATTACAAGCCATTTTAGGTCCAAAAGTGCTCTCATTCCAATGCCTGTATGTCTTTGAATATTACAACTACAATATTCATATTTGGGCATATGATAGATCAAGATACGGGCAACATTTGAAAAGTTTACGCCAAAATCACATGACCTTAACTTCCGGGTCGTTACCCTAGGTCGAATTTCGCCTTCGTTTTTTTCCTTCAGAAAAACACTTTCGAGCTTATCTACGGAATAACTCAAGATTGAGATTGAATTGAACAATGAAACTCAACAGATAGTTGAACCTCACTATCAAGACGACACAAACCTATTTACGTCATGATGACGTCATCGGGCATCGAATTATAATAAATCAAAGTTTAATATTTGTAAAAAGCATAACTCATGAACCATTTGTTTGTTTTTTATAATCTACACATCATCGGATAGCTCATTTAAAGTTCGACAAATGCTACACAGAACCCGTCCAACATTTGAACTTACTTCCGGTTAAAATCGGAAGTTGAAAATTTCTTATTATCCTATCTTATATATATCTTTAAAACTACTGATCATTTCAGCATAATTTTTGTATCGGGGTGTAGAACGTTAGTCGTGCTCAAACTTCTGAACACAGACATGACAAAATTTTGACCTTAATATATGATCAAAACCGGACAATGAAGCGCACCTACCCACTCGTACCCCCCCCCCCCCCCCCCCCCCCCCGCTTTGATTGACAAAGCATTATGTACACATAACGTTGAAACTGATGCAAGCTGCAGTTCAGTGTCGTCATTGTTGTTTCATGTGGCGGGAAGCTAGCCTTTAGTCAAGGCGCACCGCGGCACCCCCGGCCCGGATATCACGCACGAAAAAAGACCAGCGCGAGCGGCGAAGCGCCTTTACCAACTCGTTTTTCTGCTACCGTATGTACAACGTAGTTCAAGATTATCAATGGCGTACTATTAAGATTATAGATCTAAATACCGCTTATATTCAGCGTCTAATTGTCCCCCTATTCGCCCTTCTCATGGCTTAATGATCAATATGGAATTGAAGACGAAGTTTCACTGAGATGACCACCTGCTTCAGTGATTCGTATGACTTGTAATTGTTTGAGAAAATGCAAGCAGAAAAAGACGAACATTGGTTATGTGTTTATCAAACACCGAGTAGCTGAGACTTGACATCAGCTCATGAATGGGTGTTTCGGACGGCGTCCACGGCAGTGTTTATCGATGCTATATCGGTGCCACACGGTGATAAAACGGTAAGCTTTGTGTGAAAATCATTGCTTTTCAAAATGAGTATTTATTTAATGCACAGTTATGTTATAAAGTTTATCTTTTATCATCAAGTGGTGGCGTTGGTGATGTTTTTAAAACTAAAAAACGTTTAGTGTGATCGTCGAGGAGTAGAATTGGGCAATGGGGGATTGGTATGATTGTTGGCTGTGTCACTAAAGTCAGAAAATGGTGCGACTGAAGAATGTTTGTCGGCAACCCTGATGACGTTTGTGTTAAGTAAAGTAGGTTTTGTTTATAAGTTGTTCACTTCCAAAACAATATGTGCACCTTCCACTAACCTTTCCTTGTGCAATTTCCTAAGTTTGAATGTTGTTACTGTTTTGACCCCCCCCCCCCCCCTTAGAACAGGTTGGTCATTGAGAGAGCGCAATATAAATTAAATAAATTAGTAGTATTATTATATAAATATGAAACGTTTTAAGTCTTGATTTTTGTTTATTTTAACAGTTTCAGCTTGACTTAATTTTCCTAGAGTCATACTTTGTTTATTTTGTAATATTGTTTTTTTCTTCTTCAGAATACAGCACATCCACCGGCATGGTCTTGGATCCAGTGACAGATTTTCCACGTGTTGTTGTGTTGCATTTCTCATTTCCTGTATGATGCACCATACAGGTAGAAATAGAACTTATAAATCATTATGTTATAAGTCAAAATTCAAGAGAGGCTTAGATTTGCCGTCTTCATGATTTGCCTTCGTTTTGCATTATGATTTAAAACAAGTGCCCTTTCAATAGTCTAAAAATTAACAAACTGTTCTGTAGGAAAATCAATATCCAAAAATCAAGCAAATTAAGCTTTTTAAATAATACAACTGCCAGCTCAGAACTTGCTTGACTTATTTTAGCGACATCATCATCAGTGTTTTTGTATTGAACAATCAATGTTTCCTGAACCGAGTATCCACCTCATTGGATTTGAAACCCTGTTAAAAACTTTTCTGAATTGTAACCTAATAATGTCAACATGTATAGTGTGGTTTTTTATCAATACAAAATCGATAACCATCGAAAAATAAATAAACTTACTTTCTAAGTTAATCTTTGTTTTCCACTAGGCACATATTTAAATGCCTATGTCTCGCTAAAAACTTTCTAACTTCATAATGATGTCATAGGTTTCCAAATTTGGCTAAACAAAAGGTTGTTATTTATAAAATTTATACAATTTTTAGCAGCCCTTTATTTATTGTGTAACCTATTTATACTTTACTTTCTCTAATAGTTCAAAAGCTATCAGGATTGTTTTCAGCGATTCAATGATATAGCTTACGCATTAAAACAGCAGTGAGCCCACCAGCGATACCCGAACACCTAGTGTTTGTTGTCACAAACACGTTAAGTCTAGTTAAGTTTAAGTTTGTTCTTTCCCATCCAATTACTTATATCCATAACACATGCAGAAAGGGTTTGTAAGGCTGTATCCAGGCTATTTCGTTGCTTAGGGTCAAATGAAACAAACAACTGTGTATCATCAGCATAAGTGTGATATGAAACCTTATGATGTCTTGCAATATCTGGGACAGGTAAAGTGTATATAGTATATCCAATGGGTCCAAATACAGATCCCTGAGGTAGACCAACTGTGGTGGTAGCTACTACTGAATGTTTTCCTTTGATTTCAACGCATGAAGACCAGTCATCCAAGTATGACATAAACCATCTCAGGGCTACACCCTCTATACCTAGCCTGGTTGACAAACGAGAAATCAAAATATAACGGTCAATGGTGTCAAAAGCTGCTGACAAGTCTAATGATAAATGTAAAACTACCTGACCTTTATCCATGGCAGACAAAATGTCATTTTTGACTTTAATAAGTGCACTTTCAGTACATGGTAGGGTCTATATGTAGACTGATTAGGATCCCACAAGTTATTTTCATCCATGTAAACTGTGAGTATACGACAAGCAACCTTCTCAATTAACTTTCCAACAAAACTTAAATTAGAGATAGGTCTATAATTAGAAAGGCAATCTTTATCAAGATTTTGTTTCTTGATAAGAGGTCGAATTATGGCCGACCGTGCTGCAGAAGGGAATGTACCAGTCTGCAATGATGAATTAACAATACCCGTCAATACAGGAAGAAGACAATGTACATATTCCTTCAAAAACCAAGTGGGAATGGGATCCAAACTACATGACTTACTAGGAGATGATATAATAATCTTCAATACCTCATCTTCAGTTGCAGGATCTAAGCAAGAGAGTGGTTTAACATGCACTTGATTATTCATATTGAGATCAAATGTGGAATGATGTTGATCATCATTAATGCTACTTTAAATCTTCTTTACTTTATCATCAAAGAATGCTAAAAAGTTATTGCATAATGTTTCAACTGAATCATGAACAGGGAGAGATGGTAACCTTCTATTCAACAAATAATCAACAGTATTGTAGAGTTCCTTATGTTCACATGATGACAAAGTTCTATGAAAAAATGCTATCTTTGTGCAGCAAATAAGATTTGATGAATAACGTTGTTTATTCAAGAATTCATCACGGTCATTATCCGATTTAGTCTTCCTCCACTTTCGCTCGGCTCGACGTTTCTCCCGACGTGCCAAATGAATATCATTGTTGTACCACAGCATCCTTCGACGTACTGGACGTTCTTTGGCAGTTGGAGGGGCAGATTCATCCAGAAGTGATTGCATGGTTTCGTTGTACCACTTGAACCCAGATTCAGCATCTCCTCGGTGGCTGAAACCCCGAGTTGACTCACACAAAGCTGTCGAGAATGCCTCCTTATCAATTGCCTTGAAATTACGAGATATTGTGAGAATCTTTTGTGGTTTCGGTAGAGGTATGTCTAACTGTACATCAATAACAAAATGATCTGACATTTGCACATCATACACATTGCATTTCTTAATTAAGGATTCTGTCTCTTTTGTGAATACCAAGTCCAGTGTGTGACCATGAGAGTGTGTTGGACCGATGACATGTTGAGGAAGACTAGCAGAGGATGTGGCTCGAAGAAAGGTACCAACGTCCGGCTTGGCAGGTAGATCCACATGAAAGTTGAAGTCTCCAAGCAAAAGCAGTTTGCCTGGAAGGACTGATAAATCAGTTAGAAAACTTTCAAACTCGTTGAAAAAGCCTGAAACAGTAAGTCCATTTGCAGGCGAAGGTGGTGGACGGTAGATGGCAACGATGTGAAGCGTAGAAGTCCTGCTGATAATATGAACTGATTCAAATGTTGTGAAGTCAGAGACTGGCTTTGTAGAAAGATTAAGTTCTGACTTAAAGATGACTGCGATACCCCCTCCATGACCACTTTCTCGAGGCGAATTATGAAACGTGTAACCAGGTGGTGTACATTCTCCGATGATGACTTGATCGTCGTCTTTCAGCCACGACTCTGTAATGATTAATATGTCAATGTCGTGTTCTAGGATAGTAAGATGAACTTTATTTCTATAAGGGAACGAGCGTTCCACAGACAGAGTTTTGTGCCAGAAGAAATGTTAGTTTTCAATCTTGGGACATTGATCAGGTTATGAATAGTTCCCCATTTTGGAGCATTGTTCAAAGAAGGTCGATTACATGTAATAATTACTGGGATGGGTCTCTGCTTTCTTCTTCCTGCTATGGTTACACAAATATTCAAAAATAGTGATGAATTTGTTGGAAACAAATTACCAAATCATGGGAGGTATTTCAATTCATAATTCTTTACAGAAAATGTTAAATTTAGTCATAACATTTTTTAACACGATTGAATGTTTTGCTAATATTCGGCCGTCCATGCCAACCGGCACACTTCGTTTATCGACAATGGAAAGTTCTATACTGAGCAACCCTATTTTATTTTACTATCATTGGAAAGATCCGATCAGTGGAGGAATAAGAACACACCCGATCTTTCTCTTTCGCTCTATGGTTTGGGTATGGAGGATGAACATGGAAAAAACTACAGCTTTTTAATCCAATTTGCCCATAAGCAGTCTTTAATAATTTGCTTCTGGTGCAGCAAAAGTGGTAGCCTTCAAAAATATATATAAAAAGCTGACGATTTTGGAGATCAGACAAACTCACTCAGTCACTGTCATCACGCTATCTGCTCTACACCCCGGAACACTCTTATACCTGGCAGCAAAACAAACATTGGTATGCCAAACCTATAATTACTTCATTCATAAAAACCAGTAGGAACCTACATACAAAAAACTGTTAGGCGAGCACTTTGGAATACAAAAGGAGAATCTCCTGGGTATGTGTCAAACAAAGGAAGGATATCAATTTGTAGTGTAAATTAAGCTGTCTGCAGTGCGAAACCCCCTGCAATGCTTCGTTTCTAAGCAAAAAGCAACACGTTTTCACTCCTTTTTTGTCATATAACTCCTTATTCGTTTGTTGTATGAACTTGTTGTTTGCAGAAAAAGAAAGACGAATTCTTTCCCTTTTATATATATATGTTTATATTTTAAATAAGATTAGTTTGCCTCCGTCATTTTTCGGTTGAAAATTTGAAGTTTTGTACCGTTTCCCGTGAGAAACCGGAAAATAATGTATTTGTTTATAACTACAAGGCCGTATCTAGCGCCCTCCTACGTTTCATAAAAATGAAGTTTATATCATAGTTAAACTTTGTTTTATCATCTTTAATCTGGTGAGACAATCATTCTGATTGGAGCAATATTTCCTCCGTCATTTCTGGACATCAAAAAGTTGAACCAATAAACGACCTCGTAAAAAATCACATAGCAAGCTGCACAAAATTGTTCAGCGCGTCGTGAGAAAAGCGAGTCTACGACGTAGTTTTCGTCGTCTTTTCTTTCGGTAAGTTTTATCTGTAAATAGTTTGAGTATTTGAGAAAGATATATACTGGTAGAAAGGGTAAAACATACTGATTCTGGGGATGTAAATTTAATCACAATATGATCACAAAAAAGACGGCAGCATGATGTAAAAAGTGTCAATTCTTTCTTGTTTTTTGTCCTCCCATGTTCGTGTTCATGGAACGGAGCCAGCGTATATGTACCATTATGAAAACGGGTAAATCCATTTCCATTCGTGAGGGGCTATCGTTACCCAAAGGTTTGCCGCAGCTTGATAGGCAATTCATGATTCATAGTGAGGCAATCATATAAAAACAATAGACTAGTCCAACGATAATCATCCTTCCAATCCTGCTCTCTAGTTGTTTAATGGAACCCACAAATAATCACTCTGCCTGTTGTATAAAACAAGTTTTGACTGTAAAAACAGAATCTTGACAACATTTTTGATCTTTCTATAAATATTTATTGTTATTAATTGTTATTGGTTTTTTATCAGTGAAAGTTATGTCATACATACTTTTATTTTATTTAATACCTTGCAGGATGAGGCTAATGTCGTCAGGGCATGACACTCGGGAAGAAGCACACAGTTGATTATCGTCTACTCTAGAAGGTTAATTTTTTATGCCAACATTTAAAAGAGTAGTACAAAAAAGATACTGGCCAGTTTCAAAACTACAGACATTGCAGATTGTTTACCAAAGCACCATATAAATGAAGGCATAGAAGAGGTTCTTGTCCATTAATATGATGGTTGGTCAAAAGATTATGATGAGTGGCACAAATCATCTGACATAATAGACAAACGAGAAAATAGAATTAGCTGTTGCAAACTGCTTACCAACCAAAAGGACCTGTGGTATAAATGCAAAAAATAAGTTAGTGGCCTGACGTTTCGACCCTAGCAGAGTCTCTCGAAGGCTAAATGAGAAAGACTCTGCTGGGGTCGAAACGTCAGGCCACTAACTCATTTTTTGCATAATTAATAGACAAACCAATAAAACACAAATCCAGTGATATATGTTTTGTTATATGTTTTGCAATATTGAATTGTATTGTTTAAGACAATTGAAAGAATAAATGAGTTTCGAAATGTTAATGAATTATTTGT
Organism: Leptasterias polaris; assembly: GCA_037783415.1. Taxonomy (NCBI): domain Eukaryota; kingdom Metazoa; phylum Echinodermata; class Asteroidea; order Forcipulatida; family Asteriidae; genus Leptasterias; species Leptasterias polaris. The sequence continues at coordinate 4,924,406 of JAZGTN010000050.1, read as the reverse complement.
CTACTTTAAGATTTTTAAGTCAGTATGTGTACATCTGCCTGAACTCGACAAATTTAAGGAAGAACGCCTTGTTGAAAGATACAATGACAATCATTGCTAATAGCGCTTGCAGACACATTATCCATGCCAAGTTTTGGTGCGCCCTGTTTTAAAAAACACCCCTATTTTGCATAATGGAAATTCCCATGTCGTAGTTGTGTGTCGACTATACGATGTTTTCTTTTGACTTTTCAGTGTTACACAATTTGCTCAGCTACTATACTCTGTATTGTTAAACACAATAGTCAGTTATTTACATGCTGACAAAGAAATCCATGGCCCTGGTTAATAAATATTAAAAAAATGAATATAGGGCCTAAGTAAATGAATATGACCTTGAAAAAAAGCAAGTGGAACATTTCAAACTCTGCAATAAAAAGGGAATTCTAACAATATCTCCACCTTGAACAAAAAACATTTTGTCTTCAGTCTTCCAAAATTATATTTTCTGGGATCTTGACATTTTCAGGATGTTATCATCCCAAGATGAATTATCTGGGGATGACGACATCCTCTTCTTCTTCTTCTTCTTCTTCCAATTTGTACATCCCTCCAGTGGAGTATAGTCGTACATGAATAATATGTCGAGCAGATAAATTATCTTGGCAATTCTTGGGAATATAACAATCACCTACTTTCAGTATGTCGTCATTCCGAGATAAAATATAATTGGAAGACGACATTCTACTTTTAGGATGTCGTCATCCCGAGATAAATCATCTCATTGTCATCATCTTTAATTTAACGTTTATGATGTCGGATTGTCATCATCCTGCCTGCCGTAATTATCTCAGGTTCTCAATGTTTAAGATGGCACTTCCAGAGGTCCGTACAAAAACCGGCAAGAAAAAAGCCGGCGGCTCACACCACCAACGTGCATAATGACACGGCGCGAAGCGGATGAATACACATAGTGTGATGAGATAAGCCCTATTTTGTTGCACAAGCTTCACGCGCAGCTAGCTGGGGGATGCATCCAGCCAGAAGCGGCCATTTTAACCATTGTCACGTTCGCGTTACACGTGCCGATTTTAAGCTTCACCATTTCTTCAAAATTTTATCGAAATTTTACGAGAAAACATGTCTAGATATGAAAGAGAGAGACACTTCGATGCCTCCGGACGGTCTGACAGGAGAGGAGGTGGAGGGTAAGTGAAAGCCAATTAACAACACATTTTGGCTGGGCTAGTTAGTTGCGATTTCCATAAAATTTATCGTAAACCCGCTCCATCATGAGTTCCATCTTTTCCATGATCCATCCTCTCGACGGTCGCAAAACGCATTCCCTACGGCTACGGGCCAGTCGGCGGTTTAAACCAACTAAATGTGTTCACCTAGCTCTTAGTCTAAAGCTTGTCTAAATAAGTTGGTTTGGATGTTTAAAAAAAAAACTCGAACAATAATTAGTAAATTGTGCGAATTACTGGTGCAGCCATCTTGGATTTGGAATGATCCCAATCATCATGCCAATCAAATAACGACGTCATCATTCACGTCAATTAGTACAATCAGACAATGCAGGAAAATTGTGGCAAAATTGTTAAGTTTAATAACTGAAAATTCTGTGTTTTCTATATTTCAAGTAGGCCAAGGCCTAGCCCTGGTAGGACGTCAGTCGGAAAAGTTTCCGGAGCACGCCACCACCTTCTGGACGTTTTTTTATTATTTTTTTTACACCAATATACACCTGAGGGTGTATTCTATCGATAGGGTTAGTACCCCAAAATGATGTAAAATAAATAGTTTTCATAGGGGACCGATTTAAAAAAAAAAAATTTTGTTGGTAAAATCCTAAAATTTGAATAAAAAACACGCTTCTTTCCCACTCTCCCCAGTCTTCTTTCCTCCTCCCCCACTACCTCTTCCCATCATTCACTCACTCTCTGTGGAAGGAATTGAACATTTGCATTTGCAATTAAATAATGCAATGTACTTACTGGGAATTGAACCTGTATCAAGACTAAGAGAGAACAAATTATATGCACAAGAGCATAGCCTATTTACCGCTAGGTTATGAGGGATTGATACCAAAATTGGTTTGATAGTTCTACAAATTTCTCCCATTACCTGTTTAGTAAAAGGTCATAATGAATATTTAATTTTCTATGAATATTAAAATCAGCAGTTATTGTCGAATAGTTTGCATAAATTGAATATTCAGCAGTTTATGAACTAAAACCTGCTTTGCATATTAGTCACGTGAAAGGTTCTTTTGGATTATTTCATTATACACCTATCAATTGTATGACGCACAATCAGACCCCCGGGGATGGTGCGTCACTGTCCATATGTGGGGTCGGATTTGCGTGTCCAAAGACCCACCATGAGTCAAAAAATTAACACACTTGTTGCAGATTTGGACGGTCTTCCGAACCATTTTTTGACTCACCATTCGCGGATAGCAACGCACCACGGACGGACAAATCGACGCACATAATTCCTTGCAAACGATGCACGCGCAGTGAATACCAAGTATTTCAACCTTGTACATACGAGTTTCCCGGCACACATGCTGAAAATACATGGCAAGTGTATGCACGAGGCGAGAATGTACTACTTGATCTTCGAGACGTGCGGTTCCCAACGCACTAGCTATCAAACACACGAAATAATAGAGAGGGAACCAGTCTACTAAATAATGCATCTTCGTATCCATCCATGACTCGACGATCGACCCCCAGTATCGTGCATGTGAGATATAATATACCACGGGGCAGAGGTTGACAAAAACACCGCGCCATGAATTACATGTGACTAAATAACACACATCCTGGTAATGACTGGCCACTTTCCGATTGGCCGATCGCGTGAATAATTATTTATGACGTAGTGCTTCTCACAGCGATCCCGCGCAGTGTTCTCCACACACGTATTTTGGGAGGGCGGGCCGCCCTCCCAAAGTTTAAGGCCGCCCTGCCAAAGAATTGGCCGCCCTGCTAAAATAATTGGCCGCCCTGCCCAAAAAATGACAAACAGACTATTTTTAGCCTGCACTTAATACGATCAAACGAGTAGCCGACGAGCCAATCCCGACTTCTAAGCGGCAGCATTGGAATTGCGATCGTTCATTTTAGTAGTATACAAACGTTAAAACACGATGCACACACAATCACATGGTTCTGACTGCTGAGTATCCACCGCTGCACGTGCATCGGCCCAACAACGTTCGGTCGGTAGTCCATGCATAGCGCATACACAACACACACGGTCCAAAGTCCAAGCTAACCAACATTTCGCACGCTGTGATTGGCCGTTGATTACCATATTCATAAGAGAGCTTGCTAGACTCCAACGCAGTACACGTTCACGAGCCGATAAAGAATTGCAACACACTGTGCCGCACGCCTGCAGATTGGTACAATGTACAGCCTTGAAGGATATTCAAACATTGACAACCTTTGCCGATAGAGGGCGTTGCGGGGCAAAGTTCATTAAATTTGTTCTCAATGTGCGTACCGTGCGTTGTTTACCGATCGTTGAATCTCGACGATTTTATTGAAAACTAAGTTCTAAACAACGGAACCTCTAATCACAAATCCATGAAAATGGTTGTTGATGAAAAAGGTATTATTGAGGGCAGAAATTAGGGGATAAGATCGTCCAAAAAATGTTTTTTGTAATGGTTTTTTTTTTTTTTCGTTTCGAAAGTTGCGCGTGTGTGGGCTATCCGATCACCACCAACGCATAGAAATCCAGCTTTCTAAAATCCAACACTGAGCGGCATATCCCTCTGATGTTTTTGGCGCGGCGCACAAAGCAAAATGTATAACAAATTGTAGGTTTTGAATTAGTTTTACAACAAGGTTGTTTCCACAGAATGAAATGGATGTCAATCATTCTCCTTAATTATAGTGTCGGGGCCCGGGGGTTAATAAGATTATTTTTAAGAAAAGGATTGTCTCGGGTGTTTTTTCCTTTCATGTGCGATGACGTCATAAACCAACGGGCGCCATTTTGATGACGTCATATCGACGGGCGCCATTTTGATTACGTCATGCCGCCCTCCCAAAGAAAAAGTCTGTGGAGAACACTGCCGCGGATGTGCTTGCTCTACCTAACGTAGTAAACTTTTATAGTTAGGGGGCGAAGGAATGGCGTGTAGCTGTGGGAGCGATAAGGCAAGGGAAATTCCCTTGGTGAGAAATAACTGCGTGTCAGATGTTTTTACACGTGCGTGAGCAATACTGCAGTTTTCAAATACACACGGAAGTGATGGGGGATATTCACACGACTTCGACTCTGCGGGATGTTGTGCTTATAAAGATCGTGAAGGATTATCTCTCGGTCGGTAAATTTTTGGAAACAAGGATTTACAAAGTACACTGACACAGGTACATGTACAGTCTCGATGTTTATTGTCAAAACATTTGGGCTTCCTTATACATCGTCTTTGTTGTTCGTGTATTTTAGAACAAATTCACTTGCCGCCGACAAACGGTTAACCGTTTAGAAAAGTTTGAAACGGATAGTAAATTAAACGTATGGTCACAGGCTTACCTCATATCCATCTATGACTCGACAATCGATCGACCCCCACTATCGTGCGTGTGAGAGATATAATATACCACGGGGCCGAGGATGACAAAACCACCACGCCATGATGCACATGTGTATTGGGCTTGGGCAAAAGGCTTGGTATGTGCAGTGTGGAAAATAAACGGCCGTCTGAGCTGGCATGTGGTGATCGCTGACTTTCTGGCGGTAAATTCCCGACTCTCGGGCAACATAAATGTTAACAAAATAATACCAACATCATTTTACACAGGCGGGGAGGGTAGGTGCATTTTTATTCTCCACTAAATAAACAAAATAAATGTTGAAATGGACATCGACGGACCATGACGTACCTCGACGCACCGCTCGAAGATTTTTTGACTGACCACTATTGGACTTGACGTACCCACAGTCACTTTTTCCGAGAGTAAAGACGCAAACTTGACGCACCATCCCCGGGGGTCTGATAGTGCGTCATACAATTGATAGGTGTATTAGTACAAGTCATGGGTAAGTTCATGTTCACTAAGGGCAATATCGGGCTATTATTTCCCTTTTTTGAATCATCCTTCAATGGGGTATGCAGGGGTCGAAATTAAACTACAGTGCTCACTAGCCGGCAGGGACAGTGGAAATAAAAAGTTACTGGCCCGCCAGACAATCTGGTGGCCCAACACCATTTTGTATTTTAAAATCAGCAATGCGGGGGTTAGTGCACATGTACATACATGTAAGGGGGAAAACATTTTTGGGGTCCTGCCTTTTTGAAAAAAGGAAGGATTTTTTTGTTTTTTTATTAAAAAAACAAACAAAAATGTTCGCCCTACTTTTTTTTCAAGACGACCGTCCAGGCTTTTTTTAAAGATGGTTGCCAGCCTCTTTTCCTGTGTGCTTTTTCGGTGTGCTAAATTAAAAAAATACGATCCTAATTATTTTATATAAAAATAAAATAAAAAACCCAGAGATCGTCAAAATGGCGCCCTTTATATGACGACATCGGACGTGGAAGCAAAAACATTTGAGATAATCCTTTTCTTTAAAAAAAATGTTATTAACCCCTGGGCCCCGACACTATCTAAGGAGAATGATCTTCAAAACCTACCATTTGTTATACATTTTGCTTTGTGTGCCGCGCCAAAAACATCAGAGAGATATGCCGCTCAGTGTGGGGTTTCGTTGGTGGTGATCGGATACACGTGCACAAACTTTTCAAAACGCTAAAAAAAAAGCATTAAAAAGAATGCGTTTTTGGACGATCTTATCCCCTAATTTCTGCCCTAAATAATCAACAACCATTTTCATGGATTTGCAATAAAATCATCGAGATTCAACGATCGGTCGAACGCACATTGCAAATTCAATGAACAAATTCAATGAACTTTGCCCCGCATCGCCCTCTATCGGCAAAGGTTGTCAATGTTTGAATATCCTTCATCCAAGGCTGTATATTGTACCAATCTGCAGGTGTGCAGCACCACTGTGCGGCAATTCTTTACTCGGCTCGAACGTGTACTGCGTTGGAGTCTAGCCAAACTCTCTTGCAGTCTTATAAATATGGTAATTATCAACGGCCATCAACGGCCAATCACAGCGTGCGGAATATTGATTAGCTTGGACTTTGGACCTCGCTGTTGTTACGTGCGTGTATGCACTATGCATGGACTACCGGTCTGCTGGTGTGTGGTGGTGGATGGGCCACCGAAAGTTGTGGGGCCCGGGCCGATGCACGCGCAGCAGATACTCGGCAGTCAGAAACATGTGGTTGTGTGCATCATGTTTTGAAATGAACGATCGCTATTCCAATTTGCGGTTTGGAAGTCAGGCTTGGCTTGTCGGCTACTCGTTTGATTGTGTTTAGTGCAGGCTAAAAATAGTTTGTTTGTATTTTTTGGCGGGGCGGCCAATTATCTAATTTTTAGCAGGGCGGCATTAAACAGACTTTTCTCACTGTCCCACCGGGCTATTGTTTTTGGGGTAATCGGTGGCCCGGAGATAATTTCACTGGTCACGGGCCAGCGGTAATTTCGACCCCTGGGTATGTTCATCACATCAGAGGCCACTGTAGCTGGCTTACCCATTCCATAAATCAACAAGTCCTGGTGAATTTTCCAATGCGCATGAACGATGACCGACTCATTGGAGTATTGCACATTATTTACCCGGACACAACACAGCAGGAAAACGAAAACAAAATGGTGTTTATTTTTGACGAAGTTTTTGCGATTTTCTGACGCCTTTTTAAGGCCTTTAGAATTGTTCAATTTTCCTGTTTTTTGCTGTATATATTCAGTTAATCCATCTTGACAGGTAAGACTAAAATTTAGAGTAATCGGCCAGATATTGAGGGAGCTAGAGTGGTGGCGTGCTGCGGAATTTTAGCCCGTCAGTCAGTGCCACTGCACTGACGTCCTGGATATCGTAGGACGCCCTGTATTCAGGGCGTCCCTGAAATCGAGGCAAATCTTTTACCTCTCTGCGTGCGATGTAAACAGTCCCTAGATACAATTTTTGTGGTTTGACTTGCCAAGCAAAGAGTCTCCTCTCATTTGACCAAAACTTAGAAACATGTAAATTGTAAGGCTCCACTGATTAGTTACACTTGCAAAAAGTTGTGGTATTTTAGGCATTTCTACAAGTAGGGAGATCAGCAGATCGGCGGGTTTCACTATCCTATCTGTTAGCATGTGAAAACTCGAAGATAAAAATGGACTGAAAAAACATCATTTTGAAATATTTTACCTTCTTTAAAAGACCGTGTGGCAGCCAAGAAGTTGCTTTTTCAATATATCATATTTTTTTGAATGAAATCTCTGGTAAAACACCTTAATTCTTTTCTCGAAATACGGCCAGTTGGAGAGCTAGTCGTTCGCGGTTTCCCTGGAAGTCGCCATTTTTTTTAAATGTTTTTTTCAGAGCGACCCTTGTACTCTAACGTCAGTTCCTCACCAGTAGAGGGCGCAATCGTTCAATTGACTGTGGATCAAATTCTCGAGAGTCAATGGTAACGAATGCTGGAAAAATAATACTAAAAATTACATAACTCGGCCAGTGATACCAGTGATACCAATTTTATGGGGGTGCAGTAGAAAAATATCATTTGTGCCGATCTCCCTACTACAAGGTACAAAAATATGTCATACTGTCGGGGCCATAACAAAAATTTTCCCCGCCGAAAAAGTTTCATCAAACACTTTTTTATTTCAAAATTCACGATGATCAAATCATGTGACTGAACATTCTGCTGAGCATTCTGGGGGAAAAAATACAGAGGCTTAAAGAGGCCATGTGCCTTATTAAGTTATTTATATCATTTTCTAATAGTAATAGTCTGGAGAATTTTTTTTGTAACACTCGTATCATTTTGGTTATCAATATTAAAATTTAAACATCGGCTTGGTGATTCAATTATCACTGTTTGTTTATATGCTTTATTATAAATGTTAAGAAACATAAAAAGACACAAAACTAAATAAAAATAAGATTTGAAAGCCAAGAATTATTTACATGTTTTTTTTTTAAATTTTAAAAATGGTTTTTGCAAATTACCATGGTAATTTTTAAAATTAAATAAAAATATGTTGAATAAAATGAAGACAACTGCTGGCTATAGTCATACACAAAGTCTCACAGAACACTGGTTGCGATAATCGTAACCCTCCATCATCCTCCCGACGGGCTTTAGCCCGGAGGGTTACGAGACAATGAGCACGAGATTCGACCATTCGTGCCAAAACGTGCAATTTCGACCAATGTTGACAGACTAGTCACCAGATTTGCCCAATTTTTACCACTTTCAAAAATCATGAAACAAATTCTAAGAACACGGGCTTGATCTTCAATGTCTAAGGAATCCATTCATAACACTCAAAACATCATTGAGAAAATTATTTTGAAGAAAAAAGATAAAAACTTACCGGAGACTGAGCGAAGCCTGTGAAGTGTAGACAGACGATGGTTGAGGTTTTAAACCCCGCACTTCGTTACCATGCAACTTCTCGACCAATCAGTGTAAATTCCCGACCAATCATAACAAACCAAGGAAAATCAGACCGGCCTGCCGCGGCTGTAGCCCGCGAACCAACTATGTCCGCTCGCGGACTCACTGCACGGGTGTGTTTGTGTGTGCTGGCGCTGGGCTGTACATGTACATGTATGCCAACGTCAACCTCGTCCCCAGGGTGTGTCGAGCAGTACCATGTTGACCGCTCTTTCATGGTAAACAATGGTTGGAAATAAAAGTAAAACATGGGGACGAGGTTGATGCCGAAGCTCCGCCCAGTCTGTTTTTCCTCAACCTCAACCATCGTCTGTGTCCGATTCACGAGCATTTCGCTCTGTCTCCGGTAAGTTTTTGTCCTTTTTTTTTCTTCCAAATATTTTCTGAATTATGTTTTAAGTGTTATGGTTGGATTTGTTGGACATTGAAGATTAAGCCCATGTTCTTAGAATTTGTTTCATGATTTTTGAAAGTGGTAAAAATTGGGCAAATCTGGTGACTAGTCTGTCAACATTGGTCGAAATTGCACGTTTTGGCACGAAGGGTCGAATCTCGTGCTCATTGTCTCGTAACCCTCCGGGCTAAAGCCCGTCGGGAGAGGAGGGTTACGATTATCGTAACTAACAGAACACTTGTGGTCATTGCAGATGTTTCTTCCACGTATGGCTTCACCCGGACACCATACTTTCTTGTTTGCATCGAAAACGGGTCAAACTCAAAACAAATGGGACGCATACTTTTTATCTACAAAGGAAGGTAATTAGGGCATCACTTGATTATGGAACATTTTAATTTTTTTTCACTTAAAAAAAAGGGCATAGTACATCGAAAACCGGACAGGGGAGGATATAAAGATCCTGTACAATGCGAACAAAATTTTGAGTAGAATTTTTTCCCATTTTTACCTAATTTGAGAAGCTGAAACTCCATTCATTTATTCTTGGTGAATAGTTAATACTCTTTTGATGAGTTCAAAAACAAACAAATACATCCATGAATGACATTATTTCCGAAAATAAGTCTGAGTTGTGCACTGGCGATGTGACTCCGTCGTGTTGCCGCCCGGAAGAAAAAACGTTGAGTGTTACGGGTTAGACAGCGCCCTCTTTTGTGGACTTGGCTCCATGTCAGTTGAGGTTGTCACATCGCCAGTGCACAACTCGGATTTATTTTCGGAAATAATGTCATCCAAGGATAAAATTTACAATTCTGAATAGAGCAGGCGTAAAGTTCAGGACACAAGGAATATGTGAGTCAAGTTTCAGCTTTCTCAAAAAGGTAAAAATATATTTAAAAATTGTTATAAATTTTTTCGCAATGGCAGAGGACCTTTATTCCCTGGACTCCGTCGCGTTGTATGCAACGGAGGAGTCCAACCTGGGCTAGCCTAGGCCTAGCCCCATTTAAAATAGTGCCAATACTCTGGCCTTCCTCCGATCCTTGGTCCTACGCCCATGTACAGTCGTTTGACCAGTTCCGGATCATTGACCAGTTCCGGATCACTTAAACTTTGCAACAGCCACATATTTAATTACTTCTCACATTACCAATTTCTGTTGATATATGTGAAGAATAACATCCAATAAACCAACAAACCCAAAATAAGGTGCCAAACATCGACAAATAAATTATGGAAATTTTTCTGAAGTTTTTCGGCGATAATGATCATTATTAAAATAAAAAAATGTTGGTTGAAAAACGCTGTTAAAACTTATCACCTTTCAAATTTGAACGCCATTTATGTAAAATGGTAAGAGTGTGTAAAAAATATTTCACGTAAATACTGAACAGGCGTCTTGTTTTTTTGATACGATAAAATTACCAAAATCGTTTGTTGGGAGGCATCATACCCTTTCCCAGTTCCGGATCTCTCAATATTTTGGTGCGTCAAATGGTGGCGCACTCAGTTAGTTAAAATCATACGGCTGTTGTAGAAAGTTTAGTCATTTCAGTTGCACGGAAGCGTGCATTTTTTTATTTCAAAGCATGTAAAACTACATGTACATCATCCAACAGCCGTCGATAACATTGCATGTATTTTCAGTTTTATGCAATGGGTTTGCAATAGAGGGCACGCTACTGATTCGGAATAGATTCTACCGATCCGGAACTGGTCAAACGGGTGACGATACTTTTCTCGAAGCCACTTCAAAAGTATTACTTTTTTTTGACAATGGATACTTGGCGAGTGTTATGACATGTGTAGGTGAACTGATCGACTTTTGTTTGTTTAAAATGTTAAAGAGAATGCAACAAAAACATTGTGAATTCAAAAAGTGATCCGGAACTGGTCAAACGACTGTACCTCCAGGCGATGTCAGTCACTTCGTACCCAAGTCACTTCGTACCCAAGTCACTTCGTACCTCAATTGTCTGACTCGGCCTTCATTATTTTCTTTCATGTGGACATCGACAATAATATTTTCACGGTAATTAAAAACGACTTGCAGGAAGATTAGAATAAAAGTTCCTCACTAACCTTTGTAAAAAAAGTGTCCAGTTATTATTATTGCTGAAATGTTCTTCACTTTGACGCGATTTTCTCATGGACTCAGTTTTTGACTGGCCCGACGGAGAATTGCACGCATTGAGGGCACATTTTACACAAGCGTTTCCTCCGTAAATTACTACGTTTGCTGTTTTAAAAACTCTCCTAATCCGACCTTTTAATTTTGAAAATCCGACCCTTTTTTCCACCTCCGAATTTCCGTCTTTTTACCTGTTTTATTTTAAGAAATATTAGTTCCATTTTAATTGATTTCAAATTTAATGTGTTGATAAAAAGTTGAATAAAAAAGAATATTATTTGAAACAGTTGTATTTTTATTTTTCGTTCGTGGGTAACATCATCAGTGCATGCGTGTTGTCACACGATCGCTCGGCCCATCCAGCGTTCCCGCTGGGAATTCCCAGGAATGCGCCATTAAGCCGCAATGTGCATTTACACTGACCGATTGGCACATACTGCTGGCACATACATTGTACATGTACATACACATAATGCGCGTCCACACAGATACGCAGGTTTCAACACCACGCATTATTATAATTGCGCTACGTGAGCCGTGTTACCGACTAAACGTGTATGTTAAGACTATTTGGACACTAGGAACCAGACAATAATAGAGCGATCTGTAGGCGAAAAAGGCAAAGAAAACCCACTCTACTCTAGAGCAATGAAGCAGCGGGGAAGGACAAACACAATGTAATATTTAATATCATACTACATATATTAACTGGTAAGACTCCAACATTGTTACCACAGCCTAATATTTATATGTACAAACTGTACACTGTAACCATGGAGGTAGGAACTCCATGCTGTAACACATGTATACAAGTAGAACATTGAACATGTACATTGTATGCATGTGCACTTAAATGTACATTGTACACGTGTACATTGTACACGTGTACGTGTACAAGTGTATCTGCTAAATTGTCGGGCACTTCAGCCAATGTGGTTTTGTGCTCGCTCACGATAAATTTCAGACCTGCGATAAATTTCCGACCTTTTCATTTTCGAAGAATCTCATCCCTGTTTCAATGTTTCAACAACTGTACCCAATTCATACGGGTATGATGTGACTTGGGTACAAAGTGACTTGGGTACGAAGTGACTTGCTGACGAAGTGACTTGGGTACGAAGTGACTTGGGTACGTTTTTATGTCGTTTTGGTGTAATTTATGAAAAAAATCTGAAGCGTTACTGACACGATTTGACTGCCCGGCATCCATGTTTGCTGATGCGCATGCAGGCGGTGTTCAAGCATTGCGCAAGATTCAGACCATAATTTTAAAGGAGCACGCTCCTCCGCGCTCCTTAATGTTTTCCAAGGAGAGCAAAAAAAAGCGCTCCTTACAAATTTAACAAGAGCATGTTGGCAGTGGCAACATCTAAAGAGCCCCCGTTAATTTTACCTTTATTACACCGTTCGTAAATTGCGTCCCGGCAGACCATGCGGTGATTTGTTTCTTCCATGTGCGTCGTGTATTTATGCAGATAGATCTATTGATGTGTAGACTTTTCTCATTCCCCGCTTCATTCGCGGTACAGTTTGACCGAAGTACATGTACACAGGTAGGCCTACAGTATGTTTACTGCTGCAGCAAAGAAACATGTGTGGAGACATTGAAAAGTCTACTGACAACAACGCACGGTGTGTTGTGTGGATACCCCACGAAACGTTAGACTTTTTCACCAATCGTCACTACCCACGTTCATAGGCAAAAGCGCCAGTTCTTCGATTCGTTTAATGTGTTTTACGGCTCGAGATATTTTTACGCATTGTACTATGACCTGGAAGAAACTTCGAGAGCAATGAGTGTGCGTCACACACGTGTGAGGAGATTCGTCGACGTTTGAGTTGACGTCTCACATTATTTTATGCGGTTTGTAAGCTGTTAGGATAATCTTCGAGGATACTAAAAGGTGTTTGAAGAACAATTTTCAATGTCCAAAAGGGGCAACACTTAACCCAATGATTCACTAACACAGGTAAAGACCCCAAAAATCAAAATTTCTTTTAACAAAAACATGACTGCTCTGTTCATATTTTCGTGGATTATTTCGGAAGATCATTGGAATTTTTTTTTAGCCAACATACGTCTGATTTCATCTTTTGTAAAAGTATTTTCCTCCTATTTACTCGTCCCCCGATACCATCTATGGTCCCAATAACGCCCGAGGGGTTCACCGAGTGCGGCGCTGATGCCCGAGTCAACTTGCCCAAATTCCGGACACCACAAATACGGACTTTGCCCAAAATCCGGACATGCATTTTTAGCATTAGATCTTTTCGGATTTTTTTTTCAACGCCTATTCTCATGCGCATGCGTAGTAAATTCAAATCGCTCTCCTTAATTCACTTTCTTGATTTACAGCTCTCCTCAGATTTATTAAAATGAAGGCCTGAAGATTAAGAGAGCGCGGTGTGCGCAGAGCCTAAAGAGAGCGCGGTGTGCGCAGAGCCTAAAGAGAGCGCGGTGTGCTGGTATCTCCCGGTGTTTTTGATAGTTTAAAAGGTTGGGCGATGCGCTTGTGTGTGAGTAAGCCGAGGGGTATAATTTGCAAAGCTACGCTGCGCTGTACCTCATTCCTAGTTCTGTTATGATTATGGTAATTATCAACAGTCAATCACAGCGTGCGGAATGTTGGTTAGCTTGGACTTTGGACCCTGTGTGTGTTGCACTGCATTATGCATGGACTACCGGTGGGCGACCGAATGTTGTGGGGCCCGGGCCGAAGCACGCGCAGTGGATACTCAGCAGTCAGCACCATGTGCGTCGTGTTTTAACGTTTGAAATGAACGATCGCAATCGCAATTCTGATTAAATCTAGCAAATATCCAGACTTGTCAAACTATTTAACAAACTTTAAAATAAACTTTCTTTGGGATTTTACCACCTTACCTTCATTTAATGTGATTTTTTGTTTGACTCGCCCGACGGACTAGTAAAGGAAGGGTTGTTTCGCCCGCCGCTGTTTTAACTCGGTGGCGAACGGGCGACCGCTAATTTCGAACCCTGATGTATGTTGAGTCATGAGTTTGCCAACTCCTTGCGTCGGCGACTGGCTCCTTATGTCGACGACTCACAAATGCTCTGTATTATTTTGGGGCGGCCAATCACAGTCCGGGAATCGCAGGGAGCTGTGCACCCTTGCTATTTGCCAAGCCAGCGGAATCGGCAACGGTAATCATGTCTTATCTTCGTTGTAAAACCAAAAGCAAGCGGGCGGGCGCAATGTGATACTTTTCGGACTAACAACTAACAAGGATCAATCCAAAACCGCAACCAAATTAAACTGTCGGACTTCAGTATATAAGTTGCTGTTTTTAGGGTTCATCTTACGCACAGGAATTACTTGATATATCGAGTATACATGTACTTGATATTGAATTTCCGATATATCAGTTATTGAAAAAAACTGACATCGACGGACATCACCCGGAGTAAAATGTTCATTGCTTATTAACTGAGATATTCTTGGAAAAAACAAAATAAGGTATGAAAGGTTTTGAAAAAATGCTTTCAAAATGTTTGATTCAAGAATAAATATTGCAAAAACTGTATGACAAATTGGATCGCAACTTTGCGTTTCACTTTTTTAAATTCCATAGCAAATTTTCCAAATTGCATCACAAATTGCGATGCCATACATGCAAAATAGTTCAATGCATTTATCAAAACCGTAAATGTGTCTAAACCAGATGATCGGTCGGTTAACCATGTTACCGACACAGGCTTAGTTCTTACTCCTGAACAGTTTGTGGGATTACTTTTTTTGTAACATTCTACTTATTTGGCCAACAGTAGGCCACAAGTGGAATGTGAACAAATACAGTACCAATATTATAAAACTGCTGTTTTTTCAGGTTTCGTGGTGGAAATAGTTTTGGTGGAGGAGGTGGGCCTCCTCGATTTGGTGGGCGTGGAGGGGGAAGAGGTGGCAGCTTCGGAAGTATGGGAGGACTAAGAGAGAAGTTCGGTCAGCCTGGAGAAAGACTACGAAAGATACGTTGGGATCCTGCAAGGCTCACCCCATTTGAGAAGAACTTTTATAAGGAACATCCTGATGTTACAAATAGGCCACAGGTGAGTTTTTCGCCAAAAATGTCCCGATTTGTTTTTATGCAATAAACTACTTTTATATTTGTACAGCGTTTTAGCTAGCAAGCCGTGCAGCCGTGTTTTGCACGGCCAATTTTCTGAAAACACGGCCTATTTTTTCATGCACGGCTTTGGTGCTGTAAATCAAGCCGTGCACCACATTTGTATAAAATATGGGCTGAATTGAATGTTTTTTCCTTCAAAAAACATGACAAAAATATTTCTAAAATTTAATAATGTTGTAGAAAGACATGAAAACATCGTTGACTCCGATGCAATTAATATTAATATATCCCCAAATAAGACGCAAGTTGCAGCATGTGTTAGTCGGATATCCCTGTTTTGGTAAACGTTTTTCGTGTGTAATTCTTAACACCGAAAGGCGAAATAAACTCTAGGAACCATACCACTCCCTTCGTTATCGCATCGATGTTGGATGCCCCCCATTGACGATTAGCCGTGTGGGATCTGTAAACTTGCAAGCTGTTTCAACTATAGTGCAAGCGGTTTCCACGGACGAAACAAAAAGGGGAAATAACATAAAAGAAACAAAAATTACCGTAACAGATTTTGTCAAGAAGGTAAAGGTTGACTCAAATTTCTCTCATTCTGTTTTTCGAAATCAGATAGTCGTCAAATGCGATTCAAAACATCTGCGGGCGAGTCAAAGCTTTATTAGGTCTATTACCAACAATTCTGCTCTGGTCCTGAGAAAACATTATTTTTCTTGTCACAATTATTAGATAGTCGTCAAATGCGATTCAAAACATCTGCGGGCGAGTCAAAACTTGATTAGGCCTATTACCAACAATTCTGCTCTGGTCCTGAGAAAACATTATTTTTCTTGTCACAATTTATAGAAGTGGGAAGGCCTACGGTGGTCAAGTCTCCGGTTTTTTAGCTCTTGAAATGGTTCGAAATATCCGAACATTTTTTCTGCCATCACGGCTGCGATCGTTGTTGATACTCACTTGCTCACTGTCTACCACCCATGCGTCACACGCACCGTGCTCGCGGCACAGACCGATATATACGACCACGTGTTTGTATTGTGTATGCAGCCATATGGTGCAAAGTCCATCTATCAGCACGCTGTGATTGGCTGTAGATAATATCCATATTCATGAAGAAAGCTTGGCTAGACTCCAACTCGGTACACGTTCACAGTGTATGTAGTGGAGGCTGTGGATTTCTGTACCATACAAGGCTCGAATTTTACACTGGACCACAGGCCCGAAGCCAGTAATTTTGGTGTTGGGCCAGTAAACTTATGAACTAACAAGTCCGATGGTCTTGTGTTTTTCAATTGAATAACAGAAACACATTATGTTCAAGTGTTGACTTTGGGTCTAATAAATCATCTTTCAATTCTATGAGTAATCAAGTATACTCTTCTCTTACTTGTCTCAGTTCTGGTTCATATAAAAGCAGTCAAGTGCATGTTAAACTGTGGCAGCAAGTTTTTTTCTTTTCACATTTTGAATCAGGTCTTGTAAACAAATTTAGTCTGGTCCAGTAAAGATTTTGAGCTACAAGCCCTGTAGTCTTGTGGATTTTCTCCCCAAATTCGAGCCCTGCTATACACGCCCTTGTACCATTTCTCTACGCTTATACTAAGGCTACTAAAACATCGAGAACGTTCGCTGGGAGACATTGTTTTAACTTTGCCTCCGCGAT
Organism: Leptasterias polaris; assembly: GCA_037783415.1. Taxonomy (NCBI): domain Eukaryota; kingdom Metazoa; phylum Echinodermata; class Asteroidea; order Forcipulatida; family Asteriidae; genus Leptasterias; species Leptasterias polaris. The sequence continues at coordinate 4,907,587 of JAZGTN010000050.1, read as the reverse complement.
GCCACCGAAGTGCGTTATCATCGGACGTGGCACTTGGTTAATTTTCCATCAACAGGCATGAGAATCTTCCGGATTTTTCCGGAATTCCGGATTTTTCACTTCAAATTATGTGGTCTCCGAGTTCAGTGTGAATTTGATATAAAATTCGGGGGGTAGGGTTTGGGTGTATACATGTAAATTTCACTAATCTCTCTAATACGATCAGAAACTTTTATTTAATTTTACCTTTACAGTGATTTTGACACCGTTCGAAAATAAATTGCGTCCCGGCGGCGGCCGGACCAATATGCGGTGATTTGTTTCTTCCATGTGCGTCGCGTATTGAATGCAGCTAGATCTATTGATATGTGTAGACTTTCCTCATTCCCGGCTTCATTCGCGGTACAGTTTGACCGTAATGTATTTTTACTGTTGCAAAGGAACATGTGTGGAGACATTGAAAAGTCTACTGACAACAGCGCACTGTGTTTTGTGTGGATGCCCGCGAATCGTTAGACTTTTTTACCAGTCGTCATCACGCACGTTCATAGGCAAAAGCGCCAGTTCTTAAATTTGTTTAATGTGTTTTACGGCTGGAGATATTTTTACGCATTGAACTATGACCTGGAAGAAACTGCAATGAGTGTGCGTCATACACGTGTGAGGAGAATCGTCTACGTTTGAGTTGACGTCTCACATTATTTTTCCAAAATGCTGCGGTACATTTGTAAACTGTCAGGATAATCTTGGAGATACATGTACTAAAAGGTGTTTGAAGAACAATTTTCAATGTCCAAAAGGGGGCAACACTTAACCCAATGATTCACAAACACAGGTAAAGACCCCAACAATCTAAATTTCCGAACATTACTGCTTCGTTCATATTTTCGTGGATTATTTTGGAATATCATTTCTTTGTTTTTTAGACAACATACGTCTGAATTAATTTTTTTTTAAAGTATTTTCCTCCTATTAACTCAACCCCGGTCCCATCTATGGTCCCATATAACGCCCGAGGGGTTCACCGAGTGCGGCGCTGACGCCCGAGTAAAGTTGCCCAATTTCCGGACATGTAAAAATTCGGAAATTGCCCAAAAACCGGACACGCATTTTTAGAGTTACATTTTTCCGGATTTTTTTTCATCGCCTATTCTATTTTTTCCTTCTTTTTTGTGAAACTCCATTCTCATGCCTGCATCAATGCTGAACCTTAGAGTCTCTGTCCTTTCTCTATGGATGAACATTTACTGCTTATAAAAAAAGGTTCTGATGTAATAGATCTTCAAATTAGAAATCTATTGAAATGGAAAAGAAATTGCGAGCGAATTAAGTTTGATTTTAGTCCATCCGGCAAAAAACAACAAAACAAAACACCAGTTTAGGAAAGCCCCTTTTAATTACAAAAATAAAAATAAATTAAGCTTATATTTTTCAGCTCCCATGATACAAAACAGTATCAATTATCATTTAACATCAGTCAATATGTTTTGGGAATCATCAGGCGAAAAAGGTGGCAAAACAATTAAAACAATTTGACAATAATTATAAAGTAATCTGAAATTTGCCAAAAGGTTAAACAAATAATTGTGAAATTTTAAAGATTCTTTGGCCTATATATTACATTCATTCTTTACAATTTTTAAATTGTAATTCTTGTGTTATTGATTTTTGTGGTCTAAACAAAGTTTCATCCTAAAGGACAAACAAGTTAATTTATTAGAATGAACTCCACAACTTAAAAAAAGTATTTATAGGAGCCTACATTGCAACCCAAATTCAGGGCATCGAATACATCAGCGAAAGAGCGTATACAACTAGTAAATTAAGCTTCCCGCTGGGCCTTAAGACAATTGATAAACAAAGTTTTGTTTTCAAGGTAATTTGAGAGAGTTTGTGCACTATGTGGATTTTCGGTGAAAAAAGTTGCACACCCTGTTTTTCAATTTGCACACCCACTTTTCAAATCCTAGCTAAAACACTGTATTTGTATCCACACTGCATCGTCAACAATTTAAAGAGGAAGAGAAATGAGTAATTCAATTTTGTGATGTACTAATTTTCCACTACATACATGTAGAGTCCTCATGTGAGTTGGAAAAAAATTTCAAGTCTCTAACCCAACGTTCAGGGTTGTGACCAGAACTTTTTAAGAGCCGGTTAATTTCCACAGAGGAGCGAGCTAAGCGAGGTACCGAGAGCGCTTGCGCGAGGCGTTCATCATGGGTCCAAAGGGGGTAGCCCCGAAAATGTTTACATTTTACACCCTTAAAAATACACATTTTATGGGTTCTAGACACTAACAACATACAATGTATTTTGCTGAATAAGAAGTACACATGTTGAGCTATAATATATCAAGTTCTTATGCCCAGCCTGCTTATACCTCACAAATTCTAAATATCCTTCATATATCTGGAGCTGACAAGTGAAATGAGACGAGTGTCAAATTTAATCAAATAAAGTATTTGTTATTTATTAAATATAAGTTGTGTAAAATTCTTGCAACCTACATAATAAGGTAAGTTAGTATTAAGAAAACATAGAATGATCTAGGGATGTGATTCCTCCGGTTTTTGCCGGAAATTTTTTTTTTTTTTTTTTTAAAGTCGACTCGTGTGAATCGTGTAAATCCAGTGAGAAAAATGGGGACAGAAGATCGCGATACATTTGGTGTGCGAGCGCTGAACGCAGAAACCTTTAAAAATTGATGGACTTTTAACAAGTCTAATGTGCAGTGAGTCAAGTACCCAGTAGAAGTCAATGTGGTTTGCGCAGTAACGCACGTACGGTCCAGACTAAAAAAATTTTTTTATTGGATTGTGCACTGCTCGGAGATGTGTGCTTTCTTTCGTCATACTTCCGTAAGAAAATAATTTTCTTGTCTATATCTCCCTCGTGAACACATAAATGTGACCAAAATAATGAAGAAACAGTGGAGAACGATTTGTGAACAACTGGTATGGCGGAGCGGTGTGAAGCGAGGGTATCTGTCGTACAATAACGACAAGAAAAATAACACCGCCGCGTGAACGAACGACATGTGCTCACAACTTGGTGAGTTAGATAAAAAATAAAACACATGCATCAAAAGGAGGAAGTCTGGCTACGTGTGTACTGATGCGTAACGTCACATAGAGCAATGGTAACGTAGAGCTATACGTTCTACTTTCGTCTGGTTTCTAGGTTTTTCTAATGCTTTACTCAAAGGATGCGGCAGCAATCAGACGCTGTGAGAATATATTTTTTTCTGCTAACATGGAAAGGGGAAACATCGCTGCATCAAACAGTCAACTTGAAATAAAAATGACACAACAAGAAATGATCAATCGCGATCGTCGAGGACAAGATTTAACAACACTTTTGATTTTGATAGTTTTCAGTTACGTAAGAAGAATTCCTTAGTTTTTAAGCTTATTTAGAAGCAAAAGTACCGGTCGGCAATGTCGTAATATTGCTTGAGAGCCGGTCGGGATTTTTTAGAACTGGTTAGTGCCGACCAGCCCCGACCAGTGTAGTCACAACCCTGCCAACGTTAAAATGGTTTAAGGTGCCATTGCATTCGATACCCTCCCAGTGCAAAATTTGTCAATATCCCAAACATCTGATGACATCATTCTGAGAAAAATTGGTCTCTACATTTTTGTATGGGGATTTTGGGGGTTTATAACTGACTTTTTCAGAGTGAAATTTGAAACATTACGTCATTAGATTTCGTCAACCAAAAACTTTACGTTTCTGTGAATGCTCAGGAAAAAAGGGTTTTCCCCCGAATTGCAATAATCGCCATCACTGGTGCGCGATCTAAAACCGTGCACAGAGCAATGGGCCACCAGGCCTTCATTTTAATAAATCTGAGGAGAGCTGTAAATTGCTCTCCTTAAATCATGAGAATAGGCGATGAAAAAAAATCCGGAAAAATCTAACGCTAAAATTTTTAAAGCTTTGCATGGTGTTGAAAGTAAGAAGTAACTATAACTATGAATGTAAATAGTAGTGAACTTGCGGGTACAACCATGTGCTAAAAATTTTGTCCGGATTTTGGGCAAGGCCCGAATTTGTGGTGTCCGGAATTTGGGCAAGTTGACTCGTGCGTCAGCGCCGCACTCTGTGAACCCCTCGGGCGTTATTGGGACCATAGATGGGACCGGGGACGAGTATATAGGAGGAAAATACTTTTACAAAAGATGAAATCAGACGTATAGTGTCTAAAAAAAAATTCCAATGATCTTCCGAAATAATCCACGAAAATATGAACGGAGCAGCCATGACGTTTTCAATGGTTTTTGTTAAAAGAAATTTTGATGTTTGGGGTCTTTACCTGTGTTAGTGAATCATTGGGTTAAGTGTTGCCTTTTGGACATTGAAAATTGTTCTTGAAACACATCCTCGAAGATCGCAAACCAAATCATGGACGTGTGTGACGCACACTCATTGCATGAATTATCTCAAAGTTTCTTCCAGGTCATAGTTCAATGCGTAAAAATATCTCCAGCCGTAAAACACATTAAACGAATCGAAAAACTGGCGCTTTTGCCTATGAACGTGGATAGTGACGACTGGTGAAAAAGTCTAACGTTTCGTGGGGTATCCACACAACACACCGTGCGTTGTTGTCAGTAGACTTTTCAATGTCTCCACACATGTTCCTTTGCTGCAGCAGTAAACATACATGTACATGTACTACGGTCAAACTGTACCGCGAATGAAGCGGGGAATGAGAGAAGTCTACACATATCAATAGATCTAGCTGCATACAATACACGACGCACATGGAAGAAATAAATCACCGCATGGTGGTCCGGCCGCCGCCGGGCCGCAATTTATTTACGGACGGTGAAATAAAGGTTAAATTATCGGGGGTGGGAAAAGAAAAAGCGTGCACTCTTTAGATATTGCCACTGCCAACTCCGAGATTCAAGCGGCTTATTTTAATCAACAACTAGGGTTTTGAAAAAACATACTCTTGTTAAATTTGTAAGGAGCGCTTTTTTTTGCTCTCCTTGGAAAACATTAAGGAGCGCGGAGGAGCGCGATCGCGCTCCTTTAAAATTATGGTCTGGGCCACTGGTATGCACGCAAGTAACATGTAACATGTAACAGCCGTTGTGGTATCAAATATTGCACATCACGTGATCATAAACTTCTCAAGACAGAAACAGATCATCAGCCATTTTGTTTTCGCTTTGACGTTTAAAGCAGGGATGTGATTTCTCCTGCTTTTGCCGGAATTTCGGCTTTTTCGACTCAAAAAGTCAACCAACGTGGATCATGTGAATCCGTTGAGAAAATGGGGGGTAGATTATGCTAATTAATTATTCATGTCGAGTTTTGCATTCTGAAATGTATTTAATTGGTTTTATGACGAACGTTCTACATTAAATTGTATTGCCATATATATGAGAACGAGGTGGAAACAGAGCGCTGGGTCAGACGGGATTTTTATTAAATGACGCTAAGAAGACGCATAAGTTGTGATCGTTCTCACATTGGACGCGTACGGTTTGTTGTTTTTTACTGGGCGTGCTTCTTTCACCAAGTCTAGTTCCTATTAACGCGTCTGCTGTGCTTGCGTATTAATGGAATGGGGGAACAGACTCGATGTGTAGCAGTGACCTCGTGTTGTGTCTGCGCAATGTGCGGTGGTTTTACGCATATGGTGATCTGACATGAAGATCAAGAAGAATGTAAACCTGCGCAAAATTAAAAACTCGAAATGCACGAACAATTTAGAAATTGCGTGTCGCCAATGGTAGTAGAGCAATGGAGATCAACGCTGCGCTGGAGCTTCTATTTTTGGTTTGCGTGCACAATGGCAGCATTCTTTGCTCAGCCCTAGGTTGCCAGCCAATAATCATTTATTTTCGTGGAAGTAAGTTCCGAATATCATTTTATTTTGAGCTTTTTAAGACAATATACGTCTAGCACTGTTATGATTTCATCTTTTTTTATAAGTATTTTCCTCCCATTAACATGTCCTCGATCCCACAAATGGTCCCCAAAACGCCAGAGGGACTCACTGAGTGAGTCGCTGACGCCTGGGTAAACTTGCCAAAATTCCGGACACGCAAAAATTTGGACTTTGCCCAAAATCCGGACATGCAATTTTTAGCGCTAAAATTTTTCCGTTTTTTTTATCATCGCTTAATCTCATGCCTGTTAAAGTTTACGGTTGATTTTAGACCTTTATGAAAGAACAATTAATGTGTGTGTGTTTATATAGAGCAGAGGTAAGCTGGTTTGTGTGGTTATTGATTAAAGGGAGGGAGAAAATGCAATTTGGGTGAGAAAAAAAATGAAAAAGAATGTGCCGTGAATGTGATGGTTTTTTCTAGCCCTGGATGATATCGTAAATTTTGACTGACGATACCCGACGATATATTGTCGGGTAAATATCAATGATATGACGATATATCGTGAAGATTTTTCAAAAAGCGGAAAAACAGTTTTACCACAGGGAGGAAATGAGCAATAAATAAAATAAACAAACAAGACATGACTGTATGGATAAACCCCATAAAAAAAATCGCGGAGTTAATATCCATATTCCATGAAAACAGAACGTTAAGATTACATTTTTGTGTGCTTTTTATCACTGGTTACGACTCAATTAATTCATGGTTTCTATCTCCACGATTTGAGTTGCGATCTCTAAATACTGGTGCCTTGATTTTTTATTCCGATTCGTTCATAATTGAAATACACGTGCACATTAAGTGTACTTTTCAGTGCACCTGATGTTTCCCAACCACACGGTAATTGCTCACCAAGGGAATTTCTCCTGCAGCTTTCGCTCCAATCACGAAATGTATGTAGTCGCTTGTTTTGGTCGCTACATGATAATCGCCAGAAGCTGTTGCCAAACACTCTAAACCTTTTCATTAGCAATAGTAATACCACTCAAATATTTTTTAGACTGGAACATATTTTCTGTAAGTGTTTCACTGTAAACTACTATCGCCTGATCTAAATGCTTTTTGAATTTTTGAAATTGGACTTTCCATTCTTGAGTTATTCAAAGTTCACATGATTGAAAACGACCATTACTGCGGACACAGCCAATGGGAAATATGCACAGGCAAATGGTACCCTTTTTAGGGTGCCGGGGGTAGATTTTTCAACATTTTGTCACATAAATCATTAAATTTAGTGCTGATGTAGATGAAATTTGGCACACCTTTAAATATTTAGGTGTAGAAAAAGATGGCAGTGTTTTAAGTAAATCTTGCAAATAACAAATGGCTAATTAGCTTATTTAAATAGGTCGCGACCCTAAAATATAAAGTCACGCAGAATTGCAAAATCACTCTCCTAAATATAGGACAAAGATACATGCATTGAAGACCCACCCCCTGGCATCTTTTTAAGTTGGATTATGGGATCAATGTGACAGGTATCTAAAGAAATAACATTGGAAGCCTGTAATAACTAATTTGCATAAATTAATTATGCGCATAACTTAATTATGCACATTTTTTAATGATTTGAATAAAGTAGTGCAAGTAGCATATCAAATAAAACAGATTGATGAGCACAATCATAATATCCAGCTTGACAGGAAACAATCACCCTTATGTGTCATGATTTTACCCTAACTTTGTATCAAAATATGATCAAAATGTGGCTCATTCCACCCATATTCCATAAGATTAACGCTTTCACAATTAAAACCTTCATGAGTGGTGATGATGGTTGTTTTTTCATCAACAAGGTGTTCAATCAAAGCTGTGGCCACATCCTGCAGAAAAATAAATGAAGAACGACATCTGGTTGTAAAAAAAAATTACAAATAAAAAAAACATAAAACAATTAGCAATACCACTCAGTGCTAAAACAGGTGGACAAACCGTCCACACGGACACACGAGTCGCATTTTGAATGATCGGGCATAGTCGGTGTATAGTCATTCTTTTTATCGCAGGAAGTCATGGGTTATTATTATTATATTTATTTTTTTCAATTTTATTTTATATAATTGAATTATCTTTTTCTACTGAAAATATCTCGCACTGTATTACTAATAAATATGATTGTGCATCAGCAAATTAATTATTAAAACTATACATAAAACAGGTTTAGAGGCATGTAACTTTATAAAAATTAATAATTATAAGGCAAATTGTCATAACAAAAGGTTTTAAAATACCCGCGCGCGTTGCAAAACTTTTGCTCCAATTTCAAGACGCGCACACTTAAAGTCACCTGGAAATAGATTTTTTTTTTTTTTAAATAAAGAGTATATGTATATTAACAATAAAACAATTTTTTTAGTAATTGTTTGTCAGTATTTATATGTTTAAAAAATAGATAAAGTTGTTTGGGGGCGACTCCGCCCATCCCTTTTTGTGACGTCAATCGAGGCAGACTTCGCCTCGATTGAACATCGACCCCACTCGAACTTGCCTGCATTTACTTGTATACACGTGCAAGTAGTGAGATTGTACGTTTCGTTTGGTTATCCAAAAGGGGGTTTTTTCTTGCATTTTTCCAGCGAAAATTGCTGCTGGATGCAGCAAAACGACTAAAGATGGGGTCAGCCAGCATTTTTTTCCTGCAGATCCCAAATATAGGCAGTTACGGGCATCGAAAGTTAGGCTAACGAGGGCAAAGTGGTCCGGTCCGACGTCGTTTTGAATTTTTCAGAGCTATGCAGCGAACACTTGGATAGCCCGGGGATTTTTTCGTTGGTAGTAGTGTGCAAGGGAAGTTGCAGTGAAGCTTAGGTTACCAGCGAAATGTTTCTGGTGGAAAAACAATACCTCGTATTATCCGTGTTCTCGTTATGACCATGCTCGTATCTTCCGTTTTTAAGACATAGAAACGCGCATGGGACAGTTCGGGACCGGTGAAAAACCTCGTATAAACTGGCGTCTCGTATTAGTCGACTGTACACTGTCCTAGAATTGCATTGGGTGGTGACGTCCGAATACGAAAACGCATCATACTGATCAGGTACCCAGACGTAATGTACGGGGCCAGACTACACATTTTCTCCTGCCTCGATTGACGTCACGAACAGCGCCATGTAAAGGGGGGCCTATTTTTTAATTTGTAATTACAAGAAAAATAAAAAAAATTAACCTTAGTAAATTGTTTATTCACATTCCACTCATAAAAATGTATATATTAATGACAAAAGCTTTATTTTGAAAAAATACCACTGCCAGGTGCCTTTAAAACATATCACCCCACCAGTTGAAACAAATTACCCCCACTAAATAATGTAGTCGTCCGCTTATAAAGCAGCTTTTTAGTGGTTGCATTATTTGGACATGGATTTTCAAAAGGGTTTCTAAAAAGTTGAAATCAAACAAGCATCCTTGTCCCTCATTTTTAATTTGTAATTAACAACTTGTTTGTGTATTTATTATAAAAGCTTAAAACTCATAAACAAAAAATTGTAATGAGTTTTGTTGTAGTTCGGATTTGTAGGTATAGTTTAAAACAAAGATTTAATTTCATGAAAAATAATGTTCTTTGTTTGGCTAGTTTTCTCGAACTGATACGCGTGTGACTTGCACAGTCTATTGTGCAGCATTATTTAAAACCATTGTGTCTTATGTTTCAGTCTGAAATAGACCGTTTCATGCTGGAAAAGGACGCAACAACAAAAGGTGACAACTGCCCAAGACCTGTGTTCCGGTTCACTGAAGCATGCTTTCCAGGTGAGGCCTTTCCTATTTTATTATTTGGTTTGCAGATTTTTTTAGGTGCATGAATACATGCAAGGTTTCAGTATGATTGCGCATATATTTCTGTACAGTAATAGATCTTGTAAAACTACTCCCTTAAGAAGACATCATGTGACACTTTATGACGTCATTAAACACAACCTTAAATTTTGAATGTTACACATCCTGACTTGAATACATGGTTAAGGTTTCAGCTCAATAGCACATTTTTCTTCTTCTGTATATAGATCTTGTAAAATTGTACATCTAGTGACACTTTATGATGTCATTAGAACAGTGGCTCAAATATTGGTTGTTACATATCTTAGCTTGATCCTGTACAAAATTACACACGGCCTCGACATGCTCTTGTAACTACATGTAGCTGTGTTGCCCTTCTTCATGGCCATAAACACAGTGCTCTTTACTAAATTCAGGGCATGTCTTGAACTTTGTGTTCAAAAGGGCATGGCAATAATTGCTGTGCTTTTTCTAGAGTTTAAAGGGTATCGCAGCAAAACTAAAAAATCTGGAATTTGTTTCCAAGTTTACCCTATACATTAAGTTTAACACACACAAAAAAACACTGAAAAGAATTGGCCTTAGATTATTAATACAGTGTAGGGTCAAACAAAAACTTAAGCTCAGTTGACAATGATGGATGAATTAGTAGAACTAAATTTTTGTTTTTTTCACAGATTTGCACATAATTTGCATGGTATGAAGATGGTCATGGTGGAAAACTTCCCTTGAAATAGTTTTGCTTGAAATGAATACTTTTTAGGAGATACAATCCGATGTTTGAAAACAGTGAAAACATGTTTTGGGGTTTTTCACCGTTTTCTCATGACTACGAAGATTGATTTAGCTGAAACTTTCACATGTTTGTTATTTCATGTACATGTATGTATATGTTGGGTCACATCAAGTGTGGATACCGTAATCTTCGGCATATAGGCCGCGGCTTATACATTAATTTTGGTCCTTTTAAACATTTCGACGGCTTATATGCCGGGCGGCTTATACACTGAAAAAAACCATTAGTAAAATATTTCTGAAACAAAACAATTTTCTGAACCGAAAAAACACCAAAACATGGCCTATGTGATGTAATGGTTTTGACGAAATGTTGTTGACGATCCCAGCACATCTTTCGAGCTGAGGAGTCGTGAAACTTGCGCCCACCATGCTTGCTTCGATTATTACTTTCCCTGGTGGCCATGGTGACCGCTTGTGTGTACCTTACTTAATGCCGTGAAGAAGCAGGTGACCAGTGTGGTATCGCCATGCAGTGTTTATTATCGTTGTTAAAACATTTTCAATAAATGCACAGTGTACGCATAAACGCGCGAGTTGATTACGAGTCTCCGTTCTAACTAGCATTATCCATTCAGTTCTAGTCGCCGAAGCAGCACGAACGTGCTTGGCACAGGCCGCTTCCCGATTGTCCGAAACGCACTCGATTGGCGTGAATAATTATGACATAATGCCTCTCACAGCACTGCCATCCCATAGTATTCATCACCTCGATCCCGCGAATGTGCTTGCTCCTAGTTGCTATACTTTATTATCAGTGGATGAAGAAACAGCGTGTAACCGTGGGAGCGAATGTGCAAGGGATATTCCCTTAGTAAGAAATCACCGCGTGTTCGGGAAACGTCACGTGCATGTGTATAAAAATAAAAATTGAGGCACCAGCTTCAGAGATAGCGCGCAACGTTCAATCGTGGCGGTAGAAAGCGATTTTCCTTGATGTCTATCTTTTAATCAAACATAGCTTGGATACCATATTTAAGCTGATGACAGTTGAAGATTTTACAAAAAAGGTCAGAAACAAAAGCACATAAAAATGTAAGACGTTCAGTTTTCATGGAATATGGATATTAAATTCAGTGATTTTACCTAAGCGATTTATCAATACAGTCAAGTCTGGTTTGTTTATAATTGCTCACTCACTTCCTCCCTGCGGTAAAACCGTTTTTCCGCGTTCAAAAAAACTTAACGAATATCGATATTATCGGCGATATTTACCCGACGATATATCGCCTTTCAAAATTTACGAAAAGAAAAAAGACCCCCTTGACTGCAGACCATTCTAATTAACGATTTCAATAACGATCGTTGGTGTTAACTTCAACGCAAGACGAGCACTTTGTGCTGAATGTACAATGACTGATGTGCCGCCCGCCAGTCACTGCACATCACCACAAAGGACCGCAGGCCTAGGTTCGCAAGACACCGCGAGAATCAAAATGGATTCTCGCTGAAGAATTTCGCGAGAATCCAGGATTCTCGCAATTTTCGGGGAATGGATTCTCGCAGTTTTTTGGGGAGAATCTTTTTTTTTTTGCAAATTGTATAAGTATTATTTGCTAAATGTAATGTTAGAAATTAAAGCAAAGTTATGTTTCAATTCATCCTCTATTTGTTAAAGCTGTTTAAGCTTACGTTTTTTTTGCCATCTTGCGTCGCGTGCCAAAGAATTTGACAGCCGAATTGAACCTCAGCTCTCGATCATACAACCTGTGGCATGTAATTCATGAAATCATCACATGTTATGCTAAGTTTTAGGTCAATCTGTTTTTATTCTGTCCGCAGATTGGTTGATAGCACAAAAGTTCCCGTTTTGGAGCCAATAGTCTTCCTTGACTGTTAGCGTTGTTACCAAGTACAGCGATGTACGCTTGCTTGGATTTTCCACAAAATGTTTTGAGAATCATATATTTGTCATAAAAGTTCACTATTGGTTATACATTATCATTATTCAATGTTTCCAGATTTTTATAGAATAAACTGGAGTCCAGAAAAGGAAACGAAAAGAAAAGAAATATTGTGATAATCTTGGGAAATCGACTATCTCGGTACATGGTAACCACGTGTATAAAGCAGATTGATGCCGTGAGCTTACTATCCAGGAAGACTATTGGCTCAAAAACGGGATCTTTCGCGCTATCAACCAATCCGCGGACAGATTAAAACAGATTGACCAGGGGTATGTTTTCGCGGCTGGAACGAATAACTGTTTCGGTCATTGGCCAGTGTTATCGGATGGCCAAAATTCAACCGAAACAGTTATTGGACCGCGAAAATTACCCCTTTATGATGGCAACAACATACGTAAACGGAGTGCGCCGGTGTTTTAGGACGACGACTCGGCGGTATCGATCGACTCGACGGCATACATGACGTGAGTGGTTGTTGATCGTGAATGATACAAGTTTGTAAATAAAACACAAAGAAAATGAGGGGTGAAAAAACTTAACTTTGTGTCGGATTAACGGAAAATTGTTTTGTTTTTTTTATGGAAAAGTAAAAACATATTCTTGTTGACCCAAATATAAAGCTGAAAAAGTGGTTTCCCCTTCTGAATTCTGGTAATTTCACGCGAATCTACTCGGATTCGCGGCGTTAACGGCGGGCGCGAATCGATTCGCGTCGGATTTCTAGGCCTGGACCGCAAACATGTACATCCCTTTGTGTGTGCGGTCATTACTGCGGCTTATACACCGGGCGGCTTATACACTGACGCTAAATCTTGTTTTGACAAATTCTTGGTATAGCGGCTTATACAGTGGGCGGCCTATATGCCGAAGATTACGGCACTGGTCTTTGACAATTACCAATGTTGTACACACCCTTTTAAGGGAGCATTTGCTTCCAAAATAAATTTGAATGAAACAATCTTGAATTGAGTGGTGTTTGAATTTTTTTTCCTTTTCTGAAAGTGGTCCGGAGAAACATGAAAACCCCAAAACAGTAACTTTTTCAAATAAATATACCTATAGTGTACCTGAAATTTGCAAAAACAAGCACATTGTTCCTTAACACTCGTAAATTTGCAAAGAGACACCACTTAGGACACCATATTTTTAAGTTAAATAGAATTCTCTTTGTTGATTGCTTACTTCAGAAAATGAACTCTCGGCATAATAAGGGTTGCTTTGGTTTTTTTCCGATCAGACTATGTATTGAATGAACTGGCAAAATCAGGCTTCACTGAACCTACTGCAATTCAGGCTCAAGGATGGCCTCTAGCCATGAGTGGTAGAGACATGGTTGGCATTGCTCAGACTGGTTCTGGAAAGACTCTTAGTTATATACTACCAGCTATTGTGCACATCAACCACCAGCCGTTCCTGGAGCCAAATGATGGTCCCATTGTGAGTATATATTTCATTAAAACTCTGCAGTGCATCATAATAATCTGTGACCATTGTTAGACAATCATACTTTATTGGGCAGTAGGTTGGAATAAGTGTTCTATATGTTTGTTTTGGTGAACACAATCCCATCTCAAATGGTCAAACATTGGATATGTTGCCTGCCTCCAGGAAACACGCCTCTCAAAGAAATAGTGTATACATGACCAAAGGACAGTATTGTTGGCCTTGAGGCCTGAGAATCTATTAATACCATTAAACAATCACACTGTAACGTACAGTAGTAGGTTTGACTATCATGCAATTGCACCTCAATATTTATAGGTGTACCAAATTGTTTCTACATCATTACAAAATGTAATGATTATTTAACAAAATGTAAAGTCTTTAAAAATATTTTGGTGGTATTGCTACTTTTAGTGCGAAAGGGCCAAAACAAAAAGTACATGACAAATTTTCCAGGTTGGCCAGCCGGCTAACCAGGAAAGTTTGTCACATGCATCATCATACATCATACAGGGAGTCAGTTTATTCCATGAACATGTATCCTTGCTCCATGATTATGTTCACACTGGGGTAGCGCGCAACGTGAATGTGTAGTGACTGGCTGTTGACAATATAAATATCCATGATTGGTGAGTTGGTAAAGCATAACGCTGTGTAGACATTGGATACATCATATAGAATCATGCACATGGCATATTCTTGGAAATATTTACCATTTTACAACCTCAAATGTCATTTTTCAAAAAAATCTTTTTGGCCTTGTAAGATATTTTAAATAATTTAAGTTTACCAAAATGTTCATGTAGGGATAGTTCAGTTAGTTTTCATCTTGCAGTGGTCATTTAAAAAAGTAGTCTCCAGCAGTGAAACCTGTGGTTATTTATATTTAATTCAAAGATAGCACAAGGAACATTCATTCTTTTCTATGGTGAGGCCCAACTGATGTAATTTCAAATAAAAATTTTAAAAACTCAACAAAACACCACCCACAGAAAATATAAGCCTGACAGAAGAGAGCATAACATTGACGGAAAAACAAAGCAAATATTGTCTGTCATTAATTTATTTCTGGCACAACACTACTGTAATTTCTCTGATATATTTGCAAATCTATCCCCCAAAAACTTTGTCAAGCTTCCATATTTTTTTTTTAGGTTATCAACACGCAGTTTCGAACGTCATTTTTGACAGATTTTTAGTGACGTTCGAGGAAAAAATGACAATTTGCATGACGTTAGAAAAAATTTACGGTACTTTATTACCTTCGCGCAATCCACATCAAGCGTACTTGAACATAAGTTGATTTAGTTTCCAAAAACTAGCGTTCGGAAGGAAGTATTTCCGTTGTTTATCATCTCAGATACGTTTTTGTTTTTCATCTGGAGCTGTCCGATTGACTTTCGAACGTCAGTAAATGTCGTACGTCATTTACTTGACGGATTTATTTTGCGCAAGTATTAACATCGCGCAGAAAACATGTGCGAATCGAACTTACCCCCCTCTGTCGTCCTCTTGCCTATCGGAATATAGGCCGCGGCTTATACATTGATTTTGGCCCTTTTCAACATTTCAGCGGCTTGTATGCCGGGCGGCTTAAACAATGACGCATAAATCTTGTTTTGAAAAAGATAGTTTGTAAAATATTTCTGAAACGAAACAATTTTCTGAACCGAAAAAACCCAAAAACAAAACATGGCCTGTGTGATGTGATGGTTTTGACGAAATGTTGTTGAAAATCCCAGCTCATCTTTCGAGCTGAGGGGTCGTGAAACTTACGCCCACCGTGCTTGCTTCGATTATGACTTTCGCTGGTGACCGATTGCTTGTACCGTACTTAATACAGTACTTAACCGGCTTATACAGTGGGCGGCTTATATTCCGAAGATTACAGTAACTGCAAGAGGACGACAGAGGGGGTACCGTATTTTCTTGCGGATAAGGCGCTCGGCAGACAAGACGCAGGACCCTAAAATGACCCCAAAAAATTTCAAACGTCAGCAGAAAAGGCGCACCGCCGCACAAGACGCATGTTTAACAGCACACAGAAGAACACCAGGCGCCACCCGGTGTCGGTACATTGACACAAAGACGTCATTTTGTTGCCTTTTGGAGCGTTCACACTATTCGAAGCATGAATGAAACCGTAACCACATGGGCGTGTAGAGCCATGCAGAAAAGACCAACGTAAATTGATACCGACCTTCGTCCATCCATTCAGCCAACACTGTGCATTGTTAATAATATGAAGTCCGGCCCAATCAGCGGCCAGAAACAATGGTCCACGCACTGTCTGAAGATATTGCAACACGAACCCAGGCCCTCCTAGCATGAACATCCGACGTCCCACAATGAGGATCCTTGCTGATAAAGACAGGTTACCAGTCTAAGTCCCTCCGAGCCAGTAGATGTTGCGCCCTCTACCGGTGACTAATACCAAAACTAGCGTCGCCTTTATATATATACCTTACGCAAATAATCCCCACACCCGGGAAGACGTAACAAAATGTTTCATTATATATATTTGTTTAAGTTTTTGTAATGTGTTTCTTTTTGTATATAAAATTCTTTTCCATTATTTCAAACCTTTAATTTGTTAATCTCGTTCATAAGATTTTGTTTTAAAGTTCTTTTTATTTATTTCAAACTTATAATCTCGTTCATAAGATATTTGTTTAAAACATCTATCCTCTTCTTAAATAATGTTAGTTTTGTTTTCAAGGGTCATTACCTTGTTTTCAAGGATAATTTTTTTTATTTGACTAAAAAGAGGCAATTAAAAAATGAATATTTGAACGTTTAATGAAACAAACGAAAGTGCAATTCGTATAGGTTGGCCAACAAACATTGGTACTTAATTATCCCATCCTTAAATAGTACGTCAAGCCATAATAGTACGTCAAGCACACTTCGGAGATATTCTGTACAATAAAAACCCTCAAAGTTCACCACACAATAGAGGTTGGGTGAATGCCGTTTGTACAACAGCATTGACAGTAAATCTGATTGCAGCATTTTCGGAACGAATACGCGGCCACACAGAAAAACGTTTGTACGACGCCGACGTCTGTTGGACCGAAAGTACCAACACATTGCGGCATTGTTGGAATGAAAGCACGGTCATGGGGATGAACAAGTTGCGGCATTGTTGGAATGAAAGGACAGTCTGGGGGATTGCGGCATGATTGTTGAAACGAAAATACGGTCTCAGTGTCTGGATAGTTGAGCCTTGTTTGACGGCATTATTGAGTAAGGATTCTTCACACAAAGACCGTTGATTTGAACTGGACAAAATAAAGGTATTATTTTACGCAGTGATCATCCAAAAAAAATCAATCGTCAGCAGACAAGGCGCATCGAAAGATAAGACGCACCGATATTTTTGGGGTCTAAAAAGTCAGATAAGACGCGTCTTGTCCGCAAGAAAATACGGTAAGTCTCAAGTCAAAGGTCAACTTACAGGCTGATCGGTAAGTTCTCGGACGACACGCAAAAACATTGACGAACGATGACAAAATGTCGTCGCTGGAAATTTGAAAAAGGGATTACTCTTATTGTTGACAAGGTATCGCAGTAGTCATTGTTTCAAAATAATCATTATTTAAACGTGTTCTCATCATATTTGTTTCGAATTTATTGAATGTTTGAAACTTTGGTTAATTGACATGTTTTTTATTGTTGAATTTTTTTATATTTTTTTTTCAATTGTCGGATTTTTTTTCTTCTCTTGCTGTTAAAGTATTTGGCATCAGCCCCCACAACCTGAGCATGCAAAAGAAAATATGTACCTCAGCAAATATAAAAATGTGATCATTTAAATACCTCTACATCTACAAAAATGCTGACGTTCGAGACTCCAAACCTTTTACCTCGATTTAGTTGAAAGACATCGGTTGTCAATATTGTGTATGATAACATGTCGGGTACCTCCTAGTTAATTACACTATATAAAAAAAAAAATTAGCTTTCACTTATGAAAATATAAGGGTCCAATTTTCAGGCTTGCGAATCTTCGAGAAATAGATCGCAGACCAACAGACTATGGAGAGCAAGGACCAAAAAGTTGTTTTAATTGTAGTGTACAGGGTCTAATGATCAAAAAGTGATGGAAAATAAAGACGTTGGTGGAGAAAATAAACACCAATGGATTACAGTTTACAGGGGTTAAAAATACATAATAATTTAGCTCCCCATAGATCTTGCATAAAATAATGTACACCAACCAATAGCCGGCTGTTATAGCTAGTTGACGACCACCAATCCCCCAAATTTGCACAATGCATAGACCTCAATATCCATGTGCAGGAACAATTCTGGACCAATCACAAGCCGCACATAACGTCACTAATGAATATGGATGAGCCTGGCTGTAGCTGAATGTGGCTGTGTTGGTTGGTGGCATGGGAATTTTGTCCGTGTCGGTGTGGAGTATAAACATGGAGCAATTGTGGTTTCGTCTTGAAGGATTGTTTCATAAGTAGCGACACGACATAGCAATCAATAGTCGCGACTTCGACACTAGTCGCACTAGTCGCCCAGGCCTACCAATCACCTGTTCACAAGAATTTCTGTGGGATTATTTAAATCAATGTTTGTGTGTAATGTTTTGCTTGTTTTTTTGTTAGTGTCTTGTGCTTGCGCCTACCAGAGAACTTGCTCAGCAGGTGCAGAGTGTTGCTTATCAATTTGGTAAAACGTCAAGACTGAAGAGCACATGTGTATATGGAGGGGCACCCAAGGCACCCCAGCTAAGAGATCTAGAAAGAGGTAAATAAGATGCCATATTATTTATTACTTTTTAAAAACAATTCCTTAATGTTTCCTTGCTCGAACCATATTTTTTGATTTTTTTTTGTGCAGGCTCCATCAAGGTAACAGTCTTAATTAGGCCTGTGCCGGGTATCAGGGTACCCCAAAAGACGCCAATATCCAGTTCCATTTTATCGGTTCCATTACCCGAAACTTGAGGCGAAAATCGGATAGTCATTTTAAAGCCTTAAGAAATTTCAAAAACATTCCAGATGTATAATTAAAAAAAAAAAAAAAATCTAAAATTCTATCATAAACCTTTAGGATGCTAAGATGAAGCAACGAGAATGATTTTGTCAATGGTTTTCAGGCTTCAGCCGAACACCTCTTATTGTAGGTGTCAGTCAACCGCCAATAACCGTTCAAATTTTTAATCAAGTGCGTAAATAACCCAAAAAGTATTGGTTGGCAGACTTGAACTTTGCGTGAAGTGATCCTGTTAAATTGAGTTTCATGCATAACCTTAAGGAAACAAAATTGGTTACGTTGCGATACTCAAAATTGAGCGGTCTTACAGAAAATTATATGGCAAAGATTTGCCAGAGACATGAAAATTATTGCATTTATACATGTATGTATTACTTAACGATTATTTCATTGACAAAAAACTATATTGGCACAAGATTGATACAGGATAGTCTTAATTAATAAAGGTACATAATGTCACACCCAAAATTCAAAAAACTTACAAAAGCGTTATTTTTCCCGGATTACATGTAGTTCACTTCTGAACCAAAACATTTTTCCCACACAAGTTTGCTGTGGTCATGAACACATCCATAACAACTACAAATAAATAAAAATGTCTTAAATTTTATCATGTAAAAAGTAGAAATAATTATAAGTTAACCCAGTTGACATTTTACCATTGATGCCCACATTAAAATAAACGCCCACATGTAAATTTAGAGACATGTACCGCATATGCATAGATACAACATCGCTGTTCCATTGTATATTGACCATCTAGAAATTATGAAAATGTAAATCTAGCACCCTCCATTATTCACAAACTCATAACTCCTGAACCACTCATTGAATATTTATAATCTATACATCATCGGAAGGATATTCAAATACTTCACATACACGTCACAGGTGTGACCCCAGTGTGACCTTGTTTTACTGTTTAAAGTAACGTCCGTCGATATATCGATATTACTCAAAAAACCGATACTATTTTGACATCGATATCGCCGAGGTCACTTTTTTAATCATATCGAAATATCGACAATTTCGATATATCGAAAATGTTGATGAATAAAAAATGTCGATGTTCCTAAATGATATCGAAAACACCGAAAGAGTGTCAGATTATCCAGAAAACCTCCGGGTTTTAGTATTAGAAAAGCCGCCGTCTTTATTTGCAGCTTACAACATTTGAGTAGCCATATTAAATAAAATAGTTTGGCGACCAAGTCCGCTTGTTCCTCTGTGTTTCACACGCGGCCCGCCGCTATAGTTCACGACTGCTTGCGCAGTAAAATCTCAAAAGAAACCGGTCTTGCCGCCCAGCCTATCAGTTGTTTGGGACGTAACCCTCCATTGATCTGATTGGTTAACATTAAATGTTGCGAGATGGTTGTTCTCTTGCTGGTATCTCCTGATGTTTTTGATTGTTTAAAATGTTGGGGCGATGCGCTTGTGTGAGAGTAAGCCGAAGGGTTGAGTTTGCAAGACGCACTGTACCTCGTTCCTAGTTCTGTTATGAATATGCAATTATCAACGGCCAATCACAGCGTGCGGAATGTTGGTTAGCTTGGACTTTGGACCCCGGTTTGCACTGCATTATGCATGTTATACCGGTGGGCAACCGATTGTTGTGGGGCCCGGGCCGATGAACGCGCGCAGTGGATACTCAGCAGTCGGCACCATGTGCGCCGTGTTTTAACGTTTATACAGTCGACTCCTGTTATTACGAGGTACCGGTTAATACAAGGTTTTTTGCCGGTCCCGAACTGCCCCGTGCATGTTTCAATGCATTTAAATATGGCTTATACGAGCACGGCAGTAACGAGAACACGGTTACAACGAGGTACTTTTGTCGGCCCGTTATGAGCAAAACATTGTTTTCAACTCTTTTGAAACGAGAATAATAAAAAACCCAACAAAGGAAATACCTTTAACAGCCTGACAATCAAGACAATCAATAGAGGTGCAAACTGGACACTATTGCAAGCATGCAATGACTCATGACTGCAGTCGCGAGTCAGCGAGCAGGTTGTTAATTCCAAACTCCAGACAATGGTGGGATTAGGAGGCTTGCATGTTTCAAACAATGGAGCAGATTCCATACTAAGTCAGCATTCATCAATTCATGTGAAATCTTCACAAAACATACTGATCCATTGAGTTTTAGAAGTGCTTATCCACTGTATTGCATGCAGCAGCCATGTGTACACGTGCAGCCATTATGTCATGCACTTTGTGCATAGTGTGCATTGATATTACCGCGATCGGATATTGCGAGCTTCGGATATTACGAGGAAAACGGGCTAGTCCGGCGGACCTCGTATTAACGAGAGTCGACTGTATACTGAAATGAACGATCGCAATTCTGATTGCGGCCACATTAAATCTAGCAAATATCCAGACTTGTCAAACTATTTTTAAAACTTTATAATAAACTTTCTTTGGGATTTTACCACCATACCCTCATTATTGTGAATTTTTTTGTTTTACTCGCCCGACGGACTAGTAAAGGAAGTGTTGATTCGCCCACCGCTGTTTTCACTCGGTATTTGGCGAACGGGCGACCGCTAATTTCGAACCCTGATGTATGTCGAGTCATGACTCTGCCAACTCCTTGCGTCGGCGACTGACTCCTTATGTCGGCGACTCACAAAGGCTGTGTGTTATTTTGGGGCGGCCAATCACGAGTCGGTAATTGCGGGGAGCGTTCTGTGCACCCTTGCTATTCGCCAAGCCAGCGGAAGCAGCAACGGTAATCATGTCTTATCTTCGTTGTAAAACCTTGAGGTAGGAATACCAAAAGCAAGCGGGGCGGGCGGACGCAATTTGAAACTTTTCAGACTAACAAGTGCGGAGGATCAATCCAAAACCGCAACCCCATTAAACTGTCGGACTTCAGTATTTAAGTTGCTGTTTTTAGGCTTCATCTTACGCACGGGAAATACTCGATATATCGAGTATACTCGATATTTAATTTCCGATATATCGGTTATTGAAAAAAACTGACATCGACGGACGTTAGTTTAAACTGGAAGTTGAAGCAAAAATAATATAACAAGCTATAAGTTCACCTCTGTGGATAATATGAAATATAATTTGGGCATGTTTCACTGCATGAAATTACCATTTACTCTTATACGTTTCATTTTAAACAATGGTGACATAGTAGTAGAAAGCCCTTTGTTGATAAAGTTTTGATAAAGTTATGAGGTTTTTCAAACTTGAATTTCAACCTTGAATTTCATCAGGCAGTTGAACCTCAATATGTAGATGGCATAGATTTAATGATGTCATGATGACGTCATCAGGTGTCACATTAAATTAAACATGTTAAATCAAACTTTCTTATTTGAAAAAAATCATAACTCCTGAACACATATTGGAATTTTACAATCTGAACATCATCGGAAAGCTTTTTATAAATTGAACAAACACAACACAAATTTGACCTGGTCTTCCAGTTTGAACCGTAAGTTGAAGCGAAAAATATTGAATCTTGAGACATGAACCACAAAATCGTGCAGAAGGCTCAATTCTAGAATCAGCAACAATTGTTTCTTTTGTATATTTTTGCTGTCTGTATTTCTAAGAAACTCCTTTTGACGCAAGAATAATAGGCTTCAAGACTAGTCTTTTTTATCACAAATGCAAAGTACCGAATTTGACATGTATCCTTTACCTTTAAAATGGAATGATGAGACTTGGTGGTCTTAACAAGCATTGGCTGTATATTAAAGTTTTTATTTATTTTCTACTTTCACAATACAGGAAGCGAAATAGTTATTGCAACACCTGGTCGTCTGATTGATTTCTTAGAAGGGAAGAAGACAAATTTGGCAAGATGTACCTATGTTGTATTAGATGAGGCTGATCGTATGCTGGATATGGGATTTGAGCCACAAATCAGAAAGATTATGGAACAAATTCGGGTAAATATGTAACAATTCTTATTTTTATATCGTTCTGCTAAGGGTTCTGCTAATATGAAGTTTTTTAGTTTTAGGTTGTTAGAGGAATAGCCCTAATACATGTAATAGGGATGAAACCCAATCCATATGCCTTTGACAGGAGAGAGTGAGGTCAAAGCAGGAGTAAATGCCACTGCCTTTGACGGGTTGAAATTAATTGTTACTACATTCAACCTGCTGATATTCATGTAATACTACATATATGCTGATTTTACTCCGGACATTATGACGGTGGTATCCTATATCAACTGTCGGGGCAAGACTCGCTCGTCCCAGTTGTGCTATCTAGCCTGGGACGTCTTCCTATGGTGTGTCCAGCACGAGATACAGCTATCAAATTGCACATCTCCCAAAAAACAAAACGAGATTCCAGACACACCCTGTCCAGTGTCCAGGGGACTCATAATTTCAACAGAGTGGATGTTGAACAGACCGGCCTTTTGCCAACCTTGACAGGCCTCGAATTCATTTCTTTGCATCGGCCATCGGCCTGCATTACTTGCTCTGGCTTCTGTGCATCTATCATTCCATTCAGCGGGTTTTTCTTTAAACACTGCCAATATGCCAAACAGAAGAAAAACGTACAACTTGTGAGTTCTTCAATATTTTAAGTGTGAATGACAATCGAATGCTTCAACCTCAGCATCTATCTATAATATCAG
Organism: Leptasterias polaris; assembly: GCA_037783415.1. NCBI lineage: Eukaryota > Metazoa > Echinodermata > Asteroidea > Forcipulatida > Asteriidae > Leptasterias > Leptasterias polaris. Next base: position 4,884,146 of record JAZGTN010000050.1, on the reverse strand, counting down.
TTTGAGACTTATTTTTGTACCTTTATAATCTGGATCTGTATGTAGCTACCTACAAACTGTAGCTGTTGAGAACTACTGGTGTGCCCTTTCAGCTGTGGACAGTTGAACAACTAGGCATTATGCCATTTCCTCCTAGGAATGTTTATTGAACATTCCCTTTCCTGGAAACTCGCATCTTCCTTGGACCTCGGCCAAGTGTTAAAGTCTTCAACAATTGAATGCTACTGCCAGCCTTGCTGTGGAAAACTTTGACCCTTCTGAGTCGCATGCACCACAAAGGGACTCTAGATTGAATTAATTGCATTGAAACAATTGCGGCATTCATGGATTTCTCCATTTCCAATACTGGAGAGCGGTGACAAAAATCAAGGTTCTACCCATTCTGTCTGTCAACCTCACCTATAGTCTTCACTCGATTGGCCAAGCTCGTGGTAGCAGCAATCAGACAAAGAATTGTGTGCATTTTTGTTCACCTGGCCGACTGGTTGATCTTGGCCCAGAAAAAGAAGTTTGATGAGATTTCAAGGCAGTTGATAGCCTCTCTGGGTCTTTCATATCAATAAAGGAGTCACATCCATCTTCTGGCCAGCATGGTACAAATGATACCATACTGCCGATTACGCATAAGACCATTCACCTGTTGAAGCTTCACCCATTATTCTTGCCACTACCCATACATCCCTTGGATCACAGTCATATTCTGTGAGAATCTCAACTTTCGAGTGCAGTAACTGTACAGTAACTGTTTCCTCTTCCACAACCAACTCCAACTCTCACAACGCTACATCACACACAGGTTGAGGACCAGGTTGTCCTGATTCACTCAGACAATTCACACTTGTGTCATACATAAACAGGCAGGGGGTACCCACCCCTCACAAATTTGCCTGTACTTATGGAACCTCAGACACTGGACCATCTTCAACAGAACGCTGCTGAGAGCAGTCAACATGGCAGGGAACCAGAATGGGCAAGGTTTTACAGACGTTAGCACTTACCCCTTTGAGCCCCTTGCTAGAACTTTTGTCACTGCCCCAAGGACAAAGACGGCCTTCCTACTCGTGGTAGCAAAAGAGAGGAGAGATGAATTCCATGCCTTCACTACAAGCGAGAGACACATTAATTTGGAACCCCTTAGGGTCAGACTTGTTCCCTCTACAGGATTTTTGGCTGTAAACCAGATGTCCTCCTTTCCTCATCCAGATTTTTTCATTCCAGAAATATAATCAGTTTCGTCAGTTCCCGAGAACAAGCCCTTGTGCCCAGCTAGAGGCCTCAAATTGTACCTGGCTCGAACAAAGTCACTAAGGGTGTCATGACCAGAGATTTTTATTACTACATCTCCCCATCGACCGGCGAGTCAGGATACCATATCTAGATGGATAGTGCGAGCCATTTAAGCTTCAATCTTTTACTGCTGGGTTTATGAGCACACCATGTCCGCAATGTTTACATCTTTGGTACCCTGTAAGGTGTGCCTCTGCATGAGATTTTGCAGGCAGCAGCATGGAAGACTGCTTTGACATTCACCTCTTGTACCTGATGTCTCACATTATTTTTCCAAAATGCTACGGTTTATAAACTGTCGGGATCTTGGAGATACTAAAAGGTGTTGGCCAAAGGGGGCAACACTTTAACACAATATATTCACTATCACAGGTAAAGACCCCCCAAAAATCAAAATTTGTAACAAAAAGAAAAACATGACTGCTCCGTTCATAATCATTTATTGAATTTCGTGGAAGTTAGTTCTGAAGATTATTTTATTTTGAGCTTTTTAAGACAATATACGTCTAGCACGTAATGATTTCATCTTTTAAAAAAGTATTTTCCCCCTATAAACTCATCATCGATCCCAACCATGGTCCCAATAACGCCAGAGGGATTCACCGAGTGTGACGCTGACGCCTGGGTAAGCTTGCCCAAAGTCCAGAAAACGCAAAACTTCCGGAATTTGCCCAAAATCCGGACATGCAATTTTTAGCGTTAGATTTTTCCAGTTTTTTTATCATTGCAAATTCTCATGCCTGCAGGATACATAGCTAATAGAAGCACCATCGATGTACATGTAATGCTCACTCAACGTCAACTTATGGAGAAAAGCAGAGAGCAGAGGCAACACATGGGGAGGGGGAACGCCTACTTACACTTTACTCGAGTGACTTCTAAGCCACCAATTTGACAAGCGCCCCTATAACAAAAATCAAAATATACTTTAGTTCAACAGCTCTTTGGTATTATTCTCACTACAAATCAAGAAATGTAAAGATATTTGCCTGATTTTGGGGGCTAAATTATGCCATTTAGTAGTATTTTGGGGGCCATCTTGAAAACATCGCCCTCACGGTCCTACCCACCACTATTTTTTTTTGCAGACAACCATATTTCAAAAGTTATATGGTCAAGGTTTCCAAATGTAGTTGTCTCCAAAAATCCCCAGGTGGTTGTAGGGGGGGGGGGGGATAGCCTTCTTCCCCGCCTTTGCTTTTCCTTTCGTCTTTAAAAAAGTTACCCTGCATTTATGATCTCATGTTTTATTTATTTGGAAGCAATAAACGATGATTCTGTTCACCATTGAATCTTCTTTTGATGACTTTATAAACAAAACAAAAAGTCGGACAAAGCCCATGGGCCCATTCTTTGTATGTACCCAGGGGCTACAAATTGCCACAGTATGTCAGGTGTCCACTTCTACCTATGCTTCTTTAATGCGATTATTTCCCAGATTTTAAAAGTCTGTTTTTGCTAAATGGATTGTTCGTTTAATTTCTGCTCACATTTAACAGTTTGGCAAGTATACCTTTGTTTTTGGAACCTAAATATAAATATATAAATGTAGATATATACAATAAAACTAACTTGTGAAAATTTCATTTCAAAAGGTGGTCGCATTTTTGAGATTTCGCAGACAATTCTGAGAAAATGTGTTTACACAGGAAAAATAATCCCTTATAGGAATACACAATCTGAGAAACGTATCTGACAGTAAAGATTCTCAGATTCAAATTTCTGCCATTTCCAAAGCTTCTCTTTGCTTTTTTGATCTACATGTATGACCTTTTTAAAAATTAGGTGTTCCCATCCAAGATATGGTTATTGTTTACAAGGTTATAAGGCCCATATAAGAATATGCTTAGCCATTCTGACAAAACGCCATTACTCAATCACAGTTGGGGGAAAAAAAAATTATTTACTGTCCATAGAAGAACTATTCGCATTATAATTGGAAAGAAGTATAGTTACATTGAAGCTCTTGATTTGATCAAACCACCATCTGTGGCTGAACGATGAAATAATTTTACTTAACAATTTTTTAGAAATCAAACTGTCACATACATGTATGTACATAGTTAGTACAGTTGCTTCCACCTTCCAAATCTTTAGGGTCTTACATCACAATGAAATAAAATGAAACTATTTTTTAAATCTGACCGTTTCGAGCTTAACAAAGTAGTAAATTTTCTCTATCATAACATAATTCCTTGTTAAAATATCGTTATGGTTTTGTTTACAGCCTGATCGACAAGTGTTGATGTGGAGTGCTACATGGCCGAAGGATGTTTGTGCGCTTGCTGAGGAATTCTTGCGTGATTATCATACAGTTAATATTGGATCTCTTTCACTGTCTGCTAACCACAACATCTTGCAGATAATAGATGTTTGTGATGACTTTCAAAAAGATGAGAAGTGAGTTCAGTTAACCTTAGAAACTCTGTTAATATACTTGTAGTGATAATTCATGTGAAGGATTATTGCCAGAGCCCCCAGACTTTCCGGATTTTAATAACAACTTTTTTTACAACAACTTTTCGTTAAATATTTTAACAAGTCTTGACTTATTAGATTTTACCTGCCCGCAATCATTCACTACATACATGCATGCACAAAACAGAATTGCTCTGCATTTATTTTGTGACTTGTCGCTGGTCATCCATGAACATCACAAGATATTGTGTACCCACTTGGTCAACCTGATCGTTTTTCATATTCATGAGAACACTTCAGTTTTCAGGGATGAGATCCCTCTGACTTTTGTTGGAAATCCGCCCTGTGAAATTATGAAAATCAAATTATATTTCAAATTTTCTAATTTTACTGTCATTTGTGCCTTTCCATCATATTTTGCTTTAAAATGTAACATCAAAGTATAATGTGTCTATAAATGGTCGGAATGAGGGGTGCAAAACAAACTATTACGATCACAAAGACCCCACAAGGGCACTCCTGTAAGTTAACCCACACAAACACACACACAGCTCTGTGTTGCAGTCACTGTGTGGGCATTCCTTTGTTCTATACACTTAAGGAAAATCATATTCCTCAACACAGTAAATAATTCTGTGTAGACGTGTGTAAGTCCACACAGTGTTTCAAAACCATGCCTTGTGTGGACCTCTTTTGTTCTCAGGTCCACACTTCGTATGTAGCGTTAAGACACACGAAAGGTCAAGGCAAACACTATATGCCCAATAGGCTTGCTTAGCCAGCGGTGCATCAAAACACATCCATGTAAGAATGATAATGGGAGTGGAGCTCTACCATGCTGAAACTCTTGACAGATGCTCTAAAAACTCATGTTTAATCGGAAAAGAAATTGACATAATAACATTAGCAATAAAAACAGCTAGCAAGAAACGAGCTAAGAAATTTTTTTTCACCAACTTGTATTGCACCGACACCTTTACTGTGGTTTGAAAAACACAACTGTAATTGTACTTTTTATTGTACTCTTAATTAATTGTACTCTACATGTACATAGGATTTACGGTATGATGTATATGTAGCATACATGTAAGTGTACAGAACAAAGGAATGTCCACAGAGTGACTGCGACACAGAGCTGCGTGTGAGGGTGTGGGTAGGCATACCCAGAGTTGTGGGGACTTTTACACAATGGAACAAAGGTCTCCACAACGTGATTCTTTAGAAAAGGGAATAATGGGACAATAATAAAAAGTCCCCATAAAGGTGTGTGCAAAAGTATGGGCGAGTAGGTATACACATTCAAACCGGGGACCTATAACAAGAGGACAATAGGTCCACGGTTGGAAAACGTGTACAAAACCAATGGGAGCTGTTGCAAAAAATTTGGAGTATAAACAAAAGAGGGACAATAGGAGGTCCACAATTGCAGGCGTATACACACTTGCATGTGTGTATGTGGGTAGGTATCCACATTCAAACCGTGGACCTATAACAAAAGGGACAATAGGTCCATGGTTGCTATCACAAAGGAAAGCATTGTGGTCCATGGTTGCTATCACAAAGAGTTGAACAAAGGAGGGTCCACGATTGCTGGTATTTACACACGTGGGTGTGTGACTGCACAAGACAAATTAACTGCTCACCCATTAAGTGTAATTCAATGTAATTAAGAAACAAATCTTATATTATACTACAAAATAATCTTTCTGTCACCAAAGTGTCCTTTTTGTAAAGTAAAGCCTACAAGATGTGTAGTTTTTTGTAAACTAGCCAATATTTTTGAGGAACTGTAATTCAGACCATGCTGTCGACGGCTTTTGCTTGCATACCAATTACAACGCTGCTCTGTGCAAGGTTTGTGCAATGGTGATTATTGCAATTCAGGGGGAAAAAACCCTTCTTCCGTCTTTGGTCAAGGCGTTTTAAATGGGTGTTGTGATATTTATGATAGTAACCATCACTTTGTACCTAAAATTGAGTGAAATGAGAAACATATTTACATGTACATGTAATTCTTTTGTCTCAAAGGTTGATCAAACTGCTCGAACAAATAATGGGAGAAAAAGAAAACAAAACTCTTATCTTTGCTGAGACAAAGCGACGGACAGATGAGCTAACAAGGAAAATGCGCAAAGATGGGTAAGTAATCTTCCCCTTTCGTAAATCAAATTCAAAATCATTTGTGTTTGTCCTTTGGACTTTGGCTGATTATTTACTGCATCCATTGAGACTTGCATCTACAAGACTGTAGACAAATTGGGAGTCTACATCAGTCAACCATCAGTCAACCTAACTTCAGAGCCACTACACTTTCATATTTCCCTAACCTGGTGTGGTTCAAGATTCTGTCTCCTTTACAGTGAATTGTGTAGAAATTTCCCTGATAGTGCCCTCTTTTGACTCGACTACTTTCAGCCTTTGTGGATTTGATAATGTTTGATTCAAAATGGTTTATTGCACACCCCAAAAATGACCTTCGCAGACAAAGGCCGAGTTAAAAAGTTTACATTCAGAAATCAACCTTATTAGAACCTTTAAAAAAATCTTGCGGATTACAGCAACAACAAACTACACATTTGGTGTTTGTTCTTTGGACAAGCACAAAACTGTTCTTGTTTTATTTTATGATTGAAGGGTTTGTACAACATTGGTAAGATTGAAAATATAAGTATTCAGTTTTGCACATAACTTACATGGTATAAAGATGGTCATGGTGGAAGACTTCCCTTGAAATATTTTTTGTTTGAAATGCTGTATAGTTTTTAGGAAATGAGTAAAACAATTAGTCTTTATCACTGATGACAAAGTCTGATGTTTGAAACAGTGAAAACATAAAATTGGGTTTTTCACTAATTTCTCACGACTCCGAAGACCGATTTAGTTGACACTTTTACAGGTTTGGTTTCATGTACTTGTTGGTTCACATCAAGTGTGGATACTGGTCTTTGACAATTACAAATGTTGTAAACAATCCAGACTCTGAAACTGACCCTGATTTTGCGGCAATTAGACCACCACCCTACATGTATAAACCTACCACTTATCCTCAATTTGACTCTAACTGTACCCAAAACCTTAACCATGAATATGAAGCGTGGTCGTGTTTTTAAATAAAATGTTACATGGGCGTTATCCAAGATGGCAAAATATTACGACTTGTATCAACTTGTATCAACATGTAGTTCAGGAAATATGATTTAATTGTTTATTTGTTTACTTTTTACCGTAAGAAAAGTTTAACGTGGACGTCTTTTTAGATAAATTGTCAAATGTGCAGTAAGCTACCATGACAATGACATTTAGTTCACAAAATGATATCTGTTGATCGGGCCGAGGACAATATCTAGTCCTTAGTTCTGGTCAGTGTGCACTGGACAAGCCTACGTAAGGATCCCCCCCCCCCTGGCAAAGTTACGCCCACCTCTGCTGTGGCTGGCCCATTAAGGGCCTTCAGCTGAAGCTTGTTCCAATTCCAGGCTTGTCTATAACTGCTATGCTGACTCTTGACATGGTGCAACTGCCCATGGGTAAAAATACATGTGACCATGGGTTGCTGACGCCTGGTAGTACAGTACTCTCTCGAACCATTGAATATCCAGCATGCATAAAAGGGGAGGGAGCCATCTACCATACCATCCACACTGTTGGAGTTCACTTCCGGCTCTGGTGTACTAGTCCACCAACCCTCTACGATCTAGGAAGAAATTCAAGCAGGCTTGCCATTGTCCTCTATTCAGCTCGGACATGTCTTCTTGGCTACCATGAAAATCTAGTCTATTTCAACCCCTGAAATCCTTAATTGTGGTGTGGTAATATAGGGGAAAAGTTTTATAATATTAAATAAATTGAACAATTTAAATATTTTCAGATGGCCAGCGATGTGTATACATGGTGATAAGTCTCAACCAGAGCGTGATTGGGTGCTGAATGGTAAGCTTCAATGTATTTGCCATAAAATTGAAAGTGAACGTTCAGTTTCCCTGAAACTACCTTTTATGATGGTATACTTTTATGAATCCATTTTATTTTATAGGTTTGTTAAAATTGTCCATTATATAAAGATAACATGAATTGGAAAGATTTGTGAACTTTTTATTTCTGGTGAAAAAGTCGTCAATTTCTCTTGAAGTTAATAACTTGAAAAAGTCTAGGAGTTTAATAAAGATTGAAATACTATTATTTTGATATACCTAACATTGAAATTTTACTTTCAGGCCTTTTTCTGTATTGACTCTCTCTCTGTAATTGGTGGTCCAGGCATTTGGTGTTTTTTTATTTAAAAATAAACCAAAAACTTGTAAGATCAATAATGAAGATGATGTATTCAGGGTTCTGCCCACGGTGGTCGGTGCCGGAAAACCCGACCGGCACTCATGATTCCCCGACCGGCACTCGCAGAATTTTTTCTTTTTCCCGACCACCACACATTTTCCCTTTTTTTCCCCCCCATTTCCTTCAAAATATTTTGAACAACGTGTAAAACAAATTATTTACCAGTAAACAGTTTTATCCAAAGTTTCGAGTAGCCTACTTCTTTGGTTTGAGTCTATTTTAATGATCCAGGATCGAGCATTCCTCCCGCCTGTACGATGTACAATCCAACGCACGAAACCCGCATTGATTTTGCAATGGTTTCCAGTCACGCTGATTATAGCTTTACGCTTGGAATAACATGATACCAGTTTCATCATGTTGCGAACCCCATTCTACAGCGTTTAATACAACGGAAATGAACTGCAGAGTAAGCACCATGCTATAGATGCTGTAAATTGTTTTCCCATGGCGGTAAAGGCGTGCGCGCACTGAGGGCCTACATTCAAGGCACAGCTAGCTGCAGGGCGCACGTGTGTAACCACTCCGTGCACGATCGAAAGGAAATTGACTTGACTGTACTAGGTAAAAAAAAATTTCCGGCACTAAACAAATCCTGGGCAGAACCCTGTGTATTAGTCTATGTACGTAACATAAGATAGAAAGATGTTCTCACATCATTTTAAGTGTTCTACTTTCAATAGGTTTATGGCTCAGTGGTTCAGTAAGTTACAAGTATCTGTAAAAGGGCTGATAGATATGACATTTTATTTGCAGAGTTCCGATCAGGCAAGGCACCTATACTAGTTGCTACTGACGTTGCGTCAAGAGGACTAGGTAAGTAACAATAGTACAGTACATGTGATGTCTGAATCGTTTGACAGGTTATACAAAGAACCAGGTAAAACATACTCATAGAGTCACTTATTGTGTCTCTGCTATCAATCTGTGTAACAGGTATTGCCATGTTGCTAAGTGCAAGTGGTGTTTTGTTATCAAATTATTGCACTGTTGAACAGTCGATGAGTTTAAATATAAATTTGAAGAATTTTTTTTACCTGAAAGTTCTGTTGATCGTAGATTTCACACTTTGGTGGCAGTGATTTTTCCTTTTTTGTGGACAACGTACATTAGTAAGTTATGCTGGGTATACTTTAACATAGAAAACAAGATTTTCTAGAGTCGGGTAACAGAATATTATTCACAGTGAATGTTATTTTAAGTATTTTTATTGTCATATTTTTGCGAGTAGCACCATATTAAAGGTTAAATGCTTATCAGTGTCTGAAATAAATGATTCAAAATATGGCCACATAAAAGACAATACTTTCTCAACACTTAAAGGTCTACAGGTATGATTCTCTACATTATGGAAACTGTTGATAAGTGAACAGGCATGTGTGGTCTCTGTGTCACTACTAGTGCAGGGTGACTAGTGAAATTCCTCACTCGACTAGTCGCGCTTCAATTAGTCACAACTTGGACACTAGTTGCGATTGTTTTCAAAAACCAAAAGTTGTATCGCAGCAGGCGCAAGATGGTAAAATTCAGGCTGCAATGTGAAGTATGTAGCAATGGACGCCATTGCAGTATTGCTACTCTTTTGATGCAACAATAGATTATTGCAGATAATGACAAATTAAATAATTTCCATCAAATTTAAAACAAAACATTTGCTTACCGAAATGGCACCCACTCCACCTTGTGCCTTGCAAGGCTATAAGAATCATGGAGGTATAGAAAATATAATGGCAAAACTAATGCGACATGGCGTGCACTAGTGCCCCAATGGAGCTTGCTCTATACCCAACTAAGTTCAATCAATGTGTAGGATTATTCCATTGTTCAGCAGGTAAAAAGCGGGTGCTTTGTTCAGCCGACCGTTTTAGTTCACAATGTAAAAGGAAAACCACGCAATTTCGAGGCATATTTGTGAGGATCATTGTATTCTACTTTTAAAACATCTTTCTAACCATATGCATTTCATAACAAACGGTCACAGACGCTTTTTATAGACCAACTCGTCCGATCCAAGGCAACGTGTCCCTTTAACTCGTCCTCGGTCCCAGCCATGGTCCCAATAACGCCAGAGGGTTCACCTTGTGCACGCTGACGTCTGGGTCAACTTGCCCAAAATCCGGACATGCATTTTTAGCGTTAGATTTTTCTGTTTTTTTTATCGTCTGCTTTTCTCATGCCTGTGTGACAGGATATGTCTACGTGCTTAGCAACAAGCGCTGTTTGTTTATGGGACAAAAATGACCTGGACAGAAAGAGTTAGTCTTCAGCTTCAAGGTGATACAAAATTATGGTAGGGGGGTTCCTGGAAGAGCAAATGCCTGAGGTGAAAATATTGACGTTTTTGTAACAGAATCAATCGTCCATCATTATTGATCAAAATGAACCTTCCTAATTTCAAATTATGAAAGCATAGACATCAAGGATAGAAAAAAGGGTTTAATTTTTTTGTTTTGATTTTGGAATTTTTCACCCCTCCAAAATGGAAGAGCCCATTACGTGAAATGGCGTAGCGCGACTTACAGGCATTTTTTGCAGAGCGGTTCACATATGACAACTAGCCCACTATGGTTAAAAAATAATGATTCATTTTGATTTTACAGGGCCCGTGTTTCAAAGATGGGCAACACTGAAATGATTTTGACAGGCCCAAATTCTGAAACGACTTTGTGTGTGCATTTATCTACTATACCCATAGATGAGTGTTAGAAATGAATTTCAATCAAACTCGAGAGGTGACCCGTACCAATTTTCAGCACATTGGGTTGATTTGGTATGGAATGATGACCTACTTGCATTTGGCCGAGTTGATTTTAAGGCTTAACTGCTTAACTACTGTAGTGATGTTCTCGGGAATGCAGACAAAGCAATATTCATTCGCTGTCGGGGAAAGACCCCCATAGGTTATGTTGGTATATGTGTACATGTATCAATTTCCAAAGTAAACTAATAATAGAGTAAAATGGTTCCCTCTGATCAAGGTAAATTTAGTTTCACCTAAAGAGAAAACAAATTGTGTTTTTGATTTGAACACCCTACATGTACAGATACATGTACCTGTACAAGTAATTGGTCCTTGTAAATGAAGACTTAAATACATTTTTGGGGGCACCAGTGCACATTGTTGGTTTTGTGGTTTGTGAAAGAACACAAAAGTACACCATTTCATGTGTCTCCAAGACCTTTAATGGGCCGACATTTAATTGTGCACTGTTCCAATAAATACATGTATATAAAAGTAAATGTTACAGTTTTTCATTATTGTTGAGTGATTAAAGCCTGGTGATAATATACATTACTTGTAATGGGTTTTAACAGACCTTCTTTGGCTGATGAATAATCAAAGCATTTAAATTTGTCTCATACCAAAAACTTGGGAAAGCGTGTAGTGTGATGAAAATATGATGAAAGCTTTTGTCTTTACACTTACAGAGTCATTGTTAAAGTTAGGACTGAATTTCAGTCCAAACCAGTAAATGGTGCAATCTCAATCTTTGGAGTTGCTGCTAAATGATTCAGCACCAGGACCTTGGTCTACATAGAAAGCACCGCCTCTCCCCCACACTAGTGATTGATTTAATAGAGGCTCATCTTGTTGAGAAAATGCCTTCATCAGTTCTACGTCATCACAATATGCAGTTTATACTTCATAAGAGAACTGATCGCACCTTAACTGGAAAACTGTGACTACGTGTATATAAAGACAAAACCAAAAACGACCCCCCCCCCCAAAAAAAAAAAAACCAACCCCAAAAACCCAAAACACGCCACAAAAAACCCCAAAACAACCACCCTAAAACATTTTTGATCGGTTATCTTTCAGATTGACATGGGGCACACTACATGTTAACTTAACACACTACAATTAAGATATGATCCCACAAAAAAAGCTTCTTGTTTGTCTGTTTAAAAAACCCCAAATCATTTGGTGTTGGCTTTTGTTCAGCTATTTGGCATGTGGCTGACAAAGTGGCTAATGCAGTTTAGCCACATGCTGAAGTGAGTACAGTATTTACTGCTACTTTTTGAAGGTGGCACTGTAATGTGCTGATGAGCAATAGCAACATCTGGTGGAAAAGTTTTGGTGCTGAAATACGGCACCCTCATAATCAACCGATGCATGCTCCCTGTTGGAGGAGGCTCCTTCTTTAGGACACCTCTGACTTGGTGTCACAAGACAAGCTACCTCGGAGTATCGGCCTCCTGGAAATAATTGCTCTTGTGACACCCGATGTGCAATGACTCGTGCTTCATGCAGCTGTCGTCATGAGGGATGTAAGTACACATTGCACGTTTAGGGAGTGTGCATCATGACCAGCCTTGCAGGTTTTAAGGTTTACTTTCACCTGTTTTTTTTCTTTTTCCTTTTCTGTTTTGGTAATTATTTTGTCATTTGTTTGAAAAATCATTCTGGGGAGACCCCCCTCCCCCCCCCCCCCCCCAAAAGGGGTCAAATCAACAAGTTGCCTTCAAATGTTATTAAATTATTTACTGAAAAGATGAGGCATATTAAGTTACTGAACCCATATTGAGGGAAATCATAAATCTGATTAAGCCTGTGTATTGTTTGTACCATGTCAATTTTGTACTAGATAAATTTCATTCAACTTGTTCTGGACAAGTCTCACCACTCAGTCCCTGTAAGGTACATGGAACAATTCTGATGTATTTTTGAATCTCTTATTTGATTGTTTTGTACAAGGAACTTGACTGTAGTGCTGCCTCTTTGCAAATTGTCACAATACACTTTTCAGATTTTCTGGAGATAACAAAATTATTGGATGTCTTCACAAATAATAATACTTTTTTTTAAATATTTGAACTTTGTTTATATGCTGTAACGTCTTGTTTCAATATAAAACAACCATATTTTTTACAGATGTTCATGACATCAAATTTGTCATTAATTATGACTATCCAACTTCTTCTGAGGACTACGTACATCGTATTGGACGAACAGCACGTAGTGAGAATACTGGTACTGCTTACACTTTTTTCACTGCCAACAATGCCAAGCAGGCCAATGAGTTGATCCAGGTGCTCCAAGAAGCTAAGCAGAAGGTTCATCCAAAATTAATACAACTTGCTCAGAGTGCACGGGCATTTGGTAGAGGTAAGTCTTTTTTACTTCAAAAAATTGTTTAATGAACCCTGGTATAGGTTTTTAAAACAAAAGGTGTTTGATCAAACACTTGTTTTTCTTTTTTTCATATTTTTTTCGTTGCAACACCCAAACACCTAGTGTTTTCGTTTGACTGTTTGTTTTATGTTTTTCTTCTTTTAAATTCTTCTGTCCAACTCTTGTTGACAAGCAAACACAAAGTTTGTTAACATTCACAGAACCAAACTTTACACATTTACTGAAATGCCTTCCCAGATATTAATTGTCACTATATTTCTCAAAGTAAACTATCAGCAAAAATCATAATACCTGAACGATACATTGTAATCTCAATCAATATCCCATTTGAAAGTAAGCCTTTGTGACTGGTAAGCCGGTGCCCGTTTGACAGTTACACGGTTAACTGACAAAAATATGGTAAAGTGTTTACATTTTTATGATTTGGATAATTGTCAAAAACTTCACTAAAAACTGCTGCGAAACGCAGACCACATTGCGCTCATGATGTACACAACCCACAATACTTTGCATGCTACTACTTTGCATGCTACACATCCATGTAGAAAAGAACAATGAGCGCTTGAGGGTGCTCTCAGCTTTGGTGAAATAAACCAGTGCATTGTGTTATAGCATTTTAAAAAACCTCCTTCACCTGCACTTCACTCATCTGTGCATGTTCAGGAAATCATTGCTGGTGTGCCCGCTAAAGCTGTGAATGTGTTTTTGTTTATCCGAACCGTAAAAATGTAACAATTTAACTGACACAGGCTTAAAATAAATAAATAAATAAATACATTTTACATTTTACTGGAAGATAATCTTTTTGGTTATAATTTTTGATGTTATAATTTTACTAAAATTAAGTTTTGTAATTTTTTCATGACAAGCCGATTTTTGGGGGAGGAACTGTACTTAGCCGACCATGCTGTCGGCGCCACTTCTGAAACAGTTGGTTACACGACATGTCAGTTTCAGAAACAAAATTAAGGGTAAAAAGCCCCCAAAACATTTACACATGTGATCAAAAACATTCTTCTACACGGCTTTTTGACCACCCCACCCAAAAAAAACAACAGTACTGCTGACGCAATTAAACCAGGACTTAACAAAGCCAAGAGAACAAAGATTTTGTTTGAAGCACCAGGATTTTTGATTTTTTTGTTCCCTTGAGAAAATACAATTTTCACACAAGTATATTGCAAAACCTCAACCGTGCGACCAGCCGCCAATTGGGCCAAGGCTGGAATCTCGGTCTGCTCGGACTTGCCTCCATTGAGCGAAAATGCAATGACCTCCAATGCCTTTCAAGTAAATTAAGGTAGAAGATTTGGGGTCTTGACAGACTTCAAGAACTTGCTTAAATTGAGATATATTTTGTGATTACATTTTTGATATTAGCAGGGGTAGTTCAGTATTCTCCACATGTGGGTTTTGGAAGGGCGGGCCGCCCTCCTAAAGATTCAGGCTGCCCTGCCACAAAAATGGCCGCCCTTTCAAAGTAATTTACCCCCCTGTCAAAAATTGAAAAATCATGGACGAGAGAAGTCATGTTTTGAGGAAGCTCATCGACCAACAAAGCGCTGCATTGCGATCACCCTAGACCGACCCGCCGTCCATAATCACACAGCTAGTTGACGGCTGCGGTAAACAGCACATGTGTCTATCAATGGAGCCTAAATCGGCACCTGATTGGTTCGCTTCTGCGAAAAGTTATGTATTATTCATGATACTCGCAGCCTGACTTGCTGAACTGTGAGTTCTACTGTGTGTCGATCCGAAACTGAACCGCATGGTCGGGTAGCACGCTGCCAGGTACCTGTCTGATAAATAGTCTGGCAACAAGAATACTGCTTCGAATGTCGTTGAGTTGTACAAAAGGATAACAGGTACCATACACGCTTTGTTGGTCTTAGCTTTACTTTACGTGAAAGGTGATTGATCAGCGTGTTTGCTAACAAAAAGCACTTGTAACGTTCTTGTAACGTTCTTAAATTCTTCCGAAAGCTTGGCTAATAAATGAAGTTTTCTTAAGAAGCTCTCGACTGTTTCGCTAAGTGTCAAGATTTTGATCACTTTTCAAGATCAAGATGAACATTTAAGCCATGAAATTAGGTGTAAGTTGATTCTGCCGCGGATGATTCCTGAAAGTTTAATAACACATTTTTCAGTGACCATTTCTTTTTAAGTTTTGTCACATCAGCAACGTCTTTGTTTTCGCTAAAAAAATTCTTGAATCGGTATACAAAAAAAATAATTTAGTGAGTTATAATGTCAGTTTATCTCTTCATCTCTGCTTTTATCTAAGTATAGTATTTTAAAAAAATCATTTTTGATAAAATGGGATGTCTTGGCTCATTATTATTGCCGTACGGGGCGGGCGTCTTTTTAGCAGGGACTTCCTTGAAACGGCCGATGATGACATCATACCAACTGGTGCCCATCCGATAACCTCATGCCCCCTCCCAACCGAGCCAAGCGTGACTCTGTACGGAGCTCACCGTAGCCACCCCAGGCCCCTCTTCGGGCACATGCAGCCGGAGGGATTACCCCTCCACAGCTCAGTGCACCCAGGCACGTCCACAGGGCATATGCAGCCAGAAGGATTACCCCACAACAGCTCAATGCACCAGGGCCCTCCCTACGCCACCGTGGATACCACAGTGCCCAGGGATGGGCTTTTGTACGGCTGCCTTGACCATACAGCAACCGCCTACGCTATTGGGCTCGGGGCGCTGTCGGCCGCCCAGGCCATTGGCCACAGGGAACATGCTCCATAAGGCCCCCTTGGAGTGGTACGCTCCGAGGGCCCGCCCTCTGCATCGGGTTTTACCTGTTGTTCGGGCATCCCCGTTACCCAAGTGACATCCGAACCCAAGTGACATCCGAGCCATCCTCGGAGACCACTCGGGGGTGTTCTTCTAAGAAGGGAACAAGTCCTGTCATTCTTGCCGCTCGCCTTCGAGCTCGAGCGGGTCCTCCGATTGGGCGCACTGTGGCAAACGACACACAGGTGGCGACCCGATCTCCCAAGAGGATTTTATGGAAGCGTTTCATACCCTCGCGGCCTCCCCCTATCGGGCCAACATGAAGATGCAGGCCAAGGCCCCTATGACTCGGCCACCCCTGAGGGCCCCCTGGTCATTACGGTCACGGTTGGGTGACGCAGAATAAACAGGGTCTACTGCACACGGCTAGCCGTGCTCTGGAGCCCGCCCCCCCGCCACAATTGTACTGTTTATTGCGGCTGTCAACTAGCTGTGTGTGCACGGCTGGCCAGTCAGTCTAGGGTGGCAGCGGTGTGGCGATCGGCGAGCTCCCCAACACGACTTCTTGTTTGAAGGTAAAAAAGGCTGCGGCGAAGGGAACTTATACCAGCGTTCCACGCTGGGATTGAAGTTGTGTTCGTTCATGATTTTTCAATTTTTGGCAAGGTGATCAATTACTCTGAAAGGGCGGCCAATTCCTTGGCAGGGCGGCCTGAAATTTTAGGACAGCCCACCACCCTATCAAAACCCACATGTGCTCATTTGTAATATTACCTTGTATAGTTTCTGAGAAACTGTCAAAGATGTGTTTTTCGGTAATGGTGGCGGTTTATTATGTCACTTGGACGCTTCGGCAATGTATTTTTTTGATGTCCCAGTGGGACCCTTTCACCAGATGAGGTCAACAGTGCCAGCACTTTTGCACGAATAAATGTTATGGTCTCCTACCTTATTTCTGTGTATGAAATTGCCACCGACATTTGATAAAGTGACTGATAAACATGTTACACAGAGCCCTGTGGTGACATTATTTCAGAAGCTATTATTTCATAAACTTCTAAGCAAATCAAAATAATAACTATTAAGGTAAAGAAAATTATTAAATTGATGACTTAACAAGTGCACTGTGCCATCTGGTTACATCAATTGATCGTTAGTCTTAAATCTTAAATCATGATAAATGAATCATAAAGTCATGCAGAATAAAACTAAACGTATGCATCACCAACACAAACATCCTTTTTATGGTGGTGTCACAAAAACTGAATGCCAAGTGTCCCATTTTCTTTGTATAAATAAACCATTAGGAAATTTTGTAACCTGTAAGAATAATTATTTTCAGGACGTCAACGTTATCGTCAGTCAGGCAACAGCTATGGAAATGGCAACCGAGGCTCTTCAAATGGATATGGTGGCAACAACAGAGGACGAAGCACCAACTTCAATGGATCAGGGAGTGAAAAGTATGGCAACACTGACTTCTCTCAGACTCAGTCTAGGCAAGGGGAAGTTTTAGGAAACATGAATGAAAGGGGTAGATTTGGACAACAGCGGGATGGGGACTTTGGTGGGAGTTTCAGAGGTCGTAATTTTGGTCAGCCGGGGAATGAAGAAAGAAATAGAGCCTTTGGCAAAGTTGATCAGCGTAATTCTGACTCTAAAAAGGAATTTCAAAGTTCTCACTTACTGCCAGAAGGCCAAGGATTGCACAGTGGTAATCAAGGTGCTTCTGGCCGTGGACCATTACCTCAAAGGCAAGGTCCACCTCAACAAATAATGAGTTCTCAGCAGCAGCTCAATATGGTTCCAACCCATGAATTGGGAAGGAAACCCCAGCAACTTAAGTTGGGCAATTTTCAGCAGCCTAAATCAAGCGGTTCCCACCAAGCTACAGGTAACCTTCATGTAAACCCAAAACGGGGTCAATTTCTTGGTACACAGCAAGCAAATGTGATCCAAAATAGTGAAGGTCACTTTTCACAGCAACAGCAAGGGGAGAAGCAGCCTAATCAAAAACAAAAAGTTGATACAAGTACTCTGCAGCAACAGGCAGCAGCCTTTGCAGCTCAGCAGCAAGCGCAGCAAGGTACTTCTAATCCTCAACATTTGCAAGCAGCTCCAACGGCTTCTGGTTTAGACCCATCTGCTTATGCTTCTGCACAGCAGCAGTATATGCAATATTACCAGGCTATGGCTTATTGGCAGCAGTATCAACAAGGCGCTCCACCCGCCCCAAACGCTCAGTGATAACATTGTTTTTGCATGTAACATCCATTTAAGCTGTCTTTGTCTTTTATTCCATTTTAATTGATGAGAATTGTGCAAGGATTGTCAAACGATTCTCTAGGAAAAAGTGTTCGGTCCAAAATATTCTTCTCATTAATACATTTGAAAAGTTTTACTTTTTCTGGATGTGATCATCAATTTTGTAAAAAAAAATTGTCAGAACTATTTCAGATCTGAATGAGGGCAAGTCATAAATGTATTTTCTGTATGTCTTTCTCAATGATATCTTATACCCATTTCCACTCGAAAATTCCCGCAAAATAGTCACTCTACCCCCTCAATTGGTAGATTATTTTATAGCCAATTCATGGTTTTCACCTGAAAACTTTCTCTGCAATGTCAGTGTTCAGCGTAATAAATTCCTTTGGCAAATCTTAAATAGCTTTATAGTTGAGTATCCTTATTAAGTTCAAACATGTGTGATTGAAATTTTGCCTTTTTATCAGTATATGATAAGGGATTGTATTGAAAAAGTTAAAAGTAGGTAAAAGTAATCATAATATACAGTTGTTAGAAAGTGAAAGCTCCTTGAATATGCTAGTAAGCAAATAACGTGTAATTGTTTTTATAAAGTTCACTATATTTCAGTATTGGCTTAGTTTTTTTAATGTATGCTTTTGTTGCAATTTGTGGAAATTAATCTGGCATATGGTCTATACATGCAGTAGGAGTGCACTACTAAATAAGTATTATACATCACTGAGTTTGTGCTCAATGTCTTCCTTTAATTAGGCGATGACATTAATGTAAACTGTACCATGGCCAGGGGGGTAACACTTTTCCATGACTATTTCTTTACAATTACAGGTGGGGATCTTATAAATCCACCAGTGGGTACAACAGATAAAAAGTGGCCCTGCCGTGGTACTTTCTACATGCTTTACTTGTGAGGCTAATGAAGTGCGATGAAGACCGGCTTGGAAGTTCCCCTGATGAGTAGCAGAATGATTTGATTTAATATTTATGAGCATACTATCATGACATGAGAGAAGCACTCCGCTGCACGTCCAGACCAAAATTAAGTAGATGTTTTAACCCTTTTATTGTAAGATATTAAATATCACTGGAAAAGCAAGCAAGGGAGCTGAGCATGTTTTTCTATAAGGAGTTTCAATACACCAACAGGTACCCTTTTCCCTTTTAGTGTGCCTGCATCAATTTGCTAATTAAACTCATAGAGATCTATGGTAGGTATACTTGTATTATCCTGGAAAAATGGGTGATACTTTGATCATGCTTGTTGTAGCTTTGTTAACACTTGACTTGATTAATCACAAAATATTATAATTCCTTTCAGGGTCTTTTCATCAGTTATTTTGTGTATGTTTTTTCTCTCTCCATATTTTGTCAGTGTTATTCTGTTTTCTTTTTAAATTATATACCAATTATGTAAAACTAAAACTATTATTCATTCTCAATGTTTTATAGTAAATTATTTCCTTTAAAGTTATGGTGGATTCTAATTTTTGAGAGTATGATTTGATCACAAAATGGCTAGTTTCAAATACCACAGAGGTCAACATTATTTGTCCCTTTGTGAGAAACCCTAACTGATAATTTTATATTCTTTCAAAGACGACATCCTTAAAGCTCAAAGTCCATGTTGAAAGAATTCGCCAAAAATGTTGCCCTTTGCTTACAAATGACGTTTTTTGAAAACCAGGGCCCGATTTCTTAACTCTTCATAAGCAGACAATTTTGTTTAACAAATTTACGACAGTAAAAAAAACATTGGAAAAACCAGTCACAGATAGTGTGTTTACAGCATTTTGGCTGGTAGCCTTTCTGGCAAGCAAAGTTGTTTTTGTGAAAGCGGGCCAGGGCTCAATTTCACAAAGCACTAAAATTCATCTGAAGATGAGTTGTGAGTACTACCATTTATCTTAGCAGTTGAGATCAGTCTTAGCTCTTTGTGAAATGGAGCCCAGGTCTGAAAGAAAGGTTTGTTGGAAGAGATTTTAAATTTAGGGTGTGACTGTAACCCGTTTTGCTAAATCATCTTTCATATAAAGTGTGTGATTTGTTGAGTTATTATCCCAATAAATTAATATGCCAGACACAATGAAAAAAACACATTTAGATTGAATCACGTACTCGACCCTTGTGCACTTAACAAATAGGTCAACCTTTTTACCTTTTACAAAAATTATTTCAACCCAACTGAAAATGCACACATCAAATCAAAGTATAGACATGTAAGCTTGTTCTATTTGCATGTTGGTCTGCAAACACATTCAGGTATGTAATGTATTTGCAGCAAATGTGTAAATTTTAAGAATACTTTGGAAATTTCATGTCTGGGACAACAAAATAAATATTCCTTGGTGTAGAGTAGACACTATTACCGATTGTTCTGATAAATATTTCTGTCTGAGATGCTTTAAAATTGGCATTTAACATTACATACACAAAACAGAACTAATATTTGCTTAGAATTATGATTTTGTGTGTCAGTAGGTGAATCAGGACACAATGCAGCAACACAGGTTGCAGTGTTTCTTTTGAATAAACACATAGTGGGTGGGGGTGCTGGGACTCTCGACCTCTTGGACTGTTTAACATTTAAAAATAATGAACATGTTCGTGAGCATGTTTTCAGACAGAAATATCATTCTGGACAATAGTTCTGGTATTAAGCTTATAAAATCGAACATTTCAAACTTATTTGTTTAAAAGATGTTTTTTTTTTTTTTACAACTTAATTTTATCTGTTCCAAGGAGTCCCTTTTAAAAATTTAGCAGTGAAAAAAAACCACTCAATTACATAGAAAAAAGGATTTGGGCCAAATGTGACATAGTTTTTCATGTGGCAACACTTTTCATTGTCTCAAAAAAACTAAGAGGCTTGTTGAATGCATTCCAGATAAACAGTAGTAGGTTAAC
Organism: Leptasterias polaris; assembly: GCA_037783415.1. NCBI lineage: Eukaryota > Metazoa > Echinodermata > Asteroidea > Forcipulatida > Asteriidae > Leptasterias > Leptasterias polaris. The sequence goes on along the minus strand of JAZGTN010000050.1, from coordinate 4,863,056 downwards.
GATTGTAAAATCTTATGAAATCATTGTTAAAGTTTTGTTTTTCCAATTGTGTGCAGATTCTGTCTCACTTGTGTAGTTTGTATTTTTATTTAAAAGTAAAACAAGTTTTCGCATTAATTGCCAACAAAGTAAACTTTTAGTGAAATTATTTTCTTAATATTTGAAAACATGGCAGTGGAATGACAAATAAAAGACAATAATTCACAACAATTAAGTATCAAAGATTGCAACTGTTGTGGTTTTATTTATTTTGTTTCTATATTTTTCTTTATTAACCCTTTTGTTAGGACATCAACTGCTGGTGACCGCATTGTTTGACTACTCAAGCGTGAAGCACACATTCTTACTCAATTATCTCCTTGAAGATATTGTTTTACAGCAAAATAAGTAATACAAAAGTTCAAACTTATTGAATTCCCTTTCATATAATAAAAAAATTATTGAGATCGTTCAATAAATGTCAAAGATATTTGTCTTCTTTCCTCGGTGTGATAATCTCAAAACACTTTTTTGTACACGACCATTATAGCGCGCCGATAACTGAAGCAACATCGATCATTTGTTATGATTATGATAAGGGCATAAGAAGCTACAGTTTACACTATGTTGAATTTATTTTGCTGTTCAAATTGTATTTCTTCGAAGTATTCAACAGGATTTAAAAGTAAAATTCTCGTAAAATCCGGTGTTGATCAGAGTCAAATTTATGTTGATATTTTTTCCAATCACATTTTCTCAGTTATCAAAATTGATTAAAATCACCAAAAGAGTTCAGCAAAATATACTCGTTTTAGTTGACATTTACCACCAAGCCAACAAAAGGCTAACACGAAGGATATAATGCACTGAGCTATTTCATTGGACTACCGTCGAACGACGTACACTTCCGAGTCTGTTGCATTATAAAAGAGCACAGTTAACAAACGACCATTAACTCGGTATAGCGCCACCATGGATATGACATAAACAATCCGTTTCACGTTATGTGAACCAGCTATACACTGTCTTCGTGGCGCAGAATGTGTGCTAGTGACTTTCGGATGCGACGGATACACGCACACGTACGTCCGCCGGGCCTTGCATATTATTATATGCCAATTTGGATGAACTGTGTGTTCTTGTTCTTGTTTACCCTACATAAAGTGCATCTTTAAAGGTATTATACAGGATTGGCAGAGCTGAAAAAATAATCACAGACAGTGTGTGTGTGTGTGTGTGCCGTTCGTTCTTCAGTAGAAGCATGGGCTCCATGGTAGGGTTGCCTGCCTAGACCAGGGCAGGCGCGGTTATGGACGGAGGGGAGGGAGGGGAAAGTGAATCAATCGAGGACGACAATAATTATTGTCTGTTGTGATGTGCTATTCATTTTTGGCAGATCTTTCGTTGGTAGTGGATTATACAGAAATGTATGAGGGTGTTCACAGTCACAGAAGAAAAATATAAGTACACAAATATTCAAGAACATGTCACGTTTATTTGGGTTAACTTCAGCTTAAACACAAAAACTAATAGTAGAAAATGCAATTAAAAAGTGCTGTTTTCAAATTTTTATTCCTCTAAACAAGTACTGACAAATATTCCAGAATATTTCAACGTATTTAAACTAACCTCTGTGACCCACTGACCTGGTTATTAAAAATTCCCATGATTAAATACAAGTGCTGTTCCCCATATCAAGGAACAGGTCTCAGACGTTAGTACATGAAGCAAACTAACCTCTGTGACCTGGTAATTTAAAAAATCCCATGATTAAATACAAGTGCTGTTTTTTAAAATCCCTATATCCTCATATCAAGGAACAGGTCTCGGACGTTAGTACATGAAGCAAACTAACCTCTGTGACCTGGTTATTAAAAAATCCCATGATTAAATACAAGTGCTGTTCCCCATATCAGAAGGAGGTCTCAGACATTAGTACATGAAGCAAACTAACCTCCTGTGACCTGTTCCTTGAGGATATAGATATAAAAATAGCACTTGTATTTAATCATGGGATTTTTTTAATTACCAGGTCACAGAGGTTAGTTTGCTTCATGTACTAACGTCTGAGACCTGTTCCTTGATATGGGGAACAGCACTCGTATTTAATCATGGGATTTTTTTAATTACCAGGTCACAGAGGTTAGTTTGCTTCATGTACTAACGTCTGAGACCTGTTCCTTGATATGAGGATATAGGGATTTGAAAACAGCATGTGCATCTACTACTATTAAATACTAGTTTGGTGTCTAGTTGAATCTGAACGTTTGACATATAAGTTCTGGAATATTTGTGTACTTGTATTTTCCTTCTTTGACTGTGAACACCCCCTCCTACATTTGTTTTAATAATTATGGTGAACAATACACACAGTTTGGATCTAGGGCCGAGGGCTAGCATTCCATTGGGATAACTAAAAATGCAGAGTTGTGAATTTCCCTTTATAGGCTAGCCTTGACCAAGGCGTTGGAGTTTTACTTTCGTTTATTAATTGTCTTTTTAGATTAGTTGGTTTCCCTTTGCGCTATTGCGCCATTGCGATACCCATGCACCCGAGCTATATGTGCAGTCTCTGGATGTGTGTGCCAAGCATGTGTAACGCAGTGCTTGCTTGGTGTGAGATGTGTACACGTATCTGAATCAACGCCTCGCCTTGATGGTTCTGTTTTGAGAGCTAGCCAGGGTCATTACTACTATAATGCGTGCATCAAACAAGACCCCATTGGTCAGTGGCGGAAGTCATGTTTACTAATAGGATGGGGGGGAGGGGGGGCGCATTGCGCAATCATTTGCAATCGCGGTTTGAGTACACTCCATTTTTTTAAATAGATGCTTACCGTTAACAAAGAAAAAGAAAATCGTATCGTTGAAATTCTTTCTCTATCATATGGTGTTCTAAAGGCGACAGATGTGCGTCGCGTCGTGCCGTCGCGTCGCCTGTTCCGTCGTCCGTCGCGTCGCCCGTCGCGTCGTGCCGTCGCCCGTCGCGCCGTCGCCCGTCGCGTCGCCTGTTTTTCAATTGATTTCCATGGTGACTTGGACATCCGTCGTCCGTCGCGTCGTGCCGTCGTCCGTCGCGTCGTCGCGTCTCCCGTCGCGTCGCGTCGTCCGTCGCGTCGTCCGTCGCGTCGCCCGTCGCGTCGTCCGTCGCGTCGTCCGTCGTCCGTCGCGTCGTCCGTCGCGTCGTGCCGTCGTCCGTCGCGTCGTGCCGTCGCGTCGTCCGTCGCGTCGTCCGTCGTCCGTCGCGTCGTCCGTCGCGTCGTGCCGTCGTCCGTCGCGTCGTGCCGTCGCGTCGTCCGTCGCGTCGTGCCGTCGCGTCGCCCGTCGCGTCGTCCGTCGCGTCGGTCGTCCGTCGCGTCGCCCGTCGCGTAGCTCGTCCTTTTGTGCCTCCTGGTGGCGCTGCAAGAGACTGTGCATCATGGTACAGTTAAAAAACTAATGACTTTTTCAGTGGCACTCTTGTCCATGTACTTGTGAAATGATGACAGACGTATGATGTTGTTGTTGTGTGGTTGAAGTGTCATTGATGAATCGAAAATAACCCCCATGTTCCGAGCTTCCGAGGGAGCTATCAGAGCAAGTTACCGATGGAAATGTATGGCACATTATTAATGTTATACACCGTTTTCAAGTTTTCTCAAAGTGATTTGTTTCCTGTAATGTGTCACTTCGTGTAACGTTACTCTCTATTGTGTGATCCATAACTCTGTCACTTCTAAAAATCTCACACATGTTAACAATTCAAAGATGAAACCGTCAATTTGGAAAAGCCGTTCAGGCCAAATGAAAGGTATCAGTTAATAAACCTGCTAAATATTGACATGACTAGTGACAGATAAATCATACTCGACCATTGTGTCACTCCGTAATTTATTGCCCAATCAGTATTGAAATGAACATTTACAAATTTATCATCAAGTTAGAAACACCAAGGACTCATGACCATGTATTTTGTTTTAATGTTAGAAACACCAAGGACTCATGACCATGTATTTTTTTTAATGATTTGGTGTTAAACAAAGAATTTTTGTCTTTGCCTCCTTTTTGCATAATTGTTGCTACTTATGAACTTTCAGGCTTGCGAAAGGCGATATATTAATCCGTTGTCATTACAAATATTATTGATATTACATATTTTAAGATAAACGGGCCAATTACCACTTTAATCACTACTACATGTACTCTGGTAAATTAACTCTTCTGTCATATTATGGCATATATTATTATTTACTGTGAAAAAGGCATGCACACATAACTTCTGTTTAAAAAAACAAAAAAACAAAACAATGGGAAATGACCGAAAGTAACAAACTTACTATTTCCAGCCAGTAATTCTATTTGAATATTCGCCATGAAAATTTACTTTATTAATGAACACTAGTTAATTTTATCACCTTTTTCTTCCGAAACATTTCTCATTGTTAGAGAAGTTTACCTCTTCCCACTCAAAGTTTAAAAAGGGAAGGATGTAACAATAATTATCTGTTTGGTTTAAATTTGGTGTGAGAGTTTGTTGATGTAATTTTACTTCTTGTGTTTACTGCTAGAGGAAGTTTCTCCCTTTTGATGGCTTATTATGTAACAGGTCCAGAAAAACCGTGTTCAGTAGGAGCATAGAGAAAGGACCACGGAGAGACAAGTATGTTCCCTTCCACTGTTTATTCCAACTTAATCTCTTGTAGCACCCAAGTTCATTTCAAGGAATCGTCTGTAATAAACAACCCTCTTGTTTAATCCTTAATCCTCAAGTAGTGGTAATTAAGTCACACATTAAATGTATTATAGTTTACAGATAGCAGCCTGTGTGTTCTCCCACCATCACTTCTTTGATTTTATGTACTGGTGGTTCTTCATGTTTTTAAGTTTTGCCTGTTTCAAGTCATTACTGCTATGGACTCGATTTTAGAGCCATTTTGATTTTAATTTGTAACCTTCCTTGGCACATGTGTTTTGTTGTTTTTAGTGGTTTTTATAAATCCTGTTAGTTCAGTAGTGTTACTGTTGGTCTTGGTTTAGAATTCACTTGATTTATTGCTTTATGGTTTTGCTTTTTGTCATCGCTTCATAATCAATAAAGTAATTTTTCATCGCTTTATAATCAATAAAGTAATTTTGTGCAAGCCCACCAACCATGTGGATAATAATTAGGTAAATTTGATCTCAAGAACTGGAGACCGATTAGCCTTTTAAATGTAGATTACAAACTGTTGGCCAAAGTTCTCACAAATAGGTTAAAAAGGGCCATGCCTTTCATAATAGGTGACAGATAACAGACATGTGGTGTACCGGGGAGAAAAAATCACGACAACCTCACACTTTTGCGTGATAGCATAGATTATAATTGGAACAATAAGGAAGCAGCTATTTTAAGCATCGATCAGGAGAAGGTTTTCGATAGAATTAATTGTAATTATATGTTTACCATGCTTGAGAAAATGGGGATTCCCCCCAAATTCATTCAATGGATCAAGCTTTTATATAGTAATCCTGAGAGTTGCGTCATTGTAAATAACTTCATTGGCAGACCTTTCCAAATAAGTAGAGGTATCAGACAAGGGTGTCCCCTGTCTCCATTGTTATATGCAGTCTGTGCAGAAGGTTTAGGAACTCTAATTAGAATCAATAATGGGTTGCATGGTATTCAGTGTCCAGGTGGAACCATGGTGGAACTGAATGTGTTAAAATTATCCAGCATGCCGATATTTCTAAAGAGAGTGTGTAAAGAAAATAGAAAACATTATTTTTAGTTTTTACTGGTCAGGTAAACCGGACAAAATCAAGCGTGCCACTATCACCGGACCTCGATACATGGGAGGGACAGGTCTTTTGGACGTCAGGGTCAGGTTACGCAGTCTAAAACTGATGTGGTTGAGTATTATATCAAAAGTAATGGTAAATGGAAATCCTTCTTTAACTATTGGATCGAGAAACCCGGCGAAAGCCATAATCTTGGTTGGTATGTGTTTGGTAAAACCAAGAAAAAGTCACCAGACCACTCCCTTTTATATGGACCTTTTTGCAGCCTACGAAAAATCAGGGGGTGTTTTCAGACCAGAATTCACCTCAGTTTTGGAAGTAATGAATATCCCTCTCTGGCATAATTCAGTGGTTGCGATTAATAAGGATAACGATTTAGCGAGTCCTGTTTTAACAAAGAATAACATCATCAAATTTCAACATGTTGTTAAAAATAACAGACTAATTACCTTTAAGGAATTGGCTAGGATCAAGTGTGATCAGGTGATTTCAACATAAATTTACTAATTCCAACCAATCCTAGCTCCCAGTCCTTTATCGACTTATTTACATCTCACTCTTTCCTCCCCCAAATCCATATGCCCACACGTATTACTGATACTTCTGCTACACTTATCGATAATTTTTTATCAAATATTCTTCCTTCCTCAAAATCTGGTATTTTAATCTCTGATATCTCAGATCATCTGCCAATTTTTATGTTCGTTCAGTCTCCAAACTCAAGTTCTTCTCAAGTTCTTCACAATTTACCTTTTTCTCGAAATGTGTCTAATGTGAACCTTGAACAGTTTATTGACGACTTACACTCTTTTGACTGGACCAATGTCCTTAGTTGTAATAATCCTGATACAGCTGCTTATAATACTTTTCTGGATAATTCTATTTTTCTGTACGATCAAAATACACCTTTAGTTAGACAAAACAACAATACCAAATCTAATCATATTTCAACTACCCCTTGGATTACACATTTCCTCCTCAAATCTATTAAGAAAAAGAATAAATTGTATCGTCAGTACTTGTCCAACCCTACAACCTCACATAAATGCAAGTATATCAAGTATAAAAACACCTTGACTAGCCTTCTACGTCTTTGTAAAAAAAAGTACTATTCCCTTCAGTTTGAAAAAGAAAGAAATAACATCCGTAATATACCTGGAAGGTTATAAATTCTGTTTTGAATAAAAATACCCATTCTCATGGTATTAACAGCATCATTGTTAATGGGAATTTAATTGACAACCCAAATCAAATCGCCAATCATTTTAATCAATACTTTATCAATATTGGTCCCAACCTTGCTAAAAACATCCAACCTACTCATTCACCCCTTAGTTTTGCTGATTATATGCCCAACCCTAATTTTAATTCCTTCTTTTTTACTCCAGTATTTGAACATGAAATTTTGGACATTGTAAAAAATTTACAAAATAAAAAAAGTTCTGGTCATGACCTGATCAATATTTCCATTATCAATAAGTCAATTTTTGCCATAAGTAAACCACTTGTTCATATTGTCAATACTTCTTTTACGACTGGCATTGTTCCATCAGAAATAAAAATTGCTAAAGTCCCACCAGTTTTCAAAAAGGGTGATCGTAACAATATATCCAATTATAGGCCCATCTCTATTCTTTCATGTTTTTCAAAGATCTTTGAAAAATGTGTCTATGCCCGTACCATTAATTTTCTGAATAAGTTTGAAATTTTAACAAATCAACAGTTTGGTTTCCGTAGCAAACATTCAACCATTCATGCACTCCTTGATTTTATTGATAAAGTTACTAATGCTATCGATGACTCCAATCATACTTTGGGGGTGTTCCATGATCTTTCAAAGGCTTTTGATACAATAGACCATCAAATACTATTGCATAAACTTCCCAACTATGGTATCCGTGGAATTCCCCTAGAATGGTTTAAGAGTTATCTTTCAGACAGGCCACAATATGTTTCCGTCAATGGCATTAAATCTGAGTCTGATGTCCTTACGTATGGAGTACCTCAAGGATCAATCCTCGGGCCTTTGTTATTCACCATATACATTAATGATTTCACAAATTCTTCTAGTGTGCTTTCATTTATATTATTTGCGGATGACTCTAATTTATTCTTTTCCCATAGTAACCTTGACTATCTTGTAAACACTGTTAACAATGAGCTCAAACTAGTTGCCACCTGGTTTACGGTCAATAAACTATCCCTAAATATCACTAAAACTAACTGCATGTTGTTCAGTAATTCAGTCAGAGACCTTCCAAGTCCTATAAAGATTAATGACATTGAAATCACTGGAAACTGATTGTTGCAAGTTTCTAGGACTTTTTGTTGACCGCAGACTATCATGGAATAGTCATGTTGATTACAGTGTAAAATTATTGCTAGAAATATTGGTGTGATCATTAGGATCAAGCATTTTATGCCTGAACTGGTTTTACAATCTCTTTATAAAATACATTGATCGGTTCTTATCTTAACTACGGGATACTTGCATGGGGATCAAGTTCTACTACCAATCCTAATAGACTTCTTCTCTTACAGAAGCGAGCTCTTCGTATCATTAATTTTGCTGAATTTAACGCACATACAGATCCCCTTTTCCATAAATATGCAATTTTAAAGTGAATGATATTTATTGTCTTCAGCTTGGGTCCCTCATGTATCAACTCACTTGTAAAAATTTACCTTCTGCTATTCAATCAATTTTTTCTTTAAACTCAGATGTACATTCCCATTTCACCCGCCAAGCTTCTAATTATCACATTTCTTACACTCGTACTTCCCTCGCTCTTAAAACTATTAAACATGAGGGACCTATGCTTTGGAACATGCTTAATGAAAAACTTAAAGCCTCCAAAAGCTTGTTTACTTTTAAACGTGTCTTTAAAGCTGATATACTGAAATCTTATTGTTGATGAGTTTTTTACAGATGTACATTGTATTTTGAACCATACCACAGTGCAGACTCGGGTGGTCTCCTACATGGGATCCATGGTGTATACTATCATCCAAAGCCACACTATGTTAAATCCATCGAGGGATACGCTGCTTTTGCATCACTCATGATTTCGTTCGATACTATAATTGCTGACCGGCAAGATTGTTGTGTTTGATTGTTGTGTTAGTCCTAGTCCAATGTTTGTTCTCGTTATTTGATTGTATTATAGTGTTTGCTGATTTTTCTTTGTAACATGCATGTGCATTGATGAGACCTGCTATTATATTTGTTTATTGGTGGCTCGACTCGACCACGGACCTCCACGGTTCACAACATTATTTTTTAATCTCAATGCATATGCATGTCACTATAGGGACCATTGCCTACAAGCTTTGCTTTTTAAATGGATCCCTCTGCAGTGTCACATAATGCTTTTTTTGTTTACATGTAATATTCTTCAAACCTATGCTGTAAAACATTTACTTTGCATTATGTAATGATTACTTTTGATGTATTTATTATTGCCTTTTGCTTTTTTGATACTGTGGAAATAAACGAACCTTGAACCTTGAACCTTGAAGTGTGAAATTAATCGTATCACTGCTGGACGCATAGCTATAAACGTCTTCGAACAAAACATCAATCCTGTCCTCTTCAAAGAAAAACGTTGTGGGCCTAATGACCATCCAAGCAGGTGGCTCAGTTCCAAATTGACCATGGGGATCAGGGTTTGGTACCTTTTTCTAAAATTACCACGAAATTAATGTACAAATCATTGAAGGTCAAATAATTTGTTTTTCCAAAAGCACAGGAAAAGTGGGCCTCGATTTTAGGCCTCACTGATAAGTTCGACTGGGCCAATATTTGGACCAAATTAAACATGAACAATATTATGGACGCCAAAGACAAGGACACCTTTTAAGACTTTATCACAGGATTCTGCCAACCCGAGATAAACTTAAACGCATGAAAATCATAGATACAGTCGACTGTCCTTTCTGTAAATCCGACACTGAAACTGTCGAACATTTGTTTCTATACTGTAATGAGGTGGTTGAACCCTGGTTATACGTCGAATTTTTAATTAGGAAACAAACTGGCTGCCGTTTCTTTTGTCTCAGTGATTGTATAAGAATTGTATGTATGAATTTGTCATTTGTATCTATGATAATTGTTGGCATGATGATCAATGTTATTTGGAGAATCCGGTGTGATCTGGTCTTCAATGAGGACAACGTTTTCACAAACACAAACATTACTATCAAGACCTACAAAGAAACTCTCAGATCATTTCTACAAGGGAGAGGAATAGGCTCCAAACAAGTAATTTTAACAAATTGTACAAATTCCTGTGTACTTTCAATGAAGACGAGAGTCCAAAATTTATGTTCTGATCAAAATCGAATTTTGTCACCTCTCAGTTACTGTCCTTTGTGTAGGCCTTAATTTTAATCTTTTTACTTGTACTAGGTTGCTTTTTCATGTTTTGATCTTGCCTTTGTTTGATATGTAATATCAACTTTGTTCATTGTCCTTTAGTTTCTAGTAACCTACATGTATATGTACTTGTGTACTGATCTATCAGTACTTGCTTTAATGTTCCATAGGAGATGTATATACTTGTAATTACTTGAGTTGAATAAACGGAGTATATAAGAGCTCCACTCAAAATAAAAATAAAAATAATAATAATAATAATAATTTAGGTAGTATTTTTCCTACGATGCTGCTGTTGACATTGCTTTATTTTACAGGCTAGTAGGCATGGTAGGGAGGCCGAGGTAGTAAAAACTAATACTTGACATGTTTTTACAATTAAAAGGATATTGTTGAGATGACACGGCAAGCAGGGATTGATCAAACTATACACATCTGCCATCTAGAATCTCGACGACCTCATCATACTCACTTCGACGGAAATAATCAAAGAGCGCCACCAATTGACAGAAAAGTGAAGAACGTTTTGGCGAAAATAAGGTCCAAATCAATTTAAAAACAGGCGACGCGACGGACGACGGCACGACGCGACGGACGACGCGACGGCACGACGCGACGGCACGACGCGACGGACGACGCGACGGCACGACAGCACGACGCGACGGACGACGGACGACGCGACGGGCGACGCGACGGACGACGCGACGGGCGACGCGACGGACGACGCGACGGACGACGCGACGGACGACGCGACGGCACGACGCGACGGACGACGGCACGACGCGACGGACGACGGATGTCCAAGTCACCATGCAAATCAATTGAAAAACAGGCGACGCGACGGGCGACGGCACGACGCGACGCACGACGCGACGGGCGACGGCACGACGCGACGGACGACGCGACGGACGACGGAATAGGCGACGCGACGGCACGACGCGACGCATATCTGTCGTCTTTAGAACACCATACTATCAGCACTAACATCATAACAGTAGGGCCTGTAGTTTTTTATTCAAATTACTAAAGCAGTTAACAACGTGAAAATAATCATTTTCGAATGTTCTCGTAGTGTAAAGATTACGTGTTTACAACATTTGAAGATTTCATCACCCTCAGATAAAATGGACTCGTCCAACCAGTCTCCCAGTCTCAACGGCCACGGTGTTCGAATCGTGTGCATGTGTGGAAGCATGGTACAAAGGTCATAATGAGGGAAGCTTGTGATTGGACCGTCGAAAATGAATCATTCATTTGCCTCCCATTCTGCGCTGTTTGCAGCTAGTCGGCCGTACGAAAGATTTAAATATTCATGATCTGCATACCAGCATATCCGCTAGCCCCCCCATTTTCGTCCAATAGTGGACGAAAATGGGGGGGCTAGCGGAAATAAAAACAGGAAACACATTAAACCCGGACGATACAGACGCATCAAGGCTGTCGGCCTACGGCCTCCGCATGCGGATAGTAATACGAATGCGGATGACCTGCGCACAGTAGTAGTACGGGCGTCGTGCGATGTGATTACGCACAGTGCTTGTGTATAGGCTATAACCCTAGTGGTGGATTTTACGGCGTCTTTTCGGAGTGAAACTGCGACCGCCTTGAGCAAGGCTATTTATAGGCCTATATAGATCTTGAACCTGCACCTTTAAGGTGACGTCATGTCACACTCGATGACGTCTTCGTGGTGTGAACAAATTTTGTGGACGGAACATATCCCAACTTGGACACATGCAAAGTCTTTCTGTACTTATAAATCTTGTAAGAACTAGCAGTGGCTCAAATGTAATTGAAAAATTTGTTATATCGTGGGACGCCCTGTATTCAGGGGGTCCCTGAAATCGAGGCAAACCTTTGACCTCTCTGTGCGCGATGTAAACAGTCCCTAGATACAATTTTTGTGGTTTGACTTGCCAAGCAAAGAGTCTCCTCTCATTTAACCAAAACTTAGAAACATGTAAGGCTCCACTGGGTAGTTGCACTTGTAAATTATATGCAAAAAGTTGTGGTATTTTAGGCATTTCTGCAAGGTACAAAAAGGTAAAAAAAAATTCCCCACCGAAAAAGTTTCATCAAACACTTTTTCAATTCACAATTCACGATGATCAAATCATGTGACTGAACATTCTGCTGAGCATTCTGGGGGGAAAAATACAGAGGCTTAAAGAAGCCACGTGCCTTATATCATTTTCTAATAGTCTGGATAATTTTTTTTTGTAACACTCTATCATTTTTGTTATTAATATTAAAATTTTAACATCAGCTTTGTGATTCGATTATCACTGTTTATTTATATGCTTGATTATAAATGTTAAGAAACATAAAAAGACACAAAACTAAATAAAAATATTTTTTTTAAAGTTTTTGAAAAATACCATGGTTATTTTTAAAACTAAATAAAAAATATGTTGAATAAAATGAAGAAAACTGCTGGCTATAGAGTCATACACTAAGTCTCACAGAACACTTGTAGTCACTGCAGATGTTTCTTCCACGTATGGCTTCACCCGGACACCATACTTTCTTGTTTGCATCGAAAACAGGTCAAACTCAAAACAAATGGGACGCTATTGAAGTCATCGAAGATCGGTGCGTGGTGTGAAAGTTTCAATGTCCATCACGTTTTAATATATGTTTGCATATTTCTTATAAACAAAGGAAGGTAATTAGGGCATCAGTTGATTATGGAATATTTTTATTTTTTTTCAATTCAAAGAAAAAGGCATACTACATCGAAAACCGGACAGGGGAGGAGAGATGGGTAACAAACTAGACTACACACTTTAGCAAAAGTTTTAAAAAGCACACGATCAAAAGCCTAGCAATGGCTGTTTTAGAGACTAACAAAGCGTATTGTCACAAGCATGTTTGATGGACTTTGAACCTTGCAATTGATTCGCTCACCGTTTAACTGGTAACTGGTATAGATGGCGTATTGTGTGTATCCCGTGGTTTGACAGCGGGTCAATAAACACCCGTAAATGGTCAAAATTTCATATATTTGTAAAGAAAAATCTAATGACGTCATCATGTTGTTACTTTAGATTTACGTAGTCATTATCATTGTCTATCTCTATACCAAGTTTCAACTCAGTAAAATATTTGGTTTTTGAGATGCAAGGTTTCAAAAAGTAAAACTTAAAGGCATTACCACGTGACACATGATGACGTCATCAATCTGAAATACCACACATGTTGTCTGCACAAAGTTCATTATGTATACCAATTTTGAAACGATTGTCATAAACTTCACTGCAGAAATCTAGTAAAAGTGTATTTTGGTATGTTTATAACCTGCCGCTAGAGGGCGCTTTGAGATGTTTTGACGTCACCGGTCAATTTTTTGTAAACCAGACCCTTGCTGGATTATAACATCATTGAAAACAACTTGAACAAACTTGCCACTTTTAAACTACAAGGCACTTCCGGTTTCGACCGGAAGTAGAGGTCATGTCATGTCACGCACACTTTGAAAAATGAAGACATATAATAACTCTATATAATCCCGCAAAAAGCAACTGACCGTCTCTTTGCTTGATTTCATATAGATTTTCAAAGATTAAATTTTTTAAAGTTTAAAAACCTTGTAATTTGACACCTGATGACGCCACCATGACGTCATAACTACTTAATGGAGGTTTGATCAAGGTCCAAATATGGTCTAAGAAAGCAGACACTATCAAGATCCTAACATTGATTGTTAACGAGGTTTGCATGGACGACTGTTTTAGAGACTAACAAAGCATAACTTCAAAATCAGGTTGCGCGAACCTTGAACGGAGACTAGACTACAAGCGTGTTTGATGGACTTTGAACCTTGCGGTTGATTCAATGCAGCAGCCGCGGTCACTGTTTAAATCGTGTATTGTGTGTGTTCTCAGTGCAGTTTATTTTCCCGCGGTTTGACAGCGGGTCAATGTATACCCGATTTCAACCACAAGTGAATTTCAAAAAGGTAACATCTCTGTGGAAAAGTTTGAGAAGGCTTAAGGACCTACAATCTGATATAAAAATTGTCCGTAGTGTGTGTGTGAATATTTCTTAAAGTAAGAATTTTGAAATTTTCAACTTCCAGTTTGAACAGGAAGTCGAGGACAATCGGCATAAGACTCTGTGTAGTATTTGCTACATTTTTCAAAACCTCTCCGATGATGTATAGATTGTTATAATAGCTCATGTACTTCTTGAGTTATGAATTTTTAAAGTATTAAACTTTGATTCACTGTATTTTAACACCTGATGACGTCATCATGACGTCACAACTACTTGATGGAGGTTTTATCAAGTTCCTAACATGGTGTAAATTTGAAGTTGATCTGATAAACAGAAATCAATATTTTTGCCGGGAAAGTGTTTTTTTGAAGAATTACACCAAGGCAAACTTTGACCTTCCGGTACGACCGGAAGTAAAGGTCATGTGAATTTGGCGTTAACTTTTTAAATGTTGCCCGTGTCTTTATCTATCATATGCCCAAATATGAATACTGTAGCTGTAATATTCAGAGACATGACAGGCATCGGCATGAGGTCACTTTTTGAACTTAAATGGCTTGTAACTTCGTCACAACTTACTCGGCTTCTGCTAGTTATGTTCTAACTTCACATGAAGTTTCAAGTTGATCAAAGATTTGCAAGTATGCGTTTGCTTGCGGACAAAGCCCACTGAGAAGAATAAGCAAAACTAAAAAAAAGAAAAAACCAAACAATAACAAAGAGTTGTTCGGGCGTAAGGCCCGAACACCTAAAAAAAAAAACAATAACAAAGAGTTGTTCGGGCGTAAGGCCTGAACACCTAAAAACGAACAAAAACAAAGAGTTGTTCGGGCGTAAGGCCCGAACACCTAAAAAAAAACGAACAAAAACAAAGAGTTGTTCGGGCATAAGGCCCGAACACCTAATGAGCTTGGGAAGTGTGCTTTTGTTAGCGGACAATCGCGGGGGATAAGAAGAAAAAGAAGAAGTATTAAAAAGTAAGAAAAACCGGAACAAAAACAAGTGGTGTTTCGGGCATGAGTGCCCGAACACCTAACAAAAATTTCTGATGTTGGGAACTGTAGATACAAGCTTTTTTGTTTCAAACAGGGTTTGTGTGATTGGCTGACTGTCGGCTAATCAGCAGAAGAATAAGCAACTTAATAATTCATGACTCTTGTGACCTCTTTTAGCTTTGAACAGGTTGTGGTGTTGTTTAATATGCAAGAATTATATCAAATGAAATGGGGGAAAAAGCAAGGTAAATGATGCATACATGTACACATTCCCCACATGCTGTTTATTTACGTTTGTGTGCCGTTCATGTTGATATACATTGTACATTACAAAATGCCGTTCATTGGACTAATTTGAAATTCAGGAAATAATCGTTTAATAATCAACACGGACAAGAAGGGACCTAGAGTCATACCATGATCATGAAAGTTGGTACAAACCTTTTTTTTATGAGCAGGGAATGGATCAATTCAATTCAATTCAGTTCAATTTTATTTTTTTCATCAGTTTACAAATGGAAGTGAAACTTGTTTTCCTGGTGTACATTAAAAACATTCAAAATCAAAACTAACTACAAAAGAAATGGCTTTAGACTGGCACCTCCGAACAAAGATATTGACAAAATAGGAAGACTGCCAACATTGGGGCTAGATAGCTCAGTTGGTAGAGCCTCGACACGTTAATCCGGAGGTTGCAGGTTTAAGTTCCACTCTGTCAACTTTTTTTGTTCAACCCAAAGCGGGTCACAATGGTATTTATAAGAAAGTAACAGTCTTCAAAAAAATGTGCTACTTGAGGCTTATTATCTAAAAAAATATTTACTGCCATTTTTGCAAACATAACAAGTGCAGATTTTGCACAAACCCTCAAAAGGGAAAACAATGCAAATAGCTTTGGCCAAACACGCTTGAAAATGGTTCCAGCTGGAAATGTACAAATTTCAGTTCAAAGATTCAAAGGATACACTTCTTTAGATTGCTTAGTTTTCTCAAAGCAAAACCAAAGCTTGATTATGTTCATTCCTATCTTGTCCATGAGAATACCAGTAAAAGCCACTCTACACTGTTAGTGTAATTTAGATCTCATTCTTTAAAAAATCTCAAATGCTTAAAACTGATTTGTAATTACCTTAAAGTGAAAACAAACAATTATTTTCATGGATAGGATATGAATAAATTAATTTTGAAAGTTTGATTTAGTGAATGCTGTAGACTATTACAAACTTTGCCAGGAAACTGTGTTTTAAACTGGACAAATACCATTTATATTCATTTTTCCCACATTATATATTTTTCACAATGCCTTTTTAAAAACGTTTTCAATTATTGAAAAGATGTTAACTCCAGATTAATGGGAAAAACCACCCCCAAAACATAACAGGTTTGGTGTTTGGTTTGTTAATTATTGAAAGATGGTGCCCATTTTCATTTAATTGTAGTTTTGTGAAATTTATACATGGTTGAGAACTAGTGATAGCAAATTTTAAAATACCAAAAAGATATTCATCAAGATACTGCAACTTGTGTTAGTGGATCGTGCAGGTAGTCTGTTAAAGCTGTGATCTGGAATGAAAAAAAGAACAATTTATTTAATTTTTTTTTAAATCTAGTACTGGAACTAAACAATATGCAGTTCTGATAAAGCACTTTATTACACCAGACGGGCATTTCAAAGCTCTTGTTATTTTTAAGACAGACATGCAGAGCCATGTGTATTGCCCTGATTGAAGATGAAGCTGCTCTGCATTCGTGAAAAAAATAAAAGTTTGCCCAAGAGGTTAATATTTAGGCCAGCCCAAACCTCAACATTTCCGCCCAGCATTCTGAGCAAAACACACTATGCCGCTTGGCACCAATTTGCAGTTTGTCTTTGATCATCAACAGCCAGGTCTCAGGACTGGCTCACTGAATTGATTATAATTGATGCCAGATAATGGCATTGACCACACACTTCTGGAGCTTAGGAGTATCAAATATGAGAAGATAGAATTAGCTGTTGCAAACTGCTAACCAACCAAAAGGACCTACATGTATGTATAAATGCAAAAATTAGCTAATGGCCTACATGTAGCAGAGTCTTTCTCGAAGGCTAAATAGTGAAGATGATGTTGTCGTATGCTATGTAGATCTCTTAAGTTTATCAGCTATTTGACAACTACATGACAACACAACACAACACAACATACACAAACAGAACTAGACTTACAGTGTTTGAAGAATTACAAACACTATGTGTTCGGGTTTTGTTAATAGCAGGTAAATACTTAGATAAAAGAAAAAGTTGATAAATGAGCATAAAACCATTAAATACAGGTTTTTAATATAGATTATTTGAACTTCCGCTTTGGATAGGAAGCAAGGAACTTTCATACATCAAACTTTCCTACCAATTTAACACTTAGTAAATTGAGTCACGTTTTGTCAGTTATTTGGGGTCTTCAGTGTGGAACTGCACCCCCATTACGGGAAAGCTCCAAAGAATTTCCGTGTTTGGCCACAAAAACTCAAAAGGTTTACATCCTTAATGGATGAGCAATTAATCTGCCTGGGGCAGTCAGCAGCCCTTCTGGTTTGTGCATGATCCAATTAAGTCAACTGTTTGGAAGAGGAATAACAGGTGTAAGTTATCAGATGAAAAGGATGTTTAATTCATTTCAGCCTCTTTCCCATAATGCTTTTCTGGACAGTTCGCGAGGAGTGTGGGTGAAGTATCCAAACAGTCATCGGGCAACTACACATTTGAAATGCTTAAGTTTACAAAAGGTTCACAAAATGTACCCATCCATCCTAAATAGCTGAATCAGCAGGACACTTATGGAAGCTGAGGTTACATCCTTCCTAAATAGCTGAATCAGCAGGACACTCATGGAAACTGAGGTTACATCCTTCCTAAATAGCTGAATCAGCAGGACACTCATGGAAGCTGAGGTTACATCCTTCCTAAATAGCTGAATCAGCAGGACACTCATGGAAGCTGAGGTTACATCCTTCCTAAATAGCTGAATCAGCAGGACACTTATGGAAGCTGAGGTTACATCCTTCCTAAATAGCTGAATCAGCAGGACACTCATGGAAGCTGAGGTTACATCCTTCCTAAATAGCTGAATCAGCAGGACACTTATGGAAGCTGAGGTTACATCCTTCCTAAATAGCTGAATCAGCAGGACACTCATGGAAGCTGAGGTTACATCCTTCCTAAATAGCTGAATCAGCAGGACACTCATGGAAGCTGAGGTTACATCCTTCCTAAATAGCTGAATCAGCAGGACACTTATGGAAGCTGAGGTTAGGGTTGTTATCGCTGTTCCTTGTGCAGCCTCCAAAAGCACACGTTTTTTGGCATCTTTTAGTCTTAAATAAGACTAAGTAAGTATAGATATACTTCACATGCATGAAGTCTGTATTTCTGCAGGCCTTTGTTGCATTGTGTACACACACGATTGTGCAATATAAAGAAGGTTGACAACTTCGTTAAGTTAGAGGCTAGTCGAGCTTTATTCAATATGATACGAGCATAGTAACTTACATGTGAGCAGCCATGTTATAAGGTGATGCATTATGGGAAATGAACATTAGACTTGACTCAGTCTGCTAATGGCGTACTGCTATATCCTCTCTTCTAAGTTTTGTTTTAACACTTGAATAAACAAACAGCTTTAGATTTAAAAAAAGTGAACATAGTATGAACTACAGAGTTTGTGAACTAGTGTCTGCTGATTTATAGTCCGAGTCCTTCACTGAACTAATTTAGCTTGAATAACAAGTTTGAAGAAAAAACTGGTTATGTGAACGTTGCAAAATAAACGATGAATCAACTTTTCCTCCGAAAAACAAACAAGAGGTGGAAACAACAATTAGTGCAAACAAATAACACCTTTGCTTAGAGTACTAAGATAGACTGTCTTAGGTACTTAATGCGTGTACAAGGGATTATTCTTCCCTCATCTTTGAAGTGTACAACACATGCTAGGTATCATAGGCAAACTATTAAAAAAAAAAGAAAAAAGTCCGGTAGTCAGGGATAATCCAAAGTCATTAGCAGGAAATCGGGATTAACGGCACAAATCCAGTGTGGGCAAAGCAATAACAGTAACACAAAACTGTCAAGTGTATTTAGGGTTCGGCTTGGAGATGCGACCAGAGCGGGTCATGGCGGGTTGTGGTGGAGGAGCTTGGGCGATAGCGGGTTGAGGGAGTGGTTCCTGTGGTGGCACGTAGAAGTCAGGCAAGTGCTGTCGCTGTGGGAGTGGTTCAGAGACAGGTAATAGGTGTCTCCGGTTGCGGCAGTATAGCTTGCCTTGGGCGTTGACGATATAGGATCTGGGGTCGCCGGAATATTTTTGGACAATGCCAAGCTGATCGTGTCCTTTGGGTGATTGGAGACGGACAACTTGCCCTGGGTTCAGTGGTCAGAGGGGTTTGGCGGATTTGTCGTACAAAGACTTCTGCTGCTGGAGTCACTTTCGTAACTGTGCCGTGACGCGTGTGTAGACGGTGGGTTTAAGGAGGGGCGTCGAGGTGGGAATGGTTGTTCGAAGAAGCCGTCGGTATCGGCTGTTGAACTGAAAACGGGCGATGATGCTTGACTTTGTAGGCTTGAAATGCTTCTCTAATCTATCCACTAGCTCTTTGTATGTGGCCTCATGAGGTTTCTTTGGTGCAAGAAGGTCGCTGATAAGCTTGTAAGTTTGTGATCCAACAAAAAAATTTCCAATAAAGCCGAAAGTGGCCATGATGTGTTAAGAAATAAATCCTGTACTTACTTACACCATAAAGAAGGTTGACAACTTCGTTAAGTTAGAGGCTAGTCGAGCTTTATTCAATATGATACGAGCATAGTAACTTACATGTAAGCAGCCATGTTATAAGGTGATGCATTATGGGAAATGAACATTAGACTTGACTAAGTCTGCTAATGGCGTACTGCTATACAATATCATCAGCAACCTCTTCCATCGTGTGACGTCATAAATTGTCTAACCAATCAAACGGCCCAATAATGACCTTTTAAAAAAAAGCGATGTTACAAACAAACTGGGAATCCAAATAACTGAACTAATTCATAAAACAGTAGTCTGATATAATGTCTGCAAGGTGTATAACTATTTCTGCTGTCTAAAATGTCATTCTAATAACACTTTAAATCAAAACACCATGGAAGGCTTAAATAAAGATAATTCTACATATGCTTGAGTGTAGCTTGATATGTTGTTTTTTAATCTGCAGTCTCAGGATTTTGTTTTATATTATGTTATGGTTATATTTTAAAGTTGATTTTGGGTTGAACAAAGAAAAATTGACTTGAGCGGGATTTGAACCAACGACCTCCGGATCAACGTGCTAGCGCTCTACCAACTGAGCTAACTAGCCCTATGTTGGCGGTCTCCCTATTTTGTCAATATCTTTGTTCAGGGGGTGCCAGTCAGAAGCCATTCAACCGTAAACTGCCGTGTAGCCAGGGATCACACCAAAGTATACGATTCAACCTGGGAAGCAGCAGCCAGCTAGGGATCACCTTTAGGGGATGCAACTTTTTATATCAGATATCAAATAATAAACCACAAGGGACTTGGTAAAATTTAAATTAATGATCCTGGGTTAAACAAAGAAAAATTGACTAGAGCGGGATTTGAACCAATGACCTCCAGAATAATGTGCCGGCACTCTACCAACTTAGCCCTATGTTTAAGCCCTATGTTTAAGCCCTTATATTTAAGTTGTGTCATTCACAATTTCTCACCCCAATTCTTTTTTTACCTTTGCTTTGAGAAGACCAAATCCAACTTCATGTTTAGCATATATGCAAAGAAGAAGATTTGCAACTTTGCTGATGGCTACCCTTCCATCCTGAAATAAAAAAAGACAAAATAACAATCCATTAAACCTTGCATATGATGCATCTCCAATCAGGCAAAGAGTCCTGTAAAAACAAAAATATGCAGGCACACTAATCGGTGGAATTCAAACCCACAACCTGGCCACGTCTGCAAGGCGCATTTGTACATGTATGTGTTATCTCAAGTTATTTCCAAACCTACTCGTATAACTTGTACTTCGGAAACTCTAATTGACCATATCTGGACCTCTCGACCTGAAATGTACTCTATAGCAATGGCGTTATTACCGGTACATTAACTGTACATGTAAGTGACCATTCTCTAATCTATGCTATACGTAAGTGTCAAAAGGTTCCCAAGGGGCCCGCTCGTAATATCAAGGCAAGGTCTTATCGTACTTTTAATGAAATTGTTTTTATCAATGATCTCAGAAATGCTTCTTTAAGTGATGTCGAGTTATCCAACAGCCCTGACCAGGCGTGGAGCATCTTTGAAGGTATTTTTATTTGTATATATGTGACAAGCATGCTCCTTAAAACAATTTAAAAAAAAGGTTCCTAACAAGGCTCCTAGCTGGTTCAATGACGATTACCTTGTTCTCAGGAAAAAGTTGGAACAAATTAAAATTCATGCCCATAGCACTAAATCTCCCACAGATTGAAACGACTATCGAGATTTGAAAAAACACAACCAACAATCCAGCCAAAATGCTGGCTCTGACTCAGGTAAATTATGGAAGGTCATTAAAAGTATTCTGCCTACATGTAGCACTAAAAATGTCAGCATAAACAACATTAGGTCCGGTAATGAAATTTTGACTGCAGGATCTGCCATTGTTAATGAGTTTAATAATTTTTTTGCTAATATCGGCAGGAAATTATCTGATACCCTGATTCAGCAGAGTTTAGTTGACCACGTCAGCTTATGTACATTACCCAGGACACAGAGCCAGTGGAAGAGCCGTTTCATTTTGTGGGTGTGGTGCCGCGTGAGGTAAGCCTCTTGCTGCATGGCCTTGATACCACCAAGGCTACTGGACTTGATGGTTTTGGCCCCTGGCTGTTGAAAGTGGGATTCAGACAACTTGCGGCACCGCTAGCTCACATCATGAACGTGAGCCTTTCCACTGGCTCTGTGCCACCAGCCTGGAAACTTAGTCGAATATCACCCATTTTTAAAGAAGGCGGTAAACTAAACATCAATAACTATAGGCCTATTTTTGTTGTTCCAACTTGTATAATCTTTTTTTGAGAAACTCATCCATAAACAGTTGTTAAGCTAAATGGAAAAAAAACAACATATTAACAGGGAACCAGTCTGGTTTTAGACCGATGCACTCCACTCAAACTTGCCTCCTTAATGTTTCTGATTACCTCCTGGAAAAAATTAACTCAGAGTACCTCACGGGGGCAGTCTTCCTGGATCTTAAGAAAGCATTTGACACTCTTCACCATGATTGTCTTCTCTACAAATTAAAAAATATTGGAGTGCAGGGTCTGGAGCTCGACTGGTTTTCATCTTAAATGTAAATGGTCGCAAAGAGGTGACAAAAATTGGTGAAAGCTATTCCTCCTCTACTGTAGTGACTTCTGGTGTGCCTCAGGGTTCAGTACTTTGGCCACTTCTTTTACATTGTACATAAATGATTTTGCCAATGTTCTTCCGGTAGACTCTAAAATGTATTTTTACGCAGATGACACAGCTATTTTTACTCGTGCTAAATCTACCGATCTTATTGTAGTGAATTAACACTAGGGATCTGGGAGTGTTATACTTCCAGGGATGAGGGGATGAGCCTCTGGTAAAGGCCCTGTCACACCTTGACGTTTTGCCAGCGTATGCCGACGTATGAAAAATTTGGCGCATACGTCGAATAAGTTATGGATAAGTTAAGAGCATGCTGAAGCACGCTGGTATACGTCGTACATGTAGTACGGCAAGGTCGTCAAAATTGTTTGTGCATGCACAAAAAAATTCGACTTATGCCAGCGAATGGCTCATTCGTCCCGCATACGCGGGCCATAAGTTTAGGTAAGTTATGTGATCGTTGACACACGTTACTTGTAAGTTACTCATAAGTCGACATACGTTGAGATAATGTCTAGCGTACCCAAAACTTATTTCTAACCTATGAGTAACGTGATTTAAACCCATGTCGAACATATCTCCAACGCATATTGACGTATATTTTGACGTGTTCCGGACGACCACAGCTACCGTATAATGGCGTATCGGCAACGTTTAGGGGAATTGGTATACAAAAATGGGGTTCGCAGGAGGATACTGCGATGTCTAGTGCGGTTATGATTTGAATTGACGAGCAGCAACCTTTTTATAGGCTACGACACGTGATCGTTGGCGATACACTGCCGCGCGCTATGCACGCGCGCTATGCACGCGCGCTATTGTTTGGCATAAGTTGTGTATGCCGGCAACACGCTAAGCATTCGTTGGTATAAGTTATCTATAAGTTATCGAAACGTTCTATATAAGTTACTATTACGTAATGTATACGTCCAACTCGTTATAAATACGCTATGTATATGCCCTAAATTGGAAAAAAAACATCGATAGTTCAGCGTATGCCGGCGTTTTAGAGAAATTTTGATACGTCGGCAATGCTGGCTAAAACGTCAAGGTCTGACAGGGCCATTAGGGGGTGACTCTTTGCTGACTTAGAAGTGACAACACAATACTTGTTCCTTCGAGATGATCAGGTGTATTTATTCAGATGTCCAATGTTTAAGCAAAACAAAGCATACAAGCAACAGAAGACAAAAAAAAAGAACGAAATAAAAACCCTAGAAAAGGATGGAAGACAAAATAAGCCCACATTAATACTTTCATTTAAGGAGAGCAACTTATAGACCTATATGTATGTACATGTAATAACCCCAGGGCTCGATTTCACAAAGAGTTAAGATTGATCGTAACTGCAAATCCATCGCAGTTGCCTAGCAAAGAGTGATGTCACAATACAAATCACTATGGTAATAGTGACAACTCATCTTAAGATGAATCTTAGTGCTTTGTGAAATCGACCCCTGGTCACCTCTTCCTGTTTCAAAAGATTCAGCCTCTATCAAATCAGTAATAATATACTGTAGCTCTATGGTGTACATCCATTAACTTTCTTTCCTTGAACTAACAAAATAGGGCTCGATCTCAAAATAATTTACTTGAATAGTTTTGTTCTTCTTGGAACTTCGATTAAAAAAGAAGAGGGCTAACTACATTTGACAACAAATCATATGTTGACGTACTGTGATTGTGCGCATTACATCATTGCGTAAATGTACATAGTACATGTACGTATTGTGATTGTGCACATTACATTGTACACCAATCAGTAGTACAATCAGTCCCATCTTGCATCCCTACATCTTGAACAAGAACTTGTAAAGGCTCTTCAGCCCATCCCACTGGTCTTGGATGAGACTGATGGGGCTGAGCAAAGCCCATGTGCTCATCGAACAGTGTGCAATGTATCATGGGTAATCTGCTGCTGCCCTATTGCTTAAAAAGGGACAATTTGCATTCTTATTGTAAATAAGGCATATTCCTGCACTCACAATTTGCTGAAACAGCCCTCTTATACTTGTTTAGCCCGGTTACTCATGTTAAATGTATGGTTACTCATGTTACCTCACCCAATTGTACTACTAATGGATACATCATAAAGAACCCTATTTTTACAGTTGAGATCATCAGTAGAAAGATAAAGTGGCAAATGTTAAAACTGAGAAAAACATTCACTGGGGGAAAAAGATCATATTTTGGATACATCATAAAGAACCCTATTTTGGTTACTCACGTTACACTGCCCACAATGCTTTGAATGTTCATTCATAACTACTTGATGAAATTAGTCAAGTTATTATTATTTGTTATCAAATAATAAACCACAAGGGAAACTGACTGGGTAATTTTTTTTACCGCTTCCCAGGTTGTATCGTATACTTGGATCATGATCCCTGGCTACACGGCAGTTTACGGTTGAATGGCTTCTGACTGGCACCCCCCGAACAAAGATATTGACAAAATAGGGAGACCGCCAACATTGGGCTAGATACATGTAGCTCAGTTGGTAGAGCGCCGGCACGTTAAACCGGAGGTCGTTGGTTCAAATCCCGCTCTAGTCAATTTTTCTTTGTTCAACCCAAAATCATTATTATTTTTTATCTGAACAGTAGTGTCATATATATATGTTACAGGAAATGAATAACTAACAAGATTATCACCTAAATGTCAATAAAAAGAAAAAACTAACAAAATGCAAATCTTTAAGAACTTTTAGTTTAAAAATATCTTTCCACTTCAGATGACCATTTCTTCAAATTTTTTAAAGACAATGTAATAATAATGTGAAGTTGTTTCACAAACTTTGAACTATCTATATGCAACAATATTTTATGGATGATGGCTTTCAAGTTAGGATTTGAAATTTTGGGGCCATGTCCATCTATCATGGAATTGCCCAATTGATAATAAAGATGATGGTTTACCTTACAATGTCCAGAAAGATCAATATGTCAAGAATCAACAGTTATTTCGACTGGTTGATCACATAAACTGCCCTTGATCACAAGAGAAGGGTTAAGGGGAAAGCCATGGCACACCCCCAGCCAATCAGAGGCGGGCATTACCGCCTTAAATATGAATAATACATGAGGTCACTACATTATTAACAGAGCCTCAACACAGATATGATTGAAATTTCCAAATGGCTTCAGACTAATTTTTTTACTCTTAATTATACAAACAAAACTAAAAGTATGTTATTTGGAACTCAAGCTAAACTTCGCCGTATTGAGGAAAATTTACATGTGAAGATCGGTGACAATACCATTGACAATGTTGATTATTTTAAATACTTTGGTGTCTGCCTACATGTAGATCCATCTTTATCTTGGAGTGTGCACATTGAGAAACTTACTAAGACTGTTAATAAACATGTGGGGGTTCTCCGGATGGTCAGAAGTGTTCTTCCTCAACTTTAAACTTGTTGTACAAAACTCTGATTCTCCCTCATTTTGATTATTGTGATGCTGTTTGGGGCACCTCAGCCAAGGTTTTTCTCATAAAATTTGATAAAATCCGAAACAGTGCTGGTAGAGCTATCCTTGGCCTTCCCCGGAGATCTCCCTCACACATTATTGTATCTACTTTTGGGTGGGAGTCGTTAAGTGCAAGGAGAAATTTTCATTTAACTGTTTTAGTCTATAAGAGTCTTACTTCCAAACTGCCTCCCCAACTATGCAACATTTTTAATTATGCCGCCACTGCCCACTCATACAACACCAGATCGGTCTCACAAGGTAATCTAGTTCCCCCACTGCCAAAATCCAATTCAGGTAAACGTAAATTTGCTGCTCGTGGGGTAAATTTATTCAATCAACTTCCCCCTACACTTAAGAATCCCTTGCCCCCTACTGTAGCAAGTTTTAAGACACGGTACACAAATTTGAAATTTTAATAGATTGGGTATGTGGTGCTTTTCCTGGCTGGCCCAGATTTTTAACCTTTGTCTTTATTGTACATGTACTTGTGGTAACGATTCTGTGTTGTTGTCGTACATGTATTTCCGTGGCCTTTACCTTAATTTGGCTGTTTTTATCTTTTTATATGTTCTTAGTCATTTAATTTTAATTTTAATATTTGTTTGTAGCTGCTGGGCAGTGTTTTACTGAGAGGTCTCCCCAGGGTAAAAGAAGAAATAAATAAAGAAATAAATAAATGGAAGAGCTGTTTTGGGAGGCAGGGTTAGGTCTTTACAAACAACATGTCACCGTAAGTAAAGATACATTGACATTGACATTGACGCCCATGCCTTGAAGGCATGTGAACAATTTTATTGATGGGGTAACTTTGCCTATTATGAATTTTTGGATATCCTCAACAAACTTTGGGTTCTGATAAAACAGCCTGGATAGACCTTGAAGAGAGCTTGAATTGAAGATGAGCCACTTTAATTTGGAGTGATCATTAGTTTGCCAGTCATCCAGATACAGGAAAAACATAGTTCTGGTAAAAACCTTGGGGGCTGTAGACAGACCAAAACGGTGTAATTGGTACTGGAACAGGGTGCCTCTGTAGAGGAACTGCAGGAATTCCCGATGCTCTGAGTTGATTGGGACATGTAGGTAAGCAACCTTACACGAACGAAAGTGTAATGAAGATCAGTTTTAAAAATCAGTTGATGCTTGCATTTGCATAGGTTTGGCCTCAAAGCTGAGAGCCTTTTGTTTTTGTCAAGATTTAAATTTTTAAATATAGACCAAAATCTATGTACCATTAATCAAAAATCAAAATAAGGTTACATTTTGTGTAGGATTTGTTGAGTTTATAAAGACCTTTCTAATGATGTAAGATTGTAAAAAATCAATTGTGGGGTACAGGTGTTATGTTTTTTTCTTCAAATATTAAACTTCAAGTTCCGGTTTGAAGTAAAGGTCAAATACATGTAGGGTCAAATTTCATGTAGCATTTGGTACATCTTTGGACAACTTTCTGATGATGTATATAGATTATACAAAAACAATGTATAGTTCAGGATATAATTTTGTTTTTACCCTACACTATGTGTGTTAAGCACTGTATCATCATCATCATTCGGCAAAGACTTGCGTCCGTGGCTGCCTCATCCTCAAATTGTAATTGGCGCGCACTCCTGGAGTCGCCGCCATCACCTGTTCTCTTTCAATCGCTGCTATTCTCAGCTCTCCTACACTTCTACCACTCCACTTTGTCACATTGTCTATCCAGCGCAGCTTAGGGCGACCTCTGCCTCGAATTGTACCCTTAGGCATACCGTCTATAACTGCGTCAGGTAGGCCTCCCTGTCTCATCACATGAGCGCACCACTTTGACTTCCGCTCTAACACCTCGTCACCAGTGAGACACCAACGTCCACCAATCAGCTCAGGCAGCCTTTCATTCGTGATGAAATCTGACCACTTTATGCCCAGCAGGGTTCGCCAAATCGTTCTGCCAAAAGCATTGTAGCGCTTCAGGTCAGTTGCCTTGAAGGTCAGTGTAGTGGAGTTATACAGTACTTTGGCAATCACCAAAGACTGTACAAGCTGTAGCTTGGTGTCAAGGGAAACACGCGAAGATGCCAAGTACTTGCACTTCCGTAGTGCAGCCTTTCCGATCCCTATTCGTACCCGGACCTCTTCGCTGTCATTGAGATTGTGAGTTATTGTTGTGCCAAGATAGCGAAACTTGCTTACACGTGGTAACATGGCTCCATGAAAAGTGATTGTCTCATCTGTTAACATCTTCTGGATGACGAGGTACTCTGTCTTACCCGGATGTATTACAAGGCCATACTCCTCTGAGATATCTCCAAGAATGGCAAGCATGTCCTCAGCATGCTTTCTGGAGAGAGCCATCAGGACCAGATCGTCAGCATATCTCAGCTCTTTGATGTAGAGACCACTCACGTCGGGGGCTCTGAGATGTGTTGTACGGCAATACCACTCCCTCATCAAGCATCTTGTGTAAAGGCTGAAAAGTGTTGGAGCGAGTGGGCAGCCTTGCCTCACACCAGCTGGGGTTTCAAAAACCTGTGTGAGTTGACCCTTCCATCGGAGTTGACCATTTGCATTCAGGTACAGGTCTTCAATGAGTCGCAGCACATCACCCTCGACACCAAGTTCGCGAAGCTTTGCAAACATGAGCTTGTGGTTAACCGAGCACTGTATGATGTGTCGGTTTTAAGGCCGTTGTCCAGTCTGTTCCTGCTTTCTCCCTATGGCTCTCTCCACTTGGCCCTGTCCGTCGCGTCCCTTGCATTGACTCCAAGCAGTTGCATGTCATTTGACACGGAGCTCTGCCACGTCTTGCGCGGTCGGCCAACGGGTGTGGGCCCATCCACAATTATGTTGGTACACCTCTTGACCCAGTTGGCATCCTCCTTTCTCTCCACATGACCAAACCACCTCAGCCTGTGCCTCCTCAATACAGTGCCGTTCCCCTCCTCTCCAACTCTTCTCCTCAGCTCCTCACTTGACAGCCTGTCAGCCAGAGACACCCCACACATCCACCTAATCATTCTCATCTCTGCTCGTTCCATCTGCTGGATGTGCCCCACCCTTGTGGGCCATGTCTCGCAGCCATACACCATGCAGCTTCGGACACAGGCGGTGTATACCTGGCCCTTCATCTTCAGGGGCGGCGCCTTAGATGTCAAAAATGGGGCCAGCTCCCTGAACTTCTTCCATCCACTCCTCACGCGTGATGTCACTGCTGCATCTGATCCTCCCTCAGCACCCAGCATGTCACCCAGGTAGCAGAACGACTTCACCATCTCATACGTGTCGCCGCAGACCTCCAGACCTGCTTCTCTCTCCTCCGGCCGTGGACCATCACCCCGACATCTCTTACAGGAGAACGTGACGCTGGCAGCCTGAAGACTACCCTTCACGCCACTACATCGCCTGTGAACCCACTTCCTACACGTTGTACACTTGATTGAGTTGGCAGCTACACCCTTCCCATATACACCACACAGCCATGCACCCGAGCTCGTCATTGGCCCACAGCTGACTCGACTAACCATCACCTTGGTCTTCCCAGCGTTGATCTTCAGGCCCTTAGTTTCCAGACACGCTCTCCATGCTGCCATCTTTGCCTGTAACTGCTCTCTTGTCTCTGCTATAAGAACCAGGTCGTCCACATACAGCAGTTCCCAGGGCAACCCGCCTCGCGTCTCACTGGACACCACGTCCATCACAGCAAACAGCAAACAGCAGGGGGCTCAGTACCAAGCCCTGGTGTACACCAACCTTCACCTCAAAACTCCTACTATCCCCTGTGCCTGTCCTCGCCACCGTACTAGCACCAGTGTACAACATCATCACTGCTCTCACCAGCCATTCCTCCACACCCCGCTTCCTCAAGGCCAATCGAACAAGCTCCCTTGGCACCCGGTCAAAAGCCTTCTCAAGATCCACAAACCCGAGGTAGAGCTTCTTCTTCTTGGCCAGAAATTTTTCCTGCAGCTGTCGTACAATGAAAATGGCGTCAGTAGTTCCTCTACCCGGCATAAAGCCGAACTGCATCTCATCAATCTCCACCTGCATCCTCAGACGTACCTCAAGTACTCTTTCCCACACCTTCATCGCCTGCTCCAGGATCTTGATGGCCCTGAAAGAACCACACTCCAATGGGTCACCCTTGCCCTTGAACAGGGCCGAACAATCTGTGGGAATACGGCCTTCTGCCAAAATGGAATTGCACAAGGTCGTCAACAGAGGCCTTCAACATCTCACTAACCACTCCAGATGGACCAGCGGCCTTCCCAGACTTGGTGTGCTTCAGTGCCTGAGCCACCTCCCATTCTTCGGTAAGGCAAAATGGACCCTCCACCACTTCACTTTCCGCCTCCCTGTCCCACTCATTCTCCACATTGAGCAGCTGCTCCATGTATCACCTCCACACCTCCTGCACACCTTCACTATCCGTCACGATGTTACCATTCTCATCCTTGACACAGCTCGCACCAGTCACATCCTGCCGCTCCTTCGCAATCTGCTTGGCAATCTTAAAGAAGTGCCTCCTATCCTCACCACTCCGTAGATCCGCTGCAAACTCCCTTCTCTTGGCATCTTGTGCCATCCACACCTGTCTCCGAGATATCCGCTTTGCCTCGTGGTACGCTAACCTATCCGTCTCCTCGTCTGATGACTTCCATATATTAAAGCAGCGCCTCTTCTCATCAACTGCATTCCTGACCTCTTTGGTCCACCACCATGACTCCTTGTGCCTAGGCACACCCTTCGTCCACCCACAGACCTCTTCTGCAGCTTGCAACCAGATATTCTTTGGCACAGACCACCTACTATCCACACTCTCCTCCATCACAGCCTGCTCTGCCAATTCCTCCACTTTCGCTCTAAACCTCTCGCTCACATCCTCCTTGGCTAACCGCCATACTCGCAATCTCGGCACTTGCTTCTTCTTCACCTTCCTAGCACCAACCAGAGCCAGAGCCAGGTCACCAACGACAAGACGGTGCTGTGAAACACACTCTTCACTTCCGATGACCTTGACATTCTTCACCATGGTGCGGTCACCTTTCCTGACCATCAAGAAGTCGATAGCACTATTGCATCCACTGGAACTGTACGTAACCATCTGGTTGGAGGTCTTCCTGAAGAATGTGTAACTCAGTACTTTCCCGAGTTCTGTAAAAAAATTCACAGGCAAATCACTCGGGTGGGATTCGAACCCACGACCTTTGCATTGCCTTACCACTAGACCACCGAGCTAGCCCGATGGCTAGAGGCAGTTCGAATCACTGGCAGCGGGTACCGCACAATTTAATAGATATTAATTTTTTGCATTTTTTTCATACATCGTGTAGGGTAAAAACAAAATTATTTCATTATCCCCGATGCAAAAATGAATATCTATATTGTTCAGGAGTTATGAATTTTTATAATCTTCATAAAATTTTTATAAAGTTCAATTTTCGGTTTGAACCGGAAGTCAAGGTCAAATGCTGTCACACTTCATGTAGTATTCATTAAGTCTTTAAAGACCTTTCTGATGATGTATACAGTAGATGATAACAATTCAATGTATGGGGAAAAGCAGTTTTGATTTTTTCAAATATAAAAGCTTATCTTCCGATTGGATCCAGAAATCAAGGTCACTTCGTATCGTTTGTTCAGTTGTTACATGTACATTATACTTTTCCAACGATGTATAGATTGTAAAAATTCAAAGTGTGGTTCAGGAATTATGAATTTTTGAAACATTAAATTTCAGCTTCAGGTTTGAACCGGAAGTCAAGGTCAAACGGGGTGACTTTTTGTGTAGTGTTTGTTTTAAATAAAGACCTGTCAGATGATGTATGGATAGTAAAAATCCAATGTGTGGTTCAGGAGTTACACATTTTTCAAATATTGGATGGAATATCTTTGGATGGGCAATATACAATGTTACAGCGATGCTAAATGTATTCCAACATGTAGAGCTGTACAGTACATTTTGGCCGACATGTACATGTAAACTAAACTATGTATGTATGTGTTCACGTCTTATTACACTATCGTGCGTTTTCAAAGTGGGTCAACACATGATGCGCTTGAATGTAATATGACGTCATCATGACGTCATGAAAACTGTGTTGTCTTCATTTAAAGGTTCAATTGTCTGGTGAGTTTTAAGGTTCAATTCAGTTTCAATCTTGAGTTATGCTGTAGGGAAAAGTTCCACGGCAGAAGAAGAAGAAGGTGGAAAAAAACACAAAATAAACCCAGAACAATAACAAGAGGTGTTCCTGCATGCATATCACGAACACCTACATTAATTATCCACTATTAAAAGATGTTTATACATCCTACATGTATGGGCATCAGGGTTCTCCTCATGCACTAAGCTAGCATATTTGACCAATACACATGCAATTTATTGACCAAAACCTACAAATTGCAGCCGATACACAAACACACACACACACAAGTGTATACATACGCCTGCAATCGTGGACCTCCTATTGTCCCTCTTTTGTTTAAATACTATAACTTTTTGGCAACAGCTCCCATTGGTTTTGTACACGTTTTCCAACCGTGGACCTTTCCCGAACCGTGGACCTATTGTCCTCTTTTGTTATAGGTCCCCGGTTTGAATGTGTATACCTACACCTCCCGGTGCGCACACCGTTGTGGGGACTTCCTATTGTTGTTCTATTATTCCCTTTTCTAAAGAATCTGGTGTGGGGACCCAGTTTAACAAAGAAAAACGTTGTGGGGACCTTTGTTCCATTGTATAAAAGTCCCCACAGCTCTGGGTATGCCTACCTACTCACACACACACACAAATCTTTCTTGGTATTATTTGGGGTTTCGGCCATCCGCCGAAACCACCTTTGTTTTCGTCCAGATTGTTAATTTTTTTCCTTAAGCTTCTTTCCAAAATTCTCATAGTATTTACATGTACTCAAGAATTTACAAGTGTTTCTTAAATCCGTAATATCACCAACAAAGGAATATAAAACACCCAAAACAACTGTTGCACTGGATCTAAGTTAGAGCACAGGCTTTCATTTGATGTATTGTTTGTGTCTTTTAAGACTGTAGTTCCTTAGGTCGAACGATAAAAAATTTCACATGTAAACATACATGTAACCAGAGATTTTCGGAAAGAAGTATAAAATATGAAAAAAATCTGGACGAAAAACAAAGGTGGTGTATAAAAAATAGAACATTTACAGAGGCTTGCTACACAAAGAAAAACTTAACTTTGCCAATGAATCAACATTACGTTGACAAAAACCAATATAAGACCCTTCATGTACCTAATGCACATCCGAGTGATTTTTGTCAGTGAAGGTGTGTGTGGAGACGGTCAGCCACGGCTGGCATATTGGGCATTTCTGATCAGAGAAGATAGTCTCAATAAATAGTTTTGTGGGCTTGGTAGGACTGAGACTGCTGATGTTTTTTTTATAAATTCAGTGTGGAACTTGTCACCTGTAGAAATTTATTTATTTTGATTTAATAGAGTTTTGAGGATTTAATATTTCTGATCTGTAATTGGGAAAGTTAAGTTCATAATGATCAAATTTGTATAATATGTTTCTCTCCTACATACATATGGTAACATTACACTATAACAGTGATTATCTAAAAATTCTAGCTTACCAAAGATATCCACAAACCATGTTCCTACCTGAGTGCTGTTACCTTGACATTTGACCTGTTGACTTACAGTAAAAACAACCTCAAGATGCCTCAAAGTTTCTCAATGGTACATGTACATGTAACTCTCCATCCATGTATTGTGACAAAATAGCTATCGTAAGGTTGGAGTTATAATATAATAGTGGCTTCTTATATAGCGCTCATATCCGTCACTCAGTGACGCTCAAGGCGCTTCAACAGTCAGTATTTTTCCTGTAAGGTATATGTGGAGCTACTTTTTGAAGTTTGAGACCTATTCCTTTTACATAGCACCATGTAATGGCTTACAAGGTGCTGTGGCGCAATATGCAGCCAATCAAACCAGGAACACCGAGGCGAACCCCTTCTCTTTTCAATAAGTGCACTGGGTTCTTTTACGTGCATTACACAACGCACGGGACCTACGGCTTTACGTCCCAACCGAAGGACGAAGCAATAATGGTTAAGTGTCTTGCTTAAGAACACGACCGGGACTCGAACCCACACTCTGCTGAACAGAAACACCAGAGCTTGAGTTCGGTGCCCTTATCTGCTATTTTAAACTATTTAGCTATAACTGACCACTGTGACCTTGAACTTTTCACCCCCTTCTTTTTTAACCAAAGGGCAACCCCCATCAAAATTGTTTTAACTGCCATAACAGTTCTAAAACTTGACTTAGTCTGAAAACCATAACTCACCACTGTGACCTTGACTTATGACCTTTTCACCAAGAACAATCCCAATTTTCCTTTCCCCAAGAGGAACCCACCATGCAATGTCACTTCTAACTGGAGTTATGGACCCGGAACAAAACTGCCCAGCCAGGCAGGCAGACAGACAGACAGAGTCAGACAGACAGACACTGTAGGCAATGGCAATACCTCTTCAGCCTATAGGGCTGAGTGGGTAATTAAAGATACATCAAAAATCACCATCTATGATGATTATCATATAAATATTGCAAATATTTCCTGTATCCATATCGAATGTTTTCTTTATCATTTTTCCAACCCCAATGAGTGCCTTAGAATGCTGACCTTTACTCTGTAACAACCTTAAAATCCAGGATTTTCAGGGAACATTTCCCCCCTGAATCCAAAACAATTCTGTTGCACATGAGCCCCACTTGGACCCTGGCTGTGAACAGCCAGACTTCTTTCATGTCTTTCAGAGTAGACTTTGGATTTAGAGCCCACCACTAAAAGTGGACTACATGTACATGTAGCTACATGTACAACCCTGAAAAACTTGCCAAGGAAAAATCCCAAATCGTGTTACAATTGACAAAAATGAATTCCAGGGACCCTGCACCCAGTTTTGGCTTATATTTAGTTTTTTTCAAATTACTAGCTATGGTATTTTTATTGTTATTAATGCGCCCTCGAACAGACTGTTCTTGGAGAGACAGCAGTATAGATTAAATTTATATTATTATTATTATTATTTATTCGACCTCAACAATACAAGAACAAAAAATACAATACAAGGTAATAAAAGGAACATTAAACCAAAACAGAAACGACATAGCAAAAAAAAGAATTATTATCAATTAGTACATTGTGCAATGTATGAAACTTTTTTCATGTAGGATGATTTGTCTGCCTACTGTCACACGAGGCATTTAAAAAGAAATATCTTAATCAGCATCTTTACTCAGCATCTTTACTCAATTGCAAAATGGATGGTTTTTTTATTTGTCTTTCACGTTTAGAGCAGTGTCAAATTTTAAAGCAGAATGTCTGCACTTATAGGAAGTGACCAATTCTATTTTGTTTTGTACTCATTTTCTCATAGTCCTTATGAGAGTGGGAAAAATTACAAGTCTCTAACCTCACATTAAAATGGTGTAAATTGGCATTTTATTCATTACCCTTCCAGTCAAAAATTTGTCAATATCCAAAACATTTGATGACGTCATTCTGAGAAAAATGGACCTCAACATTTTTGTACGGGGGTGTTTTGGTTCAGTCCTGACTTTCAATAAAATTTAATCAAAACAGTCTTGAGTGTGACATTATGACTGTGGAAAAATTTCTCCTTGGAATGTAAAGATCCGTTAGTTATTGAATTACAATGACGTCATGTTTCAAGTTTTGTTCAGAAAAAGTCAAAACATCCCTGTACATAAATGTAGTGACAATTTTAATCAGAACTAGACATTAAGTGTTTGTGAACAAACACAGAGCTGTTCCGTGTTGTTTTGCTTCGATTAAGTGCTTCAAAGCTTTAAAGTTGGTCTGATTTCAAGATAGAAGACTCTGACCTTTGACAGGCCCTTTTTCACTTAAGTGTGCCTAAAAACCTAAACCTGGTCTTCATTCTGACACTGAATCGAAAGGAGCTTTTAAACCAGAAATAAAGGTCAACATGGGGTCATGGTAACTCTTGTCTAACATTTAATACTCAAAGGGTTTATAACTGAAAAGAAAATGAAAATCGGTTGTGTAGTTCTTGAGATATGGTCCCACTTCCGGTTGCCCCCAAAGTAAAGATCAACATGGGGTCACGGTTACCCAAGGCTAATCTCCAATGCCCAAGGAGTCCATAACTGAAAAAGTTTGAACTTCGGTTGTGTATAGTTCTTGAGATATGGCCCCCACTTCCGGTTGACCTGGAAGTAAAGGTCAACATGGGGTCACAATTAACCAAGGCTAGTCTCCCATGCCCAAGGAGTCTATAACTAAAAAAAGTTTGAAAATCGGTTGTGTAGTTCTTGAGATATGGTCCCACTTCCGGTTGACCAGGAAGTAGGTCAACATGGGGTCACGGTTACCCAAGGCTAATCTCCAATGCCCAAGGAGTCTATAACCAGGCATGAGAATAGGCGATGAAAAAAAATCCGGAAAAATCTAACGCTAAAAATGCATGTCCGGATTTTGGGCAATTTCCGAATTTGTGCATGTCCGGAAATTGGGCAACTTTACTCGGGCGTCAGTGCCGCACTCGGTGAACCCCTCGGGCGTTATATGGGACCATAGATGGGACCGGGGACGAGTTATATAGGAGGAAAATACTTTTAAAAAAAATTAAATCAGACGTATGTTGTCTAAAAAATCAAAAAAAAAATCTTCCGAAATAATCCACGAAAATATGACGGGAGCAGTAATGTTCGGAAATTTAGATTTTTGGGGTCTTTACCTGTGTTTGTGAATCATTGGGTTAAGTGTTGCCCCCTTTTGGACATTGAAAATTGTTCTTCAAACACCTTTTAGTATCTCCAAGATTATCCTGACAGTTTACAAACCGCAGCATTTTGGAAAAATCGACGATTCTCCTCACACGTGTATGACGCACACTCATTGCAGTTTCTCCCAGGTCATAGTTCAATGCGTAAAAATATCTCCAGCCGTAAAACACAATAAACAAATAGAAGAACTGGCGCTTTATGAACGTGCGTGATGACGACTGGTAAAAAGGTCTAACGATTCGCGGGCAGCGGGCATCCACACAAAACACCGTGCGCTGTTGTCAGTAGACTTTTCAATGTCTCCACACATGTTCCTTTGCAACAGTAAAAATACATGTACCGTACATGTATTACGGTCAAACCGTACCGCGAATGAAGCGGGGAATGAGGAAAGTCTACACATATCAATAGATCTAGCTGCATACAATACGCGACGCACATGGAAGAAACAAATCACCGCATATTGGTCCGGCCGCTGCCGGGACGCAATTTATTTTCGAACGGTGTAAAAATCACTGTAAAGGTAAAATTAACTAACAGTTTCTGATCGTTTTAGAGAGATTAGTGAAATTTACAACCACACCCTACCCCCCGAATTTTATATCAACTTCACACTGAACTCGGAGACCACATAATTTGAAGTGAAAAATCCGGAATTCTGGAAAAAACCGGAAGATTCTCATGCCTGTATAACTGAAAAAAAGTTTGACGATCGGTTGTATACTTTTCGAGATACAGTGGTCTCAAGATTGGCTAATTAAATATTCACCTCGCTGTAAATGGGCTAATTAATTAAGAATAAAATAAAAAAATGTACATTGAGAACTAAGTTCATGTACTAAGCTTCAATTTGATATAGGATCTAACTCTTTAATATTTTCGCTATAGGAAATTAGGTTGTGTAAACAGGTTTTTTTACTTGAAATTTTGTTTATGAAACTGCTGTTACACGGGTCACCAACTGTTTCAGAAACGGTATGTTGACAAAAAATAACCGTGAATGCTCAGGCTTATACGTAAGCCTGTGACGGTTACACGGTTAAGTGACAGATCTTAAGGAAACTTTTACATTTGTACGGTTCGGATAAGCGTTGAAAAATTCACTTAAAAAGTGCCGCGTAATGCTGACCATAATAACTGTGATAACGATTTTCACAGCACAATATTCCATAAAACACACACACACATATCATTCCCAATTTACAGACTCGTAGTCTTTGTTATTTCAATACAACTGTGCGTGCAGTAATATTTGTCAGAAACATTGAACGCTAGGGGGCGTTCCACAACAATTCGATTGCGCATGCTCGCTTTTGCAGGATGATTGCTTAAAGTCAAAATTCTGCAATGAAGAATGAAGACACAATGTTTTTGATCACATGCCGGTTGTGTAAACAGGTTTTTTTACTTGAAATGTTGTTTATGAAACTGCTGTTACACGGGTCACCAACTGTTTCAGAAACGGTATGTTGACAAAAAATAACCGTGAATGCTCAGGCTTGATACGTAAGCCTGTGACGGTTACACGGTTAAGTGACAGATCTTACGGAAACTTTTACATTTGTACGGTTCGGATAAACGTTGAAAAATTCACTTAAAAAGTGCCGCGTAATGCTGACCATAATAACTGTGATCACGATTTTCACAGCACAATATTCCATAAAACACACACACACACATATCATTCCCAATTTACAGACTCGTAGTCTTTGTTATTTCAATACAACTGTGCGTGCAGTAATATTTGTCAGAAACATTGAACGTTAGGGGGCGTTCCACAACAATTCGATTGCGCATGCTCGCTTTTGCAGGGTGATTGCTTAAAGTCAAAATTCTGCAATGAAGAATGAAGACACAATGTTTTTGATCACATGCCGGTTGTGTAAACAGGTTTTTAGCTGTTTCGCGGCAAGCGCAGCGAAACAGCTATTGCTTTTGTTAGAGTTTTTGTTTTTATTGGGTTTTTTTAAATTTGTCTGTTTCAGACTTCCGGAAGTCATTGAAATAACGCACAATTCGTTCTAAGCGGCTTTTTGCATAGTTCCTATAGAGCAATTGCAATGAAACTTTCAGTGATGAAAGGCATTGGTGCAAGGAAGGTCCTAAAACAAATTCGTCATGATGACGTCATCACCTGTCACGTGACGTCATCTTAAAGGTTTATAATTTAAATATTTGAAAATCCGTATCAAATCAGCCACAAGAGACCGTAGAATTCTGTTTACAGGATTGGGTAGGGATTAATTAGGGCTTCATTTTATTCAGTGTGCGTGACCTCATGTGACCTCTACTTCCGGTCGAAACCAGTCAAAACCGGAAGTGCCTTCGTAATTCAAAAGTGCTAAATGTTATGAAAATGCTTTCAACGATGTTAGTGTCCGGCAAGGGTGTGCAGTTAAAAAAAAATACCGATGACGTCACGATACACAAGAGCGCCCTCTAGCGGCAGTTGGAAAACTGTTCAAAATGCACTTTGAGAAGATGTGTGTTGCGAAGTTTTGTGTAATCGCTTCAAAATTGATACACATGATGACCGTCAGGCAGCCAACATACGTATGAAGTTTTAGATTGATTACGTCATCAGGGGTCACGTGACGTGACATTAAAGGTGCACTATTTGAAGTCGTATATCTCCAAAAGTATAGGTCTGATTAAGTTGAAACTTGGCAAGTCGTTAGATAATGGCAGGTGCCTGTTAAACCTGTAATGACGTCATGATGACGTCATCACACGATTTGTTATGATTTTTTCATTTGTTGCCCCTTTAAGTCAGAAATTGCTAACGGAACATGATTTAATCCAAATTCTTTTTTAAACAGGCTTGATACGTCATAACTGCTTCGAAAAAAAATTGCCGTTATCATGACGTCATCATTTGACCTCATATGACTTCTATTTCCGGTCGAAACCGGAAGTGCCTTGTAATTCAAAAGTGCTAAATGATATGAAAATGCTTTCAACGATGTTAGTGTCCGGCAATGGTGTGCAGTTAAAAAAAATACCGATGACGTCACGATACACAAGAGCGCCCTCTAGCGGCAGTTGGAAAACTGTTCAAAATGCACTTTGAGAAGATGTGTGTGGCGAAGTTTTTTGTAATCGCTTCAAAATTGATACACATGATGACCGTCAGGCAGCCAACATATGTGTGAAGTTTTAGATTGATTACGTCATCAGGGGTCACGTGACGTGACATTAAAGGTGCACTTTTTGAGGTCGTATATCTCAAAAAGTATAGGTCTGATTAAGTTGAAACTTGGCAAGTCGTTAGATAATGGCAGGTGCCTGTTAAAACTGTAATGACGTCATGATGACGTCATCACACGATTTGTTATGATTTTTTCATTTTTTGCCCCTTTAAGTCAGAAATTACTAACGGAACATGCTTTAATCTAAATTCTTTTTTTATCAGGCTTGATATGTCATAACTGATTCGAAAAATAATTGACGTCATCATGACGTCATCATTTGTCAGGTTATATTACCTTAAAGGTACAGTTTTACAAGATATATAGACAATGAATTCGATCTCACAAGGCAGAAAATATTGTAATATTAACTTGATGATGTACACACTACAACCTTTCATATTCACTTGAGTAATTTGAAAATATTATTAGCGAAACAGCTCTGCATTTGTTCACAAATGCAAATAAGTCTAGTTTTACTTGAAATGTTGTTTATGAAACTGCTGTTACACGGGTCACCAACTGTTTCAGAAACGGTTACACGTTTTAAAAAAATAACCGTGAATGCGCAGGCTTATACGTAAGCCTGTGACGGTTACACGGTTAAGTGAAAGATCTTACGGATAAACGTTGAAAAGTGTTTTGTTAGTGTATTATAGTCCCTATAGGGGAAAAAAACGCTTTGAATAGTAACAATTCTATGGCACATCATTTCAGGGCCCGAATTCATGGCCAGCTTAATGCTGAATTCTGCGCTTGGGGTCACCATTCTCTGCTTAACGAGCAAGCACAGAATTTCTGCGCTAGCTGTGTAAGCGTAGAATGCCTAGTAATGTGGACTACGCAAGCACACAAAATTCCATGCTAACCTGTGTAATACGCTTGACATAAGCGCGGAATTACCTGCTTCCGTAAGCGCCGATCCTAAGCTTAAGGTCAGCAGAGCCATAAAATTGGGCCCTGACGTATTTAGATTGATGTAAAATAAATT
Source organism: Leptasterias polaris (assembly GCA_037783415.1). Taxonomy (NCBI): domain Eukaryota; kingdom Metazoa; phylum Echinodermata; class Asteroidea; order Forcipulatida; family Asteriidae; genus Leptasterias; species Leptasterias polaris. The sequence continues at coordinate 4,822,077 of JAZGTN010000050.1, read as the reverse complement.
GAAATGTAAATATTGGTTGTTTCAGAAAGTGTTTACCTTGTATGCAGTTTTCTATATTAAAACACTACACCTTATTTGTTGTGTCTTTGTAACAATTAGTATGTTCTTGCTGGGCTATATAATGTAGTAAATATGGGGTAAGGGTTTATTGTTAATTCTTGTTCTTCACCCACCCCCAAATCCAGCACTGACCGTTTAGCCATATAAAGGGTAATTTCTCTTTTGTACACCTTTCCTCAATCAGCTCTTTTTACTGCTTTATTGCAACCCCCATCAAGTTTTGTAATTGATACATGGCAGATGCCTTTGCACAAGAATCGTTTTCCGGCGAACGGGACCCAAGCGCAGACAAGTCTGCCACGCCGGCAACATCGCCAAGAACACGGCGCTCTATTCTTTACGTCCACGCTGAAATCTGAATAACGATCTGATTACACGATGCTGCACTGATAGCAAGACAAATTCTTTTCGATTCTTGTGAATGAACGTAGACTTTTGTCAGTCGGCGACAGAAATGATGACTATGTATATTGTACAAAAAACGCAACAACACGGGTCATAAATGGGTTTAGGACTTGATCGCGAGTTGCATAAAGGAATCAAGAGCACTGTTAAACTCGTATAGCGCACTCAGTCTTTTAAAAAGTTTAAAAATTGACTCCTTGTTAATAAACACATATCAAATTCTGGGCAGAGTACCCGTGGCGTTAAATTTGACTGAGAATTTGGGGGTTTTTTCCCACTGACAATGTTTTAATAAGTTTTGATGCTTTGAAACTGACCGTCACTATAATCTTTCTTGTTTTAAGAAACATTTGTGTAATCTAGGACGTTAAATTTGAGCCTAATTGAAAAATTATGTTTTTAGAAGTCGGATTTGTCCCATGTGTTTTGTACACGGGCGAAAACGCGCAATAAATGACGTCATTGTGACGTCGTCCGTAATTTTAGGCCAAAAGGCACATCTACAGTATACATGTAGCAGAAGTCTAAAACCGAAAAAAGTTTGACGATCGGGGCTATACTTTTTGAGATATGGTGCTTACAAGGTTGGCTAATTAAATATTCACCTCGCTGTTAGTTTGCTAATTAATTAAGAATTTTAAAAATTATCACAATACATGTTAAGTTTATTTACTAAGCTTCAATTTGATATAATGATCTCACTCTTTCGTATTACGCTCTAGGATATTAGCTGTATAAAAAAAACGTGTGCAAATTGCTATGGGATTTAGGCGGAAACAAGTATAAGAAATATAATAAAAATCTCGACGAAAACAATAGCTGTTCCGACAGCTAGGTCGGAACAGCTAATAATAAAAATCTTGACGAAAACAATAGCTGTTCCGCCAGTAGGTCGGAACAGCTAAAAATAATAAAAATCTTGACGAAAACAATACCTGTTCCGACAGTAGGTCGGAACAGCTAATGATGTCATCAGATGTTTTTGATGTTGACGATTTTTGCACTGGAAGGGTATCGAATGCAATGGCAATTTACACCATTTTAATGTGAGGTTAGAAACTTGTAATTTTTTCCACACTTGCATGAGGACTCTATCTTTTGGAAATGAGTGCATCACAAAATTGAAATGGTCACTTCCCTTCCTCTTTAAGTATTTTAAAATTAACTCAGTTTAGGTTTTACATGGTTTTAAACCAACAAAACTTCCCAAGCTCTTGAAAAATTCCTACATGTAACTGAGTTGAAGTAACTTGGAAAGTCAGATTTATGTAAATATAACAGAATTCAAGACAGAAAGTCTGATTTGAAATTTTAGGCTTAGAATAAGATTTTCATAGTCCAGCAACTAATATTCATAACAACCAGCAATTGATCAGGAAGAAACTTGTTCTAAAAGAAAGGAAAAATAAAAAAGCATTTATGCCACAAAACTGTAAAAAAAAAGTGACTTACCACACAATCCATAAGCACAAGATCAAGGTCGTCTTCATGGAAAGCAATCCTACCATTCTTCTCATATGCAGCCCAAATGTTACTAGCTATGGCAGCCGTCACTCTTGCATCCTTATCACCATAACCAGAGTAGGCTAGAAGAGACCCTTCCCTATTCAATAGACTGTTGGTACAAAAGTACATTGAAACATTAGATGTTTGGAACAAAATGCACATTGAGCCTAAATCTAATCGTTCATGGGATGATTGTCTTCTTCTTGTGGTGCACCGCTTCTAACTATTGAATAATTTGCCATCATATGTCAAATCATCAGTTTCATTAACCAATTTATTAAGAACCTAAAAGCTAATATTTTCAATTCAATGCATATTTGCAATATTGCTCCTTCCTATATTTCAACATTAATACAAACTTAACAAATTATATGGTAATAGTCCCTATTAGATAAGGCAAGAAATTGGTCACCCTGCTGCCTTGTGGGACAGACTATTTAGTAAAAGGCCAAGTGAAAGGTCCCTGACAGTCTATGATGGCGTCTCAAGGATTGGCATTGGATTGGCATTGTAGCACAGCTTCGTAGCAGCTGCGGCCACTGTGGTAATAATAATAATACAAATAATAACTAGAGATTCCGTTTTGTTAATTACAAAAACAAGGTGTTCGTGAGTGATGTCATCAAATTATGATTGAATGAACTGGTTACGACATTTTACTACAGCTCTTGTTAAGTTTTAAAAGCCTTCTATTATCTGATAACGTACAGATAATAAACAACAAATGTGTTGTTCAGGAGTTATGATTTTTTTCAAATATATAATTTCATCTTCCTGTTTGAACCGGAAGTCAAGGTCAAATGGGGTTACAGTCTGTGTATCGTTTCTTTAGTTATTACATCCATTTTCAATTATGTTTAGATTGTAAAAATCCGATGTGTGGCTCAGAAGTTATGATTTTTTCAAATATTGGGTTTCAACTTCCAGTTTGAACCGGAAAGCAAGGTCAGATGAGGTCACACTTTGTAGCATTGGTGAAGTCTTTGGAGTCCTTTCTGATGACGTATAGATGATAACAATCCAATATGAGGTTCAGAAGTTATGATTTTTTGTCACATTAAATTTTAACTTCCGACTTGAACCGGAAGTCAAGGGCAAACAGGGTCACAAATTGTAGGCCATACGGTACAGATACATCTATGTGTAAAATAGCTGTTGAAATATTTATGTAGTTTCTCTTTTAATTGAAAGGCGCAGGGGTCAATCTTTATTTCATACAAAGAGACCGTGTCCTAAATGTAGATCATAATGTTTTTGGATCACAAAACGAGGCCCTCTGGTTTGACCCGGGAGCATGCGTGTGTGGGAACTTGGTCTTCCTCCCTTCCCTCTTATTGTCAAGTTTATTGTCTCCAGTTTTCCTGTTTTACTATGTGTGGGACAACATGCTTCCGAGCATCAGTAATTTAGTTTACTTTTGTTGTCCCTGACCCACATAGTATTGTTTGGTCCTTTTGTCGAGTAGTTTTCTTGTGTCCTTCCCCAGATTAACTTCTTATACGTGCATGCTCCCCTCATAGGCTCATTTTCATTGTTCTCTCTATTTGCCCTCACGTCATCAGAATTTGTTATATATTTGTTTTACTTATTTATTTTATTTTATTTTATTTTATTTTATTTTATATTATTTTGTTTGTTTGTTTATTTATTTATTTATTTATTTATTGATTTAATTCCTTTTTAATTTATTGACTGATTGACTGATTGACTGATTGACTGATTGACTGATTGATTGATTTATTTGTTTTTCATTTCATTTTTTTTTTTTTTTTTTTCCTCATGTTTTGTTGCTTTGTCGTTTCTGTTTTGGGGTTTTTTCCCCTCCGTTATTGCATTGTATTGTATTTTCTGTACTTGTACTGTTGAGGTCGAATAAATAATAATAATAATAATAGTAAAGGTCATTTGGGGTCAAACTTTGTATGTGATCTGTACAATACGTCATGAGCTTTTTTATGGTGCAAATACCTTGTATGTAGAATTTACGGTTCTCAAAAATGAAGGTACGGGCTACAGTCTCAGCTGTAATGTCAGGTATCGGTCTGGCCTCTGGCCAGCGGGTTAAACGGTCAACACAAGTCAGCAAGTATGTCTGCCCATTTGAAGGTGGAAGAGGACCCACGATGTCGATGTGAACATGATCAAACCTTGTGTCGGGAGTGGAAAACATTCCCAAAGGCGACTTTGCAATGCTGGCACTGGTGACATGCTTTAGCCCAATGCCGGACATCTTTGATGATACCCGGCCACACAAAACGTGCAGAAATTAACAGCTGTGTCGCTCGGATACCAGGGTGAGACAAGCCATGTAATGCATTGAAAATAGTCCGACAGAATTTGGGAGGAACATAAGGTCGATGAGTATCCGTAGATGAGTAACAAATTATGGTGCCCTGTGCTGTGGAGAGAGGAACATCAATAAGTCATAAGGAAGTGTCTGTCAGGTGAAGTAACTCCTCATCGGTTTGTTGTGCAGTAGCAATAGCTTCAAAATCTACGACATCTGAAACCTCAAGAGCATCTATTTCCAAGCGTGACAGTGCATCAGCCGCCGTGTTGCTGCGGCCACTGATGTGTCGAATACCCGATGTAAACTGGGACATGTAGTCGAGATGACGCACTTCTCGGGGTGAGTGGCGATCTGGCTTTGACCGAAGAGCATAATGAGTGGCTTATGGTCGGTGTAAATGCAGAAGGTACGACCCTCTAGCATGTGACGAAAATATTTGATGCTCAGGTAGAGTGCAAGAAGTTCCCTGCCAATTGTGCTATAGCGTGTTTCAGCTGGTTGGAGGCACTTTGAGAAAAGGAGAGAGGTTGCCATGTTCCATCCACACATTGTTGAAGAACACCTCCTACTCCCACATCTGGTGCGTCGGTGAGAAGACAAAATGGTGCTTCTGCCCGTGGGTGGACCAAAAGTGTTGTGTCCGACAATTTGGCTTTGATGAGGGCAAAGGCCGAGAGTGCTTTCTCGTCCAAAGTGATAGCCTGGTTCTTCTTCGTACAGTTCTTGAGCATGTCCGTGAGAGGCTGGATTGTGTCAGCACAGTGAGGAATGAAACGCCTGTAGAAATTGATCAACCCTAGAAATTCCCTCAACTTGCGAAGTGACCCCGGAACTGGGAAATCCCGTATGCTCTGCACTTTGTCGGCCAATGGGCGGATGCCGTACTGATCGACGTTGTGGCAGATAAGCGTAAGCATGGAAACTCCAAACTGACATTTGCTGGGGTTGACGACAACACCATACTCAGCAAGACGATCAAAAGGCAGTCGAAGATGATCTCGGTGTTCCTCCTCCTCCGACGAACTAGCTATTAGTAGGTCGTCGAGATAGGCATACACAAATTGCAAGCCTCGGGTAACTTCATCCATGAGCTGGAAGATTTGCGCTGCATTCCATAGCCCAAAGGGCATGCGTGCAAACTCAAAAAGCCCGAAAGGCGTAGTGATGGCCGTTTTATGGATGTCAGTAGTTCAACTGGTATTTGATGATATGCCCGAATCAAGTCGATCTTGGAGAAAACACCACAACCGTGCAGAGAGGATGCAGATGGGGAATTGGTTAGCAGTCGGGTACGGTGCATTTGTTTAGTGCCCTGTAGTCGCCACAAGGGCGCCAGTCCCCAGGTGTAGATTTAAGGACCATATGTAGTGGTGAGGACCAATTGCTGCATGAAGGCCGGATTATTCCCAATTCAAGCATGTGGTCGAACTCAGCTTTGGATGAAGTCGATCAGGTGCGAGTCTACAGCAACAGGGGGTCCCGTAGTCGTAATGGGCCTGTGGTGTGTGACTTGGCGGAGGCACTTCAATGGCAGCCGTGGATGCCGACAGGGGAGGAGAAACCTCAATAATCTTGTCTGCCAACTCGGCTAATTGCTCGATGCCAACTGTATCTGCCATGGATGCGAGGATGGATTGAGTGTGAGTAGGCAGTCGCTGGAGAAAAAGCTGCTTTAAAATGTTATCCTACAAGGAATTGTCGCCCAGAAGTTGGCGCATATGACGGAGAAGTTGTAAGGGCTTTCGGTCGCCAAGTTCTTCAGAAATGAAGAGCTGATAAAGACGCTTTTGCTCCGAAAGAGAGGTACGACGAATGAGTTCCTGTTTGAGACGATCATAGCGGTCTGTCGTTGGTGGGGTGATTAAGAGATCACGCACTTCCTGGGCAATCTCTGGCTGCAGAGAAGCAGTGACATAAGCGAACTTTGTGTCTTGAGTGGTAATGTGGCGGGTCAAAAACTGTGCTTCAACCTGGCGAACCAGAGGGCCGGATCATTTGGCCAGAAAGGCAGAAGCTTCAAGCCGACTGCCGCTACCGGCTGTGGAGCTGGTGGAGGCGGCGGGGCAGCGCCCGCAGCAATGACCTTTGGCGTCCCGACCGACATCGCTACTGCTTGAAGTTCGGTGTGTACAATCACAATATGTACGTAAAGGTTACGGGCATGACAGACTACCCACGATATGGACACGGATGGGGGAGTGAACCAAGTAAAAAATTATTCTTTCCAAGGTCTGGGTCACCACTGTAGTAGTTTTTAATGTCAAAGACTGACTACACTATTCTGACTCACCCAATATATAATCCTAAGAACAAACTTTCTCCCGACGCTGGAAACTGGACGTGATCACGTCTGGATTTGGGAAAGTTTATTGTCTCTCCGATTGTTCAGGACATACAAAACAGACGATCACTAACTTGACGAAACGATGACAATTCACGATGAATGTAATGTTGAAGATCAGCTAGCAAAAACTTATCGATGATGATAAACTTTGATTCAACTTCACATGGCATAGAAAGCACAGTAGAATAAAGATGGCTGCACTGCACAGCACACATGTCAACAAACCAGTAAAAACTATACAATCCGTGTAATTTGCAGGGTACCAGTTACTGGTTTCTGGTTTGCGTTGATTGGTCAGCTGTTTTATTTACAATTTGTGAATGAGTTATTAAAAGGAGCAGTCACTACAAAGGCATCGAAGATTGGTGCATGGTGCTAAAGTTACAATGTCCATCCAGTTTTAATAGATGTTTGCATATGTAACCCGGAAAAATGGATCACTTGAATAAAACTAAATAAAAACTATGCACTGGGGAAACTCACTTCAGAAAAACTCAATTAATCTAAGGATCGAATAGGGTTAAGACGCGAGGAAATGCAAAAAGCGGGACAGGGACTCAAAATGTAGGTTTCTCAATAAGCAACAAAATATAAAAAACTTTATTGATTATAAGGCAATGACCAAAAGCAAAACCAGTGATCGAAATATAGCAATAAACTACATAAGTGAACAGTAAACCAAGACCATTAAAGGCACCTGGCAGTGGTATTTTTTCAAAATAAAGCTTTTGTCATTAATATATACATTTTTATGAGTGGAATGTGAATAAACAATTTACTAAGGTTAAAAAATTGTATTTTTCTTTTAATTACAAATTAAAAAATAGGCCCCCCTTTACATGGCGCTGTTCGTGACGTCAATCGAGGCAGGAGAAAATGTGTAGTCTGGCTCCGTACATTACGTCTGGGTACCTGATCAGTATGATGCGTTTTCGTATTCGGACGTCACCACCCAATGCAATCCTAGGACAGTGTACAGTCGACTAATACGAGACGCCAGTTTATACGAGGTTTTTCACCGGTCCCGAACTGTCCCATGCGCGTTTCTATGTCTTAAAAACGGAAGATACGAGCATGGTCATAACGAGAACACGGATAATACGAGGTATTGTTTTTCCACCAGAAACATTTCGCTGGTAACCTAAGCTTCACTGCAACTTCCCTTGCACACTACTACCAACGAAAAAATCCCAAGGAGTCTATAACTGAAAAAGTTTCTTAAATCGGCTGTGTAATTCTTGAGATATGGTCCCACTTCCGGTTGACCTAGAAGTAAAGGTCAACATGGGGTCACGGTTACCCAAGGCTAATCTCCCATGCCCAAGGAGTCTATAACTGAAAAAAGTTTGACGATCGGTTGTATAGACCTTTCTTTTGTTGATAAACAAAGTGCGCCGATTGGCATGGACGGCCGAATGTTGGCAAAACATTCAATCGTGTTAAAAAATGTTGTGACCAAATTCAACATTTTCTGTAAAGATTCATGAACGGAAATACCTTCCATGATTGGTTGATTTGTTTCCAACAAATTCAACACTTTTTTTGAATATTTCTGTAACACTGCTACAAACTGTGGCAATCTGTTTTTGATTTGTAGTTATGGCTTTCCATACTTTTCCAACCTGGGTTGGCAAAAACTCGGGCTGTGACGTTGCAAAAGAAAGGTCTATACTTTTCGAGATAAGTGGTTTCAAGATTGGCTAATTAAATATTCACCTCGCTGTAAATGGGCTAATTAATAGACCAATCCATTAAGCCCCGCCTCCTTACGAGTTGACCAATCACAGCCACGAAACCTGATCACCATTAGAGCAAAGATCACCAAACGGCTCAAATGGTGATCAGATTTCGCGGCTGTGATTGGTCAATGAGAAATGGGCGGGGCTTAATGGATCGGTGTATTAAGAATTTAAAAATAATTTACATTGAGGGTTAAGTTCATGTACTAAGCTTCAATTTGATATAGGATCTAACTCTTTCATATTTTTACGCTTTAGGATATTAGGTCACATGCACGGTTGTGTAAACAGGTTTTTTTTCTTGAAATTTTGTTTATGAAACTGCTGTTACACAGGTCACTAACTGTTTCAGAAACGGTATGTTGACAAAAAATAACCGTGAATGCTCAGGCTTATACGTACATGAGCCTGTGACGGTTACACGGTTAAGTGACAGATCTTACGGTTAAACGTTTACATTTATTTGTACGGTTTGGATAAACGTTGAAAAATTCACTTAAAAAGTTGCGCGTAATGCTGACCATAATAACTGTGATCACGATTTTCACAGCACAATATCCCATAAAACACACACACATATCATTCCCAATTTACAGACTCGTAGTCTTTGTTATTTCAATACAACTGTGCGTGCAGCAATATTTGTGAGAAACATTGAACGCTAGGGGGCGTTCCACAACAATTCGTGAATGCGCAGGCTTATACGTAAGCCTGTGACGGTTACACGGTTAAGTGACAGATCTTACGGTTAAACGTTCACATTTGTACGGTTCGGATGAACGTTGAAAAATTCACTTGAAAAGTGCTGCGAAATGCTGACCATAATAATTGCCAAACACACCTATATATCATTTCCAATTTACAGGCTTAATTCTTTGTTATTTCATTACTTTGCGTGCGGCATTAGTTGAAAGAAACATTGAACGCTAGAGGGTGTTCCACAACAAATCGATTGCACGGTTACACGGTTAACCAAACGATAATCCTGTTAAACGTTTAAATGTTTACGTTTACGTTTAAATGCTGAGGCTTTGTAAGCCTGCCTGTGACGGTCACACGGTTAACCATCCGATCAACCGGTTAAACATCTACATTATTACGGTTCGGATAAATGTTTAAAAATCAGCCTCAAAAAGTGTCGCGAAATTTTGACCATAATAAATGTGAACGGTTACACATGTAACTGACCGTTTCAGAAATGATTACGAGTTTACTAAAAAATAACTGTAAATGCATGTAAACAAAATGATGTTGTATTTAAATCGTAATTGTAACAATTTTTCTACCCTGAAATGCCAATCGAGTATGTTATATTTGTTTAGGCTAACATATGGGATACGATTGTATTGTAATTTTGTCTCTTCACCCCCAAATCCAACACTGACTAATTTCTCTTTACCACACCTTTCCTCAATCAGCTCTTTTTATTGCTTAAGTTATTGCAACCGCCATCAAGTTTTGTAACTGATACATCGCGGTTTCCTGAAGTAATGCCTTTGCACAAGAAACTTTAAACATATCGTTTTCCGGCAAACGGGACCCAAGCGCAGACAAGTTTGCCAGGCCCAAAACATTGCCAAGAAAACGGCGCTCTATTCTTTACGTCCACGCTGAAATCTGAATAAATATCTGATTACACGACGCTGCGCTGATAGCAAGACAAATTCTTTTCGATTCTTGTGAATGAACGTAGACTTGTGTCAGTCGGCGACAGGAATGATGACTCTATGTATATTCAACAACACGGGTCATAAATGGGTTTAGGACTTGAACGAATCTAGGAAACCCCCAAAAAGAGCACCGTTAAACTCATATAGATTGAGGGCGCTATACGAGTTTAACGGTGCGTTTTTAACTTTTAAAAAAAGGTGAAAAATTTTACTCCTTGTCGTAAATAAACACATATCAAATTCTAGTCAGAGTACCCATGGCGTTCAATTTGCCTGAGAATTTTGGTGGTTTTTTTCTACTGACAATGTTTTAATAAGTTTTGATGCATTTAAACTGATTGTCTATAAAACCTTTCTTGTTTTAAGAAACATTTGTGTAATCTAGGATGTTAAATTTGAGCTTAATTGAAAAAACTGTGTTTCTGGAAGTCGGATTTGTTTTCACTATCTCCATGTGTTTTGTACACGTGCGAAAATGCGCAATAAATGACATCATTGTGACGTCGTTCCACATTTTAGGCCGAAAAGCACATCTACAGTACCCAAGAAGTCTAAAACTGAAAAAAGTTTGACGATCGGTCGTCTACTTTTTGAGATAGAGTGGTCTAAAGTCTGGCTAATTAAATATTCACCTCGCTGTAAAGTGGCTAATTAAGAATTTTAACATTTTTTACATTTAGAGTTAAGTTTATGTTCTAAGCTTCAATTTGATATATGATTTAACTCTTTCGTATTTGCGCTCTAGGATATTACATGTAGGCTTAAAGAAAAAACGTGTGCAAATGCTATGGGATTTGAGTGGAAACAAAGAATAATAAATATAATAAAAATCTCGACGAAAACAATAGCTGTTCCGACCTATGTCGGAACAGCTAATAATAAAAATAATAATAATCTCGACGAAAACAATAGCTGTTCCGACAGCTAGGTCGGAACAGCTAATAAAAATAATAATAATCTCGAGGAAAACAATAGCTGTTCCGACAGCTAGGTCGGAACAGCTAATAAAAATAATAATAATCTCGACGAAAACAATAGCTGTTCCGACAGCTAGGTCGGAACAGCTAATAATAATAATAATAAAAATAATAATAATCTCGACGAAAACAATAGCTGTTCCGACCTACATGTATGTCGGAACAGCTAACTATGCACTGGGAAAACTCACTTCAGAAAAACTCAATTAATCTAAGGATCGAATAGGGTTAAGACGCGAGGAAATGCAAAAAGCGGGACAGGGACTCAAAATGTAGGTTTCTCAATAAGCAACAAAATATAAAAAACTTTATTGATTATAAGGCAATGACCAAAAGCAAAACCAGTGATCGAAATATAGCAATAAACTACATAAGTGAACAGTAAACCAAGACCATTAACACTATTGAACTAAACCCGAACAATGAAAAGAATTTATAGAAACCACCTGCCTGCATACTTCTAATAAACAAAGGAAGGTCAGTTGATACATTGCATCAGTTAATTTTTTCAGTTCAATGAAAAAGGCATGATACATGTACCTTGAAAACAGGATATTGGAGGATATGTTTAGTAAGTGTGTTGGGAAAGTTTTAGTTGTGTACTGTACAAAGGAATTTGAAGTTATTGCTGGCTAAACACCAGAAAAAGTTGATCTATCAAAGAACATTTTGAAAACAAATAGCGTCAGGGCCACGGAGGCCCAAAATGTTATACCCCTTAGGCTAACAGGGGAGCCTCATTAGTTATACTTACATCCTCCAAAATCCTGTTTTCAAGGTACCATGCCTTTTTCTTTGAATTGAAAAAAATAAACGACTGTAGTAAAGTAACTGGGGCGCTGTACTCGTTTTTTCTCGAAATTTGACATCTGCGGTCGTACTAGCACCCCAGAGAATTATCGTAGTTGGAAAACCTCAATTTGCTATGATGTTTTAAACATCCAGCCACAAAAAATGCCCCAGAATGACTAAAAGACCCAACGAAATAGGTCGAAAACCGCCTACATGTACTGGCTTCTCGATATGTCAAAGATTTATTGGGTCAACTCTGAAAATTTTACTTCTGCCCCCTGCCGACTCACCGCATCATCGTCGCGATGCATTCTGGGTAGTGGATTAAATCAACGACTGTTAAAAAAAGCAACATTTGATGTGACCAGGGGCCCAATTTCATAGATTTTTTGTGTAATTATTTTTATCTGTATAATTACCCCGGCAAAAAAATGTCTGAAGACACATCACACCAGCTTAATGCACAATGTGTGGATGGGATGGCTTAATTTTTCAGATACTTGGTGAGGTTTTCTAAGTTGGTGACTGTACATGTACCTGGGGATTTGTTGTAATTATTTGTAGTAAAACGAGCTGCTTGCCTTTGTATCCTTTCAAGTGCTTGACTATTCTTTTTACAATGAGGATCCCATGCCGTTGTTGCGTATTCTAAAATGGGACGAACAAGGCTTGTGTATGCTAGTGATTTTACTTCAACAGGACACTTGTAGAGATTTCTTTTAAAAATGGCAAGTGCTTGTTGAGTTTTTTTTGTAGATGAGGCTGTTTGAGAATTCCAATTCAATGTGTTTGTGATTTGGACACCAAGATATGGATGGGATTCAACTATTTCCAGCTATTTTCCACAAAAGGTGTAGCTATTTGGGGTAACTTTTCTTGAAGCAATTGTCATTGTAAAACACTTGCTTGGGTTGAATTGCATGAGCCAAGTATCTTGCCACTTTTCAAGCTGTTGGAGGTCATCTTGTAGGACTGTTCTGTCTTGGGCTGACTTAATAATAATAATAATAATAACAACTGTATTTATATAGCGCCTAACACCTTCAGAAGAAAGTCTCTAAGCGCTCAGGAGGACAAGAAGAAAATTACATGTACGATGAATTGAACAGAAATGTTTTGAGAAGAGTCTTGAAATGTGAGACGGTGGTGGCTTGTTTGATGTGATGAGGGAGATTGTTCCATAGATGAGGTCCAGCAAACTGAAAACTACGTTCACCATATGTTTTGGTGGCAACAGTTGGTATAACAAGGGTGTCTTTGTTTGCTGAACGGAGATTTCTTGTACATGTAGGCTTGTATGCGGTGAGCAGATCTTTCAAGTAAATTGGGCCACTTCCATGACGACATTGAAATGTTAGGAGAAGAATCTTCAAGATAATGCGAGCATGAATAGGAAGCCAATGTAGTGATTGCATCGCCGGAGTAATGGGTTCATGTTTTCTTAATCGGGATATTAAATGGTGTATACAGAAGACAGTCGTCTGCAAACAATCTCGATGTTGATTTCAAAGTTTGAGAAATGGTCATTGATGTATGCAAGAAACATAAGTGGTCCGAGGGCTGTTCCTTGAGGTACGCCAGAGGTGACATCGCATCAGATGGAGATGAAGTCCCGTTCACAACAACTTGTTGTGTTCATTCCAAGAGAATGTTTTTAATCCATATTGGAAATGGAGCCATTGATCCCATAGTAATTTAACTTATGAAGAAGCCTACGGTGTGGAACTTTATCAAATGCTTTGGCAAAGTCCAGGATGGCTACATCAACAGTTTGTTTGTCACTGAGGGCTTTACTAATGTCATTAATTGTGAGTATAAGTTGGGTTTCAGTAGACATTTTCGTACGGAATCCATGTTGATAATCGGTTAGTATTTGATGTTTTCCAAAAAATGTCATAATGTGGCTATGCAGAATGTGCTACAGAAGTTTGGACACTACCGGTGTTAATGAGATTGGTCTATAATTTGCCGCATCAGCTTTGTTCCCCTTCTTAAATATTGCAGTGACATGAGCCTCATTCCAAGCTTTAGGCACTTGACCAGAGTCCACTGATGACTGGAACAGATCCTGGTGCTAGGATTGGTGCTAGTTGATCTGCAATGATTTTAAAAACCAGGGGGGTATGCCATCAGGGCCTTGTGATTTGGATGGGTTTAGCTTCAGTAGTTAATCTTGAACATCCTTAAGTGAGATGATGAGTTTACCGATTGATCCATATGGGCTTTCACCCATGTCTGGCATTGTAGAGGATCCCTACTCTGTGAAGATACTTTTGAACTGATTGTTTAAAATTTCGGCCTTTAAACCATCGTCACTAGTGATGTTACCTCCGTTGCTAAGGTCACCAATACCTTGATTGTCTTGTCGAAGTTTGGAGATGAAATTCCAGAAGGATTTTGGTTTGTCAGAGATGGAAGATTTCAAGAAATTGCTGATGTACAGTATGTCGAATGAGCAGATGTTAAATGCCTTTGCACTTCTTTTCTGGTGTCACCAAATTTCTGCCAGTCGCTGTGCCTTTTTGTTTTCTTTGCTTTTTGGTACAATCTTTGTTTACACATTCTTTTAAGGCCATTTGTCAATCATGGTAGATTGTGCCTAGATGAAGTTATGCAAGTTGGAACAAATTTGTTCATCAAGCCCGTGATTTTGGTGGCAATCGTGTTCCATTTGTCATCAACTGATTTATCAGAGGCTGAAGACAAGTATTCTTCTTGGAAGGAGTTCAGAGACTGTTTGATTCCTGCTTATTACTACGAATGAAGATTTTACGTTTTGGCCGGCGCTTTAATTTAGGAGCCATGTTAAAATCTATGATAAGTGTGTTGTGGTCCGAAAGTCCATCGGTAATGGAAAGTTTCTTGATCAGATCAGGTTTGTTGAAAACAAGATCTAGAATGTTCTCAGTGTCACCTTGAATTCTGGTAGCTTGTTTCACATGTTGGAACAGGCCAATATATTCTTCTGTGAGGGATACAAGCTTGGAGGGATACTAGCTTTCCTGCAGCAAGAGCTGTAACCACTCCTGTGTGTAATTTGATGATTATCCCAGTTTATACTGGGTAAATTAAAATCCCCGACGATAACAATATCATGGGTGTTGATTTTATTTCCAAGTCGAGACAAAGCTAATTCGAGTTCATCAATTTTTTCACCATGACAATCTGATGAGGTGCGATAAAAAGTTCCAATAATATTTGGCTTTCTACCTTTAATTTTTGTTTCTGTCCAGACACTTTCACAATCTGTACATAGGTCAGTCCTATGGATTGAGACAAGATCCCCTTTAAAAGCCTGGAAAACTCCTCCACCTATAGCGACAGAACTACGGTTTTTCCTGAAGACATTAAAGTTGGAGGGAAATATTTCGCTGTTGCCAATTGAAGGGTCGAGCCAAGATTCCGTTCCACATATAACATCTGGTCTTTGTAGCTCATGGAGTACTTTGATGTCAGCTGCTTTACTCCTAATGCTTTGGCAGTTGATAAGAATACACCTGAACTTGTCCCGTTTTTTTGAGTGCTTGGCAAATTGCCGTGAGTTGGTCTTTTTTTGTTTTGTCCATGGAGCCTGTCTCATTTTGGATCTTTGCCACATAACCCTTGAGCTCTTTGCGAGGAGCGGTGACGTCATGACCAATATGTACATCCGGTTCAAAAGTGGGATCGGAGCCAGATCAAGCTTTAGTGTAAACGCGACTTGTGATCTTGATCTGCGGTCGTAAAAAAAATGCAAGATTTCAATCCACCTTTCTGGATCTACATGTACTGTAAACGCGGTGTCTGAAGTTTTGAAATTTTAAAATTGGACACTACAGGCTGTTAATTGTAGAGTTCAGGTGTGTTGTTAACTACAATGCAGAACAACGTTGAAAAAATAATCACTCTTTTCATAATTTTCATTTCAATCACGGTAACAGAATTACGCCTGGGCGGTAACAGAATTACGCCTGGGCGGTAACGGAATTATGCCATAGTTTTAATAGGTAAATGCAATACATAACATTGAATTCAACATACTGTAAACTCATCACAATACAAATTTTAGAAGTTTACAAAATGCAAAAAATAAGTTAGTGGCCTGACGTTTCGACCCTAGCAGAGTCTTTCTCGAAGGCTAAATGACAACACACAACACACATACAAGCAGACAAGAGTTGCAAGAGTAGTCAAGTGGAAATACATGAATAGAGAGAGTGGAGGGAGAAAAGCAGAAAGCATTCAGAGAAGGCAGGGGGTAAGCAGGGATTATGAATATATCTAATACATGTATCTTGCAGAGTCTGTGGTGTTCAACATGTACATGTAGGTGAAACAAGAACTACACTCAAGAGGCGTTTCTAAGGCCACAGATCCACAGTCAACACCCAAAAGCTGGATACACCTGGAGGACACCACTTCAACCTTCCTAACCACTCCATTTCTGACATGAATTTACAGGGCATTGAGGCACTAGGTAACTGCAGAGAGACTGTCCGTCTGAGTAGGGAAAAACTTTGGATAAGGCGCATAAAGACCACTCAGCCCCATGGTTTGAATATCCAAGAAGGAAATGACTAATTAACCTTTTATTTTTGCCTTCTCCTTTTCCCACACAGTTATCCACTTTATTAGTCTGCCCTTCATTGTATTAACTAATTATTTACCTCTCTTCTAACCTTCCATTTTGTCCTTTGTGTTCCCAACTTCTTGTGGTCAAGCTATCCCCTTCCCTTCATAACCCCTGCTTACCCCCTGCCTTCTCTGAATGCTTTCTGCTTTTCTCCCTCCAATCTCTCTATTCATGTATTTCCACTTGACTACTCTTGCAACTCATGTCTGCTTGTATGTGTGTTGTGTGTTGTGTGTTGTGTGTTGTCATTTAGCCTTCAAGAAAGACTCTGCTAGGGTCGAAACGTCAGGCCACTAACTTATTTTTTGCATTTATACCACAGGTCCTTTTGGTTGGTAAGCAGTTTGCAACAGCTAATTCTATTTTAAGTTTATAAAATGGCACAAGGGGAAACCGAAAGCTAGGTGAAAATTAGCAGATTTAAAAATTATGTAAATGTAGGCCTAAACATGTCTGGGCTTCATTTTTTTTAAGGTCAAAGGTCAAGGTCAAGGTCAAATGAAAGCAGTCAAAGGTAAAAATGGTCAAATAATATTTTAAATCATATTCAGTTGGTTACCACCTGAATGGGTGCAGCTTGCATACTTACAGACTGTCAAAAAATTACAGCCCAAAGTTCAAAAATTAAGCCTCTGGATCATTTACGCATATTTAATGAGGCATTTTCCCCATAGGCCCTGTACTTAAGGAAATTAAAAAGGCATCTCATTTGCATATTTGAAATCTTATTGAGGTTGTAACGAGCTGAAAGGTTGCAGCTTACATAGTTACTGCATGTTTTAAACATCATCACAACTACATGTAAAAGTCACTAATAAAGCCTCTGGATCATTTACGCATGTTAATGAGTTGGACTCAGAAAGTCAGAAAGTAGCCAGGCAGGACAAAAATTAAACTAGACATATTTGCATTTGTGAACAAATGCAGAGCTGTTTCGCTAATAATATTTTCAAATTACTCAAGCGAATATGAAAGTTTGTTGTGTGTACATAATCAAGTTAATAAATACAATATTGAATGCCTTGTGAGATCGAATTCATTGTCTATATATCTTGTAAAACTGTACCTTTAAGGTAATATAACCTTACAAATGATGACGTCATGATGACGTCAATTATTTTTCGAATCAGTTATGACATATCAAGCCTGATAAAAAAAGAATTTATATTAAAGCATGTTCCGTTAGCAATTTCTGACTTAAAGGTGTAAAAAATGAAAAAATCATTACAAATCGTGTGATGACGTCATCATGACGTCATTACCAGTTTAACAGGAACTTGCCATTATCTAACGACTTGCCAAGTTTCAACTTAATCATACCTATACTTTTTGAGATATACGACTTCAAAAAGTGCACCTTTAATGTCACGTCACGTAACCCCTGATGACGTAATCAATCTAAAACTTCACACATACATGTATGTTGGCTGCCTGACGTTCATCATGTGTATCAATTTTGAAGCGATTACAACAACTTTCGCAACACACATCTTCTCAAAGTGCATTTTGGACAGTTTTCCAACTGCCGCTAGAGGGCGCTCTTGTGTATCGTGACGTCATCGGTATTTTTTTTTAACTGCACACCCTTGCCGGACACTAACATCGTTGAAAGCATTTTCATAACATTTAGCACTTTTGAATTACAAGGCACTTCCGGTTTCGACCGGAAATAGAGGTCATATGAGGTCAAATGATGACGTCATGATGACGGCAATTTTTTTTTCGAAGCAGTTATGAGGTATCAAGCCTGTTTAAAAAAGAATTTGGATTAAATCATGTTCCGTTAGCAATTTCTGACTTAAAGGCGCAAAAAATGAAAAAATCATAACAAATCGTGTGATGATGTCATCATGACGTCATTACAAGTTTGACAGGAACTTGCCATTATCTAACGACTTGCCAAGTTTCAACGTGATCAGACCTATACTTTTGGAGATATACGACTTCAAAAAGTCCACCTTTAATGTCACGTCACGTGACCCCTGATGACGTCATCAATCTAAAACTTCATACATATGTTGGCTGCCTGACGGTCATCATGTGTATCAATTTTGAAGCGATTACAAAAAACTTCGCCACACACATCTTCTCAAAGTGCATTTTGAACAGTTTTCCAACTGCCGCTAGAGGGCGCTCTTGTGTATCGTGACGTCATCGGTATTTTTTTTTAACTGCACACTATTGCCGGACACTAACATCGTTGAAAGCATTTTCATAACATTTAGCACTTTTGAATTACGAAGGCACTTCCGGTTTCGACCGGAAGTAGAGGTCGCGTGAGGTCACGCACACTGAATAAAATGAAGACCTAATTTATCCCTACCCAATCCCACAAACAGAAACCTACGGTCTCTTGTGGCCGATTTGATACAGATTTTCAAATATTAAAAATAGAAACCTTTAAGATGACGTCACGTGACAGGTGATGACGTCATCATGACGAATTTGTTTTAGGACCTTCCTTGCACCAATGCCTTTCATCACTGAAAGTTTCATTGCAATTGCTCTTTAGGAACTATGCAAAGGGCCGCTTAGAACGAATTGTGCGTTATTTCAATGACTTCCGGGAGTCTGAAACAGACAAATAATAAAAACAAAAACTCTAACAAAAACAATAGCTGTTTCGCTGCGCTTGCTGCGAAACAGCTAAAAATAAAAATAAAAACTAACACAAAAACAATAGCTGTTTCGCTGCGCTTGCTGCGAAACAGCTAAAAACAAAAACTTTAACAAAAACAATAGCTGTTTCGCTGCGCTTGCTGCGAAACAGCTAAAAACAAAAACTTTAACAAAAACAATAGCTGTTTCGCTGCGCTTGCTGCGAAACAGCTAAAAACTTTGAGTACAACAATAGCTGTTTCGCTGCGCTTCGCTGCGAAACAGCTAACAAAAACAATAATCAGACCTATACTTTTGGAGATATATGACTTCAAATAGTGCACCTTTAATGTCACGTCACGTGACCCCTGATGACGTAATCAATCTAAAACTTCACACGTATGTTGGCTGCCTGACAGTCATCATGTGTATCAATTTTGAAGCAATTACAAAAAACTTCGCCACACACATCTTCTCAAAGTGCATTTTGAACAGTTTTCCAACTGCCCCTAGAGGGCGCTCTTTAATATTATTACGTCATTGGTATTTTTTTTTGAAAGTACATCTTAGCCGCACACTAACATCGTTAAAAGCAACTTCATAACTTTTGTCACTTTTGAATTACGAGGGCACGTCCGGTTTTGACCGGTTTCGACCGGAAGTAGAGGTCACGTGAGGTCACGCACACTGAATAAAATGAAGCCCTAACTAATCCCTACCCAATCCTGTAAACAGAATCCTACGGTCTCTTGTGGCTGATTTGATACGGATTTTCAAATATTTAAAATATAAAACTTTAAGATGACGTCACGTGTCAGTTGATGACGTCATCATGCCGAATTTGTTTTAGGACCTTCCTTGCACCAATGCCTTTCATCACTGAAAGTTTCATTGCAATTGCTCTTTAGGAACTATGCAAAAGGCCACTTAGAACGAATTGTGCGTTATTCCAATGACTTCCGGGAGTCTGAAAAATTAAAATAAAAAAATAAAAAACTAGAGCTCAATTGCATTTGTGAACAAATGCAAAGCTGTTTCGCTAATAATATTTTCAAATTACTCAAGCGAATATGAAAGTTTGTTGTGTGTACATAATCAAGTTAATAAATACAATATTGAATGCCTTGTGAGATCCAATTCATTGTCTATATATCTTGTAAAACTGTACCTTTAATTTAATATAACATGGCGAATGATGACGTCATGATGACGTCAATTATTTTTCGAATCAGTTATGACATATCAAGCGTGTTTAAAAAATAATTTAGATTAAAGCATGTTCCGTTAGCAATTTCTGACATTAAAGGGGCAAAAAATGAAAAAAAATCATAACAAATCGTGTGATGACGTCATCATGACGTCATTATCAATTTAACAGGAACTTGCCATTATCTAACGACTTGGCAAGTTTCAACGTGATCGGACCTATACTTTTTGAGATATACGTCTTCAAAAAGTGCACCTTTAATGTCACGTCACGTGACCCCTGATGACGTAATTAATCTAAAACTTCACACATATGTTGGCTGCCTGACGTTCATCATGTGTATCAATTTTGAAGCGATTACAACAAACTTCGCAACACACATCTTCTCAAAGTGCATTTTGGACAGTTTTCCAACTGCCGCTAGAAGGCGCTCTTGTGTATCGTGACGTCATCGGTATTTGTTTTTAACTGCACACCCTTGCCGGACACTAACATCGTTGAAAGCATTTTCATAACATTTAGCACTTTTGAATTACAAGGCACTTTCGGTTTCGACCGAAAATAGAGGTCATATGAGGTCAAATGATGACGTCATGATGACGTCAATTATTTTTCGAATCAGTTATGACGTATCAAGCCTGTTTAAAAAATAATTTGGATTAAAGCATGGGCCGTTAGCAATTTCTAACTTAAAGGGGAAAAAAATACAAAAATCATAACAAATCGTGTGATGACGTCATCATGACGTCATTACAGGTTTAACAGGCACTTGCCATTATCTAACGACCTGCCAAGTTTCAACTTAATCAGACGTATACTTTTGGTAATATACGACTTCAAAAAGTGGACCTTTAATGTGACGTCACGTGACCCCTGATGACGTAATCAATCTAAAACTTCACACATATGTTGGCTGCTTGACGTTCATCATGTGTGTCAATTTTGAAGCGATTACAAAAAACTTCGCAACACACATCTTCTCAAAGTGCATTTTGAACAGTTTTCCAACTGCCGCTAGAGGGCGCTCTTGTGTATCGTGACGTCATCGGTATTTGTTTTTAACTGCACACCCTTGCCGGACACTAACATCGTTGAAAGCATTTTCATAACATTTATCACTTTTGAATTACAAGGCACTTCCGGTTTTGACTGGTTTCGACCGGAAGTAGAGGTCGCGTGAGGTCACGCACACTGAATAAAATGAAGACCTAATTTATCCCTACCCAATCCCACAAACAGAAATCTACGGTCTCTTGTGGCTGATTTGATATAGATTTTCAAATATTTAAAATAGAAACCTTTAAGATGACGTCACGTGACAGGTGATGACGTCATCATGACGAATTTCTTATAGGACCTTCCTTGCACCAATGCCTTTCATCACTGAAAGTTTCATTGCAATTGCTCTTTAGGAACTATGCAAAAGGCCGCTTAGAACGAATTGTGCGTTATTTCAATGACTTCCGGAAGTCTGAAACATTAAAATTAAAAAAACTAGAGCTCAATTGCATTTGTGAACAAATGCAAAGCTGTTTCGCTAATAATATTTTCAAATTACTCAAGCGAATATGAAAGTTTGTTGTGTGTACATAATCAAGTTAATAAATACAATATTGAATGCCTTGTGAGACCCAATTCATTGTCTATATATCTTGTAAAACTGTACCTTTAATTTAATATAACATGGCGAATGATGACGTCATGATGACATCAATTATTTTTCGAATCAGTTATGACATATCAAGCCTGTTTAAAAAATAATTTAGATTAAAGCATGTTCCGTTAGTAATTTCTGACTTAAAGGGGCAAAACATGAAAAAATCATAACAAATCGTGTGATGACGTCATCATGACGTCATTACATGTTTAACAGGAACTTGCCATTATCTAACGACTTGCCAAGTTTCAACTTAATCATACCTATACTTTTTGAGATGCTGCCTGACGGTCATCATGTGTATCAATTTTGAAGCGATTACAAAAAACTTCGCCACACACATCTTCTCAAAGTGCGTTTTGAACAGTTTTCCAACTGCCGCTAGAGGGCGCTCTTGTGTATCGTGACGTCATCGGTATTTTATTTTAACTGCACACTATTGCCGGACACTAACATCGTTGAAAGCATTTTCATATCATTTAGCACTTTTGAATTACAAGGCACTTCCGGTTTCGACAGGAAATAGAGGTCATATGAGGTCAAATGATGACGTCATGATAACGGCAATTTTTTTTCAAAGCAGTTATGACGTATCAAGCCTGTTTAAAAAAGAATTTGGATTAAATCATGTTCCGTTAGCAATTTCTGACTTAAAGGGGCAAAAAATGAAAAAATCATAACAAATCGTGTGATGACGTCATCATGACGTCATTACAGGTTTGACATGAACTTACCATTATCTAACGACTTGCCAAGTTTCAACGTGATCAGGCCTATACTTTTGGAGATATACGACTTCAAAAAGTGCACCTTTAATGTCACGTCACGTGACCCCTGATGACGTAATCAATCTAAAACTTCATACATACATGTATGTTGGCTGCCTGACGGTCATCATGTGTATCAATTTTGAAGCGATTACAAAAAACTTCGCCACACACATCTTCTCAAAGTGCATTTTGAACAGTTTTCCAACTGCCGCTAGAGGGCGCTCTTGTGTATCGTTACGTCATCGGTATTTTTTTTTTACTGCACACTATTGCCGGACACTAACATCGTTGAAAGCTTTTTCATACCTTTTAGCTCTTTTGTATTGCGAAGGCCCTTCCGGTTTTGACTGGTTTCGACCGGAAGTAGAGGTCGCGTGAGGTCACGCACACTGAATAAAATGAAGACCTAATTTATCCCTACCCAATCCCACAAACAGAAACCTACGGTCTCTTGTGGCTGATTTGATACAGATTTTCAAATATTAAAAATATAAACCTTTAAGATGACGTCACGTGACAGGTGATGATGTCATCATGACGAATTTGTTTTAGGACCTTCCTTGCACCAATGCCTTTCATAACTGAAAGTTTCATTGCAATTGCTTAACGGGAACTATGAAAAAAGGTGCTTGGAACGAATTGTGCGTTATTTCAATGACTTCCGGAAGTCTGAAAAATAAAAATAACTAGACTTATTTGCATTTGTGAACAAATGCAGAGCTGTTTCGCTAATAATATTTTCAAATTACTCAAGTGAATATGAAAGGTTGTAGTGTGTACATAATCAAGTTAATATTACAATATTTTATGCCTTGTGAGATCGAATTCATTGTCTATATATCTTGTAAAACTGTACCTTTAAGGTAATATAACCTGACAAATGATGACGTCATGATGACGTCAATTATTTTTCGAATCAGTTATGACATATCAAGCCTGATAAAAAAAGAATTTAGATTAAAGCATGTTCCGTTAGCAATTTCTGACTTAAAGAGGCAAAAAATGAAAAAATCATAACAAATCGTGTGATGACGTCATCATGACGTCATTACCAGTTTAACAGGAACTTGCCATTATCTAACGACTTGCCAAGTTTCAACGTGATCAGACCTATACTTTTGGAGATATACCACTTCAAAAAGTGCACCTTTAATGTCACGTCACGTGACCCCTGATGACGTAATCAATCTAAAACTTTATACATATGTTGGCTGCCTGACGGTCATCATGTGTATCAATTTTGAAGCGATTACACAAAACTTCGCAACACACATCTTCTCAAAGTGCATTTTGGACAGTTTTCCAACTGCCGCTAGAGGGCGCTCTTGTGTATCGTGACGTCATCGGTATTTTTTTAAAACTGCACACCCCTGCCGGACACTAACATCGTTGAAAGCATTTTCATAACATTTAGCACTTTTGAATTACAAGGCACTTCCGGTTTTGACTGGTTTCGACCGGAAGTAGAGGTCGCGTGAGGTCACGCACACTGAATAAAATGAAGACCTAATTTATCCCTACCCAATCCCACAAACAGAAATCTACGGTCTCTTGTGGCTGATTTGATACAGATTTTCAAATAGTTTAAATAGAAACCTTTAAGGTGACGTCACGTGACAGGTGATGACGTCATCATGACGAATTTGTTTTAGGACCTTCCTTGCACCAATGCCTTTCATCACTGAAAGTTTCATTGCAATTGCTTATCGGGAACTATGAAAAAAGGTGCTTGGAACGAATTGTGCGTTATTCCAATGACTTCCGGAAGTCTGAAAAATAAAAATAACTGGAGCTCAATTGCATTTGTGAACAAATGCAAAGCTGTTTCGCTAATAATATTTTCAAATTACTCAAGCGAATATGAAAGTTTGTTGTGTGTACATAATCAAGTTAATAAATACAATATTGAATGCCTTGTGAGATCCAATTCATTGTCTATATATCTTGTAAAACTCTACCTTTAATTTAATATAACATGGCGAATGATGACGTCATGATGACGTCAATTATTTTTCGAATCAGTTATGACATATCAAGCCTGTTTAAAAAATAATTTAGATTAAAGCATGTTCCGTTAGTAATTTCTGACTTAAAGGGGCAAAACATGAAAAAATCATAACAAATCGTGTGATGACGTCATCATGACGTCATTACATGTTTAACAGGAACTTGCCATTATCTAACGACTTGCCAAGTTTCAACTTAATCATACCTATACTTTTTGAGATGCTGCCTGACGGTCATCATGTGTATCAATTTTGAAGCGATTACAAAAAACTTCGCCACACACATCTTCTCAAAGTGCGTTTTGAACAGTTTTCCAACTGCCGCTAGAGGGCGCTCTTGTGTATCGTGACGTCATCGGTATTTTATTTTAACTGCACACTATTGCCGGACACTAACATCGTTGAAAGCATTTTCATATCATTTAGCACTTTTGAATTACAAGGCACTTCCGGTTTCGACAGGAAATAGAGGTCATATGAGGTCAAATGATGACGTCATGATAACAGCAATTTTTTTTCAAAGCAGTTATGACGTATCAAGCCTGTTTAAAAAAGAATTTGGATTAAATCATGTTCCGTTAGCAATTTCTGACTTAAAGGGGCAAAAAATGAAAAAATCATAACAAATCGTGTGATGACGTCATCATGACGTCATTACAGGTTTGACATGAACTTACCATTATCTAACGACTTGCCAAGTTTCAACGTGATCAGGCCTATACTTTTGGAGATATACGACTTCAAAAAGTGCACCTTTAATGTCACGTCACGTGACCCCTGATGACGTAATCAATCTAAAACTTCATACATACATGTATGTTGGCTGCCTGACGGTCATCATGTGTATCAATTTTGAAGCGATTACAAAAAACTTCGCCACACACATCTTCTCAAAGTGCATTTTGAACAGTTTTCCAACTGCCGCTAGAGGGCGCTCTTGTGTATCGTTACGTCATCGGTATTTTTTTTTTACTGCACACTATTGCCGGACACTAACATCGTTGAAAGCTTTTTCATACCTTTTAGCTCTTTTGTATTGCGAAGGCCCTTCCGGTTTTGACTGGTTTCGACCGGAAGTAGAGGTCGCGTGAGGTCACGCACACTGAATAAAATGAAGACCTAATTTATCCCTACCCAATCCCACAAACAGAAACCTACGGTCTCTTGTGGCTGATTTGATACAGATTTTCAAATATTAAAAATATAAACCTTTAAGATGACGTCACGTGACAGGTGATGACGTCATCATGACGAATTTGTTTTAGGACCTTCCTTGCACCAATGCCTTTCATAACTGAAAGTTTCATTGCAATTGCTTAACGGGAACTATGAAAAAAGGTGCTTGGAACGAATTGTGCGTTATTTCAATGACTTCCGGAAGTCTGAAAAATAAAAATAACTAGACTTATTTGCATTTGTGAACAAATGCAGAGCTGTTTCGCTAATAATATTTTCAAATTACTCAAGTGAATATGAAAGGTTGTAGTGTGTACATAATCAAGTTAATATTACAATATTTTATGCCTTGTGAGATCGAATTCATTGTCTATATATCTTGTAAAACTGTACCTTTAAGGTAATATAACCTGACAAATGATGACGTCATGATGACGTCAATTATTTTTCGAATCAGTTATGACATATCAAGCCTGATAAAAAAAGAATTTAGATTAAAGCATGTTCCGTTAGCAATTTCTGACTTAAAGGGGCAAAAAATGAAAAAATCATAACAAATCGTGTGATGACGTCATCATGACGTCATTACCAGTTTAACAGGAACTTGCCATTATCTAACGACTTGCCAAGTTTCAACGTGATCAGACCTATACTTTTGGAGATATACCACTTCAAAAAGTGCACCTTTAATGTCACGTCACGTGACCCCTGATGACGTAATCAATCTAAAACTTTATACATATGTTGGCTGCCTGAAGGTCATCATGTGTATCAATTTTGAAGCGATTACACAAAACTTCGCAACACACATCTTCTCAAAGTGCATTTTGGACAGTTTTCCAACTGCCGCTAGAGGGCGCTCTTGTGTATCGTGACGTCATCGGTATTTTTTTAAAACTGCACACCCCTGCCGGACACTAACATCGTTGAAAGCATTTTCATAACATTTAGCACTTTTGAATTACAAGGCACTTCCGGTTTTGACTGGTTTCGACCGGAAGTAGAGGTCGCGTGAGGTCACGCACACTGAATAAAATGAAGACCTAATTTATCCCTACCCAATCCCACAAACAGAAATCTACGGTCTCTTGTGGCTGATTTGATACAGATTTTCAAATAGTTTAAATAGAAACCTTTAAGGTGACGTCACGTGACAGGTGATGACGTCATCATGACGAATTTGTTTTAGGACCTTCCTTGCACCAATGCCTTTCATCACTGAAAGTTTCATTGCAATTGCTTATCGGGAACTATGAAAAAAGGTGCTTGGAACGAATTGTGCGTTATTCCAATGACTTCCGGAAGTCTGAAAAATAAAAATAACTGGAGCTCAATTGCATTTGTGAACAAATGCAAAGCTGTTTCGCTAATAATATTTTCAAATTACTCAAGCGAATATGAAAGTTTGTTGTGTGTACATAATCAAGTTAATAAATACAATATTGAATGCCTTGTGAGATCCAATTCATTGTCTATATCTTGTAAAACTCTACCTTTAATTTAATATAACATGGCGAATGATGACGTCATGATGACGTCAATTATTTTTCGAATCAGTTATGACATATCAAGCCTGTTTAAAAAATAATTTAGATTAAAGCATGTTCCGTTAGTAATTTCTGACTTAAAGGGGCAAAACATGAAAAAATCATAACAAATCGTGTGATGACGTCATCATGACGTCATTACATGTTTAACAGGAACTTGCCATTATCTAACGACTTGCCAAGTTTCAACTTAATCATACCTATACTTTTTGAGATGCTGCCTGACGGTCATCATGTGTATCCATTTTGAAGCGATTACAAAAAACTTCGCCACACACATCTTCTCAAAGTGCGTTTTGAACAGTTTTCCAACTGCCGCTAGAGGGCGCTCTTGTGTATCGTGACGTCATCGGTATTTTATTTTAACTGCACACTATTGCCGGACACTAACATCGTTGAAAGCATTTTCATATCATTTAGCACTTTTGAATTACAAGGCACTTCCGGTTTCGACAGGAAATAGAGGTCATATGAGGTCAAATGATGACGTCATGATAACGGCAATTTTTTTTCAAAGCAGTTATGACGTATCAAGCCTGTTTAAAAAAGAATTTGGATTAAATCATGTTCCGTTAGCAATTTCTGACTTAAAGGGGCAAAAAATGAAAAAATCATAACAAATCGTGTGATGACGTCATCATGACGTCATTACAGGTTTGACATGAACTTACCATTATCTAACGACTTGCCAAGTTTCAACGTGATCAGGCCTATACTTTTGGAGATATACGACTTCAAAAAGTGCACCTTTAATGTCACGTCACGTGACCCCTGATGACGTAATCAATCTAAAACTTCATACATACATGTATGTTGGCTGCCTGACGGTCATCATGTGTATCAATTTTGAAGCGATTACAAAAAACTTCGCCACACACATCTTCTCAAAGTGCATTTTGAACAGTTTTCCAACTGCCGCTAGAGGGCGCTCTTGTGTATCGTTACGTCATCGGTATTTTTTTTTTACTGCACACTATTGCCGGACACTAACATCGTTGAAAGCTTTTTCATACCTTTTAGCTCTTTTGTATTGCGAAGGCCCTTCCGGTTTTGACTGGTTTCGACCGGAAGTAGAGGTCGCGTGAGGTCACGCACACTGAATAAAATGAAGACCTAATTTATCCCTACCCAATCCCACAAACAGAAACCTACGGTCTCTTGTGGCTGATTTGATACAGATTTTCAAATATTAAAAATATAAACCTTTAAGATGACGTCACGTGACAGGTGATGACGTCATCATGACGAATTTGTTTTAGGACCTTCCTTGCACCAATGCCTTTCATAACTGAAAGTTTCATTGCAATTGCTTAACGGGAACTATGAAAAAAGGTGCTTGGAACGAATTGTGCGTTATTTCAATGACTTCCGGAAGTCTGAAAAATAAAAATAACTAGACTTATTTGCATTTGTGAACAAATGCAGAGCTGTTTCGCTAATAATATTTTCAAATTACTCAAGTGAATATGAAAGGTTGTAGTGTGTACATAATCAAGTTAATATTACAATATTTTATGCCTTGTGAGATCGAATTCATTGTCTATATATCTTGTAAAACTGTACCTTTAAGGTAATATAACCTGACAAATGATGACGTCATGATGACGTCAATTATTTTTCGAATCAGTTATGACATATCAAGCCTGATAAAAAAAGAATTTAGATTAAAGCATGTTCCGTTAGCAATTTCTGACTTAAAGGGGCAAAAAATGAAAAAATCATAACAAATCGTGTGATGACGTCATCATGACGTCATTACCAGTTTAACAGGAACTTGCCATTATCTAACGACTTGCCAAGTTTCAACGTGATCAGACCTATACTTTTGGAGATATACCACTTCAAAAAGTGCACCTTTAATGTCACGTCACGTGACCCCTGATGACGTAATCAATCTAAAACTTTATACATATGTTGGCTGCCTGACGGTCATCATGTGTATCAATTTTGAAGCGATTACACAAAACTTCGCAACACACATCTTCTCAAAGTGCATTTTGGACAGTTTTCCAACTGCCGCTAGAGGGCGCTCTTGTGTATCGTGACGTCATCGGTATTTTTTTTAAACTGCACACCCCTGCCGGACACTAACATCGTTGAAAGCATTTTCATAACATTTAGCACTTTTGAATTACAAGGCACTTCCGGTTTTGACTGGTTTCGACCGGAAGTAGAGGTCGCGTGAGGTCACGCACACTGAATAAAATGAAGACCTAATTTATCCCTACCCAATCCCACAAACAGAAATCTACGGTCTCTTGTGGCTGATTTGATACAGATTTTCAAATAGTTTAAATAGAAACCTTTAAGGTGACGTCACGTGACAGGTGATGACGTCATCATGACGAATTTGTTTTAGGACCTTCCTTGCACCAATGCCTTTCATCACTGAAAGTTTCATTGCAATTGCTTATCGGGAACTATGAAAAAAGGTGCTTGGAACGAATTGTGCGTTATTCCAATGACTTCCGGAAGTCTGAAAAATAAAAATAACTGGAGCTCAATTGCATTTGTGAACAAATGCAAAGCTGTTTCGCTAATAATATTTTCAAATTACTCAAGCGAATATGAAAGTTTGTTGTGTGTACATAATCAAGTTAATAAATACAATATTGAATGCCTTGTGAGATCCAATTCATTGTCTATATATCTTGTAAAACTCTACCTTTAATTTAATATAACATGGCGAATGATGACGTCATGATGACGTCAATTATTTTTCGAATCAGTTATGACATATCAAGCCTGTTTAAAAAATAATTTAGATTAAAGCATGTTCCGTTAGTAATTTCTGACTTAAAGGGGCAAAACATGAAAAAATCATAACAAATCGTGTGATGACGTCATCATGACGTCATTACATGTTTAACAGGAACTTGCCATTATCTAACGACTTGCCAAGTTTCAACTTAATCATACCTATACTTTTTGAGATGCTGCCTGACGGTCATCATGTGTATCAATTTTGAAGCGATTACAAAAAACTTCGCCACACACATCTTCTCAAAGTGCGTTTTGAACAGTTTTCCAACTGCCGCTAGAGGGCGCTCTTGTGTATCGTGACGTCATCGGTATTTTATTTTAACTGCACACTATTGCCGGACACTAACATCGTTGAAAGCATTTTCATATCATTTAGCACTTTTGAATTACAAGGCACTTCCGGTTTCGACAGGAAATAGAGGTCATATGAGGTCAAATGATGACGTCATGATAACGGCAATTTTTTTTCAAAGCAGTTATGACGTATCAAGCCTGTTTAAAAAAGAATTTGGATTAAATCATGTTCCGTTAGCAATTTCTGACTTAAAGGGGCAAAAAATGAAAAAATCATAACAAATCGTGTGATGACGTCATCATGACGTCATTACAGGTTTGACATGAACTTACCATTATCTAACGACTTGCCAAGTTTCAACGTGATCAGGCCTATACTTTTGGAGATATACGACTTCAAAAAGTGCACCTTTAATGTCACGTCACGTGACCCCTGATGACGTAATCAATCTAAAACTTCATACATACATGTATGTTGGCTGCCTGACGGTCATCATGTGTATCAATTTTGAAGCGATTACAAAAAACTTCGCCACACACATCTTCTCAAAGTGCATTTTGAACAGTTTTCCAACTGCCACTAGAGGGCGCTCTTGTGTATCGTTACGTCATCGGTATTTTTTTTTTACTGCACACTATTGCCGGACACTAACATCGTTGAAAGCTTTTTCATACCTTTTAGCTCTTTTGTATTGCGAAGGCCCTTCCGGTTTTGACTGGTTTCGACCGGAAGTAGAGGTCGCGTGAGGTCACGCACACTGAATAAAATGAAGACCTAATTTATCCCTACCCAATCCCACAAACAGAAACCTACGGTCTCTTGTGGCTGATTTGATACAGATTTTCAAATATTAAAAATATAAACCTTTAAGATGACGTCACGTGACAGGTGATGACGTCATCATGACGAATTTGTTTTAGGACCTTCCTTGCACCAATGCCTTTCATAACTGAAAGTTTCATTGCAATTGCTTAACGGGAACTATGAAAAAAGGTGCTTGGAACGAATTGTGCGTTATTTCAATGACTTCCGGAAGTCTGAAAAATAAAAATAACTAGACTTATTTGCATTTGTGAACAAATGCAGAGCTGTTTCGCTAATAATATTTTCAAATTACTCAAGTGAATATGAAAGGTTGTAGTGTGTACATAATCAAGTTAATATTACAATATTTTATGCCTTGTGAGATCGAATTCATTGTCTATATATCTTGTAAAACTGTACCTTTAAGGTAATATAACCTGACAAATGATGACGTCATGATGACGTCAATTATTTTTCGAATCAGTTATGACATATCAAGCCTGATAAAAAAAGAATTTAGATTAAAGCATGTTCCGTTAGCAATTTCTGACTTAAAGGGGCAAAAAATGAAAAAATCATAACAAATCGTGTGATGACGTCATCATGACGTCATTACCAGTTTAACAGGAACTTGCCATTATCTAACGACTTGCCAAGTTTCAACGTGATCAGACCTATACTTTTGGAGATATACCACTTCAAAAAGTGCACCTTTAATGTCACGTCACGTGACCCCTGATGACGTAATCAATCTAAAACTTTATACATATGTTGGCTGCCTGACGGTCATCATGTGTATCAATTTTGAAGCGATTACACAAAACTTCGCAACACACATCTTCTCAAAGTGCATTTTGGACAGTTTTCCAACTGCCGCTAGAGGGCGCTCTTGTGTATCGTGACGTCATCGGTATTTTTTTAAAACTGCACACCCCTGCCGGACACTAACATCGTTGAAAGCATTTTCATAACATTTAGCACTTTTGAATTACAAGGCACTTCCGGTTTTGACTGGTTTCGACCGGAAGTAGAGGTCGCGTGAGGTCACGCACACTGAATAAAATGAAGACCTAATTTATCCCTACCCAATCCCACAAACAGAAATCTACGGTCTCTTGTGGCTGATTTGATACAGATTTTCAAATAGTTTAAATAGAAACCTTTAAGGTGACGTCACGTGACAGGTGATGACGTCATCATGACGAATTTGTTTTAGGACCTTCCTTGCACCAATGCCTTTCATCACTGAAAGTTTCATTGCAATTGCTTATCGGGAACTATGAAAAAAGGTGCTTGGAACGAATTGTGCGTTATTCCAATGACTTCCGGAAGTCTGAAAAATTAAAATAACTGGAGCTCAATTGCATTTGTGAACAAATGCAAAGCTGTTTCGCTAATAATATTTTCAAATTACTCAAGCGAATATGAAAGTTTGTTGTGTGTACATAATCAAGTTAATAAATACAATATTGAATGCCTTGTGAGATCCAATTCATTGTCTATATATCTTGTAAAACTCTACCTTTAATTTAATATAACATGGCGAATGATGACGTCATGATGACGTCAATTATTTTTCGAATCAGTTATGACATATCAAGCCTGTTTAAAAAATAATTTAGATTAAAGCATGTTCCGTTAGTAATTTCTGACTTAAAGGGGCAAAACATGAAAAAATCATAACAAATCGTGTGATGACGTCATCATGACGTCATTACATGTTTAACAGGAACTTGCCATTATCTAACGACTTGCCAAGTTTCAACTTAATCATACCTATACTTTTTGAGATGCTGCCTGACGGTCATCATGTGTATCAATTTTGAAGCGATTACAAAAAACTTCGCCACACACATCTTCTCAAAGTGCGTTTTGAACAGTTTTCCAACTGCCGCTAGAGGGCGCTCTTGTGTATCGTGACGTCATCGGTATTTTATTTTAACTGCACACTATTGCCGGACACTAACATCGTTGAAAGCATTTTCATATCATTTAGCACTTTTGAATTACAAGGCACTTCCGGTTTCGACAGGAAATAGAGGTCATATGAGGTCAAATGATGACGTCATGATAACGGCAATTTTTTTTCAAAGCAGTTATGACGTATCAAGCCTGTTTAAAAAAGAATTTGGATTAAATCATGTTCCGTTAGCAATTTCTGACTTAAAGGGGCAAAAAATGAAAAAATCATAACAAATCGTGTGATGACGTCATCATGACGTCATTACAGGTTTGACATGAACTTACCATTATCTAACGACTTGCCAAGTTTCAACGTGATCAGGCCTATACTTTTGGAGATATACGACTTCAAAAAGTGCACCTTTAATGTCACGTCACGTGACCCCTGATGACGTAATCAATCTAAAACTTCATACATACATGTATGTTGGCTGCCTGACGGTCATCATGTGTATCAATTTTGAAGCGATTACAAAAAACTTCGCCACACACATCTTCTCAAAGTGCATTTTGAACAGTTTTCCAACTGCCGCTAGAGGGCGCTCTTGTGTATCGTTACGTCATCGGTATTTTTTTTTTACTGCACACTATTGCCGGACACTAACATCGTTGAAAGCTTTTTCATACCTTTTAGCTCTTTTGTATTGCGAAGGCCCTTCCGGTTTTGACTGGTTTCGACCGGAAGTAGAGGTCGCGTGAGGTCACGCACACTGAATAAAATGAAGACCTAATTTATCCCTACCCAATCCCACAAACAGAAACCTACGGTCTCTTGTGGCTGATTTGATACAGATTTTCAAATATTAAAAATATAAACCTTTAAGATGACGTCACGTGACAGGTGATGACGTCATCATGACGAATTTGTTTTAGGACCTTCCTTGCACCAATGCCTTTCATAACTGAAAGTTTCATTGCAATTGCTTAACGGGAACTATGAAAAAAGGTGCTTGGAACGAATTGTGCGTTATTTCAATGACTTCCGGAAGTCTGAAAAATAAAAATAACTAGACTTATTTGCATTTGTGAACAAATGCAGAGCTGTTTCGCTAATAATATTTTCAAATTACTCAAGTGAATATGAAAGGTTGTAGTGTGTACATAATCAAGTTAATATTACAATATTTTATGCCTTGTGAGATCGAATTCATTGTCTATATATCTTGTAAAACTGTACCTTTAAGGTAATATAACCTGACAAATGATGACGTCATGATGACGTCAATTATTTTTCGAATCAGTTATGACATATCAAGCCTGATAAAAAAAGAATTTAGATTAAAGCATGTTCCGTTAGCAATTTCTGACTTAAAGGGGCAAAAAATGAAAAAATCATAACAAATCGTGTGATGACGTCATCATGACGTCATTACCAGTTTAACAGGAACTTGCCATTATCTAACGACTTGCCAAGTTTCAACGTGATCAGACCTATACTTTTGGAGATATACCACTTCAAAAAGTGCACCTTTAATGTCACGTCACGTGACCCCTGATGACGTAATCAATCTAAAACTTTATACATATGTTGGCTGCCTGACGGTCATCATGTGTATCAATTTTGAAGCGATTACACAAAACTTCGCAACACACATCTTCTCAAAGTGCATTTTGGACAGTTTTCCAACTGCCGCTAGAGGGCGCTCTTGTGTATCGTGACGTCATCGGTATTTTTTTTAAACTGCACACCCCTGCCGGACACTAACATCGTTGAAAGCATTTTCATAACATTTAGCACTTTTGAATTACAAGGCACTTCCGGTTTTGACTGGTTTCGACCGGAAGTAGAGGTCGCGTGAGGTCACGCACACTGAATAAAATGAAGACCTAATTTATCCCTACCCAATCCCACAAACAGAAATCTACGGTCTCTTGTGGCTGATTTGATACAGATTTTCAAATAGTTTAAATAGAAACCTTTAAGGTGACGTCACGTGACAGGTGATGACGTCATCATGACGAATTTGTTTTAGGACCTTCCTTGCACCAATGCCTTTCATCACTGAAAGTTTCATTGCAATTGCTTATCGGGAACTATGAAAAAAGGTGCTTGGAACGAATTGTGCGTTATTCCAATGACTTCCGGAAGTCTGAAAAATAAAAATAACTGGAGCTCAATTGCATTTGTGAACAAATGCAAAGCTGTTTCGCTAATAATATTTTCAAATTACTCAAGCGAATATGAAAGTTTGTTGTGTGTACATAATCAAGTTAATAAATACAATATTGAATGCCTTGTGAGATCCAATTCATTGTCTATATATCTTGTAAAACTCTACCTTTAATTTAATATAACATGGCGAATGATGACGTCATGATGACGTCAATTATTTTTCGAATCAGTTATGACATATCAAGCCTGTTTAAAAAATAATTTAGATTAAAGCATGTTCCGTTAGTAATTTCTGACTTAAAGGGGCAAAAAATGAAAAAATCATAACAAATCGTGTAATGACGTCATCATGACGTCATTACAAATTTAACAGGAACTCGCCATTATCTAACGACTTGCCAAGTTTGAACGTGATCAGACCTATACTTTTGGAGATATACGACTTCAAAAAGTGCTCCTTTAATGTCACGTCACGTGACCCCTGATGACGTAATCAGTCTAAAACTTCACACGTACAATATGTTGGCTGCCAGACGGTCATCATGTGTATCAATTTTGAAGCGATTACACAAAACTTCGCAACACACATCTTCTCAAAGTGCATTTTGAACAGTTTTCCAACTGCCGCTAGAGGGCGCTCTTGTGTATCGTGACGTCATCGGTATTTTATTTTAACTGCACACTATTGCCGGACACTAAAATCGTTGAAAGCATTTTCATATCATTTAGCACTTTTGAATTACAAGGCACTTCCGGTTTCGACAGGAAATAGAGGTCATATGAGGTCAAATGATGACGTCATGATAACGGCAATTTTTTTTCAAAGCAGTTATGACGTATCAAGCCTGTTTAAAAAAGAATTTGGATTAAATCATGTTCCGTTAGCAATTTCTGACTTAAAGGGGCAAAAAATGAAAAAATCATAACAAATCGTGTGATGACGTCATCATGACGTCATTACAGGTTTGACATGAACTTACCATTATCTAACGACTTGCCAAGTTTCAACGTGATCAGGCCTATACTTTTGGAGATATACGACTTCAAAAAGTGCACCTTTAATGTCACGTCACGTGACCCCTGATGACGTAATCAATCTAAAACTTCATACATACATGTATGTTGGCTGCCTGACGGTCATCATGTGTATCAATTTTGAAGCGATTACAAAAAACTTCGCCACACACATCTTCTCAAAGTGCATTTTGAACAGTTTTCCAACTGCCGCTAGAGGGCGCTCTTGTGTATCGTTACGTCATCGGTATTTTTTTTTTACTGCACACTATTGCCGGACACTAACATCGTTGAAAGCTTTTTCATACCTTTTAGCTCTTTTGTATTGCGAAGGCCCTTCCGGTTTTGACTGGTTTCGACCGGAAGTAGAGGTCGCGTGAGGTCACGCACACTGAATAAAATGAAGACCTAATTTATCCCTACCCAATCCCACAAACAGAAACCTACGGTCTCTTGTGGCTGATTTGATACAGATTTTCAAATATTAAAAATATAAACCTTTAAGATGACGTCACGTGACAGGTGATGACGTCATCATGACGAATTTGTTTTAGGACCTTCCTTGCACCAATGCCTTTCATAACTGAAAGTTTCATTGCAATTGCTTAACGGGAACTATGAAAAAAGGTGCTTGGAACGAATTGTGCGTTATTTCAATGACTTCCGGAAGTCTGAAAAATAAAAATAACTAGACTTATTTGCATTTGTGAACAAATGCAGAGCTGTTTCGCTAATAATATTTTCAAATTACTCAAGTGAATATGAAAGGTTGTAGTGTGTACATAATCAAGTTAATATTACAATATTTTATGCCTTGTGAGATCGAATTCATTGTCTATATATCTTGTAAAACTGTACCTTTAAGGTAATATAACCTGACAAATGATGACGTCATGATGACGTCAATTATTTTTCGAATCAGTTATGACATATCAAGCCTGATAAAAAAAGAATTTAGATTAAAGCATGTTCCGTTAGCAATTTCTGACTTAAAGGGGCAAAAAATGAAAAAATCATAACAAATCGTGTGATGACGTCATCATGACGTCATTACCAGTTTAACAGGAACTTGCCATTATCTAACGACTTGCCAAGTTTCAACGTGATCAGACCTATACTTTTGGAGATATACCACTTCAAAAAGTGCACCTTTAATGTCACGTCACGTGACCCCTGATGACGTAATCAATCTAAAACTTTATACATATGTTGGCTGCCTGACGGTCATCATGTGTATCAATTTTGAAGCGATTACACAAAACTTCGCAACACACATCTTCTCAAAGTGCATTTTGGACAGTTTTCCAACTGCCGCTAGAGGGCGCTCTTGTGTATCGTGACGTCATCGGTATTTTTTTAAAACTGCACACCCCTGCCGGACACTAACATCGTTGAAAGCATTTTCATAACATTTAGCACTTTTGAATTACAAGGCACTTCCGGTTTTGACTGGTTTCGACCGGAAGTAGAGGTCGCGTGAGGTCACGCACACTGAATAAAATGAAGACCTAATTTATCCCTACCCAATCCCACAAACAGAAATCTACGGTCTCTTGTGGCTGATTTGATACAGATTTTCAAATAGTTTAAATAGAAACCTTTAAGGTGACGTCACGTGACAGGTGATGACGTCATCATGACGAATTTGTTTTAGGACCTTCCTTGCACCAATGCCTTTCATCACTGAAAGTTTCATTGCAATTGCTTATCGGGAACTATGAAAAAAGGTGCTTGGAACGAATTGTGCGTTATTCCAATGACTTCCGGAAGTCTGAAAAATAAAAATAACTGGAGCTCAATTGCATTTGTGAACAAATGCAAAGCTGTTTCGCTAATAATATTTTCAAATTACTCAAGCGAATATGAAAGTTTGTTGTGTGTACATAATCAAGTTAATAAATACAATATTGAATGCCTTGTGAGATCCAATTCATTGTCTATATATCTTGTAAAACTCTACCTTTAATTTAATATAACATGGCGAATGATGACGTCATGATGACGTCAATTATTTTTCGAATCAGTTATGACATATCAAGCCTGTTTAAAAAATAATTTAGATTAAAGCATGTTCCGTTAGTAATTTCTGACTTAAAGGGGCAAAAAATGAAAAAATCATAACAAATCGTGTAATGACGTCATCATGACGTCATTACAAATTTAACAGGAACTCGCCATTATCTAACGACTTGCCAAGTTTGAACGTGATCAGACCTATACTTTTGGAGATATACGACTTCAAAAAGTGCTCCTTTAATGTCACGTCACGTGACCCCTGATGACGTAATCAGTCTAAAACTTCACACGTACAATATGTTGGCTGCCAGACGGTCATCATGTGTATCAATTTTGAAGCGATTACACAAAACTTCGCAACACACATCTTCTCAAAGTGCATTTTGAACAGTTTTGCAACTGCCGCTAGAGGGCGCTCTTTACTATTATTACGTCATTGGTATTTTTTTTTGAAAGTACATCTTAGCCGCACACTAACATCGTTAAAAGCAACTTCATAACATTTAGCACTTTTGAATTACAAGGCACTTCCTGTTTCGACTGGTTTCGACCGGAAGTAGAGGTCACGTGAGGTCACGCACACTGAATAAAATGAAGACCTAATTTATCCCTACCCAATCCCACAAACAGAAATCTACGGTCTCTTGTGGCTGATTTGATATAGATTTTCAAATAGTTAAAATATAAACCTTTAAGATGACGTCACGTGACAGGTGATGACGTCATCATGACAAATTTCTTTTAGGACCTTCCTTGCACCAATGCCTTTCATCACTGAAAGTTTCATTGCAATTGCTTATCGGGAACTATGAAAAAGGGTGCTTGGAACGAATTGTGCGTTATTTCAATGACTTCCGGAAGTCTGAAACAGACAAATTAAAAAAACAACAAAAACTCCAAGCAAAACAAGAGCTGTTTCGCTGCAAAGCGAAACAGCTAATAATTGCATTTGTGCACAAATGCAGAGCTGTTTCGCTAATAATATTTTCAAATTACTCAAGTGAATATGAAAGTCTTTTTGTATTCGAAGCAGTTATAAAGTATCAAGCCTGTTTAAAAAAGAATTTGGATTATAGCATGCTCCGTTAGCAATTTCTGACTTAAAGGGGCAAAAAATGAAAAAATCATAACAAATCGTGTGATGAGGTCATCATGACGTCTTTACAGGTTTAACATGAACTTGCCATTATCTAACGACTTGCCAAGTTTCAACGTGATCAGACCAATACTTTTGGAGATATACGACTTCAAAAAGTACACCTTTAATGTCACGTCACGTGACCCCTGATGACGTAATCAATCTAAAAATTCACACATATGTTGGCTGCCTGACGGTCATCATGTGTATCAATTTTGAAGCGATTACAAAAAACTTCGCCACACACATCTTCTCAAAGCGCATTTTGAACAGTTTTCCAACTGCCGCTAGAGAGCGCTCTTGTGTATCGTGACGTCATCGGTATTTTTTTTTAACTGCACACCCTTGCCGGACACTAACATCGTTGAAAGCATTTTCATAACATTTAGCACTTTTGAATTACAAGGCACTTCCGGTTTCGACCGGAAATAGAGGTCATATGAGGTCAAATGATGACGTCATGATGACGTCAATTTCTTTTCGAAGCAGTTATGACGTATCAAGCCTGTTTAAAAAAGAATTTGGATTAAATCATGTTCCGTTAGCAATTTCTGACTTAAAGGGGCAAAAAATGCAAATATCATAACAAATCGTGTGATGACGTCATCATGACGTCATTACAGGTTTAACAGGCACTTGCCATTATCTAACGACCTGCCACGTTTCAACTTAATCAGACGTATACTTTTGGTGATATACGACTTCAAAAAGTGGACCTTTAATGTGACGTCACGTGACCCCTGATGACGTAATCAATCTAAAACTTCACACATATGTTGGCTGCCAGACGGTCATCATGTGTATCAATTTTGAAGCGATTACACAAAACTTCGCAACACACATCTTCTCAAAGTGCATTTTGAACAGTTTTCCAACTGCCGCTAGAGGGCGCTCTTTACTATTATTACGTCATTGGTATTTTTTTTTGAAAGTACATCTTAGCCAAACACTAACATCGTTAAAAGCAACTTCATAACATTTAGCACTTTTGAATTACAAGGCACTTCCTGTTTCGACTGGTTTCGACCGGAAGTAGAGGTCACGTGAGGTCACGCACACTGAATAAAATGAAGCCCTAGTTAATCCCCACCCAATCCTGTAAACAGAATCCTACGGTCGCTTGTGGCTGATTTGATACGGATTTTCAAATATTTAAAATATAAAACCTTAAGATGACGTCACGTGACAGGTGATGACGTCATCATGACGAATTTGTTTTAGGACCTTCCTTGCACCAATGCCTTTCATCACTGAAAGTTTCATTGCAATTGCTCTTTAGGAACTATGCAAAAGGCCGCTTAGAACGAATTGTGCGTTATTTCAATGACTTCCGGAAGTCTGAAACATTAAAATAAAAAAAACAAAAATAAAAACTAACACAAAAACAATAGCTGTTTCGCTGCGCTTGCTGCGAAACAGCTAACAAAAATAAAAACTAACACAAAAACAATAGCTGTTTCGCTGCGCTTGCCGCGAAACAGCAAAAAAAAAAAACTAGAGCTCAATTGCATTTGTGAACAAATGCAAAGCTGTTTCGCTAATAATATTTTCAAATTACTCAAGTGAATATGAAAGGTTGTAGTGTGTACATAATCAAGTTAATATTACAATATTTTATGCCTTGTGAGATCGAATTCATTTTCTATATATCTTGTAAAACTTTACCTTTAAGGTAATATAACCTGACAAATGATGACGTCATGATGACGTCAATTATTTTTCGAAGCAGTTATGACATATCAAGCCTGATAAAAAAAGAATTTAGATTAAAGCATGTTCCGTTAGTAATTTCTGACTTAAAGGGGTAAAAAATGAAAAAATCATTACAAATCGTGTGATGACGTCATCATGACGTCATTACAAGTTTGACAGGAACTTGCCATTATCTAACGACTTGCCAAGTTTCAACGTGATCAGACCTATACTTTTGGAGATATACGACTTCAAAAAGTGCACCTTTAATGTCACGTCACGTGACCCCTGATGACGTAATCAATCTAAAACTTCAAACATATGTTGGCTGCCTGACGGTCATCATGTGTATCAATTTTGAAGCGATTACAAAAAACTTCGCCACACACATCTTCTCAAAGTGCATTTTGAACAGTTTTCCAACTGCCGCTAGAGGGCGCTCTTTAATATTATTACGTCATTGGTATTTTTTTTTAAAAGTACATCTTAGCTGCACACTAACATTGTTAAAAGCAACTTCATAACTTTTGTCACTTTTGAATTACGAGGGCACTTCCGGTTTTTACCGGTTTCGACCGGAAGTAGAGGTCACGTGAGGTCACGCACACTGAATAAAATGAAGCCCTAATTAATCCCTACCCAATCCTGTAAACAGAATCCTACGGTCTCTTGTGGCTGATTTGATACGGATTTTCAA
This sequence comes from Leptasterias polaris, assembly GCA_037783415.1. Classification (NCBI taxonomy): domain Eukaryota; kingdom Metazoa; phylum Echinodermata; class Asteroidea; order Forcipulatida; family Asteriidae; genus Leptasterias; species Leptasterias polaris. The sequence goes on along the minus strand of JAZGTN010000050.1, from coordinate 4,780,227 downwards.
ATATTTAAAATATAAAACTTTAAGATGACGTCACGTGTCAGTTGATGACGTCATCATGACGAATTTGTTTTAGGACCTTCCTTGCCCCAATGCCTTTCATCACTGAAAGTTTCATTGCAATTGCTCTTTAGGAACTATGCAAAAGACCGCTTAGAACGAATTGTGCGTTATTTCAATGACTTCCGGAAGTCTGAAGAATAAAAATAAAAACTAGAGCTCAATTGCATTTGTGAACAAATGCATTTGTGAACAAATGCAAAGCTGTTTCGCTAATAATATTTTCAAATTACTCAAGCGAATATGAAAGTTTGTTGTGTGTACATAATCAAGTTAATAAATACAATATTGAATGCCTTGTGAGATCCAATTAATTGTCTATATATCTTGTAAAACTGTACCTTTAATTTAATATAACATGGCGAATGATGACGTCATGATGACGTCAATTATTTTTCGAATCAGTTATGACATATCAAGCGTGTTTAAAAAATAATTTAGATTAAAGCATGTTCCGTTGTTAGTAATTTCTGACTTAAAGGGGCAACAAATGAAAAAATCATAACAAATCGTGTGATGACGTCATCATGACGTCATTACAGGTTTAACAGGCACTTGCCATTATCTAACGACCTGCCAAGTTTCAACTTAATCCGACCTATACTTTTGGTGATATACGACTTCAAAAAGTGGACCTTTAATGTGACGTCACGTGACCCCTGATGACGTAATCAATCTAAAACTTCACACATATGTTGGCTGCCTGACGTTCATCATGTGTATCAATTTTGAAGCGATTACAAAAAACTTCGCAACACACATCTTCTCAAAGTGCATTTTGAACAGTTTTCCAACTGCCGCTAGAGGGCGCTCTTGTGTATTGTGACGTCATCGGTATTTTTTTTTTACTGCACACCCTTGCCGGACACTAACATCGTTGAAAGCATTTTCATAACATTTAGCACTTTTGAATTACAAGGCACTTCCGGTTTTGACTGGTTTCGACCGGAAGTAGAGGTCGCGTGAGGTCACGCACACTGAATAAAATGAAGACCTAATTTATCCCTACCCAATCCCGCAAACAGAAACCTACGGTCTCTTGTGGCTGATTTGATATCGATTTTCAAATATTTAAAATATAAACCTTTAAGATGACGTCACGTGACAGGTGATGACGTCATCATGACGAATTTCTTTTAGGACCTTCCTTGCACAAATGCCTTTCATCACTGAAAGTTTCATTGCAATTGCTCTTTAGGAACTATGCAAAAGGCCGCTTAGAACGAATTGTGCGTTATTTCAATGACTTCCGGAAGTCTGAAACAGACAAATAAAAAAAAAAACTAGAGCTTAATTGCATTTGTGCACAAATGCAGAGCTGTTTCGCTAATAATATTTTCAAATTACTCAAGCGAATATGAAAGTTTGTTGTGTGTACATAATCAAGTTAATAACTAGAGCTCAATTGCATTTGTGAACAAATGCAAAGCTGTTTCGCTAATAATATTTTCAAATTACTCAAGCGAATATGAAAGTTTGTTGTGTGTACATAATCAAGTTAATAAATACAATATCGAATGCCTTGTGAGATCCAATTCATTGTCTATATATCTTGTAAAACTGTACCTTTAATTTAATATAACATGGCGAATGATGACGTCATCAATTATTTTTCGAAGCAGTTATGACGTATCAAGCCTGTTTAAAAAAGATTTTGGATTAAATCATGTTCCGTTAGCAATTTCTGACTTAAAGGGGCAACAAATGAAAAAATCATAACAAATCGTGTGATGACGTCATCATGACGTCATTACAGGTTTGACAGGAACTTGCCATTATCTAACGACTTGCCAAGTTTCAACGTAATCAGAATTATACTTATGGAGATATACAACTTCAAATAGTGCACCTTTAATGTCACGTCACGTGACCCCTGATGACGTAATCATTCTAAAACTTCATACGTATGTTGGCTACCTGACGGTCATCATGTGTATCAATTTTGAAGCGATTACAAAAAACTTCGCCACACACATCTTCTCAAAGTTCATTTTGAACAGTTTTCCAACTGCCGCTAGAGGGCGCTCTTGTGTATCGTGACGTCATCGGTATTTTGTTTTAACTGCACACCTTTGCCGGACACTAACATCGTTGAAAGCATTTTCATATCATTTAGCACTTTTGAATTACAAGGCACTTCCAGTTTCGACCGGAAATAGAGGTCATATGAGGTCAAATGATGACGTCATGATAACGGCAATTTTTTTTCGAAGCAGTTATGACGTATCAAGCCTGTGTAAAAAAGAATTTGGATTAAATCATGTTCCGTTAGCAATTTCTGACTTAAAGGCGCAAAAAATGAAAAAATCATAACAAATCGTGTGATGACGTCATCATGACGTCATTACAAGTTTGACAGGAACTTGCCATTATCTAACGACTTGACAAGTTTCAACGTGATCAGACCTATACTTTTTGAGATATACGACTTCAAAAAGTGCACCTTTAATGTCACGTCACGTGACCCCTGATGACGTAATCAATCTAAAACTTCATACATATGTTGGCTGCCTGACGGTCATCATGTGTATCAATTTTGAAGCGATTACACAAAACTTCGCAACACACATCTTCTCAAAGTGCATTTTGAACAGTTTTCCAACCACCGCTAGAGGGCGCTCTTTAATATTATTACGTCCTTTGTATTTTTTTTTGAAAGTACATCTCAGCCGGACACTAACATCGTTAAAAGCAACTTCATAACATTTAGCACTTTTGAATTACAAGGCACTTCCTGTTTCGACTGGTTTCGACCGGAAGTAGAGGTCACATGAGGTCACGCACACTGAATAAAATGAAGCCCTGATTAATCCCTACCCAATCCTGCAAACAGAATCCTACGGTCTCTTGTGGCTGATTTGATACGCATTTTCAAATATTTAAATTATAAGATGACGTCACGTGACAGGTGATGACGTCATCATGACGAATTTGTTTTAGGACCTTCCTTGCACCAATGCCTTTCATCACTGAAAGTTTCATTGCAATTGCTTATCGGGAACTATGAAAAAAGGTGCTTGGAACGAATTGTGTCTGAAAAATAAAAATAAAAACTTTCACAAAAACAATAGCTGTTTCGCTGCGCTTGCCGCGAAACAGCTAACTAGAGCTCAATTGCATTTGTGAACAAATGCAAAGCTGTTTCGCTAATAATATTTTCAAATTACTCAAGCGAATATGAAAGTTTGTTGTGTGTACATAATCAAGTTAATAAATACAATATTGAATGCCTTGTGAGATCCAATTCATTATCTATATATCTTGTAAAACTGTACCTTTAATTTAATATAACATGGCGAATAATGACGTCATGATGATGTCAAATATTTTTCGAATCAGTTATGACATATCAAGCCTGTTTAAAAAATAATTTAGATTAAAGCATGTTCCGTTAGTAATTTCTGACTAAAATGAGCAAAACATGAAAAAATCATAACAAATCGTGTGATAACGTCATCATGACGTCATTACAGGTTTAACAAGAACTTGCCCTTATCTAACGACTTGCCAAGTTTCAACTTAATCATACCTATATATTTGGAGATATACGACTTCAAAAAGTGCACCTTTAATGTCACGTCACGTGACCCCTGATGACGTAATCAATCTAAAACTTAATACATATGTTGGCTGCCTGACGGTCATCATGTGTATCAATTTTGAAGCGATTACACGAAACTTCGCAACACACATCTTCTCAAAGTGCATTTTGAACAGTTTTCCAACCACCGCTAGAGGGCGCTCTTTAATATTATTACGTCCTTTGTATTTTTTTTGGAAAGTACATCTCAGCCGGACACTAACATCGTTAAAAGCAACTTCATAACATTTAGCACTTTTGAATTACAAGGCACTTCCTGTTTCGACTGGTTTCGACCGGAAGTAGAGGTCACATGAGGTCACGCACACTGAATAAAATGAAGCCCTGATTAATCCCTACCCAATCCTGCAAACAGAATGCTACGGTCTCTTGTGGCTGATTTGATACGCATTTTCAAATATTTAAATTATAAGATGACGTCACGTGACAGGTGATGACGTCATCATGACGAATTTGTTTTAGGACCTTCCTTGCACCAATGCCTTTCATCACTGAAAGTTTCATTGCAATTGCTTATTGGGAACTATGAAAAAAGGTGCTTGGAACGAATTGTGTCTGAAAAATAAAAATAAAAACTTTCACAAAAACAATAGCTGTTTCGCTGCGCTTGCTGCGAAACAGCTAAATACAATATTGAATGCCTTGTGAGATCCAATTCATTGTCTATATTTATATCTTGTAAAACTGTACCTTTAATTTAATATAACATGGCGAATAATGACGTCATGATGATGTCAAATATTTTTCGAATCAGTTATGACATATCAAGCCTGTTTAAAAAATAATTTAGATTAAAGCATGTTCCGTTAGTAATTTCTGACTAAAATGGGCAAAACATGAAAACATCATAACAAATCGTGTGATGACGTCATCATGACGTCATTACAGGTTTAACAAGAACATGCCATTATCTAACGACTTGCCAAGTTTCAACTTAATCATACTTATACTTTTGGAGATATACGACTTCAAAAAGTGCACCTTTAATGTCACGTCACGTGACCCCTGATGACGTAATCAATCTAAAACTTCACACATATGTTGGCTGCCTGACGTTCATTATGTGTATCAATTTTGAAGCGATTACAACAAACTTCGCAACACACACCTTCTCAATGTGCATTTTGGACAGTTTTCCAACTGCCGCTAGAGGGCGCTCTTGTGTATCGTGACGGCATCGGTATTTTTTTTAACTGCACACCCTTGCCGGACACTAACATCGTTGAAAGCATTTTCATAACATTTAGCACTTTGGAATTACAAGGCACTTCCGGTTTCGACCGGAGATAGAGGTCATATGAGGTCAAATGATGACGTCATGATGACGGCAATTTTTTTTCGAAGCAGTTATGACGTATCAAGCCTGTTTAAAAAAGAATTTTGATTAAATCATGTTCCGTTAGCAATTTCTGACTTAAAGGGGCAAAAAATGAAAAAATCATAACAAATCGTGTGATGACGTCATCATGACGTCATTACAGGTTTGACAGGAACTTGCCATTATCTAACGACTTGCCAAGTTTCAACTTAATCAGACGTATACTTTTGGTAATATACGACTTCAAAAAGTGGACCTTTAATGTGACGTCACGTGACCCCTGATGACGTAATCAATCTAAAACTTCACACATATGTTGGCTGCCTGACGTTCATCATGTGTGTCAATTTTGAAGCGATTACAAAAAACTTCGCAACACACATCTTCTCAAAGTGCATTTTGAACAGTTTTCCAACTGCCGCTAGAGGGCGCTCTTGTGTATCGTGACGTCATCGGTATTTTTTTTAAACTGCACACCCTTGCCGGACACTAACATCGTTGAAAGCATTTTCATAACATTTAGCACTTTTGAATTACAAGGCACTTCCGGTTTTGACTGGTTTCGACCGGAAGTAGAGGTCGCGTGAGGTCACGCACACTGAATAAAATGAAGACCTAATTTATCCCTACCCAATCCCACAAACAGAAATCTACGGTCTCTTGTGGCTGATTTGATATAGATTTTCAAATATTTAAAATAGAAACCTTTAAGATGACGTCACGTGACAGGTGATGACGTCATCATGACGAAATTCTTTTAGGACCTTCCTTGCACCAATGCCTTTCATCACTGAAAGTTTCATTGCAATTGCTCTTTAGGAACTATGCAAAAGGCCGCTTAGAACGAATTGTGCGTTATTTCAATGACTTCCGGAAGTCTGAAACATTAAAATAAAAAAAACAAAAATAAAAACTAACACAAAAACAATAGCTGTTTCGCTGCGCTTGCCGCGAAACAGCTAATAATAAAAAAAACTCTAACAAAAACAATAGCTGTTTCGCTGCGCTTGCTGCGAAACAGCTAACTACATGTAGACATATTTGCATTTGTGAACAAATGCAGAGCTGTTTCGCTAATAATATTTTCAAATTACTCAAGTGAATATGAAAGTCTTTTTGTATTCTAAGCAGTTATAATGTATCAAGCCTGTTTAAAAAAGAATTTTGATTATAGCATGCTCCGTTAGCAATTTATGACTTAAAGGGGGAAAAATGAAAAAATCATAACAAATCGTGTGATGACGTCATTACAAGTTCAACATGAACTCGCCAGTATCTAACGACCTGCCAAGTTTCAACGTGATCAGACCTATACTTTTGGAGATATACGACTTCAAAAGGTGCACCTTTAATGTCACGTAACGTGACCCCTGATGACGTAATCAATCTAAAACTTCACACATATGTTGGCTGCCTGACGTTCATCATGTGTATCAATTTTGAATCGATTACAACAAACTTCGCCACACACATCTTCTCAAAGTGCATTTTGAACAGTTTTCCAACTGCCGCTAGAGGGCGCTCTTTAATATTATTACGTCATTGGTAATTTTTTTTTAAAGTACATCTTAGCTGCACACTAACATTGTTAAAAGCAACTTCATAACTTTTGTCACTTTTGAATTACGAGGGCACTTCCGGTTTTGACCGGTTTCGACCGGAAGTAGAGGTCACGTGAGGTCACGCACACTGAATAAAATGAAGCCCTAATTAATCCCTACCCAATCCTGTAAACAGAATCCTACGGTCTCTTGTGGCTGATTTGATACGGATTTTCAAATATTTAAAATATAAAACTTTAAGATGACGTCACGTGTCAGTTGATGACGTCATCATGACGAATTTGTTTTAGGGCCTTCCTTGCCCCAATGCCTTTCATCACTGAAAGTTTCATTGCAATTGCTCTTTAGGAACTATGCAAAAGACCGCTTAGAACGAATTGTGCGTTATTTCAATGACTTCCGGAAGTCTGAAGAATAAAAATTAAAAAAACAAAAACTTTAACAAAAACAATAGCTGTTTCGCTGCGCTTGCTGCGAAACAGCTAAAAACAAAAACTTTAACAAAAACAATAGCTGTTTCGCTGCGCTTGCTGCGAAACAGCTAAAAACTAACACAAAAACAATAGCTGTTTCACTGCGCTGCGAAACAGCTAAAAAATTAAGCATCACATGGAACTTGTTTTGGGTTTTATTTGTTTTCAGGCACACTTAGAAGAGATATCAAGAAAGAAACCAATTCCTGCTCTGTTAGATATTTTTACACATCATTAATAATTATGCTAATTTTTTAATTTGTAATTTTTCCTAATTTTGCCCTATCTATTATTATTTTCCGCACAATTAATGACAAATTAAGCGAAATCTTGCACACCACACAAAAATCATATCTCCGGAACCCTTTGACCTACAGAGATGTTCTTGGTGTCATTTTACTCCAGAAGCAGAGAGGAATTAGTTTATGCATAAACAATTAAATTTCAAGTTTGAGGTCTGAAACTTGACATTTCTCATTGACATCCCTGAGTCGGTTACGACTATCGCAACTTGATACAACCATGGAGGTAGGTAGTACCTCCATACTTCTAGAAACTATAAGGCTCCCCCGTGAGCCTAATATAGGGGTCTAACATTTTGGATCTCCGTAACGCTATAGATACGTTTTCAAGTGAACATTTTACGGTGGTTTGCCATCAATATCTACTATTTCCTTTGCACTACACAACACAATTTTTCCCCATACACTTAATATACATTCATAATGAATGCATTTCCTTTTTGTTGAGTTATGTTCAAAAACATTTTCAAAAAATGAAATTTACCATGCAATACTCACGGTTGTTTTTCCCTCATCGCGGCACTCGCGCGGCGTTCGCGATTTGCGCAAAAAATAAGACTGCGCGGTGTGCGCGGAGCCAAAAGACAGCGCGGTGTGCGCCGGAAGCCATTGGAAGGCTCCGCGCACACCGCGCAGTCTTATTTTTTTTGCGCAAATCGCGAACGCCGCGCGAGAGCCGCGATGAGAGAAAAACAATCGTGAGTATTGCGTGGTAAATTTCATTTTTTGAAGATTTTTTTGAACATAACTCAACAAAAAGGAAATGCATTCATTATGAATGTATATTAAGTGTATGGGGAAAGTTTGTGTTGTGTAGTGCAAAGGAAACTGTAGATATTGATGGCAAACCACCGTAAAATGTTCACCTATCAACGACCATTTTGAAAACGTATAGCGTTTAATACGGAGGTCCAAAATGTTAGACCCCTATATAAGGCTCACGGGGGAGCCTTATTACTAGTTTCTAGAAGTACCATGATACAACATGTACAAAATTACAATATCAGTTCAAAATGGCCGCGCTCAGTACACATCGAGGAAAGTAATTACAACGTTACTTACAGAGAACTCTGAATTCCTCCTGAATTTGCTTGGCTGAGTACCTCTGTTAGTGCCTTTGGTTTTAACATCTTTAAATTCGTCTTGATACTTTTTCTTCCAGCCACACAAAGAGAAAGGCTTGACCAAGCTGAAGCTAGCCGCGATTGCCAGCCGCGAATTCCCAATTTACGGCCGAAAATTCACCAAGCTGAAGCAGCTAGCCGCGAATTCTCAGCCGCGATTGCCAGCCGCGAATTCCCAATTTACGGCCGAAAATTCAAGCCGAAAAGTCGCGAGGCCGGCCAGCCGCGAATTCTCTCAACCAAACTAGTCTTACGATCGAAGCGACAACATTTACTAGACTTGTAGTTTTACAGTTATCCACTATTTCTTAACTTTTAACTTTAAATGGTAATTTTCAATTTTCTTTTGGCAAACTTTATGTCATAATTATTGATAAACCCTGGACCAAATTAAGTCAAGATAAGTGATTATTTAATGCTTTATTCGATCCTTGAACAGTTAATGGACTTCCCTATCAAATTCTGAAGATCTGTTGTCTTTGAAAAGACAAAGCGTCCCTTTAAAACAAAATGTACCTCACATAATTCATTTTATTTATTTGTTTAGTGTTTAAACATAAAAACAACTGTATATCACGTCTAAATATTCCGTTGCAGCTAACTAGACCCACTAATTAGTGCCCAATTATACCATTCTAAATGATGTGTTTTTCGTCCGATGTGAATGGTATTTTAAGCATAAAATTGACGAAGAGTGTCAATTTAAAACAAAATGTACCTCACATAAATAAGAAATATTTTATTTTTAGTGTTTAAACATAAAGACAACTTTATATCACGTCTAAATATTCCGTTGCAACTAATTAGAACCACTAATTAGTGCCTAATTACACCATTTTATATGGTGTGACATTTGTCCAATGTGAATGGTATTTTTAACAGAAAAGTTACGAAGAGCGTCACTTTAAAACAAAATGTACCTTACATAAATTACAAATAATTAATTTTTAATCTTTAATCACAACAAATACCTTATGTCACGTCTAAATATTCCGTTGCAGCTTATTAGAACCACTAATTAGTGCCTAATTACACCATTTTATATGGTGTGACATTTGTCCAATGTGAAGGGTATTTTTAACAGAAAAATGACGAAGAGCGTCACTTTAAAACAAAATGTACCTCACATAATTAGGAAATATTTCATTGTTAGTGTTTAATCAAAACAAACACCTTATAACACGTCTAAATATTCCGTTGCAGCTAATTACAACATCTATTTAGTACCTAATTACATAATTTTATATGGTGTGATTTTCGTCACTTTCGCATAATGTTTTTACTAAGCAATTTAATTATTTGTAATTTATGTAAGGTACATTTTGTTTTAAAGTGACGCTCTTCGTAATTTTTCTGTTAAAAATACCATTCACATTGGACAAATGTCACACCATATAAAATGGTGTAATTAGGCACTAATTAGTGGTTCTAATTAGTTGCAACGGAATATTTAGACGTGATATAAAGTTGACTAAAAATATTTCTAATTTATGTGAGGTACATTTTGTTTTAAAGCGACGCTCTTCGTCAATTTCTTAGTAAAAACATTATTCGAAAGTGACGAAAATCACACCAAATAAAATGGTGTAATTAGGCACTATTTAGTGGTTCTAATTAGCTGCAACGGAATATTTAAACATGATTTATAGTTGTCTTTATAATTAAACACTAAAAATCAAATATTTCTCATTTATGTGAGGTACATTTTGTTTTAAATTGACACTCTTCGTCAATTTTATGCTTAAAATACCATTCACATCGGACGAAAAACACATCATTTAGAATGGTATAATTGGGCACTAATTAGTGGGTCTAGTTAGCTGCAACGGAATATTTAGACGTGATATACAGTTGTTTTTATGTTTAAACACTAAAAAAATAAATAAAATGAATTATGTGAGGTACATTTTGTTTTAAAGGGACGCTTTGTCTTTTCAAAGACAACAGATCTTCAGAATTTGTTAGGGAAGTCCATTAACTGTTCAAGGATCGAATAAAGCATTAAATAATCACTTATCTTGACTTAATTTGGTCCAGGGTTTATCAATATGACATAAAGTTTGCCAAAAGAAATTTGAAAATTACCATTTAAAGTTAAAAGTTAAGAAATAGTGGATAAATGTAAAACTACAAGTCTAGTAAATGTTGTCGCTTCGTAAGACTAGTTTGGTTGAGAGAATTCGCGGCTGGCCGGCCTCGCGACTTTTCGGCTTGAATTTTCACCACGTATTGGGCCAGATTTTCCATCCGCGTGTTCGGGGGTTCGCCAGCCGCGTATTCAGGAAAATTAGAATCCATGCAGTAAAAGGCGGTGAAATTTCTGTCTCCCATTCTTTTCGAATTTTAACGAATTTTTTAATAATCTTGGTTTTTCAGTACAATTTTTTCGCTATTATTAAAAAACATATCGCTGACCATACTTGAAGGAAGAATTAGAAGATTTGGAGGCCTAATTAGTGAGTAATTAGCCGCCACAATTAGGACCTCATCATACAGACCATAATTGAAAACTGTTGGAAAACTTGCACTCGCTGTAAAGTAAATGTACCCTTCATGTTGCATAAAATATTAATTTTTATTGCATAATCTGATAGACCACACCGCTGGGCACACTTAATTTTGGAGGTGATTAAATCGGACCACTAATTAATACCTAATTAGCCGCTAGAATACACGCCATTTTCTATCACACGTTAGGGTATGTACACAAGACTTTATAATGAATGTACTCGCCGTAAAGTAAATGTATCCTTCATGTTGCACAAAATATTAAATTTTATTCCATAATCTGATAGACCACACCACTGGGCACACTTAATTTTGGAGGTGATTAAATCGGACCACTAATTAATACCTAATTAGCCGCTAGAATACACACCATTTTCTATTACACGTTAGGGTATGGTATACTTGTACACAAGACTCTATAATGAAATGTACTCGCCGTAAAGTAAATGTACCCTTCATGTTGCATAAAATATTAATTTTTATTGCATAATCTGATAGACCATACCACTGGCCACACTTAATTTTGGAGGTGATTAAATCGGATCACTAATTAATACCTAATTAGCAGCTAGAATACACGTCATTTTCTATCACACGTTAGGGTATAGTATACTGTACACAATAAGAATGTACTCGCCTTAAAGTAATGTACCCTTCGTGTTGCATAAAAGATGAACATTTGTTCCAGAATCTAAAAGACTGATACCCTGGGTATATCAAATTTTGAGCTGGCTAATTTCGGTCACTAATTATTGTTTAATTACCCACATCAATACAGACACCATTTGCCCTAGAGAACACGCACACATGCCTATATTCAGATAGCGCCCTCTTTTGATTCATCCTCCTTCATCCCATTCTAGTTTACCATGGGGGACGGAATCACCAGGGGACAGATTTACCAAATGGCACCGGCATCAGAATTTAGCACTTTTCGGGAGGTGCTCTAGATGCATACAGAAAACAATTATTTTTTTTGGGGGGGGGCGGGGTACACCAAAAACATATCCCCAGTCGCAGCTTCTTCTATTATTATATTTGATATTTACGTTTTGCAATACGCTTGACCAGACAAATGCTGCAAAAGGCTTTGGCCACATTGTTGAGATTTGCGCAGCAGAATTGTGGAAGTTCTTTGGGTGGAGGGCCTTAGGCAGAGGAACCAGTTCCCCTCCCCGCTTTTTTAAAGGTTTAGAGACAGATCCAATACTTTCAAAACCGGGGATGGGGTGGGGGGGGGGGGGCGGGGGGAATGTACCAGAGGTTGAAGGCAAGTCGTGGCGTCTGCGTAACAGCGTGGTGTCCGGGACCACTTAAAGGGCCCTGGAAAATGAGGATTCTATTAATATTATGCTCTCCGTGGTGCGATCTCAGGCAATAACTATCTGACCACTTGAACCATTTATTCAAGATCATACTAGTTGTTCTAGTGAGTCATTGAATCAGACATCTTGAGTAAAACAAACTGCAGAATACAATATTTATTCGTGGACGAAAACTACACTGTAAAAACGGCGCTTAGCGTTTAAACACATACAAAACATGTTTACACGCAAACATGTTTAGAAATATGTTTGTAAGCTAAATGGGTATCTCCTTAACATGTCAAAAAGCTAAACGTGTTGAGATTTGTTGTGCTTGTTTTAAGTGAAGTTTTGAATTTAAACACAATCAAAACATGTTTACACGCAAACATGTTTAGAAATATGTTTGAAGCTAAATGGCTACCTCTTTAACATGTCAAAAAGCTAAACGGGTTGAGATTTGTTGTGCTTGTTTGAAATGCAGTTTTGAATTTAAACACATACAAAACATGTTTACACGCAAACACGTTCAGAAATATGTTTGAAGCTAAATGCTATCTCTTTAACATGTCAAAAGCTAAACGTGTTTTGAACTGGTTTGAACATTTGAATACACCAGAATGTGTTTACATCATTGAATACGTTTGCTATTGGTATGAAAAAGCTAAGCAGCTAGTCATGATAGGCTTCCACGTAGGCATATAGGCCTTCCTTGGAGAGCGTTTTTGCTATATGGCATAAACACATAATTAAAAGGGTTTAAAATAATTCGCATTTTGGTAATACGTAACTTTACAAAGGTATCAAAAATGCTCCACACGTTTAGCCCCTCATGGCAAGTAAAATTGCTCAGGTAGCAAACGTACTAAAATGATGAACACACATTCTGGTGTATTTGAATGTTCAAACCAGTTCAAACCTGCATTGATCGCAACACGTTTAGCTTTTTGACATGTTAAAGGGATACCAATTTAGCTTACAAACATATTTCTAAACATGTTTGCTTGTAAACATGTTTTGTATGTGTTTAAATTCATCAGTTTGTTTAGAATGAAATGGGCGGGGTTTCATTAAATATGCACAAATATAGACCTTGGTGTTTATTCAAAACCATTGTAGGTATAACAGCCTTTCCTGCGCAGTAGTTTACACTTTAATGTGTGTAATTCAATTGAAGCAAATTTTTGTTGTATCATATCGGCCAGCACTTCAAAGATTCACACCATGGGTAGAAAGTAAAGCCCAAAATGTATATAATTGGAACGGATTCTGAGACTTCAAAATGACCGTTTTCAGTATGACTGAAATTATGGCATCATTGCTCCTCAAATCATCTCGATGAAAATCATCTCGATGAAAATCATCTCGATGACCGTTGAGATGATGATGATTTATCGATTCTCATGCCGAGCGTAGCTTCGGCGTTATGTTTCAGTAAGCAGGCAGGCGAATGTTGCAACATTTCTCTTTTCTTTTCTTCAGGTGTTTAAAAATTAAGCTTATTCTCTGAAACGTGTTGGATTCTAAACATGTTTAGCACTCACTATGAACCCTAAACACATTCAATCTAAACGTATCACAGGCTAAATGTGTCTCGGGGTAAACATGTCACAGAAACGCAAAATCTAAACATGTTGAGGGCTAAACGTGTGAAAAAGTGGGTACAAGCGAGGCGTTTAGAAATGTGTTTAGATTCTAAACGCCGTTTTTACAGTGTAATTAGGCTATGGGGTAATACAAAAAGCCAATAAATTAACCCTTAAAAGGGTCTCTCTGTCAATTAGTTTTAATATTACAGAAGAGGATTTGATTATAATGTAGCGCAAAATACGTTCCTACTGAGAACGATTCACTTCATGGGGCATTTAACGTGTGCTCTTTGAATTAAAAAGGCGCATTCGGTGTTTTCTGCTGCAGATGTCAATGCCGCCATTGATCTTGCAGCAGGGGATTAAAAACCGAAGATCGTAAAGCGCCGCGTGTACGTGTGGTGCTATAGCTATAAGAATGACAAAGGTGTTATTTGCTTTTTATGGGTTGATTAGTGCATGACACGATGATGATAATTGGTTTTACAGGAATTCAGATCCAACCTTATGAAGGAAGAAACATCGATCGGTTATAATATTTTCGGTTGGTGCCAACGACATGACAAACTCCAAATGCACCTTCGACAGTACATGTAAAGATGTTTGTGAGTTAGTGGACTCTGCAAGGGAGAAATACAGAGATTGCAAAGTAAGCATAATATGGGTGGTTTAGTTCTTTAAAATGTCATTATTCATCTCTTGTGTTGAATTCCCTTTTAAAAACACGTTAAAACATGCCTACCTACCCCTTACCCCTATCAACCAACGACCACAAATTAAGTGTGCCCAGTGGTGTGGTCTATCAGATTATGCAATAAAATTTAATATTTTATGCAACATGAAGGGTACATTTACTTTACTTTACATTCATTATAAAGTCTTGTGTATACATACCCTAACGTGTGATAGAAAATGGCGTGTATTCTAGCGGCTAATTAGGTATTAATTAGTGGTCCGATTTAATCACCTCCAAAATTAAGTGTGGCCAGTGGTATGGTCTATCAGATTATGCAATAAAAATTAATATTCTATGCAACATGAAGGGTACATTTACTTTACTTTACGGCGAGTACATTTCATTATAGAGTCTTGTGTACAAGTATACCATACCCTAACGTGTGGTAGAAAAAGGCGTGTATTCTAACGGCTAATTAGGTATTAATTAGTGATCCGATTTAATCACCTCCAAAATTAAGTGTGGCCAGTGGTATGGTCTATCAGATTATGCAATAAAATTTAATATTTTGTTCAACATGAAGGGTACATTTACTTTACGGCGAGTACATTCATTATAAAGTCTTGTGTACATACCCTAACGTGTGATAGAAAATGGCGTGTATTCTAGCGGCTAGATAGGTATTAATTAGTGGTCCGATTTAATCACCTCCAAAATTAAGTGTGGCCAGTGGTATGGTCTATCAGATTATGGAATAAAAGTTAATATTTTATGCAACATGAAGGGTACATTTACTTTACCGGCGAGTACATTCATTATAGAGTCTTGTGTACAAGTATACCATACCCTAACGTGTACTAGAAAAAGGCGTATATTCTAACGGCTAATTACTATTAGGTATTAATTAGTTGTCCGATTTAATCACCTCCAAAATTAAGTGTGGCCAGTGGTATGGTCTATCAGATTATGCAATAAAATTTAATATTTTATGCAACATGAAGGGTACATTTACTTTACGGCGAGTACATTCATTATAGAGTCTTGTGTACAAGTACATGTATACCATACCCTAACGTGTGATAGAAAAAGGCGTGTATTCTAACGGCTAATTAGGTATTAATTAGTGGTCCGATTTAATCACCTCCAAAATTAAGTGTGCCCAGTGGTGTGGTCTATCAGATTATGGAATAAAATTTAATATTTTGTGCAACATGAAGGGTACATTTACTTTACGGCGAGTACATTCATTATAAAGTCTTGTGTACATACCCTAACGTGTGATAGAAAATGGCGTGTATTCTAGCGGCTAATTAGGTATTAATTAGTGGTCCGATTTAATCACCTCCAAAATTAAGTGTGCCCAGTGGTGTGGTCTATCAGATTATGCAATAAAAATTAATATTTTATGCAACATGAAGGGTACATTTATTTTACAGCGAGTGCAAGTTTTCCAACAGTTTTTAATTATGGTCTGTATGATGAGGTCCTAATTGTGGCGGCTAATTACTCACGAATTAGGCCTCCAAATCTTCTAATTCTTCCTTCAAGTATGGACAGCGATATGTTTTTTAATAATAGCGAAAAAATTGTACTGAAAAACCAAGATTATTAAAAAATTCGTTAAAATTCGAAAAAAATGGGAGACAGAAATGTCACCGCCTTTTACTGCATGGATTCTAATTTTCCTGTATACGCGGCTGGCGAACCCCCGAACACGCGGATGGAAAATCTGGCCCAATACGCGGTTAGCTTCTGTCTGGTAAAGTACCGTATTTAGCGTTTTGTTTCTACTTTACCTTTCAAGAGTCGATCGTAGTAAGCCTAAAGATGACGGTTTTTTCTTCTCCGAACGTGGACATGTTGGTTCAGGGTAGCCTTATCCTGTTAATGGAAGTGTACCTATATTTTCAGGGTTTGTACTCTGTGATGTGTGTAACGACGCTGTTTTTGATCATGGGTATGGGTTATCGAAAGGCTAGATGTGGATCAAGGGCTTGCCTCCTGGTGCTCGGTGATATAGGAAGATCACCACGGATGCAGTACCATGCACTCTCATTGGCAAACGAGGGTTTCGATGTAGAAATAGTTGGATATGGAGGTAGGAACACAGGTCAAGTTGAAGTTATTAATCTTAGTAATGTTGTAACTTGTATGTATCGTAGGACGCCCAGTATTCAGGGCGTCCCTGAAATCGAGGCAAATCTTTTACCTCTCTGCGCGCGATGTAAACAGTCCCTAGATACAATTTTTGTGGTTTGACTTGCCAAGCAAAGAGTCTCCTCTCATTTGACCAAAACTTAGAAACATGTAAAGCTCCACTGGTTAGTTGCACTTGTAAATGCAAAAAGTTGTGGTATTTTAGGCATTTCTGCAAGGTACAAAAATATGTCATACTGTCGGGGCCATAAAAAAAACAATTCCCACCGAAAAAGTTTCATCAAACACTTTTTCAATTCACAGTTCACGATGATCAAATCATGTGACTGAACATTCTGCTGAGCATTCTGGGGAAAAAAAATACAGAAGCCACGTGCCTTATATAATTTTCTAATAGTCTGGATAATTTTTTTTTGTAACACTCTATCATTTTTTTTATTAATATTAAAATTTAAACATCAGCTTTGTGATTCGATTATCACTGTTTATTTATATGCTTTATTATAAATGTTAAGAAACATAAAAAGACACAAAACTAAATAAAAATAAGATTTGAAAGCCAAGAATTATTTACATTTTTTTTATATTTTTATATATTTTTTTTTAAGTTCTTGAAAAATACCATGGTTATTTTTAAAACTAAATAAAAAATATGTTGAATAAAATGAAGAAAACTGCTGGCTATAGAGACATACACTAAGTCTCACAGAACACTTGTAGTCACTGCAGATGTTTCTTCAACGTATGGCTTCACCCGGACACCATACTTTCTTGTTTGCATCGAAAACAGGTCAAACTCAAAACAAATGGGACGCTATTGAAGTCATCGAAGATCGGTGCGTGGTGTGAAAGTTTCAATGTCCATCACATTTTAGTATATGTTTGCATATTTCTTATAAACAAAGGAAGGTAATTAGGGCATCAGTTGATTATGGAATATTTTTATTTTTTTTCAATTCAAAGAAAAAGGCATACTACATCGAAAACCGGACAGGGGAGGATATAACTTTGTAAGTTACATTGGGTGCGTTCGATTAGCTTCCCCGTGTAACTAAAACTTACACGAGAGCGTTCGATTAGCCATCACGTGATACTCGTGTCTGCCCCGCGTGTAAGCCACCACAACCCCAGCTCGCGAGCGGGTCTGTGGTGGATGCACAGGTGTAATGACGTATCATACCAAGATGGCGGGGACAAGTTGAATTTGACGTGAGAACAAAAGTACAAAAATACACTCGATTTATCGTCATGAAACAATTATGAGAAATGGAAAGGAAACGTACTTCCAGGAAAACAAATAGACGGTGACTGTGTGCAAGTTATTTTATATTTTATAATTAAATTGTGTCGTTACGGACATTTTCCAAGTGAGCAGACGACGGAGCTTACACTTTTGTAGGTCCTGCCGCTACGCAAAAACGTTTGACCTTAATTTTCCCAGAGTGCCAAGCGAAAACACCACAGCGTTCGATTAGCCTCGTTGCGTGGCTAACACGAGTGTAAATCCCCGGTACACACGGGGAAGCTAATCGAACGCACCCATAAAGTACGTTTGCCATGTTTGTTAACCCCTACCGCCGACCCCCCCCCCCTAGCATTCAATCATAGCCCCATAAAACAAGGCAAATTAATTTATTATTGGGCAGGGCAATTCCATGATGGAGTGGACATGGCCCCAAAATTTCAAATCCTTAAAGGGACACGTTGCCTTCAAATCTCATGAAATTTTACTGTTAGGAGGTGTTCCTTATCCTTATTAAGTTAAGAGTTGTTCTTGCAATAAAACACCTTTAATGTGTAATAATTAGTGAATGGTGATTTAAAAAAACATTGGCCTCTGACCCCTCGACATCTTTCCCGCGAAACGTATATGTATTTCCAGCCATAAATACCATCGTCCATGTAATTTGGCAAAATGCGCGATGAACAGTAGTTAGGCTGTTGCTGTAGCCAGTGGCCTGGTAAACCTATCAGATGAACACTGGGTAACATACCATTCTCTACCCCTGAAGCTAGCTAGCTAAGTATTGGGCCCGAAATTGCCAGCCGCGCATTCGCGGAATAACCAGCCGCAAATTCTGAAAAATAGAACACATGCAGTACAGGGAGGTGAGTATAATAATAATATGGCTCATCTGTTCACCACCCTGTGTTGCATGTATTCTATTTTCGGAGTATGTGGCTGGTTATTCCGCGAATACGCGGCGTAGCTTCAGGTAGCTCGGTTTGTATGTACGTGTATTTAAACACCTACACCGTTCATAATTTATGTCAAAATGGATCGCCACAACAAAATAGATTTAAGACGTGTCCAAAAAGAAGAAACCTCGTCAATCAGGGTAAGAAAACTGTCATGGGACTAACCGCGAGAAACAACCAGTGTTGTTTATTCCAAATGTTTATTGTGGTCAGGAGGGATGAGGACTTAGACACGGCACATCACAGCAGCACTCTGATCATCGTTTTACGACTGGAAATAAGACTAGTAGGAACACGTCGGCCATATAAATTTATGGGAGTCAAAATCTTGACTCCCATAAATGGCGGACTGTGTTAGTTCACGAATAAAAGGAAAACCACACAGTTTTGAGGAATGTTTGTGTGGATCATTATATTCTACTTTTTAAACATCTTTCCGACCGTGTTCATTTCACGTCAAACGCTTGTTATATCCCAAAGCGCCCAATCCGAAGGCAACGTGTCCCTTTAATTGAAAGCCATCGTCCATAAAATATTGTTGCATATAGTTCAAAGTTTGTGGAACAACTTCACATTATTACATTGTCTTTAAAGTTTTTGAAGAAATGGTCATCTGAAGTGGGAAAGTAAAAACTAAAAGTACTTCAAAGATTTGCCCTTTTTTTTGTTTCATTTTATTGACATTTAGGTGATAATCTTGTTAGTTATTCATTTTCTATAATATATATAATTATAACACTACTATTGAGATTAAAAAGAGAAAGAAATAGCTTGACTAATTTCATCAAGTAGAATAGTTGCGATAATCGTAACCCTCCATCCTCCTGATGGTCGGAGACCGGAGGGTTACGAGACGGTGAGTTTTTGTCTTTTTTTCTTCAAAATATTTTGTCAATGATGTTTTGAGTATTATGAATGAATTCATTAGACATTGATAATCAAATCTGTGTTCTTAGAATTCATGTCATGATTTTTGAAAGTGGTAAAAATTGGGCAAATCTGGTGACTAGTCTGTCAACATTGGTCGAAATTGCACTTATGATCGAATCTTGTGCTCACCGTCTCAAAACCCTCCGGTCAAGACCGTCGGGAGGAGGGTTACGATTATCGCAACTACAAGTAGAAATGAATGAACATACAAAGCACTTGTGTTGTGGGCAGTGTAATTTGAGTGGATGTTAGACACTTCGTACCTTTTAATACCTTTTCGTACCTGGGACACTTCGTACCTTCGAGACACTTTGTACCGTCAGTCGAGTCACTTCGTACCGTCGGCCCTGGGGCCCTCTACTGTTGGATGTCATTAAAATGTCATCTTGTTATTTTAGTGAAGTTTTTTTTATTAACTGTTCTTTTCGACAAAACTAATTACAACTTATTTATCAATATTTATTGAATACGTTATAAGAAAAACACAAATATTTTCTTATTTGTTTTAATATTTTATATATATATTTTTTTAAACAATTATTATTTTTGACAAAAGTGATTTAATCGACAAAAGTGATTTAAAGACTAATCACAACTTATTTATCAATTTTTATTTATGAAAAATAATTATTTTCAATTTAAATAAATAATTGATATCTGTTGTTGTTCGGCAAAAGTATGTTTTTCAAACTTGTATTGGGTACTTCTTTTTGATAATTTAAAGATTATTTGAAGAAAAAAAAGTATTAACTTTATTTATTAATCGTTAGTTGGTGCTCAATTCATATCGAGTCTAGTCAGAACTGGTAATTAATGATTCTTTGGCAGCGTGTCCCTCTCGAAACGAGGCAGAAAAAACATAATCAGTTCGAGGTATGAAAGGTACGAAGTGTCTTGTATGAAGGTACGAAGTGACTCGGCTGACGGTACGAAGTGTCACGGGTACGAAGTGTCCAAAGTCACTTCGTACTTGTAAAAGGTACGAAGTGTCCCGGGTACGAAAAGGTAAAGGTACGAAGTGTCCTGACACCATGTGAGTAACCAAAATATGATTTTTTTTTTTCCCCCAGTGAATGTTTTTCTCAGTTTTAACATATTGCCACTTTATCTTTCTACTGATGATCTCAAATGTAAAAATAGGGTTCTTTATGATGTATGCATTAATAGTACAATTGAGTAAGGTAATGAAAATTATGGTAACGTGAGTAACCATGTAACGTGAGTAACCATACATATGTAGCGTGAGTAACTAGGCTAAACAAGTATAAGAGGAGACTGTTTCAGCAAATTGTATTTATGAGAGCAGG
Source organism: Leptasterias polaris (assembly GCA_037783415.1). NCBI lineage: Eukaryota > Metazoa > Echinodermata > Asteroidea > Forcipulatida > Asteriidae > Leptasterias > Leptasterias polaris. Next base: position 4,759,120 of record JAZGTN010000050.1, on the reverse strand, counting down.
AATATGCCATATTTACAAAAGAGTATGCAAATTTTCCCTTTTTAAGCAATATATAGGACAGCAGAAGATTACCCATGATGCATTGCACACTGTTCGATGAGCACATGGGTTTCGCTAAGCCCCATCAGTCTCATCCAAGACCAGTGGGATAGGCTGATGAGCTTATGTACAAGTTCTTGTTCAAGATGTAGGGATGCAAGATGGGACTGATTGTACTACTGATTGGTGTAAAGTGCACAATCACAATACGTACACGTACGCAATGATGCAATGCGCACAATCACAATGCGTCAACATACGATTTGTTGTAAATTGTAGTTGGCCCTCTTCTTTTTAAATAGAAGTTGCAAGAAATTACGAGATCGAGCCCTATTTTTTAGTACAAGGAAAGAATGTTAATGGCTACATGTTCACCATAGAGCTATATCATTACGGATAGAGGCTGAATCTTTTGAAACAGGAAGAGGTGACCAGGGGTTGTTAGGTCAGGGGAAATGGTTCAATGAGCATGCATAGAATGTCAGCCCATCCTAGAACCTTTGATTCAGGTGTTGGAACAAAAAAAAAACAACAAAAAACCAAGACATCAGCATATATATGTACTGTTGCCAAATCCAGGGGATTTTGTTGGGTTGAGCTTCTGCAACCGTTTCGCCACTTCTTCCACCGTAAAAACTACATCAAGAAGTTTCTTGCCATTGAACATATTATCGGGGACTGGTACATCACTTAAATCCTCATCTGTGAACACACTAGCGAAAAAAGAGTTCAGAATCTCTGCCTTGTCACCATCTGAATGTGCATTAAGATCCATCTTCTTTTAATAGATCCTTCACTACCGACTTGACTTTGGTTTTTGACCTCACATACCTCCAGAAGGCTTTAGGGTTAGTTTTTTTTCTCCTTGGCAAGATTTTTCTCGTAGTATTTCTCTGGCTTTTTTCATTTCTTTGGTGGCTTCGTTTCGTGCATGGGTATATATTCTTCATATACACATGTACATGTAGTGCTTGTAGTCTTTTGTTCTAGTATAATGCTGCCAAGCATTATATTTCTTCTTCACCTTTTGCATGACATCTTTATTAATCCACAATGGCTTATTTTTGTTCTGCTTCTGGTCACATTTGGTAGGATTTATCTTAGGAATGTGTTTTCCCATTGCATTCTTGAGTTTATTCTTAAAGAATATCCACGATTCATTGACATCAAGGGTGCACAAATCTTGTTCCCAGTTAACATCACTTAATTTGTTTCTCAGCATATCATTTATAAGCACCCCTCTTGTACAGAAATCTTTCCTTTATTTTTGTCTGGTCAGGTGTTATAAAGCAGTCCCAGTGGGCTGTTACTTTTCACTTCACTAACTAGTGTTTTGTCATTGGTAATTACTAGATCTAGTCGACTGCTGTTCTGTTCTATTCTGTGTTTAGTGTCACAATTGATCAGTTGGTGGAGATAATTATCCTGCAGACAGTGGATGAGTGCTGAACTACCATGGCCTTCACCTGCATTTGATGTCCACGATTCCCACTCTATATCTGGGTATTTGAAGTCCCCAACTATAAGAAGGTGGGGTTACTTCATCTTACTTGCTTTGTTAATTAGGTCTGTCAACTTACTATTATTCAAATCTGTAGAATTTGGACTTCTGTAGAATCAACCAAGTAGTAGTCTCTCTTCACTGTGCAGTATCACCTCACACCAAACACTTTCTTCAAAGTTTGAGCTGGTCAGGTCCTCAATGAGCTTAGCTTTTAGACTTTTTCTCATATATCCACTGTATTATACAAACTCCTCTTCCTGTCTGGCCTGACTAAAAGCAATCATAACCCTCTAATTCCAGTTCTGATTTATCGACACCAATATAAGCTTTCGGAGTGATCACTATGACATCTGTCTTGGTAGAGGATAAGATAGCCATCAATTCACTCCTTTTGTTAAGAAGGCTATCAGCATTTGTGTAAAAACAAACAAATCCACTTGATGCTTGCAAATTATCATCTTGATCAGGTGCTGTGCAGTGCTTACTGGTATCAGGAGTGCTTAATAAAGGTGAAACATCAATCAACTCATGTACAAAGTGCTTTTGAATTTTTTTTCACTGGATTAACCTCGAAAAGGATCGCTGTTAGTGGCTGCATCCTCGACTTCACTGGCTCGAGTTTCTGCTGAATCTTCATCACTTTGGCTTACCTTACTGAAGTCCAAGTCTTTAATTCTATTAATCTTTCCTTCCATTGTAAGTTTGGCAATTTCCCCTTTCCTTATTACGAGGTGTTTTTCACCTAATTCTCTTCTCCTCTTGAGTTCTTCTCTCAACTCTTTGTTTCTTTGTCTTTCCTTTGGCGTCATGTCCGGAGTAATAAATATCTCCTGGGTATTACGCAGTTTTTTTGCATTCCTCAGTACCTGTATCTTGCGGGGAACAGAGTCAAGAGTAACCTTTAACAATCTATGTCTATCTGGTATCCTCCTTCCTACATGTAATCTTACCACTGATGTCATTGTTGCATCTTGGACCCCTATCGCAGATAACAGCTGTTTAATATTTCCTTTATCTTCTTCAACTCTGTCCTTTGCTTCTGGTTGAGTTGACTCTGTCACCTGGTGTATGATAATATTACATTTTCTATTTTCTCTGTCTCTGTATTCCGCAAATGCCTGCTGTGCCTTGTCATCAATTGAGCTCTCCAATGTCACAACCTTTGTATTTAGGATGTTTAAATCTGATCTGCATGAAGTCTGCTCATCCTTCACTCCACTCATCCTTCACTCCACTCAAGACTTTGGTTAGATTCTTGATTGTAGGAATAGTGTGAATACATGAGTTGCATGTTCAAACAAAGCCTAGTATTTTGTCTTCCATATCCATGTCGTATATTCTGGAACCCCTGAACATACAAGGCATGACCATACAGCACAAAACTCACACTGCAGGGCTTTCACATCTTGATCAACTGAGCCTTTACAATTACAGCCTGAACAAAGGAGTTCTTCATCATCTTCGGTCTCAGGTTGCCCCTTCGTATTTTTCTGTTAGCTTGCTTTCGGCTTTGACTTTACATTTGCCTGCAATTTTTGGTTCTGAGTACTCCGATTTATTTCAGCTGAAGGCACACTTTTTACCTGCCTCCTTGTGTTTCTTTGCCTTCACGGCTAATTGGGTACCGGTCATTTTGGATCAGTCTTTCATAAATGTATAGCAGTATAGTACAATATCAATATCTCGGACTTCACTGCAACACCGTTTTGCTCTGCTCAGCATTCCAGCATTTGGCATAAGGAATGCAAAAGTTTAATAGCAGCTATCAATACTTAAGTACTAATACAACAGTTGTGATGATATCTAGCACTAGCAGCACCAAGTTTATACATGTATCTTGTAATGTTATGATCTTGCCTACATTGTACATCGCTGATTGGACATCATGGATATTTCATACAGTCAACAGTGCTGCAATGTACTATCAAAAAATCCCTCAATATCGCTCTAAAAAGGAACCATTCAAACTCAAAATGTTCATGGATAATCAGCAGATGTTACATAGAGTACGATTGCAGCATGATTTTTGACGTAAGGATGAGAAATAATTATAAAAGGAAAATCTTAACTGGAGCTTCTTCTCTGCCCGACCACCTCTGCAGCGCCCTTTGTGCAATGATTCATTACTCCTAGAACTATGCGCATGAGGTTTGATCCGCTATCGTCTCCATAGCGGTTTGAACCTCGTACTGTAGTTCTAGGAGTACTAGAGTCTATGCTGTATTTTTTATGTGTAACCCTAGCACTTGTGCTCTTGAACGAAATTAGTAATTGATATGCTCCTTGTGAACGCGACACAGAAACATTTCAGGCATTGTAGGATGATACCATGCCATCAGAATGGTATTGCTTATTGTGTGGTTATAAAGATTTGAATTTTTTTAAATAAGAATGTATTCCATGTCAAATCAACCGAGAATTTCTCTTTAAGTTGAGCTTGGATTTTTTTCAAATTTTAGGAATCGATTGGGACCCATGAGAAATGGCAAACAAATTTAAAGAAATTTGCTCTTAATAAACTGTGCAACTTCAAGTCCCGCGCGTATTGGAATGAGAAAAGACGTCAAAGAAGATTTTTATATATTTTTACTCAAATCTTTGTTTTTAAAATAATAGTATCTCATCTTAATATGACAAAATCTGAACAAAAAAAATATTCATTACAAATTTATAAAATTAGTTTTAGCTTTTACAATAAATTCACAAATAATGTGTTTATTATTATTATTGAAATAAAATTAAAACTTTGGGGACAAGGATGCTTAAAATATAAGTTATTTGATGTTAAATGAGCGTAAAATTGACCTGTGGCGCAGTTTATAGAGGACGCTGATGCCTCAACCATAGACTGCAATGAAAAGGCTTCACGTTGCAGTTACTGTAATATTAGGCAAGAGACTGATACTGAGTATGAGTAAGATACATGTAAAGGTTTATTGTATCAAGGCTAAATCCAAGATGGCTACAGACACCAAGTGTAAACATGTGACAACTAACCAAAACTGGTCACAAGAGGGCGGTATGACAATAACATAGAAAGGTATAATGTGCTCATTCTACATCTCCCCTTTAATAGTCTGATTCTAACTTGAATCTTTCAGGTTGAAATGACTGATAGCATTTCTCCCCCAATTTTTATTTTTATTTTTTTTAAACTCCAAACATTTTAAACCACTTGCTTTATTGAGTGTTGATGATGTTCCAAATGGACTGGAGTCTCGGGTGTTGCGTTGGGTGTGTGAACGAGTGCACCGCGGTTGCGACGTACTGTACCCTGGTCACTTTTAACAATGTAAGACCGGGGTGACTGAGTTTTTTCCACTATCTGACCTGGGCGTTTTTGGTCACGAATCCATACAGGGTCACCTGGTCGGAGAGTGGGTAGTTCTCGTGCATTGTGTCTGCAGTTGAAAGAGTGCTGTTGGGCAGATCGATAGGCATCTTCCTTTTCGCGTACTTTAGAGTGATTTGGCACACTTGGCATGAGTGTCTTTGGTAGGACAGGAAGCTGTGTTCGCAATCGTCGTCCCATCAGGAGCTCACTAGGGGATAGGCCATTTTGTAGCGGGGTGGACCTATAAGTGAGGAGAGCAAGATATGGGTCAGAGTTCTTCTTCAGAAGAGCTTTTGCAGTGCGGACGGCTCTCTCTGCCTCACCATTGGCCTGTGGATATCGTGGCGAGCTGGTCACATGCGTAAATCCATAGGTTGCTGCGAACTGTTGGAAAGTCTCAGCACTAAATTGGGGGCCATTGTCGGACATTACGACGTCTGGAATCCCATGTACTGCAAATATCTGTTTCAGTACATAGATCACGCTCTCTGATGTTTGTTCCTTGAGCTGTTTGATTTCCATCCACCTGGAGTAATAGTCGATCACTACGAGATAAACTTTCCCTTGGTGCTGGAAAAGATCTGTACCTAGTCTTTCCCATGGGCGTGACGGAAATGAGGCTGGCATAAGCGGTTCTTTGATCTCAGGTCGTTCCTTTGCACATGTGGTGCAATTTGTGACCATTTGCTCAATACTTTTGGACAGTCCAGGCCACCATACCGAAGTCTGGGATCGTGCTCGACATTTTGTGATGCCAAGGTGTCCCTGATGTATGCAGTCGAGGATTTCGAGTCGCAATGTTCTGGGGATCACGATGCGTTCGTCGTACAGGAGCAAATCGTCGACGATTGCGAGATGGTCTCGGCTCTGCCAATATTGTCGAAGCAACGGTGAGTGGGGCATGTATGTAGGCCATCCTTGTGTACAATATTGTCTGATTTGCGTGCATTCCTCATCTGCTCGCTGGGCTTGGCCGATGTCACAGAGGCGTTGTGAGGTTGCAGGCAGTGCATGTATTACAGAGGATGCGAAATTGTCAATCTCTGCAATGAGTGCGATGTCTGGCATACCGACTGGAGCTCGTGAAAGTGCATCGGCCGTAAGTTGATGCTTGCCAGGCACATACATGACGATCGGGTTGAACCGCATCAATCTGAGACGAAACCGTAGAACGCGTGGAGGCATTTTGGAAAGTTCGGTTGTGCTGAGTAGAGGGACCAGAGGCTTATGATCGGTCTCTACTGTGAAGTGTAATCCCAGAACGTATTCGTTGAATTTCTCACATGCCCAAGTTGTTGCCAAAGCTTCTTTTTCAATGACGGCATATCGTTTTTCAGTGTCACTCAGGGATCGCGACGCGTAGCAAATAGGGCGGCGATTGCCATCATCCTGTATTTGGAGCAGAACCGCACCGATACCTGTCTGAGATGCATCAGCTGCGATGATCGTTGGGCGGTTTGGGTCATAGTGAGCGAGGATTTCGGACGAAATTAGCATGTCTTTGACTCGCTGGAACGATTTTTGTTGCATCTCGCCCCAATACCAGCAATTGTCTTTCCGGAGCAGTTGTCTCAGTGGCTCGTTAATCTCGGCTAGAGCTGGGATGAATTTACCCAACTGGTTTACCATACCCATAAAGCGTTGTAGCTCTGTAATGTTAGTGGGTACTGGGTATTGAGCGATTGCTGTTGTCTTGCGTGTGTCCACCTGAAGTCCAGATGCGTTGACAATGTGGCCAAGGAACTTGATTGTTCTCTGCGAAAACTCACATTTATCGTTAAGTGTCAGTCCCGCGTCCTGTAAGCGTTGTAGGGTTGCTCTCACCCGACTGTCGTGTTCTGTCTGAGTAGTACTGTGTATGAGGACATCATCCATATGACAGATGACTCCATCGAGGCCCTCGAGGATTACTGACATTGAGCGCTGGAAAATTTCTGGCGCTGAGCTTATACCGAATGGCAGTCTGTTGAAACAGTATCGACCGAATGGTGTAATGAATGTTGTCAACAGTTTTGAGTCATTATCCAGTGGAAGTTGCCAGAAACCACTATTTGCATCAAGCTTGGTGAAAATCTTGCTTTTGCTGAGTTTAGCGAGGCTTTCGTCGACCGAAGACATAGGATGTATCTCGCGTTCCACGCCTTTGTTCAGCTGGGTGAGGTCAACGCATATCCGTATGTTACCATTAGACTTGGGTACAGGGACGATTCCAGAGCACCACGCGGTGGGCACTGTAACTGGAGAAATTACTCCCTGTGTTAGCATTTTGTCAATTTCGGACTTCACCTTTGGAAGTAACGGATGTGGGATTTTCCTTGGTGAGTACAGTCGAACAGGCTTTGCATCTTGGCGTAGCGTTATATGGTACTCATTCTTTAATCTTCCCAAACCTGTGAAAAGCTTAGGAAATTCTGACCGAAAAATGGATGATGCAGACCCGGTTTGAACCTCATTGATTCGTTGTATGAGGCCAAGTTCAACGCAGGCTGTTTTGCTTAGCAATGAGCATTTCTGGTTCTTGATGATGAATACGCGTTCTCTGATTTGCTTATGACGATACTGTAGTGTGGCGTTGATCATGCCTAGCACTTGGAGCTGAGTGTTACCTGGCCCGCGAAGTGATTGGTTTGTCGAGGTAAGTGTCAGTCCAGATAACCAAGGCTCATTGTCGCTAACAACGGAAACTGTCGCTCCTGTGTCCAACTTAAAGCTTGTGTTATGTCCGTTGACAGATACGGTAGCATTCCAGTAATCTTGATTACTGGAGATTTCACCGAGGAATGGCAAGTCATCATCATATTCGTGATCCTGCACTTCGTGAACTTTTGTGGATGTGTACCTTGTACTGCGGCACACAGCTTTGTAGTGTCCCCTTTTCTGACAGTTAGCACAAGTTGAATCTTTTGCTGGGCATTTTGAGCGCTGGTGGCTCTCTCTGCCACACCAGTTACATGAAGTTTCCTGGCTCGTAGTTCTAGGAGCACTTGTTCCCTTTTTGTTGCGTTGGGATGCAGTGCCAGTTGTACGGAGGTGATCAACTTGTGTGTCGCCTCGCACGATATCTCTGTTTTGTTTACGAGACTCAGCTTGACGGCAAAGCTGAACAGCTCTCTCAAGAGTGAGGTCAGATTTTGATTGTAGACTGTCAGAAAGTTTATCATCGGTGACACCAACGACAATCCTGTCTCTGATTAAGCTATCTTTGAGTTCTGCATACTCACAGTGATCTGCTAGCCTGTATAGGTCTTGAATAAATGTATCAATTGGCTCCCCTGGCTGTTGCTTGCGTTTGTTGAAGCGAGCCCTCTCCACGATAATGTTTCGGCGACCTTCGTAGTGTGTGTTCAATGCTTGTACCACTTCATCATATTTTGCGGTGTCCTCCGAGATCCTTAAAGTTATTAAGATATCGTCGGCACAATCTCCCATAGCATACATGTACAAGAGAGTGCTAACCTGTTCATGGTCCAGTTTCTGGTCCAGTTTCTGTCTGGTTTGAGGCACCAGTCATTTCGATGGCGTGGGTTCGTATCCCACCGCTGCCACCATGTAATATTAGGCAAGAGACTGATACTGAGTATGAGTAAGATACATGTAAAGGTTTATTGTATCAAGGCTAAATCCAAGATGGCTACAGACACCAAGTGTAAACATGTGACAACTAACCAAAACTGGTCACAAGAGGGCGGTATGACAATAACATAGAAAGGTATAATGTGCTCATTCTACAGTTACAGCATCTGGCGATTATCATTGCGCATTCAAAACAAGCGTTTACATAAGTTTTTTGATTGAAGGTGAGCACAAAATTCTTATTTTTTTGCAATAACCGGAAGCTCAGGTCAAGTTTAATTACTGGTTTTTCTTCGTTTTATTGTTGAATTGGTTTTACTGTCATATTTTTTATTACTTAGTATTACATTCCCAACAACATGTATAATTTTTATGGTTAGAAACTATGTTAAACTAATATAATTGACAAAACAAAATCTCGCCCAAGTAAAAATCCATATGGTTGGGACCACAATGGTCCCAGAAGTTTGACTGCGCACGAGACTTGCACAGTCTATTAGTGAGATACACGCTAATAAACTTTTAGCTAATTAGCGATACCTCACAAATTAAATTGCCCATATCTCAAGAAGTATAGCAAATAGAGACCTGGTTTTTGTGCCATTTTGAAGCTTAATACATGCCCAGGGTTACAAATGTGTATAAAAAACCTACCTCATAAAACAAACCAGAAAAAAAGTTACCATGGATTATAAAGTACAAAGATGAGTTAAATTTTTAAACAAAATATGTAGGCCTATTCTTCCTCTAATTCATGTCAGAGGTACCTTATGATTACAAGCTTCCCTGTAAATTTGGTGATGGACACTAACAGTTTCTGAGCATTGAGCAACATGTCCAGTCGAAAAAGCACTGTTTGTACACAATAATACATTCGGTACATTCAGTACAGTATGCATGTGCAGTAAAACCAGTAGTTCAGCAAATTTTGAAAAACCGATCTTGGTACATTATGTATCTGGAACGTGCTCCTTGAATTGAATAGTGCATGTGCCTCTTTAGGATTACAGACCTAAATGTTTTTGAACAAGTTGGTTTTTACCATCTACTAGAATGGAAACATAGTCTTTCATACATGTACCAGGCATCTGTCTGCTGACAAGCTCAGACAAATATAATTTCATGACAGTTTTCTCATTTTCTTTTGATGTTTTCCTTACTTGGCATGCTCGGGGTTGGGCATTGCCAGAATCCCCTGTTTCCTTGCCAATGCTGTAGCTTTCTTCACCATAGGCTATACATGTATGTTGATGTACCAAATTCCTCTTGGACCTCTCTTATTATTGTCCAGCTTTTTGGGAGCACGGTCAGCACTTACATTTTGTTAACCTTTTTCTCAGTTGATTCAAATTTGTCTTTGAGTTGTTGAATCATCTCTTGTCGGGCATCGTGGAGTTTGGTCAGTGACCTTCCTGTAGTTGTTTCTAACTCTCTCCTGACAGTGTCACCAATTTTCTTTGTCTTAGTTTTCATGTATTTTTCTGCATTAAATAGCTTTTTTGGAAAGGTGATTCCCCAAGTAGCTCAAAATGCTTATTCAATGTTTGTTGGTCACTCTGAGGAGAATGATATTCAAAATCCTCAGAACGGCCAGGCGTTGGAGCATCATCCTTGCCACTTTCTTCACTACCGCTACTAGTGAAAGTAATGAGTACTGGTATTTGCTCTTCCAAATATGGTTATCGTTTTGCCAGTTTCTTACAACATTGTTTGCAAATTTATGTGCTAGAAGACATTTTTCCAAGATGAGTTTCAATCAAGATGATAAACAAACATTAGGCCTACCATTATGCTTTTATTGCTTAGTTTTATGTGCTAAAAATTTTGAAACAACATTGATGTATGTACGTAGAGCAATTGTTAGCATTAAAAACCAACAAGGCAATGTTTTTTTAATTTATTAATTTCGGTTTAAAAACACAAAACGTGGTCGGTAGTATCACAAGGTTATACTTAAAATGACATGCTTACCAAACCAAACATTATACAAGACAATAACAAAATCACAAACCCGGCAAGCCAGATTAAAGGCCCTGTACACTATTGGTAAAATCGAAAAACACAAATGTTCACAGATTCACACATAACTTACATGATTTAAAGTAAGTAATGGTAGAAAGGATTCCTTAAAATATTTCTGCCTAAAATGCTATCGTTTCTGAGAAATGAGTAAAACAATAGTTTTTATCGCGCGCGATAATAAACTCGATGTTTGAAAAACAGAAAACACATAAGGTCTCTTTTCACTATTTTCTCGTGACCTCGATGACCAATTGAGCTCAAATTTTCACAGGTTTGTTATTTCATGTATGTGGTTGATTACACAAAACATGAACACTGTCTGTGATTATTTTGTCAGCTCTGCCAATCCTGTATAATACCTTTAAGAAATAACCAATTATTACTAGGATAAAAAATTTACTATAGCAAAAGTGAAAGTTATCACAGAGAAACAAAGATTAACAAAATACACAAGACGTAAAAGGTCTTAAAGACAGAACATACATTGTTTGTATACAATTAATACAAAAATGGAAAGCTAGATTAGATAAAGATTAAAAACTTTCACGAGGAGATGCGAGATTCATAATCTGGTTAAAAGAATTTAAAATAACCCCAAAATATGTAAACATTTATAGAATTCTGGATTTAGCTGGAATGGTGTACATGTTAAAATTAACATTAATTAAAATTATAATTAAAATTAACTTTACACTTTTACATCTGATAAAAAATACTTTCATAGAGTTAGTTCCACAACTCTGTAGAACAGACATCTGTTCTACAGAGTTGTGGAACTAACTCTATGAAAGTATTTTTTATCAGATGTAAAAGTGTAAAGTCAGTTTTAAGAGGGGAAGGATATTTCTAAATTTAGTGGATTTTAACAGTTTTTCACCCGTCTACTTTCAAGAGAGGGAAGATCCAAAATTGAAAGAGCTGTAGAGTAACTTTGATATTGTTTTACCATTGAATAATGCTGTTGAGGCACAGAAAATATGCCAGAATGATCGATGATGATTCTAAAATATTGTCTCTTGCCATTTTGTTTTTTAATGATGCAAAATATGGTAGCGCAGGAAAATGAATGTAAACCAACACATGCAATATGTAATGATTCCACACTAGCTTTATGGATACTGTCGGTGAAACAGACAATAAACAATGTCGGCCTTTGCACTCCAAAATACAAGGTTCTATTACATGGAGACATTGGTTTCTGCGGCATGTGAAAGGTCATCCGAATCATGTAATCATTAACAAGCATTTAGATGATGTAGGCCTAATGATTATTTTAATTTGAAACCATGTTTAGTTATCCAGATTCAAATTTTCTCAACATTAAACGTTTATTTATTTTAATGGCGTCATCAATGAGTTTATCATCTCTGCAAAAAATTGTAATTTTGTTTTACACACTAGGGGTAAGTTCATGATAGGTTTCAATTCTGATGATTGAAATTTAATTTGTTAAAATTAGTTTTGACCAAAGTAAGGGTCAGATTGGGTTACGCTTTTTGAAAGATCTTTGCAAAGATTGTGTACACTGTATAATGAAGCAATTATGGTTATCAAGATGTGAATTTTTTAATGTTAATGTTGACTTGATGTTATGACAGTATCGATGATGTCATCATCCTGACTAAAAATGTGTGTTTCATTTACACACAAAGTACATACTATTCAAGTTTAAACCCTTTTGGTTAATGAGATATGAATTTTGTAAAGTATAAAACCTTTTCTGGTTTTGACTGATTAAGTCAATTGAGGTCACACTTTGTGTAAGATATTGAAAAAACTTCAAGAACTTTCATAGTTTTAAATGTTAATGTTACGATGATGTCATCATCCCCAAAAAGTTACGATTTTTTTCTACACTACCTGTAAGGTCTGCCCCCGATTTCACGAAACTCATCGCAAGAAGCGATGCATCGTATGGTTTGCGATGCGTCGCACACCTAAGACACGTCGCGGCTGCGACGAGTTCTACATTCCATTTCACCATACACGTCGTAAGCGCGACGAGTCGCAACTCAAAACCATTTTCACTCTTAATAAAAACAACCCTTTGGACGAGGATGAACTGCTAAAGTTGTGTGGCTGTTTTGTGTTGTATACAACTTGGTCATGAAACAGTCGTGTATACATGTAGTTCATTCAAGATGGCAGACACTCAGTACCGCTCCACGCACCATGGACGCATCGGCGAGAAATCATGGAAAATGATTGGAGGAGAGTGAAATGTCGTCTGCTAAAAGTACTCAAAGTATTAAGTATTGTTGTTGATAAGAATTTTTGTCGATCTTTTGGGTTACATTTTTAGAAACTACATGATACAAGTATTCCTAGTGCAAATTATTACATTACAGCCATTTTGCAAGCATTTGCGCGAAACATCGCTTTCTTAAGACAACCCTTTGGGTAGTCGTAACTTACGACGTGTTCTTCCTCGTAGTCAAGGAACTTGCGACGTATCCGACGCATCGTAACTTTGATGAAATCGTTTGTATACGCATCGCAACTTAAGACGTGTAACCGGTCGTATCTTGCGTTTACGACGCGTCGCAGCGCTTCGTGAAATCGGGGGCTGAACTGATAAGTTTCAAGTCTAGACGACCTTTACCTTTAGCGAAAATTGCAAGAGAAGGTTCAGGGATAGAAGAAGACGCAGACAAAAAACCAGTTACAATAACATTAGGTTTTCAGCTGTACGCCGAGCACCTAAAAAAAAAGACAGTACAAAAACAATACATTTTGGCCTTTCAGACAACTCGTCTGTCGAACAACTTAACATTTGGACAACTCCACGGGTCACACAACTCGACCAATCCGACAACTCGACAGCTTGACAAGTTGTCAGATATGAAGACAACTTGACACGAGTGCCAAGACAAGTCGACGTGTGAATGACTGATCTCCGTTAGTGACAATGTTTGCACAAATTCCTGCAATTTAGTAGTAATTTTTGTGACATGAATGTTCCAATGATTTATATTTTCTTTATTTTATTACACTTCTTCACAAGCACAACACTACAAAAAGAAAATAGGCCTACAGGTAACAAGATGAATAAATTGCTCAGTAATTATGAGAGACCTAATTTGCATTGACCTCTATTGCCCATGTTACAAAAGTTTGGCTAAAAAATTGTATATCAATCTTTGGTTTAAAAAAAAACCTGACTTGATGCCAGATTTTAATCATTAAATACTTGAGTCAATCACATACCGACTTTCGTTACTTATTCATGCTGGCTAAATGTTAAGTCACTTCAAAATTTGCAATATTCTACACAATTGCTTTTAGTTAAATTTGTTATTAACACTTTGAAATTATACACTGTTTACTCACAGGATCAAAGCCTCATGGAGATCTACTTGTGAATGGCAAAATTAAATTACACATAATGTCAGACACACCAGGATTTCTAAGAGGTAAGTACATACTCACTTGCCACATTAGACTATAGAGAAAGACAATACGAACCTGAAGAGTTGTTACAAGTTTACCACAAAAAATTGTATTATATAATTTGTAAAGTCCAAGTTGTTTTAAGGCAAAGTTTACCCTTGATTTTTGGAACCGTTCGATTGTTTTAATCCTATATAAATGTAGATATATTCAAGAAAATTAAACTGAAAATTTCATTTCAAAAGGTGGTCGCATTTTAAAGATATCGTCGAAAATCCGGAGCGAATATGTTCTCGCAGGAAGAACAATCCCCGAATACACAGGAATACACAATCTGAGAAATGTTTCTGACAGAAACATTTCTCAGATTCAAATTTTGGGTCATAAAACCTAACCACAATTCTTCGAAGTAAAATGTTTCTCAAAATGCTTTATATTATCAAAAGCTGATGTTGGCTTCTAACCGTTATGTTTTTATTGCCATTATTTTAAAGAGTAATTACCAAATGTATACCTATCGTAGCAAGATACTGGACTTGGAGTAAGGGAATAAAAGAGTGGCAATATAGAGTTTATAGGCTACATGTACCAACCCTGATTCATAAAACTACTATTAAAAATAAACAATTAACTGGTGACACAAATTCAGTCATAACTAGACTTAAGTTTTTGTTTTAAAACAAAAACAGGGTGTTCGGCATGTGTAGCGTTTTTAAACGACCAGTCCGATTATGTGTAATAGGCTGTCAGCTCGCTAACGAGAATGACGACATCATAGTCAAGTTAATTTATTCAGGTGGCCGGTGTAGGACGCCGGCCGGTGTAGGACGCCGGCCACAAGCCCTTTCGTGAGAAAAAAGTCCAATCCGTGACTTCACACATCTGCCACAGTGCCGACACTCCAAGGCCGGCAGTGTGCAGGCTGCAGATGCCAGAGGGGGTAGTAGCTCCCGTTCATGACGACGACGCCGTTTAGCATCTGCATCTGTTGCTCTTGCCACTTCAGCTGCAGCAGATCCAGCTTGCACTGCAGCTCGCCAGGCTGTCCTATTCTTAGCTGTACTTTCCCATTGCTGGACATCGATACCAGCAGCCTTGAGGTGTCTTTTCATGCAGTCAGAGTAGCGGAGTCTTGGTCGCCCAACATTGCGTTTACTGTTAGATAGCTCGCTGTACATCACAGCTTTTGGCATTCTGTCATTCTCCATTCTGACCACATGACCGGTCCAAGAAAGCTGTCGCTTCAGGAGCATTGCCTCGATGCTGGGTAGTCCGGCCAGCTGTAGTACCCTGTTGTTTGTCACATGTTCAGACCACTTTACACCAAGGATGGTTCGCAGGTGCCGTAGGAAGACCCTGGACAGGCGGTGAATGTGTCTACGGTAGAGCGTGTAGGATTCTGAGCTGTACAGGAGGCAGGATAGTACAACGGCTCTGTAGACCTTGCACTTTGTCGCTCTGGTAATGCTGTGCCTACTCCACAGCCGGTCACGCAGGCGGCCGAAGGCAGCACAGGATGAGCGGATTCGCATGGACAGCTCCTTCTCCAGACTGCAGTCATTGGAAATGGTGCTACCAAGGTACACGAAGGAGTCCACGATCTTGAGTGGCTCGCCATTTAGCACGATGTTTGGCTCAATGTATGGAGTTCCAGGAGCTGGTTGGTAGAGTACCTCAGTTTTTCTGATGTTGATAGTCAGCCCGAAGGAAGCAGATGCTGCAGCAAACTTGTCCAGAATCTTCTGCAGGTCCTGCGCAGAGTGTGAGACAAGGCCAGTGTCGTCAGCGTAGAGCAGATCACGTGCGCACCGCTGATGGACCTTTGTCTTGGCTTTCAGACGTCTTGTGTTAAAGAGCTTGCCCTCAGTTCGAGTTGTTAGATAAACGCCCTCAGTGACATCCCGGTTTGCAACATCCAGTACAGCGGTCAGGAAGAGGGTGAACAAAGTAGGGGCCAGGACACAGCCCTGTCTCACGCCCTGTGCAACAGAGAAAGGGTCTGAAGCAGGCAAGGTTTGAAATAAGAGTTTGCCTTCTCCTAGGTGGGCTGCCTCCCATAGCTTACGAGCCCCACCTGCCCGGGTTTGAGATCAGAGTACCTTCTCCTAGGTAGGCTGTTTTCCAAGACTTACGAGCCCTACCTGCCCGGAGCAATCTGGTTTTAAGGCGCCAGAAACCCGCCTGCACACCTCTGCCCACGGTTCTAAACAGGGATCGGCACGTGAAGCCAGGCAGTAGGAGTTTGACTAGGAGAGGCTGTTGGAGACGCAGACCATATGGGACATGTCATGGGCGTGAAGTGGCTCAGTACTTCACACAATCCCGGTCATTCCTAATCCTTTGACCCCCCCGATTACGTGTAGATTGTAAAAATCGAACATGTGGTTCATGAATTATAATTATAATTATAATTTTTCCCGTTACTAAACTTCAACTTCCGGTTTCAAGGTCAAACGGGGTCACACTCTGTGTATGATCAATTCAGTTTTTGAATACCTTTATTATTTATGTAGATAACAAAAGTCCAATATCTGGTTCGGGAGTTATGATTTTTTCAAATACTAAGCTTTGATTTTATAACAAATTGTAAAAAATCATTTGATGACGTCATCATGACGTCACTTCACATTTCACAAGCATCCCTACTGAGTCTGTCGCAAAAGATCAGCCAGCAATCTGTACATTGACATGAAAGAAAATATTCACTTGCTAAATTTCCCTAGATACGTATTATATTTGCGGATAATTGAGCCTGCAGACGACATTTTCCAAACAGTTTGAAGCCAAAAAAGTTGCACGGCATCGACTTACCAATCAGCCATCTTGAATCATGTTCTGCAGAAGGTTCAGATAGCCGTTTCATTAAAGAAGCGATAGAGGCATCAAATAGCCGCTGCACTATAGCGAATTCAACCTCATCCGAGAATTATTTTGCGGTAGCGCTGGACGATATCACGATATTATCGTCGCGATACGACATTGAAACAATATCGTCAATATCGATGATTGTTTTTTTAAATATCGAAATACCACGATATTCACGATATTAAAAAAATAGACGATATGGTTCTAAAGAATGCTGTTTTCAGTCATAACGTTCGGCAAAGGTTTTTAACTTGCGTAAGCCATTCAATATTTTGGACGGCGACCAACCCTACATCATTCGTAAACAACAGATTTTTTTAAAAACCAGACGCAGTTGAATATGGATGGCAGGGTAAATTACAATATTCGAAGGAAACTGATAGACTCCATGTGCCTTCCCATCTAGCCATGGTTGTCTTTCTTCATGGTATCGCCGAAAGCAGCACGAACGTGATTGGCACAGGCTGATTGGCTGATTTCTGACTAGCCGCTTTCCGATTGGCCGATTGGTGTGAATAATTATGACGGAATGCTTCTCCACAGTGCTCCCGTCCTGAAGTATTTATCACCTCGATCCCGCGGATGTGCTTGCTCCTAACGTGGTTAACTTTATACTTAGGGGATGAAGGAAGGGCGTGTACATGTAGCCGTGGGAGCGAAAAGGCAAGGGAAATTCCCTTGGTGAGAAATCACCTCGTGGTCCGTAAACGTCGGGATAACGTATTTACATAACGTGCACATGGATGTACGTATCGGTATAAAAATTGAGGCACCAGCTTTTAGGCCAAATAAAAAAAAATACCAGTTGATCGTCCTGATTTTTCCAAAAAGAGGAGGATGAGGGCCTTATTATTTATTATTTATTATTTTTTTCCAAGATGGCCGCCAAGTATTTCAATTCAAACAGGCCACCAATTCTTCAGTTTGAAATCACCGCTAACTTTCTTTATATCTATTTGTTGCATGAGGACCCAGGTTAACAGGGATTATTACACTAAGATGAACATGAATATTAATAATGACTCTGTAAAAATAATGGTACAAATACACTGCTGAGTTGATGTTTCAATGTTTCTTAGTCATCAATTCAATTCAATTAAAAATCACATTGCAACAAAAATGTTGAATTGAGTGATTAAAAAGAAATACACAAACAAATTACATGAAACATTAAAAAAATTACACCAATCATTAACAATTTACATTCAAGAATACTTATAAGATTAAATTAAGAAACAATGTTTCAGAAGCGAATATTCACGGGCGTAAATCCTGGGGTGAGGGATGGCGGATAGGATCACCCCCACCCCCCAGATTTTGCCAAGTGGTGAAAATAAATGTGCTTATTATTTCACTAATTATTAAAAAGTAAACAATCAAAACATGGAACAGCTTGTCTCAAAATAACATGCACCCATACCCTGGGACCTCTTTGACAACAAAAATTGTATGCATACATGTACTATTAATTGACACTGGCAAATATGGTTAAATGACACTATACACCCATTTCTGGAACAGCAAATGCTCGTGTTTTTCTTCTTTGCTGTTTTACCTGCATTCTCACATGCACTGCATAGGGGGTACATGTAGGTGGCGTTTGTTACATTCAAATTGTGCTCGCTGCCACAATATATGCAAAGTGGATCATTAAATGTTGTATAATATGGCGCCTCAATTGGTGAATTACATGTCAATTTGTCATTGACAAAAACGCTGCTGATCACTGAATCCTGGTCTCCTTCTATGTCTTGAAAACAAGCTCCACACGAATACGACAGAAGATCAAGTTCACGCTCTAGTTTCAGCTTCTGCTCACGCTTGACGACACGTGCTGTATAGCAAACTCTCCATTTCGAACATTCCTCACACTAGTAATGGTAAAAAAAATATATAATAAATAAATAAGTAGGTTGATCACATCTTCAAAATACAATCAGAAAGGGTTAGACTTCAAAAGATGTAGAACAAATCGCGTGGCACACAAAGTTGAGATGTTGATAATTACAAAAGATTGTCAATTTTTGCAATTCTGACAATGCCTAATTATTTTAATTATTTCTTTTGACAATCGCGGAGCCTTTTCTGCTCCCAGCATGCTAGCTCCTACATGTATACTCCTGTATACTCGATACACATATCGGTTGGGTTTAATAAATGTACCTGAACCAAAAAAAGGTTTGATAATTATTTGAAAAGCTTAAATAAATGCACATACCTGTACTACCTTCTTCACGTTCTTAGCTTTCTGCGTTGAGGGAGAGAATGGCATTCTGTGGCGTTGGTTGGCCTGCTGCAGCTTCGATGGAACATGCATTTCGGTGTTCGCTGCTTCTTTACCGTACAGGGCCTATTGAAAATACAAAACAAAAAAGGGATTACAAAATGGATGATGTTTACATCATTTTCGACAAGCAAGAAATAGAGTTATTTCGTGTGTAGGTTGAAATATGCAAAATGCAAAAAGTAAAAGGACATTTCTCACCTCAAAATGCTGGTACTTGTCCTGCTGTGGGATTGGAAAAGGCAGATGGTGAAGTTGTGCAAATACCTCTGGTGCAGCTCTGTGGGCTCCACACAGACACTCAATGTCACCACACTTCTTTATACTGAATTGATAGTGGCCCTTGCTGCAGTGGTCGGCAATAAACTCCTTTAGTTTTCTCGATGGCTTACAAGGCTTTGATGAATCGAGAAGAACAGATGGAACAAACTCCTCATCAATCCTTGTGAGTTGCTGCCCTAAATTCAACATCTCTTCTCTTGATGCTGCGCTGAATACCCTGAACTTCTTTTCCTTTAGCTGCAACCGCAAAAAACAGTCACTGAGAATACTTATTGCAGGCTCAATGCACTCTTTTACCTCCTCTTTTACGGTTGGGTTATTCTTGGCTAACTCCCTGATTGCCTTCAAGTTATTAGCTGCTTTCAGAGTTGCTTCGAGTGTTGCCGTCTCACAACGCATGACGCCTACCCCTTGAAGACCCAGATTTAGATTGGACATGATGCGCTCTGCTGGATTCTTCCAGGAGTGGTGTGGTGGTGTTTGGACTAGGATGAGCTGGTCCAAGTTCCTCTCAAGAAAGTAGGCAATTTGAACAAGTTGTGTTCGTGGAAATCTAAGGTTATGGTCAGGTCCGCTGTCATGGTAGTGGCACTCTACGGGCTGATTTTTTCCATCTGCCTCCAATACTGCCTTTAGCTCACAAGCATGCCTCATTGCTGAGGATGGTTCAAAAACATTTTCTTTAAGCCCGACGTATACTTGGCCATCATAGAAAGAACCGTCAACTTCTTCAGGAGTATCAACAATGAAAGACACTGACGGTGACAAAGAAAATTTAGTGAAGTCATGGTCCCCAACTTGCATTGTTTGATTGAGTCCGACAAGTACCCGTTTTCCCCTCTCTACTGCTGCAACGGGGAACCCTGGCTCTCCAACTTTTATGGTGTGTTTATCATCTTGGCATATCATTGTGGTTATGTTACGAAACTTTACACAGAATTCCTTCTGGTACTTGAAGACTGCTGATGCATAGTATGCATCTATATGTTGCTTGCGGAACTGTCTGGCAGAAACCATCATTTTTATCTTGATCTTTCCAGTATGTCTGTGTGCAGCTGCAGAGGTTCGTGTTGGCCAGAACTGGAGACGTAACCACTGAATAGAAGGTATGGGCATCCCTTCTGGGCAATCTTTTGCCACCTGGTCAGGTAAGTCACGGGCACTTATTGCAACTGCTAAATGTGTTATAGAGTGTCCGTCGTCATCAACTTGGTCATGACGCCGGTCATCAACAGCCGTTTCAACTTTTTGTTGAACAAATTCTTGACATTTCTGGAGGAAGTCTTGGTACTCTTCTATGCGCCCACTACTGGTTATTCGAAGGTCCCATACCAGGGTTGGATCTTCCTCTTCCAGCATTTGCTGTATCCTTTCATCAACCTCTTTTTCTGATAAAGAATCTGCTTGAGATGCATCTCCAGTTAGACGTCGGTAGGCTTCACGAAGAACACCACTTTTCACACCAGTTGCTCTGCCAAAGTGACCAATGAACTCTCTCCTCATGGAGCGGCTGTGAAATATGGGGAAATCTTGCTTTAACTTCTCTTTGTTGCTGTCATTTTGTTTTTGCTGCTGAGTCTCTGAATCCAACATGTTGATCTTCCAGATGAAGTGAAGATGCGTCTGCTGTCCAGTGTACGAGTATCGGACAACCTTACATGGAAACAACAGCCCATCTATGTACTCATTTTTTCGCCTTCTGTCAACTGGTGCATACTCATTGACGAATACTGCCTCATAAGGCTGGGCATGAAGTAGAGCGCTGTGGAGACTGCGGTAACGAGCTCTCTTAATGGTGCTTATTATGATGTTAGCTTGATACACTTCCCATTCGTCAACATCTGAAGCTGTACGTTGAACTTTCCTGTTATGTTGTATGGTGCTGGCTGTGGTGTGTTTCTCCAAGTACGAAGCAAATTTGCGTAGGTTGTCGGCAAAACGCAACAAACTTTCCCGTACCCCTTTCCACTGATTTCTCTTTATGTATGGACTTCCACCTACCTCAAACATCATCTGTGAGAATGAGACCAACTGGTTGTACTCCATATTGCTGTGAGCTCTTTTTCTATGCTTGGTCTGTTCAGGTTGATTGTAGTTGATGAAGTGACTGAACATTTCAGGTACAGCACAATCACGGTCTTTCAGGGTTTTATGATGACCATCCAATCCCCATAGCACATCTGATACTTTGTTGATGAAGTTGCATCCTACTTGTTTGACTGCATCTGGTGCCCATCCTAATTTGTTACGTTTCAGCCACTTCAACAGATCATTTTTCAAAGTGATCTTTTTGTTGGGTTTCAGCTCAGGAAATGGCTGCGGGACACTTTCATAGTTTCGCTGGGCATCCATCATCACAGTGAATGGATTGATGGTAGCAGGTTGGCCATTAGCAGGTGGTGGCTTATCCACTTCAGAGATGACAAATTCTATATAGTGACCCAGGCAGGACACTACATCAGATAATGCTTCATTGGGGTTTGCCGAAACATCCAACTTATTCTTGGATTCACCAATGTTGACCTGAACCTGGAAAAGTATAGTTAGAAAAGAAATACACTTTCTCAAAATCTATTTGTGTGCAGGTATTTTTCAAAGGATAAACAAAATAGTAACACCTCACCCAAGCAATCAGAAAAATGCAGAATACATCCAGAGACACCAAGTCAGATTTGATCATGAACAAATACTTGTGAAATTAAAATGACGTTGGATCATGTACCGGCACGCCAGAAAAAAATATTTGAAAAAAAAAAAAAAAAAAAAAAAAAAAATGATGTGGGTCATGTACCCGACACATCATGCAGTTTACTATTTTTTATAATTAATATTTAAAAACAACATTTTGAAGATTCCCTAGGCTTGGCTAAATAAAAAAAACTTTAGCTGAAGTTCAAAAAAATAAAACAAAAAGAGCTTTTGAAGTTCGAGTTGGATTTGTAAATACAAATGTTTGGCTACACCTGCGCTGCACTAGTTCCTTGACTACATCTTACACAAACAATGCACACTCACCTGAGTAGTCTGGTACTGGTCAGACAGTGCTTCGCCGTTGTCGAAGTCTCCCGACGCATAGTCCGAGAAAATATCGACAAGACGTTTTTCGTCCCCTACTGACCGTGCATACCAAGGCTTAAGAATTTTGCTTTTGGTGCGAATTAACACACACACAAAGACCATCTTGCAGCTCACCTCTGATAAATTTCAATCTGAAAAAACCGTGTTCAGATTGAAGACGCCACACGAGATGCGTGGGTCAGCAACGCGGCAATGAAGACCAACTCGACACGTTTGAAAGAACTCCACAGTCGAGTCAACTCGATCAAAACTTACAACGTAAGATAACCGGTCGAGTTGTCTCAATGGTCGAAGTGACGACCGTAACCCTTATAGCTAAACTTCGTTCCCATGGATGATCGATCTCGCCGCACTATTCGATACGGCACGCTCCCATGCATGGTAGCGAGGTTGCATAGAGCTATGCTCGTATATCTTGCACGCACGTACTGGAGCCTGCATGCAGCGTGCCGATCGCCATAGCTGGCCCCATAATAAATGCGGTTTTGTGTTTTCCGACCCCCTTTTTTGTGTTGCAAATTCTAAAATATCGGTAAGTTTACATCAAAAATAAATAAAAAAATCCAAAATTATGTCAAGGGTGGATTAAAAATACAAACAAATATTGTCTTTTTTAGGAAAAATCGAAAATAATAAATAATTAAAAAAAGGATGCGGCCTCAAAAAAGGATGCGGGCGGGGACGATCAACTGGTATTTTTTTTTACTTGGCCTTAGAGATCACAACGTTCAATCGTGTGGAAGAGAAACCATGAATTCAATTGTGTCGGAACCAGTGATAAAAAGCACACCAAAATGTAAGACGTTCTGTTTTCATGGAATATGGACATTAAATTCAGTGATTTTTATCTCAGCGGCATACAGTCATGTCTTGTTTATTTTATTGTTCATGTCCTCCCTGTGGTAAAACTGTTTTTTTCCGTGTTCGAAAATTTGTCACGATATATCGACATATCGGCGATATTTACCCGACGATATATCGCCAGTCAAAATTTACGATATCGTCCAGGGCTATTTTGCGGTTTTATATTGTTTACGACTCGTCCTGCTTAAGAAGGGTTTGGTGAAATCGATCCTAGGATAGTTCTTAGCTAAGATCGATCTTACGGCTGGGACTCGTCCTAAATCCTAGGATCGATCCTAAGTTAGGAAGAGTTTTCTGAAATCCACCCCTGGTTCCTTGGTGCAGAATACGCATGCGCCCAACCTAATTTCCTTGCCAAGTATCGTCTGAAATGAGACCCCCTGTCGTTATCAGTACCCATTCTTCTCCAAGTTCTCTTTCATCTCAACTGGTGGCTTCAGCGGGGAAATATCAGCTGCGGCAGAGTTTTTCCCCTCCCTCAACCTTCCGTGGGATCACAGACCACTGTTGTCCCACATCAATGCTCTCGAGTTGCTGGCAGTCCATCGAGCCCTGCTACACTTCACTCCCAAATTGGGGGCAAACATGTCCTCATCATGTCCAATAATTCAACTGTCGTCTCTTATATCAACCGACAAGGGGGGACTCGGTCCCCAACCCTGTGTGTACAGACATGGGACCTCAACTGCTGATGTCTGACTAGTCTTGGTGAAAGACCTTCTCTTGTTGATTTGTCACAATTTTCCCCACGAGAGGTCGCTATCATCCACCAACCGCTCTCACAACACAAACCGCACCAAGAGAAGGTCTTGCGATCTCTCCATCATTGCTACCGAAACTGGTAGCAAAGCACTGCGCATGTGTCAGTTTGATGATGACGTAGCTAATAATATATTACGGCGTACACGGACAAAATAGACTGGTCGTGGCTAGTTGAAAGTGTGAGTGTCAAACGGGTGTATGGATGGCGGCATAGCAAAGCTGCAGCAGCACACCTGCAGTGAGGCCAGCCACGACGATGGCGTTACGAAAGCTTCAGAACACCGTGCGCAGAGCCGTTATCGGTGGTGGTGTGACTTGTGTTTGATTTGTTTGTTTTTTTAAGTAAAGAATTGATGACTTGCAGAAAGTTTTTCTCAATGAAGTCATCGAAAGTGTAAGTCGGACCCTCAGTTTTTGCCCTGGTTACAGAAAAACTGTAAGTAAGGGAAACACTCAAAAGTGGGTCCCAATCAATCAAGGACAATCGTTGCTGCATGCATAGAGCATGGAACAGCTCTATGCTGCAATGACAATTATACTCTTACCAAAACCCAGGGACCTTGAACTATTTTTCGAAGAGCATGTTTTTTAGTGACTTTTTAAGTTCAGCCTAACCTAATATTTTTGGGGCAGCAAAATCAAGAGCTTCATCCAAAAGGTCGGCCATTTTCTACACTACATGTAGCTAGCACACCCCCTAACACTCAGCCATTTTTCTACGCTAGCTTGCAAAAAAACACAAGCAATGACACGCAAATGACCACATGTTTACGGGCTACTGACACACACACAAGTGTGTAACAGCCTGCAATCGTGGACCCTCCTTTGTTCAACTCTTTGTGATAGCAACCGTGACCACAATGCTTTCCTTTGTGATAGCAACCGTGGACCTATTGTTCTCTTTTGTTATACATGTAGGTCCCCGGTTTGAATGTGGTTACCTACTCACACACACCCAAGTGTGTATACGCCTGCAATCGTGGACCTCCTATTGTTCCTCTTTTGTTTATACTCCAACTTTTTTGCAACAGCTCCCATTGGTTTTGTACACGTTTTCCAACCGTGGACCTTTCCCGAACCGTGGACCTATTGTCCTCTTTTGTTATAGGTCCCCGGTTTGAATGTATACCTACAAGTCCCAGTGCACACGCCATTGTGGGGACTTCCTATTGTTGTTCTATTATTCCCTTTTCTAAAGAATCTTGTTGTGGGGACCTTTGTTCCATTGTATAAAAGTCCCCACAGCTCTGGGTATGCCTACCTACTCACACACACACAAGATTATCATGCACTCCCTCAATGCCCTCCCGAACAGTACTACAGTAGTACTACAGTAGTACAGATTTATCAGTACTGTACATGTACACAAGCATTATGTGCCTGTAGGTTGACGTCGGGGTAATAGACTGCTCTTACATATGCAAACAAAAACGTCACATTTGTTTCCATAGCAATAGATTGCTAAACACTATGTGCACGCACGACCTGACGATGGAGAGTTTCCCAAGACCTTCTCTTGGAGCGGTTCGTGTTGTGAGAGCGGTTGGTGGATGATAGCGCCCTCTCGTGGGGAAAATTGTGACAAATCAACACAAGAAGGTCTTTCACCAAGACTAATGTCTGGCAAACAAAGTACACCTGTCTGCATCCCACCTTGCAGGGAAAGCAAATACCCTTGCGGACGCCATGTCCAGGGGCAGGGTCACCCCCACGGAATGGACTCTCCGCCAGGCAGTGGTGCAATCCATCTTCCTGAGGTTCGATCGTCCTCACATAGACCTGTTCACATCATCCATAAACAACCAGATACCGGTATACTGCGCTCCCAGTCGGGATCCTCAGGCTTGGGCATCAGACGCCCTCTCAATCGACTGGGAAAACATGTACGCTTTAAATGCTTATCCCCCGATCTCACTAATTCCAAGGGTACTAGCCAAAATAGAAGCGGAGGCTTGCAGGGTGCTCCTCATTGCACCTCTCTGGCCTCGACAAGCATGGTTTCAGAGGCTCATTCGCCTCCTCATACATGTATATCCCCCAGTCTTACTTCCCCGACGGGCGGATCTCATAGCCCAACCCGGTCGAAGATCTACCACCCGGGGCCAGAGAACCTCCACTTAACGTGTTGGATGTTGTCCAACATTCCTTTTGATCAGCAGGTTTTTCAACTTTGTGTCCCAACTTTTCATTACTACTACCAGCCCATTAAGGGCAGTTTCGCCTGACACCATCTCCGTTGGATAGTTAGAGCGATCCGTTCATCCTTGGATTCCTGGCCTTCACCCATGGCTGATAATCATCCCATTAATGCCCATGAGACTAGGTCCATGTCCACTTCATGGGCTTTTCTTAAAGGTGTTCCTCTCCAGGATATCTTAAAGGCAGCGGCCTGGAAACCACTTTCCACATTCATGTCATGTTACCTCCAAGATGTCCAATCTTCCAAAGAAAAAGTTGGCCGTATTGCTCTGAATGTACCTGATGTTTCTCCTCCGACCTCCTGAACCTCTTATCCTTGGTGAGTAGGCCCGCTTCCCATTTTCATGGTTTGGGAGAACACGAAGGGACTTAGCTATCGGTTTTCCCGAGTGGTTGTTTTACTACTTCTTGCCTCACTCTTAGACTCATCACCTCTTCGGTGCCAGCTAATGCACTTGTAGGTTTAACCGGTAAGGGAGTCCCTGAAATGGACTCCCCCAAATCGAAGGTGATTTGGGAGTCCGCGAAGGGACGATACTTACCTGTTAAACCTCCCTCCCTCCTTCCTCGCTCAGGTTCGGCCTGTGCTGTGTCTTTTTTACTCACACCTCAAGAAAAAGAGGTCGAGTTATCCAACACATGGGGCCAGGATAGGGTATGTATGGGCTCTTGAGGGCGCTGTTGTGGTGTGGTAAAAAAGAATCTAGTGAAAGCCTATGGCTAGGGGAAACATGCAATCATAAGTATCGTTCCTTCGCAGACTCCCAAATCACAGTGATTTGGGGGATTCAGTCACAATCTAACAGTGCCAGCACAATTCACAGTTGCAGAACAGTAAAAAGGCGCGGGACAAGCCAGTGCTGCTTGCTTATACATGTACAAACCCACTCAATACCCCCGCAACGCACAATGCTCACTACGGAGCTGGTACATTCAATTTAACCCAGTCTACCCCCTGTTCCGTCACTGTGTAAAAAACCCGTGGCTCAAAAAGCGAAGTATTTGGTTGGTCCAAAAACACAACTTTTCAAAATAAGTTCAAATTTAGTTACCTATATAATACACGGATCATTTTTTTTAAAAGACAAATGCTGTAACTATTAGAGTTAGTCCACGCCATTTTGCTAATCAAAGTACAATGTATTTTCATTATAATTAAACGATCAAGTGACAAATCTGACACCATGGCTACATGTAGCTGTCTGTATTGTGGCGTGTCGTGACCGAGTGGATAAGAGCACCGAACTCAAGCTCTTGTTTCTGATCAGCAGAGTGTGAGTTCGAATCCCAGTCGTGACACGTGTGTCTTTAAGCAAGACACTTAACCACATGCTTCGTCCTTCGGATGGGACGTTAAGCCGTAGGTCCCGTGTGTTGTGTAATGCACGTATGTAAAAGAACCCAGTGCACTTATCGTAAAGAGAAGGGGTTCGCCCCGGTGTTCCTGGTTTGATTTGCTGCATATTGCGCCACAGCACCTTGTAAACCATTACATGGTGCTACATGTATGCAAAGGAATAGGTCTCACACTTCAACACGTAACTCCACTTACCTTGTAGGAAAAATACTGAGCGCTTTGAGACACCCATCGGGAGTATAAAGCGCTATACATGTATAAGAACTGCGTATTATTATTGTGCAATCACTGCAATGTGTTGGAGATCGCCGCTGGAGATAACCTTGATCAAGTCACGTTCCATCACGACTGATGCTATAGACTGCAAGTCTCGCGCGTATCGGAGTGAGAAAACACGTCAAGCGAAGAACTTATTTTTTTCTGAAATCAAATCAATGTTTTTCAATTAGATCTATGAAAAAATCTTACCAACAAAATTAATCATTACAATTTGTATAAAATTAGTTTTAGCTTTCATAATAAAACACAAATCATTTGTTAATTTTTGTTGAAACAAACTAAAAACTCTGGGACAAGGATGCTTATTTGATCTTAACTTTTTAGGAACCCCTTTTGCAAATCCACGCCTGAGTACGTGCAACCACTAAAAGCAGGTTTAAACGCAGACGCGCGATGATCGCACGGGCGTAGAAATAACGCGTGACGCTGACGCCTCGACAACCGTAGACTGCAATGAAAAGGCTTAGCGTCTGACAATTACAGCGTCTGGTGATTATCATCGCGCAACCCAAACAAATTTGGTGATCGGAGGTGGGCACAAATTCTAATTTTTTTGCAAGTAACCGGAAGCAGAGGTCAAGTTTAATTCTTGGGTTTTCTTCGTTGTCTCGTTGTCTCGTTGAATTGATTTTACTTTCATATTTTTTATCACTTAGTATTACAATCACAACAATCACAACAACATATTTAATTTTCATGGTCATAAAGTACGTTAAGCTAAAATAATAGACGAAACAAAATCTTGCCAACGTAAAACTCCATATGGTTGGGACCACAATGGTCCCGGAAGTTCGATTACACGTGAGACTTGCACAGTCTATTGCGTTTTTTGTATAATAATATAAACTAGCGGGGAGCACCCCGCTAGGTAGGCGCGATTTGTGTGTATAAAATGTTGATGTCATCATTGTGAACTGTTTCTTTTTTCATTTACACACTAAGGTCTAAGTACCTAGTAAGTTTTAAGTCTGAACCCTTGTTGGTTCATAAAAGAAAATTCAACTTCTGGTTTGACCGGAAGTAAAGGTCATATTGTGTCACACCCCATAAAAGATTTGTAGAATCGTTAACAGGCTTTCAGATGAGGTAATGATTGTTAGTGTACATGTAGCACGTTCGGTTGATAAGTATCCACTGCGCATGCATCGGCCCGGGCCCCACAACGTTCGGTTGCCCATAGCGCATACACAACAGCAGGGTCCAAAGTCCAAGCTAACCAACATTCCGCATGCTGTGATTGGCCGTTGATAATTACCAAGAGAGCTTGGCTAGACTCCAACGCAGTACACGTTCACGAGCCGAGTAAATAATTGCCGCACAGTGTGTTGCACGCCTGCAGATTGGTACAATATACAGCCTTGGATTAAGGATATTCAAACATTGACAACTTCTGCTGATACATGTAGAGGACGATGCGGGGCAAAGTTCATTGAGTTTGTTCTCAATGTGCGTTGTCGACCAGTCGTTGAATCTCGATGATTTTATTGCAAACGAGTTCTAAACAACCGATCCTCAAATCACGAATCCATGAAAATGGTTGTTGATAGAAAAAGTGTTATTTAGGGCATAAATTAGGGGATAGGATCGTCCAAAAATGCAATTTTTTTAAACGTTTTTTTACAACGCATCTCCAGCTTTCTAAAACCCCACACTGTGCGGCATATCCCTTGTGTATGTTTTTGGCGCAGCGCACAAAGCAAAATGTATAACAAATTGTATGTTTTGAATTAGTTTTACAACAAGGTTGTTCCCACCGAACATGTCAATCATTCTCCTTATAGTGTCGGGGCCCGGGGTTAATAACATTATTTTTAAGAAAAGTATTAATCTCAAATGTTCCGATGACGTCATATACCAACGGGCGCCATTTTGATGACGTCATATCGATGGGCGTCATTTTGATTACATCATGCCGCCCTCCCCCAAAAAAGTCTGTGGAGAACACTGGTCATCATCCCCAAAAATGATAAGTTTCAAGTCTTGATGAGTAGGTTCAGTGGGAAGAAAGAGACACAGAAAAACCCCAAGAAAACCGTTAGCCGAACACCTAAAAAATGCAAGGTTCTCACAAAAGCATCATATCATGCTGACTAGGATAATACTGTATCATGAGATTTGCTTGTAATCCCAGTTGTTCAAACCGGTGTATGCTTTTATTGCATAGGGGTGTTTCCATAAATACAGCACTCATTTCCTATGATGTTTTTTGTGCCTTTTCTGATGTAATTTCCCCATTTTTTCATATTCATTAGTTGAGCTATAGATCAAAGATTGTTATCATTACCGATTGATGAACAAAAAAATCCTGTATATTTGTTAGAGGAACAAAATAATTGGTCGTGTCCCCGTGTTTTTATCATGTTTTGTGTGACATTTTTCAAGTGATATTTCATCAAATGCTTAAGTATATTTATATTTGATTTCTTACAGTAATTTTTCTTTTGATTAATCAAGTCAAACACAAACTCAAATTGTGCACGTTTGTTAAACCAAATATCACCTGAAAAAAAAAAATTGTCCGACTTTTATTTATGATGGCACGACGTAATATTTGGTGTCCCCTTTATAACATATGAAACAGGAGCTTTCATCGATGTGTATAGTTAAAATTAGAGCAAAGAAGTGCCACCTTTCGTCATATATTTCAAGAGCATCACATTTAAATTTTATAGAACATAAAGAATATTGAAATCATGAACAAAATAAAAAAAATTACGCTGGTTAGTTATCAATGTCGCATCTTCGTGTCTCTCTCGCTATCTTACGTCGTGTGTTGAAATCGGTGCTTTACTGGCACCGTCTGTGCAGGATACGAACAAAACAGGCCCGAGTATAGATGTCCCGGATGTAAACAACGTGCTCATCAGCTGTTGTTAGGTCACCATTTTTTATTTCGCTCGGGAGAGGTTGTGAAAAGTCCGCGTCCCCCTTGCTAACGTCGTGACGGATTTCGGTCTTTTTTACGTCGTGTCACTTAAATTGCGACGCAACCAAAGGTAAGAATACACTTTGTTGTCCTATTTTACTCTTATATTGTACCTTTTGATGTATACGATTACGATAAAAAAATAAAAAGCACAAGTAAGGCTCAATGCCTGATTTATGCAATTCGTAAATGTGTCCTTGTCACAAAGGGAAACGAAAATTACTGTGTCCCCTATTGTACGTGGTGTATCAAATGGAACGTCAAGCTGTTTTGTGGTAGATTTAGTATGCGTGATAATTGATAAATATCGCAGGAAAGTACTTGTTGTGAGTGGAATTATTGATTAAATATTCATTCTTCTTCAGACATGTCTTCTTTTTCATTTTATTCCAGCTTTTCCTACTCCATTTTCACTACGTAATATGTTTTAACAGGGAAACGAAATTGTTGGTGTTCCGTTTACGTCGTGTTTTGTGGCTTGAATTTTAGCGTTTACTCCGTGATTATTTCAGTTGAATCATTTATACATAACGGACGATAACTGCACAGTATTTTGGTTTGTAATATAGGCTAAAATGCCCAAAGAGACCATTCAGAATGTATTGTAATGGCGTTATTTTCTCCATTCCAATACACAGCGTAATTGGGGACGCCAATTCATGTCACTACGCAATAGGGGACGCTGTGTGGATTGTTCCATTATGAAAAGGGGGGTGAAGTACTGGAAACTATGAATTTTTTTTAATTTTTTTTAAAATGAGATATCGCCTAACTCACAAGGCCACGGACGGCCACTCAAGGTGAGGGCTACACATAACTGATTTGGGCTATCAACCCAAATCAATTGACACCAGGGGCACGTTGCCTCCTACTCCTGGGGCTGAAACAGGGTTACCCCCTTCACAGTCCTTAAGGATGTAGGCATGGGTATCATCCACTAGGAGCATGAAATGCATTTATAAAATTGAATTTAATTATAAAATTGAGTTAACAATCAATGTTTTGTGACTATTGTTAATGACAATATGTAATTTTCATAATGTAACATAGTTTTTTAGTTGAGGTAGATGTCACAACAAAATCCTGCCATTGTCAAAAATGGTGATGCCCCCTCTTGGCTGCATGGTCTGGTCTTAGTTCAGAAGAATGTAATGTATCATTTATCATTGTCGTGCGACTGTTTTTAGGCCTCGTTTTTAGCTAACAAAAAACGTAAAATAAATGGCACCATACAAGCAGGGATGTGATTTTTCCGTGTAAAACCGGAAATCAAGGGTTTTTTTTGCCCGCCCTCCAAAAAAAAATTAAAATAAAATAAAAAAATGTCCCCCCCCCCTTTTTTTTTTTTTTTTCCCCCCCGACTAAAAAATTAAATTAATTGGGTGTTATTTTGTTATGGTTACTCAGGGTAAAGCATCTTCAACAACAACAGTTAAAGACGGCACACTTCCCCCCCCCCCCAAGACACATACATTTTTTTTTTCTTGTTTATTTCAGAAACACAATTGTCTGAAGACATGGTAAAAATGTTAAAACATTTAAAATTTCATTATTTTATATTAACAGTCTCAAGGGAATCTTTTGTGAATTTTTCTGCTCACATACCTCTTGCTGGGACATCAGAGCATATTCTAGTGACCTTGCAGCCTCTAAGTGCCTCCTTTGAAAAACTTCTGCAATAACAAGCGGTGATCACTGAAATATGCGCTGATATATCACAAAAGTAATTGAACCGGTTAAACATGTCAGCACTTATTCTTTCTTTCTGTTTTTGTACACTAAGGAAATGGCTCCTGCAAAGAAGACCAGAAAGAAAACTACTCCCAAGAAACATCCGTTCCGTCTACGTATACGCCCACTGACTGTGAATGATTTCAACGACACTGCTACTAGTAGTAGCACCTACGAAGAAATACACACGCCTAAATCCAACTCACAAGACAAAGTCTCAAATAAGAGTAAATCACAAACATGGAGAGACGGACTGAAAGAAAAATCTAAAAGCCAATACATGGAAGTACAAGAATCGGGGAAAAAGTACAGTCAAGTGTACAGACTGAACATGTCTTTGGCAGAGAGAACATTAAGAAAAAGAAATATAAGTCAGACAGAAAGAGAGGAGGCGGAAATGTGGTTAGAAAGGAAAACACAGTACAATGAAAAGAGCAAACTGCGTCAAAGAAAGTACCAGGCAAAGAAGAAGCTGGAAAAGGAAAAAAATAAAGGCAAACTCCAAAAGCCCCTGACCAGACAGAAAGCAGACAAGCAAAGGGAGAAAGAAAAGGTAAAGAAACAGAATCAGCGTGCAAGTTATTCAGCGGAGAAGCGTGATGATATTAATGCGAGGCGGCGTCAGAAGTACACAGACAAAAGGGTCGGGGAAAGGAATGCCATATACGAAGAACAACAAAGAAAACTACGAGAAGAAAAGCAGAAACTCGGGGAAATAGAAGAAAGCCTGAAAGAGCGAGAAGAAGCATTGCAGATGCAGAAAGAAGAACTACAAAACAGAAATAAAAGGTTACCTCCATCGGAGGAATTAGATATGCGTTCAGATGCTGCAAAGCGACAGAGCTTACACCGTGCTAGGTCCAGTGTGCCACGCCAGAAAAGATCGCATTTAGCTGGTACTCTTAAAGATGTTGTTGTCATGGCTTCCCCACAGACTTCCAGAGCTTTACAGATAGCAGGTGTCACTGTAAGCAAATGTAAGCGGCGTCTGACGCTTGATGAAGCTATAGCAAAGGAAGTTGGACGAGCACTGACTGACGAGGTAGTTGATGAGCCAGTTGATGAAGCCACGACTGAGGAAGAAAGCGTTGAAGGGGGTGTTGAGCAGCTGGAACAAGAAAGCCAAGGTGTTGAAAACAATGACCCTGTCATAGATGGCTCTATTATGGATCTCTCTTCGTCCTCGTCTTCAACAAAACAGAAAAGAAAACTTCTGGCGTCAACTTTGGCTTTGATGAAAAAATATAAACTGCAACGCAAGGCTTGCAGACGCTTCAAAATCAGCCGAAATCTGCTAAAAACAAACAAGAAACGGCAAGGAAGAAAGAAAGTCAGCCTCAGTACCGTGAAGGAAGTCAAAAACTTCTATGAAGTTAATGCAATGCAGTTGCCTGATAAAAAATTTGTCAGCAAAAAAACTGGAAAGGCACGGCACGTCATGGACCGGTCAATCGCCATACTTCACGCTCAGTATAATAAAGCACATCCAGACAAACCAGTATCGGCATCTGTATTTTACTCACTCTGTCCAAAACACGTCCACACAAAACAGCAAGCCAAATACTACGGTTGCTTGTGCGAGTACTGCGAGAACCTTGAATTGAAATTGAAAGTTCTCGCACCTCGTACATCATTCAAAGAATGCTGCAAGAATATGTATGCATTCACAAAATTCACACTGTGCCCCAAACCAGAAGATGTAGAGTTTCATGACATAAAATGCATCAGCAGAAACTGCAGCGAATGTGGAGTTCAGAAACTCGACCAATTGTGTGACGAGGACTGTAACAATAACATTGAATGGCAGCGATGGGAGATGATAGAGTCTACTATTCAGAAGAGGAAGACCAAAACAACATCGATCATCAAGAAAAGATCTATCCTCACAAAGACGGGCACACTTGATGAATTTATGAAAGAGCTGAAAACTGAAGCATCGCCACATGCCCTGCACATGTTCAACAAAGACTGGCAGCAGAAACAATTCAAAGAACTCAAAAACAAACTGGAACCGGGTTCCGTCATCAGCATCATGGATTTCTCCGAGAACTACAAATGCTCATTTCAACGAGAAGTCCAAAGCGCATACTACTCGCAAGATTCGGCCACACTTCATCCCATTGTTAACTACTACAAATGCGCAACATGCAACAAGCTCATACGAGAGTCATGCATAATGGTTTCTAATGACCTGATACATGACTACCACTTAGTTCACTCATTCCAGAAGACCAACTCAAACCATCTGAAACACACACGCAATATTAACATCAACACGATGTACAGATTTTCTGATGGCTGTAGCAGCCAATATAAGTCTAAAGGGCCCATATCAGACATCAGCTACGCCATCGAAGACTTCGGTCACAAGATTTCCCACAACTACTACGGAACAAGGCATGGAAAAGGCTAGTGATGGGGAAGGTGCAGTGATAAAGTCACAAGCATCGAGAGCAGTCTTGAGCGGAACAGCTATAATAGCCAAACCTAAAGACTTATATGACTTTGCCAAAAACCAACTCACCAAAGATCCACAACCAGGCCATTGCTGTGAAGCCTTCCTCAGAACAATGTTCTATACTCCCATAGAAGAAGTCAACAGAGACCGAAGCAGGTGTGTCAAGACAGTCAAAGGAACCATGAAACTTCATTCAGTGAGAACAGTGGCCAGTGGGAAGGTAGAGACAAGAAATCTGACGTGTGTGTGTGATCCCTGTCTGCAAGGAGATGGAGAATGCAGCAACTCTCTGTATGTGGAAAGTTGGAAGCAGGTCAACCTTGGTATCAATGATGACAAACCTAGTAAGTGTTCAGCTTTTTCAATTTATTATACACTTCAACATTCCAAATAGCAAAAATAGTTCAAATTGAACTTTAAAAAAACCCAATTGTTCACAAACACCATTTGAGAAGCAAAGACTGATGAAAAAAATGGTGGAAACCTGATAGTACAACGTCAGCTCAAATCATTGACACTGTTTTGTATGTTGACATGTAAGTGATAACACAACTCAAACCTGCTCCCCATCTGTGGTAAGATGTTCAAGTGCATTTATTTTTTCTCAATTTTTGATGTTATGTACCCTTTTATTCTCTTTGCAGATGAGCCAATATTAGAAGATGAAAACCAGAGCCTGCATGAAGTAGACGGTCAAGAGGTCAGCGATGAACAAGACACCGACCATGAAGGTAATAACGACCACCTTGAAGACAACGATGAAGACCAACCCAAGGAAGACGCCAACCACCAAGACGATGACATCCTTGATAAATCAGACAGCAATGGACACACTAATACAAGGTGAGCCAGTTTGATAAGTTCTAGATGATAAAAATGTTAAATCTCATACACAGGAAACTACTCTGGCAATTCAATTGAAATAGAAATTGAGGACAAAGGTAATTATATTATGCAGAACATCAGTGCAGTGTTGAAGTATTCACTTACCTCTGAAGATAATCATTGCCGATGTTACCTCGTTTGGGTGCATATTTTGAATAATATGCCATATCATAAATAAACATATTTTTATTGAGGTCTCTGACTACCTTCTGGACCTTCATGGAATAAACTTAAAGTATGCTCAGTCAACACTCCCCTTACCTTGGTGCTTGTTGAGCATGGTATTTACTCTGTAGGAATGTATGTACTTTTCTGCTGAGCTGAATTATGTAACTCTTATTGTGTTATTTTGTCTTAATTTATTCCCTTTGCAGATTGACAAATGGGTCATTTGTTGCTGTACGATTTGAAAGTAGGCAGAAGAACATCCTCTATATGGCAATGGTAAGTAAATAATTATTACTGATCTGTATTTACCAAATTACCGAACACAACAGCATCTGCCAAGATAATTCATATCCGTGTGCACATACAACTTATCATACAAGTTTGGCCTACATCCCTTAAAAAGTGGGTTTTTGATTTTATCAAGTAAGACAAAACTAGGCTATAAGATTTAAATTCGAGTCAAAATGATATATTTAAGAGTGGCACCCTGATATTCTCTGTTGCAATAGATAAGCCACTATTAATGCGCTCTTTTCATTTTATCTATTTAGGTCACTGATACAACAGCAACAGGTGTAACACTCAAATTCATGAAGCACAACAAGAACGGTTACTATTCATTCACTGATGAGAAACAGCACATCCACCCACTTCAAGATATCGCAGCATCAGTAACTGCACCGTCACTGACCACAATGAAACGGGCATTTGTTTATGAATTTAAAGACAGAGAGATAAACGACATTGCTGCAAAGGAACATGCAGTTTTAAACTAACTTTAAATGTTATTGTAATGTTGAAAGTTGTGGCCAGAATGCTTTTCGTTTCAGTAGATATTTTCCTGTCTCTATTGGCTCAGTGCGTACATCTCACATTGGCTATATATTGTTACGCCTATTTTTATCTTAAGAAAAGGGTTAGGTTTAGGGTTAGGGTTAGTACTGAAAATGTGGCACTTTGTGGTGAACAACTTTTCAAGATAAAAAGTGTGCAGAAATCAATGAAACACCTGGAAAGTGGCTTCAGAAATTATAGCTGCTATTTCTGCATGATAAAATGAAATTAATGTTTTCCTGCAAACTTTTGATGTGACTGGTTTTATTGTATGTCATTCTTTGTGCAAGTACTTTGTTTAATACGTGAACATGATAAAATGAAATTAATGTTTTCCTGCAAACTTTTGATGTGACTGGTTTTATTGTATGTCATTCTTTGTGCAAGTACTTTGTTTAATACGTGAACATGAAATGAGAACTAGGGGAAACATGTCAAAAAGTTTGTTAGTACATGCAGCAATAACAAGGTAACCATGTAAAAAAGATGATAAACTTGCAGGGGGAGCACTTTAATAGTAACACATTTAAATGCTTGTGCTCAAAATCATATCGTCAGACAGTGGAAGATGTTATTCTACCTTGTAACTCCAAATATTAATTATAACGCTACCTCTCAACTTCAACAATGAATATAATTAGTAATGACAACTGAACAATTTGTCCATAAGTTTGATACATGAATAGTGTTACTTTGTTACATGAATAGTGTTACTTTGTTAAGACAAAGTTGCCTGGGCCTCGCATTTTAGTTTGTGTTATACTGTTATCAAGTCATACTTTAATGGTTAAAAATAACGATAATAGAGTTTGCGTTAATGAAGTTCCACTGTATTTGATTGTCTTTCTCTATCCACTGCAACCGTCTGGAAGTGTGGACATTGGGGAAATAAAACTAAAACAAGTTCTCGATAGTTGTGTGTGTTATTACTTAATTATTTGTATTTAACGATATAGGGACACCAACATTTTGGTGTCCCTATTACATAAGAAACCTTTTTTGCATAGAGCATCATTGTGTACATAATAGCAAGTGATTAGTCTTTGGTTCACTGTGAAGTGCTCTTCAAAATCTTACTGCAATATAAGCACAGCCAACAAACCAATTTCATTCCATTTCAAGATTTTAATGGCAACATTCACAGTAATTGCAGATTCATTAAGTTTAATATGCGTATGGGAAAAGACTATTTAGCAAAATTTCATATAGAAACTGGATAAATTGTGATTTTAAATTCTTTATATAATCAGTTCAGGGGGTAACAGATACTAGTTAAAGAGTTTCAGGATGTTAAATGTGATCATTTGAACTGTAGACCCGACTACCACTTTTGGTTTCATATGTAAGAGGGACACCCAACATTTTGGTGTCCCTATTACATATGAAACCGTATAGCACGAGGCAAGATTGTCCATTTCCATGTAATATGAAATTCATTTTTATGGAAAAAGACACCTTCTAATGCACTCAAACGGAATTTTACAATACTACACATGAGTTGATGGTTCTATATGTAAAAAGTGTGCAGGGTGAGGAAAATTTGCACCAATTGAGCACAAAATGAAATGAATGACCTCAATTTTCCTCAATACCTAAAGACCATTTTTTTTCTAACATGGATTGTTTTGATTGGCATTCTAAACCATTGTTTAAACAGCCCTTAAAATTTATGAATCCTCTTTGATAGAAAATATATAAGCTCGCTGGGATTTGGTTTGGTGTCCCTTCTTACATATGAAACCGTTCTTGTTTATGTTACCCTCCCTGATCAGGAAGTAAAAAATGCAATTTCAAATAAAAAAAAATCCTACAATTTAATCAAATATACATATTAGGCTTTCAAATTAACCTAAGTTTAATATGATTCCATGTCTTTGAAATTTTACAACTTGTGTCACAGGCTGGTACCCTTATTTATGGA
This sequence comes from Leptasterias polaris, assembly GCA_037783415.1. NCBI lineage: Eukaryota > Metazoa > Echinodermata > Asteroidea > Forcipulatida > Asteriidae > Leptasterias > Leptasterias polaris. The sequence goes on along the minus strand of JAZGTN010000050.1, from coordinate 4,720,365 downwards.
AACACCCATATATGCTTGATTGTGTGTGGTGAACAAAATCCATATTATTATGTCATAAATAATAATAATAATAATAACAACATTTATAATGCGCACATATCCACCCCAAGGGATGCTCAAGGCGCCTAACATACTATTACCCCTGGTCACTGGGCCATTTATTTCATTCCTTAAACCATCTCAGCTCCCTGGTCATAGTGTTTTTACTCCTAGGTGCTGACATGGCTGAGGGGCTTTCATGAAACTCTGCATTTTTGCCCAGTGTGACACCGATCAAATTGTGTTTTTTGACATTATGAGGCAATTTTTATTCAGTTATTCTTATTCATTAACCCTTTAGAGACCATAACGGCCACCAAAACGACCATAGCGGCCGCAAAGTTGTTAACCTACTTCTATTCACACAGAGGTCAAAGTAAAGGTCATGGCCACATATGAAATTTTCAGATGTAGCTTGTTAACGTAGTATCCCAATTTCTAAACAAGGAACTAAATTTTCTCTTTCATTTTATTTATGTTGACATTTTTACTGACAAAATTTCAATAAAGAAACTAACAATATTAGCAATGTCTGGGCGTTTTGTGATGACAGTGGTCTCTAAAGGGTTAAGCATTTTTGTTCATTCTTTTTCTTTACGAAAATTTGTTTTACAGTATTTTTTTTTTTTTAAATGTCTCATTTCAGTGTTTCCCAGTGTCATCAGCTATGTGTCCAAGGTGATCTGGCAGTCATTGCAGTTATACTATGTGATGCTATTAAAACTTCAGTGGCCTTCACATATATTGGTTCAGGTAAATTTCATGTATCAGGCCTCATGTAAGATTTTTGTAAAGTAGCCCACTGGGCTAATAAACTGCATTTCTACTTGCCCCCCCCCCCCAAGTTTTTATATGAAGTGACATTCTTACACTCAAACACAAACTATCACATCTGAAAAGAAAGAAGTTTTAATATTAAAAACAAGTAGGTTGTGCATTTTTTAGTACATAGCCCACAGGGCAATTGTTATGAAGTGGTGTTTACTAGGCTGCAGTTTTTACTAGACAATGTATGTTTGTATTCATAACCAATTGATCTCTTGTGATCAGAATAACCAAGTTGAGCTGTGGTAATACATTTTTGCATACCTGTAGATCCTTCTATTGCTTGGAGTTTTACACAGTCTGGGACTGACGGGTTACATTCTGTTTGGCCAAAGGGAAGTCATTGAATTAGGTGGCAAAATATTGATCTCATATTTTAGGAGTTTTTAGGCGTAATATTTTAGGCGTTTACTACACCTGAGGATATTGACTGGAACACACATCAGTCAACTCCAGTGGTACTAGAGCATGGGTTTACTAAGCAAAAGAACTTAAGATCGTGAACAATGGTTCTTCTATCCTGCCGTGTAACCACGCACGCAGCGATAGTGAACCCGGTGACAACCGTTCAACCTGAAAGATCGACTAGCCCGCAGCTATTGTCAATCCTCAACACTGATAAACCTTCACAGTCAGGGGCGGCGCCAAAGAGGGGGCGGGGGGGGGGGGGCGGTTTCCCCCCTATCATTTGAAGAAAACAAATGAAAAAGGGGAAAAGCAGGGTTGTCCATATAAGTAGCCGGTTTTGTCAAAGGACTGGACGAGCGCGTTGCCCAAGGGCCCCGATTTTTGGGGGGGATTCTAGATGCTCTCTGGTGCATTCTGAGCAATTTCTGGCCTAATCCATTGAATCAATTTTTTCTTTAAATCATCACATTTTTTTGTTACATTGATTCCTGAACCTGCCGTAGATTTTGATTTCATTTAAGTATTTTTACGTTTTCCATGTCAGTAGGGAAGGGTTGTTGGACACATGAAAATTCATTGGAATGCTTTTGCTTTTTTTATTACGTGCTCACTGCTCAACTCAAGGATTCTTGATACTTTTTCTTAAATGCTACGTGGCTTTTTATGCAATTTTAAACCATAAACTACGACACATGTAATTTGTTCCAAGGATATTTTAGGTTAGTAAGAAGTTCCACCCACATTTAATTTACTTAACTGGATATAATTGAAATGGATATAAGTATGATAACTGATTGAATGAAAGAATTAATGAAAAAGACTAAATTTTACTGCCACAAAATTATGAAGTTATGGATGCCTATTCCATCTCTTTATGAGCATAAACAACTTAATTTTATCAAATTTGTTGGGCTTGGAACAAGAATTACACTAAAATGTCTCGACTCGGTAGACTCACTGGACTTGAATGGTCCATTAATAAGTAGGGTCACACTCACAGATGTCATTGACACTGACAGTACTTTAGCTCGGGGAAAATTGAAGGGAGGGGAGGGGGAAACTGAAAGAAAGAAAAAAAGTAGCCAGCAGCAAAGGACCGAGTAGGCGGCGAAATCGCTGGCAGCTGGCGCTTCTGGACAACACTTGAAAAGGAAGAGAAAGGAATGATGAAGGCTAATTGAAAAAGAACAGGGACTAAAGGGAGAATGGGAAAACAATTGCCGGAATCTTTACACAAAAAAATAGGGTATACACTAAATGTAGGTATATTAAATCATTATAGTGATCCCGATTGCAAGAGTCTCCCCTTTTGTCACAAAAAACCAAAAAGAGGGGGAGGGGGAGGGCGCGGGTAATTTCCAAAGGGATGCCTTGAACGATGTCATGCCGACGAAAAATGTGAGGATATCGACATGTGTGGGCAATTTTACTATTAACTGTCATGTCACTTTGACTGATGTTCTTAAAACATAGAATACCATTTTTTTGCAAGGGACAACGTCTTTAATAGTCTTAAGTTGGCAGAGGGCAATTATGCATACACTTCTGCATCAGGTATTTGTTTTAATAAACAAAGGCGGGTTGAACAAGGGGTACACTGGGCACTTAAAAAAGTAAATAGATAAATGGCAAAGCAGCAACAAAACTGGGCAGAAAATAGTGAGTAAACGCCTCTCAGGCCTCGAATTACACGGCGGCCACGATGGCCAGTGCTGTCGATGCCCTTGAAACTGGCCGTGGTGCCCTTCATAAAATTACCCATAATTGCCGGCCCTTCTTCCCCGTTGGCCGTCGTGCCCTTTTTAATAAAAAATCAACTGTTTTCAGTGTTGTCCAGAAGCGCAGGCTGCCGGCAATTTCACTAAAAACTTGTTTTACCAGTTGACAATGATTTAAAAAACCCAAACTTTTCTACCCAAACGAAGCTGACAGGGAAAAAAACAAAACTGTCAGGTCCTTTTCTTTACCTCAGACACTCTCCAGACACTCCTGGGAGAATGATTGACACTCCTATTGTGATCCAATTACGTCTTATCTTAATCCTCTGCAGATTGTTATACATTGTTTTAGTTTGTAATACTCTTGCTTCACTCAAAAGACAAGCTGCATGTGCTGGTGTCTTTGTGGGTTTATGGCCTGGTTTTTTACCTTTAGGAGTGGGTATTTTGTTCTATCATGGTTCTATTAAACCTAGAAAGTGCGTTGACATGTGCTGGCTGTAGCATGGAGGTTTGTTTATGAATAAGATATGATTTATCAATATCTTATTCATGCAAACTGTTTCATTGGGTTTACCACCCTTGGGGGAACCTCTGGCCAATTTTCAAATTGTTACAATTTTTTAAATTCTTTTTTAAGGGTATCCTAACTTTTTCAATAAAGATAGTATAGTTTTAATCAATAATAAGAAAAGGCATGCACTATGGTTTTACTTTGGATCACAAAAAGGCCTCGTGCCTTTTCTATTTTTACATTTTTGGCCTTGGTGCCCTATCTACTGGCCTTGGTGCCCTTCAAAATTTGGCCTGCTCCAAGGCCAAAGTGGCCTTGCCCTAACAAATTTGTAATTCCAGGCCTGGCCTCTGAAATATTCTAGATTGCACCAGAGAGCATCTAATGGTAATTTTTTACATGCAATACATGTACATCCTACCTAGAATGCTGTTTCTACATTAACAGCAAGCATGTGTCCTCCTTAATATTAGCCAACCAATCCTCCCCCCTAAAAATAGCAAAACAACAATTGCTAAAAGGCATATAAAGCACATTTAAAAACTGGGTATAAATATTGTGTAAATTGCCTGTGAAAAGTTCTAGATTACACCAGAGAGCATTGATGTTTTAAAGCCTAAGGCTTTGTGCTTCACTCGCTTGTTCTTATTGTAGAAATGCCCCACAATTCACGGTAAAGGGGTATGACGCATTGTTGCGTGTGGACCACCACCCTCTCCAGTCATACAAGGATGTATAAATCAGTGTTACTGCATACAGTTAAAACTTAAGGTGTGCCCCCCGCTTAAAACAATCCTGGATCCGCGCCGGTTGTAGCACTGTACTAAGGACACAAGACTATTATTACAAACACCCACCCACTGATGGTGTATCAAGTACCTAAGTCCTAGCGTAGACTACATGTAGTTCAAAGTATTTTTTTGAGTTTCAAGAGTTCTTTGAAATTGTACATTATGATATAAAAACTTGATTTTGGGTTGAACAAGGAAAAATTGACTGGAGCGGGATTTGAACCAACGACCTCCGGATTGACGTGCCGGCGCTCTACCAACTGAGCTATCTAGCCCTATGATGGCGGTCTCCCTATTTTGTCAATATCCTTGTTCAGTGGGTGCCAGTCAGAAGCCATTCAACCGTAAACTGCCGTGTAGCCAAGGATCACACCCAAGTATACGATACAACCTGGGAAGCGGCAGCCAGGGGATCACCATAAGGGGATGCGACTTTTTATATCAGATATCAAATAATAAACCACAAGGGAAACTGACTGGGTAAATTTTAAATGATTTTGGGTTGAACAAGGAAAAATTGACTAGAGCGGGATTTGAACCAACGACCTCCGGATTGACGTGCCGGCGCTCTACCAACTGAGCTATCTAGCCCTATGATGGCGGTCTCCCTATTTTGTCAATATCCTTGTTCAGTGGGTGCCAGTCAGAAGCCATTCAACCGTAAACTGCCGTGTAGCCAAGGATCACACCCAAGTATACGATACAACCTGGGAAGCGGCAGCCAGGGGATCACCATAAGGGGATGCGACTTTTTATATCAGATATCAAATAATAAACCACAAGGGAAACTGACTGGGTAAATTTTAAATGATTTTGGGTTGAACAAGGAAAAATTGTATAATTTTGGCATATTTAATAATAGATGAAGAGTCCTCCCTGGTCGTACAATATGCCAAAATCCAACTGCCTTCCAGGAACTGAACCAAGTCTAAGTTTTATACATGTAACAAAGATATGTAAATATTTATTACAAGCAGAGCTTTTGTAGGCCATTCAGACGTATGCTAAAATCATAAAGATTCAGGGGAATCTGCACCCTCAACCCCAGCCAAGGGCTTTTCCCCTGGACCCCACCAGGGGCCCTCAGGCAGGCTCCTGGACCCCATGCCTTAAGTGCTAAGACTCAAGGCTTTCTCTCTACCCCCATACAAATACCCTGGCGCAGCCCCTGTCACAGTTCAGGGTCAACTGGTACACAGGTAAGTCAACCCTGTGAGTCTCTGGCTTAAAACATGCATCTACACTGTAGGAGTCACCAACCACACACAAAAGTAATTGTACTGAGCATTCAGTAAACAGAACAACAAACACGTACCTGTTACTCCTAGAGATTCTTGCAGCAGACTGACTTGTCTCGTGTACACCTCATGTTCACAAAGACCAACCAGTCCCATGCTCTGCATTGAAACTTTTATCAAACAACTTTGTATTTCCACATAACTTACAATTAATTGATCGTATTATGTTCAATCCTAGACTTGACTAAGTTCAGAGATTTTTTTCAAATTGTATTTCCTGCACATACTATACATGTAGACCCTTGTGAGATTAGTAGGACTCGGTAATTAATTATAGTTTAGGAATTTACCATCGTTTGTAGTATACATTGTACATTACACTCTTGTGGGTGAGCAGGGGAGATCATGTCGGCCGAGACTTGCATTGAATGATACAGGTGAGTATACGATTTTGTTGATACATTGTGTGTGGTACAACAAGTGCTGGACTGTATTCACACAGTGATTGATTTTTGACTAGAAGTAGAACATCCTGGATTTTGATATACAGTACCTGTACGTGTTACAAAAGGGTCACTATGTCACCGTTAGATAGATGCTGATTTCCCCAAAATATGAGTGCTACAGGTATCGAGCTATTTTGTTCAATTTTTTTTTTTTTAACCGTTCGGTTGTTTTAATCCTATAGAAATGTAGATATATACAATAAAACTTCAAAGGGTGGTCGTGTTTTTGAGATATCGCCAAATAACCGGAGCGAATATGTCAACACAGGTAGAATATTCCCTATACATGTACATGTAGGAATACACAATCTGAGAAACATTTCTGACAGAACAATTCTCGGATTCAGATTTGTGGGCATAAAACCTGATATCTTTTTCCCATAACCACATTACTTCGAAGTGAAATGATTCTCAAAATGCTTAATTCTATCGAAAGCTGCTGTACTTCTTACTACATAAGTTTTTATTGCCATTAATTTTCAAAGTAATTACCAAACATATACAAACCCTTTAAGATTTGGTGTTGCCTCATAAATAAAAATATTACATACCGTAAATGCTTTCTGTCAACTGAGGAAAAATGTTGTGATCGTGGCAGCAACCGAGGACATGTATTGGCAGAAACCATTTTCACACAAACACTGTTGAAAAGAAACTTCCCGTCAAATATATCTAGAGGATGTATGGAGTAATTTTGTTTAAACTTTCATGAACGAAAGATCTATCAGAGGAAGAGCGATACAAATTTTCAATTTATGTTGATATTTGTACCCATTTCAGGGGAGACGTTTTGTAATGAACTTCCCACCTGGACACATTCACGCACAATAACTGCTGCAATAAATCAATGAAAAATGTCTGGTATTATTTTAGTTGTCAAAGTCAGAGGGACCTTTAGTGACTCCAGAGACTACAGAATGTTACTTGCCCCGAGGGCTGTTGCACAGTGTGCAACTTACATGTACATGCACCTGTTTAAGTAGTAATTGTTTTGTTTCTTTTCAGATGTGACAAAGGGTTTTTACTTTTCTTCTAACAAATAAACATTGTTGTGATTGTTACCCATTAATACATCAGAAAGTTAAATTTGTTATGGGGCTCAAAATGTGGGCTAATAAAACTTCTCTGGTTCAATTAAAGTATATAGTTTGCTAGTTTTTAAAGCTACATATAAAAATATTAAGTGGAAGACTTCCATGTAAATCAGCCAGGCATCAAACCTCATTTGATGGCAAAAAGAATCAAAATGATATTGATTTTGAAAGTGTCTCAAGTCTGAAATATTTCTTATCTTTATATAGAATCCACCGGCCATACCAACATTAGCTGTGGCTTGGGTCTGTAGTAGATTGTATGGAAGTAAGTTCATCATCGATTGGCATAACTATGGCTACAGTCTACTTGGTCTTAGATTGGGAGAGAGACATGTCTTGGTTAGATTTTCTAAATGGTGAGTATTACTTTATGGTACTTTTTAAAGAAAAGTTGTCTTGTATACATACAAGACACATTTTTCTGGAGGCGCAAACGGAAGGCTGATAGACACATTAAAAAAAAATGTAAAGGGATGCCCATCAGACCTGTAAACACTCCATGACATTCCATTTTGTAGTGTAAACAGTGTATATTCTCTCACTGTCTTCTGCTTCATTTTTGTCCTGTAACAAAGATGGCCAAATGGTACTGGAATTTCATGCTCAAAATCTCCCCTTTTCTGGTGGTTATTGTGTGATCCCAAATTCCAGACATTCGTCCTTTTGTAGGGTTACAAGATATCCTTAGACTACCACTAGATGATATTCCCTCATAAAAAACCTCAATGGTATACCATTGATTTACCATTGAAATATACTTTTACAATCCTATGGTGTTTTGGAACGTTTCTTTTACCATTCATTGGGTCAATGGTAAATACCATCGATGTTATACCATTGAGCACCATTGGTTTAGTCAATGGTATACCATTCAATTATCCATTGGTCTAGTCAATGGTATACATGTGTACCATTCAATACCATTGATCATACAATGGTATACCATTCAATACCATTGATCATACAATGGTATACCATTTAGTACCATTGATCATATCAATGATATACCATTCAATACCATTGATCATACCAATGGTATACCATTCAGTACCGTTGATCATATCAATGGTATACCATTCAATACCATTGATCATACCAATGGTATACCATTCAGTACCGTTGATCATATCAATGGTATACCATTCAATACCATTGATCATACCAATGGTATACCATTCAATACCATCAATAATCCTAACTGACTTCAGCAAAGCCTTCGACCACATTGACCACAATGTTGCAATCAAAAAGTTGTTGGCCATTGGTGTAGATCCCACAATGGTCAAATGGATCTGTAACTTTCTCACAAACCGACAGCAGTGTGTACGCTATAGAGGTGTTTTATCCAGCTGGTGTAATGTTCAAGCTGGTGTTCCCCAGGGAACACGCCTTGGTCCAATTGTGTTTCTAGCTGTCATCAACAATGCATATGAAAACAGCTGCACACATTATTGGAAGTATGTTGATGACTTGAGTATAGTTGAAACTCGCTTTTCACACGAACAATCCAGCATGCAAAAATCTCTCGACTCACTTGTGCAGTGGTCAGATGTCAATAAAATGAAGCTAAACCCCACAAAATGCTCGTCAATGGAAATTAGCTTCATGAGAAACCCTCCCCCACCACCGGTTTTCAACATTTATGACCAACCTCTCCACCAATCACAAACAGTCAAACTCCTTGGATTACACATACAGAATGATCTCAAATGGGACAATAACATTAACTCAATACTAAAACGTGCAAACGGTCGGCTGCACATGATTCGAGTGCTAAAATCTCATGGTCTGGTGACTGAGGACCTACTCACAATTTATAAGGGATATCTACGACCTCTTCTGGAATATGCTGTGCCTGTTTGGAATGGTGGACTAACACAGAATCAAGTGAAACTCCTTGAACGTGTGCAGAAACGAACTCTTAAGCTTATTCTTGGAATCAGCTACATTGACTACATGTATGACAACGCAATTGAAACTCTTGGCCTCACTACATTGTATGATAGACGCATTCAGTTATGTCTCAAGTTTGCCAATGAATTAAAAACAAATTACAAACTGTCTCAATTAATTCCGCCTCCAATTATAAATGAAAGGAATCTTCGTTCATCAACATGTAGGTCAGTTCCTCAAGTTAGATGCAGGACTAATAGATTTAAACAGAGTGCAATACCATACCTAATAGATTTAATCAATTCTAACTAATCACTTCTATTTGTCAGGTTGTTTTAATGTACATTTCAGTGTTCTTGAGGGCTCTATGTACATTGTACATGTATATGATAGCTTGGATGAATACAGGGCAGGGTAATAAGAATAATGTGCCTTTTTTGACTGTTTTTTACATCTTGCCTTCATACCAGAATGGCTTTTTAATTGTTCCTGTCTTTTACTCCCTTTTGTGCCATTAATCTTTATTCCATTTTTGTCTTGTAGGGATACTGCTTTGTTTTGTTAAATTATTAATGTTGTTGTTGCTCTATTTTCTAATGAATTTTTACTGATTTTATGTAAATTTAGACGCAATTCAATCTCTGATTGTGATGTCTTTTTGTATTTTTGAAATAATGAATAAACCATTTATAATAAAATTGATCATACCAATGGTATACCATTCAATACCATTGGTCTAGTCAATGGTATACCATTCAGTACCGTTGATCATATCAATGGTATACCATTCAATACCATTGGTCTAGTCAATGGTATACATGTGTACCATTCAATACCATTGATCATACAATGGTATACCATTCAATACCATTGATCATACAATGGTATACCATTTAGTACCATTGATCATATCAATGATATACCATTCAGTACCATTGATCATTTCAATGGTATACCATTCAATACCATTGCTCATATCCATGGTACACCATTCAATACCATTGATCATATCCATTGTACCATTCAATACCACTCGTGGTATCAATGGTTTATTATCAACACCATTGGCAAATGATATACCATTCAGAAATCATCATACACCATTCAACACTTTTATCATATCAAAGGTGTACTAAATTATTAGCATTACATTTATATCACCAATGGTATGCAGGTATTAACATTAAATTAGTTGCAGGATGGTTTCAGATAATGGTTCTACAGTATTGGCTGATCTGTAACACAATTCATAACCAGTTTCATTTAATTCAATTGTGACTTTCTTTTGGTCATAAACGAAATTGTGATACATGTGTTTAAGTGAATGCTCAGTAGTTGGTCTTTAAAATTGCAACACACAGGATAAATCTCTTTTAGGAATATTTATCTTGGGCAAGTAGCCCAAACCAAAGGCTGTTGTACATACGTGTGTGTACATGTAGGTCTTGATAAATAGTATCCGAGCTCCACTAAAAGACTTCTGTTGATGGTGATGATGATGTCGTCAGTCATCGGACAGGGAACTCCAAAGAACTGTAAACAAGAAGGAATGAGAAAAAACTATAAAAAGAACCAATAAAAATAGTTCATTCATTAGGTCTTTAGATTTTTAATTTCTCTGTGACAATGTTCCTGCCTAACGATGGCCCTTGCTTGAAACATTCAATGCTAAGTCAGTTATGGTCAGAGATGGATGGACACCATTTGTCACAACAATAAAATTGTTAACAGTCCCAACCCCCCAATAAACAAAATCAGATTGTGTCATTGCTTAGTATTTTTAGGCTAAAAATATAATGATACTTTTGTTGATGAAAATTCCTGGTTTGGTAAAACTGTACATACCTATACATGTATGGCATTATGCTATGTACAATTACAAGAAAATTGAATTGAATTAACCTTACAATTGAATTACAAAACACTTACCAAACATGCTTTTGATGACAACGACCTGATGCACAGACATAACTTCCTTTTTATTCTTGAATTCGGCTGTTCAAATCACACCTTCAGCATATCATTCTCATAATATCACTTATCAGCTTTAAAGGGACACGTTGCCTTGAAATCTCATGAAATTTTACTGTTTGGAGGTGTTCCTTATCCTTATTAAGAGTTGTTCTTGCAATAAAACAACTTTAATGTGTAATAATTAGTGAATGGTGATTAAAAAAACCAACATTGGCCTCTGACCCCTCGACATCTTTCCCGCGAAACGTATATATGTATTTCCAGCTGTAAATACCATCGTCCATGGCAAAATGCCCAATGAACAGTAGTTAGGCTGTTGCCGTAGCCAGTGGCCTGGTAAACCTATCAGATGAACACTGGGTAACATACCATTCTCTACCTCTGAAGCTAGCACAGTATTGGGCCCGAAATTGCCAGCCGCGTATTCGCGGAATAACCAGCCGCATATTCTAAAAAATAGAACACATGCAGTACAGGGAGGTGAGTATAATATGGTTCATCTTTTCACCTCCCTGTGTTGCATTATTCTATTTTCGGAATATGTGGCTGGTTGTTCCACGAATACGAGGCGTAGCTTCAAGTATGTAAACACCTACACCGTTCATTATCGCCAAAAAAAACCCAGATTTAAGACGTGTCCAAAAAGAAGAAACCTCGTCAATCAGGGTAAGAAAACTGTCATGGGACTAACCGCGAGAAACAACCGGTGTTGTTTATACCAAATGTTTATTGTGGACAGGAGGGATGAGGACTTAGACACGGCACATCACAGCAGCACTCTGATCATCGTTTTACGACTGGAAATAAGACTAGTAGGAACACGTCGGTCATTTATGGGAGTCAAAATCTTGACTCCCATAAATGGCGGACCGTGTTAGTTCACGAATAAAAGGAAAACCACACAGTTTTGAGGAATGTTTGTGTGGATCATTATATTCAACTTTTAAAACATCTTTCTGACCGTGTTCATTTCACATCAAACGCTTGTTATAGCCCAAAGCGCCCAATCCGAAGGCAACGTGTCCCTTTAAGATTGACGCTGCAACTACTTCCAGATTCAAAATAAAGCAGTAAAACACACTGAAACAATTGAACATCGGTTTACAAAACGTCCGTTGGAACAGTTCAGTCTTTCAAAACTGGTGAATCATCCTGAAATCAACCTCGTTCCCAGTGGTGTAAGATCTCGCCGCGCCATGTTGTTTTCTTTCCCAGAATGCATCGCTCGATCATATCCCCTGGAAGTGTGACTTTGAAATATCCAAATATATGGGATATTTTAATTAGTACTGTGGTTAATCCATTCTGTGCTAGAGACTACGCAGAGCGCGCTGTCAAAGGACGCACAAGTCATAGAGCAACTGCCCCCCTCTCATTCATTTTCAATCTTGTGATACATTTAACTGTATGCAGTTTAGGGTGACCATATAAAGACACGATTCATTTAAAATGTATTGCATCGAAATACGTGCATTTTTACACGCGCGTACTAAACGGGCGACAAGCGCCTAGGGCAGGCTTTTAGCCAGCGATGCGTCCGGGCGTCTTTTGGACGCCCTATTTCATTTTTGGATGCCCCGAAAAACTGTCAGACGCCCTTGAAGACGCCCTGTTTTTTGTATAAAAAAAAAAATTGCATCCGAATATCTGAAATTGTAAGCAAAACGAACGCAAATCCAAAACTATTACTATCTGCCAGCTGCAGTGAAGGTAACTTTATGCAAGATACAACCAATTTATCTTAAATATACTGATCGCTCATTCATTGTTTACCGACAAAAAGATCAAATTTAACATCAGACAGTGCACCCGAGTGGGAAGGCTTGAACCACAAAGGCTTTAGAAACTAGCGGTGAAACGCAAAAGTTTACAAAATACGTACATGTACATGTCATCCTAAAAAGCGTTGTGTATGTACATGTACATGTCGTGTACCTACCGGGGCTGTGTGTGATAGATCGGCAGCGCTCGAGACACCACGAGTTCTGCAGTTGCTATGATGGGCGGGGCTTAACCCTTTAGCACTCATACAATATTAAACATAGCGCCATTCACTCCTCACTACAGATAACTTCTGTGCCTCAAACCCTTTGAAAAAACCCTATCAAATCACGGTATTCCGTGTGTAAAAACATCAATAAGTTTATCGCGAAAGAAGTGGAAGCTCGCCATTGCGCGTGTGTTACGTGGTATGTATGATCATGGTGGTTCTACCTCCATGGTATGACGTGCACGGTCTGCACCCACACAGAAAAAACAGCTACTTGTTGCGCACGTGCACACAATGGCGATGGGACTTCCGACCTTTGAACCTTTTTGGAGGTGGAGATCGGGATTTTTTCTTATGGGCACTATGTGTTATTTTTAGACTTTTGTCTGTGTTGTGAGATAGCGCTCTATCTATGACCGTTTGTAGCGTTTTAACCAGGCGGTATGCGTGGATCGGTCAATGTTGTACAGCTGATGTTGTAACTTAGCAAACTTATCAAAACTTATTTATAATTAAAAGTATTAACTGTCAAGGTTCAAAGTAAAAACAGTTGATAACAATGTGTTGGAAGAGTTTAAAAACGGCTCCACTCATTAATTCCATCAGGTAATAAACTGCGCACAATTCCGGGCACGTCATTCCCGCTCTTTTCTGGCCGCCGCAACCTTTCAGTGCATATTAATGTATGCAGAACATCGCACATGCGCAGTATATGACTCATGAGTCAAAACGTGCGTGTCTACTGCTTGTATGTGTGAATCTCCCACCATGAGTATGCAAGTTTAATAAAGAATGCTCACTGCACATCGTGTCATTATAGTACACATACATGTACTTCTTACATGCTCATTGTCAAAGTATCCCTCGTGTCATAGTACATGTACATGTACTATATTTACATTGAAATGTAAACTATTATTCCGTTCGTATGTAATTCGCGGGCTGTGTGTTACCGCAACTTTAGTACGGGGGAAATCAATATGAAAAAGACGTGACCCCGCCCAAACTTTAAAAATAATAACATATAATGAAACCGCGCTAAATATTACGGTTTTAAGGCTGTATGGTGCTGATTTCATTTTTTTAAAACCCTTTTGCCGGCCCAGACCCAAAACATATGTTGAATACACAGTAAATGCAATAATAATTCTGTGGTACATGCTTGCTGAAAATTTACCTCAAAAATTTGGACGCCCTGTTTTTCAATCCAGTCAAATTTGGACACCCTATTTTCAAATCCTGGCTAAAAGCTTGGCCTGGGGGATCAAAAGTTTTTAAGGGGCGTGCACGCAGAGCAGTCACTTTTGGTGAGCCAATCAGCGTTGATTTTTAGTGTTTCCCTTCCAGGGGTTAGAGACGTACGCGCAGTTAGCGGGTGATACGGCGCGCTGCCCATGGTAGCGAGGCTGTCCTGAAATGTGCTGTACACAGTGCATACATAGAGTATGGGCTCTTACAACATAGCTTATCAGTTAACCACACGCGCAGTCTGGGTGCTGATCATCCTAGAGTTGCACAGTCCTTCACTATTGTAGTACATGTAGTAGAGGTGGTTACATCATACAATCGTGCATTATCCACAGGTAATTTTCCTGATCAAGTTTAATTTTTTTATACATAGCTTGCAATGTTTATATACATGTAATAAAGATAATTACTCAAAAGTACCTACAGAACCCCCTTCATGTAAATGGTTGGTTTTGGATAACTAAGAAAACTGAGAGAATAAAAAGAGAAAAACTAAATCCATAAAAAACTGATAATTGTTTAACAAAAATAATAAGCATGTAAATTTACTACATTTAAAACCACCATTAAATATAAAATGTTACATTCACAACCATTGATATATTAATTTACCATTCACACCATTCAAAGCACACTAGTTTATTCATCTGTCATACATGTACCATTAAACAAACACCATTGAACCTAATTGTTATCATTAAGTGCCATTCATACCCCAGACAGTTTCGCTATTCCTATTGGTGGAGAGCACGTCACGTGGGGGTGTTTAAACGGCTGATAAAGACATAGCTGGAGCTGTTTAAGACCGGCTGGCTTCGCGTGTTGAGCGCACAAGCTCATCCACGCCAATTTACTTACGCCGAACACAATCCATAGCTATTATTACCCGCGCGTAATTTTTTTGTACACGCGCGTGCACACAACCAAATGCGCATAAAACAGAATTTTACAAAAGTTTTTGAAAATGTACATTAGGCCTACAAACTTTGAAAATTCGCTAAACAAACAGATTGTCACAGATTGTCTTTTTTACCACCGATTGTTCTTATTCTTTCCCTTTTTACAAAAGGAAGGGCATTTATGAATGGGAATAAAAGAGTAGTGACTCATTCTTAAACGGCCGTTTAAGAACTCGTCGCCACTCTTTTATTCCCTTATTCAGACCCACCAATACACAATTGACCTACAATAAGAATATTGGATTATACCATTCAAATCACACTGAATACCATTCGAAATTGAATAAGCATATAACCAACAGCACTACCATTCATAAATGTACCGTTCACATACCATTTGGACACACCATTGACCAGTGTTGTTGACTCGAGTCAGTGACTTTAATTATATAGACTGTGCAAGTCTCGCGCGCATTCGAACTTCCGGGACCATAGTGGTCCCAACCATATGGAGTTTTACGTGGGCGAGATTTTGTTTCGTCAATTATTTTAGTTTAACGTAGTTTATGACCTAGAAAATTATACATGTTGTTGGGAATGTAATACTAAGTGATAACAAAATATGAAAGTAAAACCAATTCAACAATATAACGAAGAAAACCCGAGAATTAAACTTGACCTCAGCTTCCGGTTATTGCAAAAAATTAAGAATTTGTGCTCGCCTCCGATCATAAAACTTACGTAAACGCTTGTTTTGGATGCGCAATTATAATCGCCAGATGCTGTATTGCAAAGCAAACCCTTTTCATTGCAGTATATGGTTGTTGAGGCGTCAGCATCCTCTTTAAACTGCGATACGGGTCCATTTAAGACCCGTTTGACCTTCACGAATCCGCGTAAGGGGTTTCTAAAAATTTAACATCAAAAAAGCATCCTTGTCCCAGAGTTTAAATTTGTTTTCAATAATAATTAACACACTTTTTCGTAATTATTTCAAAAGCTAAAACTAATTTTATAAAATTGTTATGATTTATTTTTGTTGTTCAGATTTTGTCATGAGATATAATTTAAAACAAAGATTAAATTTCAGAAATAAAAATGTTCTTCGTTTGACGTGTTCTCTCGTTCGGATACGCGCGAGACTTGCACAGTCTATTATGATCATGCTTTGAATTGTATAGCATTGTGTAGTGGAATAGCATCTAAGAGCTCTTGAAGCGCAGTAGAATATATAAACATAGTTTCTGCGCTCTATAAATGATTTATTATTATTATGACTTGGACTCGAGTCAGACTCGAGTCGCCAATTTCAAGCACAGTTCCTCGGAAATGTATTTTTTTTTTTGATGAAAAACTGCACAACTTGTAGGCTCTATTTTACAAAAATGACACCATTTACCGTAATTTTCGGATTATAAACCGCCTAGCGTATAAACCGCACTGCTCCAAAATATGGAAAAAATATTTAGGTGTCGGCGTATAAACCGCGCGGGCGTATAAACCGCGGCCAAAATGTTAAAAAAACTAACCTCAAAACACGGAAGTGAAGTTCGCAAAACTGCGTTTTGGGTGATTTTTTATCTCATACTATCAGTCCTGAATTATACTTTTTCCATCAACAACCATTTTCAAGAATTCGTGATTTGATGATCGGTTGTGTTGACCATGTTTTGAACTTCGTTGGCAACAAAATCTTCGTGAATCAACGATCGGTCGGCAACGCACACCGAGAAATAGTTGAACTTTGCCCTGCATCGCATCGCCCTCTGTTTACAAAAGCTGTTCACGTTTGATTAGACTTAGACTGGGCCCCGAGCCTCGAAGTGTGGCGTCAGATGTTCAGGCTATGTGCTGTACAATGTGTAGGCGCTATCTACCCGATCCGTCGGAAGTCTAGCCAAGATCTTATGAATGGAACTATCAACGGCCAATCATCATGCGGTCCTCTTTGTGGCGATGTGCAGTGACAGGCGGGCGGCACATCAGTCAGTCATTGTAGTTGCCACAGTGCGAGTTACGTTGTAATTAAAGTCGAAATGTATTGAAGTTGACACTATTGAACGTAATTGAAATGATCTATTAGGATAGCATTATTTTTGTAAGCAGGTAGCACCCCCTTTGCGGGGCCACATTCCTGTTTATGTTGATAGTACGTTTATTATTGTGATACTGAAAAATTCCAATAACAATTATACAAATTAACAAAGTTAAATTCTACCTTATTATTATGAGAGTGAAAATATCCAATTATTATTACCGGTTTACAATAAAAGTGAGGGAAAAACACCAGCCATCCCCATTATTATTATATAAAATCCCTTTATTTAAAATCCCTTTATTTAAAACCCCACAAGATTTAATATTGAAAGAACCCTTTATTTAAAATCACGCCCAAATATTCTAAGACCAGTGATAAAAAGAAACACTGCCCTTCAGAGTTTACACAAGTGTCGCTACTTGTTCAAGGTGACTGGACTCAACAATGAGGGCGGTTGAAAAACGATTTGACAGCATGGAGCAAGTTCGATCAACGACCGCCATGTTAACCATAGTTCGACTAACTCTGATCGAACCCGCGCTAGTCAACGATAGTTGGACCAGTCTAGTCGACTATTCGTGACCATCCAATCGAGGCTGGTCGAGGTTGGTCGCATCGTTGGTTACCAATAGCAATTTGTCATATCGCAGTGTGCTGCAGTGCAGAGAGGACCAGTTATTCTTAAAATGGCTGAATCAACACAGAAGAAGTGAGTTCCGAAAACAAAAGTCAAAATAGTAGGAAAGCGAACAATGTTTATTTATTTCAATTAAAGCTTGCCGTAAATTTTGGGCACTGTCCGTCTACTATCGCCCAACGCACACTTGTGAGATGTGCTGATGTAATAAGCAAATATCGTCTGTGTCACTATCGTCCATGTCATCCAAAAACGTAAACAATTTACAGGTCGTCGTGGCGCGCGGCCTCCATCTTTCTCACAGGCGGTCACTAACGACGACTAGAGAGTCGTTGGCACTTTTATTTCAGCGCGCATGCGCTCCGTACGTCACGAACTAACCACTAGTCCACGATTGTACCCTGATCGAACTTGCTCTATAGTTCTTTGTGTACGTCCATTCACACTCATCTGCCGTGGCGGTGTCACGTGTATGTTGAGCTGAAGAAACCGCTGATCAGTGGCTGACACGAGTGTAGCCTGAATGTCTGACGTCAGCATATGGAGATCGCTGGGATAAATAGACAGGGGACCAGTCTAGTCTAACTCGAGTTTCGCTGATTGTTCATCTGAGGGGGGACTGAACTCTAACAATAGGGCGGTTGATAAACGTTTTATAAAGGCAAAACGGAATACAAATGAGGTGGGATTTTCAACAGGCATTTTCAACAGGATTTTGTCATCACACAGGCATGTTTTGCAGGATTTTTTATCGTTTAAGAACATTGTTTTTATTTAGAATATTTTACAAACGATCTTTCTTTATAAAAATGCTGTTTTTTCTCTTCAATATTTATACGTTGGCGTATAAGCCGCCTGGCGCATAAACCGCAGGAGTTCAAAAAAAGGTCAAAATCAACGTATAAACCGCGGTTTATAATCCGAAAATTACGGTAGGACACTTTGGATCAACAGAAAGATTATTTTACTGTAAAACGTAAGATTTGTTTCTTCTTAAATATGTTTTGTTTTGTTGTTTTAGGGAATTTTTTGCGGGGTGTTTCTGCAAAGTCAAAATGCTGTGGTGGTTTCAACCTTAGTTTTTTCACCTGTCTTGTTAAATTTGGTTAAATTTTGTTTTTGCCATGATGCCCCCCACATTCGACAAAAATGCCGTGGTGCCCTTTTTACACTTACGAAATTGCTGCGGTGCCCTTCAAATTCTAGAAAAAGAATGGCAATTATTGCTGTGCCCTTTTGAACACGAAGTTCGAGGCCTGTGGTTGTATTTAGTCTGTCACAACACTGCCATTGACTTACAGTTGGGTTTGGGATTATACCATTAGAAATACACTGATTTACCATTCAATATAATTTTTACCATTACACATTGAATTACCATTCACTTAAAAGAAAACACCATTGGCCACAAATGATACAATAATTCTACCATTTAAAATACCATTCAGTACAACGCTACCATTGGATACACCATTGGGCACATTCACTTGAATGAAAACACCATTGGCCGCAAATGGTAAAATAATTCCACCATTTAAAATATTATACAGTACCACACTACCATTGGGTACACCATTGAGAAACCATTGGGTACCATTCACTTGAATGAAAATACCATTCAGTACAACACTACCATTCAGTACAACACTACCATTGGATACCATTCACTTGAAGTGAGGAAAACACCATTCTCGGGCCACAAATGGAAAAATTATCCTACCATTTAAAGTACCATTCATTACAACACTACCATGATACACAATTGGGTACCATTCACTTGAATGAAAACACCATTGGCCGCAAATGGTGAAATAATTGCACCATTTAAAATGCCATACAGTACCCCACTACCATTGGGTACACCATTGAGTAACCAATGGGTACCATTCATTTGAATGAAAACACCATTGGCCACATAAAGATATGGTAAATAAATTCTACCATTTAAAATACCATTCAGTACAACACCACCATTGGATACACCATTGAGAAACCATTGGGTATCATTCGTCACCATTGGGTACCATTGGTTTACCATTGAATACCATTGGTTTTTTTTTATAAGGGTAATTGTGGCACCATTGTACTGTGGTGTTTCAAGGCAGACTGATCAAGCGCACTGAACTCAAATTATGGTGTTGCTGATCAGCATAGTGTGGGTTTGAGTCCAGGTCTTGACACTTTTGTCCTTGAGCAAGACACTTAATCATTATTTATAGTCACTTCTAATGGTTTGAAATGGTCCTATGTGTTTTAAATAATACAGTTATACTTATTGCTAAAAAGAAGGGGTTTGCCCTAGCCCTGGCAGCCTTTCAGTTTCGTATTACTACATATAGTACAGAGAAGTCCTGGATATGAGGGTCCATTTCTGGGGTGAAAAATTGTCAAGGCTTCGTAACTAAAATCTTACCTTTAAGAAGCCACTACTTTCACCGGATTCACTGCAGCATACATTTTTCAATGCAGAAAATTGTATGCTGTCATGGAATGTGAATACGGTGAAATTAGTGGCTTCTTGCAGGTAAGATTTGAGTTATGAAGCTTTAAAAGTTTTCGTCCCAGTGACGGGCCCTCATATCTGTAGGACTCTGTATCTGTGTACAGCACAGAGGAAGAGTCATATGGGGCTAGGGTTTGCCACAGTGTGTCTAGCAGTGGCTGTTGAATGCACTGCAGCACCTTGTAAACCCTTGTAAGGTGCTACATGAATTGTAATAAGAAGCCAGCAGTAATAATATTTATTAGGTGTTCAGGAAGTCCACCTGGAACAACACCTCTTTGTTTTTGTTTGCTTTGAAAAAATACTTCTTCTTTTCCCCTGCGAAGGTCCTCTAACAAAAATACACTTCACAAGCTCAAACATAGATAGATCTTCACTAGTAGAAGACACCACTGTAGTGCTGTTATGATGATGTCATCAGGTGTTGCATTACATAACAGATTTTTACAATTTACCCTATTTTCCTTTATATAAGACAAAGCTTATCAGACTTTCAAAGGTCCAAAAGAATCACTGCGTCTTGTCTACCAGTGCACCTTATCTGATATTGCTTGAGTTCATTGTGATAATCACTGTGTGGAATCTTATATTTGTACCGTAAAATATTTGTTTCTTTCATCTAGGGTAATGCTATGTGTTATCATTTTATTAAAATAAAAACTACACCTTACACCTGTTGTATAATTTTACACCTGTTGTATAATTTTTTCCACAGACTTGGAACCAAGTCTAGTAGCTATACAGTACAAATACATGTACATCTACGTGTAAAATAATCACACGTCGTTGTACATACATTACAGGATGTCAACGAAACCGCACGTGCGATGCACGTGTACAGGTTTAGCATGTGTTAATACACTACCGTGCATTGTCAATGAGTGGGTCACGTCAACAGGTGCGCTTGAACGTTCTTTTTCGACCAGATGTAAAGGTCAAAATGTTGTCATCTCTGTGCAATAGTTTGAGCAGGCTTAACATTCTACAACCTTATAAAATAATTATGCTGAAATGATCAGTAGTTTTTAAAGATATGAATAAGATAATATATTATGAAATTTTCAACTTCCGATTTGAACTGGAAGTCAAGGTGAAAAAGGGTTATGTTTTGTGTAGCTTTTGTGGAACTTTTAACGACCTATCCGATGATTGGTAGATTGTAAAAATCCAATATGTGGTTCTATGATTTTTATTAAACTTTGATCTATTGTAATCCGATGCCTAATGACGTCATCATGACGTCATTAAGTTTGTGTCATCTTGATACTGAGGTTCAACTTTCTGATGAGTTTCAATGTTCAATTCAATCTCAATGTTGAGTTATTCTGTAGATAAGCCCTGAAAATGATTTTATTAAGGGAAAAAACAGAAGGCGAACTTCGACCTAGGGTAACGACCCGGAAGTTAAGGTCATATGATTTTGGCGTTAACTTTTCAAATAATGCCTCAGTCTTGATCTATCATATGCCCAGCTCTGAACATCATAGCTTTCAAATTCAACGAGATACATGTACAGCGAATAGCAAATGGTCATTTTTCAACTTTAAAAACCTTGTAATTCGACACCTGATGACGTCATCATAACGAAATTGTTCAAGTGCTGTCCTCATGTTAAGGTTCAAGTATATGCCAAGTTTCAAGGTTCAACTAAGTTTCAATTTTGAGTTAAACAACGGAGAAGAGTTGCGCGTTTTGAAAAAATCTAAAATCCAAAGGTGTTCGTGCACATATTGCACGAACACCTAAAAAACAAAACAACTTAACAATAACTATAGGTATTCGGCAGATAGCCGAACACCTACATGTAAAAAAAAAAAAAAAAAACATAAAAACTAGGGTGTTCGGCATTATGTTGGTTCAATAAGTCATTCGTTCAATTAAAAAGTTAGAGTAAGTACAGTATTTGGGGCGCTAGGGTTTGTAATTGTAGCTTTGAAATTAATTGTACCGTAAAGGTGACGTTTTGTTATTATGTAACGTAACTATACATTTTGGTTTTTCATCTGGAGCTGTCCGATGGATTCTCGAACGTCAGTAAGTATAAGCGTGATTTAATTGACAGATTTATTTTGCACACGTATTAACAGAAAACAAAACATGTGTGAGTCGAACTTACCCCCTCTGTTGACTTAACTGGCCTAACTGCAATTGAGGACAATAGAGGGCGTAAGTCAAGTCAAGGGTTAATTTACAGGCCGATCGGTAAGTTCTCGAACGTCACGTAAAAAAATTGACGGACGCTGAAAAAATGTCGGCGCTGCAAATTTGAAAAAGGGATTACTCTTATTGTTGACCAGGTATTGTAGTAGTCATTGTTTCAAAATAATGATTATTTAAACGTGTTCTCATCATATTTGTTTCGAATTTATTGAATGTTTGAAACTTTGGTTAATTGACATGTTTTTTATTGTTGAAATTTGTGACGGAAAAAAATGACGTTTGGGAATTCGCGAAATTTTTTTTTTTTTCAATTGTCGGATTTTTTTTCTCTCTTGCTGTTAAAAGTATTTGGCATCAGCCCCCACAACCTGAGCATGCAAAAGAAAATATGTACCTCAGCAAATATAAAAATGTGATCATTTAAATACCTCTACATCTATAGTGGTAGTTGAAGTCCGTCAAAAATGCTGACGTTCGTGACTCCAAACCTTTTACCTCGATTTAGTTGAAAGACATCGGTTGTCAATATTGTGTATGATAACATGTCAGGTACCTCGTAGTTAATTACACTATATAAAAATAAAAATTAGCTTTCACTTATGAAAATATAAGGGTCCAATTTTCAGGCTTGCAATGGTGCATATTTTGAATAATATGCCTTAAGTCATTGGCATCTTCATATTGAGGTTTAATTGTCTGATGAGTTTCAAGGTTCAATTCAATTTCGTTCTTGAGTTATTTTGTAGAGAAGAGCTCTAGGGAAGATGAAGAAGAAACTAGGTTTTTGTTGCAACAAAAACAGGGTGTTCGGCATTGGTTCAATAAGTCATTCGTTCAATTGAAAAGTTAGATCAAGTACAGTATTGAGGGCGCTAGGGTTTGAAATTGTGTTGATAATAAAGCCTTGAAATTTGGTGATGTTTTGTTTAAGACTAAAAGTAAAGGTCACACAGGTCACACTTTGTGTAAGAGTTCAAGGTCAAGTGGAGCCACACTTTGTAGCATTTGTGAAGTTTAATACTTTTCCAATGATGTATAGATTGTAAAAATCCAATGTGTGGTTCAGGTGTTTGTGTAAGGTATGCATGGCAGGCAGTAGCCACTTAGTCTCAGTTTTCTCCCTAAGCAGTGTCTGCTAGACAAATACTCAAAAAAATATAATTTGGTATCAAATAACAAACCACAAGGGAAACTGACTAGGTAAATTTTAATGATTTTGGGTTGAACAAGGAAAAATTGACTAGAGCGGGATTTGAACCAACGACCTCCGGATTGACGTGCCGGCGCTCTACCAACTGAGCTATCTAGCCCTATGTTGGCGGTCTCCCTATGACAATATAGGGAAAACCAGACACTTGCTTGATTACAACATCGTTAAAGACAACTCAAAAAAAAATTGGCACTTTCAAATTACAAGGCACAGCCGGTTTCAACCGGAAGTAGAGGTCATGTGAGATCACGCCCTGACAAAAAATAAAGACCTATATGACCTTAGTATGATCCCGCAAAAAGCAACTGCCGGCCTCTTATTTGTGATTTTTGAGACTATGTTCAAACAGTCCTCCAACCACTTTGACTCTAGAGCTCACAATACCTCTTAATATGGTGTTTTTCAAAAAGGTCAAATGTAGTTAGACTTTGTTTAAGATTTGTGGAAAACTCCAAGAGCTGTCAAATGGTGCAAAGATCAGGTACGTTGCAATTATGGTTCTCCAGATATGATTTTTTGAAATATTAAACGTTGAAAAATTGTCGGTGTCATCTGAACACTTACATGTAAGAACTAAGTACATGGTACATGTAAGTTTAAAGACTAGACCCTTTTTAAGTTAGTGAGATAAGAACTTTTGAATTTGAACTTCCGGTTTCGTCAAGAGCTTTTATATGGTGCAAATGCCTTGTTTGTAGCAATTATTGTTCTCTAAATATGAACTTTTTAATATTAAACGTTGATTTAATGTTATGAAGTCATCGATGATGTCATCGATGATGTCATCAACGTGAACTATTCATGTTTTTTTATTTACACACTAAGATCTAACCTTTTTGGTTAATGGGATACGTTAGGGTAAGGAAATTAGAATTCCGGTTTTGACCGGAAGTAAAGGTCACATGGGGTCACACCTTATGAAAGAGCTTTCAGATGATGTAATGATTGTCAGTGTACAAACTAGCACATTTGGTTTACAAGATATGATATTTATAATAAATAAATCTTCAACGTCCGGTTTCAACCAAAAGTAAAGGTCACATGGGGTCACACTCTGTGTAAGATTTATAAAATGAATCAATAGTGTCATATGGTGCAAAATTCTTATATTTATCATTTAATTAAGGTTCTTCAGATATAATCTTTTAAAATATTTCACGTTATTTTGAAACTTTAATGTTTCGACCTCATCGATGATGTCATCATCCCGAAACAGTTGCGGTTTCGTCGAAACACTAAGGTCTATAAGTAAATGGTACATACTAAGTTCCAAGTCTATACGACCTTTGCTTTTAGCAAAATCTTTCTGAGAAGGTTCAGTGATCAGAAGAAGACACAGAACTAGACTTAAGTTTTTGTTTTAAAACAAAAACGGGGGTGTAAGGAATTTATTTTGATATTGCTCTGGGTGTGGTGGAGTTATGTAAGAAGTGGTCGAAAATGTGAAGACATGGTTTTGCTGATGACGCTATTAGGATGTATCCAAAGCCTATTTCTTGTCGGATCATAAGTTTGAATCTTTTTGGATTATGCAACAGGTTTTCAGCAATTAATAGTTTCTTTCTAAAAACTTGTCACAAGAGGGCGCTGTTGAAATTATTACCATTTCTCTTTCAATTGAAAGGCCAAGGGGTCAAACTTTTTTCATTTGTAGAGACCTAATGTAAAGATTTCAAAAATCCAATGTGTGGTTCAGGAGTTATGATTTTTCAATAATTAAACTTCAACTTCTGGATTGAACAGGAAGTCAAGGTCAAATAGGGTCAGGTTCTTTGTAACTTTTGTTGAACTTTTCACGACCTGTCCGATTATGTGTAGATTGTAAAAATCAAACATGTGGTTCATGAGTTATGATTTTTTCCGTTACTAAACTTCAACTTCCGGCTCAACCGGAAGACAAGGTCAAACGGGGTCACACACTTTGTGTATCATTCATTCAGTTTTTGAATACCTTTCTGATGATATGTAAACAACAAAAATCCAATGTCTGGTTTGTGAGATATGATTTTTTCAAATTCTAAGCTAAGATTTTATAAAAAATTTTAAAAAATAATTTGATGACGTCATTTCAAATTTTACAAGCCATGGTCAATGTCTAACAGTACACCAAGTTTCAACTCAATCGGCTATTTAATTTAGTAGATACACGGCTTCAGAAAGTGCACCTTTAGTGCCTTGCCACGTAACACACGATGAAGTCATCAAACTACGACTCGACAAATATGTTGTCTGCATGAATGTCATCATATTTACCAGTTTTGAAGAGATTCTCATAAACTTTACCACAGACATCTCGTAAAAGTGTGTTTTGAACTGTTTTCAACTTGCCGCTAGAGGGCGCTTTTGAATTTTGTGACGTCATTGATTAATTTTTTTTAAACCAGACACTTGCCAGATTACAACATCGTAAAAAGAAACTCAAAAAGATGTTGCCACTTTCTGCTTTTTTCAATTTACTAGGCACTTCCGGTTTTGACCGGAAGTAGAGGTCATGTGAGGTTACGCACACGACAAAAAAATAAAGACCATTATGACCTTAGTATGATCCCGCATAAAGCAACCACCGGCCTCTTAAGTGTGATTTGTTACAGAATTTCAAAGATTAAAAATAAAAGTCTAAAAACCCTGTAATTCGAAACCTGATGACGTCATCATGACGTCATTGTTCGCATGCCGTCTTCATAATAAGGTTAAAGAATATGCCAAGTTTCAAGTTTTTACAACTTTTACTTTTTGCGAAATCGTGATGAGAAGGTTCAGGGAGAAGAAGAGGTGGAAAAAAACAAAACTTAACAATTACAATAGGTTTTCGGCTGAAGAGCCGAACACCTAAAAAGAAAAAACAGAACACATAGGTTTTCTGCTGATGGGCCGAACACCTAACAAGAGGTGTTCATGCTCATATTGCACGAACACCTAAAAACATAAAAATAAATTAATAATAACAATAGGTTTTCGGCAGATAGCCAAACACCTACATATAAACAGACAGTCTGTTGATGAGTTTGAACATGAGCTTTGTATCACAAGCAGATATTTCTGCACGTTTATAGCCCAGTGGCGGCGGTTTGTGCAGTAAAGACAAGACAAGAGTGCAATGGTGTTTAGTCTTTGCACTGTAAAGATCTGTCTTGTACTGATGACACTGATCTTGAAATGCGTCTTCATCCACAACAAGTTTTGACTGTAGCCATATTACATGTACGCTCAAGTTGTCTCGTCACACACTTTGATGTAGTCTTGGTGCAAGACGTTCTTGTTCATTATCACGCAACTATTGCGATTTAGCGCCCCCCGCGCATGTGACTATCGAACAATAGCGGGCGCTGTTGGGATACTTCCAGATCACCACCACACATCGCACTCAAAACAATGTCTTGGCGATTTCGCCTCATCTCACGTGACATAACCTACGTGACATAACCAAATGTGACCTCTATTGCATATTCAAAAAAGGTCACAGGGAAAATATGCAAGCGCACAAGCAAACTGCATAATGAGCTGACAGGCTGAGACTGGTACACACAGCTGCTGTATACTGTAGTAGTATCATGGAGCGGTAGTATACACATACAACCGAGTTTGTGTATGTACTTTTAGTGTGCGTGTTGATGTGTATAGAGTTATTATGTCTTGCAGGTAGGCTACATCATCACGGATCACATCTATCAGTTAGTATGTGGGCTTGAAGTATATATTGCTGTCTCTGAGAAGCCAAGGTGAAGAGATCATCAATAAAACTTTTCCCATCTGAAAAAATAAATATTGCTTTCATTGATTTCACACTAAAAGAAACATGACACATCTAGGCCTTCAGGATAAATACCATGGAGGAAGTCAGTGTGCAGTACACTGTTGTATACCTCTATGATTTAACAAACCATAATTTTACAAATGCAATGACCAAAACTTACATGAGCGTACATTTAGAAAACAGAAAAAACTTACCATGTTTATCTCATTCTGATTATTGATGTCCATGTTCAGACCATGTTTGTTGATCCTTTTGTCTTGTTTCATTTCCACTGATTATAGGGTATATCTTCCATTTATGGTATGAAAACCAACACACAAACACTGCACTGCAAGCAGCTTCCAGTAGTATAATGGACTGTCAGACAACAGAGTGTCCCTTAGAATTCAAACTGTCCCACACAGGAAGTGACCCAATGGACAGTGTCTAGTTACACTTCTTGACCCTGAAGGTCGCCCCTTGTACATTATTATAAACAGGTACAGTCTGATCCTTGTGATATGGGTACACCAACAAGTACATTTGGTGCTCTATTGGTGCAGCTTGATTCAGACCAAGCAGGCCTCAAACTTCAACATTTTTAGGGCAAGGCCACTTTGGCCTTGGAGCAAGCCAATTTTTGGAGGGCACCAAGGCCAGTAGATTGGGCACCAAGGCCAAAAATGCAATTTTAAAAAAGGCACGAAGGCCATCAATAAATAATTAGTTGTAAATCAAGTAATGCATTAGTTACCCAAAGTTTTTTATACACAAAATTAAAAATATATAAATTGGAAAATTGGCCAGAGGTTCCCCTATGGGTGGTTAACCCGATGAAACAATTTGCATGAATAAAATATTGATAAATCACATCTTATTCATAAACAAACTGTAAAACTGTAAGCCACCAGATGTCAACACACTTTCCAGGTTAAAAAGAACACAACATCCACTCCTATGAGTCACAAAACCAGGTCACAAAACCACAAAGACACCACACACAAGCAGCTAGTCTTTTGAGTGAAGCAAGAGTATTACAAACTAAAACAATTGTATAACAATATGTAGAGGATTAACCACAGAGACACCGCACAGGCAGCTTGTCTTTTGAGTGTTACAAATTGTACAACAAACTGTAGAGGATTAAGATAAGAGTAATTGGGTCTCAATAGGAGTGTCAATCTTCTCCCAGGTGATGCCTGGATAGTGTCTGGGGCCAACATTAAATAAAGAAAAGGATCTCCAACTGTCGGCTTCGTCTGTGTAGAAAAGTTTGTTTTTTCGTAATCATTGACAACTGTGTAAAAAATATTCCGAAAAATCGCGGCAGCTGGTGCTTCTAAACAACACTGATAATGTATTTAACTTCTATTAAAAAGGGCACCACGGCCAACAGGGAATAAGGGCACGGCAATTATGGCTTTGAAGAAGATGATTTTTGGAGGGGCACCACGGCCAGTAACAAGGGCACCGACGGCCATCGTGGCCGCCGGGAAGTTTGAGGCCTGACCAAGTATATCTGGTGCACTATACATTGAAAATTGACAAAGAAAATCTGGTGCTTTATTCGTGCTCTGTTGGTGTCAATTTGGTGTAGCGTTTGTGTTGGTATACTTCTAAAACAGGTGCACTAAAAGTACACCAGAACAGACCAAACATATTGGTGTGCACACAGAGTTGGCTATGGGTTGCCTTGAAAACGGGTAAAACTCCAAACAAATAAGACGCTATTGAAGACATCGAATATCGGTGCGTGGTATGAAAGTTACAATGTCCATCCAGTTTTAATAGATGTTTGCATACTTCTAATTTATAAACAAAGGAAGGTATAATTAGGGCATCAGTTGATACATTGCATCTGTTTATTTTTTTCAATTCAAAGATAAAGGCATGTGCCTTGAAAACAGGATATTTGAGGATCCATGTAGTATATATAGTTAGAAATGGCCGCAGCAGAGGCATCTGCTGGCGGTTATATTCGAGCAAGAAAATCTCGCTGGTGTGTGATTTGTAACAGAGAGTTGATCACTTGTAAGAGATATTCCACATTGAGCACCTTGGCCAAGAAATTAAGCCCATTATTTCCATCTGCAGTCGTACTTTCCAATACAACATTCATGTGTGACGGTTGTTTTACCAAGGTGGTAAACGTGCAAAAGAGTAACCGGCTTTCCTCAATGAGTCCAAAGTTTCTCACTCCTAGGCTGTTGATGATCACCTGTCTTACTCTCAGAGTAGCTGTAGCTGTCATTGCCACCATACATGTTGATGAATGTAGTGTTGTGCGCAATTCACCTACATGTACAGTGATGATTGCGAGGAAGTACCCATACGAGGAACGTGTACCCGCAAATCACTCGAACAAACTCGTTTAGCACCCTCGAGTTTTGCGGGTAGTGTACGAGCGAGGTTCGAGCGAGGTTCGAGCGATGTCGAGAGAGGTTCGAGAGAGGTTCGAGCGATGTCGAGCGCTATCATTTTGTCCCCAAAATTCCAAGCGGTCAGTGGCTTGCGAGGAGCGTTCATGCGTAAAATCTGACCTCAATTTTTTACTTCATTAAAACAAATTACGGGACGGGAATTCTACAGAGCTGGTGCTTAAAAATATACGGGCGGGAAATTTTAAAAACCATTTAAACATTTTCAGGTGCGGGAATTCTAGTACCATACAGGGGAAAAAATACTGCATCGGGGCGGGAATTCAATATTTTACTTCTTGAAAACAAATTACGGGACGGGAATTTTACAGAGCAGGTGCTTAAAAATATACGGGCGGGAAATTCTACAAACCATTTAAACATTTTCAGGTGCGGGAATTCTAGTACACGGGGAAAAGAAAAAAATACTGCATGGGCGGGAATTCAATATTTTACTTCTTGAAAACAAATTACGGGACGGGAATTCTACAGAGCAGGTGCTTAAAAACCTACGGGCGGGAAATTCTACGAACCATTTATTGAAAATGTCCAGGTGCAGGAATTATACAGTACCGTACGGGGAAGAAAATACTGCATGGGCGGGAATTCAATATTTTACTTTTTTAAAACAAATTACGGGACGGGAATTTTACAGAGCAGGTGCTTAAAAATATACGGGCGGGAAATTCTACAAACCATTTAAACATTTTTAGGTGCAGGAATTCTAGTACCGTACGGGGAAAAAAATACTGCATGGGCGGGAATTCAATATTTTACTTTTTTAAAATAAATTACGGGACGGGAATTCTACAGAGCAGGTGCTAAAAAATATACGGGCGGGAAATTCTAAAATGGCCGTAGTGGAACATTTGCTTTAGTAGAATATTTTCAAAAAGGTTAAGAAAGTCCGACTTCCGTCTTATTAAAAATATTGCCGTTGGCATTTTGGAGAATATTTTCAAAAAGGGTCGGAAATTAAGTCCAATTTTCATCTTAATAATAACATTGCCGTTGTGGGACGTTTGCATATTGGTGAATATTTTTCAAAAAGTGTAAATAAGTCTGATTAATAATATTGTCAAAAAGTGTATACGAAAGTCCAACTTCTATTTTACCAATAGGCCTA
Organism: Leptasterias polaris; assembly: GCA_037783415.1. Lineage (NCBI taxonomy): Eukaryota > Metazoa > Echinodermata > Asteroidea > Forcipulatida > Asteriidae > Leptasterias > Leptasterias polaris. The sequence continues at coordinate 4,689,404 of JAZGTN010000050.1, read as the reverse complement.
ATATTGCCGTTGTCTGATGTTTTGCTATAAAATGACAAATCTAATTTCTCTGTTCCGGGACGGACGGGATATGAAGATTTGAAGCTTCTCTGACTTTGTTCTGCTTATATGCTGTGTTAAATCACAGCGGCATAAATACAACCAAATTGTTGCTGGCATCCAGTGGTGTGGGGAAGTTTGCCATAAAACCTTTTGACAGTCTTTTTCAATACAGTCCCACAGACAATGCACCCCAGGATGGTTTAGTAAGGTGTTGGTCTGCCATTGTTTGCAAGCTTTGAACAAGAGATTACGCAAGAATAGTCAGCTAAACCACAATGAAGGTGCGAATACAGTGCTGAAGAGCTTGTTAAGTTGCTGAAGGTTTTTTTTTTCACTAACAAAAGTCTAGTCAAAAAATTATCAAACGCGTGATGTGTGTACTTTAAAAGAGTGCCATAGAGCGAGAGTTGTTTCAAAGAGTGGCTAGTAAATTTGCCGTTCCGGGACTTTTGCATATTTTGAAGTGTCCTAAAAAAAACATTGCCGGTGTAGCACATTTCCTTTTATCTACCAATTATCTACTGACGTAATGGGAACATATAGGGGGCGGGTGGAGACAAGATCTGCCATCCAAAGGGCATTGTAGTAAGAAGAGGTAGTGAGTCTTTATTCATGCTTATTCCTTTTCAATCGTGGTGTTTTGTTGCAAATGATACTCTGATAAAGATTGGCGTAAGAAGAAACCTCAAGATTTCAGTAAGTTTGCTTTTGTTTGCCTACATTATATGTAGCTCGGGTTTTACCATCGTTGACCATGGAGGTAGAAAATGCATTGACGAGCATCTTGTTCTATGTGTAGTTTCATATTGTAAAGGCCTACCCTACTGGTAAAATCCAATTAATTTTTTTAAATCTTGACATAACACAAATCAAGTGATTAAAACAGCATATTATATTATTAATTAAGTAATCGTTTTTGGTCACTACCTCTCTTACCTGATCTATGAGCCCCAAAACGAAGGGGGAAAAAAGAAAAAAGAAATGTAATGCAAATGCCCGGACAGGATGATTGACAGCTTTGTTGTTCGCTGACTAGGCCTTATCTTTTAATCACTTAAACTTGTAATACATTTTTCACTTTGTACGCCGCCATTGATGTGGAGAGGCTAGGAAGGAACAACCCTCAGCCATTTGTAGTTGCTGTAATAATTCTTTGCCTGCAAGTGAACATGGCCAGCACTGATAACCCACTGCCAAAGTAATGGACAACATATTTTTTAACACAACTTTTTGAATAGAACAAATACCACCTTGAGTTATATTTCAGTTAATTTTACATGATAAGAAAAATACATACCTCTTGTTTTGGTCTTCCCTCTTTTTTGTTATATATCTTTTTATAACTTGGACCTTCTCTCTCCCCTTCTTTTTGGTCTCTCTCTTTTAACTTGGATGACGGAATCTCCATATTTGCCGCCCAAAAACGCAACATTCAATCAGTTTTTTGGCGCAAATGAGTAACAACTACCTCGCGGTCCCACTCTACCACTCACATTATGACCCAACCGTCAATTTATTTTCACACCACGTTCAAAACATTGCGAATACAACAAACTTTACACGGACTCTACCCATAAAACTTGTAATAACTATTTTGCTTATGGTTTTCAAGTCAATAGTCAAAAAGTGTCACTGAATTGTACAGCAACATAATTTATTTACCATCAGTTTTCGGAAGAAAATGAGCAAAAACTCATGAAATTACTTTGAGTTTGGATGGAAGTATTTAATTGGTCATTCTGAATCGCTATTATCAAACAGCGCTGCCGAAAAAGCGAAGTATTTATAATACGAAAAATAAAAATACTTTTGAGGAAATCAATCGAAGTCATCTTGAAAAATATTAGTTTAAATCAATCTTGTAGTGTTATCCAACAGCATGGCCACTACACTCCTGTAGTAATTTTTTGTCCACGCTCCAGTCACGCTTCTATTGCATGGCAACACTGTTGCTAGGCAGTTCAAGGGACTTTGTTAACGAAACTGCCCTATCTCTGGTCCAACTGTGAGTCCCAGTCAGCACCGAACTCCAATTGACGGAAGATGGATCCACAGAGAGTGACCAATGGAAACCTCATTCACAAGAACAAATTACGGGACGGGAATTATACAGAGAAGTGCTTAAAAATATACGGGCGGGAAATTCTACAAACCATTTAAAAATGTCCAGGTGCAGGAATTCTACAGTACCGTACGGGGAAGAAAATACTGCATGAGCGGGAATTCAATATTTTACTTCTTTAAAACAAATTACGGGACGGGAATTTTACAGAGCAGGTGCTTAAAAATATACGGGCGGGAAATTCTACAAACCATTTAAACATTTCCAGGTGTGGGAATTCTACAGTACCGTATTGGGGGGGGGGGGGGGGGGGGGGGTTGGAATACTGCATGGGCAGGAATTCAATACAGGCCTATTACTTCATTAAAACAAACTACTGGACGGGAATTCTACAGAGCCAGTGCTTAAAAAATATACGGGCGGGAATTTCTACAAACCATTTAAAAATGTCCAGGTGCAGGAATTCTACAGTACCGTACGGGGAAGAAAATACTGCATGGGCGGGAATTCAATATTTTACTTTATTCAAGAAAATTACAGGGACGGGAATTCTACAGAGCAGGTGCTTAAAAATATACGGGCGGGAAATTCTACAAACCATTAAAAAAAATTTAGGTGCAGGAATTCTAGTACCGTACGGGGAAAAAAATACTGCATGGACGGGAATTCAATATTTTACTTCATTAAAACAAATTACGGGACGGGAATTCTACAGAGCAGGTGCTTAAAAATATACGGGCGGGAAATTCTACAAACCATTAACAAATTTCCAGGTGCAGGAATTCTATGATCACCGTAACCTCCATTAAATCAAATGCTTTCAGTAAATAGTAGTTTCACTGTTCTTAGTCAGGACAATAAAGCCAGGTGTGTGTGGGTCTTCGCATTCCAAGAATCGTGCCCATCTTGTTCACAATCAAAACCAAAAGCCAAAGCTTTGGATTTGAAAAGGGCCTCAATAATTACTCCTGCCGTCGCCGCAGCGCAGCATGGCTCAGAAAGCGCAGTGCGAGCACTGATCAGGGGCTCAGTGAGTGTTAGTTTACATGTAGCAAGTAGCACGATTCCGATAATGTTCGCGCATTCTGTATATTGCACGCTGGTTCGCCGCGTTCGCGTACAGCAAGTTTTTAATCAAAATCAATTGAACATTGAATAAGTGACACACCATAGAGAAAGGACATGTGACACTGAAGTAGCATGGGACGATCAAAATCATAGATGGCAATTTTTGTGGACTGGAGATCGTGATAAGACAACGAATTCTGACAGGGAAATCTCCGCGTTTTGTCAGTGCCGATTCACATGCCCGCATTATGGCAATCTAATACATTCTTTATGTCAACAAAGACGCTTTTGAAATCACATAAACCTCGCTACAAAGTACGTACGTATTACACATTTCAAAACCCTTTCTGTAGCCGCTAGAGCAGCTGTATGGTGCCGAAAAAACTTTGTCTTCACGGGTCAGTGATCCCCGAAGAGCCCTCGAAACTCCTCGCTTCCCTGTAATTTATACAGCTACACACATGTACGTGGATCGTGCGGTTACGAGCAGGTTGCGTGCGAGGAGTGTGGCTTTTCGAGGGGGTTGAATTTCCCCTCGATAAAACTCGTCTCTCGCTCGACTCTCGCTCGACTCGCTCGAAAGTTTTTGGGGTACTTCCTCGAAATCATCACTGTAGTTGCCTATACACTTTGCGGAAAGCCACAGTTTGTCCCAGATGAATGGCCACTGTGGATTTTGAAATGAAAAAAAAGAATTTATCTATTATTTTAATAATTTATTGCACGGACTACCACAATAATCATACATACTTTTCATAATGTATTGGATTTTCAAATTTTAAAATAGAGGAAAACCTTGCATTGCTGTGTTGTGTGTATGTTTTTTCTCCTTAAAATAATTATAAATTACGCAAAATATTTCTATATCAAATAATAAACCACAAGGGAAACTGACTGGGTAAATGTTTAAATGATTTTGGGTTGAACAAAGAAAAATTGACTAGAGCGGGATTTGAACCAACGACCTCCGGTTTAACGTGCCGGCGCTCTACCAACTGAGCTACTTAGGGCTAGATAGCTCAGTTGGTAGAGCGCCGGCACGTTAAACCGGAGGTTGTTGGTTCAAATCCCGCTCTAGTCAATTTTTCTTTGTTCAACCCAAAATCATTTAAACATTTACCCAGTCAGTTTCCCTTGTGGTTTATTATTTGATATCTGATATAAAAAGTCGCATCCCCTTAAGGTGATCCCCTGGCTGCCGCTTCCCAGGTTGTATCGTATACTTGGGTGTGATCCCTGGCTACACGGCAGTTTGCGGTTGTATGGCTTCTGACTGGCACCCCCCAACAAAGATATTGACAAAATATTTCTATATTAGTATTAGTGGGAAAAAGTTATGTAGCGGCACACAACGTATGTTAGATGGTACGAGTGGACATGAGTACGAGTTGACTTGGGTATGATATTTGGGGTATGAGTTGACTTGGGTACAATATTTCGGGGGGTACGAGTTGAAATTGGTCGAGTTGACTTGGGTACAACATGTACAATATTTCGGGTACGAGTTGACTTTGGTACGAGTTGACTTGGGTACAGTGTTTTGGGTACGAGTTGACTGGGGAAGGAGTTGACCTGATTTCCCTAAGGTCGAAACATCGGCACATGAACTATTTTTGCTAATAAAAATAGTAACATCAATATATTAATATTCAAACGCGTATAACACAAAACCATCTGTTGAAAACTGTGGCATTCAACAAAGTCAAGGGTCGGAAATATCACAAAAATGGATAATCTCCCCAACAAATGAACAGTGTATAAAGTCAGTGTTAAATAATAATATAATCATAAACTTGTATTAGTTACTATAGACATTCTTAGTACTCACCACTAGCATATACCACGGCATCTTGACCGCACCAACTTCAGCAGCTCCTTTCCCTTTGTTATAATAGTGACTCTGGACCTGCAAATAAAATCAAATATTTATGCGAGTCCTCAAAATCAACATCGGGAATATCATTATCAGTTGAGGTGATGTCAACAGCCTCCAGACCAATGATTAACCCGATGTATTTGGTCTGCTGCAAGAGCTTTCAAAGTTTCAGTGGCAGAATTTATATGACGACAACAGCTTTGTCGTCTTCACTGGCGTTATTTACAAAGTCTAACAAAACAGTGTGTGCAGCCTGGAATACCACTTTTACCAAAGCCTGTTGGTAAATTTATGAGTCTACTTCACTCATACTTACCTGTAGAGCTCAATACTATTTTTGCATATTTCCCTATACCGGCAAGTAATACCGCTAAGATTTAACATAGCGCCCTCTATTGGCCTACCCATAGTGCCCCGTGGTATACCGCGTGATCCTCCTCTTTTCTCTTAGCGGCAGGTCGGGTAAGACGTCTTTTCGATAGCTCCGTTATCATTCGTCTTTTATTCCCGTTTTTATTGCGTTGAGAGATTTTGTAGTGATAAATAAAGATTTTTAGTTCGTGGAACTATTGGTGTAGAGTGTTTTTTTTTCTTCTTGTTGAGTGTATAGAACTGATTATGAAACGGTTTGGGAGAACTCCTTCTGTCGTAACCGGGGGCAAATACTCCCCCCGGGACAGACCGAGTCCTCGGTAGTCTGCGACGGCGATGTTACGTTGCCGGACCAGTCTACCGTCCAGCGCCCGCAGCCACTGTCGGCTACGGGTGCTGGCAGTTCCGCTGGCGGTGTCGGGGATCCGAGTAATCGGTCCCCGGTGTCGGCCAAGGATAGCGGGACTACCAAACGTAAGGCGGGTTCAGGCAAGGGGCGGCTTACCCAGGCCCCTAATGCCGGAACCAAAGCCAAGAAAGGTCGACAGGGTAAACGAGGCGAGATACCGGGCCTCTTGTTACCCCTCGATCCTCCCCCGAGCAAAGAGCTGTCCGATGGGGCAAGCATTCACGGCTCGGTGGGCTCTAGTCACCCGTGTCCCCCCGGTCCTGTGGAGTACAGCACAGGCGACCGGGGCGGACTGCTGACCGGGTTCCCGGCCCACGCAGCGCCCGCCCACCCTATGGGTTCAGGGGCGCTGCTGGCCCGGAGGGATATGAGCGTGGTTGGGCAGTGTTCCCAGGCCGGGTTTCGCTCCGGGGGGATCACCACGGCATCGCAGTTTACTCGGTGTTCGGGGGTGCCAGTTCCCCAACCATCATCTGACGTGTCGTCGGGGACTTCCCGTGGCCGTACGTCACACAAGAAAAGCAAGAAGAAAAAGAAGGCACGGCGTTCGCGCCGTTCATCTTCTAATAGCTCGGGGGAGTCATCGGACCGGTCCTACCGCGACAAACGTCGCAAGGGGGACGATTCGATCTCCAACGTCGAGTTTTTACAGGCTTTTCAGTCGATATCAACCTCCCTGTCGGCCCTCTCTGCCACCCGGCAGATGCCCGTCGGGGTTGGCCCACCGGATACGGTCGTTCGGCCCCCACAACCATCGGTCGTTGACCACGGTTGGTTGGGTATAGCCCGGAGCGAGTTGCCACACACGGTTAGATGTGCACCGAACTCACCACCGGCGATAAGCCTCCACCCATCGACAGCGTTTACAGCCGAAGGGGTGGCTTGCGCATCGGACCGCGGCGCTGTGCCGTTGGTACCGCTTGGTGACCCGGACGGCGCCCGGTCCCCAGTGTCTACCCGTGCATCACGCTCCGGCGAGTCTGCCGGGGAAGAAGACGAGGTCGCCCAGCTGCAACGGTTGTCCATAACAGAAACAGAAGTGCGTCTGGTACAGCGTGATATGATTAAAGTGTTGGATCTTCCCGAGGCAGAGGACTCCCTGCAGCAGACCAAGAAAACCTTTAAACGTCGCACGGGGCCAGCAGCAGGGAAAGGACGAATTTTTCCCAGGCTGCTGTTGGACCAAGTGTGCATTGACCGCATGCAGGCAGTCATGACCACTGATAGATGGCGTCCTTTCGCCTCTCGCGAGAGCGAGTATTACCAGTTCCCGGAGGGGGACTTCGAGAAATTCTTCGCCACTCCCGTCCTCCATGACGCAGTAAGGGACAAGCTCGTCGCCGATGGCGGGGCTACCGCATCTAAGCGGGCGTTCCCGGATAAGATCCGTGACAAGTTTGAGGAAACTCTGAGAAAGCTCGATGTGGCCTCGCGGTTTGGTATGCGGTCGACGTCCTTTCTTCTACTCCTGACCGAATACCTAGCCCTGGGGTGTGAGGAAGACACCACAGTGCCCGCCGATATGTTGATGGCGGCATTCCATTGCCTTGACCATGTGCTAAGGACTGCGTTGGACCAGTTCTCGCGGATTGCGACTCTGGCCACATCTGCGCGTTGATGTAATGTCCTCGACGCACTTTTTCTTCCATCTCCGGGTGCCCGCAAGAGGTTCGAGGCTCTGCCTTTGGCGGGCGGAGACCTTTTTGCAGGGAAGTTCGAGGAATTCATGCAGGCAGAGGCCAAACGTCTTAAGGCGACCGAGAAGATCAACCTTAAGAAACCGGCTGCTTCTTCCACCAAGTCGCCACAGGCCAAGAGCAAGACACCTTTTGTCATCCCTCGGCGTAAACCTTTTAAGCCCGCATGCGGTGGATTTCGTAACCGGGCTGCAAGTTCGGCGGGAGTGCGCACTGCGCAGCCCCAACCGTTCTCTGGACAACAACGCCCAGCTGCTGGTCGTGGCTTCCGGGCCCCAGCCCCCCGTTACCCCGGGGGCTGGCGGAAGTGACTGGTTAGACTCGCGGCGGCCTCCCATCGTCGGACCCGTGGGGGGCCGCCTTCGCGACTTTGCGGGGTCCTGGGCTCGGGTGACGGCCGACCGATGGGTGCTCAGTACAGTCGCTGGTGGTTACGCGATCGAATTCACGAGCACCCCTCCGTCGGAAATGCTTGTTCGGCCGACGCCGATCCCGACCGACCCGGTCCAACGCCTATCCCTCGAGGGGGAGATCCAGTCGCTCATCGAAAAAAGGGCGGTTCATGTACTTCCACCGGGAGAGACAGGGTCGGGGTTTATGTCGACCTTCTTCTTGGTTCCCAAGAAGGAGGCCGGCACTTGGCGTCCCATCCTGAACCTCAAGCCTTCAAACAGGTTTATACGGCCCAGTCGTTTTCGGATGGATACTCTAAAAATCACTTTGGAGTCCATCCGGACGCCGGCGTGGGCGGCAAGCTTGGACCTCAAAGACGCTTACCTTCACGTCCCCGTCTGCCCGGAACACTGGGAATTCCTTCGGTTCCAATACAAGAACGTCCGATACGAATTCTCAGTGCTCCCGTTCGATCTCTCCACCTCCCCTCGGGTCTTTACCCGATTAGTGAAGGTGGTAGGGGCTGCACTACGGCGGCGGGGGGTGTCGATTTTTACTTATCTCGACGACTGGTTGATCGTGGGTCAGTCCCGGGCCTCCACGGCAGTTGCGCTCGCTCTAACATGGCGCCTCGCAGCCGAGCTGGGTTTTCTCATAAACACCGAGAAATCCCATCCGGTCCCCTCCCAGTACCCGCGGTTCCTGGGAGCGTCGCTCGACCTTCGGGTCGGACTGGCCCGCCCCACGGGGGAACGCATGGAGAACCTAAAACAGTGTGTTTCCCTCTTCTTGACGCCGTCAGGGGCCCCGGCCCGGGCTTGGCTCCGGCTGTTGGGCCTAATGGCCAGCATGGTGGATGTCATCGAGTTTTGCAGGCTTCGTATGAGGCCGATACAACTCCACCTGCTTTCCTTTTACCGACCCAGTCGACACAGCATAGACCATCTGGTGCCGACCTCGGTCTGGCTGGTCCCACACCTCCAGTGGTGGCTCATCGACGCCAACCTGTCGGGGGGGGGGGGGGGGGGGGGTGGGCCTTCCGCAGGCCCCGACCGTCGTTGACTGTCACGACGGATGCATCGCTGTCGGGCTGGGGGGCGACCCTGGGCCAACGCCAAGTCGCGGGTTGCTGGGGTCCCGAGCACAGCTCGACCCACATAAATGTCCTCGAACTGTTAGCAGTGTTCAACGCTCTCGAGCGGTTTCGGAGGACGGTGGCGGGCCAGGCGGTGCTGATCCAGTGCGACAACACCACCGTCGTGGCGTACATCAACCGCCAAGGGGGGACTCGGTCGTCCCAACTGTGCGCCCACACCTGGGAACTTCTTCATTGGTCTATGCGCAACGACATCTCCCTTACGGCAGTTCATCTCCCGGGCGAGGAGAATATCACAGCCGACGATCTGTCCAGGGGGTGGATCCACCCGACAGAATGGACATTGCTCCCTCAGGTCGTGCAGTCGCTGTTTCATCTGATCGACCGTCCACACGTCGATCTGTTCGCTTCAGGCAACAACCATCAACTTCCGCTGTACTGCACAAGGGGCCCCGACCCCAATGCATGGCAGAGGGACGCTCTGACTTTTCAATGGGACGGGCTCCTAGCGTATGCTTTTCCCCCAATCTCGCTTCTCTCCCGGGTCATCACCAAACTGGAGCAGGAGGACTGCAAAATCCTCCTCATAGCTCCTTTTTGGCCTCGCCAGGCGTGGTTCACCCGCATGACCAGACTACTGGTTCACCGCCCGGTGGTCCTCCCCCAGAGGGCGGACATCCTCTTCCAACCCAGCTCGGGCCTCCAGCACCCAGCACCTCAGCATCTCCACCTGACGTGCTGGGTGCTGTCACGCAGTCACTCTGCGCAGCAGGCTTTTCACAACGAGCTGCGGCGATCGCAGCATGTAGCCGGCGTGCATCCACCAGAAAGGTGTATGACAGCAGGCTACGACATTTTTACCGATGGTGCAAACAGCGTTCTCTACATCCCCCGATACTAATGTAGGGGAGGTAGCAGATTTCTTAGTGTACCTTTTTGAGGATGACCTCCAGACCAGTACGATTAAAAACTATCGTTCAGCTATTGCGGCTATTCATAACGGGTTCCCGGACGGGTCCTCCGTCTCTGACAACCGGGCACTCGGCCAACTGCTTAAGGGGATGTTTGTCTCCCGCCCCCCAGTGCGTAGGCTTGTGCCTGCATGGGACCTTTTCAGCGTCCTGACTACGTAGCGCAACGCTGCTGCACCTATCCATTAAGTTGACCTTTCTGTTGGCTGTAGCTACGTCGAGGCGACGTAGTGAGCTGCACTCCCTGACTACTGAGGCAGGCCACATCCGGTGGGAACCGGGTGGAGTTCGACTGATACCCGCAACGGGTTTCTTGACCAAGAACCAGTCTGACACCTTCTCCCCGCCAGACATCTTTGTGCCAGACATTAAGGCTCACTCGTCGGTCCGAGAGGACAAGCTTTGGTGCCCGGTCAGGGCACTGAAGTGGTATGTCAGCCGTACACAGTCGCTTCGTAGCCACCCGCAATTGCTTGTCACTTCGACCCCACCGCATGGCCCGGCATCCCGGGACACCATTACTCGATGGCTTGTTGCGGCGATACGGGCGGACGCAAACGTGCCAACGTCGGGAGCGGTGAAGGCCCACGAGATCCGGGCAGCGTCCACTTCTTGGGCGTTTTTTAAAGGTGTTTCTTTACAAGATATTACACAGGCGGCTTGCTGGAAGACCCCAAATACATTCACCGACTGTTACTTGAGGGACGTACTCCAGACGGATGGCAGAGCGGGAAGGACGGTTCTGACTGCAGCCAAGAACCCGCCCCAGCCAGGGACGTCACAACAATAGGTGAGTCTCCATTTTTTATTGTCCTCTGATCATTGATTCTGTGTTTTTGTTTTAATGAATAACATGATGTCAGATTTCGCTCCCGTCGTTGGCACGTACGCGCCGTCGGGTTCGACTCTGTAGTCAGGCGTTCAGGGGCGCCATTTATATTACCTTGACATCTCGCATACCCACCGCCAGTACTCGGTGCGAGTCTATGCAAAAATAGTATTGAGCTCTACAGGTAAGTATGAGTGAAGTAGACTCCCCCCCCACAGTAGTGTGGTTGGGGTCTACGAGCGAATACTTACCTGTAGAGCATCCCTCCCGCCGTCCCCACTAACCTCGATGTCTCAGGGTGCCTTGGGTGGTGCCTGAGAAAAGAGGAGGATCACGCGGTATACCGCGGGGCACTATGGGTAGGCCAATAGAGGGCGCTATGTTAAATCTTAGCGGTATTACCTGCCGGTATAGGGAAATATGCAAAAATAGTATTGAGCTCTACAGGTAAGTATTCGCTCGTAGACCCCAACCACACTACTGTGGTGGGGAGTAAGTCGTGTCCCTCCCCGTGTCCCTGTACAAATTGTCGGAGAGCTGAAGTTTGATGATCTTTAAACTTGCCGAATCCTAACTTTGGGGCTGCAAAATCTAGAGCCTCATCAACCAGTGTCAACACTCTCCTCAATCTTGATTATATCGCGATCAAGTAGCGTGCATACCGCAATTTTCCACCGTGCCACACATAAAAAAGGCCATAACCATTGATCTATTCACAGTATTTTGTACACAGAGATAATAATCATCAATGGTCAGAGTCAAAGTCATTTGGGTACAAGATTCGTCACGTGTTCTGCAATGCATAAACTGTTTATGCAAATTAAGTACGTCACAGGTATGCGAGGAATTTGCCCGGGCAGATTGAACGAGTTGGCCAAGACGTTCTTGCTGACAGATTCGCAGCTTCCAAAAGACGCCCTCTATCGGTGGAATAGTCGCGACGTGTATAGTGTTGTTGAGTGATTATGGTTTTACTAACTCAACAAGATCGTCTTGCACCAAGATTAACTTTGATGCTGTTCTACCAAGGTGCTTGTGGTTGTAAGGAAATCTCGCAAGTTCTACATGTAAGTGGTGCATGCTTGTCGAGGAGAGTGGTATTGAACGATTTAATCATTTTATGAACTGAGTCAGATTGATTCACTCCATTCAAAGAATTGATGACACCTTATTGAAACTCACTGGCATCAATGGTGTGAAGTGGTCATGATTTGATTACACGCTAAGTAGCAGCAGGTCGGGATATGAAAATATTGCACACCACAGCAGAGTGTTTTGATGGAAAATGACAGACAAAGCTACTTTTGGTTACCGTCTCTCTTGGTGTTCACAAGTAATCAACAAATCCATAACATGTCCACGCATGTGCATACTGCATAGGCCCACGAACATGTTGTTTTAAACCAGCTGAAAACAACATGTCAGTCATTGTTTTTGATCCCTTGCACTCAAGGTTGCCATTATGATGTTAATAATCACCAGCTATGATCAGTTCACCAGCAGCAAGCGTGGCTGATTCAAGAAGGCATGACAACTCTTTGTAGCACTGTTTGCTAAGCGAATTAGAGCCCGGTCGATGTACAACAAACATTTGAAGAGCATCCCTCTGACAGCCGGATATTGAAAGTTCCAAGCGATCTTAAAAGTTGAACTTGTGCGGAACAGAATTAACAGCATAGCCTTTGCCCAAAATGACACAAATGCCACCACCAGATATTCCGACTCTAGGTAGCTGATTGGTATCAAAGTCAGGCAGAGTAGTGCTAATGTCAGCAAGGTACATGTACATGTAGGTTGGTCTCGTTCATCTCCTTTTAGCCATGCCTCTGTTATAGCTAAAATATGTAAGTTGTGATCAATCAATTATGAAGTCGCACACATCAGCACATATATTCATCATCGACTGCAATTTTCATGTTGCAATGCGGCTTCTTTGAACAACATTTTCACCCAAAGCACCCTTACAGAGATTGATTTTATTTAATCAAGTTTCTTAGAAGAAATGTTGATGTATATAATTTTGTTTTACCCTACACGATGTGTGTTAAGCACTGTATACTCAGTACTTTCCCGAGTTCTGTGAAAAAAATCCACAGGCAAATCACTCGGGTGGGATTCGAACCCATGACCTTTGCATTGCTAGAGCAGATGTCTTACCACTAGACCAGATGTCTTACCACTAGACCACCGAGCTATAGCGCGATGGCTAGAGGCAGTTCGAATCATTGGCAGCGGGTACCGCAACAATTTAATAGATGTTATTATTTTAATTTTATTTTGCATCGGGGATAATCAATATAATTTTGTTTTACCCTACACGATGTGTGTTAAGCACTGTATACTCAGTACTTTCCCGAGTTCTGTGAATTTTTTTTATTCATTATCCTCGATGCAAAAAAAGAAAAAACATCTATTAAATGTTGATGTATCGACAATTTGATAAAAAGGATTTTGGTTTGTGATACAAGCTTGTATTTTTCTGTGCTTTTTTTCCCCAGCTCGACATCCTCTCCTAGTCCTTTGAAATATCTCAAGTTGTTTCAATTGCATACCACAGACGGCTCCAGATTGTAGCTTTTAATATTGTTAATCACTTTGTTGCGCAACCCATATAATGATTGCCTGCCATATAGAAAAGGTCGCATGATGGTATGTGTTTGGTTGCACATCCTGCAAATGTTAAAAAGTGCAATGTAAATTAACACGATTCAAAGTACAGAATGTGAAGACAAAAACCCCACTGAGATTCCATGGGCCAAAAATTGAAGAAAAACTTATTTTCAGTTCGAAAGGCTTCTCATTGTACTTACAGTTTGGATGATTTACAATAAAACTGAAGTTTAGTTGTCCTGCACACAGAATTTTTTATGAAAAACGAGAGTGATTTCAACATGCAGGCCGGCACTGGTAAGGGCTCTACTACATAATGAGCGAAGGACAGATACATATTTAGGACTTCATAGCTTGCGGAAGCTGTGAAAATTTAGTCATGGATTAAGAAGTAAAGGTACTGTTTAATTCCAGGAAGGCTTTTGTGGGTCTTCACTGACATAATAATATAATAATAATAATAATACTTGGTTCTTATATAGCGCTTTTTATCATACCCTTAGGGGCGAAACAAAGCGCTCAGTATTTTTTCCTGCAAGGTATGTGGAGCTACGTTTTTGAAGTATGAGACCCTTTTCTTATAGCACCATGTAATGGTTTACAAGGTGCTGTGGCGCAATATGCTGCCGATCAAACCAGGAACACCGGGGCGAACCCCTTCTCTTTACATCCAAATCGTCTGTTGACATCATTCTGAGAAAAATGGGTCTGTACATTTTTGTACAGGGATTTTTTTATTCATAACTGACTTTTTCAGAACGAATTTTGAAATATGACGTCATTGGATTTCAACAACTAATGTCAGTCAAAAGGTCAAATTTAAGTCTGTGTTGATTAAATCTTATCAAAAGTCAGGAATGAACCAAAACATCATTTCGTTACACAGAAATCACGTTTAAAACTTTACTGTCATACAACTATAGTAATGTCGACATCAACTTCAATCATGCCATTTTGAGTAATTGTTATTATCAACATTCTTTGCATTATTACACATCTATACTATACAGCATCTATACTATAAGCAACAGTGACCCTTTAACAAACAAATACGGCGAACTGCTGGTTGAACTTTGTATCGCTACAGGCTTGAGAATACTGAATGGTAGGATGGGAAGTGATCTCGAAGGTAAAAGTACATGTTATCAGCCTGGAAAGGACAACTGTGTGGGTATTAGCGTAGTTGACTATGTTATTGCCTCAAAAAACGTCATTGCCGATATTGTCTCATTCAATGTTGCCACCTTGAATGTTTTCTCTGATCATTGTCTATTAGAGTTCTCACTTTATGCAAAAAACAATAACTCTGGTGTATCTTTAACCGAACAAGGTGTTAACAAATTAACAACGTGTAATAGTCCACATTACAGATGGTCCAATGAATACAGAAATGCTTATTCTTATGAATATGAGTGTGATGACATTCAACAATTGATAAACAGTTTCATGGATATGAACTTAGGAACTAGTGGGATTGATGAAGCCTCAGCATGTTTTAACGAAATTATTTATGCTGTCGCAGACAGAACACTGCCTAAAATACTTCGGTTTAGAAATAAAAGTAAGAATACCCAGCGTCAACCAAAGAAGTTCAAATGGTTTGATGAAGATTGCTGTCACTTGAGGAAACAGTTCAAATCTACCTGTGATGCATTATCACGTGATCGTAATAATTCCTTTATTAGAGGACTGTACTGTAAACAGAAGAAACAATATAAGCGTGTCGTCAGAGCCAAAAAGCGTTTTTATAAGAAATCACAAATATTACAGTTAGAAGCAGCACAAAATGACAGTAAATTGTTCTGGAATAAACTGAAAAAAATTTCCGGGGAAGTTCAGGTCCATGGTGATGAAAATCAAGAAAAGATTGATCCAGATGATTGGTTTAACTATTTCTCTAAGTTGAGTAATCCGTCGACTATTTCTGACAATTTTGATAATTTTTTTTATGAGAATGTTATCAATGATAACCGCCAGACTGGGGTAAAAAATGAGATGTTGGATTGCAATATAACAGAGGTTGAAGTCGAAAAAGTCATTCAAAATCTCAAATCTAATAAACAGCCAGGTCGGGACAGCATTAGACCAGAGATGATTTCTTTGGCTAAAATTTATTTAAGTAGACCAATAACAAAGTTGCTTAATTTCATTTGGAGTACCGAGCAGGTGCCAGCTTCATGGTCAGAGGGATTTATCTGCCCTATACATAAAAAGGGTGCCAAGAGTGACCCAAGCAATTATAGAGGTGTTAATTTACTTAGTTCAGTTGGTAAAATATTCCAAACTGTTTTTAGAAACAGGATAGATGGTTGGGCAAAAAATATTCTTCGCGATAATCAAACTGGTTTCAAATCAGGTTTCAGTACAGTTGACAATATTTTCGTTTTAAATACATTAGTTCAGAAATTTCGCAGTCAAAGGAAAGAGCTATATGTTTGTTTTGTTGACTTCAAAAAAGCTTTTGATTATGTTAATAGAGCCTTACTGTGGTGGAAACTTGAACAGTTTGGTCTCGGTATGAAAGCACTGAACATTTTGAAGAACATGTATAAACATGTTAAGTGCTGTGTGAAATTGAAATATGGTGCCACTGAGTTATTCCCATGTAATATAGGTGTTCAGCAAGGTGCAGTTTTAAGTCCTATCTTATTTTCATTATTTGTAAACGATATTGAAACTGAGTTAGCCAGAGCACCCTCCAATGGCGTAAAACTGGGTACCAGAAATGTAAATACACTTTTATATGCAGATGATATGATTATTGTGTCTGACACTCACGAGGGTCTTCAGTTGCTTATTAAGAGGTTTGAATCATTTTGCAATAAGTGGAGACTGACTGTAAATATTGACAAAACTAAAATTATTGTTTTTAATGATGATTTAGTAAGAAATAAGGATTTAACGAACAGTATTTTTATTAATGAGCAACCGATTGAATATGTGAAGTCTTATTTGTATTTAGGTATTATTTTTCAAAATTCAGGTTCTTTTAAGCTGGCTCACAAACATTTAGTAAATAAAGGTCACAAGGCAGCATATCTAATAAGAAAAAATATAAGCAATGATTTATCTCCTGTTTTACTTTTGAAATTTTTTGATATGCTACTGAAACCAATTATTAATTATGGTTCAGAAATTACATGGAAGAAAAGTGACAATCAAGCAGAAGTGTTTCAAATGAATTGGTTTAAATTTATTTTGAATGTAAATAGACGTACTTCTAATGATGCTGTTCTGGGTGAACTAGGTAGATTTCCTCTATACATCGAACAATGTTATAACACTTTTAAATACTGGCTTAAGTTAACTGGTCAACCCACAGACTCCATTCTTTATAGTGCTTTTCAAGAGGACATTAGCTTGGGAATTGCGAGGAAACCATCTTTGTTCCTCAAGATCCAGAATACCTTTGGTTTGGTCAAATGGAATGCACCTTTGAGCTTGTCAGGAATTCGGTGCCAACGTGTACTTTGTGATGCATTTAGAAAAGAATTAAGCAATGTCTTTATTTGTAACTGGTTTGAAAGATTACATGATGACTCCCGGGGCTCTTCTACCCATAGAAATAAACTTAGGACATATAGGACGTTTAAAAGGAACTTTGAGATAGAGCCATACCTAAAGTATTTGTACAATCCTCAATATCGTCACTATTTAGCAAGGTTTAGATGCTCAGCACATAAACTACAAGTTGAGGTTGGGAGATATACAGGTGTAGAATTTAAGGATCGTATTTGTCTCCATTGCTTGAAGGATGTTGAAACGGAAATTCACTTCATTTGTTTTTGCCCAATGTTTACTGTACTCAGAAAGAAATTGTATGATACCATTGCTCAAAGTTACACGGATTTTAGTATCTTATTGGAAAAGGACAAATTTATTTTCCTTATGAGTTCTCACGATAAAACCATTATGAATTGTGTTGCGAAGTACATATTCTCTGCTTTTAAGTTAAAGGAAAACCAAGTATAATTTAATATTTGTTCATGCTAACCTCTCCTTCTTTGTTATATTGTAAGTTTAAAATTTTGTTATTGTTGTAACCCTTCCCCAGGGTATGGGGTTTGTTCCGTTTTGGGAATAAAATTAATACAATACAAAAAAATACTATAATGATTGTTAAATCGCCATCTTGGATTAGAAGCGCGCCATCTTGGATTAGAAGCGTGCCATCTTTTCAGGTCAACTGGGGTGTTTGGGGTCTGCGTTGGTGTTCCGACGTCTCCCCGCTAAAGCGTGCAATGGTAGCTGGACACACGCATGGTCGGCCCTTTCGTGTTTCATACCCGTCAGGCATGGGGTTGCGTGACGGTCAGATGATTTGTGGGTGTTGATTTTGGGATAAACTTTGCATATTCAAAACATAAATTGGGGGTCTTTCAATTTGCGTTCGCTGTTTTGCATTGCTGTGCATTCTGGGAATTTTTTGGGTCGGCACTGGTGTTCCAACGTCTCCCCACAATTATGTGCAACGGCATACTAATATAGCGAGATGATTGATTTAAAATGCAGCTCAAGGGGGGGGGGGGAATAATCCTAATTGTAAACCGCATATTTTCTGTTAACGATGCTTTGTCTTCTTTCAGCTCATTTTTTCCCTTCTTGATGTGACCTCATATGTCCCCTTTATAATGTTTTCCTTTTATTTTTTCTTTCATAAAGACACAACATAAAATTCACAAAGACAAGCATTATTGAATATTAGTCGTTACCTGCATTTAGTGGTATGACTATGTAGGCCTAAATACAACCAATAATTTCCGACCAATAGAGAAATAAAGAAACAAGCCATAAAGAAAGCCAGAAATAACGACACAATGAAATAAAGGGAAAACAGACAAAAATAAAGCCTCCCCCAAACAAGCACATAAATCAAGAAATCAAAGACAGAAAGGAACAAATAAAGGAAAACACTAACACACAAATAATGTTTATTTTATTTTCGTTTCTTATTTAAATCTTTAGACGTAGGGCCTACGATGAATAAAATTTGAACAGGGTCCTTCAAGACAAAATAATAAACAAGTTTACCAAACTGCCATCAACAAAATGTGACACAGTCACACCCCTGTAACACTTGACATTATTATTGTATTCATCAACCATTTACAAAATCTAGAAGAACGAAATAAGGAAACAAACATAACCACACCCGAAAATATAAAAAAAAGAAAAGAAATACTGACATACAAGCATCAAAATCAACTGTAACATAAAAACA
Source organism: Leptasterias polaris (assembly GCA_037783415.1). Lineage (NCBI taxonomy): Eukaryota > Metazoa > Echinodermata > Asteroidea > Forcipulatida > Asteriidae > Leptasterias > Leptasterias polaris. Next base: position 4,670,758 of record JAZGTN010000050.1, on the reverse strand, counting down.
TCAAACAATAAACGTCAACGAGATATCAAGAAACATCAAAGATATTATAGGCCCCCCATGCAACTAAGGAAATAACGAAACTAAGACATAGACAAGTCAGAAAAACACATCATTACAGAAACACCGAAATATACTGAGCAAATACAAAGTTCACCACGGGCAAACACGGATATACAGAGAGAGAAAGTATAGAAACAAAGACACATTTAAGAAATTAAGAAATAGGTCAAAAGAAATCAAGAAATAAAGAAAAAAGGAAATCAAGTATATACATTAATTCACACATTTTACAAATTTTAGGACCACAGAAGCATCATATTCCATGGATTACTCGGGCCTTTGTTAGATATTCAAAAAGACCTCACATATCAAAAAACCTACATATCATGCCAAGCATGCATCATTGCCTTATAAATATTCAAACTCACCCCCAACTTGCTTCGTAGTCGAGAAAAGGGTGAGGAGGGAAGGCGACGTTTCGACCACACTCAACACCTTTTGCATGCTCAAAATTTTATCATAACACATAGCTACATTGCGTACTGATTTTCAATATCCTTACCAAACCCATTCTGTAAAATGATAACCTCTCATACCCTCTCCAATTATCTCCTTCCCCCTCACCCCACTTTGCAACATTTTATAATTTAAGAATCGCTAGTATGCATAATAGCATGTCCTCATACATGTATATCTTCTACATGTATAATAAACTTAGGAAAAGTTTTACAATAAATTCAACATTCAATTTCAGACAAACTCAATAGCAATACCTGCAGTTTTAATTTGATAATTCTGAATGCCTACATGTATGTCTGTCAAGGTTTGAAGGTTTGTTTGGTTGGATGGGTGATAGCCATCTCTGTGTTACGGTTGCCATGAAAGAGGATTTGGTAAAGAAGTGGGGACTCAAAAGACCATTGACCCTATATGACAGACCTCCAAAGGTTTTCCATCAGACACCTGTGGAGTCTCAACACAAGGTAAGATCCAGGCATGTGATTAGTCAGGATTTTTCATGATTTCAGGTTTTTCTTAAAATCTCCTGAGTCTTTCAAGTTTTTTTGAAAGCAGTCATCGTTAGTGATAAAGAAATAGTCCACTTTGTGTCCAAACTTTTAGTTTGCACTTCTTGTGATGCATAGAATCTCTAAACCTCCTTAATTATTTATAACATCAGAGCAGAATAAGGGAGAACCCGGGCAAGCAAGCGATTTTTGGAGGAACTTTCCCATTCGTCAAATCTTACCTGTTTACCTCAAAGATAACACACTGGGGTACATGTATCCTCTATCGTCCCTTTTTGTAAATTTGTCTGTGCTTGGTGGCATTTTTCCTATTGTTTGAGATAATTTGGTGTATTGTATGTAAGAGTCATCAATTTTCTACAATGGGAAAACAAGAAAAACTGGCCTGTAAGTTGAAGAAATGCACACACAATATTATGTTTATCACATGTACATGAAGGTGTTTGGGCATCTATCATACACCTATTGTTTTTGTTTATTTTTCATTTATTTATTTATTTATTTATTTTTTGGTTTGAGGATAGCAGAACACCTATTGTTTTGGTTAAAAAAATAAAATTATGTTTGTGTTCTGCCTCTTCTCATTGAACTTTGTCCGCAAACAAATACATGGTAGTTGCGAAGCTTGTATCAACTTGAAACTTTACATGTAGTTATGTTAGACTGCAACTTGTAAATGCTGAGAATCTTGTGACTTCATCAGGTGTTGAGTAACTGTAAATCAAAGTTTTTTAATTCAAAAATCATAATCCATGAACTACACAGTCGTTTTCACAAACTGTATGTACATCATCTGAAAGGTCTTCGAAATCTTAACAAATGTTGCACAAGCATGAATCAAATTTGACCTTGCCTTCCTGTATACACCAGAAGTTAAACTGAAAATGTAGGCCTATAAAAAAGTCATAATTTAAGTTCTGTAGTCATCATGAAAGGAAATTTGGTCAAGGGTTTCAGTGTATGAAATGATATTTTCCCATGGGTTTTCCAATTATAACTAGAGATAGTGATTGTAACTTACAATCACAGAGCTGTTCCGGTAATTTTCTTAATTTCGAGCCTTCTAAGCTTCAAGAAATCACAAACATTACGACCTTATGACATGTTGTTCAGGAGATATGATTATCTCAATTTTTGAGATTCCTGTTTAGACCGGAAGTAAAGGTCAAAGTAAGGTCATCTTTTTGAATATAATGTCGCAAGTGTTGCAAGCTACAATACAACACAGACATTCCAACTTTATGACATGTGGTTCAGGAGATATGATTATCTCAAGTTTTGAGCTTCCTGTTTAGACTGGAAATAGGGGTCAAAGCATGGTCATCGTTTTGGAAAAATTTTTGCAAGTGTTGCAAGCTACAATACAACACAAACATTACGATTTTATGACATGTGGTTCGGGAGGTATGATTTTTTAATATTTGAACTTCCTGTTTGGACATAGACTTGACTCAAGTCCCAATCCCGTGCAAGGCCCTTCCTTGCCTCATCGTCAGAAAACTATTATTTTGCGCTCTGCATTCCCCAACCTGTTCCGCGCGCGGGACAGGGACTTGACGAACCCGCAGTTGCCTGATATGTAAATTTATTCACTTACGAATATGCAAAGTTATGGCGCATTACTTGTTGTCCAATCAAACGCGTTCAAAAAGAAGACTCGTTGATTTTTTTATTTGCGGGGGTGGTAAAGTACTTTGTCGAGGATCGAAATGCATGAATATATATAAAAACTACAAATTTATTTGAATTCAAGTTAATATTACGTATACATTGGGATTGGTATTGTTTGCAAATGCATACTTTGAATTGTTGACAAATGCAATTCAGCGACTTAAAACACCCACCCCCCTCTTCCGCCCGGCAGCCATTCTGGAGATGCTTACGTCCATAGATACATGATACAAACGTCACAGAGCAAGATGAATACTAAATGAAAGGGGCGGCACTTCCACGCTCCCATTGGATTTGTACATCTCCCCATTTGGGGAGATTTTTCTATTCAAATGCGTGGAGTAGGAAACGACCCCGTCAAGTCCCTTGATCGCCACCGCATAAATAACTACATTTTGTCGGTGAGGGCGCACTGGTATTCTGTGGCTGCATGCTGGCGCGTTACGTTAGGAACCTCGCACGAGAAAGGGACTTGAATCAAGTCTAGTTTGGACAGGAAGTAAACGTCAAACTGGGGTCATCTTGGTGTAGAAAATTTCGCAATCGTTGAAACTACCATACAAATCAAACATTACAATTTTATGACATGTGGTTCAGGAGATATGATTTTTTGAGTAATAAACTTTGAATTACCGTAATTTGACACCTGATTATGTCACAGAAAAAAAAATTTTTTTGACAAGGAACACGATGATATGCAACTTATTCCAATATAATGTTTTGGAAAATATTGTGTTTTTTACCAGCTAAACATTTACACTTATAGCGCCATGCGGATCGGATGTACATGTATATTTCTTGAGATATAATAGACACAAGATTGGCTAATTAAATATTCACACTGCTGTCACGTGATTAATTAATTAAGAATGTTTAAGGCATATTCTTCAAAATATGGACCATTTTACAACCTCAAATGTCATTTTTCAAAAAAATCTTTTTGACCTTGTATACATATAATTGTATACATATTTAAGTTTACCAAAATGTTCATGTAAGGATAGTTCAGTTAGTTTTCATCTTGCAGTGGTCATTTTAAAAAGTAGAGTCTCCAGCAGTGAAACATGTGGTTATTTATATTTAGTTCAAAGATAGCACAAGTAAAGCACAAGGAACATTCATTCTTTTCTATGGTGAGGCCCAACTGATGTAGTTTCAAATAAAAAAATAAAAAAACTCAACAAAACATCACACACAGAAAATATAAGCCTGACAGAAGAGAGCATAACATTGACGGAAAAACTAAGCAAATATTGTCTGTTATTAATTTATTTCTGGCACAACACTACCGTAATTTCTCTTAAATATTTGCAGCCTCTCATGTGGCTAAAAACACGCAGTTTCGAACGTCATTTTTGACGGAAAAAATGACGTTCGAGAAAAAAAATTATGGAATTTGCATGACGTTCGAGAAAATTGACGGAATTTATTGCAAATGACGTTCGGGACTTTATTACCTTCGCGCAATCCACATCAAGCGTACTTGAACATAAGTTGATTTAGTTTCCAAAAACTAGCGTTCGGAAGGAAGTATTTCCGTTGTTAATCATCTCAGATACATTTTGGTTTTTCATCTGGAGCTGTCCGATGGATTCTCGAACGTCAGTAAGTATGAGCGTGATTTAATTGACAGATTTATTTTGCACATGTATGAACAGAAAACAAAACATGTGTGAGTCGAACTTACCCCCTCTGTTGACTTAACTGGCCTAACTGCAATTGAGGACAATAGAGGGGGTAAGTCAAGTCAAGGGTTAATTTACAGGCCGATCGGTAAGTTCTCGAACGTCACGTAAAAAAATTGACGGACGCTGAAAAAATGTCGACGCAAATTTGAAAAAGGGATTACTCTTATTGTTGACCAGGTATCGTAGTAGTCATTGTTTCAAAATAATAATTATTTAAACGTGTTCTCATCATATTTGTTTCGAATTTATTGAATGTTTGAAACTTTGGTTAATTGACATGTTTTTTATTGTTGAAATTTGTGACGGAAAAAAATGACGTTCGGGAATTATTTTTTTAGGTGTTCGGCTAGCAGCCGAAAACCTATTGTTATTGTTAAGTTTTTTTTAGGTGTTCGTGCAATATGAGCACGAACACCTCTTGATTTTGTTCTGTTTTTAGGTGTTCTTGCAATATGAGCACGAACACCTCTTTGTTATTGTTTCTGTTTTTTTCCCGTTTTCTTTAGGTGTTCGTGCAATATGAGCACGAACACCTCTTTGTTATTGTTCCGTTTTTTTTTTCTTCTCCTTCTTCTTCCATTCAACTCTTCTCTGGATCATAACTCAAGATTGAAACTGAATTGAACCTCATTATGAAGACGGCACAGTTGTCATTACGTCATGATGACGTCATCAGGTGTCGAATTACAAGGTTTTTAAAGTTGAAAAGTGACCATTTGCTTTTTGCTGTATCTCAACGAATATGAAAGCTATGACGTTCAAAGTTTTGGCATATGATAGACCAAGACTGGGGCAACATTTGAAAAGTTAATGCCAAAATTGTACGACCTTAACTTCCGGGTCGTTACCCTAGGTCGAAGTTCACCTTCGTTTTTTTCCTTCAAAAAACAACTTTCGAGCTTATCTACGGAATAACTCAAGATTGAGATTGAATTGAATGTTGAAACTCACCAGATAGTTGAACCTTAGTATCAAGACAACACATACTTAATTACGTCATGATGACGTCATCGGCCATTGAATTACATTAAATCAAAGTTTAATATTTGTAAAAATCATAACTCAAAAACCATAATTCGGATTTTGACAATCTACACATCATCGGAAAGATTGTTAAAAGTTTGACAAACGCTTCACAGAACCCGTATAATATTTTAACTTACTTTCGGTAGTTAACGGAAGTTGAAAATTTCATAATATCTTATCTTATTCATATCTTTAAAACTACTGATCACTTCAGCATAATTATTGTATCAGATTGTAGAACAGCAATCCCTCTTAAACTTATGCACTGAGATAACAACATTTTGATCTTACTATCTGGTCGAAAAAGGACGTAAAAGCACACCTGTTGACCCTTACGTTTTTCCCCATTTTGATCGACAACGCGCTATATACGTTACATGCAGTGCAAGCGCTGACTGTACGTGTGTGATGTGGCGCGAATTTTTTTGGGGGGAATCCCCAACAGCGCTCTTTTTTTGTCCAACGAAAGAGGGCGCTGTTGTGAATAAAGTTTTCAGTAACATCGAGCGCTGAGTGCATAGCGGAGAATTGCAATAGTTCAGTGATAATGAACGTCTCGCACCAAAACTACAAGTAGGAATACATTGGCATTGATATTACAAGAAACAATGCACACCCTGAGATAATTAATCTAATATTTGAAAAACACGTTACTCCGGTTCACATAATTATAGGTTTTTTACAAGTCATACATTAGCTGAAAGGTTTTAATGTACTGATTAGGATCTACACAAATGAAACCAGTTTAAACTTGGCTTCTTGTTCAAACCGGAGGTTGAAATTAAATTTTTCAAAGAAAAATAATTTCTCAACCACACATTTGATTTTTTTATTTATTTATACGTCATTGGGTAGGTATGTAACAACTTAAGAAACGACACACAACATTTACTATTTAACCTTGACTTCCGGTTAAATAGGAAGATACAATTAATTATTTGAAAAAAACATTACTCCAAAACCAGGAATTAGTTGTTTATTATCTGAACGTCGTCAGATAAGGCTTTGAAAACATTACTAACGCTATAATTTGTGACCTGATGACATTGTCTTCCGGTTCAAACCGGAAGTTTAAATTTTATATAAAAAAAAAAAATCTGAACTATACATTTGATTTTTTCAATCTATGCATCATCTGAAAGGTCTTAATAGACTTATCACGTGCTACACAATATGCGACCTCGTTTGACCTTGACTTCCGGTTACAGTTGGAAATTGATATATAATATTTGAAAAATAAAAAATCCTAAACCACATGATTGATTTTTATCATCTATACGTCAAAAGAAAGAACTCAAAAGACATCACCAATGCCACCAAGTGTGACCTCATTTGACATCACCTTCCGGTTCAAAACGGAAGTTGAAACTTTATATTTGAAAAAATCATAACTTCTAAACCAAATATTGGATTTTTACAATCCATCCATCATCTTAAAAGGTCTTAATAAACTTATCACACGCTACACAAATAGTGACCCCTATTTGACCTTTTATTCGTTGCGAACCGGAAGTTGGTGTTTAATTTAAAAACAATTCAAAACTCCTGAACCAGTCATTGGATTGATGAGGTAAAATGTTGCCACCAATTCATTCACTCACTCACCACGAACACCTTGTTTTTGTGGATAATTTTTTTTTTCCTTCACCTTTTGTAACTTAACCAACGCTACCGAGTGTGAACTCGGTTGACCTTGACTTCCGGTTCAAACCGGAAGTTGAGACTTTATATTTCAAAATATCATAACTTCTGAACCACACATTGGATTTTTTCAATCTATACATCATCTGAAAGGTCTTCATAAACTAATCAACATGTGACCCTATTTGACCTCGACATCCGGTTCAAACTGGAAGTTCTTGTTAAATTTTTGAAAAGTTCATAACTCCTGAACCAGGAATTGGATTGATAAGGTATAATGACGTTACCTATTCATTCAATCACTCCCCACGAACACCTTGTTTTTGTAGTAAACAAAAACTGAATCTCTAGTTTGTTTTTCTTCTCCATCTTCTTCCACGCAACTCTTCTCTACAGCATAACTCAAGATTGAAACTGAATTGAACCTTGAAAGTCACCAGACATTTGAACCTTAATATAAAGACGGCACACTAGTTATGACGCAATAATGACGTCATCAGGTGTCGAATTACAAGGTTTTTAAAGTTGAAAAGTGATCATTTGCTATTCGCTGTATCTCATTTAATTTGAAAGCTATGATATTCATAATTGGGCATATGATAGTTCAAGAGTGGGGCAACATTTGAAAGATTACCATTGAATGCGTATGACCTTTGCTTCTGGTCGTACCGGAAGGTCAAAGTTTGCCTTTGTGTTTTTCTTCAAAAAAACGTTTTTCGGGGTTATATACAGCATAACTCCAGATTGAAATTGAATGGAACATTAAAACTCATCAGAAAAGTGAACCTTAGTATCAAGATGACACACACTTGATGATGTCATGATGACGCCATCGGGTATCAAATTACAGTGAATCAAAGTTTAATACTTTACAAATTTATAACTCGTGAACTACAACGTGGATTTTTACAATCTACACATCATCGGATAGGTCGTTAAAAGCTCGACAAACGCTACACAGAACATAATCCCTGTGCCCCTTTCTTCCGGTTCAAGTCGGAATTTGAAAATTCCATAATATATAATCTTATTCATATCTTAAAAAATAATGAAAATGTTTGCATAATATTTGTACCAGGTTGTAGAATGTCAAGCCTGCTCGAACTTTTGCACAGTAATGACATCATTTCGATCTTAAATTTGATCGAAAAAGGACGTTCAAGCGCACCTGTATGTTAACCCACAAATTTACAACGCACGATAGTACACGCCAATCCTACACTCGTGCATCGACACGTGAATTAGTTGACAACGTCCTGTCCAACGCACGTAGAGTTGTACTGTTTGCATGTTGAATATCGGTGGTACAACAAATTATATTGCACCTCACAGAATAATCCGTCTATTGAAACAAATCATAACTCCTTCTAGAGCCCACCGCTCCAGCGTGATAGCGCCCTCTTGTCATGAAGAGGAGAGATGCAGAAAACTGCCATTGTTTCTCCAAAATCGTAAAAGAAGTTTTACGAATTGTCTAAATTAATCTACTAAACATATATTCTAACTAGCATCGTATGTTCCAGAAACAATAATTACTTGTTGAGTTAAAGTACAGCATGACTGTCAGCTTTCAGGTAAGCAGATTTTTCATTATTTTTCAAGTTTGTTTTGTAAAGTAACCATTTGACAAGTTCGGTCACACACCATCAATCAGCAGTGTAATGTTTTATATAGTGTGCATTGTATTGATTTTCATTGTATAAAATCACTGATGTTTGGAGTTACTGATAAGCATTTACATGAACCGTAAATGATTGCTTATTGTAGAAAACTTAGGAAATAGTGAAGTTTCATTGTTCATAAGAGATTGTTTGATTTAATTTTTATTGTGGATTAATAATTGAAGATGGTTGAGTAAATATAATTCAGAGGAGGCTAGTAGATGTTTATGCCCCAGGTGTTTTATTTTATAAAGTCATGTATCATTCTCTGTATGTGAGTCTGATTCATGTGATATTATAGTTCGGCATTGACACTTATGGTATAGAACTTAAGGTACAGGTTATAATTAATGATTAATTATAAGATAATACACTATGGCCTGCACATGCGCAAGTATATTTTATGTTTAGATTTATATTTGAACTTTCAGATCTTGGATCAAATCACACACATTTCCAAATACCTACCGTACACGGAGTACGCTTGACAATGATGATGGGCAGTGTTATACGGATCGTGGGAGGACAGCTGTAACCAGCCCTGAGAGGCAGGAGGACTACCCAGGGAAACTTTGACCCCGGAGACAGCATCTTCATTAATAGCATCGTCACCGCACTTTTATAGCTGGGGACAACGTTGTAGAGCCAGACGCAGATTCAACAAACAATTGCTTACGACGTTGTATCCTTTGACCGAAATCAAGATATCATTCATCAGATTTAACTTTATGGCAAATTACTCACAGAGCTGAGTGGAAATAATGAAACCCAGGATCCTGGTATACGCGGAGTGTATTTGATATTGTACTTGTTGTGTTAAACATAAAAGCGTTGTGTAACCTTATTATTCTATTGTTATTGTGATATTGTTCTTGGAGAAGGAAAGCATAGAGTATTAAAGAAATTGTTAAACTTTACAAATTCATAGCACTGAGTCGATTCTCTGTGTGTACAACTCCTGAACTACAAAAATGATTTTATTCATTCATGCATCAACTGAAAGGTCGTAATAAACTAAGCACGCGCTACACATTATCCATAGTTCATCAGAAATGACTCCGAAGACTTCACCAATGCTACCAAGTGTGACTTCATTTGCCATTGACTTCCGGTTTAAGCTGGAAGTTGAAACTTTATATTTGAAAAATCAAAACCTCTGAACCACACAATGGATTTTAACAGTCTATACAGCTACACAGAACCTTTACAACATTTCAACTGACTTCCGGTTCAAAACGGAAGTTGAAAATTTCAAAATATCTGATCATGTTCATATCTTTAAAGCTCTAATCATTTCAGCATAATTTTTTCATCAGGGTGTAGACCGTTAAGCCTGCTCAAACTTTTGCACAGACATAACAACATGTTTCTTTTACATCTGGTCGAAAAAGGACGAAAACACGCACCTTTCGGTTCACCCGCATTGACGACGCACGATAGCATATTAACGTGTGAACAACCTTGCCCTGGCCACTCAAACTTTAAATTATGTTTCTCAAGCGTATTCTCTTATTTATTTTTTTATGTTTGAAAGTCTGTAACAAATCACACTTACGAGACCGGCGGTTGCTTTATGCGGGATCATACTTAAGGTCAAATAGGTCTTAATTTTTTGTCATGCGCGTGGCCTCACATGACCTCTACTTCCGGTCGAAACCGGAAATGCCCAGTAACTTGAAAGTGGGAATTTTTGTTGAGTTGTTTTTAACTATGTTGTGATCTGGCAAGTGTCTGGTTTACGTCACATAATTCAAAAGCGCCCTCTAGCGGCAGGCTGAAAACAGTTCAAAACACACAATTTAAAGCTCTTGGGCAATTCTAGATACTTTGTACAAAGTGTGACCCCATTTGACCTTTCCCTATCAAAACCGGAAGTTGAAGTTTCATATGACAACCTTTATGCTATGATTTTGCACAGAGATCAACAAGAGGTACAAATAAATATTTTGCCCGTCAGCACAGCACAATTAGACAACAAACCTTCACACAATAATTTTCCTATTTTTATTTACGCAGTCACTTTATTTCGTTCGAGCCGAACACCCTGAGTTTGTCCACAAACTCTAGATTTCTAGTTTTTTCTCTTGCTGTTAAAGTATTTGGCATCAGCCCCCACAACCTGAGCATGCAAAAGAAAATATGTACCTCAGCAAATATAAAAATGTGATCATTTAAATACCTCTACATCTATAGTGGTAGTTGAAGTCCGTCAAAAATGCTGACGTTCGTGACTCCAAACCTTTTACCTCGATTTAGTTGAAAGACATCGGTTGTCAATATTGTGTATGATAACATGTCAGGTACCTCCTAGTTAATTACACTATATAAAAATAAAAATTAGCTTTCACTTATGAAAATATAAGGGTCCAATTTTCAGGCTTGCAAATGGTGCATATTTTGAATAATATGCCTTATCTATGACATCTAAGAACTAATTCTTGGCGACCTGAGTAAGTCCCATTCTAATTAGGCTTCACACAGTGTGCGAACCATATGAGATGACACAAAGGTGACTGGATGTATTCAAAATAGCACGACATTGTAGCCACGGTGTCAGGACCAATTAATGATTAATTATGGCTAATTCGAGCGGTCCTTTGATTATTTTTTTGTTGCTTGGAACATCACTTATATAAAGTATTTCACTTTTCAAAACACTTTATGTAGATCAGGAAACTAACAATTAACTTATTTTGAAAATATACTTTTAAAATAGTGTTTTTGTTACACTTATAGCACAATGCGGTTTGTACACAGATATAAACGCGCAAAAAAGTGACGTCATGATGACGTGACGGGTAATGTTAGGTCAGAACTAACATCTACACTACAATACAGGTACATAACTGAAAAACTGTTAGGATCGGATGTATACTTCTTGAGATATGATGGGCACAAGATTGGCTAATTAAATATTCACACTGCTGTCACGTGAATAATTAATTAAGAATTTAAATATAATTACATCTCAAATTTAAGTCGGGGCATAAGCTTCCATATGGTATAACATTTGACTACAGTTTTGTTTTGCTAAAATTGACATAATGGTCTTTGAAAGTGCCCATGTTAAGTCAATACGATTTTAGGGAAAGAAAAAATAATAATAATTTAAAAAAATAAAAATCTGGACGATTACATTAGCTGTCTCGACTGAAATGTCGGAACAGCTTAAAATGATGACACCACCACCTTTGACGAAACTCTGTGGCGACAAGTTCAAAAAAAAAAATTTCTAACTCAAAATTTATTGGAACCAATTTAGCCTTCATTTTAATTGACTAGATAAATACACATAAAAGTCTGTTCGTCAAATTTGAACTAAATTTATTGTTTCAAACTGAAGATATGGTAACCAGACAATGTAGTTTCTTGTGCGACCGGAAATACATATATTACGAAAGACCAACAATTAAGTCTGTGTGAGCAATGTTCTACAACTATTCTTTATCAAATACATTTAACTGAATAGAGCCTCAAAAATCAAAAGGCAATTGAAACTCAATAAAAAGATTAAATCAGAACAATTATATCATGATGAAATCATCATAAGTTGAATTACAAAAAGTATTTGTTTAAAATTTAAAACACTCATAAATCTTAAACAAAATAATAGATTTTTACAACCTAGGTATCCATTGGATGAGTTCTGAAAAACCCCAAAAATGTTGCACACTTTAAACTCTAATTTGACCTTGTCTTCTAGTTCAATAATTTCAGCTCAGTAGTAGGCCTGGTTGACTAGTCAAACGCATTACCTAACTAGTTGCGCTTCAATTAGTCGTGACTTTTTCCAATTTCAAAGATGGTGGTTCGCAGCAGGTGTAAGATGGTAACATTCAGGCTGAAATTTGAGGTATATGCATTGCGATGGACGCCATTGCAGTAAGCAGCTCTTTTGATGCAACAATCAGAGCAGACAATGACAGTTACTATCATTGTATTAAATTTGTAGTAAAACATTTTCTTACCAAAATGGCACCCACCCCACCATGTGCCTTGCGGCTCTATATGAACCATGGAGGTGTAGAGAATACTGTTGCAAGATCGATGTGACATCATGTACATGTTGTTGAAAAGTTGCAGTCGCAACGAGACATAGCAATGGATAGTCGCGACTTCGACACTAGATGTCCAGGCCTAATTTTTAAAGAAACATAAGAAGTAAAGACAATCTTGAGAATTTTTTGATATTTTCTTTTTTCAAAATTCATGTTCGCAGATTGAATGATTAAGAATACAGCTTACATACTGTATCTACTCTTATTTGGCACTTTTTAGGGGAACAAAAGATGTGTGTATACACAATGTTTGTGCATCAACATTGAAAAGAAAGTGTTGATAAATACACCATTTTGAGGGGGAGGGGGTGGTCTTAAAATTGTTTATAACTTTGAACGGCCCCTAATTATTATGGATAATAAAGAATTGTAAAACAAACATCAGTTTAAATCAAGAATTATAAAACAAACATCAGTTTAGTCAAAATTTGCTAATGTTTATTAATTTTTGAATTTTTAATGATTGATACATGTACTTTTAATTTCAGCTTTTCAGAAAATTGGCTGTTGATTACTCAGTGTTTGATTCATCTAAGCACTTAAAAAACGCCACTGCATTTACCCGGGAAACCGTGTCTGGAGACATATTAAAACTTGACAATCGTCCTGTATTGGTGGTAAGCAGTACAAGCTGGACACAGGATGAAGATTTCTCCATACTACTGTCTGCGTTAGAAAGTAAGTTTGTCAAAAAACATTACTATACCTCATACATATTCATGATCGAGAGCCCAAGTCATACTGTTCCATTCACTATCACATGCCAGATGGTTTGTTTTTGGGGTTGCTGTTTACCAAGCGCGTTTTTCAGGATTCACACACAGGTTAATACATGTGTAATAAACTGTTGATGCTTAACAGTCTTCTACACATGGGCTTTAGAAAGCAATCAAGGAACTGTCACTTGGGTGTAGTACTAGTAATGCACATGCTCCAACATCACCCTAGCTACATGTAGCTTAGCGCATGAACAGATGGCAAACACGTTAATAATAATTGGCATTTTTCAATCTCAATGATAGAGAAGTATGAGGTAAAGCAAAACAAGTACAACTTGGTTTATCTTGGGTGGACAGTGTCAACTTCAAATATCGTAGGGGAGCTAAATATCGACTGTCTACCCTAAAACCATGTTATAGTTGTATACTATCAATGTTTTCTAAATTTGTAATGAATCTAAAATCTAAAAATTATCAAATATAATGATATTACAGCTACATATAAATATTATACATTTTAAAGTAATTTTCTGTTGAATAAACAAAAAATGGACTAGAGCGGGATTTGAACTTTTTACATCTGGATTAACATCTACATGTAACAGCTATCTAACCTCAATGTTGGTCTCCCTATTTCGTCGGGTTGCCTGTCAGAAGCTGATCCACTTAAGGTTAGCCCTCTCCTGCCACTTAAAACTCTGGTGTGATCCATGGCTACTAGCAGTTACAGGTTGAATTCTTCTGACTAGCACGCCTGAACAAGATGCCAAAAATAGGGAGACCACCAACATTAGGGCTAGATGGCTCAGTTGGTAGAGCGCCGGCGCATTTCCAGAGGTGGCATGTTAATCTTATGGCAGTTACAGGTTCAGTTCCCTCTCTAGTCAATTTGTCTTTGTTAAACCCAAAGTTAATTAAAATGTTTCCAGTCAGTTTCCCTTACAGTGGTTTATTACTTGATATTTAACAATAAGTTGCATCCTCTTAAGGTTGTCCCTCTCCTGCCACTTCCTAGGTTGTCCCTCTCCTGCCACTTCCTAGGTTGTATCATATGGCAGTTACAGGTTGAAGACTTCTGACTGGGTCACTAACAAAATAATAGAAAAACTGTATACTTCCAAGTGAACTACATGCACAGCTCTTCTGGAGATGCACTTTAGCATCATACATATAGAGGTGTGTGGTGGCCGAGCGGTCAGGCTGCACCGAGCTCAATCTCTGGTGTTTGTGATCAGCAAAGTGTGGGTTCTAGTTCCGGTCTCGACACTTGTGTCCTTTAAAAAGACACTTAACCATAATTGCTTCATCCTTCAGATTGGACATAGGTCCCGTATGTCATAAATCATAAACTTCAAAACCTGTCTGAAAAAGTGCATCGATTTAATCAAGCCCCTTGAGCACCTTACTGGTGGATATGTGTGGTGTGCGCTTTATAAGACTTCAAAATTATTATTAGGGATTTCGGCCTAATAGCCGAAACGCCTATTGTTTTCGTCCAGATTCCTTTTTTTTTTTCTTATTATTATTTTTCTTAACGGCCTTTTTCTCATATGTTTTGTACACGGATTTTGTTATCACTTGATCTCAGGAACTACAGTCTTAAAATTCACAAACAATATATGAAATGAAAGCATGGACTCTAACTTAGATTCTACACCAGTTTTTTTGAATGTGTTTTGTTTCTTTCTTGACGATATTACCGATTTAAAAACATATTTTTGAAAGAATTGTTCAATTGCTCTGTGTGTGATCGCGCGTAAAAGACACTGTACGTAGCATACAGTCCTCTTACACGACGATGTATACAGAGCCTGTCAGTGCAACGCGATATCGTTCTGACATTTTGATCTGTCCATTCATGGTTTGTCATCTAACGGTGGCAGGATATAGCGCCCACTTGCTTCCTTTATATTTCTCTGGAAGTGGAACTAGGGAAACACAAGAGGGTGCTATACTAGCTGACCATTAATATTTCTCAGATTTCTCAGCGCCCAAAGGGTTATCAATTATTTAGCCTCTTTCGTTCACCACAACCCTATAGATAACTATTTCTACTCGTGTGAAACAATTCTCATGGACACAAGAATTACAGAAGGCAGTATTTGAACACACTAACGGCAAATGTAACTTTTTATTTTTTATTTTTTATTTGTTATTATATTTTTTTAAATGCTTTCAATTACTAATAATCATTACGTCACCACCTTTTATAGCGCCTTCTGTCAACGTGTGTTAAATCTACACCTAAAGGTGACAATTTTGAATTTTCAGGGTTTTTGTTTGAAGGTATTGCATGGGGACAACTCTTATACCATATTGTACATGTAGGTTATAATATCTTACTATGACAAAACAAGTTTTCGTCATCGTGACGTCATCAGTTGTCAGATGACAATAATTCAAAGTTTAATGTTTAAAAAATTAATATCTTCTGAACCGCATGTCACAGAGTTATAATCTTTGTCCTGTTTTGTAGCTTACAGCACATGTAGCATTCTATTTTGAAACGTTATCTACCTTGACCTTTATTTCCGGTACAAACAGGAAGCTCTAAAATTAAAAAAATCATATTTCCTTAACTGCATGTCAAAAAGTCATGTTTCTTTGTGCCGTCTTGTAGCATTTGAAATAATTGACATTTTATTCAAAACATAACCCCTGTATGACTTTTCCTTCCGGTCCAAACAGGAAGTTCAAATTTTTAAACTCATATCTCCTCAACCACATGTCATAAAGTCATTATTTGTGTGCAGTCTGCTAGCTTATGACACATTTGACATTTTATTGAAAAACATGACCCTCCATTTAACCTTTCCTTCCGGTTCAGACAGGAAGTTCAAATAAAAAAAACAAAAACTAAATGTCCTGAACCACATGTCGTAGAGTTATATTTCTTTTTTTATCTGTTTGTTCCATCAACCGAAACCCCTCTGTGTTCGTTTTTACGAACACCTGATCTCTAGTTAACATTATTATAGGAACCTGTGGAATAATATGCTTATTTTTCAGTATCAATTTTATTAAAAACTAATGAAGAGTTACAGTGGCACACCTTCAAAATAAATTCAATTACAACAACACATTATTAGGAGTACAACTGACAACAACAACTCATTATTAGGAGTATAACTGATAACAACAACAACTCATTATTAGGAGTACAACTGATAACAACAACTCATTATTAGGAGTACAACTGATAACAACAACTCATTATTAGGAGTACAACTGATAACAACAACTCATTATTAGGAGTACAACTGGTAACAACAACAACTCATTATTAGGAGTACAACTGATAACAACAACTCATTATTACTCTGATAACAACAACTCATTATTAGGAGTACAACTGATAACAACTCATTATTAGGAGTATAACTGATAACAACTCATTATTAGGAGTATAACTGATAACAACAACTCATTATTAGGAGTACAACTGATAACAACAACAACTCATTATTAGGAGTATAACTGATAACAACAACAACTCATTATTAGGAGTATAACTGATAACAACTCATTATTAGGAGTATAACTGATAACAACAACTCATTATTAGGAGTACAACTGATAACAACTCATTATTAGGAGTATAACTGATAACAACTCATTATTAGGAGTATAACTGATAACAACAACAACTCATTATTAGGAGTACAACTGATAACAACTCATTATTAGGAGTATAACTGATAACAACAACAACTCATTATTAGGAGTATAACTGATAACAAAAACAACTCATTATTAGGAGTATAACTGATAACAACTCATTATTAGGAGTATAACTGATAACAACAACTCATTATTAGGAGTATAACTGATAACAACAACTCATTATTAGGAGTACAACTGATAACAACAACAACTCATTATTAGGAGTATAATTGATAACAACAACTCATTATTAGGAGTACAACTGATAACAACAACTCATTATTAGGAGTACAACTGATAACAACAACACATTATTAGGAGTATAACTAATAACAACAACTCATTATTACATGTAGGTGTGAGGTAAGTGTTGTTCGTAGACCCCGAATGTAACCACATTGGTGAAAACATGTAGCTCATTTGGAAAGTGCCTGCAGACTCCAAAGCCTAATGTATTGTGAGAAAAACTTGCATTACTCTTAACAGCAGTTGAGTAGACTCATTGTTGTTTTGTTGTATTATAATTGCTGAAGTACTATTTGTTGTAAGTCTCTGTAAACACAAACTTTTCTTTATACCGAAGCTCCAACATTTATTTGTTCAATGTCTAGTGTATGAAGCGGCTTTCCAAAGTGGAAAGAAACTACCAAGAATAGTATGTGCTATTACTGGCAAAGGACCACAGAGGGAGTATTATCAAGATATCATTGCAAAAATGGCATTCCAACATGTACAGTTCTGCACACCATGGCTGACTGCTGAAGATTATCCTCTGCTTCTAGGTAAGCACTTAAGCATTTAAATTTCCAAAACTAAGCCCTTCGCTTTACCTGTTTACTGTCTTCTTTCAAAAGATTGATTATAAGGCAACACAATAAACAACTTTCTAAGAGTTATTAAAGTAAGCAACAATTAATTATTAAGGCAGTTTGAATTAAAGAAACTGAAAAAATAAGCCTGCAAACTTTGACCATAACAAGTACTATATTAAATGTTACATGTAATTTATCATTCAAACTTAAGGGACATTAGGTGCTAATCTATACCTGTGTTGAAGGGATTGGGCCTCAAAGATCAAACACCTTTTGTTTTCATCCAGATTTGTATCGTCTTTATTAGTATTTTTGCATTCCAACCCAAACCCTGTAATTTTGAACCTACATTTTGTTATCAGATAATTTTATACTTGACATTACCCAGTTGTATCACATTGGTACAAACCTATATACCATATTGAATCAGGAAGCTTATTAATCAACTTAATCTCAAAAACATATTATGCCATCATGACTTTATCCGGTGTCAAATTACATTAATCAAAGCTTATTACTGAAAAATTAATGTCTTCTCAAAAAGATTTGTTTTCCTCAAAATAGCATTTCATTCCATGGAAAGGACAGTTTGTTTTCTCAAAACAATACTTTGGTTTTTCAAAATAGTATTTTGTTCCCTTAAAGACGAAATTAGTTTTTGAAGGAAGAAATATCATTTCATAGGAGTAAACAAATATTTAGAGAAAATGAAATAATATTTCAAGAAAACAAAACAGTATTTCAGGGGTGGTGAATCCCCCCCAAAACATGTGTCGCTTTTAGTGTTTGAGTCAAGACCTCAAATTCCGAGAATGAGACCGAGACCAAGACCTAGACCGAACCTTACAATCCGAGATTGAGACCGAGACTAAGATGTTCAATACCGAGACCAAGACCTCATAAAAAAAAAAGTACACTTTGTAAAATAGTTTTTTAATAAACATTGATATGCGAGGGGGCCCTCAATTTCAAGAGGGAAGCACCTATAGAATGTACCGTTAAAATAAAAATAAAAAAATAAAGTAAAACTAGACTTAATGTGTTTGTGACAACAAACACTAGGTGTTCGGGTATCGCCGGGGTCAGTGCTGTGTCAATGCGTGAGCTATTTCATTAAGTTGAACTTTGGTGTTATTACTGTTTTGAGGTGCGTAACAAGCTACACGATCAAAAGCCTAGCATTAATTTGGTTGTTAACGAGGTTTGCATGGACGGCTGTTTTAGAGACTAACAAAGCGTATTGTCAAAAGCAGGTTGCGCGACCTTGAACAGAGACTAGACTACAAGCATGTTTGATGGACTTCGAACTTTGTGGTCAATGGAGCGCAACAGCAAGCCACATGCTACTGGATAAGTTACGGGTTTTCAGTGCAGTTCTTTTCAGGTGGTTTATTTGCGGGCCAATTAGTTCTTGAGATACGATTTTTGAAATGTTCAACTTCCGTTTTGAACCGGAAGTCAAGGTCAAATGGGTCACTGTTTGTGTAGCGTTTGTTGGGTTTTACAAGACCTGTCCGATGATGTATAGATTATAAAAATCCATTCAGTAGTTAATGAGTTATGATTTATTGAAATATTAAACTTTGATTTACTGTATTTCAACACCTGATGACGTAATCATTACGTCACAACTTACTCAGCATCTCCTAGTTATACTACATGCAAAGTTTCAAGTTCATCAAAGGTTTGCAACTATGCGTTTGCAACTGAGCTATTATTGGACTACCGTCGAACGACGTAGATTTCCGAGTCGCCATTTGTCGCAGAGCCAATATTTATTGAATGACCACTAATTTGATAAAGCGCCACCATGGATGTGAAACGGACTTTACGTTTCAGATTAAATGTGGGCTATACACAGTCTTCTTTGACTTTGAACCTATGGAACAATGGAGCGGAACAGCCACCTGCGTGCTTGTGCGAATTAATACTAACGGAATGTTCAACTTATATTTTGAACCGGAAGTCGATGTCAAATGGGGTCACTCTTCGTGTAGCGTTTGTTGGGTTTTAAAAGAGCTGTCCGATGATGTATAGATTGTACAAATCCATTGTGTAGTTCTTGAGTTACGAATTTGTCAAAAGCCTGACATTTGATTGTTAGCGAGGTTTGCACGGACGGCTGTTTTAGAGACTAACAAAGCATAACGCCAAAATCAGGTTGTGCGAACCTTGAACAGAGACTAGACTACAAGCGTGTTTGATGGACTTTGAACCTTGCGGTTGATTCAATGGAGCGAGCAGCCGCTCACCGTTTAACTGGTTTAGATCGCGTATTGTGCGTGTTCTCAGTGCAGTTAGGCGAGAGATCTTTTCTCCCCCGGTTGACAAACCGTCCCCCGGTATCCCAACCGGTTCACTCAAACCGGGCGAGGGGTGAGATTCCGGTTCAAGTGAATGACTTATTGGCCCAGCTTCAAGCTGTTCCAATTAGGGCCATTGTTGCCGAGTTTACAGTCCTAGCTCTGCTTCTGGAACCAAACAATAGACACAACTTAAAGCTGGGAATAATCCGCCAGAGGTGGACAATGGTTTGAGCCCAGCAATATCAAAGGCATGCCTCGGGCTGGATTCAAAACCACAAGTTAATCCACGATTGTTATGTGTTACTGGTACTTCGGAACATCTGAAGTTTCTATTAATATTATTTGAGTGAAAAGATGTTCTTAAGCCACTTTTCTAATGCTCGAAGTCGAATTCTGACAAAAATGTCCTTACCTTAGAGGACTCACTTCAGACTGGCTTCATTGTTTATTAATACATCCAAAGCTGTAACACAACAAAGAAATTCCCAACGTTAGAGGGTGCTCTTTAGTTTGGCTTCACTATACATTTTTAGACATCAAAAACATGTTACTCGGCATCCCGCGGCGCTCCCGCGTCGCTCCCGCAAAGCGCCGCGGTGGACTTTGCCACCCGGCTTTTTCGCGGCGCAATGCTGGCCCAAGACCTCATTATCGAAGTCCTTGGCATTTGAAGTCATGGATATGCAACAACAAAAACCAGTGGAGCATGCCGCGGCTCTCACGCGGCCGGACGGGACGGCAACAGCCCGCAAAGACTGTGGATACAAAGATCCGAGTGTTAAAAGGTGTTCCAGATAAACAATCTTTGTCAGAGGTGAAAGACCTCCCTCCAGATTAACGTGCCGGCGCTCTACCGTCTGAGCTATCTAGCCCTATGTTGGCGGTCTCCCTATTCGGTCAATATCTTTGTTCGGGGAACCGTTTTGTGTGAGTTTGATGACCCACGATCGCCCTGCTGTTTTAGGGTTTTTCTCCCCAAGGTAGAATTGACTAAATTTATTACCAAGGACGAAGTGTTACCATACCTTTTTCTTTCTTTCAGGGGGATGAGATTTATTCAACTTTGAAAACAGACTTTTATTTGCAGTTCTGGCTTATAAAATCTCCGACTTTATCAAGTTGACTTTTGAATTTCCGACATTTCACTTTCCGACACTTAAAATGAAAATAAAACAATATAAGTTTTGAAGATTTTGGAATTAAATACAACAGTTCTTGCTCCGTAGTTTGTGTTGTGTCACGTTTTTCTTTTACATTGTAGGCAACGCTGTCTCTACTCTGCACGTGGCACGGCCATGTGTGGCCGTCGGCAGGTAGACCACATTTCTTTCCGAGCCCATCAACCGCTACGTTCGGTAGCCCGTCCGACGTCCATGCACACACAGTGCATCGTGTATTTTGTACAATACAATACAGCAGGTCCAAAGTCCACACACTGAGATCGGCCTTTGATAAATTACCATACTCATAAGAAAACTTGGCTAGACTCCAACTCGTCATATGTTCACAAGCCGTGAAAAAAAATAGCTGCAAAGTTTGGTGCAGGCCTGCGGATCCTGTACTATACACAGCCTTGAAGTAAGGCTATTCAAGCATCTGATTGATTGAACGAAAGCAATTTGGTATATTGTACATGTGCATTAAATCAAATAATACTAAGCATTATAAGGCAAGAAGTTTGATATGCAAGAAAAAGCCAAGAATGGCTAAAATATATACATTAAACACTCTACTCTATTTATTTCAATTAAAAACAATATTTATAATAGCCATGGAAGTATAACTCGGGGAACTTGACAAGTCTTTCCAATTAAACAGGAATGTAACATTATAACCGAGACGGAAATTTCCAAAAATAAAATTAGTGCGAATTGATCAGAATTAATACTACTTGTGGCATATTATTCAAAATATGGACCATTTGCAAGCCTGAAAATTGGACCCTTATATTTTCATAAGTGAAAGCTAATTTTTATTTTTATATAGTGTAATTAACTAGGAGGTACCTGACATGTTATCATACACAATATTGACAACCGATGTCTTTCAACTAAATCGAGGTAAAAGGTTTGGATGTCTCGAACGTCAGCATTTTTGACGGACTTCAACTACCACTATAGATGTAGAGGTATTTAAATGATCACATTTTTATATTTGTTGTCGAGGTACATATTTTCTTTTGCATGCTCAGGTTGTGGGGGCTGATGCCAAATACTTTAACAGCAAGAGAAAAAAAAATCCGACAATTGAAAAAAATATAAAAATTCGCGAATTCCCGAACGTCATTTTTTTCCGTCACAAATTTCAACAATAAAAAACATGTCAATTAACCAAAGTTTCAAACATTCAATAAATTCGAAACAAATATGATGAGAACACGTTTAAATAATTATTATTTTGAAACAATGACTACTACGATACCTGGTCAACAATAAGAGTAATCCCTTTTTCAAATTTGCAGCGCCGACATTTTTTCAGCGTCCGTCAATTTTTTTACGTGACGTTCGAGAACTTACCGATCGGCCTGTAAATTAACCCTTGACTTACCCCCTCTATTGTCAATTGCAGTTAGGCCAGTTAAGTCAACAGAGGGGGTAAGTTCGACTCAAACATATTTTGTTTTCTGTTAATACGTGTGCAAAATAAATCTGTCAATTAAATCACGCTCATACTTACTGACGTTCGAGAATCCATCGGACAGCTCCAGATGGAAAACCAAAATGTATCTGAGATGATTAACAACGGAAATACTTCCTTCCGAACGCTAGTTTTTGGAAACTAAATCAACTTATGTTCAAGTACGCTTGATGTGGATTGCGCGAAGGTAATAAAGTCCCGCACGTCATTTGCAATAAATTCTGTAAAAAAATTTCTGGAACGTCATTTTTTCTGTCAAAAATGACTTTCAAAACTGCGTGTTTTTAGCCAAAAAAGAAATTATGGAAGCTTGACAATTTTTTTTTTTTTTTAAGATTTTTAGGTATGAGAGGCTGCAAATATTTAAGAGAAATTACGGTAGTGTTGTGCCAGATATAAATTAATAACAGACAATATTTGCTTAGTTTTTCCGTCAATGTTATGCTCTCTTCTGTCAGGCTTATATTTTCTGTGTGTGATGTTAATTTGTTGAGTTTTTTAAATTTTTATTTGAAACTACATCAGTTGGGCCTCACCATAGAAAAGAATGAATGTTCCTTGTGCTTTACTTGTACTATCTTTGAACTAAATATAAATAACCACATGTTTCACTGCTGGAGACTCTACTTTTTAAAATGACCACTGCAAGATGAAAACTAACTGAACTATCCTTACATGAACATTTTGGTAAACTTAAATATGTATACAATTATTTAAAATATCTTACAAGGTCAAAAAGATTTTTTTGAAAAATGACATTTGAGGTTGTAAAAATGGTCCATATTTTGAAGAATATGCCTTATACATGTCAATTGTTCGATAAAGCATGTCAGAATATTACACCAAGTGGCTGTTTTAATCGGTCCTGTCTGTGGTTTGTCGGGGAGAAAAAAATAACCTGCCAAAATGACTGACAGTCCGTTCTCTGCCGAGTTTAAATACGGTTGAAATGTATTACATTTTCTCTCCTTCGTGCGCCGCCTTTCACAACTTGATCCCGTCCTGAAGAAAACGGGGCCAACTTCAACCACCCGAGAAAAAGAGTTTTGTTGGTTTTAGAAAGAGCTTGTTTGCGAAGGGATAAAAAAAAAACGAGTAGACATTTTGTGTGAATGCGGCAATCAAAATAATGGGGAAACTAATACGTGGCTTTCAGACTAAATCACTTAATTCTACTTAAACATTAATTTAAAGAAGTTGTGCCATTCATTTTTAGTTGTTAGGGATATCCTCACTCGAAATTTAAAATGCATGTTGGACTTAGATTTAATATTTATAACAACAATTGCAACACAAAATTATTAAAATCAATGTTCGTTGACGAAATATTATTATGCTATGATAAAAAGAATCCCCTTAAAAACACTACGGACAAACCGCCATATTATTAAAACCCCGTGAATAAACATCGGAGCTTTACGTCGGTTTGCCTATTTCATTCCCTTAATGTTAAATATTTTAAAGGAAACCTTGGGCAATGTTTGTCTTATTTATAAAAGAAACTTGGATACTCAAAGTGGTAATGCAAATAGTGGACGTAACATTTCAAAAACAGTGAAACCGATCTCAAAGACACCATGCAAAGTAGTATTCTGGATTACACTTAAGAATGTGCGTTAAAAGCACTGGCAGTTTGGGTCAGTTGTACGTTTGAGATGAATCAACGGAGCTTAAAATACAAGTTTTGTAAATGCAATTACATGAAGTATGATTATTTTAATACCGAGATACCGGATAGTACTTGCTTCAAGACTCGGGCCTCGTTGTTTGGAGCAGTTATCACGTACGTTAAAGTGGAAGAATGAACTAATTAATATCCTCCTGCAAGGTTTATCTAATTAAAAAAGGGTAAATGAATGGCTTTGTTCAACAAAAATCAAAAGTAGTGCCGTACATTGTAACAATTTGTTTCTGTTCCTGTTATAATATACAATGCCGTCTCACTTGTTTGGCCGGCCGGTAATATCACAGCGGACCGGGATCACAGCAGCTCACAACGGACATTGAGATTCTTGTGGTGTTTGTGGTTCTTGTATGGTCGGCCGACCCGTGGCGCGCCGCAAGGGAGCCGCGATCTTCACAAATGCGTTCAACCGTAAACATTCCCTTTGATCCTTATGAATATGCAATTACGCCCATTTTGAGGTTCGGCCGCACTTGGCCGGGCTTCGGCGGGCCGCGGCGCGACGCTGCGGGATTGCACGGCCCGCAGCGGTGCGCCGAATAAAATGTTTTTGGTGTCTTCCCTTAAAGACGTCTAGCAGCAGTACTTCAACTAGCAGCCGACGCTATTCCCAAAGAAAGAGTGCGCTTCACTGCAGTCAAAGTTCAACGGAAGATGTTTTACATTGTTGAATTAAGATGTATCAAGTGTATCAATATTAAGTAAAATTCAGCCATTAATAAACCAGGGGAGAAAAGATCTCTCGCCTTATTTTCCCGCGGTTTGACAGCGGGTCAATGTATACCCTATTTCAACCATAAGTGAAGTTCAAAAAGGTAACATCTCTGTGGAAAAGTTTGAGAAGGCTTAAGGACCTACAATCTGATATAAAAATTGTCCGTAATGTGTGTTTAAAAAGTAGGAATTTTGAAATTTTCAACTTCCGGTTTGAACAGGAAGTCGAGTTCAAACGATATAAGAGTCAGTGTAGTGTTTGAATTATTAAACTTTGATTTACTGTTTTTCAACACCTGATGACGTCATCATGACGTCACAACTACTTGATTGAGGTTTTATCAAGGTCCTAACATGGTGTAAATTTGAAGTTGATCCAATATACAGAAGATTAGATTTTCGCCGGGAATAAAAAAAATAAAAAAAAATCATAAAGGCAAACTTTGACCTTTCAGTACGACCGGAAGTAAAGGTCATATGAATTTGGTGTTAACTTTTCAAATGTTGCCCTTGTCTTGATCTATCAAGTATCATATGCCCAAATATGAATACTATAGCTTTAATATTCAGAGACATACAGGCATTGGCAAATGGTCACTTTTTGAACTTAAATGTCTTGTAATTTGACACCTGGTGACGTAATCATGACATCACAACTACTCCTGAAACTTCAGGTTATAGTCTAAATGCATGTAAAGTTTCAAGTTGATAAAAGCTTTGCAACTATGCATTTGTTTGCGGACAAAAAACTCTGAGAAGAAGAAGTAAAACTTTTTAAAAAACAAACAATAACAGAGTTGTTCGGGCTGAATGCCCGAACACCTAAAAACAAAACAAAAAACCCGAACAATAACAAATAGTTGTTCGGGCTGAATGCCCGAACACCTAATTACAAAATCCTACTGTTGACTTGGAAAGCACTTCATGGTCTAGCCCCAGTGTGTACACATGTATAAGAGACATATTGAGTACATACCATCCTCGACCCAATCTGAGATCTCATTCTTCATCAGGTGATAGAAGCTTTGTTTCATGTGTACCAAAGCTATGGAATGATCTCCCCTATCAACTTCATACACTTGACTCCTTACAGATCTACAAAATCCAGCTTAAGACTCATCTCTTCGAATCTGCTTACATTTAGTCCATTGCACTTGTCATCTCCACATGAAACTCTGTAAACTCTTTTGTCTTAAAGTCACCTGGAAATATAATTTTTTTCTTTTAAATATAAGAGTATATGTTTATTAACAATAAAACAATTTTTTGAGTAATTGTTTGTCAGTATTTATATGTAAAAAAAAAATAGATAAAGTTGTTTGGGGGCGACTCCGCCCATCCCTTTTTGTGACGTCAATCGAGGAAGACTTCGCCTCGATCGAACATCGACCCCCTTGAACTTGCCTGCATTTACGTTGTATATACACGTGCAAGTAGTGAGATTGTACGTTTCGTTTGGTTATCCAAAAAGGGGATTTTTCTTGCATTTTTCCGGCAAAAATTGCTGCTGGATGCAGCAAAACGACTAAAGATGGGGTCAGCCAGCATTTTGTTCCTGCAGATCCCAAATATAGGCAGTTACGGGCATCGAAAGTCAGGCTAACGAGGGCAAAGTGGTCCGGTCCGACGTCATTTTCAGCGCTATGCAGCGAGCACTTGGATATCCTGTCGTGCTTGGATACCGGGGATTTTTTCGTTGGTAGTAGTGTGCAAGGGAAGTTGCAGTGAAGCTTAGGTTACCAGCGAAATGTTTCTGGTGTTCGGATCGACTTGAGCTGTATGCCACAACGCCGCTGCATGCCGATCCGATAAATAGTTTGGCAAAGTAGGAAAAACAATACCTCGTATTATCCGTGTTCTCGTTATGACCATGCTCGTATCTTCCGTTTTTAAGACATAGAAACGCGCATGGGACAGTTCGGGACCGGTGAAAAACCTTGTATAAACTGGCGTCTCGTATTTGTCGACTGTACACTGTCCTAGGATTGCATTGGGTGGTGACGTCCGAATACGAAAATGCATCATACTGATCAGGTACCCAGACGTAATGTACGGGGCCAGACTACACATTTTCTCCTGCCTCGATTGACGTCACGAACAGCGCCATGTAAAGGGGGGCCTATTTTTTATTTTGTAATTAAAATAAAAATACAATTTTTTAACCTTAGTTAATTGTTTATTCACATTCCACTCATAAAAATGTGTATATATATTAATGACAAAAGCTTTATTTTGACAAAATACCACTGCCAGGTGCCTTTAAACTTTTCCTTCACTTTGCTAAGCACCTCAGAATAGGCAACTAGAATGATGTTGCTCTACAAATGCCTGATGATTGATTGATTGATTGAAGGCAGCGCTGAGATCAAGCAGGACAAGAATGGTTATTCCTTACTTTGTAAGCAGACTGAAGGGGGCTCATGAATATTGTGGTTGCACATGTAGTCTGTCAATTGCTTAGCAACAACTCTTTCCAAAACTTTGGACAGGAAAGGGAGATTACTCACGAGGTGATAATTCTTTAAGCTGTTGTGATCTAGGTTTGGCTTTTTTTTTAGGACAGGTGAAATTATGGCAGATTTAAGAGACTTGGGTACCACACCAGAATTGAGGGATGCATTCACAAGAGAGGTGATGAAAGGGATGAGAACATCTAAGAACTGTTTGATCATCCATGAAGGTTTGATCATCCACATCAGATTGTAGGTCTTAGAGCCTTCTCAAACTTTTGCACAGCGATAATACCAATTTGACTTTTACTTCTGGTTGAAGGGTGTTAAAGCACCCGTATGATTGACACACATTTAAACTTCATACAAAGAATGGAACAAAAAGATAATTGTATGTACTCCAGTGAAAACAGAAGCACGATGCATCTACATTTGCCATGAGGTTCAAAGTCCTCAAAGCCTGATTTGGCATTAGGCTTGGTTAGTGTTTAGTATAATGGTCTACGCCAAACCCTGAATGTGAGCATTGTTGTCTGCTAACAAAGACATACTTTCCAACTTCCATAACCTTCAAACTTCACACATACATGTACATGACAATGCGGTAGTGTTTAGTTTTGTCTTCTCAAAGTAACTCAAAATTGAAGCTTCCTAAAACATTGAAACTTCAAACATTATTAGATATTAAAATGTAGATGGCACTGAGGCTCTGACTTGGGATCATGTATGTAATCACATATCAAATTACACTAAATAAAATTTAATACGTCAAAAAACATATCTCTTAAACTACAACAGATAATTTCACAATCTTTACATCATTTGAAACTTGACTTATTACAACAAACATAATGTGAATTTCCCATAAGCCAAAATCCCTGAATTCTACTCACTGGTTTAATTCACTGTGACTCTTATCAGCTGGTGTCAATAAAAAAATTGTAATATGTCACCCGCTCTGCACAAATGCCCCTTATGTCGCAAAATCTGTGTCGCATTTTGCAATCTGTAGATAAACCCAGCTTTGCATATTAAAATTATGAATTTATTCAAAATGACTAAAGTGACTTCAAGAGAAAAAGCTGTTTAAACTTGTGCAGTGAACCAAGAGATTGAAAATTGTCTGTACCGTAGCAAGATTTTTGTAAAGTACCCTAGCAACAAAATTTTCCTGCCAGAATTTGGGTCTAAAATGTTGACCAACTGCTGTTCATGACTCTTAAAATATCATATCGAAATACAACAATTTATTAAGCACAGGTCTGCATGTTTTTTACCAATTTGCATAATCTATAAAATCTGAATTTTATTTGTTAAAATTTCACATTATTGAGCGGGTTAAAAGTTCCTTTTTTCAAATATAAAAACCTCCAAGGTGACATACTGTGCTTCTGGTAATATTAAGTATATTTCATCGGAGACAGGACAAATAACAACTAGACATTAGGTGTTTGTGAACAAACACGAAGCTATTCCGTGTACTTATCCTTTGATTAAGCACTCCAGATCTTCAAAGTGGGTCTGACTCTGAAATACAAGACCCTTCATCTTTGACTTGCTCTTATTTTGACTTTAAATGTGCCTATCAAAGCCTAAAACTAACCTTATTCTGATACTGACTATGAAACTGAACAGGTCTCACAAGTCAGTCCGTAAACTCGTATAGCGCCCTCAATCTTGTTTCTGTATTCAATTTTTCCACAATACAAATCTAATGTTACGCCGTATCCATTCTGTGAAAATTGCCTTGGATTTCGGGTTTTTTCTACTAACAATGTTTGAGTAAGTTTTGATGTTTTTAAATTGACCGTCAATAAAATCTTTCTTGACTAAAGAAAGATTTGTGCAATCTAGGACATTTAATTTGACTTTAATTGAAAAATTATGTTTCTGGAAGTCGGGTTTGATTTCACTTTATCACTATATTTCACTTTATGTGTTTTGTACACGGGTGAAACATCGTGACGTCGTTCCATATTTGAGGTCGGAAACCACTTAAACAGTCTTCCAGAAGTCTAAAACTGAAAAAAATTGACGATATGGTGCTTTCAAGGTTGGCTAATTAAATATTCACCTCGCTGTAAAGTGGCTAACTAATTAAGAATTTTAACATTTTTTTCATTAGAGTTAAGTTTATGCACTAATCTTTATTTTGATATAAGATCTAACTCTTTCATATTTACAGACTAGGATATTAGGTGTAAACAAAAAACGTGTACAAATGCTATGGGATTTGGGTGGAAACAAAGAATAAGAGAAAACAAAAACGAGATAGAAGACCCTATACCTTTGACATGCTCTTATTTTGACTTTAAATGTGCCTATCAAAACCTAAAACTAACCTTCATTAAGACACTGACTCAAAAATTAAACAGGTCTCACAAGTTAGTACGTAAAGCAAAATACCCCTAGTATCAATGAACAGGTCTCAAAAGTTATTACGTAAAATGAACAAACTACCCCTTACATGTATACCTAGGAACAGGTCTAAAGTTAGTAAGAAAAGCGAGCGGACGACCACGTAATTTTTAAGGACGACCTGCCATGCTATTCCTATTATACACGTAGTTTCCTATCAAGTTGACTGGTAAATTATGAAAACCCAAACACCGAAATCAGTCTTTAATTGCACCATTTCCTAAAAAACAGCAGTTTTTTTCAAGTGTTTTCGCCTTTCGTTTTTCTTCGTCGTCTCTCAGTTACATGTCGACATGACCATTCCCACGTCTAGAAGAGTTAACTATAGTGCCAAACTCGACCCACCATGTTGATGTTGGCCCCGACAGATTTTTCACCGCGCGAAAAATTGGAAGCCTATGTCACTGCAAGTTTATCCACTGATATCATTGGGCCCTGTATAAGACCAGTGCCTGCAGCCTCGCTACCATGGGCAATGCGCCATATCACCCGCTAACTCCTCGTACGTCTCTAACCCCTGGAAGTGAGGCATTCCGGGAAAGAAAAAAACGACGCGCGGCAAGAACGTACACCACTGGGAACGAGGTTGTAGTGCCTTCACTGGACCATTCTATCAAAAAGCAAGCAAGAGCCCCGGTAAACTCGTATAGCGCCCCCAATCGACAATACAAATATAATGTTTTGCTGTTCACGCATTCCGTGAAATTTGCCTGGGAATTCGTTTTTTCTTTACTGACAATGTTTGAATAAGTTTTGATGTTTTTAAATTGACCTTCAATAAAACCTTTCTTGTTTTAAAAAACATATGTGTAATCTAGGACGTTAAATTTGAGCTTCTGCAATCCTTGGAGATGCACCATCGTGTCCCATTTCACCTTATTTCTTACTTTCGTGTTGACATTTTTAAGGGTATTTTGGTGGCTTTTGGTGTTTTATGCTAATCAAAATGTCTATATTCATGAGCTAAACTGTGATGTCATGTTGGACAGAAACCTTAATTTTGCAATTAGTTGCCAAAGTGCAAACTTTTCTCAAAAATTTGTTTAACAAGCAACTTTGGGGGTTCATTATTCATTTTTTAAACAAAAATAAAACAAGTGGCTCCCTGAGATGATTTTACTGTAACAGTGCCCTCGGTTGTCAAGATAAGATAATTGTTTTAATGTTTACCGAAATTCAGGCCCTCACAGTTTATTGAGTGCTGCAAAACTATGCAGAAAGAAAAAATGTTAAGAATTTCTAAAATGATACAGTCATTATCAACTGAAATTGATTCTAGAGCCGATACAAACTGCAGATAAACCAAATTTTACTGTGACTGTTAACTACACACTGCTACAAAAGTTTGCAGAACCAAAAGATGTTTTTTAGTTCTACACCATTCACACTATCATAACTTAGAGCGACATTGTCTTAGATTTTGAACTGCCACAAAAAGTGAGCATGCCAACATACTCCAAACTGTTTTATCGATTAATTGTTTTCTCGCTTTACTCACGAGAGTGAAATTCCATAAATCCATAGTACATGTTAATAGGGGTGTAATGATACATTGACGATAAACATGATAAAGAAAGCTATTATACAGCATTGCAGTAACTTTATTTTACCATGACAGTAGTAGGTAGGCATACCCAGAGCTGTGGGGACTTTTACACAATGGAACACAGGTCCTCGCAAAGTTTTTCTTTGCTAAACTGGGTCACCACAGCGTGATTCTTTAGAAAAGGGAATAATAGAACAACAATAGCAAGTCCCCACAACGGCATGTGCAAAAGACACACACAATTTTAAAAGACGTACATTGTAAACACTTGAAATCATTGTGCTTGTCTTATAACTGTGTTATAAGTTATTCCCTGTGTAACATTTTCTGAACTTAATTATTAATTCATTATGAAATGAAACGTGGCCCATTGTGATTAGGGTGATCATATCATACCATTTCACTACTCTCGGTATGAAACTTATTGAAATATAATTTCAGAGGTTGAAATTGAATGGAATTTTATGGTAGCCAACAGAGCTAGTCATGCCAAAATGTTACTATTCCACATTTAATGAATACATGTATATAGGACATTCTATGTGTACATTTTTAACACCTACATGTATGGCAAACTGATTCCAGAGTGTTGCTTGTAAAAGTGTTGTGATCCACATTTAATTTGTGAACTGTTTATTAGACCATCAACCCATGATACATTGAAAGAGTAAACAAAAATTTATATTGGGTAATAAAATGTCTTTGTTTAATAAGTAATTTAGTCTTTTTAGCCTTCTGTATTACACAATTTTCTAAACCCCATGAGTTAAGAAACTGTTGTTGTTTTTAAATCCTTAAATGAAATCCTAAATACTGATTCAGACTAAAAGAACAACTGTTTTCATGTTTTGTGATAAACAATACGTTGTGCAGTTAATGTAGAGGGTTCAGTCACTGAGAGTCCAGCACTTTATGGTCCAGCTGTTGATGGATCAGTTCTTTATCAAATCTTGAAGATTTCCCTATAGAAATTATAAAGCATTGAAAAAAAGCAAAATGTTACAATCTGTTAAAAACAAATAAAAACTTTTCCCCAAAATTCATAAACACACATATTTTGTTTTCCTTGGGGGTGGGGGGCTGGAGGGCTGGAGGGGAGGATCAATCCACTTACTACGTAGTGTTCTATAGACCATGTGACCTGTGACATCACATGTTTACAAAAGAGCCACAGAGCCTGGACTTCCTGCAGGCACATTTGTACACAGCTCAATGGAAGAATACAATAAATCTTATATTTGATGGAGATTGCACTGTCTGATTTTGCTCAAATTTTGATATAAAGAAAGGAAAGACATTTCATAAACCTGTACACCTGTTGTGTTGCTTTTGTAAATTTTGAATTTATGTGAAAATTATGGCACAAAATGTAAATTGTCCAATGTAGCCTGTGTAGTCATGGTAGTATCTAATGATGTTTTGAGTGTTATGAATGGATTCATTAGACATTGATGATCAAATCCGTGTTTATAGAATTTGTGTCATGATTTTCGAAAGATGTAAAAATTTGGTAAATCTGGTGACTAGTCTGTCAACATTGGTCGAAATTGCACTTATGGTCGAATCTTGTGCTTGTTATCTCGTATTTTTAACCATCCGATCTCCAACCGTCGGGAGGATGGAGGGTTACGATTATCGCAACAAGATTTTATGTACAATATCCGTACTGCCCAATCGGTTTTGCCTAGTATCCGGACACGGATTTTCTGATCATAAATCACTTACCCGTACGATTTGCTTCTTCTTGTCGTCTGTTTGGCCCTTTCACTCTCTGGTTTTTCAGCTTGATTCCCTGACCACGTTATGGCAATCATTGTGGTCTTCAGTGTGGACTGAACTTCACCCTTTTTTATGACTTTCGCTAGCCCTTCGCTGCGCATGCGCAGAGAGTTTCGTTTGTAACAACAGCAGAATTCAGATCCGAAATGCGTTTAAAACTAAACTATGTCTAAGTCTCTCATCGTTAGGAGTCTATGTATATTGTACGAAATACGCAACAACATCGCTCGTATACGGGACTAGGACTTGATAAAGTTTAGAATCTTATCGTCATTGGTTTTGTACACAGATACAAAAAGCGCAATAAATGACGTCATCGGACGTCGTTCAGCATTTTAGGCCACCAAACAGTTATACTGTATCCCACAAGTATATAATCGAAAAAAGTTTGACGATCGGTCGTATACTTTTCGAGATATAGTGGTCTCAAGATTGG
The DNA here is from genome assembly GCA_037783415.1 of Leptasterias polaris. NCBI lineage: Eukaryota > Metazoa > Echinodermata > Asteroidea > Forcipulatida > Asteriidae > Leptasterias > Leptasterias polaris. Next base: position 4,636,821 of record JAZGTN010000050.1, on the reverse strand, counting down.
CTAATTAAATATTCACCTCGCTGTAAAGTGGCTAATTAATTAAGAATTTTAACATTTTTTACATTAAGAGTTAAGTTTATGTTCTAAGCTTCAATTTGATATAGGATCTACCGTAATTTTCGGATTATAAACCGCGGTTTATACGTTGATTTTGACTTTTTTTTTGAACTCCTGCGGTTTATTCTCCGGGCGGCTTATACGCCGACGTATAAATATGGAAGAGAAAAACCAGCATTTTTATAAAGAAAGATCGTTTGTAAAATGTTCTAAATAAAAACAATGTTCTTAAACGATAAAAAATCCTGCAAAACATGCCTGTGTGGTGACAAAATCCTGTTGAAAATGCCTGTTGAAAATCCCGCCTCATTTGTATTCCGTGTTGCCTTTATAAAACGTTTATCAACCGCCCTATTGTTAGAGTTCAGTCACCCCTCAGAGATGAACAATCAGCGAAACTCGAGTTAGACTAGACTGGTCCCCTGTCTATTTATCCCAGCGATCTCCATATGCTGATATATCTCCGAACAGACGGTCTTATACAGACCAACATCAAACAAACGAAAACTGTGCGGTATTGCTCACGCACGTACATGTATAAAAACGTTCCTCCGACCACGAGGTGCATGATTTCTCACAAAGGGAATTTCCCTTGCCTTTTCGTTCCCACAGCTACACGCCGCCATTCCTTCACCCCCTAACTATAAAGTTTACCACGTTAGGAGCATGCAAGCACATCTGCGGGATCGAGGTGATGAATACTATGGCAGTGCTGCGAGAAGCACTACGTCATAATTATTCACGCGATCGGCCAATCGGAAAGCTGTGAGAAGCACTACGTCATAATTATTCACGCGATCGGCCAATCGGAAAGCGGCCGGTCAGGAATCAGCCAATCAGCCTGTGCCAATTGCGCTCGTGGTGCTTCGGGTAACATGAAGAATAAAACCATGGCTAGAATGGAGAGCCTTACAGCCTTTATCAAATTTCCTTACATCAATAACCAATTCGCGGCACTTCAGTTTTAACACTATTTTTAAATCTGAAGTGGGTTCCCTCATCAACTCACGTCACAAATTAACCGCGATATCATCGAATATCGCGATATATTTTTGACGATGTATCGTGAATGAAAAAAAGCAATATCGCCAAAGCTTACCATACGCAGTTTTGCGAACTTCACTTCCGTGTTTTGAGGTTAGTTTTTTAAACATTTTGGCCGCGGTTTATACGCCCGCGCGGTTTATACGCTGACACCTAAATATTTTTTCCATATTTTGGAGCATTGTGGTTTATACGCCGGGCGGTTTATAATCCGAAAATTACGGTAACTCTTTCATATTTACACTTTAGGATGTTAGGTGCCAACAAAAAACGTGTACAAATGCTAAGGGATTTAGGCAGAAATAAAGAATAAGAAAAATAATAAAAATCTTGACGAAAACAATACCTGTTCCAACAGTAGGTTGGAACAGCTAATTAAATGTACACTTCAAATTTGGGGTAATTTTGTTTAATGTTTTGGTAAGAAAAATTTAATTAATAAAATTAATGGAGGTTTAGAGGATTGTTCATCAAACAGATGAATTTTTCTGTAAAAATGTTGGATTATATAAATTCAAGTAAGTATAAACACAGACACTGGGATAGTTGTAAGATCATGCATTTCTGTGTTTAATGTTTTCTTCACCATCTGTCATTTCAAATCGTCATTTTAATGCACAATTTGTATTTTATTTTTTTAAGATGAAGGGCTCAGAAAAGAGCCGGTTGTTTTTTGCACCTGTTGCTCTTTCGTGTGGTAAGGTAACATACCTAGAGTTCACAAAATTCATATTAATCCACGATGTGATCACTTGAAACATAATCCATTACTTTTGTTGTTGCCTTCCACTAACGCTGAGGAGTTATCAGAATCTAAGATCAGGAGTTTCCAAACGTCCAAGTCATATGACGAAACCAAACAAGTATACATACATGTAGCTGTCCTAGGACAGCTATGTATACTTGTTTGGTTTCGTCAAGTATACATAGCTGTCCTAGGACAGCTATGTATACTTGTTTGGTTTCGTCATATGACTCTCTGAATACATTTGCGTTTCAAAGATCGTCAAAAGCTTGTCAAAAGCTTTAGCATGATAGTGGTCTTTTGGAGCCATCTTCAATCAACTTATTTCATGAAAGAAAGGTTAAAATCGGTAACCTATCTTTTAGGTTATTCAGGAGATAAACCAAACGCTGTTGGTCTTTTGACATGCTGTGTGTACATTATTATTATTATTATTATTATTTATTCGGCCAAGATTCAAAGACAATAAAGATCACAAAAAATACAGTATGTACAAGTAAACAGAATCGAGCAAAATAGAAATATAAGTCAAAATTATTTTAAAAAATAAATACGACAGTACAAAAACTAAGACAAAACGAAGTTGGAAGGAAAAGGGAGGGGGTGGTTGGGCAACCATGAAAGACAACGGGGGAAAAAAACAAAAACAAAAAAACAAAAACCAGGCAACAGGCAACAGGCAACAAGCAACAAAGCAACAAAGGAACAACAAAGCAACAACAAAAACAACAACAACAAGACACATTAATAAACAAGAACATGACAAAAACAACAAGAATCAAGAACAATATAACCAATTTAAGCCGGCCAGGATAGACAAAAGTGTACCTAAACACTGCGACCCGAAGGCCTGTCTATCCAAGCTTAAATGGTGACATAAGACAATAAATTTAAACAAGGAATACTACATTCATGTATATAAAGGCAAACAAAAGTAAAAATATAAAATTTCAAGACCAAAATTAGTTAACTATGAAATCGAATAAATTATATAAAGCACAATGTATACAAACAAATTCAATTTCAAATGAAGACACTCAAGGAAAAAAAATAAACAAATAAATATGAATAGATAAATATGAATAAATAAGTAAAATAAAAATAAAATAAAATTAAACAATTTAAAAAGGAAGTTAATAAAATTAAACTAGATATAAAATAAACGCTTTAAACATGTTAAACAAAATGGAAAGTGGCTAGAATAGGCGGTCAACAAAAATAAGTGAAAATATAAAACCAAACAAATTATAATAAACAAAAACAGTGTAAATAAATGATTTAAATGAAAAAGAAAAAGAAAACAGGAAAATAAATAAATAACAAACAGAAAAGATCAATTGGACAATAAATGGATAAACAAGGAATATGAGGTCTCAAGCAACTAGACAAAAATTATGTTTCATGAAAATGAGCAGATAAACTCCTGTTAAAACACTTAAAAGAGTCAAGAGTTAAAGTATCTTTAATATAGGAAGGCAGACTGCTCCAGATGCGCGGAAATGAATGAGTAGCAGTGTTCTTGAGGGCTAGAGTTCTTGCATAATGGTGATGAAAGGTTAGGGTATTGGTGTGACGAGTGTTGACTGCTGTGTTGTCGCGAACTGAGAGGCAGTCAATCAAACCAAAGAGACATTTGGTTACAAAAGATACAGTGTTTTTTTGTCTTCTAGAGTCTAGGGTTATCCAATTTAATGTGCGCAATCTGTCCGCGTATGTCATAGTGCCTCTGTGTTGTTTTAGACACATTCTGCTGGCTCGCCTTTGAATTTTCTCTATCTTTGAGCTGGCAGAAGAGGTGTAAGGGTTCCAGGCAGGTAGCCCATATTCCAGGACTGGCAACACAAGGGACTGGTAGAGTGATGTCAGGGCTTTGGTAGATGTTCCACCTGCTACATGCCAAATGAAACCTAATGTTCTGTTGGCTTTAGAAACAACAGCGTTGACATGGTCATTCCAGGTCAAAGTGTCATTCAGTGTTACTCCCAGATATTTGTATGATGATGTGACACTGAGAGGGGTATCATGGAGGATATAGTTAGGAAGCACTGCTGGTTTCTTGGCTCTTGACATGTGCATGACCTTTGTCTTTCTGATGTTGAGCTGCATACCATTCAAGTCACTCCATTGACCAAGTTCAGTGAGGTCTGATTGCAGGGCGTGTTCATCATGAGGAGACCTGATGGGTTGATAGATCAGCGTGTCGTCAGCAAAAAGCAAAAACTTTGTTTTAAGATTATGAGAAATGTCATTGATGAACAGATTAAAGAGCAGGGGGCCAAGAACACTACCCTGGGGAACTCCGGATGTAACTGGTTCCCACTCAGAAAAACAACCGCGATACACAACACGCTGCTTTCGGCCAATTAAGAAAGCTTTAAGCCATATCCAGGTTTGCCCGCGAATGTTGTAATGTAAGGCAAGTTTATCGAGCAGGATGTGGTGCGACATAACATCAAAGGCCTTACTGAAGTCTAAGAAAATTAAGTCAATTCGAGGTGGGGATGGTTTGTCGAGGATGCTTGCCCAGTCGTGGATAGCATTGGTGAGTTGTGTGACGCAGGATTTATGTGCAGTAAAGCCATGCTGCTGACGGTTTCCAAGGCAAAGTGAGGACACATGATCATTAATACTATTGGCCACAGCCCTTTCTAAAATCTTACAGACAATAGAAGTTAGTGCAACAGGTCGATAATTTTTGATGTCAGTGCGCTTGCCAGACTTAAATACAGGGGTGATTTGGGAAAGTTTCCAGTCCATAGGGAGAGATCCATTAGCCAGAGAAGAATTCATCACTCGCAAAAGTGGAGGAGCAAGGGAAGATGCAGTAGCTCGAAGTAATTTTGGTGAAATACCATCTGGACCTGGTGCCTTATGAGAATTGAGGGAAAGCAAGGCTTTTTGAAGCCATCCTAGAGTTATTGTAACTGGAGGAAGAGCAGGGATCGGAAGGGAACATGACGGAGGAGTAGCTGAAGATGGATTGGGAGGGGAGTGAACTGATGTGAAGAAACCATTGAAGGCTTGGCATATATCAGTAGATTTGTGGATGAGTTTGTCTGGTGTCTGGAAGGCAGGCGGGCATTGAGATTTCTTCTGATCTCTCACAAAACACCAAAAACTGCGCTTATTGTCTGCCACTGCAAACAAATCATTGACGTGTTTCCAATATGCAGATTTAGACATGTTTTTAACCTTATTGCGAGTCACTTTATAATGATGCCATGCTGAAGTTGAACCAGATAGTTTGGCTTTGAGAAACAACTTGTGTTTCAGCTGGATGAGCTTTTTGAGTTCGGTCGAGATCCAAGGAGAAATTCTATGACGGCTTTTCTTTCTTGGAATACAGTCCCGAATCGCTGCATCTAGAATATCCATGAATCCTTCCCATGAGGCCTCAGGATTGTTGTCATCTAAGAAAATTGACCATGGGGCAAGATGTAAGAGCATCTCCATATGTTGGAAGTCCGCTTTATTGTATTGTAGAAATGAACGGAGAACTTGGGGTTGAGGGGGAGCTTTGTTTGCACTGAAGGTAAAAAAAACTGCATGGTGGTCACTACTGACGGGGTTAGCAGTGGTTTCCACGGTACAGAACTTTTCTGGCCGGTTCGTGAAAAGGAGGTCAATGGTTGACCCAGCTGAAGTTGAGTTGCTAGATGGTCGTGTGACATCTCTAACTAATTGTGTGAGTCCAATGGAGTTGGTTATCTCTTGAAGATGGGAAAGTGATGATGACTCCGCGTTCCAGTTAATGTTGAAATCACCAAGGACAATCACTCCCTCATAGTCAGGGAAATGTGGCTGTGCAGAGTCATATGCGGTTTGCAGATTATCAAAGAAAGTCATATTGGAGTTTGGTGGTCGGTAAACAATGCCAACCAACCATTTTGAGCGCTTGAGGGTCAAGGACATCCAAGTTAATTCAATGTCAATATCAGCGTTGAGTTGATCAAGATTTGTAGGTAATAAAGAGTCATTGACAACTGCCATTATACCACCACCACGACTGTTACGATCATGACGGATAGTAGAATAGTTTGGCAGACTCGCAAGAAAGTCTGTGTCATCAATTGACATCCAAGTTTCTGTGATAAGAACAATGTCCAAAGGATGAAGTTCCAGGAATGATTGAAGGTCTTTCTGTTTGCTGCGGATACTTCGGGCATTGAAGAGTAAGCCAGATATAATATTTTTGGGTAAATTTGTGAATGGCAAGTTGGCAGGTAGGTCTGAGTTTGTAGATGAGGTTTCACTGAAGGAACCAGCAGGATCACTGAAAACTTCATGGAATGAAGTATCACTGCATGAAGCAAATGGTAAGTTATCATGGGTGCAATCAGGACAGAACCAGTCAAGTGTGCTGGATATGAGATCAGTGTAGAGCTGGATAGACAAGTCAGGGATGCATTTCTGATGCCAATAACTGAGGCAGTCTTCACAGAGAAGGGATCGTTGGTTTCTTTTCACAGGTCTGCTGCATCTGCCACAGGGATCCTTGACAGGACCAGGATTGCTCTCAATGTCACCACAAACATACAGGAAATTGAAAGTTGCAACAGAGTTGGGGTAGTAGCTCACTGGGGCATTTCCAAACTTACTATGATTCTGAGTTCTAGGCTTGTATTTGGAGTTCAGCCATATTGAATAGGGTATGGCACAACACACAGGCATCTGTTGTGAAGAAAGGCTTGAAGGTGCAGCACAATGGGTGACATCATCTTGTCTATGGAGTCGTTCAGGCATGCGATGAGTCACACAGCTTGCTTGAAAACTTGTTTGAGAAAGCTGGAAATCAGGCAAGAAATCTGTCCAGAATCCTCTTCCTTGGGCTGTAAATGCTTGAGAAAAGGAGCTTGGATTGTCAGTAGAATATGCTCTTCCATGTGGTATGAAATTCAGACTGCTTACAGAGCTAAAAACAGCACAAATGAAGACAATTTCCAGAGCAAATCTGAGTGCTTGTGCAACGGACGCCATTGTAATCTCATGCACAATACTCTACGTGCGTGCCCCAAGAAAGCCATGAAGCGAAACCCCAGCGCATGCGCAAGATCAATCTTGGGCGTCTCGACAAATCGGTGCGCTCTGATTGGAACATGTGACAGGAAATGTCTATGTTCTTAGTAACAAGCGCTGTTTGTTTATTGGGCAAAAATTACATGGATAGCATTTGCATGTGACCCTTTACCTTTCGTATGTCTAAATATAGAAAGAGTTAGTCTTAAGTTTCAAGGTGATACCAAATATACAATGTAGGGGGTTCCCTAGACACAGGGTTTTTGATCTTTATTGATCAAAATCAACCTTCTTGATTTAAAATTATGAAAGAGTAGATCCCATCAAGGCTGGAAAAAAAGTTGTTGTTTTTTAAAATTGATTTTTGAGAAAAATTTCTCTCCTCCAACATGGATGAGCCAATTACATGTACGTGAAATGGCATAGCGCGACTTACAGGCCTTTTTTGCAGAGCGGGTCACACATAAACATTCACCCTGGAACCCTCTTCCCCAAGGCCAATGATCCTTACCCACAGGTCTACTATTGGTGTCAAATAACTGAAGTGCTGAAGAGCAGAGGGAAAGTTCTACTGTATTTTATTCCATTTCTCATGATATAGTTGGTAAATTTTTATGATTCAAACTTGAAAAATGTAACACTGTTTACCAATGCTTGTCATTATAAACAAGAACCTGTGAAATTTTGTCGATATTTGTGTCAGTAAACTCACAGGCAGTGACACCCTAAACCACATGTTTACGCATTTTGACCAGATAAGAAAGATCATAGGCAAACTCGGGTCTGCTTTTAATGGGTGATTCACGTAATGATTACAGTTTGATTAATTTGACCTTTCCTTTTAATTAAAACCGGAAGTTGAAGTAAATTTTTTTTAAAGTACTACATGTATAATGGGGTGTGGAGAATAAATAAAACAAAATGTAAAGACGGTTTCAGTGGATGACATCTTCTTTGACATCTCATCTGTCCAAATAATGCATTATTATGTTACAGTGTTGTCACAGCCGCAATGTACATCGGGTAAAAAATATATTGTTGTTTCACAATTTGTCATGACAGAGTGATACATACAAAATAAAATGGAAAGTTTCATTGCGATGTTGTAACCACATAAAAAATTACACTCAATCAAAATTAAAAAAAAATTAAAAAAATGATATCTCCTGAACTACAACTTTGCGTCATCTGAAAAAGCTTGAAATATTCTAGAGTATTTGAAAGTAAATAGCGCAATCTTATATAGCCAGCAACCCGAGTCAGCTGTGGATTCACTCGGGTTCCAAACTGCAGTTTCAAGTCTAGGACCTCGTTTACACTAGATCCAGAAAGGTGGATTCTTATAGCCAGCAACCCGAGTCAGCTGTGGATTCACTCGGGTTCCAAACTACAGTTTCAAGTCTAGGACCTTGTTTACACTAGATCCAGAAAGGTGGATTCAGACCCGCTGATCCGGCAATGTGGATTAACGGCTAGTGTAAATGCAAAAAGCCGGATCAGACCCGGTTCAAGATCCGGCAACTTTAATCCACCTTTCGAGGAGGGTTGAATCCGGCAATTGGTGGATCAGATCTGGCAAAGTGGATACCAAATACAAGTGTAAACGCAACTGTTGACCAGACACCGCAATTCGATGTGGTCATAGTTTTCGGTTTAGCTACGAATGGTGCACTTTTTGCTGGTGCTTTGCTGTGACATCCCTTGCTGTTTATTTTTGTGTGCGTGTCTTCGTTGTAGTGTCATGCACGGTGTACAATGGACTGTGCGTGTGTGAAACGTTTTGTTGTTTTCAGTGTCCCTTTATACATACATCGTTACGTTCGGAGCTTGTTAATTTTTAAAATTCTATTTCTTCCTCCATGGTCGTTGTTTATATCCGTTTCATCTGTTTTTTCAAGCGCAGGAAAACAGTTTTACCGCAGGGGGAAAATGAGCAATAAATAAAATATCAAATAATAAACCACAAGGGAAACTGACTGGGTAAATGTTTAAATGATTTTGGGTTGAACAAAGAAAAATTGACTAGAGCGGGATTTGAACCAACGACCTCCGGTTTAACGTGCCGGCGCTCTACCAACTGAGCTATCTAGCCCTATGTTGGCGGTCTCCCTATTTTGTCAATATCTTTGTTCGGGGGGTGCCAGTCAGAAGCCATTCAACCGCAAACTGCCGTGTAGCCAGGGATCACACCCAAGTATACGATACAACCTGGGAAGCGGCAGCCAGGGGATCACCTTAAGGGGATGCGACTTTTTATATCAGATACCAAATAATAAACCACAAGGGAAACTGACTGGAAACTGACTGGAAACTGATCTTGATCTGCAGTCTTAAAAAAAATGCTGGATCTCAATCCACCTTTCTGGATCTAGTGTAAACGCGGTGTAATTCAATTCAGCAAGGTGGATTGAGATCTGGCATTTTTATCATGACCACAGATCAAGATCCTGTGTCGCGTTTACACCAGTGCCTGATCCGGCTCTGATCTCACTTTAGATCTGCATGGGGCCGATTTCACTAACGCGTTTTGATCATCGCAAACGCCGAAACCGATCGCTAAATCCAAAAACCATCGCAACTTAGCGATGGATTTTGAATAACGATTTCACTAAATCTTTGCGACGAACTTACTCATCGCAAAACAATTATTAGCGATGAGCAACTTGCGATGACTCGTTAGTGTCCGCAAAGTATAAGTTCATCGCAAATTTATGATAAATTGCACCATTTTGTGCTTAGATGTTATTATTGGTGTACGTCTTGACGGTAGTTTGTCCGTGAATTAACCCTATCAGTACCACGGGCGACAAATGGCACATATTTGGGGTCATTCTTCCCGACCAGGGCTCCATATGGCACCTTGTCAAATGTATTGTTTAACGACCAGTGGCGCTTATTGGTCCCCACCCATAATGCTTATTGAGAAAGTAACAAGGGCGCCCTCTATTGGCGAATTCGTTAATCCCATTGTGATTTATAGCGTTCCCCCGCGGACCTGTTGGCGCGCATTCATTCAAACGAACAAGTGGCAGCAACATTATGGACGGCGATAGAAATGCTGAAATTTTGGCCGAGATATTTGCAGACAGCGACTCGGAAGGAGGGGAGATCGACTCGGAAGGAGGGGAGATCGACTCGGAAGGGGAGATCGACTCGGAAGGGGAGATCGACACGCAGGATGGTGGTGAATCAACCTCCAGCGAATCGGCGAGCGAGGTGGAGCAGGTAAGCACGATGTTGTTAGGGAGTAGGTCATGACCGTGCATGCAGTTAGAGGGCAGGAATAACTTGGGCATAAATTTGTCCAAAAGTACCCCTTTTTACATTGGCTTTTAATTTGATTTAGGACAATGGCTCTTAAAGGTACATTGAACAGTAAAAAGGCGTTTCTGCGGGCGTTCTTAATGATTAAGTTTGTCACTTAAAGTTATGATGTGTCGACTCGGACAACAATGAATACAAAAAGACCATCAACGATGGGCCACCATTGGCGGCCATGTTGGATGTAAAGATTTATCCCATAATGGTTTGCGGAAGGGCGCCCTCTGTTGGTGCAACGCAATGAATTAACCCTCGGTTAAGATACCAGCGCTATATAAGTTTTATTATTATTATTTGCGATAAGGACTATTACACTAAAAAGCACACAAACAAAGGGAAAGTTCATTACAAAAATTTGACATGGCAACTGCATGCACACCCCTCCCCCACTTCCTTCCCCTTCCCCCACCCCTTTCCCTTCTCACCCTTTCCCCCACCCCTTTCCCTTCTCACCCCTTCCCCCTCCCCCACCCCCTTGCCCTATATTTGTGGAACGAGAAGGTTACATAATAACATTTTCATCAATCTGGGTCCTCAAATAACTCTGCATATAGCACACTTTACGTAAAGTGATAGATCTACAGCGCCCTCATGCATTTTGCCTCTTTCCTCTTTCCTACTGCAGGAAAACGCTAAATCTACACGGAAGAAACCAGACTTCAGATCGGGTTGGAAAGAGATCGGTCGTCTCAACAGGAAGCCGATGCAATTCACCGGAGATGCCGGCCCCACCAGTGATTTTACAGGACTTTCTGCAACACAGGTATTCCAGTTGTTCTTTTGCAGTACGGTTTGGGATATGCTTGTAGACGAAACAAACCGCTACGCAGAACAAACTGCTTCACAAACGTCCTGGACCCCCACTGACTTAAATGAAATGATGGCATTTGTGGCACTCCTGCTTGCTATGGGTATCAACAAGTCACCTCAGTACAGCATGTACTGGTCAACATCTGAAGTTCTACTCACGCCATTGTATCCATCCATTATGTCCAGAAATAGATTTAGTTCCATTATGAGATTTTTTCACCTGTCTGACAACCAGTTGCCTCAACCAGCCTCTGGATGTGACAAGCTTAAGAAAGTTAGGCCTTTGCTGGATGTCATCCTCCCCAAATTTCGCAACCTGTATTACCCTGGACAGAACTTATCTCCTGATGAGAGTATGATCAAATTTAAGGGACGACTCGGGTTTCTACAGTACATGCCCAGAAAACCGGTCAAATGGGGAATGAAGGCATTCTCTTTGAATGAGTCGGAGACTGGTTACACGTGCTCTTGGGTATTGTACACAGGAGCTGCTCCCAAGGAGACGAAGACTTCACAAAGGCCACCTGTAAATACCGAATCATCCCCAGCAAAATGCCATCCCTCTGACCTAACCATCCCAGGAGAAGTCGTCCTTGAACTTGTAAATGGATTTGAACATAAAGGACATGTAATTTATTGTGATAATTACTTTAACAGGCCAGCTCTGGTATCAAAAATGGACAACCTAGGATTTGGATGTAGTGGTCCTGTGCGTTATACGGCACGGGGCATACCTCGTGCAGCACACCCAAAGACAAATGGAATGAAAAAGGGAGATGACCCCAAATTTTATGAGAAGGCTGGTCAGTTATGCATTGTTTGGCGTGATAACAAAAATGTTGTATTCCTAACAAATGTAGGCGATTGCCAAGTAATAAGCAAAAAAATTCGGTGTAAGAAAAGCGAAAGTGGATTGCGTGAAATTGCTAAGCCAAAATCTATAGATTACTACAACAAATTCATGGGAGGAACAGATCTCGCTAATCAAATTTGTCAGTACTACACGCATACACACAGAAGTTTGAAATGGTGGAAACGGGTGTTTTTTTGTATGTTGAACATATGTATGCTCAATGCTACGGTAATTTTCAACAGCATACCAACAAATAAGCATGTCAGTAATCTTGACTTCCGTCTTCAAGTTATAGACGGCTTGCTCACGGGTTGGGAGCGTTCTACAATGCTGCGTTGTAGACGATCCAATGCGAATAACTTTCCTGTTGGGATGATAGAGAAAATGCATTATCCTGGCAAAAACCCTTCCGGAAGAAAACGTGACTGCATCGTTTGTAGTAACCGTCGATTACACAAGAGAAAACAAACGAGGATGATTTGCAAACAATGTACATATCCAATGTGCGTCGTTCCTTGCTTTGAGAATTACCATACATTGCACTTGGTTTAAATTTATGGCATAAAGAAATATGTAGCTCCATATTTGTAGGCATTTTTAACAATAGCCCCCCCCCCCCTGCCCCCCTATTCAATGTTGCCGCCAAAAATGTGTTCGTGTGTCCGCAATCCAAGGCAACTTTGAAAGAGGGGGGGAGGGGGAGGGGGTGGTCGTTTGTCAACACTTTTTTGTGGTTCATTTGTATTTAATGTCCTTCAATAAATAGTTCAGTGACATAAAATGATTTATATTTGGTCGTTTGTCAACACTTTTTTGTGGTTCATTTGGATTTAATGTCCTTCAATAAATAGTTCAGTGACATAAAATGATTTAGATTTGGTGGTATGCTATAATGCTATTTGATTTACTTACACCATGGAGGATTACACTGTATGCCTGTACAGTGCATACAATACACATGAAAAATCACTCACTGCACATTGGTGGCGCTCTTCATTAAAATCCACACAAATTCGTTGGTGCAGAAGCATTGTGAGGGGTAACACACTGCTGGTATGCAAGGTCCTACTGTGAAATATTTGCTGGTAATGAAAGGGTTAAAGAGTAAAATTACGTTATTTTCATTCCCAGTCTTTTACTGGGAGACTCAGGAAACCCTTAATCTCTTAACGAGAGAGCTTAAAATCGGTAAAAAGGAGATCTCCATCTATTGGGTTCAATTATTTTAGCCAGCATTTTGGCCTAAAATTAATGTAGGCCTATTGATATTGCATCAAGAATTCAGCCTTTCCAATTTAATATCATGTACCAATTTTCGGTGACAACACTTTTGACGTTATCTATACATGATTTAACCAGTTTTGTCAAATGTTCATAAATCTCTACGTTACATTATTATTATTTACAAAATGTTATAAAATTAATTATACAAATGAAACAAGTTGAATATGATTTCATGTGAACCTTTTTAAATGAATGCTTAAATATTAATATAGTCCACCTGTTGTTATTTTTGATGCACCAGCATGAAAATTATTTACATTTAAACTGTAATTTATGCATTTCGTTTTTAATCGAACCGCGGCAACAACATTTTGACATTAAGACGTCCACCATGCGAGGACCGACGATTTTTTGGCGGGCTATGTCAAAGGTCACTACATTTAGCCTCGTACAATACATTTATTTTCCTTTTAATATCATCGCAACTGCGATGACTTTAGTGAAACGCAAAATCATAGGCGTCGCAATTAGTGCGATGGATTTGCGGTTTGCGATCTCATCGCAAGTGCGATAGCGATGATCCTGGACCAGCCACCGAGCAACCTAGACATTTTTGACCCTGGAGTCCTTATATACTTCCAGAAATGTTACCAATGTTACACTAGAACTTATAGAAAATAAAGTACTTCAGATGACACCAATTATACAATGCCAAAGAAATATGGAATAAAAACAGGAAAATGACAAAATAGCGCACAAAGCCGAGCTCCAAATGAGTATTTATAAAAAGCAAGCAATGGTAAAAAGTAAAACAAAATATTTCATGTTCATATGTGCAGTCCATGTGCACGGTGCATGACAACGAAGACTTGTACAACATGATAAACAAACGGCTGTTATACAAAAACACATGCAAAAAGCCCTCCATTCCTAGCAAAACCAGACATGACCACATTGAATTGCAGTGTCTGATCCATCTTTGCGTTTACACCTTTTGGGGGAATCCACTTGCTGGACCTGATCCACCAATTGTAGGGTTCAACCGCTCCTCAAAAGGTGGATTAAAATTGCAGGATCTTGAATGGGTCTGATCCTGCTTTTTTGCGTTTAGCTGTTAATCCTCATTGCAGGATCAGATCTGGGTCTGATCCTCCTTTTTGGATCTGGTAAGCAATACAGATCCTTGTCAACTCTAATCATATGAACAACCTGATAAGAATGTTCTTGCTATGGCACTGTTGAGCTTTCTGAATGAACCATGTTTATTAGTTGTAATGGACGGCATTTTTAAGAGTTATCTAAGACTGAAGAAGATTAATACATGTAATGTAAAGTTGATACCACTTTGAGCTGAAAAAATTGATAAAGAAATGGCTGAAAATTTGTTTTTCACCAACCCCTCTTCTACCAAATTTACCCTTTTGCTGTTTATCGGATCAGTGCAATGGACAACATCACTTTCCAGTCCAGTGGAACTTAATTGCTAAATGTCTTACCAGGATTAAATAAGTGGGGAGTTTGTTTACTTATTAATGCCCTGGAGAAAACTGGGGAAGCAAAAGTGTAGTTTGCAACAGCCCAATGTTTTCTAACTGAGAAAACCCGTCATGGCCACAACACACCACAAATGTCAGCACAGCACCAGCTGACTGGTCCATAATTTCTACACATTGGCATTTTGCCAAGATTTCCACTTACGTTGCCACATATTCTCTTGCTACCTGATCACAACCAATGAACGACTTACTTACCCGAGCTGGTACTTGTCACCCAGTGCTGTGACTGCATGACCACCAATTTGACAAAGCGCCTCCATGCATGCGTAAAGATGCACACTTTTATTTCAATGATACAACATAGACGCTGACAAAAACATACAGGGCAGCAAGGTGTAATTTGATAAAAGGTAATTTGAATACTGCAGTGTGGTTCAGTGTTTTTGGTCTTCAAATTAAGCCCCCTCTGTTTCTTCTGATGTGTCCTCAGAAGTACCAGTTTCAACTATGAATGGCTGACATCTGCACAAAACAATATTATTTTTGTTTTGGTTCAACAGGTTCAGCAGACTTGGGAGTATGTCTTCACACATCATCTAGTGGATTAGATCTGCCAATGAAGGTTGTAGACATGTTTGGCTCTGGACTGCCTGTTTGTGCAATCAACTTTCAGTGGTGAGTTTTTTTTATGTATGAAAATTAATTTGAGTTTGAAATTAATCGCCATTTGATAAGAAAGTGTAAGGAAAACACGCTCTACACGAGGATATTACATGTAAACACAAATACATGTAACGTCCGGAGCAACAATTTTCCCCGATGTAACATTATGGATTCTTTTATTGTATAAATACATGCCATATCGTCATAAACACCATGTGGTTTGAATGTGTACAAAGCTACATGACACTGACAGTTGCTGTCCATTTCACACATTTGTATAGCTCAAAATCTGCATAAAATCACCTTTATACTATGCTTCACGTTCGGAGTTTTCATGACGATTCGATTATCAACATTTCTTTTCGGGGTACTGCCTAAAACTCCTGGTGTTTTTACTCGAAAAAAGCTCGAAAATTCACGGAAAAGTAATGTCCAATGCAGAAAAACATGGCTGACAAACACAGTATGACATCGTGAAGGCTGCTTGGAAAATATACATCCATAAAAGGGCAATCAGGCTTTTATCAATGGTGCAATGTTTTCGCGTTGAATTTACTACATGATTATCTGTAGTTCGGCGTTTGTAGCGTTTGCGTGTACTACGGATAAATCTGTAGGTCTGCAGATATGGGTTAAAAGTCAGCAAAATGGACATTGGAGTGCTTTCCAGTCAGCAAAATGAACATTGGAATACTCCATTTTATCATTCCGTGATGAAATGTTTTATGCACTGCAATGCACTTACTGGTTTGCGCCCTCTGTTGTCTCTAACATGCATTGTTGTTACGTAACCATGAAATTGCTTCCCCAGGTACGCACAGTATCCCGAAGGTTTGCAAGGATTGGCCGGTCGGGACCAATCAGGACCGATCATAACAATAACAACATGGCGAGCGGACACTGAAAGAAATTTGGATCACTTCTGTTACAGCTTTTAGTTGAACCGGATCATTTAACCCACCTCCGTCCCCTACTCCAACCTTAGTGTTTGGTTCAAGTTTTGGGGCTGTAAGCTCACTTCACTATCTTATATAATGTAGTGCGCTGTCCCAGATCTATGTAGATAATGTCACCAGTTTTCAGAATGACGGTTGGGGTTTTTGTAGTGTTAATTTTGGCTGGCTTATTTCAGTAACACTAAACAAAAAAAATATATTTATATAAAAATCCTACCCTTTCATGCTTCCCGCATTGTTATACCCAGAATGCAGTTACCACCTTTATGGTCCAGTAATCCACCCTTTTCACACTGACCATCCTTTGTCCTCACTACTTTACTCTGATTGGTTCTTAGCCAACCCATTGTCTGTAAATTAATAACTTTGAATAGCTTTTTTCTGGATACCTTCCCCTATCCTTTGCTCCTCCTTTTGCTATATGTTTTTGTTTGTACTTGTTAATGCCTCTGACGAAGGTCCAGTTTGGATCGAAAGCTAAGGCCATCTACCCTACTAATTTTATATATATAAAAAATAATAAAAATAAAAAAAATATATATATATAGGTATATATATATACCAATCTCTACTCCAAGAGTCATGCTCCAATCAAGAGTATGAACATCTACTAGATATCCTACTATCCAATGTGCACCACCTACAGTCCACCCTAGCGGACAAACAGAACAAGAAACGCATGAATGTCCAAGCTAACCATAAGAAATACAGTCATAGGCGTTTCCACAGTAACTACTGTTCCACCCCCTGACAGTTCTAACCGACCCACAGGTTAAACTCCTCTCAAGGGGCCTTAATTGTTTTGCCCCACACCCAGAGAGCCTAACCAACTTTCTTTCCAACAAGACATGGCCCAATTCAACCGCAGGTTACGCCTACGTGAATATTTTCATCCACAGACGACGAGTCGTCTGTGGAGATCCAACCAACCCGCAACCGCTTCAAGGAAAAGAGTACTTGGGTACCCCCCAAGAACCGAGATGTGGCTCTAGAAACCTACATCAATTCAGTCAACTCTGAGGTTCTAAAGGTCCCTAACACCTTTACTCCCAACAACCTCCCCCAAGATGAACTCCACGCCCTAACACAGCTCCGCCAATCACCAGACATAGTGATTAAACGTGCTGACAAGGGGTCCGCAGTTGTAGTCATGAACACACATGATTACATAGCTGAGGGCCTCAGACAGCTCAGCAACACTGATCATTATATTGAATGTGACACTGACCCTACTCAATCATTTTCCAAACAAATCAGTGACACCCTGGTTAGAATTCACAATGCCAACGGTATTGAGAAAGATACCCTTAACTATCTTCTCCCACAGGACCCACGTACAGCACGCTTCTACCTTCTACCTAAGATACACAAGCCCAACAACCAAGGTCGACCCATTGTATCTGGTAATGGTAGCCCTACAGAGCGCATTTCTGAGTTTGTTGACGGCTTCCTCAACCCCTTTATAGTTCCCGGTATTCCTTCCTTCATAAAGGATACCACAGACTTCCTACATAAACTAGAGGAAGTCAAACACCAAATACCTGACTCTGCTATTCTTGTTACTCTAGATGTTTCATCATTGTATACTAACATACCCCATAGTGAAGGCATGAATGCATGTGTCTCTGCTCTCAGGGCCAACAAACAATCCCGCCCTTCAGTGAGACACATTAAGGAACTCATCAGCCATATTCTCACTAAGAATAACTTTTCATTTACTGACAGGCACTTTCTACAGACACAGGGTACTGCCATGGGTACCAAAATGGCGCCCTCATATGCCAACATTTTCATGTCTGATTTAGAGGACAAACTTCTGTCCACTGCCCCCAGCCGCCCACTAGTTTGGTGGAGATTTATTGATGACATTTTCTCCATCTGGTGTGGCAGTCAAGACAGTTTGGATGAGTTTATCGACCATATAAACTCATTCCACCCCACCATAAAGTTCACTACTGAACACTCGCTCACAAGTGTGAACTTTCTAGATGTGACCATAACTAAATCCCCTAATGGCATTATTACAGATGTATACAGCAAACCCACTGACACCCATCAGTATCTTCTCTCCAACAGTTGCCACCCTAGTCACTGTAAGAAGGCAATTGCTTACAGCCAGGCCTTGCGTATAAGGCGTATCTGCTCTTCAGATACCTTGTACAAAAGGCGTTCATCAGACCTAAAGAAACACCTTGTTTCTAGGGGCCATAGCGAACGCAGGGTACAACTTGCCATCAACAGAGCCTTTAGCATGCCTCGCCAAACTCTGTTGACCAACACGGGAACCAAAAAAGTCCCAACTACTGTAAGAGAGTTGCCATGGTCACCACTTTCCACCCTAAACTACCTAAACTTTCCTCAATCCTCAATGACAAAATGACTATCCTTCACTCCTCTAACAGGTTATGTTCAGCAATCCCTGAGCGCCCCATGGTTGCATTCCGCCGCCCTAAAAACCTAGGAGACATCCTAGTCAGGGCCAAACTTCCCCAAGATACAGGTCAAACACCACCCTCAACAGTAATACAGGGTTGTCACAAATGTGCACGCTCTAAATGTAGAACTTGTCTCTACATCAAACCCGCACTACGAGTGAAGAGTCATAGCACAGGCTCTTCTTACAATATCAAGACTGACTCCCTATGTAGCACACCAAATGTAGTCTATGTTATATCCTGTAAGAGATGTGGACTACAATATGCGGGAGAGACTAAGACCAAACTCAGCCTTCGCTTTGCTAACCATGTCTCTTCCATAAAGACCAAAAAACCGTACCCCGTCTCCATCCACTTCAACAGCCCTAATCACAGCGTCAAGGATGTTGAACTTCTGGTGATTGAGGCTTGCTTGCAATGGTGATGACACACACCGCAAACTCAGAGAATCACACTGGATTCACCAAATTAAGACAGTCCAACCCTTTGGACTTAACATAAACACTGGTGTTAAATAACTTCACATCACTTATTTTTCTTGCTTATTTTGTTGATGTAATATAAATACGTTCACTGTAATTAACCTGTTCTCTCTACTGGTTTATTTTTACTCTTCTTTCTCTCAATAAGTTGTTTAAAATCAACCCGCTAATAACCTATTCCTTTTGCAGAGTATTTAATAACCCGCTCTCTCCGCAGGTTCCTCTTGCCTACTTTTAATTTCTTACATTTCATCTTATACACTGGTTATAATCTTCTAGAATTACATTCCTATTCACATAATTTTCTTGTTGCTTACTCAACTTTCTTCACTAGTTATTTTTGTCTTGCCCCCTATTGTGAGTTGCATTATCTTGATGCAACTTGCCCTCTAATCCTACCCTTTCATGCTTCCAGCATTGTTATACCCAGAATGCAGTTACTACCTTTATGGTCCAGTAATTCACCCTTTTCACACTGACCATCCTTTGTCCTCACTCTTTTACTCTGATTGGTTCTTAGCCAACCCATTTTCTGTAAATTATTAACTTTGATTGGCTATAATCTTCCCGCTTTTTTCTGGATACCTTCCCCTAATCCTTTGCTCCTCTTTTTGCTATAAATGGATATGTTTTTGTTTGTACTTGTTAATGCCTCCGAAGAAGGTCCAGTTTGGATCGAAAGCTATTGGCCATCTACCCTACTAATTATATATATACAAATATACACATATATTATATAATTATAATAATATAAAAATAGTAAGAAAAACTACAAATAGTAATAAAGATAATCAAGTGAAATAAATCACAATGACTAATAAGAGGCATACAAATCACATGATAAAATGACTAATAATGCTGGCAATAATTTGAATATTATTATTATTATTAATAATGCTAGTATTACTTGTTATATTAATAATTTTGTAATAGCATCATTTCATATATTTCACTCTGTATTAAGCTAAGAAGCCTGTTTTGTATGGGATTAGGTCTTACATTGCCTCATTTGGTAATATTTACCACTAATTGTTATTACTGACTACAGCCGAAACTGTAAGCATGCTAGCACCCGTCGGTTCAGACGGGGCTAATATTCCAACCGGTGGAAATTTCAATTGCATAGACGGCTGTAAAAATAATTTGTAAGGGTTTGATCAACCCGGTGATTTTATGTGGGCCGCTCGTTGCCCGTGGGCCCCTCGTTGCCCGTGTGTTTGTGATGTTATTTTGGACCAGGTCCGTTTGTCATGGTGGGCAAGACTGCCGTTGTTTGTTCACCCCGGTGATTTTATGTGGGCCGCTCGTTGCCCGTGTGTTTGTGATGTTAGTTTTGGACCAGGTTCGTTTGTCATGGTGAGCAAGACTGCCGTTGTTTGTTTTTATATACCTTGAGGCAAACATGAATTGCCCAATTTTCTTTGTATTACATTATTTTGGGCAAATTGCCCGCCTTTGGCTATTTAATTGATATGGGCAAAGACATGCCCTTGTGGGTTCAATAAAACCAGCTTTGAGCTGTGACAGAAAAACGTCAGACAAGTCTGTTGTGTTTATATTGTGTATTATCAGTGTATAATACATGTACATTGGAATACTGAGCAGTCAGCAAATTAGACAATGGAGTGCTTACCAGTCGGCAAAATGGAAATTGGAGTCCTTAACAGTCAGCAAAATGAACATTAGAGCCCTTTTACCAGTCACAAAATGGACACTCAGTGGAGCACTTACCAGTCAGCAAAATGGAAATTGGAGTCCTTACCAGTAAGCAAAATGGACACTTACTGGTAAGTGTACCAGTAAGCAAAATGGAAATTGGAATCCTTACCAGTCAGCCAAATGGAAATTGAAGAGTGCTTTCCAGACAGCCAAATGGACATTGGAGTGCTAAACAGTCAGCAAAATGAAAATTTGAGTCCTTAACAGTCAGCAAAATGGACATTCGAGTCCTTTTAACAGTCAGCAAAATTGACATTCGAGTCCTTTTAACAGTCAGCAAAATGGACATTGGAGCCCTTTAACAGTGAGCAGTATGGACATCGAAGTGCTTAACAGTCAGCAAAATGGACATTTGAGTCCTTTTAACAGTCAGCAGTATGGACATCGAAGTGCTTAACAGTCAGCAAAATGGACGATGAAGTGCTTTTCAGTCAGCAAAATGGACATTGGATTCCTTAACAGTCAGCAAAATGGACATTGGAGTACTTAGGGAGCATGGATAAATTATATCACAGGCACGGCAGCAATCCGACGCGTTCCTTTGCTTGCAAGCTCAAACAAACAAAAACCCACCCAGTGTCACGCACTGTCACGCGTTCTTCTGCAATTGCCTGGTCTTGAGGGAGAATCACTGTATAACAAGGGAACAATGGTGTTGGCCAAATGGGGATTCCCCGATGGCACCTCCGTGTCGGACAACCCGGCCCTCAGCCAACTCCTGAAGGGCATGTTTGTCTCTCGACCCCCCACGCGTCGGCTGGTTCCAGCTTGGGACCTCCCAAGCGTTGTTCCCTATGCATGGACACCGGCGGGCGAACGAACAATGTGGGGCTGATAGCAGTGGATACTCAGCAGTCAGAACCATGTGGTTATGTGCATCGTGTTTTAACGTTTGTATACTGAAATGATCGCAATTCCAATGCTGCGGTTTGGAAGTCGGGCATGGCTCGTCGGCTACTTGTTTGATTGTATTAAGTGCAGGCGAAAAATAGTATGTGTGTAAAGGAAGCTTATACCAGTGTTCCGCGCTGCCGTCGAAGTTGCTTTAATTCTGTGATTTGTCAGTTTTAGGGCAGGGCGGCCAATTATTTTAGCAGGGCAGCCAATTCTTTGGAAGGGCGGCCTTCAAAACCCATGTGTAGAGAACACTGCAAAGGGTCACACGTTGTTCCCAAAGACTTTACGATCGTTATGCGCGTGAGTCATCATCTGTCACTTGCAAACCCGTTTGAATTTTTACTTGGGTTAAAGAGCTTCAGTTGGGAAAAGACGACCGTTGTTCATGGGTCAGTGAGCCCTCGAAAGTGCTCGCTCATTTCTTGATCGTGTGATACCGAGCGATTGCTTGCGGGACCGGATGGGTGAGGGTGATTACGAGTGCCTGATCGTTCTCGCTCGTTAAAACTTGAGTCCTCACCAGTCACCAAAATGGACATTGAGTACTTACCAGTCACCAAAATGGACATTGAGTACTTACCAGTGAGCAATATAAATATTTGAGTGCTGAACAGTCAGCAAAATGGACATTGGAGTCCTTACCAGTCAGCAATATAAATATTTGAGTGCTGAACAGTCAGCAAAATGGACATTGGAGTGCTGAACAGTCAGCAAAATGGACATTGGAGTCCTACCAGTCAGCAATATAAATATTTGAGTGCTGAAAAGTCAGCAAAATGGACATTGGAGTGCTGAACAGTCAGCAATATAAATATTTGAGTGCTGAACAGTCAGCAAAATGGACATTGGAGTCCTTACCAGTCAGCAATATAAATATTTGAGTGCTGAACAGTCAGCAAAATGGACATTGGAGTGCTGAACAGTCAGCAAAATGGACATTGGAGTCCTTACCAGTCAGCAATATAAATATTTGAGTGCTGAACAGTCAGCAAAATGGACATTGGAGTGCTGAACAGTCAGCAAAATGGACATTGGAGTGCTGAACAGTCAGCAAAATGGACATTGGAGTGCTGAACAGTCAGCAATATAAATATTTGATTGCTGAACAGTCAGCAAATTGGACAATGGAGTGCTTACCTGTCAGCAATATGGAAATTTGAGTTCTTAACAGTCAGCAAAAAGGACAATGGCGTACTTATGTACCAGTCTGCAAAATGGACATTGGAATTCTTACCAGTCATGGACACTGGAGTCCCTAACAATCAGCAATTTGGACATTGGAGTCCTTATTGACGTTAATTTTTATTGACTTCGCGCATGTAACGAAAGGTGTAACAACTCCCGGATGCTAGTCTGCAATACCTCTCCAAATTATACCAGAAGAGGGCGAATTTCATCATGTAGATGGTGCTGTAGTTTTGTTTTCATAGTGCATTTATCTTAAAGATTTATATTTTAAATATTTGAAAATGCGTATCAAATCAGCCACAAGAGACCGTAGGATTCTGTTTGCAGGATTGGGTAGGGATTAATTAGGGCTTCATTTTATTCAGTGTGCGTGACCTCACGTGACCTCACGTGACCTCACGTGACCTCTACTTCCGGTTCTTCCGGTCGAAACCGGAAGTGCCCTCGTAATTCAAAAGTGGCAAAAGTTGTGAAGTTGCTTTTAACGATGTTAGTGTGCGGCCAGGATGTACTTTCAAAAAAAAATACCAATGACGTCATAATATACAAGAGCGCCCTCTAGTGGCAGTTGGAAAACTGTTCAAATTGCACTTTGAGAAGATGTGTGTGGCGAAGTTTTTTGTAATCGCTTCAAAATTGATACACATGATGACCGTCAGGCAGCCAACATATGTATGAAGTTTTAGATTGATTACGTCATCAGGGGTCACGTGACGTGACACTAAAGGTGCACTTTTTGAAGTCGTATATCTCCAAAAGTAAAGGTCTGATTACGTTGAAACTTGGCAAGTCGTTAGATAATGGCAAGTTCCTGGTAAACTTGTAATGATGTCATGATGACGTCATCACAAGATTTTTTATGATTTTTTCATTTTTTGCCCCTTTAAGTCATATATTACTAACGGAACATGCTAAAATCAAAATTCTTTTTTTAATAGGCTTGATACATCATAACTTTTTCGAAAAAAAATTGACGTCATCATTTGTCAAGTTATACTACCTTAAAGGTACAGTTTTACGAGATATAATTATAGACAATGAAAAACGATCTCACAAGGTATTTATTACTGTAATATTAACTTGATTATGTACACACTATAATAATTTGATATTCAGATGAGTAATTTGAAAATATTATAAGCGAAACAGCTCTGCATTTGTGCACAAATGCAATGTCACGTGTCTAGTTATTATTTTTTTCTTCTCGCCAATACACCGATCCATTAAGCCACGCCCATTTCTCATTGACCAATCACAACCGCGAAATCTGATCACCATTTGAGCCGTTTGGTGATCTTTGCACTAATGGTGATCGGGTTTCGCGGCTGTGATTGGTCAACTCGTAAGGAGGCGGGGCTTAATGGATCGATGTATTCTTTCTCCACGCCTAAATGCAAACTTCCTAACAAGGCATCAACTTCATATGTCTATCATGTTAGGACCTTGATTAGACCTAGTGCATATAACAATGACGTCATCGTGACGTCATCGGGTATCAAATTACACGCCATTTAAGTTTTAAAAATTACCATTTGCTAATCGCTGTTATTTCATTGAATGTTACAGCTATGATGTTTATAATTGGGCATCTGATAGATCAAGACAGGAGCAACATTTGAAAATCATATGACCTTTATTTTCCGGTCGTACCGGAAGGTCAAAGTTAGCCTTTTTTCCTTCTTTTGCAAAAATCCATTTCTGGGGCAAAATCCCAACTTCTGTACATTGGATCAACTTCAAATCTGCATGACGTCATCTTAAAGGTGCAATTTCAAAGATTTATATTTACACTAAAAAATGCATGATCAAGCTGAAACTTTGCATGTATGCAAGGAGCATCAAAAATGTAAGGTCCTGTTCTAATGACGTCATCAAGTGTCATGTGATGTCACCTTAAAGGTGCAGTAATAAAAGATCTATATATATACAGGAAAAAATGCGCGATCGAGCTGAAACCTCGTATGTATTCAAGTCGGGATGTGTTGCATCTGCAATTTGAGGTCGCATCACGATTACATCATCAAGTGTCACGTCACGTTGATGAGACCATCATTCCATTCAAAGGACACACTAGAATGAAGGTATATAAGCCTAATAAGCCTCATAAGTGGGGATTGAATTACTGGAATTTGGCAGAGGCCAAGACCGGCTACATCTGGAACTCAGAACTGTATAAAGGGAAAAGAAATGGTGAGACAGAAGTTGGGTTATACACAACAGTCGTCACAAGTTTGTGTGAACCCATGTATGACAGGGGCCATCATGTGTATGGACAATTTATTTTCATCCCCACAGCTGTACAACTGCCTCAGTGATCATGGTATGGGTGCTTGCGGAACGCTTCAAATCAATCGTATCGGCACTCCTGAACAAATCAAGAAATCAAAACTGAAAAAAGGGGATCCCCTGCTTTCCGTTCGAGACGGCAAGTCACTCTTCTTGTCATGGTTTGACAAACGACAGGTCAATGTCATGTCAACCATCCACAATGACATGACCTTCAAGAAGAAAGTATGTGCACGTGGGCAGCTTGAACCACGTGAAGTTGACAAGCCAGTAGCAATGGAGCTGTACACTAAAAACATGGGAGGAGTGGACCGTGCTGACCAGGGGATGTGGTATTACTTGAACATTCACAAGACCCTCAAGTGGTGGAAGAAGGTGTTCATTTATCTTCTTGAAGTGAGTTACGTGAACAGTTGGATCATTTGGAAGTCTCTACACCCCGGATCAAGACAGCACCCAGAGAAGTTTCGGTTTGCCATCGTCCACGGGCTCCTTGAAGGGTACACAAGGCAAGGTGGAAGACCGGGCCGAAGGTCCAATGATGCACCTGACCGACTAACGGAACGCCACTTTCTCACAGTAAATAGAGATCTAACGCCAGCAGGACGCCCCTCTAAACCGGACTGCATCGTTTGTTCCAACCGTGAAGTGCGACGTCATCAGACGGAACTAATGTGCATTCAGTGCGAAAAGCCTACATGTATGTGTGCTGCACCTTGTTTTCGTCTGTACCACACGCATGTCAATTACAAGGCAGACTGTGTACCAGGATTCCATAAATAACTGACACTTGGAAGCAATCTGTTTGAACAATCCTGATATTTAAACACTTATAAGTTCTCTATTGCATTTCACAACCAGGTGCTTTTATTTTCCATTGAGTAGGGAAACTGTTTACAGTTTTCCAAATTATACAAACACCAACAATTGAATAGCTATAGAGAAAAAGAATTCTTGAATATTTTTGTTGAACACAAACAGTTGGAAACATACAAAAACACCACCAATTGATCTTGTTTTATATATTTATTCAGTTTGAAACACGATTATTTGCAACTTGAAATAAACAGGATATAGTCGCACTTTGATTCCATCAGTAAACTTTGCACTAACTGCATAAATTCCATTCAAAAAGGCTGTTGCACATAGGTCATAAACATGCACTTGTTTAGTTTAGAAAACATAATGATGAAGGACTTGTTCTTATAATAAGCCTTACATAAAGTTTTGGACCAAATTTTGAAATAAATATCCTTACTAATAGTGTGTGTGTGGGTGTGTGTTTGAGTGCTGAAAACAAGCACAAATATCCAGCTAAAAAAAAAAAAAAAAAAAAATTGAAACATCATATCTTTCTAACCTTTGGGTCTACAAACATGATTTTTGTTACATGATATTGAGTTTACATCGATGAATAAAATCTTTATTTTGGATTTTCCTCTAAAACGCTGTCCTCATAAGGTAATTTGTGCAAAATGGTTTTGCCCTGTGTTACTTGCTGCGCGTCACAGGAAATGCGGCGCCACAGGGTATGTGTGTATAAACTATAGTGGCATGCTAAGGGTTAAGGTGTATTTTCAAAAGGAACAGCTCTGTGTTTCGTTCGCGAACGAACACTCGGCTCTAGTTTTTTTCTGCTCGCCAATTCTTTCTCCACGCCTAAATGCAAACTTCCTAACATCGCATCAACAGAGCTGCCAACTCTTCCGGATTTTGCGGAAGACTCCCGTATTTGACGGCAATCTTCCGACATCCCGCAAGCAGTCAAAATCTCCCGGATCCCCAACCTACTGATGGAAAAAATAATAAAATTTACGAATTTCCTAGCCCTCCGTCGCGTCCCTTGTGTGTTTTATAACGTTTGCGCATGTGCATATTTAATTGCCAATCCATAGATGCGCAGAAAAAGTTGTTCTAACCGCAGTTTTGTCTTCTGCGCATCCATACATGTGCTATGTGTCGCACTGATCAGCCTTGCTACCATGGGCAGCACGCTATATCGATACCTCTCGTCACTAACCCCTGGAAGTACAGTGACTTACTAGTGGTATCGCTACGACGCGCTGCCCACGATCGAGCAAATGACGCTGCAAGATCGTACACTACTGGGATTGAGGTTGGAAATATAAAGCAAAATGGCGCCGCCCTGCAGAGCAACCGGTAGGTCGCTGGAAAAAATCAAATATACGCAAAAATACAGAGACGATGACCACAAAGAATGGACATGTATTAAAAAATCAACTTAGGATGAAAATCATGCGTTCTGCACCACGTGTATTTCAGTTGTTTCAGTGAAATACGGCGGACGAAATGACATCTTGCGACACATAGATTCCGACAAACATTGCGTGAACAGTACAACAGCACGATCCAGCACGCCAGGATTTGCAGATGTTTTAGAAAATCGGGCACAGATGACAGCATAATAAAGGCGGAAACTTTGTTCACATGTTTTCTTGTCGAACATAACTTAAACGTAGCATCGTATGACCATGCTGGTCCTCTATTTAGGCAACAATAGGATAGGATTAGGAAGATAGGTCAGTGCTTCAAAACTAGAAACATGTGCAAAGCATTTAAAACATAAACAGCAATATTTTTTGGTAATATTTCAAAAGTATATCTGTCTGTACATGAATATTGGTATTTATTTCAGCAAAAATCGTTGTGACGCGCGCTGAGATTGAGTCTTTCTGACTTAAAAAAAAAATCTTCCTGATTTTCAAAAACCAATGTTGGCAGCTCTGCATCAACCTCATATGTCTATCATGTTAAGACCTTGATTAGACCTAGTGCATATTACTATGACGTCATCGGGTATCAAATTACACGCCATTTAAGTTTTAAAAATGACCATTTGCTAATCACTGTATTTCATTGAATTTTACAGCTATGAATGTTCATAATTGGGCATCTGATAGATCAAGACAATTGAACATTCAAACTCATCAGACAATTAGACCGTAATATCAAGACGACTCAAACTTGACTCATCAGGTATCAAATTACATTAAATTAAAGTTTAATACTTGAAAAATATTATAACTCATGAACCACATAATGGATTTTTACAATCCACTCAGCATCGGAGGTCGTTAAAAGTTTTAAAACGCTACACAGAACATTACACCAGTTGACCTTGACTAATTCCGGTTCAAATCGGAAGTTGAAAATTTCTTAATTTGTTCATATCTTAAAACTACTTATCATTTTAGCATAATATTTGTACCAGATTGTGGAATGTTGAGCCTGCTCAAACTTTTGCACAGAAATGATAACATTTTGACCTTCACATCTGTTGACCCACATTGTATGACAATGCATGATGGTGTATGCCTGCATGTACATACTCTGGACCTGTTCATACTCTGTACCTGTTCATACTCTGGACCTGTACAGCCACGTGTACAGTGCACATGTCTTTAAAGTTTACATGTACTGTTATAGTATTGACTGAAATAGCGCCATCTTGTTGATTATTCTTGCTCTAACCTACAATCGAGTAAAAAGAGCGCGTGATAGCAAATCTGCGGGGGAATTTTGCGTGGCTGATGCAGAGAAAAAACGGTGATCTCCGACTTGAAATCAAGTCTATGTATACACAATGTAGTACTGTACAGCTACATGTGGGAATAATTGTATACATTTGGCATCGCTATTACAAGTTACATTAGACTTCCGGTTCAAATCGGAAGTTGAAAATTTCACAATATCTTATTTTATTCATATCTTAAAGACTACTGATCATTTTAGCATAATTTTTGTACCAGGTTGTAAAATGTTACACAGAGATGATAAAATTTTGATCTTCACATCTGGTCAAAAACGGACGTCAACGTGCACGTGTCTGTTGACCCACATTGTATGACAATGCACGATAGTGTATGCCTACACGTACATACTATGGACCTGTACAGCCACGTGTACATGGCACATGTAGTTAATGTTCACATGAACTATGTAGTATAGACTTAGTTTCAAGTCTGTGATCGTGGTATTTAGTCTACCTGGCATGATAGCCAATACATTATTGCCTGAAAAAGCGCCCTCTTGTGGAATAACCTCCGTTTTTAACCTACGACGAGTTACAGCGCCCCATAGCAAATCTGCGGGGGAATTTTGCGTGGCTGATGCAGAGAAAGTCGGGATGTATTACATTTTGAGGTCCCATCACGATTACATCATCAATCGTTACCTTTAAGGTGCAGTTTTACAAGATCTATAAAGAAAAACTGCGAACGAACTGAAACCTTGTATGTAATCGGGATGTGTTACATCTGAAATATGAGGTCGCATCACGATTGAATCATCAGGCGTCACGTGACTATACCTTAAAGGTGAAGTTTTACAAGATCTATATTTACAGAAAAAAAATTGCAATCGATCTGAAACCTCGTATGTATTCAATTCGGGATGTGTTACATCTCAATTTGAGGACGCATCACGATTGCATCAGGTGCAGTTTTACAAGATTTAAATACATGTATACAGAATCAGATGAAGTCACCTTAAAGGTGTACTTTTAAAAGGAACAGGTATGTGTTTCGTTCGCGAACGAACACTCAGCTCTAGTTTGTTTTTTTCGGAGAGAATCAGATGGAAAAAAAGTTCATCCGCGCATTAGCGCCGCCCTTTGCACATCAGAGCAGGTGGAGTTGGAAATTTTTTGAAAATGAAGGCTCAATCCAAGCCAGTTGGTCCATTTTTGCTCATATTCTTTTTCGTGCAGACCATTTTTTTAAAATTTGTCCCCAGAGTCCAGTTCCTCCCTCCTACAAACCTGTTCTGTACTGTTACACTTCTGTTTATCCTGGCTGTCTTAGAATTGATTGTGCTGTCCCCAGAGTCCAGTTTCTCCCTTCTACAAACCTGTTCTGTACTGTTACACTTCTGTTTATCCTGGCTGTCTTAGAATTGATTGTGCTGTCCCCAGAGTCCAGTTCCTCCCTTCTACAAACCTGTTCTGTACTGTTACACTTCTGTTTATCCTGGCTGTCTTAGAATGGATTGTTCCCCTTCACCAGAGTTCAGTTCCTCGGTTCTACAAACCTGTTCTGTTATGGTTAATTTGTTGTTTATCCTGGCTGTCTTAGAATGGATTGTTCCCCCGTCCCCAGAGTCCAGTTCCCATCTTCTACCTGTTTTGACCCCTTTGTATAATCCCCTCCCCGCCAGGGAACTTGATAAGATTTGGCAGGTGAAAATGAAAGTAGTCCCTGTGGTGGTTAGAGCACTTGGCACCATTCCAAAAAAAGGCACTAGGGAAACATCTATATGAAATAGGGACAAATGTCAGGGTAGATCCAGAAGGTGGTACTTTTGGGAACAGCAAGGATCCTGAGAAAGACTCTTGAGATCTAAGGCTACGGGACGTAGCTGACTGGAGGAGTCAATATTAACAATAATAATATTAATTGTTTACAAATCATAACATTGTTTATCAATTTTTTGTACAAAGACAATGATCCTGAATCTAAAAATAAATATATATGCAAATATAGCTCATGGTTTACATTTCAAACAAAATTTAAAAAGCACAAAACATTACTGATTTACTGACATTACTGACATAGAAATAATGTTGGCCACTCTTTCTTCGCTTTACATCCAATTGTTATGAACCATGGTTGAAAAGGTCAAAAATGGTCTAAACAATTCATTAGCAAACGGCGCTCCATGGTTAATGGGGTTTTCATAATTATACAAGGTGATTGTTGAAGAGAATTTATTATATTTTAATCTAAATGTTGTGGTAGTCAGTGTGGTTTGAACATAAATCATAGTAACAATGGGTAACTTTTTTTTTGCAGCCTCAGTGAGTTAGTGAAACACAAAGAGAATGGGTTAGTCTTCAAGGATGCCCATGAATTGGCAAAACAGCTGAAGGTAAGTAATAACAGCACAAGTTTTTAAGGGTATTGCATAGTTTGCAACAAAATTTTAAACAAGTTGTGTTCTAAATAGTGGCAGTTTACAGATTCAACATCAATAGAAAATAGGTACTGTCTTAATAAAAAAATCACTTACATATGTACTTCTAGATCCAGATACCGACTTGTATGCTTTGTGATTGGTTTAGAGCACGTCACATGACTCATAGCAACCAATCTACTATACCCATGGAAAAGGCAGCTTCCTTGCACTTAGGCATCAGGTCTAGACACAAAATATGTACGGGGTGTTATAAAACAAATTATTGACTGTTTTTACTTGTGTTTTGATTAAACCTACAACTCCCGAGGTGATCCTGGGAGTGTTCTTTTGTTCCATTGTTTTCCTGGTTTTGGAAACTGAGCTTGTGACCATCATGGGTGTATGGGCAGAGGGGTATGCCAAACATTGAACTCAGATGAAAACTTTAAAGTTTTTACTTCTCTGTCCATGTTCTTTTCTTCTTGTTGTGCCCGAATTTTCCCCACTGTTTTACCTTAGTTCTGGGTCATACGTCTATGATGACCTTGTATTGATTGGCAACTTTGATTTGTTAATGTAGTCGCTGCACAAATGGTATATTTCCTAGAAAGGGACGATATGAAAAATAAAATCCCAAAACCAGGAAAACATCATGACAAATCAAAGGCCTTCACCAAAATGTAACACTTCAACCAAACCATTGGTCAGGTGCAACAAACTCGATAAGTATACATTGAAAAATGTACATCAAAAAAAGAAGAATTGGTTTGATTATCTGTGGCACATTTTAAAGAACATTTTCATTGAAATGTTTAAACATAATCATGCCCAACATTTCCACTGACAGTCTAGCCTGATGGGGGTGCATGATAATGTCACCCCTGCTAAAGAATCTCTCCACCGGTCCAGAGGATGCTGGAATTGTCAGAATTTTGTAAGCAAGGGTTGATAGTTTGTAAGCTTTTTGTTGCCGGAACTGTAGTGCACTTAACCCAGGGGCAGATTCATTTGCCCTTGTCGGTAATTCACAACCTGCCATCTTGTATCCTTTTCAGGAGCAACACCTCCACTGTGATGCCAATCATGACTGTATTTTGACAAGGAGGTGTAGAACAGTACTTTAGGTCCCATGAGTACAGTATCACGTGCAAAATGCAAACTGTTTATGAATGTGTATGTATGGTACGATGCATATATGCAAAATTATTTCATGTGCATGCCACACAGTATGTGGTCTGTACTACATGTACATGTAGTTATTGGTTGGATGCACAATCGTACTGCACTGGCAGGTTGGGATGTACTCAACCTCCTGCCAATTACTTTCATGCGTTACATAATAGTAAAAAAGGCTTGTCTTGAAGCAAGACCAGTCAAATATTCGAGACCGGAAGTGTCCGTGACCAAAAGGTGCTGGAGACCGAGATCCGAAACCGGCGAAACCGGCAAAACCGGTCTTGATACCCAAACTGGTCTTGAGACCTACAACACTGCAAAATACCGTCTGACCGGACACGATGTTCTGAGCCTGGCACCTGTTCACATAGTGCTCCCCCTTTTTTCCCAAAACCTCTTCAGCGTTTTTTTATTTTGTATTATTAGGTTTTTGTGCAATATGTGCATGAACACCCTTTTTTCTTTTCTTTTTTCTTCTTCTTCTTTTTTCTTTCGTCGTCTTCTACATCTTTCAAGGAACTCTTATCAGCAGCATAACTCAAGAAAAAACTTTCAATGAACCTTGAAACTCATCAGATAATTGTTCCTCAATATGAAGACGGCACAGTTTTCATAGCGTCATGATGACGACATCAAGTGTCAAATTAGGTTTTTAAATTAAAAAAATGACCATTTGCTGTATTTTAATGAATCTACTTCACTCTACCTACCTGAAGAGTGAATACTACATTTGCATTATTCCCTATGCCGGCAGGCAAATTGCTAAGAGTTTTACATACAATAGCACCCTCAAGTGTCCTGTCCCCGATGCCCTGTGACATGCGCACTAGGTTAGCGTCCTCTTTTTCTCTTAGCGCAGGCGGATGTATGGTTGTTTTGTAAAAGCTCCGGATTTTATCTGAATTACAGACGTTATTTCCTGCTTTGAGAAAGTTTCTTAAATAAAAATATTATCAAATTTAATATTGTAGAGTTGTGTGTTGTGTTGTGTTGTGTTGTGGTGTAGTTTTAGAAATGAGTAGAAAGTTGGGGAGAGCAGGGCCCGTCGGAACTGGAGGGACTTACATCCCTCCGCCTGAGCTCTCGGGGGATTGCACCGGTGACATTACGTCGCCGCGGCAGCAATCCCCCAGTCAGCCCACTCAGCCACTGCCGGCTGCCGGGGCTGACAGACCCATTAACCGCGCGAGGGACCTTACGGTTCCTCCGTCCCCGGTTAGTGTACATGGGTCCACCCAACTGAAGGGGAAGCACCCCGGTAAGGCAAAGAAATTGCCCGGTACCGGGGCTTTACCCAAGAGAGGGCGGTCGGCCAAGCGTGGCTCCAATACGGAGCTCACTGGGCCACCGCAGGAACCTCTTCGAGAACTCGGCCGGCTCACGTTTTTCGCAGCCCCCTCTCGGACAGCAGCGTGCCCAGTCGGGCCGCGGCTTCGTGCGCCCGCTCCCCGTTATACCAGGGCGTGGCGCAAGTGACTTGGTTGTCTCCGAGCGACCTCCCGCCGACGGACCCGTGGGAGGCTGCCTTCAGGAATTCTTGGGGTCCTGGGTTCAGATTACCTTTCGACCGGTGGGTTCTCGAAACGATCAGACACGATTACGCGCTCGAGTTTACGAGGACCCCCCGTCGGACATGATTTTTATGTGCCTCGACGAATGGTTGGTCGTGGGTCGTTCTCGGGAGGCAACGGAAGCGGCGCTCCAGCTTACCTGGCGCCTAGCTTCCGACCTCGGTTTTATAATCAACACCGAGAAATCTCGGCCCATCCCCTCGCAGGTTCCCACCTTCCTGGGTGCGTCCCTCGACCTTCGTCCCTCGACCTTCGTCCCTCGACCTTCGCAGGGGGCTGGCCCGCCCATCAGAGGACCACCAGTTGAACCTTCAACAGTGCGTGTCCCTCTTCCTCCCGGCGGTAGTGGCTCCGGCACTGGCGTGGCTCAGGCTGTTGGGCCTTATGGCCAGCATGGTGGACTTAGTAGATTTTTGCAGGCTGAGGATGAGACCTATCCAACTTCACCTGATCTCTTTCTACAGGCCCGTTTGGCATCCAATCCACCATCCGGTGCCTACTACGCCCTAGCTAGTCCCCCACCTTCATTGGTGGCTAGTCAAGGCGAACGTCACGCAGGGTCGCGTTTTCCGCCCGCCCCGTCCGTCACCGACTATCACGACTGGGGGGCAACCCTCCACCCGCGACAAGTGGCGGGCGTATGGGGCCCCGACCACCGATTGTCCCACATCAATGTTCTGGAAATGTTAGCAGTCTCCAACTCACTGAAACATTTCCAGACAGACGTCAAAGGGCGAGTTGTCCTGGTGAGATGCGACAACACCACAGTGGTGGCGTAGATCAATCACCAGGGGGGCACTCGGTCGGGCCGACTGTGTGCACTAGCATGGGACCTTATCCT
Organism: Leptasterias polaris; assembly: GCA_037783415.1. NCBI lineage: Eukaryota > Metazoa > Echinodermata > Asteroidea > Forcipulatida > Asteriidae > Leptasterias > Leptasterias polaris. Next base: position 4,602,128 of record JAZGTN010000050.1, on the reverse strand, counting down.
CTGGTGCATGCATGACGGGATAGCTCTGTCAGCAGTCCACATTGCGGGCGAAGAGAACGTCACAGCCGACGCTCTCTCCAGAGGATGGATCGCCCCGACGGAATGGTCCCTGCTTCCACAGGTGGCTCGGTCGCTCTTCCAGCTGATCGACCGGCCCCACGTGGACTTGTTCGCCTCTCACGCGAACAATCAACTGCCGGTCTACTGCGCAAGGGGCCCAGACCCCAATGCGTGGCAGATCGATGCACTGACAGTGCAGTGGGACGGCCTGCTGGCATATGCGTTCCCGCCCATATCCCTCATTTCTTGGGCGCTTGCCAAGATCGAGCAGGAGGACTGCCAAATCCTCCCGAAGCCCCCTTTCGAACCGATGGATTGTTCAACCCTGTTGCAACTCTCCATCAAGGTTGCTTTCCTCTTGGCCGTTGCTACATCCCGACGGCGCAGTGAGTTGCACTCTCTATTGGTGGGGGCAGGACAAATCCGGTGGGAACCAGGCGGTGTCCGCCTGGTCCCTACTGCCGGTTTTCTTACCAAAAACCAGTCGGAGTCCTTTACACCTCCTGACATTTTTGTCCCGGATATTAAATCCTTTTCATCGGAACCAAATGACAAATTTTGGTGCGCGGTTCGGGCACTTAAATGGTACATCAGCCGCACGAGGTCACTCCGTATGGGCGATAAAAATTATTTATAACGACGACCCCACTCTTTCGAGCGGCGTCACGCGATACCATCTCGCGCTGGATCAGGACGGCAATCCGCTCGGTACCTGGCGGCTGGCCTAGGGCCGATAGTCCCATTAGGGCGCATGAAGTCAGGAGGGTAGCCGCTTCTTGGGCCTTTTTAAGGGTGTGCCTCTAGCAGACATCACCAAGGCCGCCTGCTGGAAGAACCCTAATACGTTCTCTCAGTGCTACCTGAAGGACGTCCTCCAGGCAGACGGCAGGGCAGGATGGGAAGTTCTGAAGGCGGCCAGTCGAGCCTCCCAGGATCACTAACTGTTGAGTTTACTCTTCCTTATGTTTTTACTCCCATAATTTACTCCTGACTTCTTGCGCACGATCTTGTGGACCCTTTGGCCACGCTCGTCTTCTCCCATGTCGCGGTGTCTCGCTTCTGGGTGGATTTGTTAGTTAGTGTAGTCTTCCGTAGTGAAGCCCGCTACTTAGCCTTGTGGGGTGGATCCTAGGCCTCCCGGGGTTTTTTCCTCTGGCACGCCCTGTGTCTTACGCCCCTGCTGACATACGATAGTTCTGCGTATACCCACCGCCTTCTCGGTGCGAGTCTATGCAAATGTAGTATTCGCTCTACAGGTAAGTAGAGTGAAGTAGACTCCCACCCCACAGTAGTGTGGGCTGGGTCTACGAACGAATACTTACCTGTAGCGACCTTCCCTCCTTCCCCACTATACTCGAATTCTTGGAGTGCTTATGCTCGTAACGCTCGAGAAAAAAAAGAGGACGCTAACCTAGTGCGCATATCACAGGGCGTCGGGGACAGGACACTTGAGGGCGCTATTGTATGTAAAACTCTTAGCAATTTGCCTGCCGGCATAGGGAACAATGCAAATGTAGTATTCGCTCTACAGGTAAGTATTCGTTCGTAGACCCAGCCCACACTACTGTGGGGTGGGAATTTGAGAGCTATAATAGTTATAATTGGACGTTTGATGGATCAAGACATGGGGCAACATTTGAAAAGTTAATGCCAAAATTGTATTGGAAGGTCAAAGTTTGCCTTTGTTTTTTCCCATGAAAACAAAACGTTTTTCAGGATTTTCTACAGCATAACTCAAGATTGAAATTGAATTGAGCATTGAAACTCATCAGACAATCGAACCTTAATATCAAGACGCGCAAACTTGATAATTTCATAATGACGTCATCAGGTTTCAAATAACATTAAATTAAAGTTTAATATATGAAAAATATCATAACTCATGAATCATGTGTTGGAATTTTACAATCCATACATCATCGGAAAGTTCAGTTGAAGATCAACAAACGATACACAGAACGTGACCCAATTTGACCTTGACTTCCTGTTAAAACCGGAAGTTGAAAATGAAACTACATGTATGAGCCGACTCAACATTTTTGCACAGAGATGACAACAATTTGACCTTTACATCTGGTCAAAACCGGACGTTCAAGCTCACCTGTTGACCCACTCATTGACAACGCGCGCTAAACTTGTACACGAACACTGCATATGTGGTTTAGTTTTCATCCTGCAACGTATGTACAATGCACAATGCACGTGTACATTTCGCATCGGTGTTACAACAGATATTGCCCCCCAGAGGATAATCCATCTAAGATTTAAACAATTCATAACTCCTGAACCACACATTGGATTTGCCAATCCATACATCACCTGAAAGGTCTTAATAAACTAACACGCGCTACACAATTTGTGACCACGTTTGACCTTGACTTCTGGTTCAAGTCGAAAGTTGAATTTAAATATATATTTGGTTTGCGGTAACACCATGTGTATATCTACTTGCTACATGTAGGTAGATTTTTGTTCTTTGAGAACTTGTCTTGCTTTTTATTCTACTGCCGCGGAGTAGAATATTCGGAATTCGGGAGACTTCTCAGTTCTGAAAAGAACTGTCCTGCTTATTAACTACTACCTGGGCGGGAGGTAGGAAATCGGGCGGGACTACTACTTTCGCTTTGTGGATCGGGGGGACTTCTCGTTAATAACTATACTGCCGCGGAGTGAGTTCTTAATAGGTCTCAACGTTTCGACTAGCTTGCTCTAGTCCTCAAAAATCATAACTTCTGAACCACATATTGAACTTTCACAATCTATACATCATTGGCAAAGTATGTAACAACTTAAGAAACGGTACACAGAATGTGACCCCTTTACCTTGACCTTCTGTTCAAACATGAAGATTAAATTTAATATTTGAAAAAATCATAACTCCTGAACCACACTTTTTGTTTAATCAATTATACGTCATCAGAAAGGACTAAAAAACTTCACACAGTCATTTGACCTTGACTTCCAAATTAAACCGGAAGTTGAAGTTTAATATTTGAAGAGATCATACCTCCTGTACCATACAATGGATTTTTACAATCTTTACGTCAATAGGAAGGTCCTCAAAATCTCAATGAGCTCTACACAAAATGTGACCTCAAACCGGAAGTTGATGTTTGTAACGCCTGAACTATTTATATGATTGATAAGGTAAAATGTTGTCTTCATTTAATCACAATTTGATGACATCACTCACAAATACCTCTTTTTTGTAATTAACAAATCTGAATGTCTATTTTTAGCTGTTTCGCTTTGCAGCGAAACAGCTCTTGTTGTGTGTGTGTAGCAGTTATCGCGTAGCTGACATTGTCAGTTCCGCTTCTGCCGTTTCGACTATTTTTTTTGTCAGCTCCGTCCATTCCTCCTTGGACAGAAGTCTTAGGTAGTCCAACCCAGCTGTCTTGTGAAGACGCTTGCCTACTGTCTTAAGGTCTCGATCGAGCACCACTGGTAGAGTGACACGAGGGCGTCCTCGCCAGACGTCTACACCAGGTTCCGAACGGAAGTACTCATCTATGAATAGTTGAGCAGGTACATCTCTCGGGAGCCGCAAGACGTGTCCGAAGAGTCGCCAGCGTGCTTTGAGGACCTTGATGTTGAGCGGTCCACTTTCGCAGCGAAGATAGAGTGCCTTGTTGGAGATTCGATGTGGCCACCGAATACCAATGAGCTGTCGTAATTGGCTTCGGTGGAATGAGTCTAGTTGGTCGGTTTGTTTTTGGGTGAGGCCCCAAGTCCCCATGTTGTACAGTAATATGGGGAGCACAAACGCGTTGTAGAGGTGGAATGTCGTGGCCGAGTGGTTAAGAGCACCGAACTCAAGCTCTGGTGTTTCTGATCAGCAGAGTGTGGGTTCGAGTCCCAGTCGTGACATTTGTGTCCTTAAGCAAGACACTTAACCACATGCTTCGTCCTTCGGATGGGACGTAAAGCCGTTGGTCCCGTGCGTTGTGAATGCACGTAAAAGAACCCAGTGCACTTATCGAAAAGAGAAGGGGTTCGCCCCGGTGTTCCTGGTTGTGGCTGCTTAATGCGCCGTAGCACCTTGTAAACCCTTATAAGGTGCTAAATAATTGGGTCTCAGATTTTCATCACTGCAATAACCTATCTTTCTGAAAGTATGTATATACTCAGCGCCTTGAGTACCTTGTTTGGTAGATACGTGCGCTATATAAGACTTCGATATTATTATATTATTATTATTATACGAAGACTCTCACTCACGTGGTGACGCCGCAACCAAAGTGTCTTCATCTGGTGAAAAGCTACGGTAGCTAACTGCTTACGACGGGCGACGTCCTCGCCATCTCCTAACAGAGAGCCAAGCTTCTTCATCATGCGCCATTCCTCTTCTTCGCGGCAATCTAGACGCTTCACTGATATGTGCTCAGTTTTGGTCGGATTCACTATTAGAAACCATTCAAGCAGACTCCCTGGTGCGACTTGTTCCACCCTGTCAAGGAATTCTCTTGAGTGGCTTACGAAGTCAACATCATCTGCATATGCCACATCCAGAGGAAGACCACCGTCCCGGTTGCTTTGTGTTTGCAGCTTTTGACGAAGGACACGAAGAGCCGCTTCAAGGTATACCACAAACAGCACTGGAGAAAGGCTGTCTCCCTGAGGTGTGCCGATGGTGGTTTCAAAAGGAGCGCAGGTACCTCTCTGCAGTCTTGGCTCCAACGATGTTTCTGATAGGAGTAGTCTAATAATGCGCAATTCCGACTCATCCAGAAACGTCTCAAGTACTTCCATCAGCCGGTGTCTTCTGATGGTATCGAAGGCACGACTCATATCGATCCCAAGAATCTTGGCGCTTTTCTTGCAGCGTTGGGTCTTGGCGCACAGCCATCGGTAGCCAAAGACGACATCTGCTGTTCCACGACCTCGTCGGAATCTGCTTTGACCAGGGGCAAGAAATGCGTCCACCCTCCCGTAAATGCGTTTGAGGACTAACAGAGAAAGTGTCTTTCGTAGTGCCGTCAGCAGGACGATAGGTCTAAGACTAGACAGTTGGCCTTTGGGTTTACCGGGTTTCTGAAGGAGAATGAGGAAGCCTTGACCAATGCTAAGTGGTTGCTGTGCCTCCAGTGCTTGGTTGAAGATGTCAGCTGTTGGTTGTGCCAAGGTGTCTGCGGCGTATTTGAGCAGTTCGCCAGGCATGGAGTCACAGCCACAAGAACGACCATTGTTAAGTTTCTTCATAGCTTCCTTCACTTCTGCAGGCTGTATGGGGGTTTGCATTGGACGGCGCTCTCCTAGAAAAGGAGACATGCCCGTGGAGACATCACCGCAGAATTGTTCTCTGAAGTATTCTGTAATTATTTGACCAGTTTCTGTTGCGTCATTTACGATGTGGCCATGTTCGTTGTGAATCACAGGAGGGATGTAGGGCTTGCGGTAGAGTAGTCGTACTGCACGGAACATCTGTGCACCATCATGGAGACATTCAACCTCTGCCGCGAGCTCGTCTAGTCGTGCAGAGGCGTTAACTTCCGCACGTTTGCGCATGGAGTGGAGGATGATATTCCGTTCTTTTTTGAGTCGCTTTTTTGTATCACCATAGCGTCAATGCGGAGGCGAAGATTTCGTTGTTTTAGAGACATTTGTTCTATCTCCGGACAGAAAAGTTGTCGATGTTTAGTTGTGCTGGGTACAATGCCGATCGTGCTAGCTGCAGATGTACGAATGACCTCCGATAAAGCGTTCCAGCGATCTTGAGCGCATATCAGTGATGGTGATGGTGTTGTACTTGCAAGTTTTCGCTGGACTTCAATCTGATATCGTGTTCTTACTTCTGGGTTGGCGAGTCGGTCAGTGGCGTAACGGATGGTCTTACTACTTGTCCCTTTTCGCCGTTCCCAGCAGTGGAACAATTGAGATACATCAAGGCGTGCGACCACAAGGCGATGGTCACTCTCTAGTGTGGTTCCGAAGTAAGAGCGAGAGTCTTGCAGCAAGGCTTTCTGCGGCTGACGACACACAATGTAATCAATGACGTTGTAGATCTTCACTGGTCTGTCAGTCACAACGTCTCGACGAGCGCCCTGCCTCTTGTTTTACTAAGAGTTTTTGTTTTTATTGTTGTTAGCTGTTTCGCTTTGCAGCGAAACAGCTCTTGTTTTCGTTAAAGTTTTTATTGTTAGCTGTTTCGCAGCAAGCGCAGCGAAACAGCTATTGTTTTTGTTAGAGTTTTTGTTTTTATTTTTAGCTGTTTCGCAGCAAGCGCAGCGAAACAGCTATTGTTTTTGTTAGAGTTTTTATTTTATTTTTTTTTTTTATTTGTCTGTTTCAGACTTCCGGAAGTCATTGAAATAACGCACAATTCGTTCTAAGCGGCCTTTTGCATAGTTCCTAAAGAGCAATTGCAATGAAACTTTCAGTGATGAAAGGCATTGGTGCAAGGAAGGTCCTAAAAGAAATTCGTCATGATGACGTCATCACCTGTCACGTGACGTCATCTTAAAGGTTTATATTTTAAATATTTGAAAATCTATATCAAATCAGCCACAAGAGACCGTAGGTTTCTGTTTGTGGGATTGGGTAGGGATAAATTAGGTCTTCATTTTATTCAGTGTGCGTGACCTCACGCGACCTCTACTTCCGGTCGAAACCAGTCAAAACCGGAAGTGCCTTGTAATTCAAAAGTGCTAAATGTTATGAAAATGCTTTCAACGATGTTAGTGTCCGGCAAGGGTGTGCAGTAAAAAAAAAATACCGATGACGTCACAATACACAAGAGCGCCCTCTAGCGGCAGTTGGAAAACTGTTCAAAATGCACTTTGAGAAGATGTGTGTTGCGAATTTTTTTGTAATCACTTCAAAATTGATACACATGATGAACGTCAGGCAGCCAACATATGTGTGAAGTTTTAGATTGATTACGTCATCAGGGGTCACGTGACGTCACATTAAAGGTGCAGTTTTTGAAGTCGTATATCTCAAAAAGTATAGGTATGATTAAGTTGAAACTTGGCAAGTCGTTAGATAATGGCAAGTTCCTGTTAAACCTGTAATGACGTCATGATGACGTCATCACACGATTTGTTATGATTTTTTCATGTTTTGCCCCTTTAAGTCAGAAATTACTAACGGAACATGCTTTAATCTAAATTATTTTTTAAACAGGCTTGATATGTCATAACTGATTTGAAAAATAATTGACGTCATCATGACGTCATCATTCGCCATGTTATATTAAATTAAAGGTACAGTTTTACAAGATATATAGACAATGAATTGGATCTCACAAGGCATTCAATATTGTATTTATTAACTTGATTATGTACACACAACAAACTTTCATATTTGCTTGAGTAATTAGAAAATATTATTAGCGAAACAGCTTTGCATTTGTTCACAAATGCAATTGAGCTCTAGTTTTAATTTGTCTGTTTCAGACTTCCGGAAGTCATTGAAATAACGCACAATTCGTTCTAAGCGGCCTTTTGCATAGTTCCTAAAGAGCAATTGCAATGAAAATTTCAGTGATGAAAGGCATTGGTGCAAGGAAGGTCCTAAAACAAATTCGTCATGATGACGTCATCACCTATCACGTGACGTCATCTTAAAGGTTTCTATTTTAAATATTTGAAAATCAGCCACAAGAGACAGTAGGTTTCTGTTTGCGGGATTGGGTAGGGATAAATTAGGTCTTCATTTTATTCAGTGTGCGTGACCTCACGCGACCTCTACTTCCGGTCGAAACCGGAAGTGCCTTCGTAATTCAAAAGTGCTAAATGTTATGAAAATGCTTTCAACGATGTTAGTGTCCGGCAATAGTGTGCAGTTAAAAAAAAATACCGATGACGTCACGATACACAAGAGCGCCCTCTAGCGGCAGTTGGAAAACTGTTCAAAATGCACTTTGAGAAGATGTGTGTTGCGAAGTTTTGTGTAATCGCTTCAAAATTGATACACATGATGACCGTCAGGCAGCCAACATATGTACAAAGTTTTAGATTGATTACGTCATCAGGGGTCACGTGACGTGACATTAAAGGTGCACTTTTTGAAGTCGTATATCTCCAAAAGTATAGGTCTGATTAAGTTGAAACTTGGCAGGTCGTTAGATAATGGCAAGTTCCTGTTAAATTTGTAGTGACGTCATGATGACTTCATCACACGATTTGTTATGATTTTTTCATTTTTTGCTAACGGAGCATGATATAATCAAAATTCTTTTTTAAACAGGCTTGATACATCATAACTGCTTCGAATACAAAAAGACTTTCATATTCACTTGAGTAATTTGAAACTATTATTAGCGAAACAGCTCTGCATTTGTGCACAAATGCAATCAGCTCTAGTTGTTTTTAATTTGCTTTGAATGTTCCTTTTACCAAGTTCTACATATTGACGTAAATAGAAAAGTCAAAAATTTACCAACAGAGGGCACTTTTTGCTGTTTAAAATTGTTTGTTTCAAAATCAAACATACAGTTGCCATGGTACATATCAGCTGACTGACCCCTGATAAAATGGGGTGGTTTTTTTACAATATGATCCTGTATAAACATTAAGAAAGTTCAGAGAATATTGATGTGATCAAATGCAACGTTAAACAATTATGGGCAAAAGTATGGCTGGTTGGCACATTGTACCCCACTGTCCTGGTCCTGATAGGTTAAAACCTGTTGCAGGTTTTGCAAATTGTATTTTGCTTAAATTACCAAGTTCATTCAAGTAGAGAAATTAAGCACAAATCATTGAGCAATCTGCACTGTTTGGGGGGTAGTTTCAAAATTAAGCCTTTATACTGTTAAATGAAAAATGTTTCTGCACTTTGCTAGCATATTTTATGATTGTTACAGATTTTAAGGAACTCGGTGACTGATTTTCCTAATTTTGCATCTCAGCATGCTACACAGAAATATATCAGTTTCTACCAAACAAATTACCATGGGCTGCTCAATATCGGCATCAATGTGGACAAAACATCAGTCTAAATATTTTGTGATGTTTAATTTCTGGACGAAATTGATCACTGGAACCCTTCAAGGGACAGGTATAAAACTTTTGTTGTTGTATCCTAGCACTTTTATTGCAAGGGAATTAACATTTAGAACGGGAACAAACTGTCAGAAACTAGGAAACCACTATTCAAGCCACTTATTACTTGAAAAACTAAAAATTTGTATGGTACATGTTTATCAAACAAATTGAAGAATTCGTCCATGACAAAGACAAGGCTATTTGTGAAGAGTTATTGTGAACTTCAAGCTTAGCTTTTAAGAAAAGATAAGACAAGTTGCCAATACATGTATAAAGAAAAGATAAGACAAGTTTATTATCCAACACATAAATTTATATACTATTACCGTATTAAACCTTTGGTTCCAATAAAAACTACCAACAAGAATGTATTATATGGCAAAGCATGTCCAACACATTCATGACAATCAAGGCCCAATTTTATGGCTCTGTTTACTGCCGTATTCAGTGCTTGCAATCATCATTCTTCGCTTACAGGGCAAGTGCCAAGTTCCCGCGCTAGCAGTGTAAGCGAAGAATGCCTAGTAAGGGGGAATACACACGCGCACAAGCCAACATTTCCTGCTAACCTGTGAAATATGCTTTGACGTAAACGCTGAATTCCCTGCTTCTGTAAGTATCGATTCTTTGCTTACGGTAAGCAGAGCCATGAAATTGGGCCATGGTTAAATCTGCTTAGCATCATACAACCATGTTTTAGAGTACACACATGTCCATGATTTAGTTATTTACTCACCATGTCAAACTACATGTACATGTATGCTGTATGTTTCTGAAAGCATTATGATGTGGATCTCCATATCTCTGACCAGAAACTTCCTTTGTGGACAAGGTCAATATACTAGGTGTGATTATCGAACAAGGTCTCAAATGGAAGGGTCAAGTTGATGCAATGTACAGAAAGTCCAACAACAATTTGTTCATGTTGAGGAAGTTGAAAGAAGCTGGACTAGCCGCTGATGAGCTTCTTACGGTATACAAAGGCTATATTCGCCCAGTGCTCGAATACGCAGCCCCTGTTTGGAATGCTGGCCTTACCCAGAGGCAGGTGAGGCTCACCTGCCTCAAGAAATTCCAGAAGCGTGTCTGTCACTGCATCCTCTCTAAGGATTATACATCTTATCCTGATGCTTTGGCCACTCTTCAAGTGGACTCGCTCCAAATGTGCCGCAAATTTGCAGAGAAGGCAAGCACTTCCCTGTGAGATTTTTGGGGTAGTTCCCTGTGTCCAAGTACAACTTGACAATGCAATTATGTCAAAGACCCAAATTTGGCTTTTTTAAATGCAAGACAAACAGGTTTTGTAATAGCCTCTTGCCCTACAGTATGTCACCAATTTTCGGAACACTTAATTTACTGTTTTACCTATTATTGTTATCTAATTCTGGTTTTTAATTTAAAGTTTTAAACATTCTTTGTCCATTTTTGTATCAAACCTTTTTATTGTAATGTTTTTAACGATTGTAAAATATGTCGCAATTCTGCGGTATGCTGCTATGATATTTTAAATAAACCATAATTTAAGAGATGTTAATTTTTGCATCGGGAATAAAGGTTACATATACATGTATTTATTTTTTTAACTTTACACCGATGTATGTTTCTATACTCGACACTTTCCCGAGTTCTGTGAAAAAAAATCCACAGGCAAATCACTCGGATGGAAAAAAACCCAAATTACATACACCATAATGTTGAAACAGTCGTCCGCTAAATAAATCATGTATGCCTGGTATTAACAATGAAAGGGCCTGAGGGGTGTACGATGCCTTGGAGAAAATTCTTTGAAAACCAAGACTTATCTCATTTTTCAGAAATGCTATCTTTGAGACTAGAATTACTCCCATGAGTTGGAACTAATGAATGATGGGCTCATGGACTTTACAACTCATACGAAACCCCTTGGCCCAGTAATTTTTGAGGATTTATACATGTGAGCATGGCTGCTATGAGGCATTGGGAAAACACCTGAGTTATGTACATTTTGTTTCTTTTTTAGTGCGTGTAGGTCTCCAATGAGCCTTTAAAAAAGGTCATATCCAATGCGTCAGAACAGACTATTTAGATTTCTATCACTATCAAAACAAATATGACCTTATACACTAATATTACGTGGTTCTAAATAAGCTAGGTACTTGAGTATGTCTTACTGCTTAACTAAGACTCCCGTCCTGGGAAACATCACACTTCCAGTTTTTTACATAATCTGTGTAGGTATATTGTCAAACATTCCATACAGAGTAGATTACAAGTTCAGTGTTTTTAGGGGAGTATAAGTACAAAAGATAGCACAATGCTAGTTAATGTAGCACTATAAACTTGGGTTCAGGTTTGCCCAAATAGTTCAATGTCAGAAATGTTGGCATTTATCTCTTTTCTAATTTATATTTTTGTCAAAAGGAACTTCTAAAAGGATTTCCAAGTCAACAAGAATGTCTGGAAGGCTTTCGAGCAAATCTACAATCCTTTCAGGCAGAAAGATGGGAGGAAAATTGGATAAAGACTGTACGTCCAACTTTGTATGTATAGTGAGTGATAATGAATAATAGTTGGTTTTAAAGAGGAAGGGCAGTGACCAATTCAATTTTGTGATGTACTCATTTTCCAATAGAAAGAGTCCTCATGTGAGCGGAAGAAAAATTACAAGTCTCTTACCTCACATAAAAATGGTGTAAATTGCCCTTGTATTTGATACCCTTCTGGAGCAAAATCTGTCCAAATCCAGAATATCTGATGACATAATTCTGAGAAAAATGGGTCTGAACATTTTGTATGGGGATGTTGTTCATAAAAGACTTTTTTCAGTGCGAAGTTTGAAACATGATGTCATTGGATTTCAACAACCAATGAATCTTTACATTCCAAGGAGGAGTTGATCGTCAGTCAAAATGTCAAATTCAAGGCTGTTTTTATTAGATGTTATTGAAAGTCAGGAATGAACCAAAACATCCCCGTACAAAAATGTACAGACCCATTTTTCTAAGAATGATTTCATCAGATGTTTTGGATGCTGACAAATTTTGCACTGGAAGAGTATCAAATACAATGACAATTTACACAATTTTAATGTGAGGTAAGAGACTTGTAATTCACATTAGGACTATATCTGTTGGAAAATGAGTACATCATTAAATTGATCATTTCCCTCCCTTCCTCTTTAAATCTATTTTGCATTACTGTGAAAACAACAAGAAAAGTTCTCTGTTTTGTCAGGGATTTTGTGTTCGTTAAGATACATGTCAGCCTTTTTCAATTTTGGCATTCAAAGTAATGGTATTTTGAGTTTGTTTGGTTTGGGGGTTGTTTTTTTTTTTTGGGGGGGGGCTCCAAATGTTGTTTACTCTACCTTACAGTATTTCAGACAGAGGTAGTTTTCTGGAAGAATGGCACCAGAATGAACTTTTTATAATCAGTGAGCTTTCATACTGAACTTATCAGTTTGTGTTTTTGTTAATTCCCAGTCCTATTACTATTTAATTAATATTAAAAGGAGTGAAATTGTTTCCTTCGGCAGCTGTATATATAGTCACTGTTTTCAGGAAGAGGCATTTCATTAAAAAAACGTACATTTGGGCAAATCAGTGTTTTTACACATTTTGGATGTTATCATTGACATCAACATTTTCTCAAGTTTCACATCATAAAATGTTATAGCTTGTAATTATACTAATTAGCACAAGGACATTATTACAAAATTTACAGTTTTGAGTTTCAGGAACAGCAAAATTTCTATTTGCCATTTTTTTTTTACATTGAAGTACATGGCACTGGCACAATGCCATAAATGAGTACTATGCATTTTGAGTTTTCACAAAGAGGCACTTTGTATGAACTATATGTAGATAAATTTGAGTTTTCACGAACAGGCACTTTGTCAGGTAAAATGTCAAAGTTTAATTTGCAAAAGGTCTCCAAAACAATGACTTAAAAAATGGCTGCAGGGGCTAATTGCCTTTGTGAAAACTGGACGATATATACCGCTGATGAAACTAGTGCGTTAACTACCATGCCAAGGGGAGCTAATATTATATTACTGTAATCCCTTATACCATTATATATTTGCATATTATAAAGGAAAATACATTGTGTTCTCTTTGAAAATCATTAAAGAGAGGACTAACTGACAATGCTTGGTTGACAGTATGTGTGTGTGAGCCTGTCTATCCTTGAAACTGAGGACTTTTTAATAAAAGTGATCCTGATGCTTTGACAGACAGATGATATCCTCTGGTTTGATTTTGTGTACAAAACCAATTGGGACGTTACTTAAAAACACTAAGTCCAAGCAAAGAGAGGAATAAGAGAAGTCCTTGATATACCAGGTCAACACATTAATAATAGTAATAATAATAAGATTCATAATAATGATGTTAATTATAATGACAATTTGGAGGGCTAATTATTCATCCTTACTCGCAGCTGATAAGCTGAATTGCGAAGGATGTGGCTGCACAATGTGTTCGAACTGCAGGCATGCAAAGGTACCCTTGACAGACAGCCATACAGACTCACACATAACCACGGAGCCATGCCTGAGATCAAAAGTTTTTTTTTTTTTTTTTTCGTTTGGTGAAAAGTAATTAATGAATGTATACATTGTATGCCATATTTCTGGTTGTAGTACAGTGCACATTTTTGTGATGTCTTTGTATTGAAATCCTTGATGTGCAGATTTTCTTCCCCAATATTGGCATTATCAATTTTAAAGGGTGTGTACAATATTGGTAAGATTGAAAATATGAATGTTCACAGAAGACCGATTTAGCTGAAACTTTCACAGGTTTGTTATTTCATGTACATGTTGGGTCACAAGTTGGGGTTAATTTAGTGGAAATCTTCATACACATTTAACTTAATTTTTCAGATAAGACAAATCAGACTTTTCTTTACAGCTACCAGAGTGCAGTGTATTAGGTAATAGTGTCTTCAGCTTCTATTAAAGAGCTACTTACTTGAAGGAGAAAAAAAGAAGTAAAATCTGCTGAAACTCATTTACAATTGATCACTGAATATGGATGTACATTTCACAAATTAAAGACAAAAATAAATTTGACCACAACTCAGAGTTGCTATGTTGAGCTGAGGTATTTTGTTGTGAGAACCCTGAAGAAGCATACAATACATTTATGGATAATTTTAATTATTTGTATGATAAAAACATTCCTTCAGTTCAACACATCCACAAAACCAAAACCAGCTTTAGTTCTTGTACCCCTTGGATTCTGCCTTCCCTCCTTGTCAATATTTGTCTAACCCAACCATTTTTCATAAAACCATATTTTGAATATAATTGTCAAATGTGTCTTAATCTACAAGACAGCATTAAAGATTATGGCTTTATGACATGTGATTCGGGAAATGTGAGTTTTTAAAGTTTGTACATCCTGTTTGAACCAGAAGGAATGGTTAAAGCGGGGTCATATCATTTTGAATAAAATGTCAAATGTGACATAAGCTACAAGATGGCACAATGATTATGACTTTATGACAGTGGATCTTTTTAATTTGAACTTTGTGTTTAAATTGGAAAGAAATTTTTTATTTGAGTAATGTTTTTGAATAAAATGTCAAATGTGTCATAAGCTACAAGGTGACTGTAAGTGGGTCAGGATACTTTTTGTATTTTAGAGCTTCCTGTTTACCAGAAGTAAATGTCGCAGTGGTATCACATTTCAAAATAAAATGTTACATGTGCTGTAAGCTCCGAGACAGCACAAAGATTATAACTTTATGACATGTGGTTCAGAAGATATGATTTTTGTTTATAAGCTACAATATGGAATAAGACTTTTCCCCATGCAATGCCTTCGAACAGAAACCATGAGTATTCAAAGATTTCATCTTTTGGTGTAGTTTTAAACGTTAATAGGGGGCGTTGTAGGAGGTAGTGACGCCTTAATTGCATACATTATAACATCAGAGAACACACAACAATGTTTAAAAATTGTCCCACATAGGGCACCGCGCCGCACAGGCCTAACTGTCGCGTGAGAAATCCATTAACTTTATGTTGGGCAAAAAATGCAGCGCAGTGTGGCAATATCTGACACATTGCAGTGATTGCAAAATACAGCAAGCGTCAAATTTGTCACTTGATCGTTAATTTTCATGGAAAAACATTGTACTTTTATTAGTTTTAATGGCCTGGAATAATTATTAGTAAAAGCATTTGTGGTTTAAAAAAGATTGATGTATTATCGGAAATTAAAATTAAACTTCTTTTGAAAAATTGTGTTATTTTGGCAACCAAATATTTACACTTTGAGAGCCATGTGTTTCGTACATGTACACATATATAAAACGTGCAATGAATGATGTGATGGTGACGTCACACAATGTTTTAGCCAAACAAAAACACATCTATATTACACTATCCCACAAGTATAATAAAAAAGTTTGATGATTGGATGTATGCTTTTTGTGATATGGTGGTCTCAAGATTGCCAAATTAAATATTCATGTCATTTTAACTAAGTCAATTATTTAATTATGATTGGGTAACAATATCTGAATATAACTTTATGACCTAAGCTTTGATATGGGTGGGCTCTTCTAGGAATAGTGCAAAATCTTCTACATAATCCAGGTCTGTGAAGAATGTGTCCCCGACTGTTATTCAGAAGTCTGCCTGACAGCGGTTTAGGACTAAAGCTGTGTTCGCATTGGATTAATGTTTTACCGAGACAGTGGTTAACATTACAAAAGGGGAAACTTACCAGCGTCCGCACTTGGATTAATGACGTGGGTAAACTAACCGACGCGATCGGTAAAGCTATACCGACTAACTTAAGACAAACACAAGAGGGCGCTATCGCAGTGACCTTTGACCGGGGTGCATGACAGTGAGTGCAACCGAGCTTCCGTCCGTGTAAACAATTGCGTGTGTACGACGTGTCACCACACGATCACGTGGCGCGGTGGGTAGATCGGGGGACCGGATGTGGCTTTTTACCGGGACGGCTTTTACCCTGATCGCGTTCGCACTGGACTTTTCGGCTCGGTTAAACTGACCTGGTCAATTTAACCGGGCAGACTAACTTGGTTAAACTACCCATTCGGGTCGGGTAAGTTACCTGATGGGAGGGAAACTTCCTGGGCTGTTCGCATTGGACTTAAAATGGTTAAGTTGCCCATTTGCTCGGTTAGTTTACCCAAATTAAGTCCAATGCGAACAGGGCTTATGTCGACAGCGCAGCAGAATAAAGTTGGGGCAAGGATGCAGCCCTGACAGACCCCTGATGAGTGGGGAAGGGGGTGATGTGTCATATCCGACATGTACAGTGGATGTGCTGCCCTTGTGCAGGTCCTGAATCAACTTGAGCAGAAGTGGAGGAACTGTCGCTTTCAGGGCCCCCCACAGAGCATCCCAATCCACGGAGTTGAAGGCGCCGTGATATCAACGTAGGCAACGTGGAGAGGTCTCTTGAATTCATGATGGAGTGTGACAGAAGTCAGAGGGCAAGCACAGGTTCCAACAGCTGACCCCTTGTGAAACCAGACTGGTTGGGTCGCTGGTGACAGGCAAGTAGGGGCTCCAAGCGGGAGAACAGAACATGGCTGAATACCTTTCTGGGAACAGACAATAGGCCTTTAGGCCTGCTTTAACTGCTGCACTGGTTTTGGTGTCCCTTTCCTTTGTACAGGGAGATGACAATGCCAATTGACAATTGGAATGATATCAGGTCCTGAGCTCCCTGATAGCACGACTTACTTCTGCCAAGGTGGGAGCATCTGAGGAGACATCCACAGCAGGAACTGCACCTGATGTCTGCAGATAGGCCCACAGGCAGGACGCAGCAGGGGGGCGACCATGCACTGCATCACAGCGCCCCCTGCCAGTGGGAAAGCACCTCCCGCAGGTGGCGCCACCAGTCTTAGTCACTGGGAAATGCCACATCCCCACCGGGGGAGGGGGGGGGAGGGTCTATGCCATGTTATTTAGTAATTCTGCTAGTGACCTTCCATGTGAAGTCAAGATGAATGATTTCATCATTAAACAAATTAACTGTGTAAATTTGGGTGATTATTTATTGACTGCGAGCTAACATGGACAAGTCATATCAATTATTTGTGTAAAACTGTTGCTCGGAACATTGATGTCATTATAAAAACAGGAGAAAACATTTCCCCTAGACCTGTTCTATTATCTCTACATTACATGATTGTATCTATCTTAATTATGGGATACTTGCATTAGGGAAAATTTAAATGGACCTCTCAGGCAGAAACAGGCAATTCATATACATGTAATTAATTTTTAATTTATTATAATAATGCACACACGGATCCCGTCTGTTAAACATAAAACTTTAAAACTCATGGACTATCAGCTTTGGGTGCCTCATGTGCCAATTTGCCAGGAACAATTTACCTTCGTCCAAACAGTATTTGTTATTGGAGCTTTGAAATTTGTTTTCACTTTACTCGTCAAGCCTGCAATTTCCGAGGTGAATATTCCTATGCCCATAAAACAGGTAAACATGAAGGACCCATGCTTTGAACTCAATCACTGGTAAACTTAAATCCTCAAAAAAAGATTTCTTCTTTTAAACAGGCCAGTGATTATGTTAATCTCCATTTGGTATGGTCACTGACTTTTCAAAGGTCGTCTTTTTTATTTCTTTTTCTAGGCTCAATGCACGTGCATGCTTTATATTCCACGAGCCAACCACACTTGTCCGGTACCAACATAAGGGACTAATATCACATTTTTGTTGCAAATAACCAAAAACTTACAATAAAGTATGATGGCCTTTTTTCCCACAAATATGATTGGTACTAGTTTTTGAAAGAATTCCACCCAAAAATCTGAAAGCTCTTAGCCTCTTCTGTATGACGTCACCAGAGGAAAATATACACATGCAAACAGCTGTTTAGATATAGCAACATATCTTTTTTAATTTATTAAAACATATAGCAGCCACAGTGCAAGTGTCAAAAATGGATGGATGAAATTTTGTGAGTTCATGTATTAGCACGGAGAGTTAATAATTGAGTAGTCCAAACTCAAACAGCCATTGCAATGTCTCTTAGCAAGTATGGCTGCCTGTCAACAAGGTTTCTCCTAACTCAAATGCTGCTGTACTCAAGAGACTAAATCTAATATCACATTTTTTTGCAAATAATTAAAAACTTACTATTAAAACTATGATAGACTTTCCAAACATTAGAGTACTACCAGTTTTCGAAAGATTGTTACCGTAAAATCTTAAACCTCATACATGTAGCCTCTTCAATATGACGTCACCTGAGGAAATATCACATGCCAACAGCTGTTTAGATAACCTTACCATAAAAAACTGCTTATTAAGCAGTCTGTAAGCAGTCTACTGCTTAACCATGGAGGTAGAAATTGCTTAACTAAGTAGTCCATTGGAATTATTAAGCAGTCTGTAAGCAGTTGGTGACAAAGACTGCTTAATAAGCAGTCCAAAAGTCCCCTAGTCATTCGAAGTCAAAGGCATTTTCATAGGCAGGTTTGAGCATTCATTTGATAATTAAGCAGTCAACGAAATCCACAACTTTTTTATGTAAGCAGTAGAAGGCTAATATTCTAAAGAGTTTGCAGACATGAAGGCTTATGGGGCCTTGCAAAGATAGTGTCCTGTACATGAAGGGTCAAGAAGTGTAAATTGAAACTGTCCATTGTGGTAAGTTGGAATTCTAACTGGCACTCATAAATTGAAAGTACAATGGCTACTGGAAGCACTGCTTGTGTTGGAGGTGTTGGTGTTTATGTTTTTATACCACAATGTAAAATCATTTGCAAGCAATGGAATAAGTTATACTCTATACTAAGTGGAAATTAAACGAGACATTAGAGAAACAAACACGGACGGAACACTATGACAGAACACGGACGATTGAACAGAATTATCAAGGATATAATAAATGGTAAACTGTTTTCTGTTTTGAACACAATGTATGACTTGATACAGTGTGTCTGCGAGTCAAAATCACTTTGTTTTTGTCAATGGTCTCGGAGAATGGAGATTATTTTCCTTTGATGATTGGAGAAGCCATGGATTTGTTTCTCATCAATGTGAAATGTAGTTGTAATGTTAAATCATCATGGAGGTACATTAATTATTGCTCGAATGGAGATGATCATTTTCATCAGATGCAACCGTTTTTGATTGATGGTGGCTCTGAGTTTGGAGGCAGCACAACTTCAAGTCAAGCTCAAACACACTAATTGCTCGGGGGAAGGTTGAAGAAGACGTGCTCCTTTTTTCACGTACAATAGATATTGTGTGACATGATTTAGCCAGAAAGATGTTATTTCAACTTCGATAGTTATTTGAATGTATCATTTCCTTCAAGTATCTGAAAATGGAAGCAAAGAATCAACACTACGGAAGCAGGGAATTCCGTGCATGTCAGTGTATTTCACAGGGAGTTTTTTCTGTGCATGTGCGAACTGCACGTTATTTTCTTCATTTGCACATTGGGCCCTCCCTGTTTAATATAGAGCTTCATTTAGACAGCCAACTGCTTAATAAGCCTTCATAGAAGTGGTCAACTGCTTAAATATAGAGCTTGAAGCAGCCTATCTACGACTGCTTAGCGTGAAATGTGGGAAGGCTTAGCGAATGACTATAGGGCTTCGAAGGCCTATTGAGCCTTCGAAGCCTTGTATAAAATGCATGAAGACAAAAAATTGCTTGTTAGACTGCCTATTAATGACTGCTTATTTGACTATTTATCGACTGCTTAGTGAAGGCATTCACTTTGGTGAGGGTAGTAACATTTTCTAAGCCTATGCCTGGAGAGTGAAAAATGGGTCATGCATACTCAAACAGCCATTGTATTGTCACTTGGCAACCATGGCTACCTGTCAAGGGTTTGTCCTTGTAAAAATTCTGCTGTACTTTTTACAAATAAAGTCATCAAAATACTGTTTTCAAAGTTTGAATATAAAAAAAATACAGTGAGCGAGGAAACCACTTTGTGCGCCATACATAACACAATAGAGAAATAAATGAACAACTCAGAAATAAATGAACAATTCAGAAATGTATTAATATTTTCGCAAATAAACCAACGGCAGAACTTCCTGCTGATTTGCTTGGAAAGTTAGTGGCACTTGTGGCTTTGACTTGCAAGGGGATATCCAGGGGTTACAGTCACGATGGCAGCTCTGACAGAATGACTGAATGTCGAAGCAGCAATTGGTAGCTGCTTTCTTTGACAGCGTTTCTCATTTTTTGTTCATCCTCTCAGCTGAGATCACTAGGAGTGGTTCCAGAGATGACTGTTCGCTTCCAGCTCTGCCTGTAGTGTTGCAGGCATCCTTGAAACGTAGGCATGGTCGTCCTATTGCTCTCTTCCCAGTTTATAGCTCACAGAGCATATGTCCTTTTAGTGAGACAGTCACATTAAGTTGTACCATTCAACCTCCATGGTTGTACTCGTCATGAGCTGCAGCATATACTTTAAAATTGATAGGACCACCGATCGTATTAACTGCCAATTTAAATTAGTCCATTGTGGTTCTGATAATGAGCAGTTGTGTTACGTTGACAATTGAGGTTCTGCATGCACCCCACCCCCCAACTTATCCAAACCTTTTATTTTGATATAGCTAAATAAGCCCATTTCTTGAACAAAATTATTTCAGGCTCTCAGCAAAAAATGTCGCCGAGAATTAAAAAAATCATATGTAATCAAAACTGTAAATCACTCCTAACAAATAATATCTCCCCTCTTGCTATTCTGATCTGGGCTACATTTAGCTATAGGTTAAATGAAATACATTCTTTGCACAATGCGCAGCGCACTTACACGTGCGTCTCCTGTCTGCCATTTTGGGAGTCAAAATGTGCACAAAAGGAATGGTACATGTGCTTACGCACCTCCGAACAATGCGCGTCTACCATTTCTGTCTTTTTGGGGAGTCCATTCCTTTTGTGCACGTTTTGACTCCAAAAATGGCGGACAGGAGACGCGCGTGTATGTGCGCTGCGCGTTGTACAATGGGTCTATACTAGACTCGTAGGTGTCAAAATGCGTGAGCCGTGTACGCATCGATGTAGGCGCATCGGTCTTTTTCAACCGATCGCTCTTTTTTATGGTGTTCTAAAGGAAAAATGGGAGTCGCGTCGTGCCGTCGCATCGCCTGTCGAGTCATGCCACTCGCCTGTCGCCCAGTTTTTCAATTGATTTGCACTGGTGGTTTTGACTTTCATCGTCCGTCGCGTCTGGCCACAGCCGTCACGTCGTGGTGTCGCGTCGTCCGTTGTGTCGCCTGTCGCGTCACCTGTCGTGTTGCCCATTCCCTTATCAGTTTTAAAAAAAAAATGTTCACTCGACACAGCGAAAAGCTGTGTAACTTAAAACATTTTAAAAGCTTTTTGAACATCTTGAATGCGTCCCTGTCCTATATCTGGTCCTTGCTCTGGTCCTTGCTCTATGGTTTTACTTTGCTTGTCCTTGAAAAACACTCTTTATTGTGCAAATTATTAGGACCCATTAAATGTTTTTGACAGTTTTTACATACTAAAACTTTATTTTATAGAATTTAAATTAGTGTCCCGTTTCCCCCAGTATTTAGAACACCATACTTTTTCAACCGATTGATGTTTTTCAACCGATCGCTGTTTTTCAACCGATCGCTCTTTTTTATTCGCTCATTTTTCATCGATCGATCAGTCGAAAGCACCGATCGATCGGTCAGTTTCAAGCACCGAACGGTTTCAAGCAACGATCGATCGGTTGAAGCACCAATGGATCAGTCGAAAGCACCTATCGATCGATGGAAAAGATCGATCGATCGATGGAAAAGATCAATCGATGTGTTGATCGGATTATATGCCTCTTTGGCGTTCCATAAAACCCTTGGTGTGTTTTTAAAAAATGACCGGGAAATGACAAAATAATGGCAGCAACAGTCCCAGTCCTGACGTCTACGTCAGCTAATCCGTAATTTGCGTGGCAGATCCGCGATCTCAGACTTGAAATCAAGTCTAGATCGGGACTGGCTCGCCGGCTGTTTGTTGTGTGTGTAGACTAGAAAATGTGCTTGGCGGAACCAACCAGGAAGAAGGTTACCACAATGCTGTATCGGATCTCGGTGAGTTTCTGTCCGAATTTTTTAACTTTCAAGCGATTTTTTTTGAGCTTTTGATTATTTGGCGAAAAAAATGCTGCATCCAGTGGTCGCTCTCATGCTTGCAGCTAGCTCACCTGTCTTTGATTTGATGAATGATGTACATCTGTACCATCGAGGAAGTTTAGACCCACTATACTAGTACTACATGTAGGCTAGTACAAGTAGTAACCATTAACTGGGGCGCTGTACTCGTTTTTTCGAAATTTTGACATCTGCGGTCGACCGGCCGCAGATGTCAAAATTCATGTACGATGTAGTCCCACTTGTGTGGGATTCAGCTTGGCCACACAAGTGGGGCTAGTTTAGCCCCATGAATAGGGCCAATCCACTCACTCCGTATCCATTGGATAGGTTTAGGGTTAGTGAGTGCGAGTGGATTGGCCCTATTCATGGGGCTAGTTATGACATACAATTTGTATAGCCCCATTAATACTTTTATTACTAATGCCAATACTCTGGACTTCCAGAGTGGAACTATAAATGGGGCTAACATGTGTACTTCTAGAAACTAACTTAAAGCCTAAGGCTCCCCCGTACTTCTAGAAACTTCTTCAAAATAATAGAGAAAGGATTTCAACATTCAATTGTTTAAATTATGTATCCTCCCCTGTCCGGTTTTCGATGTAGTATGCCTTTTTCTTTGAATTGAAAAAAAATAAAAATATTCCATAATCAACTGATGCCCTAATTACCTTCCTTTGTTTATAAGAAATATGCAAACATATATTAAAACGTGATGGACATTGAAACTTTCACACCACGCACCGATCTTCGATGACTTCAATAGCGTCCCATTTGTTTTGAGTTTGACCTGTTTTCGATGCAAACAAGAAAGTATGGTGTCCGGGTGAAGCCATACGTGGAAGAAACATCTGCAGTGACTACAAGTGTTCTGTGAGACTTAGTGTATGACTCTATAGCCAGCAGTTTTCTTCATTTTATTCAACATATTTTTTATTTAGTTTTAAAAATAACCATGGTATTTTTCAAAAACTTAAAAAAAAAAAAAAAAAAATTAATAATTCTTGGCTTTGAAATCTTATTTTTATTTAGTTTTGTGTCTTTTTATGTTTCTTAACATTTATAATCAAGCATATAAATAAACAGTGATAATCGAATCACAAAGCTGATGTTTAAATTTTTATATTAATAACAAAAATGATAGAGTGTTAAAAAAAATAATTATCCAGACTATTAGAAAATGATATAAGGCACGTGGCTTCTTTAAGCCTCTGTATTTTTTCCCCCAGAATGCTCAGCAGAATGTTCAGTCACATGATTTGATCATCGTGAATTGTGAATTGAAAAAGTGTTTGATGAAACTTTTTCGGTGGGGAATTTTTTTTTACCTTTTTGTACCTTGCAGAAATGCCTAAAATACCACAACTTTTTGCATATAATTTACAAGTGCAACTACCCAGTGGAGCCTTACATGTTTCTAAGTTTTGGTCAAATGAGAGGAGACTCTTTGCTTGGCAAGTCAAACCACAAAAATTGAATCTAGGGACTGTTTACATCGCGCACAGAGAGGTCAAAGATTTGCCTCGATTTCAGGGACGCCCTGAATACAGGGCGTCCTACGATACATGTACGTTACTTATCTAAAATTAATTAACCAGGCACTTGACCCTTTAAGCGTTTTATTGAAGAACAGGTGCCGAGATTGCTTGGTGCGGAATGGTGCCGAGTTTGTTAGTACTATAAAATTGTTCGAACGGTGCCGACATTCTTGGTGCCGAGTTTGCAAAGTGCTGAGTTTGTGGGTGCCGGTAGGTCCTACTACTGTACTACTACTAGTACTACTAGCTACTAATTCTATATGTATGACTACAGATGTCAATTTTTGGGGGGTATCGTAGGAGCTCCTGTATACGCGCAATCCCAAAATCGTGGCATTATCTTCTTCGTCACTACGCGCGATGTAAAAACAACCCCTAGATACAAAGTTAGATTTTCTACTTGCCAAACATTGTGTCTCCTTTCCGTTGACCAAAACTTAGAGACAGGTAAGGCTCCGCAGGTAAGTTTTACTTGTAATGCAAAAAGTTGTGATATTTAGGCCTTTCTACAAGTACAAGCAAGGTACAAAAATATGTGTCCTTTCTTCTCCAGGGCCATTAATATTTTTTGTGCCCACCCAAAAAAGTTTAAACGAACACTATTTCAATTCACAATTCACGATGATCAAATCACGTGACTCAACTTTCAGCTGAGAATTCTAGAAACAAAATACAGAGACCTAGTGTGCCTAAATAATTTTTTTAAATTAGTGTAACCCTTATGATATTGGGAGGGATGAATAAACATACAGTGAAGACCAAAGGCCTATTTTATATAATGGTTATTAATGTGGCTGTAGGACATCTGTACAAATTTTCACCTTTTGTTGTGTTTGGTTTTTCCCCTTCTTTTTTAAAATCAAATAATCCCCCCCCCCCAAAAAAACCCCACAAAAAACAAAAAACAAAACGGCAGATATGTTTGCTGGTTTATTTAAATTTTGCTTTATTAAAGTTCATAGAAAATGAAATTAAATACAAAGTTATTAATTATTATTAAAGGCCTCACAACACCAAACTTTGAAATTTGACATTTTTGTTCAACCCCGCAGAACATACATAGTGCACAACGGATAAAGGCAGCATCTTGAAATTGATGACACTAACAAGTGCTGTGTTCCACCATGATCACTGATACCACTCCAAATATAAAATTTGTTAGGCCTAAATGATTAAAATTCAAACTTAAAGCAATCAGCTTGTAGATTCAATTATCACTGTTTATGTTGATGTTTTATTAAATAATAAGAAACATAAAAAGACCCAACAAAAAATTAATAATCGGAGTTGAAAGCCAAGAATCATTTGCATACCCGGTACATTTCATTTTTCTTTCTTTTTCAGAACAGATGGTAGTTTTCAAAAGTAAAGACAACTGCAGGCTATAGAGCCATACAGAGTCTCACATAACTATTGTACTATGTAATAATAATAATAATAAAACAGCATTTATATAGCGCATTGTGAATCGAAGATCCCTCGATGCGCTTCACAATTTAAAAGGTACAAAAATACAATCAAAACAATCAGTAATAAAATACCAGACCAGCTGAATAAATATATATTACCAGTTAAAACATCAATAAAATACAAGTAAGATACATAGTGGAAATGAAAAGTATCTAGCTTGCAGGCAACAACCATGCAGAAACACAGTTCCTCCCATAAGGAAGCGGCGGCCCCAAAACAACCAGGACCCGAGTGAGCCGACCCGAAAAGAGCATACACCGCTCGTCCTCCCCAGAAGACGAACAGAGCATACAAATGAAATGTCGAGTCAACCCAACCAAACCCCAGCCCCATCAGAACCACCACCCCCCACAAAAGAGACCTCCCCCGCACAGCCGTCACCTACAAACCAGTCACCTCTAAGGATATTATTATAAATTAAAAAGGTAAGTCTTCAATGATGACTTGAACGACTCGACCGACTCAGAAAGTTTCAAGTACATAGGTAAAACATTCCATAGTATTGGAGCTGCAGCTTCGAAGGATCTACTACCATAGGTTGTAGATATCTTCGCTGGGGTGAGTAAGTGTTTGCTACCAGACCGAAGCGAGCGTGTGGGCTTGTACTCTGAAATTAAGTCGACAATGTAATCCGGTGCAAGCCCATGTACTGCCTTGTAAGTGATCAATAAGATTTTGTACATTATACGTTTCCGTACTGGCAGCCAATGCAGCTGATGCAGTACGGGTGTTATATGTTCGCTCTTTCTAACACGAGCTACCATCCTGGCTGCAGTATTTTGTACACGTTGTAGCTTAGCAATTTCATAGTCTGGTAAACCATACAAAATACTGCAGACGTTTATTCCATGTATGGCTTCACTGGGACACTGTACTTTGTATTTTGCCTTGAAAACAGGTTAAACTCCAAACAAATGGGATGGTATTGAAGACATCAAATCCTTGCGTGGTGTGAAATTTACAGCGTCTATCCAGTTTTAATAGATGTTTGCATACTTCTAATAAACAAAGGAAGGTAATGAGGGCATCAGTTGATACATTGCATCAGTTTATTTTTTTCAATTCATAGAAAAAGGTATGGTACCTTGAAAACAGGATATTGGAGGATACAACTGTAGAATTCAGGTACACGTAGACAGTACACTGTGGAGTCGGAGTCACAGTCACGTACATGGTGTACGTTAGTACAGTTTTCCCTCTCAGCAGTGGGTTTCTCTCTGTTGCTTATTATTTTATAAATATTTTGCAACCTAGGGGGCACTCTCGCGCGTAATTGACTACCGGCAGTGGCAGAAGAAAGATGCGCCGTAATACACATGATCCCGTTGGAGGATGACACCACAAAGGGAAAGATAGTCCGAATTCCCCTATAATTATTAACATTGACACCCCATATAATTATTATCTCCGTAGTGAACATGACCCCATTAGAGGATGAATTCAAAAGGGGAAATATAGCCTGAATTCCATATAGATATTAATATTGCCCTAATACACATGACCCCATTATAGATGATCTTTTCAAGAAGCCTGAATTCCATAATAAATAATTATTAATACTTCCGTAATACACATGACCCTGTTGGATGCTGATATCACAAAGGGAAAGATAGTCCGAATTCCCATTTATTAATATTGACGCCCCATATAATTATTATCGTCGTAATACACGTGACCCCCATTAAAGGATGATTTCAAAAAGGGAAAGATAGCCTGAATTCCATAATTATTAATATTGCTGCACACTCTCCGCGTCTCCTCACCTCCAGCTTGCCATGTATTCACATCATGCCTCCAGTCTGCGCTGGCATGCTACGCCTTCCCAATAAAAACGATCTCCCGCGATCACTGCCCACACTCTACGTTTCCACGTCTCCTCGCCTCTAGCTTCCCATGTCTTCCTGATCGCATCATGCCTTCACGCGCTGCACTGGCATGCCATGCCTTCCCAATAAAAAGGATCTCCCGCGATCACTACCCACACTCTCCGTCTCCGCATCTCCTCGCCTCCAGCTTGCCATGTACACATCATGCCCTCACGCGCTGCACCATTTTTTGCAACATCATAACATAGTACAAAGCCCACAACATTTCTAATATCATTACCTCAAAGCCTTGGGTGTCAAGTACAAATCAGTCTATAAACTTAGTGGAAAGACTATTAACTCACATAGAACTAATAGCACCAAGATCAAGAAATGACACAGAAAAATGTAATGCGACTGACCATGGAATTGCCCACTACATTGTACCTTCCCAAATTGTGTTCAAATGTTAAAAATGCATAGTAGTTGATTCAAATTCATATCACCTTCTGAAAATGATTTTTTCCCAATAAATGTTGCTCCAGACATGATTGATTGATTGACTGATTGATTGATTTTTTGAATTCATTCGGATAAAATACAACAAGAACATGGCAAAAATACACAATATCAGGAGGTTAAAACAATAAAATAAAATAATCCAAAAAAGAAAACAAGAAAGAAAAACTACAAAAAAGCCAATAACTTGGACTTATTACCATTGGGGTCCTTACAGAAAAAAAAACACAAAAAAGAAAAAACAAAAACAGAGAGACCTAGCCTAGAGTATGAAGGCGAATCGTGGAAAACAAAGCAAGAGAAGATAAGAAAATAATTAAGAAATTAATTAAGCACCGATTAAATATGGAATCAAGAAGCGCCCAAAATATGCTTCCTTAGAAATGGCTTTTGTGGCAAGGTGGCATTTGACAAGTTTTTGTTAAATTGATACCTGTAGACTAGTTGAACTTTTAATATTAGCGGGTAAATTGTTCCATATATATTCTCTTATGGCTGTAGCAAAAAAAGTACTGGATTGAACTGGTTGAGACTGGGACTACAAAATTCAGATCACTGGTCCTATTAATGTACTGTCGACAATCAGAAACTTTAAAGTTGTCAAAAAGACAATCAGGAGTGGCATTAAGAGTTATTCTGTATGATTGAACTTTGGTTGAGAGACTCTATCTTTTTTTAACATTTAGGAAGCCCATGTTGTCGAGTTCTTTTTTACCTATGTGGGTCCCTTGAGTCTTTGTCCAGAATCAATCTTAACCATTTTATTTTGCATAAAAATTAAGTTTGTTTTTGAGATGAACTGAGAGTGCAGAGAACCAAGAAGAGCATAAATAGTCAAAGTAACACTGTGCTGAACATAATGTTTTATGAGATTTAGTGTTAAGAAAATGAGCCTGTCTATAAAAATAAAGGAATTTACCTATCCCCAGTTTTCTTGATAATGGAGTTGGCAAAAGAAACCCCTATGTTTTTCACGGACATAGCTGATTCAATTTGTTTACCTTCACACAAGACTCAGAAGTCATCTGCCTTCTTAATTTTGTTTATATGAACTAAAAAAGGATAGACACAGTTTTGGCTAAATGTAAGGACAATTTGTTGTCAATAAGCCACCTTCTACACGAATCCAATTGAGCACTAAGTATCTCAGCAACAGCAGCAGGGTCTTTGTTAGAGACCAGGCGGGCACTGTCATCAGCATACACAAAGGAACAGTTTACACTTTAACACAGTATAGCTGGGCATGTCATTTATGTAGCACAAAAACGACAATGGCCCCAGTATACTCCCCTGCGGAGAAAACCACATGTCAAAGTCAGTGGTTCAGCTTGGACTTTGTTGACATTGACAAACTGTTGTCTGTTGCTAAGATATGATTTAAACCAGTCTACGGAACAAATGCCCATGGTCTTAAGTTTTTTACACAAAATAACATGATCAACAGTATCAAAAGCTTTTTGGAGATCAAGCAAAACCATTCCTGTGTAATTACCTTGAGACATTTGATCACGGATGTGATCAGTTTTAAAATGAAAAAGACAGGTGTCAGTAGAAAATGTGCCTCTAAACCCCGATTGAAAATTGTACAAAATATTGTTTTTCACAAGATAATCCTCAACCTGAACATAAACAGCCTTTTCAAGCAATTTGGAAACCACACAAAGAATGCTATTGGTCTGTAGTTGCTTACTTCTGTTTTACTGTCCCTTTTAAACAATGGCTGAACCCTGGCGTATTTAAAATCGTCGGGAACAGCCCCAAAAAGAATGGAGAGGTTTATTATGCGAGTGATAGTTTTGTTTTAGTTCACTGGCCCCGTCTCTCAGAAATCTGGCTGGGTTGTTGTCCGGATCAGTGCTTTTGTCTTCAGCTCATCAAAGACAAAGTATTCTCGAAAAGGTAACTCCCTTTGCAGTGTAATGGTTTTTGAAGATCTCAACTGTTAGTGCCAGTAAGAGGTTTGGTAGCCAATTTAGAAGTGACAGTAGTAAAAAAAAGCTGTTGGTCGGCAACTTTAGAAGAATTAAAACAAGGATCACCATCAATAGTGAGGATAACTTTGGACTGAGCCCTGGGTGTAGCTGTAATCCAAGAGATTTCAGTTGTTGCCACAGCTTTTTAGGGTGATTTTTGTTTTCATAAATTTTGGTAGGCCTTATAAAATATTTAGCTTTAGCTCGCCTAATATCGCTGTGCACTTTATTTCTGATTTTGAATAAATTCCGGTACAAGAGCACGTCAGCAGTAATTTTTCTTTAATTTATACAAAAGACTGTCTCGTTGTCTAATAATATCCAGGATCTCAGCATTCATCCAGGGCTCAGTTCTACCCTTAAGACGAATTTCTTTGATAAGAGCAATACGTTCCAAAATATTAATAAACAGACACTTAAGGTTATTCCTATGTAGCTAAATTGGCATCATTACAATTAAAGACCTCTGACCAAGCTGTGCCAGCCAAGTCAGTCAGACGTTTTGAGGGATTGTAGACGTAAATATCTAATTTTGACAACATTGTGACAATTTACTTGGCCTCGATTTACCTTGCGGATACAGTAAATGATGAGATGATCACTCGGGCCAATATTCACTGCTTTATCACTCGGGCCATTATTCACTGCTTTAAATTGACTGATCTTGTCGGTAGGGTTTGTTACAATCTAATATGGTAGATGAGGAACTAGTTTATACCCGAGTTGGAGTGTCAATTAGTTGTTTGCAATTGAACAAGTTTAAAATCAGTTCTTAACTTTGTAAAAAGACTAGAGTTCTTATTTTAAAAAATCAACATTAAGATCCCCCAAAAGCATTAGTCATGTTAGTTCACTGTCGGAGCAAATATGTGATAAAGTAGTCTCCAACTGATCAAAAAAGACGTGATCACCAGGTGGACGATAGCAGATTCCAGTTATTATTGGTTAAGTTTTGGGGAGCAGAAGTTCAAACCAATTGTGCATTCCAATTGAGTGTTGCATAGATCAGGTCTTGGATTGAAAGCTAAGTCGTTCCTAATGAAGACACATGTACATGTACTGCACCCCACCACTGTTTGTGGATCTGTCTTCTCGTATGATGGAGTAGTCTTTGATCTGGATCTCTTCGTCTGGGAACAGAACTATCAAGCCAGGACTCTGAAATACCGATAACAGCGGCTTTAGATTCAGCAGCTAAATGTCTCAGTTCAGAGATTTTGGGTATTAAAGATCTGATATTGATATGAATAAAATGAAGACCTTTTTGTTGTCAGCAGTCAAAGTGAAACTATTCCATGCTAGGGAGGGAGTTGGAGGGAAAGTGGTTACATGTAGTTCTTTCTCATCATTGCAGACAGCATGGTCGTCTGTCTGCCATGTCGGGCAAAAATAACTTTGGGAGATCATCAAAAGTGCATTTGTTACAAATATAACTGAATGCAGTACTTGCTGCAACAAGCTTGTCATAGTCAGAAGCACACAGGAAACCAGTACGCCTGCTGTGGACCCAGTTCTCACACGAATCGCAGCTGATTGTTTGACTTCAGCTGGTAGTTCACCAATCTCAAAATGCAGAAATAAATTGATATTTTGTTTTACATTGGCGAGCAGATTGTGTGGGTTCAGTATTAGGGTTGATGTCCTTACTGAGCAATATGAAAAGTAAGCCGAACCGAGTTGAGTAGTTGTTTTCTGATCCTCCATGTCTGTTACTACATGTAGCGATAGATCTCATTGAAGATTCAAAGAGCTCGTCTGGACTTCAAGTTCAATGGCTGGAAAAGGCTGGAAAAAGAACTGCAATTTGGTGTTTACCTGAGTTGGATGACATAAAGCTTGGTTTGTCGGTGCCCAGGAAATATTCAGCAAAGTTCTTGATGAGGACTGTTTCATTTACAGAGAGGATGAGTTGTAAGTGATGTTGTACGCTTCGATGAACGGACAGCAAAATGAATTTCAATAGTAAAGTATTGTTAGTGGCCGCCATCTTCGAGAGTCAATCCGAACAGTCAGTAACTTGGAGACATCAAACTAATGAGAATGAAAAAACAAAAAACTATAAAAAACCCAAAAC
Source organism: Leptasterias polaris (assembly GCA_037783415.1). Lineage (NCBI taxonomy): Eukaryota > Metazoa > Echinodermata > Asteroidea > Forcipulatida > Asteriidae > Leptasterias > Leptasterias polaris. Next base: position 4,570,567 of record JAZGTN010000050.1, on the reverse strand, counting down.
AATTCCTAACTACCTACGTATCGTGTACGCCCTTAACTCCACACTAGAGAAAGAGTTCCCAGGGATGTTGGTAGGGTTGAAAAGCTCTTTAAATTCTTTGTGATGAAGCCTGAAAAAACAAAAATGAAAGGTAAAATCAGTAATGTCGCCCGCTTGCATCTTTTGCATTCTACAAGAATCGGGAAAATATGGAACTATCTCAATATGGCATCAACTGAACACCTGTTCCATGCTTTTGTGACGTCTCACTTGGACTGCTGCAATAGCTTTCTCTATGGACTTCCAGCCCGCGACCTTGGGAGGTTACAGCTAAACCAAAACGCTGCTGCAAGATTGTTATGAAAATGAAGCATCGCGACCGCCATATGAAATCTGTTCTCCCCAATTTGCACTGGCTTATGATCAGCGACAGGGTCATTTTCAAGATCGCGCTTCTCACATACAAAGCCCTCAACGATCAAGGGCCAATCTACATGTACATCACTGAACTTTTGTCGCTCTACTCACCACCTACATGTAGGTTGCTACGCTCTGCACCTCTTGCCCTACATGGTACTTGATCCTCCAAAGAAAACTAACACCTTTTTCCATGGACATTGCGCCTTTGCATTCGCAGCACCTTTCATTTGGAACAAATTGCCTTTAGACATGTTTAGATATCAGGACTGTCCCCACTGTCAATGTGTTCAAGCGTTGCCTGAAGACTTTTTAACAATGATACTTTGTAAATATTTCTTTTGGACCCTATTTCAACATATTTGTGTGTTTTTATCATGGACACAATAGCGGAATGCTGATCTTCCTACCATAATTTTGCCTCTTCACTGATGGTTTCCCTGTGCTTTTTTTACATTATTTTGGTGTGTTCTTTGATGCATTCTGTTGGTTTTTACAACATTTTTTTATTTATTTATTAAACTTAATTTAAGAAAAATTGTGATATTTAATGTCAAGTGCAATCTCATGCTGCTTGGTTTTAAGCTTTCTACACTCACTTTCATGTCTTTGGTACTTGCCAAATGTTGTTCTTGCCACACTGTGAAGCATGAGTTTGTACTATGTACCTTCTCTTTTTGACTTGGCTTGTACATGTAATCTGTACTTTTATCACTGTAAATTATTGCTGTTTTGTTGTTTTCGTGTTTGTATGCTTTTAGACTCCTTTTTAATTGTAAAGCGCTCAGAAACTGGTTTGATATTGGGCGCTGTATATCCTGCTTATTATTATTATTAAACCAATCATCAAAGTCAAATAATCAAACAATCAAGTCAATAAAATCAACTCAAACTGCCATGGAATATTGAAGGAATCTTAATGTCTCGATTTTAATCTGTAATGTATTATTAAAAAATCTGTAATAATCAAGTAGGCCTACATGTATTTCATGTACTTGATACATGTAACAAGAAAGGGACTTTCCCTAAAATCTACCAGGAAATTCCCTATTTGTGTTTGAGAATGGACAGTTTATAAGCCTATTATGCTTGTGCACTACAAAAAGAAGAAGACTGCTTGGAGCAGAATCATATGTACTGATAGTGATAATGAAGAAATAATTCATCATGGCCGGACCTTGTTCTATGATAAGGACATTGTTGATTTTCAAGCTTGACAGTTGACACACCACATATTTGTATTTATTCTATTTCCTAGCAGACTCACGCTAACTTCCGCATTAAACCGGAATTCAAGGTCAAATTGGGTCACATTTTGTGTAGCGCGTGTTGAGTTTATTAAGACCTTTCAGATGATGTATGCCAAAATGTATTTGTACATGTAACTGTGCAGTGTACATTTAAACTAAGCTAAACGTTCAGTGTACATGTAGATGTACAGGTTCAGTTATAGACTTGATTTCAAGTCTGAGATCTTTGTCATTTCTCTGCCTTGGCCACTCAAAACTCTTCCCGCGTATTAGCTATCGCACGCTCTAACTCGCGATCTCAATATTGGGGTAGACCGTTAGTCCACAAGAGAGCATTATTTTAGGCAATACTGTATTGGCTATCCGGTAGACCAAAAACGACGATCACAGACTTGGAACCAAGTCTAGTTCAGCGTATGTGTCCTTGTGTTATTACACTATCAGGCGTCGTCAATGTAGGTCAACTTAAACGTGCGCTTTATCGTCCTTTTTCTACCAGATGTAAAGGTCAAAATGTTGTCATTTCTGTGCAAAAGTTTGAGCAGGCTTAACATTCTACAACCTGATAAAAAATTATGCTGAAATGATAAGTAGTTTTAAAGATATGAATAAGACAAGATATTATGAAATTTACAATTTCCGATTTGAATCGGAAGTCAAGGTCAAATGGTGTTATGTTATGTCATCATAACATCATCAAGTGTGTTTTGTCTTGATATTAAGGTTCAGTTGTCTGATGAGTTTCAATGCTCAACTCAATTTCAATCTTGAGTTATGCTGTAGATAACCCTGAAAAATGTTTTTTTAAAGAAAAACACAAAGGCAAACTTTGGCCTTCTGGTACGACCAGAAGTAAAGGTCATACAAATTTGTTTACTTTTCAAATGTTGCCCCACTCTTGAACTTTCATATGCCCAAATATGAACATCATACATGTAGCTTTCAAATTCAATGAAATACAGTGAGCAGCAAATGAACATTTTCAACTTTAAAAAACATTGTAATTCGACACCTGATGACGTCTTCATATTGAGGTTAAATTGTCTGATGAGTTTCAAGGTTCAGTTTCATTCTCGAGTTATGCTGCTGATAAGAGTTGCATTGAAGAAGAAGAAGATGGAGAAGAAAAACAACAAACAGAACAATATCAAGAGGTGTTCGTGCATGTATTGCACGAACACCTATTTAACAAACAAAAAAAGTTTGATTTGAGTTTCATCTGTCATGTAACCTTCATCCTAAGTTGAAGGTTACATGTAAATTTACAAAGCCAGCACATAAAAAGTGTTAGAAACAATCATGACAATAAGCAGTCACAATAAACAAGTTCTTGTATAAATGTACGTAATGTGTTAAAGAAATGAGTGCAAACATAACCTTGTAAGTATAGAGACAACAATGGAATCCCCACCAAACAAAAATATTAAAGGACAAATTTCATCCTCCATCCTCAAATCTTTCATGTTAAATTTTAAAAGCTGTTAAACTTGTTTGGTACATGTATAGCAGAATGTTGTTTATTTAGTGTTTCGTTATTTCAGTGTCAGCTAATTTATAGTGATTTATTTCACACCCCAAAAAATGGACCTTAGCTTACTGCATTAGGCTTTGAAATGCTTTCACACTAAAAACTTTTGTTTACATTGTACTGTGTTTTCCTGTTTACAAGACGTGGCTTATCCGACTTTCAAAGTCCCCTAAAATACACCAACACAATGACCCCTTACGTGCTGATGTACGAACAGTGAAGTGAGAAGTCTTGTTGCGTCTTATACAGCAGTGTGCCTTACACATTAACACTTGAATCTTGTTTAGGTGATTTTGGGGTACTACATGTATGCCTAATACATTTATGCTGAGCGCCTTATGCAGGAAATTATGGTTAAATGTTCATTTACCATGCTTTTTGAAAACTTCATGTTGACTGCATTCTTCCAGTAGGTGAGCAGTGCCCTGTATTTTGAATCCCACAAATTGACAACTTATATTGTAAACTTTTTCTTTGCAGTGAAATTTTACATGGAACTATTAAGAATGGATCAGGCTGACACTGATAATGTGCATGAGTTAGAAAGTAATTGGGAGGCTCTATGCAATCAGATTCATGTCAGACGTCTTCTAGATCAAATGCGGAGCCATGGTGTTTTCTCCAAAGATGAATATGAGGAGATAATGAATGACACACTGAATCCAACTTCTGTCAGAAAAGCAAGTAAGCCCTTTTATTAGCTGTTCAAGCAACCAAGCAAGCTTGAACAGCTATTGTTTTCGTTAACGTTTTTTTCTCTATTTATTATTTTTATTATAATTATTATTATATGGGATTTGAGGCATTGCATGGTGAGGTATCAATGTATATTTGGTTTGCGGTAATAACATATATATATGTATATCTACTTGCTAGGTAGATTTTGTTCTTTGAGGACTTGTCTTGCTATTTATTCTACTGCCGCGGAGGTGAGTTCTTAATTGGTCTCAATGTTTCAACTAGCTTGCTCTAGTCATCGTCAGGAGACTGAAGAGTGTATATAAGACACGTTGGTCTATTTATAGGGGTTCAGAGGTTTCAGTGTAGAGTCAGTCACTGCTCTGATTGGTTCTTCTGAAAGGAGAACTGCTGTTGGATGGCCCAGGGCTATTGTGAGTGTTGCCCATTGTGTGAGAGTGCCCTGTGTAGTGGGGCGTGTCAGTAGACTGTGGGATGCCAGTGGAGTAGGGTGGTAGGATAGTATGCCAAATGTTACTAATGAAATAACCGATATCTTGTGGCACAGTATTGTGCTTGTGTATTTCAATAGCTTCCCTGATGGGACGTGTATACCAATGTCTCTCAGGAGCTATGATTTGAGCCTGATCCCAATCTATGACATGGTCTAGATCGGCAGTGTTTGACAATGGCAGATTTGTCATATTCCCCTCTGCGGCCATGGGCCTTGTGTTCTTTCGGCCTAGTGGTAAGGTCTCTACCAGTCTCACCAATATACATGTACACTTTGCCACAAGAGCAAGGAATTCAGTAAACTCCTGCTTGTCTTTGTGGGTGTGCAGCTTCGGTTCCAACTTGTTGCGAGTTCGGTAGTACATGTAGACCTTGATATCCGCTTCACGGAGGATACGCTGTATCTTATGTGAAGTGTGATCAACGTACGGGAGGACCGCAATGGGCATAATAGAGGGCGCTGCTCTTTCTTCGTCTGTTTTTACGTGTTTTTTTTCGTGTTTTTTTTCGTAAAGTGACTGTATTTTGGTTATTTTTATGAGTGTGAAGCAGTATCATGATCTCAAGGACAATGTTGTTGTGGAAGGTGATCCTGGTCGCACTTATTATTGGTAATTTTTGCCATGTATTTTCTCAACACGATATAAATTTGGTGTACGAACAGCATTTGCCTTTTGTACACACCCGGGACGCTTTGCTGAAACTGAGACCGCCGTGCCCACCTGTGTCAACGTTCCTTCTCAAGCTACATGTAGTGCCACTCGTAGGAAAAGAGGAAGGAAAGGTGGCATTCGTGTCAAACTTCGGAGACGCAAGTTCAACCCACCCTTACCTACCATTATGACAGGTAATTCACAAAGCTTGAGGAAAAAAATGGACGAACTAAGGGCATGTACAAAGTATCGTTATGAATATCGGATAGTTGTCTCATTTGTTTCAGCGAGACAAGATTTAAGGAAACGGATACAACTCATGATACACATACATGTATTGATGGTTTCTTCTGTGAACGTACATGTATGGATCGCACTTCTGAGTCAGGCAAATCAATAGGGGGTGGCATTTGCATTTATGTCATTGAAAACTGGTGTACAAACATTATATGCATTAAACAACGTTTTTGCTCTCCTGATGTTGAGCTTCTGACTGTGAGTCTACGACCCCATTATTTACCGCATGAATTCAACAACATTTTTGTTACAATAGTTACATTTGTCCCACAGCAGACTTGGACATAGCCTCTTCAAAAATTGCTCAGGTTGTCAATGAAAGTGAAACTCAAAGATGCAGTGAAATTAATTCTTGGGGACTTCAATAAATGTGATCTGGGGACAACCCTTCCTCATTACTGCCAATACATTAACATTCCTACACGTAACCATCGTACTTTAGACAAATGCTACGGGAATGTCAAAAATTCCTACGCATCACAGGGCAAAGAAGGACTCGGTCGCTCTGATCACGATATTGTCCATCTGTTAGCAGTATATAAACAAAAACTCAAACAACAAAAACCTGTTATTAGAAAAAAAGGAAATGTACACGAGAAAGCACAGAAATGCTCAAAGCCTGCTTCGACTACACTGACTGGGATGTTCTGACCGCAACAAATACAATCGATGATGTCGTGGACGTTGTTAGTGCAGAGGATCAAGATAAGATATAATTAGATCTCAATAGGAGTGTCAATCATTCTCCCAGGAAACGTCTGGATAGTGTCTGGTGTAAAGAAAAGGACCGCCAGATTTTGTTTTCTTACTGCTGGCTTCGTTTTAGGTGGAAAAGTTTGTTTTTCTTAATCATTGACAACTGGGTAAAACAAGTTTTCGGTGAAATTGCCGGCAGCCGGCGATTCTGGACAACACTGAAAATGTATGTAAATAATTTTACTTCTATTAAAAAGGGCACGACGACCAACGGGGATTAAGGGCATGGCAATTATGGCCGTGAAGAAGGTAATTTTTTGCAACATTAATGATTCATGTAATGTTCATTGTTCCAGTTAAACTTGTTTTGTTATAAAAACCTCTAATTTAGCACCAGTACTAAAACAATTGTTATTTGATGAAATTTTTTTCCTCAAGGTTGCTTCCTCGATAACCTTCAGAGGAAAGGTCGTGATGGCTACAATGTATTCTTGGAATGCTTGGTTGAAACGCATCCAAATGTATACAGGAGACTTACAGGTCAGGAACCCCAAGCCCCGGTCAGGGAACCCATAAGTGGCTCATACACTCAAGGTGTGTTTATATGTTTAAGAGCTTATTTTCATAGTGTGAATTACAACCTGTACAACACTTGTATTTCAAGTATACTTTTCAGCAGTCACTCAATTTAGAATAATATATTTTAAAAATCTGTGCTGGTCTTATACGGTCTGTTTCTTCTTGTTTTTTCCACACAAAAAACAACTATATCTTAGATGCTGTTAACAAAATAGGCCAATGCTTTGTATGCTTTGCAGTAAATTACCCAGATTTGCAGGTGCTGGGGGTGTTTATATGCTGGGGCCAGTGGCCCCCACTGAAAAAAAAAAAAATTACGATTAACCCTTTCAGCCCCAAGTTTTTTTGACATAAGCTTATTTTCAAATAAGTTGTTGCTGGTGCTCACATTGTTTTACCACTCAAGCATGAGGCACACATTCTCACACAACAGGAAGCTTATGTTCAAAGTTTGTTTTTGCAAACTCTATTATTACCTTATTTTTGAGGTGAAATTATATGAGTACACTATAAAGAAACTATGCGAGACTACAATATTGGGATAAATCAAGGGGAAAGCAGCCAGGAATCACCTCATTATTGCACCGAAGGGCATCTAGATTAAGACAATTCTTAGAAGCTAGCCCCAGACCCCACACCATACATGTACATGCCATTGTGCTCTGCACTTCGCATTTACTGCAGTTGGAATTGATCAATCCTATTATTATGTATCCACTTTGTAGCTTCATACAGGATTGCTTTCATTGTCTCTCACTCAGTATACACCTCATCTACAGATTATCAGTCATTTAGATCACCTGCATAAAAAAAAAAAACTACTTACAAATATCACCTTGGATTCACTCTTGTAGTATGTATGGTTAGAGACCAGGCTACACGTGTAACAGAAGCAGTCAAGTGAATAGAGGGGGGGAGAGAAAGGGGAGGGGGGGGGGGGGAGATAGCACACAGAAAAATCAAGGTGTAAACAAAGAAATAAGGAGACAAGGAGGAGGGGTGGAGGAAAGGGGGCTGGTTTGACCACACAAAATTGGAAACACAAAGGACAAAATCAAAGGTGGGAAGAAGGAGAATCACTGAATAAGGCAGACTAAAAAGAAGGATATGTTGGGGAAAAGAAGTCAAAGACCAAGAGGTTAAAAGTCATTTCGTTCTCGGATGTTCAAACCATGGGGTTGAATGGTCTGGTGGAGGCGCCTGTTGTCATTTCGCTATTAAGAAAGACTCTGCTTGGGTCGAAACGTCAGGCCATTAACTATTTTATGCATTCATACCATAGGTCCTTTTTGTTGGTAAGCAGTTTGCAGCAGCTAATTCTATTTTATCCTAATGCCGGGTTGGTGGTTGGCAGCTGTTACATATTAACAGCAGTCAGCCACCAGCCAAGGGGATTTCCACACAGTGAAGACCATCTCCTCACACTGTTATTGCCATTAGTAATTTATACCTTGAACAAAAACAACCAGTTAAAATCATCAAAATTTGTGATTTGGTGCAATGTATTGGCCTATTTTAATACAGTGCCTTATCTGTTTGGACATGTCTTAGACTTGTGGACAATTAGTCATTACATTTTTGCTGCCATGATAGCATGGTGGCTCTCCCAAGACTATACTGCTCTCGCGAGACTGCTTGCTCCAGACCTCTGCCCCATTTTGTAGTTGCTAGAGCAAAAGTCTTGTGATAATAGCTGTCTCGGGAGAGTAAACTTGTTCGAGAGCTTTACGCTACAACTGCAACAAAAATGTATTGTTTTTTTGTAACTGCAGCACCTCGACTTAGGTTTGTCAATGAGATTGAAGATCTGTATCAAGAGGTTGAAGACTTGCAGAGAGAACTGGGATTCAACCAACAGTTGAAAAATGAACATGAACGAGCAATTGAAAGCCTCAACCAAATGCTTAAAACTGCTAATGTGAAAGCAGAACGTTGTGACAAAATCCAAAAATTATATAGGAAGGTAAGTATAAGAGAGACTGTGAAAATTTGATAGTATCATGAATAGTACTTAATAAGATCAAATTGACTCAACCAGATCACCATCCTAAAGCCTTTTTTCTAAACTTACAAAATGAATCCATGAATCTTTGTAGATATTAGGTCACTAATTTTAAGGCACTTTTAATGTTGGCCAAAAGAGATGTTTTTTTGCTAACAGTGGTGGCCAGATTGCTTGCCATGATGTCAATTGATTCAAACTTTAAAATTTCCAATGAAAAAAAGGCCTCAAATTCATGTCTTCTTGTATGTCTAGCCCCTAAAGATTTACTATACATACACAGCATTTATTCCTTAATAGATTCAACCTACAACTGACCATGATCTCAAAGATTCACCCACACCTGACCATCATCTCAAAGATTCAACCCACACCTGACCATGATCTCAAAGATTCAACCCACACCTGACCGTCATCTCAAAGATTCAACCCACACCTGACCGTCATCTCAAAGATTCAACCCACACCTTACCATTATCTCAGAAATTCAATCCACACCTGACCATGATCTCAAAGATTCACCCCACACCTGACCGTCATCTTAAAAATTCAATCCACACCTGACCATGATGTATTGTTTGTGTTTTTTAAGACTGACCCCCCCCCCCCAAAAAAACAAAAACAAACCTAAAAAAAACATAGACAACCATGACAGCAAATCAGACATGGACAACAAAGCTGCAAATCAGACATGGACAACAATGACAGTAAATCAGACATGGACAACAATGACAGTAAATCAGACATGGACAACAATGACAGTAAATCAGACATGGACAACAATGACAGTAAATCAGACATGGACAACAATGACAGCAAACCAGACATGGACAACAATGTCAGCACCCCCTACAGCCATGGTCACTCGACATCTAGCTCTACCAGTTTATCCCCACCTGGCTCCCCCCTCGCCATGTCATCTCCAAATAAGACCAAACAACATTTCTTCCAGAACCTCCGACTTATCGAAATAAATTTTCAGAGCATCCTCTCAAAGTGTGAAGCGTTTTGGAGTCTTGTTGAGGATGTGAAGCCTGATGTGATCTGTGGATGCGAGACCTGGCTCAAACCTACAATCTCTCAAGGTGAAGTCTTTCTAAAAGGGTATGACCTATACATGTACAGTTGCGACAGGAAGGATGGTTACGGTGGAGTCTTATTGGGCATCCATTCTAGCCGTAACAATCACCAGGCATTGCAGTCACAAGATTAAAGAATCTGCATACAACACGTTCGTAAGACCAACAGTCAAATACGCTAGTATTGTATGGGACACCCACACACAGCGCAATTCCAAGAAAGTGGAACAGGTTCACTGCAATGCAGCCCGCTTTGTCACAGGGGTCTATGACAGGACAAGTAGTGTCTCTGCTATTCTTCAAGAATTAAACTGGACATCCCTACAGGACCGACGCACTGCCAGTCGCCTGGCCATGATGTACAAAATCCGATATGGTCTCGTTGACATCGAGTGGAACCAGTACCTCGTCCATCAAACTACATCAACCAGAGGTCAAAAATCCCGCTTTGTCATCCCTCACATCAAATCTACAGTGTTCGCTAACTCTTTCTTCCCGCATACCATCCGGGACTGGAATAGCCTGGCAATGGACCCAGGGGAGTACAAATCTCTCGACGCCTTTAATTAAGCTCGTGCTGAGGGTTCATCCGCCAAAGTAGCTCTTCAAATCCAACACTTTTTACTTGCACTATCTGTACAAGTTTCCTCACTTGACAACATTTCCTACTATTTTTACTTGGACTCATGCGCAACACGCAGTGCATCTTATCCTCACATAATTATGTGAGGCTGCACTTTTCAGGAAGGAAGGAATGACAGTAAATCAAACATGGACAACAAAGACAGCAACTCGGACATAGACAACAAAGACAGCAACTAAGACATGGACAACAAAGACAGCAACTCGGACATAGACAACAAAGACAGCAAATCAGACATGGACAACCATGACAGTGCACATTTTACAGACATGTCTGCACAGTTTTGTAATTCTTTTCATATTGTATGTATACAATATGAAAAGAATTACAAAACTGCAGCTACAGAAAGGCGCCCTCTATTAATTGTCACTTGATTCTTATCAAAAAATTATAATAATGGTCAGATTGAAAGAAACGTGTTGAAATTCTTTGTTGTAGGAACATTACAAAGTCAAACACTTGGAAATGGAAAGGACAACCTTACTCGGAAATTCGCTTCTCCATAAACAGGAAAAGGAGCAGGCTGAGCTTAACTTGGCACAGGTAAGATGGGGCTAATGACAAAAGGTTTGCTATTTCTTGTTCATCTGATGGGAAGTCATCGCGGTGATGGTACATGTAGGTCTGGCCCTGTGGTGGAAAGGTGATGAAGAATGGAAAGTTCCTAAAAGGCATAAAGATTTTGCCAAGTCCTTCTGAAAAATATCACTGGGACATCATTTCTAATAACATGCCAAGTCCTTCTAGAGTTATCGCACAAACAAAATGTCTTTATTTCAGCCATAATGACCTTGACAATTTTATCAAGAAGTCCAAAAACAATAGGCTTCTGAGGAATCCTGAGACCAATCCAGACACTAAGTTTGGAGTTGATATGACAAGTACTTCTCGAGGTATTGCTCAGACAATATTTCTTTGTTTTAGCCATAATGACCTTGACATTTGAACTGGGGGGGTGGGGGGGTCCACAAACAATAGACTTCTGAAGGACCCCAAGACCAATCCACAAACTAAGTTTGCAGTTTATATGCAAAGTCCTTCTTGAGTTATCGCTCCAACAACATTTTTTTATCTAGCCATAATGACCTTGACATTTGACCAAAGGGGTTCAACAACGACAGGCTTCTGGTGGGATCCCAGGACCAATCCACACACCAAGTTTTGAGTTGGCATTTGAGTCCTTCTTGAGTTATAATTTGCACGCTCGCACACATGCACACATTCTCAAAAATGCATCCTTGTGGAGCACTCTTTTGTTCTTTCCTTTGTCCCAGCACTTAACAGTTTCCCGTACACTTTGTACACAAATTTCCTTGTGGAGCACCCGGGTATTTAGAAATTCCATTTGGAGACCTTTTGTTGTTCCATTTTTTGTTTTGTCCTTGGTCTCCATAAGGTACCGAAAGTGAGAGCACAGCTGTGTGTTGCAGTCACTGTGTGGACATTCCTTTGTTCTATACACTTAAGGAAAATCCTATTCCTCAACACTGTAAATAACACTGTGTGGACGTGTGCTAGTCCACATAGTGTTTCAAGTCCACACATCGTATGTAGCGTTAAAACACACACGCATCCACGTGTGTAAATACCGGCAATCGTGGACCCTCCTTTGTTCAACTCTTTGTGATAGCAACCGTGGACCACAATGCTTTCCTTTGTGATAGCAACCGTGGACCTATTGTCCCTTTTGTTATAGGTCCCCGGTTTGAATGTGGATACCTACCCACACACACACACGTTTGTGAATCCCGCTTACCGAGGACTTCTCTTTGTTCTCCCATTGTTTGCACATGTTTTTTTTAGCGACGTCCCCATTGGGTTTGTACACGAAAACGAAGCGAGGACGTCCTCGCTCTGTCAAACACCCGGATCCCTTTTGTTAAAGTCCTGAATGGATAGACACGCTCTCACACACACACACGGAAGCAGTGTTCTCCACAGACTTTTTCTTTGGGAGGGCGGCATGACGTAATCAAAATGGCGCCCGTCGATATGACGTCATCAAAATGGCGCCCGTTGGTTTATGACGTCATCGCACGTGAAAGGAAAAAACACCCGAGATAATCCTTTTCTTAAAAATAATCTTATTAACCCCCGGGCCCCGACACTATAATAAGGAGAATGATTGACATCCATTTCATTCTGTCGAAACAACCTTGTTGTAAAACTAATTCAAAACCTACAATTTGTTATACATTTTGTTTTGTGCGCCGCGCCAAAAACATCAGAGGGATATGCCGCTCAGTGTTGGATTTTAGAAAGCTGGATTTCTATGCGTTGGTGGTGATCGGATAGCCCACACACGTGCAATTTTCGAAACGGATTTTTTTTTTTTTTAATTACAAACAAAAATTTGTTTGACAATCTTATCCCCTAATTTCTGCCCTCAATAATACCTTTTTCATCAACAACCATTTTCATGGATTTGTGATTAGAGGTTCCGTTGTTTAGAACTTAGTTTTCAATAAAATCGTCGAGATTCAACGATCGGTAAACAACGCACGGTACGCACATTGAGAACAAATTCAATGAACTTTGCCCCGCAACGCCCTCTATCGGCAAAAGTTGTCAATGTTTGAATATCCTTCAAGGCTGTACATTGTACCAATCTGCAGGCGTGCGGCACAGTGTGTTGCAATTCTTTATCGGCTCGTGAACGTGTACTGCGTTGGAGTCTAGCAAGCTCTCTTATGAATATGGTAATCAACGGCCAATCACAGCGTGCGGAATGTTGGTTAGCTTGGACTTTGGACCGTGTGTGTTGTGTATGCGCTATGCATGGACTACCGACCGAAGGTTGTTGGGCCGATGCACGTGCAGCGGTGGATACTCAGCAGTCAGAACCATGTGATTGTGTGTGCATCGTGTTTTAACGTTTGTATACTACTAAAATGAACGATCGCAATTCCAATGCTGCCGCTTAGAAGTCGGGATTGGCTCGTCGGCTACTCGTTTGATCGTATTAAGTGCAGGCTAAAAATAGTCTGTTTGTCATTTTTTTGGCAGGGCGGGCAATTATTTTAGCAGGGCGGCCAATTCTTTGGCAGGGCGGCCTTAAACTTTGGGAGGGCGGCCCGCCCTCCCAAAATACGTGTGTGGAGAACACTGGGAAGGACATGTCTGAAACAGTTTGCCCCTTCGGTGGCTTCGCCATCGCGGGGCCTAACAAAACTTGCTTTATACAGTAAAATAAACTTCTGTCCCGATCCAGGGCATTCTAAACTGTGTCAAAATGAAGCCTACATGTTGGGTAGTTTTTCGTTAACAAACTAAAATTTCCGATGCACTAATTAAGCTCCCCAGACCAGCAGCCTGCGGACTAGTGCTGTATACAATTTGAACGAGTGCACCAGCAATGATTATTGCAATGTCATAAAAGCCTGCCCAGGAGCAACCGGTCTGCACACAAAGTTGAGCGACCCGACTAGCGACTGTTTTTCCTTAAGGGAATACTGGCACTTGAGAATTTGCTGTCACAGGACGCACAGTTTTGGTGATGGCACTCGAACTAGCTGCCTCACAGAGTCAATTTTAAGTCCCAAATAAGTTATGACTTGGGCCGGCCCAACTGTCTTCTCCTCCACGATCGGAACCCCCAACTGTGCACAAACACTATGAACAATTTGTAGCATTGGTACCCACAAATAAAAAATCATCTAAATGGTGAGTACTACTACATGTACCCCCGCAAGCTGTTTCACTGTGAGACTGATGGTAGAGACCTTACATGTACTACTAGGCTGAAAGAACACAAGGCTCATGGCCACAGAGGGGAATATGACAAATCTGCAATTTTCAAACACTCCACTGATCTAGACCATGTCATAGATTGGGATCAGGCTCAAATCATAGCTCCTGAGAGACATTGGTATACACGTCGTATCAGGGAAGCTGTTGAAAAGCATAAGCACAATACTGTGCCACTTCATTAGTAGTATTTGGAGTACAGTTCTACCACCCTACTCCACTGACATCCCACTGACATGCCCCGCTACATATGGCACTCGTCACACACAATGGGCAACCCACACAATAACCCTGAGCCCTCCAATAGTTCTCCTTTCAGAAGAACCAATCAGAGTAATGACTGACTCTGCACTGAAATCTCTGAACCCCCCCCCCCCCCCCTTCAGTCTTCTGACGATGACTAGAGCAAGCTAGTCGAAACCAATAGTTGAGACTAGTTAAGAACTCACTCTTTGGCAGTGAAGTTAATAACGAGAAGTCCCCTCAATCAACTAAGCGAAAGTAGTAGTCCTGGCCGAAGTAATGCTAACCTTCCTGTGCTTACTGTATGAAAATGATTGACGTAACAATGCAAACACATGGTGAACGTGGAAGTTGGCTGCCTAATATTCTTGCTAATTACCTGTGAAATATGCTTACGCTTAAGCAAATTTTTCTGCACAAAAATTTGCACACCGTTAAGCAGGGCTATGAAATTGGCCCCAGAGTGCATCAACTTTCAGAGTTGACTGGAAAACTTTTCTGGATAAAAAGTCACTGCCTCTGCCATTGTTGGCTATGCCTACTCTCTGTTTACACCCGTGTCTCTCAGAAATGCAGACGGGCCTTTACAGTTTCTGCACCTCCAATAATTGGCCTAAGCTTTTTTTATGCAATGTTGTTTTTCAGATCAAAATTGGTGTTGCACACAGCAAAATAAGTATTCCATGTTTCTACACAGGTAAAAGCACTGTTTTTCTGAGTACCTGACCCTAATTAAGCCCTTTTTGATGTATCTTTTTAATGTATCTGCAGCTGACAAAGTGAGAAATGGACATGTTGCTTTGCTGCAAAGAACAAAAACATGCTAATGTTTCCCTTAACATTATACAACTACCTACACGTAGCTACTTCTTGTGGCTTTACATTACAGTAAACTACAACATTGTTTACTCAAATAAATCATGACATTTTACCCTTTTCTGCATAATGTACATTCAAATTCAAACAGCAAGTTGTGGTCATGGTGGTAGTCTACACAGACGTTGTCCACACCCATGATTGCTTATTTTCTGTGCTTGATACATCTGTTCATAGGACAAATGGTTTCTCAATATCTGCAAGATGTGTTTTTGCAATGCTCATTTGTGGATACTTTGTTGGGTAAAAAAAGTTTTAATTCACATTTCTGTTGAAATTCTGGTTTAGTATTTGGTGGACCAGATCCGCTGATAATTATCATTCTTGCCTTCAGTTGCCGTCAGATCGAGCACAACCTCTACTGGTAGTAATACAGTGTTGGTTTGCATTGATGTTTGCTGACACCCATATGTTTGTTTTTCTCTTTGCCCATGATGGTATTTGTACTATTGTTCCCCATATCCATTGTTGAGTTTAAAATAATTCTTCTAAGTGTCTTTTAACACAATGTCCTTGTTTAAACATGTTTATGTCTCCACTGGAAGTACTAGTGCATATGGACTTGTCATGCTTTAATTTGATTTGTTTTGCTCTTCATAATTTTCACATGTAATGTTATAATGGCTGCTCTACCTTGAGTGAAATACCTTTTGTTTTCAGATTTGTATGATCCCTTTTTGGATGTGCTGTTGAATTTTGAGCCAGTATTTTGACTTGTATATTCAATCCTCGGTTAATATAAATAGGCCTAAGTCTAGAAATTGCCACTTCTCCTTTCCTTGGGACATCAACTGATTGTAGCTACATGTAGTTATTTATTTACCCTTGTTAACACACTTAATTTTGGTCATATCACAGAAAAGAAAAGAAGTTAATGAACTGGAGAGACGATTACAAGCTGCCCAGAATCATGCAGAAATCAGGCGCCAAATATGGCATAAATCGTGTCTGGACAAACAACAGTTAAAAGTAGCAAGGGAAGAGATGCTTCAGCGAATGTCAACAATGGAAGAAGAATTGAAACAGGCAAAGAGACATGAAGTAAGTTACTAGATGCTTCCACATAATTTGTTTATACCCTAGGCAGTATTTTACAGAAACACCTGACCTGTCCCTGCATTTCACATTTTTAGCTTTGTCATTATCTATACATCTTCCTGTCCTCAATCTAGTTAGAATAATCTTTTGATTTCATGCAAATTTCAGAATCTAAACAATGACTTACGCTACAGTTCCCCCTCAATTGACCATTATTGACCCTTTACAAGGAATGTACCAAATATGGATTTTTGAGTACACATTGGAGAAGACATTGAAAGGACAACTTAGGCTGGCCGATAAGCGATAATTACTCCCTACTGTAGTAATTGCACTGCAGATTGTTGTGTCTTTTGGCAAGATGGTACCTGCAGTTCAAGTTGGGTCGGCATCTACATGTACATGGTTCATTTGCTGAACATTGAAACAAAACCTGAAGAACAGTCAAAAATTTACCAGGGTTTGTGACATTTCCACCTAATGGAACCATGTCCCGTACAATACCAAAACACACCTGGCCAACATTGTGGCCACGTTGGGGGGCCGGCCCCTGGTGGGCCCCACCTCCTACTAAAAATGTTCGCCTAGCACTCTGAGCAAAACAAGGCCTCCTGGCACCAATTTTCCCCAGAATAAATCAAAATATTGTCAACTGTGCATTTGTCTGTGATCATCAAACAGCCACGTCTCAGGACCGGCTTACTGAATTGATGATTAACATATTTCATGCCAGATAATGGAATTGACCCCAGTCACAATGAAGGCTCTGGAGATTAGGAGTATCAAATATCACAGAGAAAAAGCACAGTCAGAAGGCTTTTTCAACTTATTGCATGTTGATGGCCCCATAAGAAACAGATTTGGAACCTGGGCATCATGCCTTCCTCTTTTTACACATGCAAGCTTCTGCTTCAGCAAAATTTACCACCACACATACATGTACATATTGCATGAATTTTTTTGTCAATGTTGGCAGCATTCAAGGCAAAAGCCCTTGGTGTATTATAATTACAACCTACATGTAGCAGGGTTGTGATGGGCTGTTGAAAAAAACAACTGAACTCTGAGCGCAAAGCACGAAAGCTTGCGAGCTCGAAGCCCACTAATAACAGTTATCTTTGGTTTTAAAAGCCCTACTCTGCAATCTGAGGTGTTATATATGGTTTTATCTTAATTAAACGGAGGAATCACATCCCTGATGTAGGGTAACAATTGTGTATCTTTTAAAACTACAGTAACTTATAATATTGATGCACATCTGAGGGAATTTTGTCAGTGAAGGAAGTGAGTGGAGACAGTCAGCAATGGCTGGCATATGGGGCATTTCTGATATATAAGATACATGTACATGTAGTCTCAATGAATAGTTTTGTGGGCTTAGGACCAGATAACTTGTGGTTTTTATAAATCCAGTGTGTAATTTGTCACCTATGGAAAGTTATTTGAGAATTTAAAAATGTGCTGGGGAGTATGATTGTGAAGTGTATGAATCAATGATATATTTTTTAGAGGGGTTTAAATTCATGTTGATTAAATTTTGTGTAACTTTCTCTCTTTTGAAAACATTGAAACCAATGATAACAGTATTATTATTATTGATCTATTCCATTATATTAAAAAAAAATTAAAAGAAACACAGTCAGTAAATTTTACAAAAAGGGTAGGCAAAGATATAGATACATGTAGCCACTTTTGCAAAAATATGTGCAACAAAGACGTAAGTTGAAGTGAGTTTGAAAGTACTTATAATTATATGAACTAGCTGTAATAGACCTTATGCATATGACGTCATTTGATAAGGGCGCCCTCACCTAGAGGTCAAAGGGAAGATGTTCATTGGCCAGTCCTGTGCGCCGCGCGTACAAATCAGCGCATTTCCATTGTTTCATCATCAGTTTACCTCTAAGATAGCGGCTTGGTGACGTCAATGCATAAGGTCTATCGCAAAGGCTGTTTAGTTTACATCCAAATAAAACTTTGCAAGTCTCATCGTTTTTGTTGTCCCCCCCCCCTTTCAGTAAAATGGTTTGAGCCAGTGAAGCCTTGCAGCAGGATGTATGCACAGTGCACAGTACATTTGTGTGGTAGTTTTCCATACGTAACAGTTGACACAATAGCTGCCAAAACTGTGTTTGACAAAATGGTGCCGTGAGAAACACAGAGTAGGGCTATTGTTTATTTGAAAGATGGTAGCTATATTGGCAGAACATCGGGCAAACTCATAATCATAGCCTCTGGAGAAAAACATCTCCAGTGAGAAAGGATGAATCAAGAGTCTACTGCATTGCAACTGCACCAAAAACAACGATACTGGTGTGCTGTGACGATGACAATACACTGTATGTACATTGTACCGGGGTATGTACATGTACATGTACAGTGTATATAGGAACTACATGATAAAGCGGTGGTTTTACTACTTTAAAAAAAGGCAAAGGGTCATGTCACCTGCACCACCACTAAACTATTTAATATCTTGCAAAGTTTGTGGTGTTCAAGACGGGTGAACATGATGAACAGATAGGTGAAACATGGGTGAAACTAGAACTACACTCAAGAGGCGTTTCTACAGCCACAGATCTACAGTCAACACCCAAAAACTGGATACACCTGTAATACATCACTTCAATCTTCTTAATCACTCCATTTCTTACATGATTTTACATGGCATTGAGGCACTGGGAAACCACAGAGAGATTGTTTGTCTTGTAGGGAGAACTGTGGATGTAAAGCCCTTTTCACACTGCATCTCTTATCCCCGTGGAATACAGTCCAGGGGAGGCCCCGGGAGTTTTTTAAACCCACGGTTACCCCGGTGCCCTTTCACACTGTCACCGTACGCGTAATCCCCAGATCCTTTATTCCATGGGGTTCCGGTTGCACGTTCACACTATGATCAAACCGCACTACATTTCTTGCAATAGCCTTTCGCGCAATCTGTTGCTTGTTAATAAACCAAGACTAGACTGGTACCTTTGTTGAGGTGTATACAATTATCAGTTTATTGAGGCAAACATTACGACTGTTACCATGGGAAACTAATATAGAATAATTATTTTGAAAATTTGATGACATTTTCTGAACATATATGGTGTAAGATATATTTCACTTGATAATTATTATTTTTATAAAATGCAACAAAATTCATAAATATTTCAACACAAATCTAAAAAGAACTAGAATTTTAGTGTTTGTGAAAACAAACACTAGGTGTTCGGGTATCGCTGGGGTCAGTGTTGTGTTAATGTGTCAGCTATTTCATTAAGTTGAACTTTGGTGCTATTACTGTTCTGTGGTGTGCTAACAAGCGTCACACTTTAGCAAAAGTCTTAAAAAGCACACGATCAAAAGCCTGACATTTGATTGTTATAGCTAGGTTTGCATGGACGGCTGTTTTAGAGACTAACAAAGCATAACGCCAAAATCAGGTTGCGTGAACCTTGAACAGAGACTAGACTACAAGCATGTTTGATGGACTTTGAACCTTGCGGTTAATTCAATGGAGCGAGCAGCCGCTCACCGCTTAACAGGTTTAGATCGGGCGTTGTATGTGTTTTCAGTGCAGTTCTTTTTCACGCGGTTTAACAGCGGGTCAATCGATACCCGATTTCAACCGGAAGTTAAGGTCAAATAGGTAACATCTCTGTGGAAAAGTTTGAGAGGGCTTAACTTAACCTGATTAGGTTTGAGGTCCCTACAACCTGATGTAAAAATTGTGAGTAGTGTGTGTGGAAAATGTATGAGTATTTCTTAAAGCATGAATTCTGAAATGTTCAACTTCCGGTTTGAACAGGAAGTCGAGGCCAAACAGTAGTATTTGCTACATTTTTCAAGACCTTTCCGATGATGTATAGATTGTTATAATAGCTTATGTACCTCTTGAGTAATACATTTTTGAATTATTTAACTTTGATTTACTGTATTTCTCAACTGACGTCACAACTATACTTGATTGAGGTTTTATCAAGGTCCTATAACATGGTGTAATTTGAAGTTGATCTGATGTACAGAATGTTTTTTTTAAAGAAACTCACGAAGGCAAACTTTGACCTTTCGGTATGACCGGAAGTAAAGGTCATATGAATTTGGCGTTAACTTTTCAAATGTTGCCCTTGTCTTGATCTATCATATGCCCAAATATGAATACCATAGCTTTAATATTCAGAGACATACAGGCATTGGCATATGGTCACTTTTTGAACTTAAATGGCTTGTAATTTGACACCTGATGACGTCATCATGAAGTCACATGAAGTCACATGAAGTCACAACATCCTCAGCATCTGCTAGTTCTGTTTTAACTTCACATGAAGTTTCAAGTTGATCCAAGGTTCGCAAGTATGATTTGCTTGCGGACAAAGCTCGGGGAGAAGAATAAGCAAAACTATTATAAACTAGACATAAGAATTTGTTTGATAACAAATTCGAGGTGTTCAGATTTTTGGCCTGAATTAACGAGTCATCAGTTTTCAAGTAAAGCTGACTGGAGTGATCGTGAGCTGTGCTGTTTGTTATTGTGAAAACAGAATGAATAGCTATTAAATAATGGGTTTTTTCTAAGCGTTTTACAGAACTTCCAGTTTAGACAGGTTAAAAGGTCAAGACAAGGTTACCAACATATTCATTTTTGTGAAGTATGTGGAGCCCTTTCATATGGTGTAGATGGTCGAAATGGCTTGTGTGGAAACTTGATGTGACCAAACATATACATGAAATAACATACCTGTGAAAGTTTAAGCTAAATCGGTCTTCGGAGTCATGAGAAAACAGTGAAAAAAAACCTTATTTGTAACTTTTTTTCAAACATCAGAATTTATCCTGCAGGATAAAGACTATTATTTTACTCATTTCCAAAAAAAATTGGCATTTCAAGCAAAACTATTTCAAGGGAAGTTTTCAACCATGACCATCTTTATACCATGTAAGTTATTTGCAAATCTGTGAGCATTTATATTTTCATTCTTACCAATGTTGTACACAACCTTTAAGAACAGAGCTTTCTGCATGTTCATAAAAGAAGTTAGACAGGGTTGTTACATTTAATAATTAAGTTGTGTGCTGTTCCATACAGTGCTTATACAAACAAATACTAAATAAACAAACATGTATATAATATAACAAGCTGTTGGAGTGATTTCATCTGCCTTCTGTTGTCTAAATCTCAGAATTAAGAGTAGTGAAGCACCGTACCGGTTTTTAATAAGACTCCCACAAATAAACTTTTGAATTATACTTTTGCTCATCATGAGTTAGTTACAATATTATTGCAATGGTTAACGCTGTATACTCATGCTATTCTTGTGACATTCCAAACGGCACATAAAAATATCTGAATTGGTTGAACCCATCGTAAGAGGGCGCAATTTGTTTGACACTTTCGGCGACTAGGACTGAACAATTTATTTATGTCGTCCCGATTAATGTTTTTGTTTTACTTTAGCTTTGCTTAAGAAAACTGGACGTCTACTATAGATTTCATTGAATTGATGAACAGGTTTTTGGTAGCTTTTGAAATTTCAAAGAAAGTAATATGTAAATATCTTACGTTTATACCCTAGTTTACACTGGAAATAAGGAGCTACACAGAACGTCTATTAATTGAACTCTGACGTTGTTCATCTAAATACTCATACAGAAAGCAAGGTCGAACATTCAAACAAAAATGCAAATAATGCAAATATTAAAATAATAATAGATATGTTTCTGAAGATATGAATTTACGAAACAAACTTTGGTCAAGCCACATTTGAAAACCGATGACTCAATTATAATGATGTCATAGCTAAGTTCTTATCTAGAAATTGGTATTTAAGTATGCGCTAAGAAAAAAAGAACATTGAACTTTGGTGCTATAACTGTTTTGTGGTGTGCTAATAACAAACTACAAACTTTAGCAAAAGTCTAAGAAAGCAGACACTATCAAGATACTACATTGATTGTTAACGAGGTTTGCATGGACAGCTGTTTTAGAGACTAACAAAGCATAACGCCAAAATCAGGTTCCGCGAACCTTGAACGGAGACTAGACTACAAGCGTGTTTGATGGACTTTGAACCTTGCGGGTTGATTCTATGCGGCAGCCGGTCACCGTATAGATCGCGTATTGTGTGTGTTCTCAGTGAAGTTATTTTCCCGCGGTTTGACAGCGGGTCAATGTATACCCGATTTCAACCATAAGTGAAGTTCAAAAAGGTAACATCTCTGTGGAAAAGTTTGAGAAGGCTTAAGGACCTACAATCTGATATAAACATTGTCCGTAGTGTGGGTGTAAATAGTAGGCCCCCTTATGAATATTTCTTAGTGTATGAATTTTGAAATGTTCAACTTCCGGTTTGAACAGGAAGTCGAGAACAATCGGCATAAGACTCTGTGTAGTATTTGCTACATTTTTCAAGACCTCTCCGATGATGTATAGATTGTTATAATAGCTTATGTACTTGAGTTATGAATTTTTAAAGTATTAAACTTTGATTCACTGTATTTCAACACCTGATTACGTCATCATGATGTCACAGCTACTTGATGGAGGTTTTATCAAGGTCCTAATATGGTGTAAATTTGAAGTTGATCAGATATAAAGAAGTTAAGATTTTTGCCGGGAATTGTATTTTTGAAGAATTACACAAAGGCAAACTTTGACCTTCCGGTACGACCGGAAATAAAGGTCATGTGAATTTGGCGTTAACTTTTTAATTATTGCACGTGTCTTGATCTATCATATGCCCAAATATGAATACCATAGCTTTAATATTCAGAGACATACAGGCATTAGCACGAGGTCACTTTTTGAACTTAAATGGCTTGTAACTTGACACCTGATGACGTAATTGTGACGTCACAACTTACTCGGCTTCTGCTAGTTATGTTCTAACTTCACATGAAGTTTCACGTTGATCAAAGATTTGCAAGTATGCGTTTGCTTGCGGACAAAGCCCACTGAGAAGAATAAGCAAAACTATAAAAAAAAAACTAAAAAAAAAAATAACAAAGAGTTGTTCGGGCTGAATGCCTGAACACCTAAAAATGCATATAAAAAACGAACAATAACAAAGAGTTGTTCGGGCATATTGCCCGAACACCTAAATAGCTAGGCCTATAAAACGCAGACAGAGAAATTAATTTCGTGAGCTCAACTGTTTTTACTCAAAGCTCTGGTGTTTCTGTTCAGCAGAGTGTGGGTTCGAGTCCCGGTCGTGACACTTGTGTCCCTGAGCAAGACACTTAACTATAATTGCTTCTCTCCACCCAGGGGTAAAATGGGTACCTGTGAGGGCAGAGATGGATCTTGTGATGGATTTAGCCTAGTAGCGCATATATTGCAGCACAGGCTGTATATACTCCCCAGGGAGCTGATATGGTTTCAGAAATGATAAAAATGGCCCAGTGACCAGGGGTAATAATATGCGCCTCGGAATAGCTTAGCTAGATAGATGGCGCTTTATAAATGCTTGATATTATTATTATTATTATTACTCTTACCTTTCGCTGTCCGCCACGTGAACAGTGGTAAGTAAAACCCACTTTCGTTTCTCGGGGGATTAAGAATACCCCAGGGTTTTACGGCTTACCCCCTCAGGAGCAGTGGTGGCTATTCCCCGGGGTATGCCCCATTTGCCGGGGCAGATGGGCGGTAAAGTGTGAAATTGCCGGTTGTTATTCCACGGGGTTGCCCCCCGGAAAGGGCTTATTGAGGTGCCTCCAGACCATTCAACCCCATGGTCTTATCCAAGAAGGAAATGACCATAATAACATTTTGTCTTTGCCTACTCCTTTTTACCACAGATATCCCCCTTCATAGTCTGCCTTATTCACTAATTGATTACTTTTTCCTCCCTCTTCCCATCATTGTATTTTTTATTTTGTGTTCCCCACCTCTTTTGTTCAAACCAGCCCCTTCCCCCCCCCCATTGTCACCCTCCTCTTTGTTCATCCCCCTGCTTTTTCTGTGTGCTTTCATCTCTGTCATCTCTTTCCACTTGACTTACATGTACCAGTATACCTGTTTACATGTATGTGTGTTGTGTTTTCTTAAGTTTTCGAGAAAGAGTCTGCTAGGGTCAAAATGTCAGGCCATTAACTAATTTTTGCATTTCTCATAGGTCCATTTGGTTGGTAAGTAAGCCGTTGGCGAAAGCTCATTCTATTTTCTCACAGAAAAAAAATCAGTTTTTTTTCAAGGGCCGAATATCATGCATGAAGCATGTAGAACATGATCAAAATAGTACTTGAACAACTTTTTCTCAAAGTGTGCGTGCACCCATGTGTGTGTACTTGTACACTGCATGTATCAAGAATTATTATCACATAGGAAAAATGAAATTTCTACATGTGTACACACGACGAGGCTGGTGTCAACATTTTTTTTTAAACATCAAAACAAATCAAAATGTAGGATTGCATTGATGCGGCTATAAATTTTGCAGCACAAAAGTTAGGATTTTTGAGGTTTTATAGAGGTAATCAGTCTTCAGCTGTCCGACAACATGTACAACTGTACAGGGACACGATTTATTATTTGAATGAAGATGACCATGAGAGTGTTCCTTATGGGTCCTTCTCCACCTTTCTATAATCATGGGTGACTAGCCCCCATGGTCTGGACATGTGAAACTGACCAATGTCATGTAAAACCACACTGAATTGTTTAATGGGTTTGTAAAAAAAACATGTTTACCATTTCCGAATAGGCTAGCACTCATGTGTGTACCACTAAGACAGGGTCATTGAGGCTGACGCTCTAATATCACAAGACAATCAATCACCCTGTCGCTATAGCTGTCAACAATATTGTCAGGGAATACCAGCTGTTCTTTATTAATGGCATGGTTGTGGTTTGACCATCTCTGTTACAATATTTTTACTTTGGGGATTGACAGTAGAAACAGTATATAGATGCATGCATATTGTCCAATGGGCACTCTATAGTGTTGGGCTTTATAGACACCCTGTATAGTTTAAGTTCAGAAACACACTAATCCATCTTGGAAAGGATATAAGTGTTAAGGGCTAAAACTTAAATGACAAGAATGAAATGGTGTGCACACAAGAGCTATATCAAATGCAAATTCTAGCTGGAAGTCTTGTATTATAAATTGTTTTTAAACTGTACGTACATGTACATTTGCATTGAAAACATGTTAAACATTTACAACACTAAAGATTGAACGTTAAGAAGGAAACGAAATATACAAAACAGGTTCCATATAAATGTGGTTATAAAGTGTTTTAGATAATATTAACTATTACATGTAATTCTAACATTTTAAGGATGTTGTAAGTGCCATAGCTGCTGAGGACTTTCATATTGATCAGTATACCCAAGCTACACTGAACATATTGAGGGAAGAACTCCAGAACTACAAGGAGAAATGTGAAGAATCAGCAGTTAGCCTTCTTAAGGCACGGAATGATTTGCATTGTCGTGACACAGAACTTGAAAAGGTACAATTAATTACTCTTGCTATCTGCACAAATTATTACATACATGTATTAACTTTTGCAAAGCAACAAAATTCTATATGGCCTCACTTTTTGACACCACACAATGGAATGTCCTGGTACGACAACTGGTCAACAGACTGCAACCTAAAGAGGATTTTCTGAAATCGTTCCGAAACGTATATAAACGTCTTGTGTTAAGTCAGTAGGGTTTTGCTGGAAACAAAGAAGAAAAATAATTTAAAAATTAACTAGATATGTAGTGTTTGTAGAAACCACACACTAGGCTTTGGGTGTTGTGAAGACCAGGTAAATATTTAAAAATAACCCAAATAAAATAATATCCATATGAACATAAAAACCAATAATTACAAGTTTAGAATATTTCAAATCAGCACACAGAAGAAAAAGAAGTACAAGAAGTAAAAATTAAAATTAAAAAACCCAAAAGTGACAACAACAAAACCCAAGAGATGTTCTGGATGGAGTGCCTGTTCACCTATATAATTTTTTTAAAAGCAGATTTTGGGTGTTGAGAGCCCAAACACCTAATTATCTTGGCGAAAACGTCAGATAAGTCGGAACAGCTAAACAGGCTAATAAAATACACCTATCTCAGAATAGACTGCAAGTCTCGCGCGTATCGGAGCGAGAAAACACGGCAAGTGAAGAACATATTTTTTTCTGAAATCAAATCATTGTTTTTAAATTAGATCTATGAACAAATCTGACCAACAAAAATAATCTTTACAATTTGCATAAAATGAGTTTTAGCTTTCATAATAAACACACAAATCATTTGTTGGTTTTTGTTGAAACAAACTAAAAACCCTGGGACAAGGATGCTTATTTGATCTTAACTTTTTAGGAAACCCTTTTGTTAATCCACGCCTGAGTACGTGCAACCACTAAAAGCAGGTTTAAATGCAGACGCGCGATGATCGCACGGGCGTAGAATTAACGCATGACGCAGTTTAAAGAGGACGCTGACGCCTCACAACCGTAGACTGCAATGTAAAGGCTTAGCGTCTGACAATACAGCGTCTGGTGATTATCATCGCGCAACCAAAACAAAATTGGTGATCGGAGGTGGGCACAAATTCTTAATTTTTTGCAAGTAACCGGAAGCAGAGGTCAAGTTTAATTCTTGGGTTTTCTTCTTTGTTTTGTTGAATTGATTTAACTTTCATATTTTTGATCACTTAGTATTACATTCCCAACAGTATATTTAATTTTCATGGTCATAAAGTACGTTAAAACTAAAATAATAGACGAAACAAAATCTTGCCAACGTAAAACTCCATATGGTTGGGACCACAATGGTCCCGGAAGTTCGCTTACGCGCGAGACTTGCACAGTCTATCTGCAATTACTTTTGTTTACAGCAAAAAGTCAGCAACATGATCTTGATGAGGCTCAGTGTTAACACTGCATGCAGCAATGCATGGCTCATAACAACATAGAAAAATGCCTGTAAAAATATGGATTTTGAGTTTGTTTCCCCCTCCTGATATTTGGTCATTTTTGAACAGATTTTGTTCACTCATACTACATAAGTAATTAGAACATGTCCCCGATTAACATCTATGCTCTATACTTGACTTTCACGACCTTTAGATGAAAACTCGGAGAGCCTTATGGCTACATACATACATACAATACATACATCCATACATACGTACATACATACACACACACACACACATGTTTGTGAATCCCGCTTACCGAGGACTTTTCTTTGTTCTCCCATTGTTTGGACATAGTTTTTTTTTAGCGACGTCCCCATTGGGTTTGTACACAAAAACGAAGCTAGGACGTCCTCGCTCTGTCAAACACCCGGATCCCTTTTGTTAAAATCCTCGGTTTTAATGGATAGACACGCTCACCCATACCCACACACCCACGTGTGTAAATACCGGCAATCGTGGACCCTCCTTTGTTCAACTCTAAGTGATAGCAACCGTGGACCACAATGCTTTCCTTTGTGATAGCAACCGTGGACCTATTGTCCCTTTTGTTATAGGTCCACGGTTTGAATGTGGATACCTACCCACACACACATACGTACATTGATACATACAACATTGCGTGAACTATAGTAGGATTAGCATGTGCTTTTAATACCTAGTTGACAACATATTGTAAACATTACCTAATTTGTGTTCTGTTATTCAGTGTAAATCTGAAAATGAGGAGCTGTTGCAGAAAAGGTTTAGTGCAGAGACTATGACTGAGACATTCAAGAAACACTACAACATCACGTGGCATGAGCTTAACAAAGTCAAACAAGAACGACTGAGGGTGAGAAGACTCGGGACATTTGCATTTTGGGTTGAACTTTAGAAGCACCTGGTTTTCCCCTACAATGTAGCTCTTTGATACAAAAATAATAGTTTTGTTTTATAACAAAATATGTTTATTTCATAGCTGCAACATAGTTTATGGTGATGTTTGAAGTATTTCTTACTTGAACATAGTGGTGTCGTTTAGGTTGAAGGTGAAGGACAAAGACATGAGAGAACATGACCATGATAGAGAAGTATCAATTTTTCCCATTTATCTCTTGTATTGTGTATACAACATTCAAAAGGTTGTGAAACTTTTAACCTAAAAATGTATGTAGTGTGTGGAGGTGTTGGAACCTTTGACCTTTTGTTTTAATGAGTGAATTTGATTGTTCTCTATTAAGGCCACTGTTGTTCAGGTCAAACAGTTAAGAACTGTTTCTTTTGGGGAATGACCCGGGTATGTAGGTATGTCCCCTGCAGCGTTCCAGGATAGGACAGCGGATATGAAGCACATTTTCTTGCGAGGCCTTCATGTTGGACCCATGAATTACAACAACAAAAAGTTAAGAGCTGTCAAGAGCTCAATGCGGCAGACCTCCCAACATGTACGATTTTGGCGTACTTTTTACGATTTTTTACCCATTTTACGCTTTTACGATTTTATTCTTTATTTGTACGATTTTTAACGATGCCTTTTTCATTATTATATTTCCACGTTGTATGTCGTTCCCGGTAATGTGGTCCACATCATCGTGTTCGCTGTAATACGTTAAATCTCCTAAGGACAAACGAGAGACTAGCAGCTCGTCTATGATTAGACGATGCGCGTGCGCGTGATGTGATAATCTGTGCAAGCATGGCTGCTGAGTGCAGTATCTAATGTACAGTGTATCGTACATGTACATCCACTTATGTGCATTGAAAACGCAGTTAGTACTGCTGTACACAGTGGCTTACTATCAAGTATCATGTACAACCACATGTGTGACACGCTACATGACACCTGGAACGTTCTAACTAGGCAAGATGTCGACCCAAAAAGGGAAGGTATATTTACTGGTTAGTGTAAAATCCTGTGAAAAAAGTATGATTTCTGAAATCTGAATGTTGGGAGGTCTGTGCTAGGCCTGAAAGGCCAATATTTGAAACGGCTATGGCAGCATCATACAGCACTTGGTCCCTTGCACCAGACTGGCTGTTCTGAAGAATGGATCTAGCAAAGAGTTCAGTGTCGTCTTTGCTGACGAGATTAAGAGACTTTGGGATTCATTGATTCATCATGCTGTCATAGCTGACTCTTTGGATCAATCTTTCAATACTTTTGCCAATTTGACAACATTTGAATCTGTTTCTGTTGAGGATGTAGCTTGCATCATTGCCAAATCTCCTAACACAACTTGCCATCTTGATCCGGTCCCTACATGGATGGTGGAGCAGCTGTCAATGCTGTTTGCTCCCAGCATCAGTTCCATTGTTAACTCTTCGCTGACAACTGCCGAAGTGCCCACAGAATACAAGTTGGCATATGTGACACCTTTGCTTAAGAAAGATGGTCTCAACTCAAAACAGCTATGCAATTACAGACCTGTGTCAACTCTGCCGTTCTGGAGAGAGTTGTACTGCACCAACTCACTAACTACTTAAAGAATGAGAATCTCTTGGAGGACATGCAGTCGGCATACAGGCAAGGGCACAGCGTGGAGACTGCTCTTGTCAGAGCTTCTAATGACATCCTTCAATCCATCGATAGACGTCAGATGGTTCTTCTGGACTTATCTTCTGCCTTTGATACAGTAGATCATCAGATTTTACTTCACCGTCTTTCTAACAGACTTGGCATCACTGGACTGGCTCTTCAATGGTTGAAGTCATACCTTGATGGTAGAGCTCAAATTGTTTCCATTGGTGATACTCAATCTGACAATCAGCCCCTTGATTGCGGAGTCCCGCAGGGCTCTGTCCTAGGCCCTGTTCTTTTCACTATATATACACTACCATTGGGTGATATTGCCAGACATCACAACATCCACTTCCACCTCTACGCTGATGACACCCAGCTTTACTTGTCCTTTTCACCTGGTGCCGACACTGCAACATCATTCAACCAGATACACAGCTGCATTCATCTTTTCCAGTCCTAGTCAGGTGGATATGAGTAAAATTAGGTGGAACATCGACATGACCGTGAAGTAGAGAGCTCAGAAGCAAGATTGAGGAATACATCATAGCCTTGCGTCAGTTGGCTGTGACTTGTGAGTTTGGTGCATTAAGTGATGAATTGATACGTGACCAACTGGTGGAAAAAACATGCTCTACTCGGATACGAGAGAGGTTGTTGCTTGAACCTAAACTGACACTGTCTTCTGCATTGACACTGAGCCAGCAAATGGAATCAGCCTTTCGTGAATCCAAGATCATTACAACTACAACTTCAGATTCCATGGCTCTGGACTCTACTGTGAACGCTACAAAGTTCAAGCGTTTTTCAAAGACGCGGAAGCCTCAGTATACTACATCAAGAGACGGTAAGCAGGATACTCGTACTACTACTCAATATACTAAAGTACAATGTTACCGTTGTGGCAGTTCAGAACATAAAGCTAATTACATCCATTGTAAAGCCAAAGATGCTGAATGCTCAAAGTGTAAGAAAACAGGACACTTTGCGCGTGTCTGTAAATCTTCAGGACGAGTCAGACACGTTGGTTTTGATAATGACAGCAGTGATGATAGTGCTTCAGAACTACATGTACTAACTATTGCTTCTACTCAAGCATGTAGCATTACCTGTGCACTTACATTGGGAAAGGATGTGAGTGTTACAATGATTGTTGACACGGGTTCACCAGTTTCTATTTTGCCGCTTGCTACATTTGATAAATATTTCCTACGTGACGCCCTAACTCCTCCTCGTGCGAAGCTGACTACATAATTACATGAACCTATTGCTGTCAAAAGATGCTTTCGCACACATGTAAGCTTTGCTAACAGTCGTCACGAAGATGCGGAATTCTATGTGGTGGAAAAAGGAGATCCAATACCGGGACTGGATATCATTCACACTCTTAATTTGACTGTACAGAAAGATGGAGTTATTCGTAAGATGTCATGCGACATTCTATCCGTTCCACCTACACCACATGATGAAGTATACGCTTCCCCACTACAATCTCCACATCAGGAGCAGTACAAACAATCCATTCATACCACATTTCCTGATATGTTTTGCAATAATGTGGGTACTGCCCGAGGGTTCGTTCATCGAGTCAAGACACGCCCTAATGTTGCACCAGTACAACAGAGATTACGACGACTACCATTCGCAGTACGAGATAAGGTGAAAGCTGAACTTCAACGCTTGGAGGATACTGACATTATTGAGCGGATCGACGCAAGTGAGTGGGTTTCACCCATCATTGTGTCATACAAGAAATCAGGTGATATTCGCTTATGTATTGATTTGCGTGAAGTCAACCGTGCTGTTGTTATTGACAAGTATCCATTGCCAGATATTCAGGAACTTTTCTCCGAACTTCGTGGTGCAAAAGTGTTCAGTACACTTGACCTCAACTCCGCATACCATCAACTACTGCTTTCGGAAGAATCGCGAGACTTAACTGCATTCATCACATCGGAAGGACTATTCCGGTTCAAGAGAGTTTGTTTTGGCCTCGCATCTGCTCCATCTGCATTCCAAAAACTGATGAGTACCATATTAGCGGGTCTTCAAGGGGTCCAATGTTACCTCGATGATATCGTGTGTCATGGAAGGAACCAGGATGAACACGATAAGAATCTTCACACACTACTGCGACACCTTCAGTCAGTGGGACTGACACTTAATTCAAGTAAGTGCCAGTTTAACCTTACTTCACTTCGCTTCTTAGGACACGTTGTGTCTGCGGAGGGACTTCATCCAGATCCTTCCCATGTCAAAGCCATACTAGATGCCCCACGTCCAACGGATACCACTACTCTGCGTTCATTTCTCGGTTTAGCGTCCTACTATGCACGTTTCATACCGGACTATGCTAAAGTGATTGAGCCCTTACATGTACGCGCACTCACTTGTAAAGATGTACTGTTCGACTGGTCAACTGATGTACAACACAGTCTGGACACTGTTCGAGAATTAATCACTCACAGTGTTTCTCTTCATTTGTGTGATCCACAATTGCCAGTTATTGTATATACTGATGCTTCAGCATATGGGCTGGGAGCCGTGCTTCTGCAAGTCAAGGATAACTCAGAAGTACCTATTGCTTTCGCTTCGCGAACCTTGACTGGAGCAGAACGCAAGTACTCAGTTGGAGAGAAAGAAGCCTTAGCCTGCGTTTGGGCTTGTGAAAAGTGGTTCCAGTATCTTTGGGGACGCCACTTTACTTTGCGAACTGACCATCAG
This sequence comes from Leptasterias polaris, assembly GCA_037783415.1. NCBI lineage: Eukaryota > Metazoa > Echinodermata > Asteroidea > Forcipulatida > Asteriidae > Leptasterias > Leptasterias polaris. The sequence goes on along the minus strand of JAZGTN010000050.1, from coordinate 4,538,221 downwards.
TCACTGACCACACTCCTGGACCACACTCCTGTCTACAAGGGGATTGGGTCGGCAGTCTATGAGAATTGCTCGCTGGGCTGCTCGTTTGCTACGATTTAAATACACAGTTGAATTCCAGGCTGGAGTTCAAAACAAAGTGGCTGATGCACTCTCACGCCTACCATTACACCGATCGAGGATGATGACGAGGAAGTCATTATACAATCCATTAATGTGATGCTACTGAATACTACTGTTCATAAAGCTAATCTACAACAAGCTGTTCTAGCTGATGATACACTTCAGCAAGTGATTTCATATGTGAACAAAGGTTGGCCGAATAAGAAAAACATTCCGCAAGTTCTCCCAGTCATACTCCATGATTCGCGATGAACTTTCAGTTGTAGATGATTGCTTGATGGGTGGTGATCGCTTTGTGATACCTGATGTTCTGCAATGCAATCTAATTTCACTCGCACACGAAGCACATCAAGGCATTGTACGTTGCAAACAGCGACTTCGTGAATGTTATTGGTGGCCTGGAATAGATCGCATGGTAGAGGATGCCATTCGCAGCTGTTATGCATGCCAAACAAGTGATAAAACTGCACGCACCCAAAACACTCCACTACAACCCGTACCACTGCCAGAGGGGCCATGGCAAAAGATCGCAATTGACATTACTGGTCCATTTGAACAGGGTTCACATGATTGCAGATATGCTATCGTTCTCATTGATTACTACAGCAAATGGCGGGAAGTAGCTTTTGCGTCAGATGTTACTTCACGTACAGTAATTTCTATGCTGTCTTCAATTTTTGCACGTGAAGGCCTACCCAGTGAAATCGTAACTGACAATGGAGTTCAGTTTATTTCTGCAGAGTTTGAGAACTATTTACACAACTTGGGAATCAAGCACTATAAATCTTCCCTGTATTACCCGCGAGCTAATGGGGAGGTTGAGCGCTGGAACCGTGTTCTCAAGCAGACATTGAAACTTGCCTCCAGTGAGAGGAGAGGTTTTAAAACCGCGGTATTGGACTTACTCACAGCATACAGATCCACACCTCACCAGACTACAGGAAAGTCACCATCAGAACTGTTACACAACCGAAAGTTGATTACACGAATGAACATTCGAACTTATACTCAAAAACTCACTACTGATGATTCTAAGGTTCGCACACGTGTGGCAGACAAACAGAACAAATCTCGCATTTATACAGATGCCAAGCGTGGTGCGATTCAACCTAAGTTGAAAATAGGAGATTTCGTGCGTGTCAAACGCCTTAACAAATCCAAAGCAAAAGCGAAATTCTCAAGCCCTCAAAAGATTGTTCAGTTCAAAGGTCCCTACACGTGTGTGCTAGAAGATGGTCGTGTCTGGAATGCCTCAAAACTGAGCCTGTGCCCAGTTGAGTTCTTAACCCATGCTCAACCTTCTGAAACGAGCCAGAATCCAAAACTTCGTACACCCACACAGGAAAACAAATCTGTGTCTGGAGCTGTGGAAGCTTGTCACTCTTTGAGAGCTCATAAACCTCCTGCTTGGTCAAAAGATTACAATATGTAAATTCCAGATACGTCTACACTTTTCATTAATATTCAATTCAACCGGTTTATTCAAAGGCTCTTGTTATAAAAGAAATCACATGGTAAAAAGAAATTCCTTAAGTTTAAGGATTTACAAACAGTTGTTTTATCTTTCATTGTTTATGTGTTCTTTTCATTGTATTAATCAAACATGTAATTTGACTAAAGGTTGTTTTCCTAAAGGACTGTTTCTTCTAAGAAGAGGGAAGATGTTGTGTCCTTGGTTATATGGAACTGCGCCATCTACTGTTACCATTGTTATATTGGGAGTCTGGGGTTTTACGCCATCTTGGATTATGTTTACATGAACATGAAAGCATTTACATAACCAGTTACTTCTGCGTCCTGTGTCTTCTTTATTCGACTACACTACACTCGCCTACTAGCAAGCTTGATGATGGCGCTCCCTCAAACCCCATGGTCTCCTTGGGAAGGGGGGCAACTGACGGAAGAGCCAACAGACTACTAAAATGTAAGAGGAGCTTGTCTCTTGCCACCATGAATGTGCAAACATTCTGGGAGGACAAGAGAGCAAAGGAGCTAGTAGAAAGAATGAGGAGACACGGAGTGGCCATGTGTACATGTAGGATTCAGGAGCAGAGGAGGGTACACGCGGATTGCATGAGGGAAGTTGTGGTTACCAACATGATTGAGGGTAACTACCTTGTCACGGCATCAGCTTGGAGAAACGAAGCTCAGGCGGCAACCGGTGGGGTCGGGCTCATGTTCAACAGTGAGGCAAATAAGTCACTTATCAGTGTTTCCAGGACTTCTGATAGGGTAATCACTGCCTCCTTCAAAAGTAATCCTGTCCTCACAACCATGGTGGCCTACGCACCAACTCTAACTGCACCTGAAGAGGAGAAGACGAAGTTCTGTGACACGCTGAGGCTGTTCCACAACACCACTTCCTTAATAATAATAATAATTAAAACTTGTAAAGCGCCATCTATCTAAGACTAAACTTATTCCGAGGCGCATAAAAACCAAACAAAAACAAAAAACAGAAAGAGTAACCAAAAAGATTACAAATTACGTAGCTTAGAAAGAAATAAGAGCACATTGAATAAAACAGATTTACATAAATGTGTCGGCAAAAACAAGTGGAAAAAATAACAAACAGATAGTCAATCATAATAAATATTGAACAGGTGAGTTTTTAGCAATGTTTTGAAAATGTCCAGAGACTTTGTAGCTCGGATATGTAAAGGAAGAGAGTTCCAGAGAGTGGGTGCAGATACAGAAAAAGCGCGAACGCCGTTGGAAGTGGTTGTATTAGGGACAGTTAAAAGAAGTTGGTTTGTAGAGCGAAGATTGCGAGTTGGCGTATATGGTGAGAGAATTTCTTTGAGATAGGGAGGAGCCCTATCATTCATAGCTTTCCAGGCAAGCAAAATGATTTTGAATTTAATTCTTTGACAGACTGGGAGCCAGTGAAGCTGTTTCAACACAGGTGTGATGTGATCATATTTACGTGTTTTAGATAATACCCGAGCAGCAGCGTTCTGGACATTTTGCAGTTTTTTGATAAGATGCTTGTTAATACCATAAAGCAATGAGTTTCCATTATCAAGCCTGGATGTAATGAAAGCATGTATAAGGATAGAGGCAGACTTTTTATTGAGGACTTTACGAATGCTGCTAATGTTTCTAATATGGTAAAAAGCAGATTGACAAATTTTCTTCACATGGGATTCCATGCACATAGTGTTATCAAACATGATCCCAAGATTGCGAGCATTTGCAGACGATGTAACAGTAGCAGTGCCAATTTGCATCTGGTGATTGATTATTTTGTCTTGGTTATGTTTAGACGTTATTATGAGCAGTTCCGTTTTATCATCATTGAGTTTTAATTTATTATTGGTCATCCATGACTTTATATCAGAAACACATTGCTCAACACGTTTGCGTTCAGATTGCTCATCAGAACAATTTAAATCAAATGAAAGATACAGTTGAGTATCATCTGCATACAAATGTACATGGAGTCCGTGGTTTCTTGCAATTGCAGCTATTGGTTTAGAGTAAATGGTGAAGAAGAGTGGCCCAAGGACAGATCCCTGGGGAACACCAAACAAGAGCGTGGCAAGTGATGATAAAACTCCATTAATGTTGATGGCCTGAGTTCGATTGCTGATGTAAGATTTAATCCATTGGAGAACTGGTCCTTTGACACCCAAAGATTTCAGGCGTCCCAGAAGGATAGTATGATCTATGGTGTCAAAGGCTGCGGAAAGGTCTAAGAGGACTAAGAACACACCACGTTTATCATCCACAGCGCGAAGAATATCATTATGCACGCGCAACAATGCACTCTCTGTCCCATGATATTTTCTGTATGCAGATTGAGAGGTCTCATACAGATTGTGTTCAGACAGATGATCAGTCAGACGGGCGGCAACTACTTTCTCAATTATTTTCGACATAAATGAGAGGTTGGAAACTGGGCGGAAATTTTTGAGATTTTCTGAGTCAAGCGATGGCTTTTTAAGGAGTGGAGTGACGATAGCACTTTTGAAACGCTGAGGAAAAGCTGCATTATGAAGCGACAAATTGACAATTTTTGTGATAGGGGTAGACAGGACAGACAAGTGCCTTTTCAACAGCCAAGTTGGGATGGGATCAATGTCACAAGATTTTGAAGGTGATGAATTTATCAGTTTCCGGATTTCAACTTCAGAGGCCGGTTCAAACCTGTCGAGTGTAGGGATATTGGGGTTAGACTCGTAGTCGTATGTACCTGCACTGATAGACTGAGTAGAGGCGGATGTGTCAAGATCAGTCCGAATATTTCTTATCTTGGTGATGAAGTAATCACTGAATTTCTCAGCCAATTCCATAGTGTCACTGTGAGTTGGTAGCTTGGTTTTACTTTTATTATGCAATAAAGATTCAACAATCCTAAATATTTCTCGTTGATTCTCACAGCAAGATAGTTTATCTTGGTAATATTTTGATTTAGCATCATTGATCATGTGGAGAACGCGTTGACGTTGAGCTTTAAACAGGTCTCGATCAGCCACAACATTTGTTCTCCTCCAGCGTCTTTCAAGTCGTTTACGCATTTTCTTTGCTTCAGCAATCTCAGTAGAGTACCATGGGTTTGATGGTCTGATGGTAACAGAGCGAGTTTTTAACGGAGCATGATGGTCAAGAAGAGATTTAAGTATACAGTCATACTGATCAATGAGGTTATCCAAGTTATCTGAAGGATTGATTATCAGATCAGACTTGCAAATATCATCTGCAAAAGCATCATGGTCAAGGCAAGCATATTTGCGATATGAGATTTGTTTCCTAGTTGGTAGGGGCTTATTCAAGTTTAGTGAACAGTGTATGGCCGCGTGATCTGTTAGAAAACCTCCAACAGTTATCGAGTTTACAAGGTTATCGGATGGGCGTGCAATAACAAGGTCTAGAATATGACCGCTTATATGAGTCGGTGTACAAACAAACTGTGACATATTGGTGGATTCGAGCATGTCTTTTAAACGAGTAGCATCAGCATCAGCATTAGCAAACATCCAGTGAAAGTTGAAGTCTCCAACAATCAACAATTTATTGAGAGACGCGGAAAGTATTGCAACATATTCAGAAAACTCATCAAGAAACATTCTAGGGGTAAAACGATTTTTTGAACTATACGGTGGTCTATAAATGATGACAAGCTTGAGGGGGGAAAAAGAACCTTTGGTAGTCAGATCACAGCATAAACTTTCAAACGTCGAACCATTATATGATGTAACAGGCCCTCTGATTATATTTTCCTTGTGTATGAGAGCTATGCCTCCACCAGATCTGTTAACACGCGGCACATGACATAAATCATATCCCGGCAAACACAATTCCCCGATGACTTGCTTGTGTTTGTCTGTGTTAGTTAGCCAGGTTTCGGTAAGCGCAATGAAATCAAAATCGTGATCCGTAATATAGTCAGTGAGAAGGTTGGTTTTATTGCACACGGATTGTGCATTTAGAATGCAGATATTGGATAAGTTCACCTGTTTACCAGGCCTGTTAGTAGGTGATAGGGGTGAAGAGACATCCGTACAATCAACTGTATGAGTGACGTGATCAGCAGTAACAGGAGTAGCAATGCTTAAGTTTGGATTAGTCGTGTGTTTCACCGATTGCCCTCGACGTGTAGGAGCTTTAGACGAAATTTTCAGTTCTCTCAGGGTGGACCATGTAGCAGGGGTAACAGGCAGCTTTGCACATTGGGAGCCTATTTCCAAAAGTTGAGACCTATCATACTGATAGGTAAGTTTAATGCTGCGGGTGGTCCTAGTTATTTCATCAGATTGGGGACCTGGATTAGGTTCTATGTCTCCACAACATAGCAGTACAACATTGAAGCTAGCAGTTGAGTTATGATAATATGAAATTGGTGATTTCAGGAATCCTTTGGTGAAAATTTTCTTTCCAGACAAACAACAATGTGAAAAAGATACACAGTTAGATAGAAGATCCTTTTTGGAAGGAGTTGAAGTACTGCAGACTTGCAGAACAAGAACACACAGGAAGATTGACTTGATGAGGACCTCCATTGTATTAGCCACACAAGTTACACACAGTCAAACTATTGTTTAAGCAGTTCGGCCTTGAAGGTTGCAGAGTGAGTCATCATAGTCGGTAGAAAGGCTACAACACACAATTAAGACTTTAAAGTTGACTAATGTTTCCATAAATGATTCCAAATTGATTCACAGAACATGAAATCCAAAGACAGTAGAAGATTCTCTGGTATTAGCTCTACAAGATGGTATAAAACATGAGGTAAAACAGTAGAAACAAGCAGGACATAAACATCAAAAAGCAGAGAGCAAAGAAGGTGTGCAACCTATTCGGTGCACTACAGTCATAACACTTGGTGACTTCAATGCCCGACTGGGGCTGGGGGATGCTCCTTTCACCTTTCATCAAGACACAAACAACAACGGTTTGCGTCTGTGGCTGTCACCATCCGAGAGGAAGGCCCAGATGGACTTTATTCTGACCAGGAGGAAATGGCATAACAGTATCATCAACTCTTATGCCCACAGGACCTTCATAGAGTGTTGATGACGAAGGTCCGTCTCAGCCTCCGTGCACCACGCAAGGCAGTGACGAGAAGGGTGAAATATAATTGAAAAGCTCAAGAGAAACAGCGATCTACAGGAGAGGTATGCCGTAGAAATTCAAAATCGGTTGCAGGTATTGAGGGAGGAGGATGATTCTGCAACCAACCGCTATGATAAGTTCGTGAGAGCAAACAAGGAGGCTGCGGAGGTCTGCATGGACAAGGTCCCCAAGTTGAAGAGGTGGGGGGGGGGGGGGGGGGGGGAAGCCACATCAGATCTTTGGGTTGTCAGAGCTAGGGAGGAGATGGAAGTGGCCTACTGTTCTCTTGTAGCAGACCACAGCTTCACCAACCTAGAGGACGGTGTACAAAAGCAAGAAGAGGGTCCTACTTGAAACCTATGATCTCATCAAGGAGGAGTAGCTTACCCTAAATATCAGAGAAGTGAAAGAAGCTCATGTCAACCAAAAGCATGCCGTGAGCTGGAGACTCGTCAATGAAATTATCGGCAGAAAGTCCTCCAGACCCTTTAAGATCATGGGAGATACCGATGAGCAACGGGTAGAGACATGGAAAAACCACTTCAAACACCTTCTTGGTGATGAAACGGAGGTGCTGGTTGCACAGGTGGAGGTGGATTAGGTGTTCGATACCCTGGACATCGAGGATGGCCCATTCAACCATGAGGAGTATGTCAAGGCAAGGGGTGCGCTCAAGGGTGGAAAGTGCTGTGGGGAGGACGGTGTCGTGCCAGAAGTCCTGAAGCATGTAACCTGAAGTCCTGAAGCATTGATAACCTCATGCTTGACTTCATCAACAATGCATATGAGAAAAGGGAAATTCCAGATCAGTGGAGCACTATCAATATCATCCCCGTTCCAAAGTCTGGTGAACTCACATGCGCAGACAACTACCGAGGGATAAGTCTTACCCCTTGTGTTGCCAAAACCTTTAACCGAATGGTGCTCAACCGAATTCGGCCAGTGCTACATCCACTCCCGAGAACAGCACGCAATGGATTCAGACGAGAGAGGTCTACGGTGGGGCACGTCATTGCACTAGGAGAATTATTGAAGGTGTCAAGCATAAATATCTCCCTGCAGTCATCACCTTCATTGACTTCCGCAAGGTCTTTGACACTACCGGGTCAAGATGATGAACATCCTCACCGCATATGGGATCCCCAATAAGTTAGTGCAAGTAATTGGGGTAACCTACACTAACACCCGGGCCATGGTCACTTCACTAGATGATGTCACTGAGTTCTTTGACATCCTGGCAGGAGTGTTTCAGGGTGACACCTTGGCCCCACTTATCATCATCATCGTCCTTGACTACGCCCTGAGGAAGGCGATCAATGGAAGAGAAGATGAGCTGGGTTTCACTAGAGTGCCCCGCAAGAGCCGGCGAGTGTCTCCTGTGATGATCACTGATGACATAGACTTCGCTGATGACATTGCACTTGTTTGAAATACAGTGGAGCAGGCTCCAGACCTATTGCTATCAGTTGAGGAGGAGTGTCTGAAGGTTGGACTCCAGCTGAACACAAAGAAGACCAAGGTGCTCGCCTACAACACCAATGACATGGCTGTCCACACAAGGGATGGTACAACTCTCAAGGTCGAATCAGACTTCAAGTACCTTGGAGCTTGGATCAACTCTAGTGAAAAAGACCTCGTGACCCGAAGAGGACAGGCGTGGTCAGTGCTCCACAACAGGTGTGGTCATCAATGCTCAGTGATCATCTTAAACAATCACTGTTTGTGTCTACAGTAGAGGCAATATTTCTGTACGGAGCTGAGACCTGGACCCTTACTATTAAGATGGAGAAGTCTCTGGATGGGTGTTACACCAGAATGCTGCGTATGTCCCTGAACATCTCATGGCGGGATCACATGAAGAATGTAGACCTCTACGCTGGCATGCCGAAGGTGACAGGAAAGATCATTCAACGCCGTCAAGCTTGTAGGGCACTGCGTCCCGTCACATGGAGCTTGTACATTGTAGCTAGCCCAACCATTCTCTGGGAACCCACATGGGGCACTGCTTCAAGTGGGTGAAGATGTTTCTCCTTCATGGACTTGCTGAAATGGGACACCAGCTTGACCAGCACTGAAGAGCTGCGTACTTGCATGCTGGACCAGGTCATTTGGACCAAGATCACTGGACAGTCTCGAGATGCTACATATATGCCTCAACTTGATTGGCTTAAATGATTAAACAGTTGACATATAATTCTAAACGTTTCGGCCTCCAGTTATGGTAAACAAAGATTAATATTTGGTCTCATACCATGCATTTGGTGATCGTTGATTGCTGCACTATCTATTTGACTGGTTTGCATGGTAAATGGCTTTAAATTGTACACATCTTTTCAAATGACAGTAAAGTCTCATTTTGATTGCCTACTATGAGAACACAGGTGACATATTTATATGCACATTTTACACTGTATTGCTTACATTCCCTTCATATTTGACCTTGTATGACCTTCAATGACCGTAAAGTAACCTCCATTATGTTATTGTTTTTTCATCTGTATAGATGCATTCCATGCACCAGTAGCTTTAATTTGATACCAAATATGATGTTTATATGACGAACTACATTTATCATAATTATTGCATAATCATAAAAGTGGGACGTCCATAAAACAAAATTGTCAAAGGGTGCCAAGCCGACACCCATCAGATTTTGAATCTAGACACCCTCATCTATCATTTTCAGCAATAAAATTGCATTTGTACCCTACTTCACGGTCATGTCAATGTTCCACCTAACTACCCTGGGTGTGTCCAAATTTTCTGCATTTTAATCCCGGCAAAACTCAGTTTCTCGTTCTTGGATCTCGATATGACCATGCAAATTTCATCTCACCACATCTCACTGTCATAGATCAAGAGCTGTCTGTCTCCAACAGTGCTCACAATTTGGGAGTTGTGTTCGATCCTTTAATTATTCAGTATGAATGCACACATTTCAAGCTTGTGTAAAAGTCAAAATTTTCATCTACGTAATATAAGCAGGATCAGTAAATACCTTTTGCAAGAAACAGCAGAGAAGGTCATCCATGCTTTCGTTTCCTCACGTCTGGACAGTTGTAATGCTCTACTGGTCGGTCTTCCAGCTACTTCCCTATCTCGCTTGCAATGTGTCCAGAATAATGCTGCCCGGGTCATTGTCCGATGTGGTAAATACAATATATCTCCTGTTCTCCAAGAACTACATTGGCTTCCGATCTCCAAAAGGATCTGTTTCAAGGTTTGCCTCCTCGTATTCAAGATCCTACACGGCTGTGTTCCTCAGTATCTCCGTGACCTCATCTCACTCAAACAATCTGGTCACGTTTTAAGATCTTCAACTTCATGTATGTTAGCTCAACCAAGATTTAGAACCTCTCGCTATGGTCAGGGTGCCTTTGCCAATGCTGCACCTGCCATTGGAATGAACTCCCTGACACACTCGGTCAAAACACATTTTTGAACATCTTCAAGAGAGAATTGAAGTCCCATTTGTTTCGCTAGTTTTTCTCTTCACTTGTTCTGAACATAACTTTTGTGTCACTTTGTTGTTTTTTGAAAGCACCTTGATCGGTTTCCGGAGATGTGCGCATTTTAAGTCCATATTATTATTATATTATTAATATACTGGACCCAGTGATGCTTCACATGTGGCCCCCTACACTCCGGCTGTCATGGTCACCCTACCCACCAAACCTCCAAGGTTGTTGATGGGTCTCTTTCTCGGGTGTTTCAAATGGAAGACCTTTCATTTATTGGTTGTTTCCTGCAGCTTCATGGACTCTGATAGGTTGTGAGACCTTAGGGCTAAGAAGGGGGGGGGAGAAGAACTGGCATGCATGGTCGTTTGTTTTACTTGCAAGGAGAAACTATTTGGCCATTGGGATACTACAATGTATCTACCAGGCAGAACTTCCGTTCTGTGAGCAGTGATGTCTGGCAGAACTCTAATCACTCTAGTGCTCAGACAGACAGGACCTTGTTTGTTGGGGTGACTGGGTTAATTATTCTATGGTAGACCCTTATTTGATGATCATTCCACAGACTCTGAAGACACCATAAACACTAAGTTACATGAAGTGAAGTTGGATATGTTCTGCATGGATACCTTCCTTTCAGTTCACCATGGAAACAGAGACATCCATTTCATTACCTTTCCTTGATGTACTCATTTCTAAGAGGTCTGATGGCTCTCTTGCACACACCGTGTACAGAAAACCGACCCACACAGACCGCTACCTTAATGCTCGGTCCTTCCATCCTCCCTCAGTGAAAGCCTCAGTGAGCCGGACCCTACTTCGAAGGGCACACATTATTTGTGACAAGGAACATTTACCTAAATAATTGGAGCACATTAACACAGTGCTAAAAGAGAATGGGTACCGGCCGAACAAATGGGAGTTCCTTCCCAATCACAACTCTCAGTCTTCAAACGCAGAAGATATGCCTATTGTGGTCCTTCCGTATGTTAAGATGAAACGTGTACAGTGTTCATGTAATCGGACTAGGTGACAGTACAACAAAAGCATTGCAACATCAAGATATTCTTTGTTGGTTAACACTTTTTTTTTTTTTTTTTTCTTGTGAAACTTTGCAGTGGAGCAAGTCAAATTTCATCGAGTAAATTCATTTCTCCCAAGTAATTTCTTCCTAGTCAAGACAAATTGCGACTTGAGTCTAAGTCCGTCAGTGGCGGGACTACAGGGGTATTTTCCCAAATGTTTTTAGGTGCTTTCAGAAACTCCAAACCTGTTAAGACCCTGTTGGACCCTAAAAACATACACCCCTCTGTTATGTTGTATCCCTTTCCAAATGGTGACCAGTTTTCAAAATTGCCACCGAGGTCATCATAGGCCATGTCATCATAGATGCCCAAACTATTGCATCTATCAGCTATTATGTGTTTTTAACATGTTAATGTTTATTATAGGCCATTGATGAAAGAGAAGAGGCACAAATACAAGCCAGATATCAAATCGATCGACTCCACAAGTATCAAGAGGAAATAAATGACCATTTACAGAGTCTCCAATGTGTTGATCCTCCTCAAGCTGAAAAGAGCTGTACACAGGTAAATAACTTGTAAAAACACATGTATTAAATTCAAAGCATGTGTTTGAGCCTTATGGGCTCAATTTTGTGACTGACCTATTTGAATGTTATCAGAAAACTAGACATGGTAATTGTTCCCTCGAGTCAGAAAATATTGCTTGTCATCGGTTTAGAATTTCACGAGAATTTTATAAGAGCCCCACATCTTTTTATATTGAATTTTAATAATAAAGTAGTTTGAAAAGTTTCCAGTTTCCTCTATTTTTTTGGTGACAGAGGGGGTAAAGTTTTAATGGACGTTAAATTGAAGTAGTAAACCATGAAAATGATATATTTTCATTCATAATTATAAACCCAGTCATTGTTCTGTTTTTCTTCATATAATCCAGCTATTGATATGGGTTTTTTTCATATAAACCAAGCTATGTTTTTCATCATATAAACCCAGCCATTGATCTGTTTTTCTTCATACAAACACAGCCATTGATCTGATTTTCTTCATATAATCCAGCTATTGATCTGTTTTTGTTCATATAAACCCAGCCATTGATCTGTTTTTGTTCATATAAACACAGCCATTGATCTGATTTTCTTCATATAATCCAGCTATTGATCTGTTTTTGTTTATATAAACCCAGCCATTGATCTGTTTTTCTTTCATATATAATTTACCAGGTATTGGTCTGGTTTTGGTCATATTAACCAAGGTATTGATCTGTTTTTGTTCATATAAACCCATCTATTGACCTGTTTTTGCTCATATAAACGAGCCATTGATCTGTTTTTGTTCATGGAAACCCAGCCATTGATCTGTTTTTGTTCATACCATTGATCTTTTTTTGTTCATAATATCATATTTTGTTATCTTTCTTTTTTTCGTATAAACCCAGCCATTGATCTTTTGATCAGTTTTTCTTCATATAAACCCAGCTTATGATCTGTTTTCGCTCCTATAAACCCAGCTTCAGTCAGCAACAGATTCTATGGAAGCTCAGACTGATATTCAGGGTGACAACAATGCTATCGTACCAGCTGAAGACAAAGCACATTCAGATGATCTTTTGGATCCTTGTGGAAGAGATAGAATAACTCACAGTATTTCTTCAAAACGCATAGTGAGTACAGATAAAGTGCGGGCAAAAGTTGATAAGGAGGACACTTTTCCTGAAAAGTATTTTCCCTTTACATCTAGTCCGATGATAGCAGAGGTACCAGAATTTAATCCATGGTTGCAACGTCATCATTCAGAGGACATTGGAGAATCCAGAAGAGTTCATCCTGGTTCTTTATACAAGAACCACCATTTCTTGGCTAATTATGATGAGTAAGTTACGTTTTCATTAGTCTCTTTGTTAGTCACTGGTCGTTTGTTCAATGCGAAATAATTTTCATAAGTAGCGACAGTTTTATTTCTCATTCTTGTAAAACTTAACAATTTTTTGGTTGTTTATTGGTAATTCATCATAAACAAATCATTACGGGAAAGCTCAATTATTTACAGAAAATCCAGTTTAACATCCTTTTTGTGTTTACCAACCCGCACGCCTTAGCCAAACAGTGACTTATATCCTTTTATTGACCCTTTAGCGCATGTCACACATGACAACTGTGCCAGGCTCACCATTTTAGGAGTAAACAGATAAGCGTGTAAATGCTGCGTCACCTAAAATTTGCACTACACTGTATATATAGGCTGTCAGCTTGCTATTGAGAAAGATAACATCGCAGTCAAGTTCATTGATTCAGGTGACTGGAGTAGGATCCGGCCTCAAGCTTGTTCATAGGAATAAATTGTTATAGATAATTTCTCACATCTGCCACAATGCCGACACACTAAGAGCTGGTAGTGTGCAGGCAGCAGATGTTAGAGAGTGTGGTAGGGCACTTTCATGGCGATGATGCATCTGCTGCTCTCGCCACTTCAGCTGCAGCATATCCAGCTTGCACTGCAGCTTGGCAGGCTGTCCTATCCTTAACTATTCTTTCCAATTGCTGGACATTAATACCAGCAGCCTTGAAGTGTCTCTTTGTACTGTCAGAGTCTTGGTAGCCTTGGTAGCCTGACTGTAAGTTTTTCATGAGATAGCTCGGTGTACATTACAGCTGTCTGCATTCTTTCATCCACCATTCTAACTACATAACTGGACCAGGTGAGCTGTTGCTTCAGGAGATTTGCCTCAATGTTGGGTTATCATCTAGCTGTAGGACCCTAATGCTTGTCACATGGTCATATCACTTGACACCAAGGATGGTTCGAAGATGCCAATGGAAGACCCTGGACATGCAGTGAATGTGTCTTTGGTAAAGCAGACAGGAGGCAGGATAGAACAACAGCTCTGTTAACCTTGCACCTTGCTCATTGTGGTAATGCTGTGGCTTCTCGATAGCCGATCAGGTAGGTGGCCATAAGCAGTACAGACGGAGCAAATTCGCATGGACAGCTCTTTCTCTAGACTGCAGTCACTGGAAACAGCACTACAAAGGTTCATGAAGTCCTCAATATTAAACAGGTTACCATTTCACAAGATGTTTGGTTTATTGTATGGGGTTCAGTCGCTGGTTGGTAAAGTAACTCATTTTTTTAAAAAGATAGTCAGCCCGAAGGAAGCAGATGCTGCAGCAAATTTGTCTAGAACCTTGTCTAGAGAGTGAAACAAGGTCAGTGTCGACAGTGTATAGTAGATCATGTGCACACCACTGATGAACCTTTGTCCTGGCTTTTAGACATCTTGGGTTGAACAGCTTGCCATCAGTTTAAGTTGTTAGGTAGAGATGCCTTCAGTGAAATCCTGGTTATCAATTTCCATATAGCGGACAGGAAGAGGATGAGCAGAGCCAGGGCCAGGACACAGCCCTGTACAGAGGAAGGGTCTGAGGCTTCACCATCAACAAGAATATGTGCCTGCATGTCATCATTAAAGCCTCAGAGAATGTTCATGAACTTATTCAGGCAGCCATAGTTTGATAGAAGACACCAGAGGCACATTGAGCGACATTGAGCTCCAAGCAGAAGGGCTGCTGGGAAATTTACTCAAGAACATTTTCATCTACATTTGAAGGTCTGTTGAGCAGCAGACAGTAGTGTTCTTTCCAGTGAGCTCAGATCTCTGGGTTTTCAATCATTAGTTTGAGATCTGTACTCATAGTTGACTGGAAGACCCCTCAAAAGTCACCCCTGTTTGCTAGAGCTTACACCTTATAGGCTTTTGCCACCTACAAGCCATCTTCCGTGTGTCGTGTAAGCTGTTGGATCGCAGTAGGTGAAGAAGGGTGTTCAGTTTGGCATGGAGGGCTGTGTGGTTGAGAGAAAGCGATTTTGTTTATCTGTGGGTCGTTATCTGCAAACCAGTCAGAGTTCTTTCAATATTGGCAACCAGATGACTAAACTGCAGCAGAGCAGACAGCTGAGCGGAATCAGACCCACTGATTATTGGCCAATTCTCCACCTGATGGGAATGCAGTCTCTAGGGCTTTGCGTAGGAAAATTTCCCCTTGTTGGAGTCCAGCTTGGAGACTGCGCATGTCCTTAGGGAGGTTAACACATTTGGCCTACGAAGGTGCAGCATCAGAAAACAATTTATTAGTATTATATGTCTGTAGATCAGTCAGCACCATGCATTGCACAGGTGATTTAGACGTCGCAAAAGATGTTTTTTATTGTTTGATGATGTTGTCCAGCAGATACCAGCTCTTTGATCTAGGATGGTGCCAGGAATAGTATAAGTTATGGGTCATGTCAGAGAAAGTATTTTTTACTGCAAGTTCGAAATCTGCACAGATCGGTAAACTCACTGTTGGCATTGCAGCTATTTACTCTCCCAAACTTGCCCAGCACATGGTCCCAGGTTGTGTGGTCATCACCTACATCTGCATGTAAATTTTTAAGCTCGAAATAGTATAGTTGTTTTATTGTCTCATTGTGTATACACATAAATATATATAAACAGTGAAATGCATTTCGTTTTTTGCGTGTCTAAAAACATTAATTCACAATTCCTAACAAATATATTCATTAATACACATTTCAAAAGACAGTAATAATATGGCAGCCCCAACAATAAAACCGCAGTCACATGTATACAGTCACCAATTATTTTTAAATGCCATCATTAAGAATGCGAACCAATTTGAACCAGATTTAGTTGATCGATATTGATTGTTTGAATGCATGGGCTGAAAGAAGTCATGTTCCGGATGAAACTTGTCGTCTTCAATAGTGAGCCCTTTTTGTGACTCGAGAGAGATACAAATCATCAAGTGATTGAATTGGCAACCAATAATCTTACTTGCAGTGCAAACGATCCGGCTGATACGCTTCCTGTCATTGGCCGTTGCATTGCCCCACCAAACGATCATTGACTGTGTAAAGACACCCTCAATCACCGCCCGGTAGAACCTCTACAGCAGTTTCTGACTGACATGGAAGCTTCTCAACCGTCTCAAGTAAAACAATCTTTGCTGAGCTTTTTTAACAACAAAATCAGCATTAAATCCCCATTTCAAATCTGATGATAAATAAACACCAAGAAATTTAAAATATTGCATTTGTTCAACTTCAGAGCCATTTACAACTAAGGGAGCAATAGCTGGTGGACTCTTCCGAAAATCAACAAAAACTTCCTTTGTTTTGCTAACATTTAGTTCTAAATCGTTTTAAGAGCACCAGTTAACAATCACTTCATTACGATAGGTTGTCTCATCTTTTTAAATTAGTCCACCTACAGTAGTGTCGTCAGCATATTTAATAATGAAATTGCTAGCGGAATCAGTAACACAATTGTATGTAAATAATGAAAACAGCCAAGGAGACAAAATACAACCTTGAGGTGTACCGGTGTTTAAAACCAAAGGTTTGGAATAATTAATACCAACTGTTTTGCATCACTAATTGTTTTCCTCACCGCATATTTTGCCCGAATCAAAGCCAGCTTATCCCCACTTTTAAATGCCGTGTCCTTAGAGCGAAGTTACGAGTCCACTGATTGGTCAAATCAAGGTTTGTCGTTTGGATATCGGGTCACAGATATCTTCGGAATGCACAGCTCCTCACAAAACTTGATGTAGTCCATTGTGACTTCTGCACATTCATCTAAGTCAGCTGCACTCTCAGTAAATAAGGCCCAATCCGTACAAGCGAAATAGGCCCGGAGTTGCTGTATACCCTCATCTGACCACCTAGGAACAATGCGTTTGATTGGTTTCTGGCGTTTAAGCTGTTGCTTATAAGCTGGAACCACGTGTATCATATTATGGTCCGAGTTACCAATAGGGGCTTGCTTCAACGATTTATAGGCTCCCTTAATTGTTGTATAACAATGGTCTTGGGTTCTATCTTGACGAGTTTTACAATCCACATGCTGAAAGTACTTGGGTAAACCCTTCTTGAGGTTGCAGTGATTAAAATCACCGGTAACAATGGAAACAGATTCCGTGTTCTCATTCTCATGCTTTGTAGTAATGGTAGAAAGTTGGTCAATAGCCACAGATGCATTTGCTTCAGGTGGTATGTACACTGCAGCAAATACTAGTGAATTATGTTCTCTTGGCAAATAAAATGGCCGACATTTCACCACCAGTGTCTCCAGATCCTGGCATCGATGCACCACAAATTGTTCAGTAAGAAGCACAAACCACCTCCGGTAGACTTGCCCACTGTCACATGTACGGCACACTAAATAGAAGAGGCTGGAAGACTCTTATTGTGCTCATGAATTCACCCCATTTTATTTGCACACCACAGGAAATGGTTAAAACTGACGCGGGTGAAACTAAAGATAACAAATACATACCGGCAATGTTAAATAACACATACAATAAGTACACATAATAAATCACTTTTAGAAGAAAATAGGGAACGAGTGCATAATAGCAATAAAATGAAACAGCATCAAATATCAAGCAAGATGCATCGATCTCCCGAGCAATTTACTCAAAACTAACAGGGCGAGACCTAAACATAAAGCACTTCAAGAATTAACCCAGTACTTTAACCTCAACAACGAAATTAACTTTATACTATAAACTTACAATCGGTTCCAGGGGAACTCATGATTCCGGCCATACACATGGGAATCAATAAATGAAGATTGGCTATCGGCGGTTTACTGCGGCATTCTGGGGTGCTGTATAGACATACAAACCAATAATAAATATGTGCGAAGCAATGAGAAATTACACTCCAATAAACGATTCTAAGCATTTAAATAGAAACTGAAGATAATGAATAGCAGTCAAATAAATCATACAAAAGACTACTGCGGAGACTAGGAGCCGTATAAAGGAAACCAAATAAGGGCGTTGGCTCAACAGCAATAACTTTACAAGAAAAATTAAAATATTGGGCCGAATTTACCACATAAAGGTCTTTATACATAAGGAGAGTCTTAATTAAATAAACACTGTGAGATAAGAATTACTTACGGGAGTTGACTACGAAAACTTACAGGAACAGAACCAAAAAATAACTTGAACTGAACTGAACGGAAGCTGGAAAATAAATAACTCTAATGCTCCCGCAAACGGTTCTGCTAAGCAGCCAGCGCCCACTATGATAACAACCTGATGCATACCGGCATTCCAAATGCACTTAAATACAAAGTAAATACCGGAGATGCCATGATTACAATAAATATTGGGGGAGGGCGGGCAGGACAATTCTAGGAAAACCAAAGAAAATATTTGGTACAAAAATACTTATCAATGGAGATAACACCCACTTCACTGAAATCACAGTCTGATCGAAAAAGTGTGAAACCTGAGGGTGTAACTGCTGGATTGTTGAATCCAACCAGGTCTCAGTGAAACA
Organism: Leptasterias polaris; assembly: GCA_037783415.1. Lineage (NCBI taxonomy): Eukaryota > Metazoa > Echinodermata > Asteroidea > Forcipulatida > Asteriidae > Leptasterias > Leptasterias polaris. The sequence continues at coordinate 4,519,710 of JAZGTN010000050.1, read as the reverse complement.
AAACACCCCATAGAAAAAACAAGCAGGATTCCGCCGGGAAAATTTGGCTGGATTTTGCGGGATCCCGGTTAAACCGCGGTTACATCCAACCAACCGGTATCCCGGTAGAATCAACCGGGATCTGGGTAGATTCAACCGGGATCCAACCAATCGGTATGCCGGTAAATTCATTCGGGATCCCACTAAATTCAACCGGGATCCCAGTAAATCCAACCGGGATGTCGGTTGATTCAAGGATCCCGGTAAATCTAACCGGGATCCTGATTAAACCGGTTATACATCCAACCAACTGGGATCTCGGTAAATCCAGCTGGCATCCTGATAATTCAATCAAGAACCTTCCAACACGCTTTAGTTGATAATGTAGGCCTACAATTTGTTCATATACTAAAGCTTGATTTCATCAGTGATTGAACATTTTCACATTAAAAGTAAAACGAAACATCACTCTTTTAGTTAATATAACAGAGGAATTCAGGCACACAGTCAGTGTGCGTTAAGCTTGTACCTCCATGATTATTTGTGATGCGATCAAGCAAAATGAGTCGTTTGTCGACCCTTGTCATTTTTTTTTTTTTATACATCTGAAAAGAGCAAAAGCTATGATTTTCTACTTTTAAAACTACATGTTTATAAAACCTTTTGGTCAAAAGTTATGAAAGCAGAAACACCAAGTGATATGAGAAAATGAAACAAAGAGAAAGGGGTTTAAAACTCTTTTAGCGCGCACGCATGCAGTCCGCAGGCGCCCTGCGTATTACTTCGAATACCGGCACCGAAACGTACGGAGCTCTGGAAGTGCCATCCGACATGTTGAGATCCTGACATAATTATCTCCGGATGACGACATCCTAAACGCAAATAAGTCGACATACCGAGATAATTATGTCGGGATGTTGACATCCTAAAGGTAGGGTGTCGTCTTGCTGTGATAATTTATATCGGGGATGACGACATTCTAAAGGTAGGATGCCATTCACTGCATCACGCATCCCGTAGGCCTGGGTGTCACACGTAGGCCTGGGTGTCACACGTAGGCCTATACTAACAAGAATTCGCGAAGGCCGCATGTACGACAACCTACCTCTAAGGATGTCGACATCCCGAGATAAATTATAACAGGAAGACGACATCCTACATTTAGGATGTCGTCATCCCGAGATAAACTATCACAGCAAGACGACATACTTCCTTTAGGATGTCAACATCCCGACATAATTATCTCGGTATGTCGACTTATTTGCGTTTAGGATGTCGTCATCCTGAGATAATTATGTCAGGATCTCAACATGTCGGATGGCACTTCCAGAGCTCCGTAGAAACGCCTTCGAAGTTTGACAAGTTGTATTAGTTCTAAACATGCGATTAACATGCAGCAAACGGCCGTAGATAGAACGCTATCTCGACATGACAACAGTCTAAAAATAGCACATGGTGCCCATCAGCAAAAATCCCCTCCAAAGGTTCAAAGGTCGGAAGTCCTATTATCACCAACGCTTGTGAAGCACGAGTTGCTGTTCAATCTCTATGGATGTACGGACCGTATTGTATGCACCATGTATCACACGCGCAATGTACACAGTAATGGCAACCTTCCGCTTCTTTCGCGGTAAACTTATTGGTGTTTTTACACACGGAATACCGTGATTTGATAGGATTTTTCAAAGGGTTTGAGGTGCAGAAGTTATCTGTAGGTAAGAGAGGCACTCGTATTTATTTTCAAAGGTATGTTGTGATTGTTTTAAATCACTTTTGTAGTATTTTCCCCATTGAGATGACGGCACAGTTGAGAGAACTTGTGTGCACAACTTTCCACGTAACAAACGTACGCAAACAATGTTTTCAAATTTTTCGTTGATTTCTCTTTCTCTCACATGTACATCGGCAAGTTTCCATGCTAATTTTAACCCCTTAGTGATGTTATTTATCAGAAAAGAAGTCGCCAATGAAAAATAAATATATTTTGGCACTTGAATTTACAACAACAAAATTGAAAATTTTACCCCTGTTGGACTGTTTTGGCTTGTTTCTCCGTAATAAAATTTCCGACAAACGACTCATTTAGCTTGATCGCATCACATTTATACTAATACTATAACTACATTTCACAATAACCCTTTCAGTACCAACACATATTTGCAGCTAATGCACTGGTGACCAGAGACATTTTATTCACAGGGCCACTTGGTGACCAACACAAATTTGGAAAGATTGAGGTTACAGCGCCCTCACAAGGCAGATTGGGGTTAGCCTAGGTCCTAGTAACATAATGGAAGTTGTAAAAGCAAGCAATTAAATTACTGTTTCCTGTGGCATATTGCCTTTGACTAAATCATTGCCTTTAACATATATTGAAGGTTTGGTATTATTACCACTAAATACCCAATTGAGTAGTTTAAATGTGAAATATTACAATTTGTAAAGTTGCTGTTCATACCAATCTGCATGAAAAATATTGAGCAATGAACATTTGTTTCTGATACTTTAAATAAACATAAGGTTTTAATTATATAATTTCTAAACCCCATCCTCCCCCCCCCCCCCCAACCCGCCACAATGTTGGAAACTTTGGTTGAGCCTCACAGATACTGGGGGTTGGTGACTATACCCATGTTATCAGGATAATTATAGTGCATCAATTGGTTAAGGCGGCCATTTCCAGTTTTGGCAAAGTTGTTTAAGAAACCTAAAATAAACTGAAGGTTTTAACACCCCCCCCCCCCCCAACGCGCTCATAGGATTCCATAAACAAGAGAGTTTAGATTACGCACAATATGACTTGGAAATAAATTACTGCTAAAAGCCAAACTATTATGTGTTACCACATTTAATGACAAAGAAGGAACTCACATAAAATAATTTAAAATATTGGCACTTTCAAAATGGTAGCCAATCAATTTGGTTTTGGCCCGTATCTCCGTGTACGTGCCTCACAGATAACGTAACTTTTTGCAATGTATTCAGGATGAAGGAACCCAATGAGACCAAATACACAAATGGTGGTTCAGTTGCTTAAGGCGGCCATTTTGATTATTATTAAATTTATTTCTGAAACCAAAAAAATTAATTATTTTTAATCCAAACTATTATTTGTTACCACATTTAATGACAAAGAAGGAACTCACATTAAATAACATTATATATAGCCAAAGTGCTATACTTGTACTTTCAAACCACCATCCTACCCCCCCCCCCCCCCACCCCCACCCGCATCAATGTAGGAAAGTTGGATTAGCGCTCATAGGATTCACCGGTATTGAACATTCAATATTGCCTAAAATAAACAAAATAATTAGTTTGATTAAGCACAATATGAACCGGAACAAAATTACTCCTCAAATCTAATTTACACTTATCATGAACCAATATGTAAAGAAGGAACTAACATTAAATTTAGCCAAAGTGCTATACTTGCATTTTCTAAGCACCATCCTGCCCCCCCCCCCCCCCCCCCCCCCCGCATCAATGTTGGAAACTTGGATTAGCGCCATAAGATTCACCGGTATTGAACATTCAATATTGCCAAAAGTAAACAAGATAAGTTTGATTAAGCACAATATGAACTGGAACCAAATTACTCCACAAATCAAATTTACACCTATCATGAACCAATATGTAAAGAAGAAACTAACATAAAATGTTGCCAAAGTGCTATACTTGTCTTTTCTAAGTACCATATCCCCCCCCCCCCCCCCCCCCCGGCCTCAATGTTGATTGTTGGCATGCATGCGATTGTGGGATTCAACATTGTAGCGGGGGGGGGGGTTGGTTGTTCCGAAAGTATTGGAAATTATTCGCCTGGTGTGGAAATTCTCCAATCATGGTATAACAGGTTTACACATTGTTTACTATTTTTTCCTATTAGAGGTCGAACTGCATACAACACAGTCACGTTTGTTTCCGCCAACATTCGGACCAGGAAAATGCTGAGTTGAAAGGGCGTTTGAAGCACTTGACACTTGACTAGCATGGTCAACTGGGTTGTACTCCAAGCTTGAAATAAGTGCCTCTATCACCTTGACCCGAAAATCCAAAGTAGACAAGCTCTTGTTTGTATGGATGCTGTTGTATACGACATTAGCATTAAGCAAACATATGTCTAGGATTGTGATAAATACACGTGACCACCATTTGAGTGTTTTGTGGGTATGAGTATAGTACGTGCATAATTGTCCTGCCAGATCCGTGCCGCCCATGTATTTATTGTAATCCTCGACTATGCACGGTTTTTGGATATGACGATGTCCTGTGGAAGTTTTCCGGCTGCGAATCTTTTTTCTAGTGACACTGCAATCGCCATAGTTTGAGAGGAGAGTGACACGTTTTGTGGCCTGCTTTATTTGGGATCTGCACCTCTTTTCATAGGAAATTTTTAGGGGTTTGCTACCTCGGGTATCCCTAGGGTGGTATAGCGCACAGTTCCACAAGCTCCGAATCCTAGCTCGGACAACTTGGAGAACAGAGCCGGGCTACTAAACCAATTGTCCATGTAGATGCAATGTCCTTTATTTTCGAGTCCCTGCAAAAGGTTCAATACTACGTTGCCTGGTGCGCCTATTTTGGATGGATGGTTTGTCTCAGGATAAATTACAGAGGACTGTCCTTGTGGGGACCTGGGCTGCGATCCTGTGAACAACTCCCAGGCACATGTGTACCCTGTGTCGGATTAGTTAAATGAGAAATATTTCAATCCCCATTTTGCGGCTTTTCTTGGCATGTACTGCTTGAAGCTAAGTCGTCCTTTGAATTTGATCATCGTCTCGTCCGGTGAAAGGCTTCGTCCAGGCTGGTACACCCTGAGGAATAATGGTAGTACAATGTTTAACAGTGGGCGTAATGTTTCAAGTTTATCACGGGGAGAGTCGCCCTCCGCAACTCTGTTATTGGCGAGGTGGAAAAATCTAAGGATTGCAGTAAATCGGTAACGAGCCATGGTTGCTGAGTACAGGGGACTTCGTAGAATTTCAGACCTGCACCAATGCATGGAGTAACGAGGCCTTTTGTTGATTCCCATGCAAAGAAGTAGGGCCACGAATGCCATCATTTCAGGTACATTAGTTGGTCTCCAAGCACGCTTATTTTCTGCCCCCGCTCCCAATATTTGTTCAGCATAACGATTAGTCTCTAGTACCATAATCTGCCACACTGCTTCACAAAAGTACAGTTTGAAGATTTGTATGGGGGAGAACGAACTTTAAGTCTTCTGTAGCCCCGGTGTTTGCTGTAAATTTAACAGGGGTTCGTCGTGTGTAAGACTTGGCTTCACGCCATCCACACCTACCTGAAATAGGCTTATAATTCTTGGTGGTTTTGGTCTTCTTAGAAGAGGTTGCTCTCGATGTCGAGGCCCTCGGCTCCGAATCCTCACTGTCTTAACCTCGTCAGATGATATTTCTGAACCACTCTCTGGAAATTATTTTATCACAATTTTATCATTTTCATCGGCCATGTTGTCAGAATGATCTCTTACTCGAGAATGCTTGGGGGGGACGCTTAACTTGCGACGCTTCAGGCAGGGCATGCACACGCGGGCAGCTTGTTGTCAGGGTAATGGACGCACGGGGCGATTGAGGGCGCTAGAGGGCGCTATTAACATTTTGATAACTTACTTTTGGTCGATGTGCCAGAGAGGCTCATTGGTCACCAAGAATGCAAAGAATTACGTGCCATACGGACTCATTGGTCACCAAGTGGGATGTTGTTTTGAGCCGCTATGGCACGGCGGTACTGAAAGGGATATGATGAGTAACAAATCCAGAAGAAGACTTATGCTGCAAGCTCCAATGCCATTGACAAAAACAAAGTGTGTATAGTGATATTGATACATATTGTATTACAAATACATTATGTAGAAAACAGAAAACTCTAGCTTATCATGCATCTATGTTCATGATTGTTTCTCCTTATACTTGCAAGTGATTTTAAACACTAAATTTTGGTATAAAAGTCAACACACCAACATCTCCATTCCAACACAAGCAGCTTGCTGTAGGCATCTTTCAGTGTGAGTGCCAGTTAGAATTCAAACTTAACACACTGTAGGTGTTATGCAATAGACAGTGTCACTTCTTGACCCTGAAGGACTTCCTATATACATAACACATGTCCAGTACACCAAACATTTTGTGGTCCCCACATGAGCAGTGAACAGCAGTGCCCACAGAGCAGGGTTCTTTGCAATTATTTACAATTCATTTTTAGGATAATGGTCTGGATTACAGAGCCTCCATAAACTTCATAAGAGTTTGATTTCTATAAAATGTTGTCTTCAAACCTATACTCCCTATATAAAGGATTGTATATTGAGGTAGGTTTATCTACATCTTATTCAGAAAATAAAAATTCCATCGGGATCCCGGTTGTGATCTATCCCGCCGGGAATCCCGGTTCTTCCAAATGACCAAAACCGGAATCCCGGTTAGAAACCGCGATCCCATCGGGATTTCTCTATCCCGGTGGGATCCCGGTCTCATTTTCTATGGGGCAATTCCGATAGTCTTTCCGAGTATCAATGGTACCATAAAGTTCGACAATTTTATTCCTTAACGAATGAACATTAGCTAAAAACATACTAGGGAGGGTTGGTCTGTAGTTCTGCAATCTTCTTAACAGTCCACCATGCTTACCTCGCTTCCGCCAAGTCTTGCACGTATCCGAACGAGAAAACACGTCAAACGAAGAACATTTTTATTTCTGAAATCAAATCTTTGTTTTAAATTGTATCTCATGACAAAATCTGAACAACAAAAATAAATCATTACAATTTTATGAAATTAGTTTTAGCTTTTGAAAAAATTACGCCAAAGTGTGTTAATTATTATTAAAAACAAATTAAAACTCTGGGACAAGGATGCTTTTTTGATGTTAACTTTTTAGAAACCCCTCACGCAGATTCGTGAAGGTCAAACAGGTTTTAAATTGACCCGTATCGCAGGTTAAAGAGGAATGCCGACGCCTCAACACCATAGACTGCAATGAAAAGGGTTCGCTTTGCAATTACAGCATTGGTGATTATAATCGCGCATCCAAAACAAGCTTTTACATAAGTTTTATGATCGGAGGTGAGCACAAAATTCTTAATTTTTTGCAATAACCGGAAGCTGAGGTCAAGTTTAATTCTCGGGTTTTCTTCGTTATATTGTTGAATTGGTTTTACTTTCATATTTTGTTATCACTTAGTATTACATTCCCAACAACATGTATAATTTTCTAGGTCATAAACTACGTTAAACTAAAATAATTAATGAAACAAAATCTCGCCCACGTAAAACTCCATATGGTTGGGACCACTATGGTCCCGGAAGTTTGAATGCGCGCGAGACTTGCACAGTCTATAACGAGGTTGTGTATGAGTTGTGTTATACCCTTGGTCGTAACTTTGCCCATCACATTCTGAGAAAATTTTCATTAGGGGAAACATGATTGCACCTCTTCCGTCAACTCAATGACGTGTGTGCGAAGCAGAAGAAGTTCCTCCTTCCATTTACATAAATTCCATAGGATGAAGTGATAAAAAACAAGAAAACAAGAAAAATACACCGTGTCACCATACACCGGCACAATCTTTATATAAATCACCCAGAACCACCCTGCAGTTTGTTCCTCCTCGCCACAGCCACATATATGATAAAGTTTCTTTCATCAACACTATTTTCTAGATCAATATCTTCTTATAACAAAATATTTTGAGCCACTGTCTAAAGTTGTGAGTGTACTTTCTAGAGGCCCATTTTGAGCTTCAACAAACACTGACAATTGAACTTTCAGTGGAGTTAAGGAAACACAAAAGAAACTCTATCAAAACAGCTTATTCCCTCCCCCCACAATTTTTTTATTTTAATTTTTAAACAACAAAAAGTACTTGCAGTATTTGTTTGACCATGATTCACATAGAAGTCTCAAACATTCACAGATTGCTTGATAAAATGCTCATTGATTTCAGTAAATAGTTTATTAAAGAAGTTATCAATCGAACATTATGCACTAATGTAGGCAAGCTTGATAAGTATGGACGTAGGCAAGCTCTATAAGTATGCACTAATGGAAGCAAGCTTGATAAGTATGGACTAATGTAGGCAAGCTCTATAAGTATGCACTAATGGAAGCAAGCTAATGAAAGTACAGAGAAAGGTATAATGCATACAGCAAACATAGCACAAAAAATGTTTTTTGTAATTAAACTGCTTTTCACAATTAGTTTTGCTATAGAGCCATAAATACATAATAGTATAATTGAGTGTCGATAAAAAAAAAAAAAGGAAAATTAAAAGAAACATATTTAGGTATTTACAAGACTATATAAATTGGAATGTATAATCATGCGTACACGTATAGTTACAAGTGGTGTCATTTTAGACGATATTGGTTGTAAGTAGGTTTTTCATGTATTTTGTTAAGCTGCGCACAGTTCTAAATGAAGGTATTGGGGTAAGCTGATTCCAGAGTAGGGGGCCTTGATGTCTGACTGTTTTCATAAATAATGTGGTCCGAGCCTTTCCAATATGAATTTTAGTTGCTGATCTAGTGTTATGTGGATGGATGTCCAGATTTCGCGAAAAGAGGAGTCTTATGTTACTTGGTAACAAGTTAGATTCAAATTTAAACATAAGGACCCCAAGATGATATTTATACAGTTTAAAAATATGAAGTGTTTTAAATTGCTTGAAAAGGGGTGCAGTGTGCTCTCTAAAGCTACAATTGGTTATTACTCTCAAGGATTTCTTCTGTACTACTAATAGCTTGTTCAGATAAGTAGCCTGAGTATTTCCCCAAGCTAGAATTCCGTATTGAAAGTGGGGCAATGCCAGCGTATTATAAATAGAGAATAGCACATTTCTAGGCAGAATATGTTGAAGTTTATGTAGAACACCCAAAATTTGGGAAACTGAATGGCAGTCTTGGTGAATCTTTTGGCAGTGAGACTTCCAAGTAAGGCTGCTGTCAATTATAACACCTAGAAATCTAAAAGAATTAACTTGACTTATTTAGAATTGTTGATATAAATATTGATATTTTCATCTTTACACTTATTTGAAAATAAGATAAGGCAAGTTTTCTTTTCATTAATTAATAATTTGTTATATTTAAACCACAATGAAACATTTTGCAGTTCTGTGTTCATTACTGAAACTGCCTCCTTTAAGTTACTATGACTAAAGAAAACATTGGTGTCATCAGCAAATAGAATAAAGGATAATAATTTTGAAGAATTACAGATATCGTTTATATATAAAAGAAAGAGTATTGGACCTAGATTTGAACCTTGTGGTACGCCACATTTGATAGTTTTAGGTGTAGAATCATAATTTTTCCATTGAACGAACTGTTTCCTATCACAAAGATAGCTCCCGAACCAGTCCAGGGCCCTTCCCCTAACACCATACCTCTCGAGCTTTGAAAGTAAGATAACATGATCAATAGTGTCGAATGCCTTTGAAAGGTCCAAGAACAATCCTATAGTGTGGTTAGATTTATCAATAGACGAACTGATTTTGTCAACAAGGTCTATAAGTGCCATTTGGGTTGAGAAATTAGCACGAAAACCATACTGGGAGTTATGCAGAATATTATACTTAGTTATGAAGGTTTCAAGACGATTTGCAACCAAGCGCTCAAGCACTTTGGAGAGGCATGGTAATATAGAGATAGGGCGGTAGTTGCAGATTAAATTAGGGTCACCGTTTTTATATAAAGGAATTACCTTAGCCATCTTAAAATCATGTGGCACAATTCCTGACAGCAGGGATAGGTTAAATATTTTCAGCAACGGCCCAGCAATGATGGTACCAGTCTTTTTAATAAGATAACTGTCTAATTTATCATGGCCTGGACTTTTGCTAGACGATGGGAGCAAGCTTGATACATGTAAGTTTTCACTAATGGGAGCAAGCTTGATAAGTATGCACTAATGTAGGCAAGCTTGATAAGTATGCGCTAATGTAGGCAAGCTTTATAAGTTTGCGCTAATGTAGGCAAGTTTGATAAGTATGCACTAATGGGAGCAAGCTTGATAAGTATGCGCTAATGTAGGCAAGTTTGATAAGTATGCACTGATGTAGGGAAGCTTGATAAGTATGCACTAATGGGAGCAGGCTTGATAAGTATTCACTATAATATAGGCAAGCTTGATAAGTATGCACTATTGTAGACAAGCTTGATTGGTATGCACTAATGTAAGCAAGCTTGATTTGTATGCTTTTAACAAAACTGACTTTGTGGTTACATTACAAACCTGGAGTTGTTTTACAAATTTAGTTTATTCAATACCTAATATGTCCAGTGATGAACCAAGCTTTTTATGTTACTTTTCTTTTACAGTTTTGATGATGGTGATCTCGATGGTAAGTCATCAGTCATATTATCACGAATCTTGAAACAAATAACTGTGTTAAGAAATATATACAGACTGCTTCACATACATGTCTTTTAGCCTTTTTAGCCTTTTTTGTTTGTTAAATTACCCCATGTTTAGTTGACCATTCGTGAAGTCACTTTACATGTATTACAGGATTATGCTGTAAATCCGAGTTGAAATAGTTCTTGGGACACTTAAAGAGGAAGGGAAATTCAATTGTGATTAACTCATTTTACAATACAGTCCTCATGTGAGTGGGGAAAACAAGTCTCAAACCTCTCGTTAAAATAGTGTAAATTGCCATTGTGTTCGATACCCTTTCAGTGCAAAATTTGTCAGCATCCAAAACATCTGATGACATCATTCTGAGAAAAATGGGTCTCTAAATTTGTGCTCGGGGATGTTTTGGTTCGATAATATTCAATGAATATTGAAATCCAATGATGTCATGTTTCAAATTTTGCTCAGAAAGTCTTTTATATAATATCACAAAATTAAATTGGTTATTCCCCTCCCTCTTTCAAAATTCAAATATTGTTTACATGCATGTGCACTATTAATGTTCAAAATTAGTTTGGACTCTGCTTGACATGTCTCTCCCCAGGTACTTGGTGGTCAACATTTTGTGCTCGATAGTACAATTTGTGTGAAGTGCAGACAATTATTGTATCAAATGCAAAGTCCTTGATGGGTTCTTCTAAAATATGACCACACTCCTTAATTATTATGGGGGTTTAGGTTTTTTAGGAAACATTATTTTTATGAGGAACAAAATATTATTTTGAGGGGGAAATAATTATTTTGTTTTATGCGAAGAAAGTCTGTCCAGGAAGTATTGGAATGTTGCGATTCTGAAAACAGCTAGGTGTACCAACTGACAAACCTGCGTACTCGGTGGTCTGGCTCCCTACCCCTCCCACATGTTCATGACATTGCAATAATCATCGTTGGTTGCGCACGTTAAAACCATATCATAATAGCACTGTTGTTGCTGATCTGCACGCACACGATCTGCGGAGTATTGATCCTTGGAAATTTAGTTTGTATACGAAAAACTACAAATGACACAATTTAGGATACCCTGGATTAACAGAAATATTATTTTACTGTATAATGTAAGTTTTGTTTCTTCTTGATTTTGTTTTGTTTCCCCCCAAAAGAGACATTTACGTCTGATGTGTCAAATGCTGACCGTATGTTTCTAGCCGACGATAACGTCAAGGGGTCAATGCATATCATTATCATAGTTAAGCAGTTTTTGACTCTCAGCTGAAAAAGCCGCGCGGAGAGGTGCATTTTGACTTAAGTTTCGTATTACTAAATGAACATTTTAAGTGTAAAATAGTAATTAACTGGTAACAACGATGTCTATTCGGCCACAAAACAGGCAATAATTGCAATATTGAGAGCAACCTAGAACAGCTCTTTAAAGGAATACTATGGGGTAACAGAAAAGTGTCATCCAACACACTTTCTAATTTAGATGCAAAATAAGCACATGTGAACTTGCACAAAATTTATTAAGTGTTCTCACTAAAATATGTGAACATGCACAAAATCAAACACCTAGTGTTGAATTGTTCGCAGTTTGGTTGTATGGTATGTTAATTTAAATAATAGGATTGGAATAAGAGTACTCTTTAAAAAAGCGCAAGGAACCTGCAGCACTTGTGCAGAAAACTACATGGCCGAGCAATTCAGAGCACCGGACCCAAGCTCTGGTGTTGGTGTTTCTGATCAGCAGAGTACAGTTCGAGTCCTGGTTGTGACACTTGTCCTTTGGATGGGGCATTAAGCTGTAGGTCCCATGTACATGTACCAGGATTGGTAGTGCATGTAAAAAAAAGCAAAAAACAACTAGAAATTAGGTGTTTGTGAACAAACACAAAGCTGTTCCGTGTATTATTGTTTAGCTTCGATTAAGTGCTTCAAAGCTTTAAAGTTGGTCTGATGTCAAGATAGAAGAATCTTGACCTTTGACAGGCCCTTTTTCACTTAAGTGTGCCTAAAAACCTAAACCTGGTCTTCATTCTGATACTAAACCAGAAATAAAGGTCAACATGGGGTCATGGTAACCCTTGTCTAACATTTAATGCTCAAAGGGTATAAAACTGAAAAGAAATTGAAAATCGCGTGTGTATTTCTTGAGATATAGAGTCCCACTTCCGGTTGACCCAAAAGTAAAGGTCACGGTTACCCAAGGCTAATCTCCCATGCAGAAGGAGTCTACAATTGAAAAGTTTGAAAATCGGCTGTGTAACTCTTTAGATATGGTCCCACTTCCGGTTGACCCATAGGTAAAGGTCAACATGGGGTCACGGTTACCCAAGGCTAATCTCCCATGCCCAAGGAGTCTATAACTGAAAAAAGTTTGAAAAATGGTTGTGTAGTTCTTTAGATTTGGTCCCACTTCCGGTTGACCTGGAAGTAAAGGTCAACATGTGGTCACGGTTGCCCAAGGCTAATCTCCAATGCCCAATGCCCAAGGAGTCTATAACTGAAAGAGGTTTGGAAATCGGTTGTGTAGCTCTTGAGATATGGTCCCACTTCCAGTTGACCCGGAGGTAAAGGTCAACATGGGGTCACGGTTACCCAAGGCTAATCTCCCGTGCATAAGGAATCTATAAATGAACAAAGTTTGAAAAACGGTTGTGTAGTTCTTGAGATTTGGTCTCACTTCCGGTTGACCCGGAAGTAAAGGTCAACATGGGGTCACGGTTACATAAGGCTAATCTCTAATGCCCAAGGAGTCTAGATAACTGAAAAAAGTTTGGAAATCGGTTGTGTAGTTCTTGAGATGGTCCCACTTCCGGTTGACCCTTTAGTAAAGGTCAACATGGGGTCACGGTTGCCCAGGGCTATTCTCAAATGCCGAAGGAGTCTATAACATTTTGACGATCGGTTGTATATATTTCGAGATATAGTGGTCTCAAGATTGGCTAATTAAATATTCACCTCGCTGTAAATGGGCTAATTAATTAAGAATTTAAAAGAAAATTACATTGAGAGTTAAGTTCATGTACTACTAAGCTTCAATTTAATATAGGATCTAACTCTTTCATACTTTTACGCTTAGGATATTAGGTCACATGCATGGTTGTGTAAACAGTTTTTTTTTTACTTGAAATTTTGTTTATGAAACTGCTGTTACATGGGTCACCAACTGTTTCAGAAACGGTATGTTGACAAAAAATTACCGTGAATGCTCAGGCTTATACGTAAGCCTGTGATGGTTACACAGTAAGTGACAGATGTTACGGTTAAACGTTCACATTTGTACGGTTCGGATAAACGTTGAAAAATTCACTTAAAAAGTGCCGTGTTATGCTGACCATAAAAACTGCGATCACGATTTTCACAGCACAATATCCCATAAAACACACACACATAATATCATTCCCAATTTACAGACTCGTAGTCTTTGTTATTTCAATACAACTGCGTGCAGCAATTTGTGAGAAACATTAAACGCTAGGGGGCGTTCCACAACAATTTGATTGCGCAACATGCAGGTGCGCAAAGTCAAAATTCTGCAATAAAGAAGGAAGACACAATGTTTTTGATCACATGCTGGTTGTGTAAACAGTTTTTTTACATGAAATGTTGTTTATGAAACTGCTGTTACACGGGTCATCAACTGTTTCAGAATTACGGTTACACGTTTACAAAAAAATAACCGTGAATGCGCAGGCTTATACGTAAGCCTGTGACGGTTACACGGTTAAGTGACAGATCTTAAGGTGAAACGTTCACATTTGTACGGTTCGGATAAACGTTGAAAAATTCACTTAAAAAGTGCCGTGTTATGCTGACCATAATAACTGCGATCACGATTTTCACAGCACAATATCCCATAAAACACACACACATATCATTCCCAATTTACAGACTCGTAGTCTTTGTTATTTCAATACAACTGTGCGTGCAGCAATTTGTGAGAAACATTAAATGCTAGGGGGCGTTCCACAACAATTTGATTGCGCAACATGCAGGTGCGCAAAGTCAAAATTCCGCAATAAAGAAGGAAGACACAATGTTTTTGATCACATGCTGGTTGTGTAAACAGTTTTTTTTACATGAAATGTTGTTTATGAAACTGCTGTTACACGGGTCATCAACTGTTTCAGAATTACGGTTACACGTTTACAAAAAAATAACCGTGAATGCGCAGGCTTATACGTAATTAGCCTGTGACGGTTACACGGTTAAGTGACAGATCTTAAGGTGAAACGTTCACATTTGTACAGTTCGGATAAACGTTGAAAAATTCACTTGAAAAGTGCTGCGAAATGCTGACCATAATAATTGCCACACACACCTATATCGTTTCCAATACTTTGTGTGCGGCATTAGTTGCAAGAAACATTGAACGCTAGAGGGCGTTCCACAACAAATCGATTGCACGGTTACCCGGTTAATCAAACGATAATCCTGTTAAACGTTTAAATGTTTACGTTTACATTTAAATGCTGAGGCTTTGTAAGCCTGCCTGTGACGGTCACACGGTTAACCATCCGATCAACCGGTTGAACATCTACATTATTACGGTTCGGATAAATGTTGAAAAATCATCCTCAAAAAGTGTCGCGAAATTTTGACCATAATAAATGTGAACGGTTACACATGTAACTGACCGTTTCAGAAATGATTACGAGTTTACTAAAAAATAACTGTAAATGCATGTAAACAAAATGATGTTGTATTTAATTAGTAATCGTAACAATTTTTCTACCCTGAAATGCCAATCGAGTATGTTATATTTGTTTAGGCTAAAACAGTAAATTCATATGGGATACGATTGTATTGTAATTTTGTCTCTTCACACCCCCAAATCCAACACTGACCGTTTAGCCATGGAAAAACTAATTTCTCTTTATCACACCTTTCCTCAAACAGCTCTTTTTATTGCTTTGCCTTAAGTTATTGCAACCGCCATCAAGTTTTGTAACTGATACATCGCGGTTTCCTGAAGTAATGCCTTTGCACAAGAAACTTTAAACATATCGTTTTCCGGCGAACGGGACCCAAGCGTAGACAAGTTTGCCAGGCCGAAAAAATCACAGAGAACGCGGCGCTCCGATTCTTTACGTCCACGCTGAAATCTGAAATTTTATACCTTGTCGTTAATAAACACATATCAAATTCTAGTCAGAGTACCCATGGCGTTCAATTTGCATGAGAATTTTTTTTTTTCTACTGACAATGTTTTAATAAGTGTTGATGCTTTTAAACTGATTGTCTATAAAACCTTTCTTGTTTTAAGAAACATTTGTGAATCCAGGACGTTAAATTTGAGCTTAATTGAAAAAAACTGTGTTTCTAGAAGTCGGATTTGTTTTCACTATCTCCATGTGTTTTGTACACGGGCGAAAATGCGCAATAAATGACGTCATTGTGACGTCGTTCCACATTTTAGGCCGAAAAGCACATCTACAGTACCCAAGAAGTCTAAAACTGAAAAAGTTTGACGATCGGTCGTCTACTTTTTGAGATAGAGTGGTCTAAAGTCTGGCTAATTAAATATTCACCTCGCTGTAAAGTGGCTAATTAATTAAGAATTTTAACATTTTTTACATTTAGAGTTAAGTTTATGTTCTAAGCTTCAATTTGATATATGATTTAACTCTTTCGTATTTGCGCTCTAGGATATTAGGCTTAAAGAAAAAAACGTGTGCAAATGCTATGGGATTTGAGTGGAAACAAAGAATAATAATAAAAACTAGACATGAGGTGTTTGTGTACAAACACGAAGCTGTTCCGGTTTTCTGATTCATAAACAAAATTTAACCCTTGTCTAACATTTACTGCTCAAATGGTTTATAACTGAAAAGAAATTGAATATCGGTTGTGTAGTTCTTGAGATGTGGTCTCACTTCCGGTTGACCTGGAAGTAAAGGTCAACATGGGGTCATGGTTACCCAAGGCTAATCTGCAATGCCCAAGGAGTCTATAACTGAAAAAAGTTTGAAAATCGATTATGTAGTTCTTGAGATATGGTCCCTTTTCCGGTTGACCCGGAAGTAAAGGTTTACATGAGGTCACGGTTATCCAAGGTTGATCTACAATGCCCAAGGAGTCTATAACTACAAACAGTTTGAAAAACGATTGTGTAGTTCTTGAGATATGGTCCCACTTCCGGTTGACCCGGAAGAAAAGGTCAACATGGGTTCACGGTTACCGAAGGCTTTTCGAGATACAGTGATCTCAAGATTGGCTAATTAAATATTCACCTCACTGTAAATGGGCAAATTAATTCAGAATAATAAAAAAAAATTACATTGAGAGTTAAGCTCATGTACTAAGCTTCAATTTGATATAGGATCTAACTCTTTCATATTTTTACGCTTTAGGATATTAGGTCACATGCACGGTTGTGTAAACAGGTTTTTTTTCTTGAAATTTTGTTTATGAAACTGCTGTTACACAGGTCACTAACTGTTTCAGAAACGGTATGTTGACAAAAAATAACCGTGAATGCTCAGGCTTATACGTACATGAGCCTGTGACGGTTACACGGTTAAGTGACAGATCTTACGGTTAAACGTTTACATTTATTTGTACGGTTCGGATAAACGTTGAAAAAATCACTTAAAAAGTGCCGCGTAATGCTGACCATAATAACTGTGATCACGATTTTCACAGCACAATATCCCATAAAACACACACTTATCATTTCCAATTTACAGACTCATAGTCTTTGTTATTTCATTACATCTGTGCGTGTAGCAATATTTGTGAGAAACATTGCACGCTAGGGGGCGTTCCACAACAATTCGTGAATGCGCAGGCTTATACGTAAGCCTGTGACGGTTACACGGTTAAGTGACAGATCTTACGGTTAAACGTTCACATTTGTACGGTTCGGGTAAACGTTGAAAAAATCACTTGAAAAGTGCTGCGAAATGCTGACCATAATAATTGCCAAACACACCTATATCGTTTCCAATTTACAGGCTTAATTCTTTGTTATTTCATTACTTTGCGTGCGGCATTAGTTGAAAGAAACATTGAACGCTAAGAGGGCGTTCCACAACAAATCGATTGCACGGTTACTCGGTTAACCAAATGATAATCCTGTTAAACGTTTAAATGTTTACGTTTAAATGCTGAGGCTTTGTAAGCCTGCCTGTGACGGTCACACGGTTAACCATCCGATCAACCGGTTGAACATCTACATTATTACGGTTCGGATAAATGTTGAAAAATCATCCTCAGGGGGGGTGTCGCGAAATTTTGACCATAATAAATGTGAACGGTTACACATGTAACTGATCGTTTCAGAAATGATTACGAGTTTACTCAAAAATAACTGTAAATGCATGTAAACAAAATGATGTATTTAATTCGTAATCGTAACAATTTTTCTACCCTGAAATGCCAATCGAGTATGTTATATTTGTTTAGGCTAAAACAGTAAATTCATATGGGATACGATTGTATTGTAATTTTGTCTCTTCCCAACCCCAAATCCAACACTGACCGTTTAGTCATGAAAAACGATTTTCTCTTTACCACTCCTTTCCTCAATCAGATTTTTATTGCCTTATTGCAAGGGCCATCAAGTTTTGTAACTGATACATCGCGGTTTCCTTTGCACAAGAAATGTTAAACATATCGTTTTCCCGGCGAACGGGACCTGAGCGCATACAAGTTTGCCACCCCAAACCATGGACAAGAACACGGCACTCATATTCTTTACGTCCACGGTAAAATCTGAATAACTATCTGACTACACGACGACGACGCTGCGCTGATAGCAAGACAAAATCTTTTCGATTCTTGTGAATGAACGTAGACTTGTGTCAGTCGGCGACAGGAATGATGACTCTATGTATATTCTACATAAACGTCTACAACACGGGTCATAAATGGGTTTAGGGCTTGAACGAATCTAGGAAACCCTAGAAAGATTGAGGGCGCTATACGAGTTTAACGGTGCGGGTTTTTTTACTTTAAAAAAATTGGGGAAAAATTACTTTGTCGTTAATAAACACATATCAAATTCAAGTCAGAGTACCCATGGCGTTCAATTTGCCTGATAATTTTGGGGTTTTTTTCTACTGACAATGTTTTAATAAGTTTTGATGCTTTTAAACTGATCGTCTATAAAACCTTTCTTGTTTTAAGAAACATTTGTGAATCCAGGGCGTTAAAGTTGAGCTTAATTGAAAAAAACTGTGTTTCTAGAAGTCGGATTTGTTTTCACTATCTCTATGTGTTTTGTACACGGGCGAAAATGCGCAATAAATGACGTCATTGTGACGTCGTTCCACATTTTAGGCCGAAAAGCACATCTACAGTACCCAAGAAGTCTAAAACTGAAAAAAGTTTGACGATCGGTCGTCTACTTTTTGAGATAGAGTGCTCTAAAGTCTGGCTAATTAAATATTCACCTCGCTGTAAAGTGGTTAATTAATTAAGAATTTTAACATTTTTTACATTTAGAGTTAAGTTTATGTTCTAAGCTTCAATTTGATATATGATTTAACTCTTTCGTATTTGCGCTCTAGGATATTAGGCTTAAAGAAAAAAACGTGTGCAAATGCTATGGGATTTGAGTGGAAACAAAGAATAACTAGACTTGAGGTGTTTGTGTACAAACACGAAGCTGTTCCGGTTTTCTGATTCTTAAACAAAATTTAACCCTTGTCTAACATTTACTGCTCAAATGGTTTATAACTGAAAAGAAATTGAATATCGGTTGTGTAGTTCTTGAGATGTGGTCTCACTTCCGGTTGACCTGGAAGTAAAGGTCAACATGGGGTCATGGTTACCCATGGCTAATCTGCAATGCCCAAGGAGTCTATAACTGAAAAAAGTTTGAAAATCGGCTGTGTAACTCTTGAGATATGGTCCCACTTCCGGTTGACCCATAGGTAAAGGTCAACATGGGGTCACGGTTACCCAAGGCTAGTCTTCAATGCCCCACGAGTCTATAACTGAAAACAGTTTGAAAATCGGTTGTGTAGTTCTTGAGATATGGTCTTACTTCCGGTTGACTTGGAAGTAAAGGTCAACATGCGGTCACGGTTATCAAGTTTGATCTACAATGCCCAAGGAGTTTATAACTGAAAAAAGTTTGAAAATCGGTTGTGTAATTCTTGAGATATGGTCCCACTTTTGGTTGACCCGGAAGTAAAGGTCAACATGGGGTCACGGTTACCAAGGCTAATATCCCATGGCCAAGGAGTCTAGAACTGAAAAATGTTTTTAAATCGGCTGTGTAGTTCTTGAAATATGGTCCCACTTCCGGTTGACCCGGAGGTAAAGGTCAACATGGGGTCACGGTTACCCAAGGCTTATCTGCAATGCCCAAGGAGTCTATAACTGAAAAAAGTTTGAAAATCGGTTATGTAGTTCTTGAGATATGGTCCCACTTCAGGTTGACCCGGAAGTAAAGGTCAACAT
Organism: Leptasterias polaris; assembly: GCA_037783415.1. Classification (NCBI taxonomy): domain Eukaryota; kingdom Metazoa; phylum Echinodermata; class Asteroidea; order Forcipulatida; family Asteriidae; genus Leptasterias; species Leptasterias polaris. The sequence goes on along the minus strand of JAZGTN010000050.1, from coordinate 4,499,948 downwards.
GGGGTCATGGTTAGCCAAGGCTAATCTCCAATGCCCAAGGAGTCTATAACTAAAAACAGTTTGAAAAACGGTTGTGTAGTTCTTGAGATTTGGTCCCTTTTCCGGTTGACCCGGAAGTAAAGGTTTACATGAGGTCACGGTTATCCAAGGTTGATCTACAATGCCCAAGGAGTCTATAACTACAAACAGTTTGAAAAACGATTGTGTAGTTCTTGAGATATGGTCCCACTTCCGGTTGACCCGGAAGTAAAGGTCAACATGGGTCACGGTTACCCAAGGCTTTTCGAGATACAGTGATCTCAAGATTGGCTAATTAAATATTCACCTCACTGTAAATGGGCAAATTAATTCAGAATAATTTAAAAAAATTACATTGAGAGTTAAGCTCATGTACTAAGCTTCAATTTGATATAGGATCTAACTCTTTCATCATATTTTTACGCTTTAGGATATTAGGTCACATGCACGGTTGTGTAAACAGGTTTTTTTACTTGAAATTTTGTTCATGAAACTGCTGTTACACGGGTCACCAACTGTTTCAGAAACGCTATGTTGACCAAAAATAACCGTGAATGCTCAGGCTTATACATAAGCCTGTGACGGTTACACGGTTAAGTGACAGATCTTACGGTTAAACGTTTACATTTATTTGTACGGTTCGGATAAACGTTGAAAAAATCACTTAAAAAGTGCCGCGTAATGCTGACCATAATAACTGTGATCACGATTTTCACAGCACAATATCCCATAAAACACACACATATCATTCCCAATTTACAGACTCATAGTCTTTGTTATTTCATTACATCTGTGCGTGTAGCAATATTTGTGAGAAACATTGCACGCTGGGGGCGTTCCACAACAATTCGTGAATGCGCAGGCTTATACGTAAGCCTGTGACGGTTACACGGTTAGCTGACAGATCTTATGGTTAAACGTTTACATTTATTTGTACGGTTCGGATAAACGTTGAAAAAATCACTTAAAAAGTGCCGAGTAATGCTGACCATAATAACTGTGATCACGATTTTCACAGCACAATATCCCATAAAACACACACATATCATTCCCAATTTACAGACTCATAGTCTTTGTTATTTCATTACATCTGTGCGTGTAGCAATATTTGTGAGAAACATTGCACGCTAGGGGGCGTTCCACAACAATTCGTGAATGCGCAGGCTTATACGTAAGCCTGTGACGGTTACACGGTTAAGTGACAGATCTTACGGTTAAACGTTCACATTTGTACGGTTCGGGTAAACGTTGAAAAAATCACTTGAAAAGTGCTGCGAAATGCTGACCATAATAATTGCCAAACACACCTATATCGTTTCCAATTTACAGGCTTAATTCTTTGTTATTTCATTACTTTGCGTGCGGCATGAGTTGAAAGAAACATTGAACGCTAGAGGGCGTTCCACAACAAATCGATTGCACGGTTACCCGGTTAACCAAATGATAATCCTGTTAAACGTTTAAATGTTTACGTTTACATTTAAATGCCGAGGCTTTGTAAGCCTGCCTGTGACGGTCACACGGTTAACCATCCGATCAACCGGTTGAACATCTACATTATTATGGTTCGGATAAATGTTGAAAAATCATCCTCAAAAGTGTCGCGACATTTTGACCATAATAAATGTGAACGGTTACACATGTAACTGATCGTTTCAGAAATGATTACGAGTTTACTCAAAAATAACTGTAAATGCATGTAAACAAAATGATGTATTTAATTCGTAATCGTAACAATTTTTCTACCCTGAAATGCCAATCGAGTATGTTATATTTGTTTAGGCTAAAACAGTAAATTCATAATGGGATACGATTGTATTGTAATTTTGTCTCTTCCACAACCCCAAATCCAACACTGACCGTTTAGTCATGAAAAACGATTTTCTCTTTACCACTCCTTTCCTCAATCAGCTTTTTATTGCCTTATTGCAAGGGCCATCAAGTTTTGTAACTGATACATCGCGGTTTCCTGAAGTAATGCCTTTGCACAAGAAATGTTAAACATATCGTTTTCCCGGCGAACGGGACCTAAGCGCATACAAGTTTGCCACCCCAAACCATGGACAAGAACACGGCACTCATATTCTTTACGTCCACGGTAAAATCTGAATAACTACACGACGACGACGCTGCGCTGATAGCAAGACAAAATCTTTTCGATTCTTGTGAATGAACGTAGACTTGTGTCAGTCGGCGACAGGAATGATGACTCTATGTATATTCTACATAAACGTCTACAACACGGGTCATAAATGGGTTTAGGGCTTGAACGAATCTAGGAAACCCTAGAAAGATTGAGGGCGCTATACGAGTTTAACGGTGCGGGTTTTTTTACTTTAAAAAAAATGGAAAAAAATTACTTTGTCGTTAATAAACACATAACAAATTCAAGTCAGAGTACCCATGGCGTTCAATTTGCCTGATAATTTTGGGGTTTTTTTCTACTGACAATGTTTTAATAAGTTTTGATGCTTTTAAACTGATCGTCTATAAAACCTTTCTTGTTTTAAGAAACATTTGTGAATCCAGGACGTTAAAGTTGAGCTTAATTGAAAAAACTGTGTTTCTAGAAGTCGGATTTGTTTTCACTATCTCCATGTGTTTTGTACACGGGCGAAAATGCGCAATAAATGACGTCATTGTGACGTCGTTCCACATTTTAGGCCGAAAAGCACATCTACAGTACCCAAGAAGTCTAAAACTGAAAAAAGTTTGACGATCGGTCGTCTACTTTTTGAGATACAGTGCTCTAAAGTCTGGCTAATTAAATATTCACCTCGCTGTAAAGTGGCTAATTAATTAAGAATTTTAACATTTTTTACATTTAGAGTTAAGTTTATGTTCTAAGCTTCAATTTGATATATATGATTTAACTCTTTCGTATTTGCGCTCTAGGATATTAGGCTTAAAGAAAAAAACGTGTGCAAATGCTATGGGATTTGAGTGGAAACAAAGAATAATAATAATAATCTCGACGAAAACAATAGCTGTTCCGACAGCTAGGTCGGAACAGCTAATAATAACTAGACTTGAGGTGTTTGTGTACAAACACGAAGCTGTTCCGGTTTTCTGATTCATAAACAAAATGTAACCCTTGTCTAACATTTACTGCTCAAATGGTTTATAACTGAAAAGAAATTAAATATCGGTTGTGTAGTTCTTGAGATGTGGTCTCACTTCCGGTTGACCTGGAATTAAAGGTCAACATGGGGTCATGGTTACCCAAGGCTAATCTGCAATGCCTAAGGAGTCTATCACTGAAAAAAGTTTGAAAATCGGCTGTGTAACTCTTGAGATGTGGTCCCATTTCCGGTTGACCCATAGGTAAAGGTCAACATGGGGTCACGGTTACCCAAGGCTAGTCTTCAATGCCCCACGAGTCTATAACTGAAAACAGTTTGAAAATCGGTTGTGTAGTTCTTGAGATATGGTCTTACTTCCGGTTGACTTGGAAGTAAAGGTCAACATGCGGTCACGGTTATCAAGTTTGATCTACAATGCCCAAGGAGTTTATAACTGAAAAAAGTTTGAAAATCAGTTGTGTAATTCTTGAGATATGGTCCCACTTCCGGTTGACCCGGAAGTAAAGGTCAACATGGGGTCACGGTTACCAAGGCTAATATCCCATGGCCAAGGAGTCTAGAACTGAAAAATGTTTTAAAATCGGCTGTGTAGTTCTTGAAATATGGTCCCACTTCCGGTTGACCCGGAGGTAAAGGTCAACATGGGGTCACGGTTACCCAAGGCTAGTCTTCAATGCCCAACGAGTCTATAACTAAAAACAGTTTGAAAATCAGTTGTGTATTTCTTGAGATATGGTCCCACTTCCGGTTGACCCGCAGGTAAAGGTCACGGTTACCCAAGGCTTATCTGCAATGCCCAAGGAGTCTATAACTGAACAAAGTTTGAAAATCGGTTATGTAGTTCTTGAGATATGGTCCCACTTCAGGTTGACCCGGAAGTAAAGGTCAACATGGGGTCACGGTTACCCAAGGCTAATCTCCAATGCCCAAGGAGTCTATAACTAAAAACAGTTTGAAAAACGGTTGTGTAGTTCTTGAGATATGGTCCCACTTCCGGTTGACCCGGAAGTAAAGGTTTACATGAGGTCACGGTTATCCAAGGTTGATCTACAATGCCCAAGGAGTCTATAACTAAAAACAGTTTGAAAAACGGTTGTGTAGTTCTTGAGATATGGTCCCACTTCCGGTTGACCCGGAAGTAAAGGTCAACATGGGTTCACGGTTACCCAAGGCTTTTCGAGATACAGTGATCTCAAGATTGGCTAATTAAATATTCACCTCACTGTAAATGGGCAAATTAATTCAGAATAATAAAAAAAATTACATTGAGAGTTAAGCTCATGTACTATTAAGCTTCAATTTGATCTAACTCTTTCATATTTGTACGCTTTAGGATATTAGGTCACATGCAAGGTTGTGTAAACAGGTTTTTTTACTTGAAATTTTGTTCATGAAACTGCTGTTACACGGGTCACCAACTGTTTCAGAAACGGTATGTTGACCAAAAATAACCGTGAATGCTCAGGCTTATACATAAGCCTGTGACGGTTACACGGTTAAGTGACAGATCTTACGGTTAAACGTTTACATTTATTTGTACGGTTCGGATAAACGTTGAAAAAATCACTTAAAAAGTGCCGCGTAATGCTGACCATAATAACTGTGATCACGATTTTCACAGCACAATATCCCATAAAACACACACATATCATTCCCAATTTACAGACTCATAGTCTTTGTTATTTCAATACATCTGTGCGTGTAGCAATATTTGTGAGAAACATTGCACGCTGGGGGCGTTCCACAACAATTCGTGAATGCGCAGGCTTATACGTAAGCCTGTGACGGTTACACGGTTAAGTGACAGATCTTACGGTTAAACGTTTACATTTATTTGTACGGTTCGGATAAACGTTGAAAAAAATCACTTAAAAAGTGCCGCGTAATGCTGACCATAATAACTGTGATCACGATTTTCACAGCACAATATCCCATAAAACACACACATATCATTCCCAATTTACAGACTCATAGTCGTTGTTATTTCAATACATCTGTGCGTGTAGCAATATTTGTGAGAAACATTGCACGCTGGGGGCGTTCCACAACAATTCGTGAATGCGCAGGCTTATACGTAAGCCTGTGACGGTTACACGGTTAAGTGACAGATCTTATGGTTAAACGTTTACATTTATTTGTACGGTTCGGATAAACGTTGAAAAAATCACTTAAAAAGTGCCGAGTAATGCTGACCATAATAACTGTGATCACGATTTTCACAGCACAATATCCCATAAAACACACACTTATTCCCAATTTACAGACTCATAGTCTTTGTTATTTCATTACATCTGTGCGTGTAGTAATATTTGTGAGAAACATTGCACGCTAGGGGGCGTTCCACAACAATTCGTGAATGCGCAGGCTTATACGTAAGCCTGTGACGGTTACACGGTTAAGTGACAGATCTTACGGTTAAACGTTCACATTTGTACGGTTCGGGTAAACGTTGAAAAAATCACTTGAAAAGTGCTGCGAAATGCTGACCATAATAATTGCCAAACACACCTATATCGTTTCCAATTTACAGGCTTAATTCTTTGTTATTTCATTACTTTGCGTGCGGCATTAGTTGAAAGAAACATTGAACGCTAGAGGGCGTTCCACAACAAATCGATTGCACGGTTACCCGGTTAACCAAATGATAATCCTGTTAAACGTTTAAATGTTTACGTTTACATTTAAATGCCGAGGCTTTGTAAGCCTGCCTGTGACGGTCACACGGTTAACCATCCGATCAACCGGTTGAACATCTACATTATTACGGTTCGGATAAATGTTGAAAAATCATCCTCACAAGTGTCGCGAAATTTTGACCATAATAAATGTGAACGGTTACACATGTAACTGATCGTTTCAGAAATGATTACGAGTTTACTAAAAAATAACTGTAAATGCATGTAAACAAAATGATGTTGTATTTAATTCGTAATCGTAACAATTTTTCTACTTTGAAATGCCAATCGAGTATGTTATATTTGTTTAGGCTAAAACAGTAAATTCATATGGGATACGATTGTATTGTAATTTTGTCTCTTCCACAACCCCAAATCCAACACTGACCGTTTAGCCATGAAAAACGATTTTCTCTTTACCACTCCTTTCCTCAATCAGCTTTTTATTGCCTTATTGCAAGGGCCATCAAGTTTTGTAACTGATACATCGCGGTTTCCTGAAGTAATGCCTTTGCACAAGAAATGTTAAACATATCGTTTTCCCGGCGAACGGGACCTAAGCGCATACAAGTTTGCCACCCCAAACCATGGACAAGAACACGGCACTCATATTCTTTACGTCCACGGTGAAATCTGAATAACTATCCGACTACACGACGACGACGCTGCGCTGATAGCAAGACAAATTCTTTTCGATTCTTGTGAATGAACGTAGACTTGTGTCAGTCGGCGACAGGAATGATGACTCTATGTATATTCTACATAAACGTCTACAACACGGGTCATAAATGGGTTTAGGGCTTGAACGAATCTAGGAAACCCTAAAAAGATTGAGGGCGCTATACGAGTTTAACGGTGCGGTTTTTTTTACTTTAAAAAAAATGAAAAAAAATTACTTTGTCGTTAATAAACACATATCAAATTCAAGTCAGAGTACCCATGGCGTTCAATTTGCCTGATAATTTTGGTTTTTTTCTCTACTGACAATGTTTTAATAAGTTTTGATGCTTTTAAACTGATCGTCTATAAAACCTTTCTTGTTTTAAGAAACATTTGTGAATCCAGGACGTTAAAGTTGAGCTTAATTGAAAAAACTGTGTTTCTAGAAGTCGGATTTGTTTTCACTATCTCCATGTGTTTTGTACACGGGCGAAAATGCGCAATAAATGACGTCATTGTGACGTCGTTCCACATTTTAGGCCGAAAAGCACATCTACAGTACCCAAGAAGTCTAAAACTGAAAAAAGTTTGACGATCGGTCGTCTACTTTTTGAGATACAGTGCTCTAAAGTCTGGCTAATTAAATATTCACCTCGCTGTAAAGTGGCTAATTAATTAAGAATTTTAACATTTTTTACATTTAGAGTTAAGTTTATGTTCTAAGCTTCAATTTGATATATGATTTAACTCTTTCGTATTTGCGCTCTAGGATATTAGGCTTAAAGAAAAAAACGTGTGCAAATGCTATGGGATTTGAGTGGAAACAAAGAATAACTAGACTTGAGGTGTTTGTGTACAAACACGAAGCTGTTCCGGTTTTCTGATTCATAAACAAAATTTTACCCTTGTCTAACATTTACTGCTCAAATGGTTTATAACTGAAAAGAAATTGAATATCGGTTGTTTTGTTCTTGAGATGTGGTCTCACTTCCGGTTGACCTGGAAGTAAAGGTCATCATGGGGTCATGGTTACCCAAGGCTAATCTGCAATGCCCAAGGAGTCTATAACTGAAAAAAGTTTGAAAATCGGCTGTGTAACTCTTGAGATATGGTCCCACTTCCGGTTGACCTATAGGTAAAGGTCAACATGGGGTCACGGTTACCCAAGGCTAGTCTTCAATGCCCACAAGTCTATAACTGAAAACAGTTTGAAAATCGGTTGTGTAAATCTTGAGATATGGTCCCACTTCCGGTTGACCCGTAGGTAAAGGTCAACATGGGGTCACGGTTACCCAAGGCTAATCTTCAATGCCCAAGGAGTCTATAACTGAAAAAAGTTTGAAAATCGGTTGTGTAATTCTTGAGATATGGTCCCACTTCCGGTTGACCCTTAGGTAAAGGTCAACATGGGGTCACGGTTACCCAAGGCTAACCTTCAATGCCCTAGGAGTCTATAACTGAAAAAAGTTTGAAAATCGGCTGTGTAATTCTTGAAATATGGTCCCACTTCCGGTTGACCCGTAGGTAAAGGTCAACATGGGGTCACGGTTACCCAAGGCTAATCTGCAATGCCCAAGGAGTCTATAACTGAAAACAGTTTGAAAATCAGTTGTGTAATTCTTGAGATATGGTCCCACTTCCGGTTGACCTGGAAGTAAAGGTCAACATGGGGTCATGGTTACCCAAGGCTAATATCCCATGCCCAAGGAGTCTAGAACTGAAAAAAGTTTTAAAATCGGCTGTGTAGTTCTTGAGATATGGTCCCACTTCCGGTTGACCCGGAAGTAAAGGTCAGCATGGGGTCACGGTTACCCAAGGCTAATTTCCAATGCCCAAGGAGTCTATAACTGAACAAAGTTTGAAAATCGGTTGTGTAGTTCTTTAGATATGGTCCCACTTCCGGTTGACCCATAGGTAAAGGTCAACATGGGGTCACGGTTACCCAAGGCTTTTCGAGATACAGTGATCTCAAGATTGGCTAATTAAATATTCACCTCACTGTAAATGGGCAAATCAATTAAGAATTAAAAAAAATATTACATTGAGAGTTAAGTTCATGTACTAAGCTTCAATTTGATATAGGACCTAACTCTTTCATATTTGTATGCTTTAGGATAATAGGTCACATGCAAGGTTGTGTAAACAGGTTTTTTTACTTGAAATTTTGTTTATGAAACTGCTGTTACACGGGTCACCAACTGTTTCAGAAACGGTATGTTGACCAAAAATAACCGTGAATGCTCAGGCTTATACATAAGCCTGTGACGGTTACACGGTTAAGAGACAGATCTTACGGTTAAACGTTTACATTTATTTGTACGGTTCGAATAAACGTTGAAAAAATCACTTAAAAAGTGCCGCGTAATGCTGACCATAATAATTGCCAAACACACCTATATCGTTTCCAATTTACACCTATATCGTTTCCAATTTACACCTATATCGTTTCTGTGATTACGGTTTTCACAGCACAATATCCCATAAAACACACACACAAATCATTCCAATTTACAGACTCGTAGTCTTTGTTATTTCATTACATCTGTGCATGTAGCAATATTTGTGAGAAACATTGCACGCTAGGGGGCGTTCCACAAAAATTCGTGAATGCGCAGGCTTATACGTAAGCCTGTGACGGTTACACGATTAAGTGACAGATCTTACGGTTAAACGTTCACATTTGTACGGTTCGGATAAACGTTGAAAAATTCACTTGAAAAGTGCTGCAAAATGCTGACCATAATAATTGCCACACACACCCAATACTTTGTGTGCGGCATTAGTTGCAAGAAACATTGAACGCTAGAGGGCGTTCCACAACAATTCATAAATGCGCAGGCTTATACGTAAGCCTGTGACGGTTACACGGTTAAGTGACAGATCTTACGGCTAAACGTTCACATTTGTACGGTTCGGATAAACGTTGAAAAATTCACTTGAAAAGTGCTGCGAAATGCTGACCATAATAATTGCCAAACACACCTATATCGTTTCCAATTTACAGGTTTAATTCTTTGTTATTTCATTACTTTGCGTGTGGCATTAGTTGAAAGAAACATTGAACGCTAGAGGGCGTTCCACAACAAATCGATTGCACAGTTACCCGGTTAACCAAACAATAATCCTGTTAAACGTTTAAATGTTTACGTTTACATTTAAATGCTGAGGCTTTGTAAGCCTGCCTGTGACGGTCACACGGTTAACCATCCAATCAACCGGTTGAACATCTACATTATTACGGTTCGGATAAATGTTGAAAAATCATCTTCAAAAAGTGTCGCGAAATTTTGACCATAATAAATGTGAACAACCGTTCACATTTATTATGGTCGTTTCAGAAATTATTACGAGTTTACTAAAAATTAACTGTAAATGCATGTAAACAAAAATTATGTTGTATTTAATTCGTAATCGTAAAAATTGTTCTACCCTGAAATGCCAATCGAGTATGTTATATTTGTTTAGGCTAAAACAGTCAATTCATATGGGATACGATTGTATTGTAATTTTGTCTCTTCCACAACCCCAAATCCAACACTGACCGTTTAGCCATGAAAAACGATTTTCTCTTTACCACTCCTTTCCTCAATCAGCTTTTTATTGCCTTATTGCAAGGGCCATCAAGTTTTGTAACTGATACATCGCGGTTTCCTGAAGTAATGCCTTTGCACAAGAAATGTTAAACATATCGTTTTCCCGGCGAACGGGACCTAAGCGCATACAAGTTTGCCACCCCAAATTATGGACAAGAACACGGCACTCGTATTCTTTACGTCCACGGTGAAATCTGAATAACTATCTGACTACACGACGATCGACGACGCTGCGCTGATAGCAAGACAAATTCTTTTCGATTCTTGTGAATGAACGTTGACTTGTGTCAGTCGGCGACAGGAATGATGACTCTATGTATATTCTACATAAACGTCTCCAACACGGGTCATAAATGGGTTTAGGGCTTGAACGAATCTAGGAAACCCTAGAAAGATTGAGGGCGCTATACGAGTTTAACGGTGCGTATTTTTTTACTTAAAATAAAACGGAAAAAATTTACTCTGTCGTTAATAAACACATATCAAATTCAAGTCAGAGTACCCATGGCGTTCAATTTGCCTGATAATTTTGGGTTTTTTTCCTACTGACAATGTTTTAATAAGTTTTGATGCTTTTAAACTGATCGTCTATAAAACCTTTCTTGTTTTAAGAAACATTTGTGAATCCAGGACGTTAAAGTTGAGCTTAATTGAAAAAACTGTGTTTCTAGAAGTCGGATTTGTTTTCACTATCTCCATTTGTTTTGTACACGGGCGAAAACGCGCAATAAATGACGTCATTGTGACGTCGTTCCACATTTTAGGCCGAAAAGCACATCTACAGTACCCAAGAAGTCTAAAACTGAAAAAAGTTTGACGATCGGTCGTCTACTTTTTGAGATAGAGTGCTCTAAAGTCTGGCTAATTAAATATTCACCTCGCTGTAAAGTGGCTAATTAATTAAGAATTTTAACATTTTTTACATTTAGAGTTAAGTTTATGTTCTAAGCTTCAATTTGATATATGATTTAACTCTTTCGTATTTGCGCTCTAGGATATTAGGCTTAAAGAAAAAAACGTGTGCAAATGCTATGGGATTTGAGTGGAAACAAAGAATAATAATAATAACTAGACTTGAGGTGTTTGTGTACAAACACGAAGCTGTTCCGGTTTTCTGATTCTTAAACAAAATTTAACCCTTGTCTAACATTTACTGCTCAAATGGTTTATAACTGAAAAGAAATTGAATATCGGTTGTGTAGTTCTTGAGATGTGGTCTCACTTCCGGTTGACCTGGAAGTAAAGGTCAACATGGGGTCATGGTTACCCATGGCTAATCTGCAATGCCCAAGGAGTCTATAACTGAAATAAGTTTGAAAATCGGCTGTGTAACTCTTGAGATATGGTCCCACTTCCGGTTGACCCATAGGTAAAGGTCAACATGGGGTCACGGTTACCCAAGGCTAGTCTTCAATGCCCCACGAGTCTATAACTGAAAACAGTTTGAAAATCGGTTGTGTAGTTCTTGAGATATGGTCTTACTTCCGGTTGACTTGGAAGTAAAGGTCAACATGCGGTCACGGTTATCAAATTTGATCTACAATGCCCAAGGAGTTTATAACTGAAAAAAGTTTGAAAATCGGTTGTGTAATTCTTGAGATATGGTCCCACTTTTGGTTGACCCGGAAGTAAAGGTCAACATGGGGTCACGGTTACCAAGGCTAATATCCCATGGCCAAGGAGTCTAGAACTGAAAAATTTTTTTAAATCGGCTGTGTAGTTCTTGAAATATGGTCCCACTTCCGGTTGACCCGGAGGTAAAGGTCAACATGGGGTCACGGTTACCCAAGGCTTATCTGCAATGCCCAAGGAGTCTATAACTGAAAAAAGTTTGAAAATCGGTTATGTAGTTCTTGAGATATGGTCCCACTTCAGGTTGACCCGGAAGTAAAGGTCAACATGGGGTCATGGTTAGCCAAGGCTAATCTCCAATGCCCAAGGAGTCTATAACTAAAAACAGTTTGAAAAACGGTTGTGTAGTTCTTGAGATTTGGTCCCTTTTCCGGTTGACCCGGAAGTAAAGGTTTACATGAGGTCACGGTTATCCAAGGTTGATCTACAATGCCCAAGGAGTCTATAACTACAAACAGTTTGAAAAACGATTGTGTAGTTCTTGAGATATGGTCCCACTTCCGGTTGACCCGGAAGTAAAGGTCAACATGGGTCACGGTTACCCAAGGCTTTTCGAGATACAGTGATCTCAAGATTGGCTAATTAAATATTCACCTCACTGTAAATGGGCAAATTAATTCAGAATAATTTTAAAAAATTACATTGAGAGTTAAGCTCATGTACTAAGCTTCAATTTGATATAGGATCTAACTCTTTCATCATATTCGTACGCTTTAGGATATTAGGTCACATGCAAGGTTGTGTAAACAGGTTTTTTTACTTGAAATTTTGTTCATGAAACTGCTGTTACACGGGTCACCAACTGTTTCAGAAACGGTATGTTGACCAAAAATAACCGTGAATGCTCAGGCTTATACATAAGCCTGTGACGGTTACACGGTTAAGTGACAGATCTTACGGTTAAACGTTTACATTTATTTGTACGGTTCGGATAAACGTTGAAAAAATCACTTAAAAAGTGCCGCGTAATGCTGACCATAATAACTGTGATCACGATTTTCACAGCACAATATCCCATAAAACACACACATATCATTCCCAATTTACAGACTCATAGTCTTTGTTATTTCATTACATCTGTGCGTGTAGCAATATTTGTGAGAAACATTGCACGTGGGGGCGTTCCACAACAATTCGTGAATGCGCAGGCTTATACGTAAGCCTGTGACGGTTACACGGTTAGCTGACAGATCTTATGGTTAAACATTTACATTTATTTGTACGGTTCGGATAAACGTTGAAAAAATCACTTAAAAAGTGCCGAGTAATGCTGACCATAATAACTGTGATCACGATTTTCACAGCACAATATCCCATAAAACACACACTTATCATTCCCAATTTACAGACTCATAGTCTTTGTTATTTCATTACATCTGTGCGTGTAGCAATATTTGTGAGAAACATTGCACGCTAGGGGGCGTTCCACAACAATTCGTGAATGCGCAGGCTTATACGTAAGCCTGTGACGGTTACACGGTTAAGTGACAGATCTTACGGTTAAACGTTCACATTTGTACGGTTCGGGTAAACGTTGAAAAAATCACTTGAAAAGTGCTGCGAAATGCTGACCATAATAATTGCCAAACACACCTATATCGTTTCCAATTTACAGGCTTAATTCTTTGTTATTTCATTACTTTGCGTGCGGCATGAGTTGAAAGAAACATTGAACGCTAGAGGGCGTTCCACAACAAATCGATTGCACGGTTACCCGGTTAACCAAATGATAATCCTGTTAAACGTTTAAATGTTTACGTTTACATTTAAATGCCGAGGCTTTGTAAGCCTGCCTGTGACGGTCACACGGTTAACCATCCGATCAACCGGTTGAACATCTACATTATTACGGTTCGGATAAATGTTGAAAAATCATCCTCAAAAGTGTCGCGAAATTTTGACCATAATAAATGTGAACGGTTACACATGTAACTGATCGTTTCAGAAATGATTACGAGTTTACTCAAAAATAACTGTAAATGCATGTAAACAAAATGATGTATTTAATTCGTAATCGTAACAATTTTTCTACCCTGAAATGCCAATCGAGTATGTTATATTTGTTTAGGCTAAAACAGTACAAATTCATATGGGATACGATTGTATTGTAATTTTGTCTCTTCCACAACCCCAAATCCAACACTGACCGTTTAGCCATGAAAAACGAATTTCTCTTTACCATTCCTTTCCTCAATCAGCTTTTTATTACCTTATTGCAAGCGCCATCAAGTTTTGTAACTGATACATTGCGGTTTCCTGAAGTAATGCCTTTGCACAAGAAATGTTAAACATATCGTTTTCCCGGCGAACGGGACCTAAGTGCATACAAGTTTGCCACCCCAAACCATGGACAAGAACACGGCACTCATATTCTTTACGTCCACGGTAAAATCTGAATAACTATCTGACTACACGACGACGACGCTGCGCTGATAGCAAGACAAATTCTTTTCGATTCTTGTGAATGAACGTAGACTTGTGTCAGTCGGCGACAGGACTGATGACTCTATGTATATTCTACATAAACGTCTACAACACGGGTCATAAATGGGTTTAGGGCTTGAACGAATCTAGGAAACCCTAGAAAGATTGAGGGCGCTATACGAGTTTAACGGTGCGGGTTTTTTTACTTTAAAAAAAATGGAAAAAAATTACTTTGTCGTTAATAAACACATATCAAATTCAAGTCAGAGTACCCATGGCGTTCAATTTGCCTGATAATTTTGGGGTTTTTTTCTACTGACAATGTTTTAATAAGTTTTGATGCTTTTAAACTGATCGTCTATAAAACCTTTCTTGTTTTAAGAAACATTTGTGAATCCAGGACGTTAAAGTTGAGCTTAATTGAAAAAACTGTGTTTCTAGAAGTCGGATTTGTTTTCACTATCTCCATGTGTTTTGTACACGGGCGAAAATGCGCAATAAATGACGTCATTGTGACGTCGTTCCACATTTTAGGCCGAAAAGCACATCTACAGTACCCAAGAAGTCTAAAACTGAAAAAAGTTTGACGATCGGTCGTCTACTTTTTGAGATACAGTGCTCTAAAGTCTGGCTAATTAAATATTCACCTCGCTGTAAAGTGGCTAATTAATTAAAATTTTTAACATTTTTTACATTTAGAGTTAAGTTTATGTTCTAAGCTTCAATTTGATATATGATTTAACTCTTTCGTATTTGCGCTCTAGGATATTAGGCTTAAAGAAAAAAACGTGTGCAAATGCTATGGGATTTGAGTGGAAACAAAGAATAATAATAATAATAATAATAATAATAATCTCGACGAAAACAATAGCTGTTCCGACCTATGTCGGAACAGCTAATAATAATAACTAGACTTGAAGTGTTTGTGTACAAACACGAAGCTGTTCCGGTTTTCTGATTCATAAACAAAATTTAACCCTTGTCTAACATTTACTGCTCAAATGGTTTATAACTGAAAAGAAATTGAATATCGGTTGTGTAGTTCTTGAGATGTGGTCTCACTTCCGGTTGACCTGGAAGTAAAGGTCAACATGGGGTCATGGTTACCCAAGGCTAATCTGCAATGCCTAAGGAGTCTATAACTGAAAAAAGTTTGAAAATCGGCTGTGTAACTCTTGAGATATGGTCCCACTTCCGGTTGACCCATAGGTAAAGGTCAACATGGGGTCACGGTTACCCAAGGCTAGTCTTCAATGCCCCACGAGTCTATAACTGAAAACAGTTTGAAAATCGGTTGTGTAGTTCTTGAGATATGGTCTTACTTCCGGTTGACCTGGAAGTAAAGGTCAACATGCGGTCACGGTTATCAAGTTTGATCTACAATGCCCAAGGAGTTTATAACTGAAAAAAGTTTGAAAATCGGTTGTGTAATTCTTGAGATATGGTCCCACTTCCGGTTGACCCGGAAGTAAAAATCAACATGGGGTCACGGTTACCAAGGCTAATATCCCATGGCCAAGCAGTCTAGAACTGAAAAATGTTTTAAAATCGGCTGTGTAGTTCTTGAAATATGGTCCCACTTCCGGTTGACCCGGAGGTAAAGGTCAACATGGGGTCACGGTTACCCAAGGCTTATCTGCAATGCCCAAGGAGTCTATAACTGAAAAAAGTTTGAAAATCGGTTATGTAGTTCTTGAGATATGGTCCCTTTTCCGGTTGACCCGGAAGTAAAGGTTTACATGAGGTCACGGTTATCCAAGGTTGATCTACAATGCCCAAGGAGTCTATAAGTACAAACAGTTTGAAAAACGATTGTGTAGTTCTTGAGATATGGTCCCACTTCCGGTTGACCCGGAAGTAAAGGTCAACATGGGGTCACGGTTACCCAAGGCTTTTCGAGATACAGTGATCTCAAGATTGGCTAATTAAATATTCACCTCACTGTAAATGGGCAAATTAATTCAGAATAATAAAAAAAATTACATTGAGAGTTAAGCTCATGTACTAAGCTTCAATTTGATATAGGATCTAACTCTTTCATATTTGTACGCTTTAGGATATTAGGTCACATGCAAGGTTGTGTAAACAGGTTTTTTTTGCTTGAAATCTTGTTCATGAAACTGCTGTTACACGGGTCACCAACTGTTTCAGAAACGGTATGTTGACCAAAAATAACCGTGAATGCTCAGGCTTATACGGTTACACGGTTAAGAGACAGATCTTACGGTTAAACGTTTACATTTATTTGTACGGTTCGAATAAACGTTGAAAAAATCACTTAAAAAGTGCCGCGTAATGCTGACCATAATAATTGCCAAACACACCTATATCGTTTCCAATTTACACCTATATCGTTTCCAATTTACACCTATATCGTTTCTGTGATTACGGTTTTCACAGCACAATATCCCATAAAACACACACACAAATCATTCCAATTTACAGACTCGTAGTCTTTGTTATTTCATTACATCTGTGCATGTAGCAATATTTGTGAGAAACATTGCACGCTAGGGGGCGTTCCACAACAATTCGTGAATGCGCAGGCTGATACGTAAGCCTGTGACGGTTACACGATTAAGTGATAGATCTTACGGTTAAACGTTCACATTTGTACGGTTCGGATAAACGTTGAAAAATTCACTTGAAAAGTGCTGCGAAATGCTGACCATAATAATTGCCACACACACCCAATACTTTGTGTGCGGCATTAGTTGCAAGAAACATTGAACGCTAGAGGGCGTTCCACAACAATTCATAAATGCGCAGGCTTATACGTAAGCCTGTGACGGTTACACGGTTAAGTGACAGATCTTACGGCTAAACGTTCACATTTGTACGGTTCGGATAAACGTTGAAAAATTCACTTGAAAAGTGCTGCGAAATGCTGACCATAATAATTGCCAAACACACCTATATCGTTTCCAATTTACAGGTTTAATTCTTTGTTATTTCATTACTTTGCGTGTGGCATTAGTTGAAAGAAACATTGAACGCTAGAGGGCGTTCCACAACAAATCGATTGCACAGTTACCCGGTTAACCAAACAATAATCCTGTTAAACGTTTAAATGTTTACGTTTACATTTAAATGCTGAGGCTTTGTAAGCCTGCCTGTGACGGTCACACGGTTAACCATCCAATCAACCGGTTGAACATCTACATTATTACGGTTCGGATAAATGTTGAAAAATCATCTTCAAAAAGTGTCGCGAAATTTTGACCATAATAAATGTGAACAACCGTTCACATTTATTATGGTCGTTTCAGAAATTATTACGAGTTTACTAAAAATTAACTGTAAATGCATGTAAACAAAAATTATGTTGTATTTAATTCGTAATCGTAAAAATTGTTCTACCCTGAAATGCCAATCGAGTATGTTATATTTGTTTAGGCTAAAACAGTCAATTCATATGGGATACGATTGTATTGTAATTTTGTCTCTTCCACAACCCCAAATCCAACACTGACCGTTTAGCCATGAAAAACGATTTTCTCTTTACCACTCCTTTCCTCAATCAGCTTTTTATTGCCTTATTGCAAGGGCCATCAAGTTTTGTAACTGATACATCGCGGTTTCCTGAAGTAATGCCTTTGCACAAGAAATGTTAAACATATCGTTTTCCCGGCGAACGGGACCTAAGCGCATACAAGTTTGCCACCCCAAATTATGGACAAGAACACGGCACTCGTATTCTTTACGTCCACGGTGAAATCTGAATAACTATCTGACTACACGACGATCGACGACGCTGCGCTGATAGCAAGACAAATTCTTTTCGATTCTTGTGAATGAACGTTGACTTGTGTCAGTCGGCGACAGGAATGATGACTCTATGTATATTCTACATAAACGTCTCCAACACGGGTCATAAATGGGTTATCGTCTATAAAACCTTTCTTGTTTTAAGAAACATTTGTGAATCCAGGACGTTAAAGTTGAGCTTAATTGAAAAAACTGTGTTTCTAGAAGTCGGATTTGTTTTCACTATCTCCATTTGTTTTGTACACGGGCGAAAACGCGCAATAAATGACGTCATTGTGACGTCGTTCTACATTTTAGGCCGAAAAGCACATCTACAGTACCCAAGAAGTCTAAAACTGAAAAAAGTTTGACGATCGGTCGTCTACTTTTTGAGATAGAGTGCTCTAAAGTCTGGCTAATTAAATATTCACCTCGCTGTAAAGTGGCTAATTAATTAAGAATTTTAACATTTTTTACATTTAGAGTTAAGTTTATGTTCTAAGCTTCAATTTGATATATGTTTTAACTCTTTCGTATTTGCGCTCTAGGATATTAGGCTTAAAGAAAAAAACGTGTGCAAATGCTATGGGATTTGAGTGGAAACAAAGAATAATAATAATAACTAGAGCTTAAGTGTTTGTCAACAAACACAGAGCTGTTCCTGTAATTTTCAAAGAGTTTAAAACTGAAAAGAAATTGAAAATGGGGTGTGTATAGTTCTTGAGATATGGTCCCACTTCCGGTTGACCCGGAAGTAAAGGTCAACATGGGGTCACGGTTACCCAAGGTTGATATACAATGGCCAAGGAGTCTATAACTGAAAAAAGATTGGAAATAGGTTGTGTAATTCTTGAGATATGGTCCCACTTCCGGTTGACCCGGAAGTAAAGGTCAACATATGGGGTCACGATTACCCTAAGGCTAAACTCCAATGCCCAAAAAGTCTAAAACTGAAACAATTTTGAAAATCGGTTCTGTAGTTCTTGAGATATGGTCTCACTTCCGGTTGACCCATAGGTAAAGGTCAACATGGGGTCATGGTTAACCAGGGCTAATCTCTAATGCCCAAGGAGTCTATAACTGAAAACAGTTTGACGATCGGTTGTATACATTTCGAGATATAGTGGTCTCAAGATTGGCTAATTAAATATTCACCTCGCTGTAAATGGGCTAATTAATTAAGAATTAAACAAAAAAATTACATTGAGAGTTAAGTTCATGTACTACTAAGCTTCAATTTAATATAGGATCTAACTCTTTCATATTTTTACGCTTTAGGATATTAGGTCACATGCATGGTTGTGTAAACAGGTTTTTTTACTTGAAATTTTGTTTAAACTGCTGTTATATGGGTCACCAACTGTTTCAGAAACGGTATGTTGACAAAAAATAACTGTGAATGCTCAGGCTTATACGTAATGCCTGTGACGGTTGCACAGTTAAGTGACAGATCTTACGATTAAACGTTTACATTTATTTGTACGGTTCGGATAAACGTTGAAAAATTTACAGGCTTAATTCTTTGTTATTTCATTACTTTGCGTGCGGCATTAGTTGAAAGAAACATTGAACGCTAGAGGGCGTTCCACAACAAATCAATTGCACGGTTACCCGGTTAACCAAATGATAATCCTTTTAAACGTTTAAATGTTTACGTTTACATTTAAATGCAGAGGCTTTGTAAGCCTGCCTGTGACGGTCACACGGTTAACCATCCGATCAACCGGTTGAACATTTACATTATTACGGTTCGGATAAATGTTGAAAAATCATCCTCAAAAGTGTCGCGAAATTTTGACCATAATAAATGTGAACAGTTACACATGTAACTGACCGTTTCAGAAATGATTACGAGTTTACTAAAAAATAACTGTAAATGCATGTAAACAAAATGATGTTGTATTTAATTCGTAATCGTAACAATTTTTCTACCCTGAAATGCCTATAGAGTATGTTATATTTGTTTAGGCTAAAACAGTAAATTCATATGGGAAACGATTGTATTGTAATTTTGTCTCTTCACACCCCCAAATCCAACACTGACCGTTTAGCCATGGAAAAACTAATTTCTCTTTACCCCACCTTTCCTCAATCAGCTTTTTTTATTGCTTTGCCTTAAGTTATTGCAACCGCCATCAAGTTTTGTAACTGATACATCGCGGTTTCCTGAAGTAATGCCTTTGCACAAGAAATTTTAAACATATCGTTTTCCGGCGAACGGGACCCAAGAGCAGACAAGTCTACAACGCCGGATATTTCTCATAAAACACGGCATAACATGTTGTCGTCGTCCACGCTAAAACAAAACTTAATAACGACCTGCAGATCTGAGTGGTGGTACACGACGACATGAACCTCAGAGCTACAATCTTTTCAAAATTTAAAAATTTGACTGCTTTTCGTATATAAACACATATCAAATTCTAGGCAGAGTACCCATGGCGTTCAATTTGTCTTAGAATATGGGTTTATTTTCTACTGACAATGTTTTAATACGTTTTGATGCTTTTAAACTGATCGTCTATAAAACCTTTCTTGTTTTAAGAAACATTTGTGTTATCTAGGACGTTTAATTTGAGCTTAATTGAAAAAACTGTGTTTCTAGAAGTCGGATTTGTTTTCACTATCTCTATGTGTTTTGTACACGGGCGAAAATGCGCAATAAATGACGTCATTGTGACGTCGTTCCACATTTTAGGCCGAAAAGCACATCTACAGTACCCAAGAAGTCTAAAACTAAAAAAAGTTTCACGATCGGTCGTCTACTTTTTGAGATAGAGTGGTCTAAAGTCTGGCTAATTAAATATTCACCTCGCTGTAAAGTGGCTAATTAATTAAGAATTTTAACATTTTTTACATTTAGAGTTAAGTTTATGTTCTAAGCTTCAATTTGATATATGATTTAACTCTTTCGTATTTGCGCTCTAGGATATTAGGCTTAAAGAAAAAAACGTGTGCAAATGCTATGGGATTTGAGTGGAAACAAAGAATAATAATAATAACTAGAACTGAAAAATGTTTTAAAATCGGCTGTGTAGTTCTTGAGATATGGTCCCACTTCCGTTTGACCCGGAAGTAAAGGTCAACATGGGGTCACGGTTACCCAAGGCTAATCTCCAATGACCAAGGAGTCTTTAACTGAAAAAAGTTTGACAATCGGTTGTGTAATTCTTGAGATATGGTCCCACTTCCGGTTGACCCGGGAGTTAAGGTCAAAATGGGGTCACAGTTACTCAAGGCTAATCTCCCTTGCCCAAGGAGTCTATAACTGAAAAAAGTTTGAAAATCGGCTGTGTAATGCTTGAGATATGGTCCCACTTCCGGTACCCGGAAGTTAAGGTCAACATGGGGTCACAGTTACTCAAGGCTAATCTCCCTTGCCCTAGGTATCTATAGCTGAAAAAAGTTTGAAAATCGGCTGTGTAATTCTTGAGATATGGTCCCACTAATTAAATATTCACCTCGCTGTAAATGGGCAAATTAATTCAGAATTTAAACAAAAATTACATTGAGAGTTAAGTTCATGTACTAAGCTTCAATTTGATATAGGATCTAACTCTTTCATATTTGTACGCTTTAGGATATTAGGTCACATGCACGGTTGTGTAAACAGGTTTTTTTACTTGAAATTTTGTTTATGAAACTGCTGTTACACGGGTCACCAACTGTTTCAGAAACGGTATGTTGACCAAAAATAACCGTGAATGCTCAGGCTTATACATAAGCCTGTGACGGTTACACGGTTAAGTGACAGATCTTACGGTTAAACGTTTACATTTATTTGTACGGTTCGGATAAACGTTGACAAAATCACTTAAAAAGTGCCGAGTAATGCTGACCATAATAACTGTGATCACGATTTTCACAGCACAATATCCCATAAAACACACACACATATCATTCCAATTTACAGACTCGTAGTCTTTGTTATTTCATTACATCTGTGCGTGTAGCAATATTTGTGAGAAACATTGCACGCTAGGGGGCGTTCCACAACAATTTGTGAATGCGCAGGCTTATACGTAAGCCTGTGACGGTTACACGGTTAAGTGACAGATCTTACGGTTAAACGTTCACATTTGTACGGTTCGGATAAACGTTGAAAAATTCCCTTAAAAAGTGCCGTGTTATGCTGACCAACTGCGATCACGAAACAGTTTTTTTTACTTGAAATGTTCTTTATGAAACTGCTGTTACACGGGTCATCAACTGTTTCAGAAACGGTTACACGTTTACAAAAAAATAACCGTGAATGCGCAGACTTATACGTAAGCCTGTGACGGTTACACGGTTAGCTGACAGATCTTATGGTTAAACGTTTACATTTATTTGTACGGTTCGGATAAACGTTGAAAAAATCACTTAAAAAGTGCCGAGTAATGCTGACCATAATAACTGTGATCACGATTTTCACAGCACAATATCCCATAAAACACACACTTATCATTCCCAATTTACAGACTCATAGTCTTTGTTATTTCATTACATCTGTGCGTGTAGCAATATTTGTGAGAAACATTGCACGCTAGGGGGCGTTCCACAACAATTCGTGAATGCGCAGGCTTATACGTAAGCCTGTGACGGTTACACGGTTAAGTGACAGATCTTACGGTTAAACGTTCACATTTGTACGGTTCGGGTAAACGTTGAAAAAATCACTTGAAAAGTGCTGCGAAATGCTGACCATAATAATTGCCAAACACACCTATATCGTTTCCAATTTACAGGCTTAATTCTTTGTTATTTCATTACTTTACGTGCGGCATGAGTTGAAAGAAACATTGAACGCTAGAGGGCGTTCCACAACAAATCGATTGCACGGTTACCCGGTTAACCAAATGATAATCCTGTTAAACGTTTAAATGTTTACGTTTACATTTAAATGCCGAGGCCTTGTAAGCCTGCCTGTGACGGTCACACGGTTAACCATCCGATCAACCGGTTGAACATCTACATTATTACGGTTCGGATAAATGTTGAAAAATCATCCTCAAAAGTGTCGCGACATTTTGACCATAATAAATGTGAACGGTTACACATGTAACTGATCGTTTCAGAAATGATTACGAGTTTACTCAAAAATAACTGTAAATGCATGTAAACAAAATGATGTATTTAATTCGTAATCGTAACAATTTTTCTACCCTGAAATGCCAATCGAGTATGTTATATTTGTTTAGGCTAAAACAGTAAATTCATATGGGATACGATTGTATTGTAATTTTGTCTCTTCCACAACCCCAAATCCAACACTGACCGTTTAGTCATGAAAAACGATTTTCTCTTTACCACTCCTTTCCTCAATCAGCTTTTTATTGCCTTATTGCAAGGGCCATCAAGTTTTGTAACTGATACATCGCGGTTTCCTGAAGTAATGCCTTTGCACAAGAAATGTTAAACATATCGTTTTCCCGGCGAACGGGACCTAAGCGCATACAAGTTTGCCACCCCAAACCATGGACAAGAACACGGCACTCATATTCTTTACGTCCACGGTAAATTCTGAATAACTATCTGACGACACGACGACGACGCTGCGCTGATAGCAAGACAAATTCTTTTCGATTCTTGTGAATGAACGTAGACTTGTGTCAGTCGGCGACAGGAATGATGACTCTATGTATATTCTACATAAACGTCTACAACACGGGTCATAAATGGGTTTAGGGCTTGAACGAATCTAGGAAACCCTAGAAAGATTGAGGGCGCTATACGAGTTTAACGGTGCGGGTTTTTTTACTTTAAAAAAATGGAAAAAAATTACTTTGTCGTTAATAAACACATATCAAATTCAAGTCAGAGTACCCATGGCGTTCAATTTGCCTGATAATTTTGGGGTTTTTTTCTACTGACAATGTTTTAATAAGTTTTGATGCTTTTAAACTGATCGTCTATAAAACCTTTCTTGTTTTAAGAAACATTTGTGAATCCAGGACGTTAAAGTTGAGCTTAATTGAAAAAACTGTGTTTCTAGAAGTCGGATTTGTTTTCACTATCTCTATGTGTTTTGTACACGGGCGAAAATGCGCAATAAATGACGTCATTGTGACGTCGTTCCACATTTTAGGCCGAAAAGCACATCTACAGTACCCAAGAAGTCTAAAACTGAAAAAAGTTTGACGATCGGTCGTCTACTTTTTGAGATACAGTGCTCTAAAGTCTGGCTAATTAAATATTCACCTCGCTGTAAAGTGGCTAATTAATTAAGAATTTTAACATTTTTTACATTTAGAGTTAAGTTTATGTTCTAAGCTTCAATTTGATATATGATTTAACTCTTTCGTATTTGCGCTCTAGGATATTAGGCTTAAAGAAAAAAACGTGTGCAAATGCTATGGGATTTGAGTGGAAACAAAGAATAATAATAATAATAATAATCTCGACGAAAACAATAGCTGTTCCGACCTATGTCGGAACAGCTAATAATAATAATAATAATAAAAATAATAAAAATCTCGACGAAAACAATAGCTGTTCCGACTGCATCGGAACAGCTAATAATAATAATAACTAGACTTGAGGTGTTTGTGTACAAACACGAAGCTGTTCCGGTTTTCTGATTCTTAAACAAAATTTAACCCTTGTCTAACATTTACTGCTCAAATGGTTTATAACTGAAAAGAAATTGAATATCGGTTGTGTAGTTCTTGAGATGTGGTCTCACTTCCGGTTGACCTGGAAGTAAAGGTCAACATGGGGTCATGGTTACCCATGGCTAATCTGCAATGCCCAAGGAGTCTATAACTGAAAAAAGTTTGAAAATCGGCTGTGTAACTCTTGAGATATGGTCCCACTTCCGGTTGACCCATAGGTAAAGGTCAACATGGGGTCACGGTTACCCAAGGCTAGTCTTCAATGCCCCACGAGTCTATAACTGAAAACAGTTTGAAAATCGGTTGTGTAGTTCTTGAGATATGGTCTTACTTCCGGTTGACTTGGAAGTAAAGGTCAACATGCGGTCATGGTTATCAAGTTTGATCTACAATGCCCAAGGAGTTTATAACTGAAAAAAGTTTGAAAATCGGTTGTGTAATTCTTGAGATATGGTCCCACTTTTGGTTGACCCGGAAGTAAAGGTCAACATGGGGTCACGGTTACCAAGGCTAATATCCCATGGCCAAGGAGTCTAGAACTGAAAAATGTTTTTAAATCGGCTGTGTAGTTCTTGAAATATGGTCCCACTTCCGGTTGACCCGGAGGTAAAGGTCAACATGGGGTCACGGTTACCCAAGGCTTATCTGCAATGCCCAAGGAGTCTATAACTGAAAAAAGTTTGAAAATCGGTTATGTAGTTCTTGAGATATGGTCCCACTTCAGGTTGACCCGGAAGTAAAGGTCAACATGGGGTCATGGTTAGCCAAGGCTAATCTCCAATGCCCAAGGAGTCTATAACTAAAAACAGTTTGAAAAACGGTTGTGTAGTTCTTGAGATTTGGTCCCTTTTCCGGTTGACCTGGAAGTAAAGGTTTACATGAGGTCACGGTTATCCAAGGTTGATCTACAATGCCCAAGGAGTCTATAACTACAAACAGTTTGAAAAACGATTGTGTAGTTCTTGAGATATGGTCCCACTTCCGGTTGACCCGGAAGTAAAGGTCAACATGGGTCACGGTTACCCAAGGCTTTTCGAGATACAGTGATCTCAAGATTGGCTAATTAAATATTCACCTCACTGTAAATGGGCAAATTAATTCAGAATAATTTTAAAAAATTACATTGAGAGTTAAGCTCATGTACTAAGCTTCAATTTGATATAGGATCTAACTCTTTCATATTTGTACGCTTTAGGATATTAGGTCACATGCAAGGTTGTGTAAACAGGTTTTTTTTGCTTGAAATTTTGTTCATGAAACTGCTGTTACACGGGTCACCAACTGTTTCAGAAACGGTATGTTGACCAAAAATAACCGTGAATGCTCAGGCTTATACATAAGCCTGTGACGGTTACACGGTTAAGTGACAGATCTTACGGTTAAACGTTTACATTTATTTGTACGGTTCGGATAAACGTTGAAAAAATCACTTAAAAAGTGCCGCGTAATGCTGACCATAATAACTGTGATCACGATTTTCACAGCACAATATCCCATAAAACACACACATATCATTCCCAATTTACAGACTCATAGTCTTTGTTATTTCATTACATCTGTGCGTGTAGCAATATTTGTGAGAAACATTGCACGCTGGGGGCGTTCCACAACAATTCGTGAATGCGCAGGCTTATACGTAAGCCTGTGACGGTTACACGGTTAGCTGACAGATCTTATGGTTAAACGTTTACATTTATTTGTACGGTTCGGATAAACGTTGAAAAAATCACTTAAAAAGTGCCGAGTAATGCTGACCATAATAACTGTGATCACGATTTTCACAGCACAATATCCCATAAAACACACACTTATCATTCCCAATTTACAGACTCATAGTCTTTGTTATTTCATTACATCTGTGCGTGTAGCAATATTTGTGAGAAACATTGCACGCTAGGGGGCGTTCCACAACAATTCGTGAATGCGCAGGCTTATACGTAAGCCTGTGACGGTTACACGGTTAAGTGACAGATCTTACGGTTAAACGTTCACATTTGTACGGTTCGGGTAAACGTTGAAAAAATCACTTGAAAAGTGCTGCGAAATGCTGACCATAATAATTGCCAAACACACCTATATCGTTTCCAATTTACAGGCTTAATTCTTTGTTATTTCATTACTTTGCGTGCGGCATGAGTTGAAAGAAACATTGAACGCTAGAGGGCGTTCCACAACAAATCGATTGCACGGTTACCCGGTTAACCAAATGATAATCCTGTTAAACGTTTAAATGTTTACGTTTACATTTAAATGCCGAGGCTTTGTAAGCCTGCCTGTGACGGTCACACGGTTAACCATCCGATCAACCGGTTGAACATCTACATTATTACGGTTCGGATAAATGTTGAAAAATCATCCTCAAAAGTGTCGCGAAATTTTGACCATAATAAATGTGAACGGTTACACATGTAACTGATCGTTTCAGAAATGATTACGAGTTTACTCAAAAATAACTGTAAATGCATGTAAACAAAATGATGTATTTAATTCGTAATCGTAACAATTTTTCTACCCTGAAATGCCAATCGAGTATGTTATATTTGTTTAGGCTAAAACAGTACAAATTCATATGGGATACGATTGTATTGTAATTTTGTCTCTTCCACAACCCCAAATCCAACACTGACCGTTTAGTCATGAAAAACGATTTTCTCTTTACCACTCCTTTCCTCAATCAGCTTTTTATTGCCTTATTGCAAGGGCCATCAAGTTTTGTAACTGATACATCGCGGTTTCCTGAAGTAATGCCTTTGCACAAGAAATGTTAAACATATCGTTTTCCCAGCGAACGGGACCTAAGTGCATACAAGTTTGCCACCCCAAACCATGGACAAGAACACGGCACTCATATTCTTTACGTCCACGGTAAAATCTGAATAACTATCTGACTACACGACGACGACGCAGCGCTGATAGCAAGACAAATTCTTTTCGATTCTTGTGAATGAACGTAGACTTGTGTCAGTCGGCGACAGGACTGATGACTCTATGTATATTCTACATAAACGTCTACAACACGGGTCATAAATGGGTTTAGGGCTTGAACGAATCTAGGAAACCCTAGAAAGATTGAGGGCGCTATACGAGTTTAACGGTGCGGGTTTTTTTACTTTAAAAAAAATGGGAAAAAAATTACTTTGTCGTTAATAAACACATATCAAATTCAAGTCAGAGTACCCATGGCGTTCAATTTGCCTGATAATTTTGGGTTTTTTTTCTACTGACAATGTTTTAATAACTTTTGATGCTTTTAAACTGATCGTCTATAAAACCTTTCTTGTTTTAAGAAACATTTGTGAATCCAGGACGTTAAAGTTGAGCTTAATTGAAAAAACTGTGTTTCTAGAAGTCGGATTTGTTTTCACTATCTCCATTTGTTTTGTACACGGGCGAAAATGCGCAATAAATGACGTCATTGTGACGTCGTTCCACATTTTAGGCCGAAAAGCACATCTACAGTACCCAAGAAGTCTAAAACTGATAAAAGTTTGACGATCGGTCGTCTACATTTTGAGATACAGTGCTCTAAAGTCTGGCTAATTAAATATTCACCTCGCTGTAAAGTGGCTAATTAATTAAGAATTTTAACATTTTTTACATTTAGAGTTAAGTTTATGTTCTAAGCTTCAATTTGATATATGATTTAACTCTTTCGTATTTGCGCTCTAGGATATTAGGCTTAAAGAAAAAAACGTGTGCAAATGCTATGGGATTTGAGTGGAAACAAAGAATAATAATAATAATCTCGACGAAAACAATAGCTGTTCCGACAGCTAGGTCGGAACAGCTAATAATAATAATAATAATCTCGACGAAAACAATAGCTGTTCCGACCTATGTCGGAACAGCTAATAATCTCGACGAAAACAATAGCTGTTCCGACAGCTAGGTCGGAACAGCTAATAAGAATCTCGACGAAAACAATAGCTGTTCCGACAGCTACGTCGGAACAGCTAATAAAAATCTCGACGAAAACAATAGCTGTTCCGACTGCATCGTCGGAACAGCTAAAAACAAGAAACGAAACACTTATCATTGGAGAGCAAGGATTATCCCTGGTGTTTCTGGTTCACATAGAAGCACCTTTTTTCTGGTTCACATAGAAGCACCTTTGCTCGGGAGTTACATCAGTTATTAAGTTCATGAGGTATCCTTGGGTTCATTACCAGAAATACATAATAATAATAATCATCATCATAATGCTGTAAACATCTTGCCATGTGTATGAGCTTTTCTTCTCATTGAACCCATGAACTTAAATAAAATTTACAAATTCAGAAAGACATTTTAAAAACTAACTTTGGGAATAGGAAAAATCTTTCTTTTCCCTCTAGCGTCGTTACCCCATCTTTTTCCAGATTTTCCCTATTCCTCTCACTCTTGTCTTTCTTTCTGTCTCTTCTTAGTTAGTCTAGACCCTATCGATCCTTGGTACTTGCCCAGTGCCCTCTCTGGGTCATCTAAACTCTGCCTCCCCAAAGGGTACCAGAAATAAACATGTTGCTGGTCATGGCCAGCTGGTTGTACTGGATCCCAAACTCAGTGGTAATTTGCTGAGAAAATGATCTACCAACAGTTGTAAAATGTCGAGGTGGTACACCGCGCAAACTATTAAAATAATACAGGAGTGTTTAAGGGATATGTTGATTGCTAATTATTATGACGTCTTTACATAAAGTACCCTCTATCAACATGTGTAAAATCTACACCAAAAGGTGGGAATGTTTGTACTTTAAGGGTTTTTGTTTGAAAGGATTGCACATTGACAACTCTTATTTCATATTGTAGCTTATAAAAACCATAGTATAAAAACATATTTTCGTCATTGTGACATCATGGAGGTGTCAAGCTACTTTAATTCAAAGTTTATTGGTTAAAAATTCATATCTTCTGAACCACATGTCATACAGTTTTAATCTTTGTGTCATCTTGTAGCTTACAGCAACATTTTATTTAGAGACGTGACCTACTTTAACCTTTACTTCTGGTTCTAAAATTTAACAAATTTTATTTTCTGAACAACATGTCATTAAGTCATAATTTGTGTCTCATCCTGAGGTGATGAAACTTTTAAAATTCTATTCAACATCAAAACCCCACTTTGACCTTTTCTTCGCCATGTAACAAGCCCATATGGGAAATATCTGTACTATTTGGGCCAGGCCAACCAATATGGGGCCCTTATGGGTGTGGGTTATGGGGAATATTCCTATTAGGGAAAAACATGGGCAATCCCATATGGGCAGAATATGAAGTGTTCCATTAGGGTATCATATGGTGAAAGTGTGGGCAATCCCATATGGGTAAAATATGCAAAGGCCCATATGGGGGAAATGTTGGTAATCCCATATGGGCTGAATGTGTCCCATATGGGTATCATATGGAAAAAATGTTGGTATTTTCATATGGGCACATTATGCAGTGGCCCATATATGGGTACCATTTGGGGAAAACATGGGCAATCCCATATGGGCAGAATGTGCAAAGGCCCTTAAAGGTATCATAGGGGGAAAAATTATGGGCAATCCCATATGGGCAAGATATGAAGAGGCCCATATGGGTATCTATGGGGAAAACATGGGTAATCCCATGTCGGAAGAATATGCAAAGGCTCATATGGGTATCATATGGGGAAAACATGGGCAATCCCACGTGGGCAGAATATGAAGTGGGCCATGGGTATCATATTGAGAAAGTATGGGCAATCCCGATATGGGCAGAATATGCAGTGGCCCATATGGGTATCATATGAGGAAAACTTATGGGCAAATGCAGTGGCTATATGTGGGCAGAATATGCAAAGACCCATTGGTATCAAATTGGAAAGACCTTACCCATTATGGGATAAATGTTTTAGTTTAGTTTAGATTTAGTTAAGTGTAGCAGGCCAATGGGTTTACGATCCGTCCCATGGGTTTTGTATTTTGCTTATAGGACAAACTCATGTGGGTAAAACAATTATGGAAATTTAAAGACCCAAATGGTATTGGAAATAAGCAGTCCCGTGCAGGCAGATAAATGCAAAGGTTCATTTGGTTATCATAATTATGTAATTGACCTCGGCACGCTGTTGCTTTGAGGGTAGAATATGCAAAGACCCATATGGGTTAAATATGGGTAAGACCTGGGCAACCCATATTGGCAGTATGCAAATATGTGGAACAGGGCATTGAAGTAGTGTGTTTTCATTGAGATTTATTATAACAATTTATTGAAATTTAGTTTGGTAAAGGATTTTTATTATACTTTTTGTTAGATATTCGTCTATAAGAAAAATACATAAATAAACTTTACAAGTTGACATTTTTATTTAAAATTTGCTAATTAAAAAATTAATTAATTAAAAAATTAATTAGGTGTTAACCATGACTGTAAAGTCTTCGATTCCTGGACTATAAGACATATGCCATGTATTGAATGGTACATACTTAAACTTAAGTTATATTATAATGTGAATGTTGTATTGTAGATTAAGAAGTATACATGTAGGTATTCATATAATTAGACTACTCATTAACATTAAATAAATACTTCAATCTTGGCTGGCCCATTGGGCCCCATTTGCACCACCCCACATGAAACCCTCAATCACCATGCCCATATGAATCCCATGTTTCAAGGTTTCAAGGTTTATTTTTATTTCCACAGTATCAAATCTTATCAGGCAATATTAAATAAACATGTTACAATATTAATACAGTTATTAAAGCCAGATTGATATAAAATAATACACTTTGGGGAAACTGCAGGGGAGCTCACTAAGAAGCAAAGCTTATAAGCGTGAGCCCCAGACAGGTACGCTCATTGAGCCCAAACCAAAGACCCATGTAACTTTAAATACATAGGTTGAATAATCACTTAAAATAGTACAAGGTAGGGCTCAAGGAGCGTGCTGTATTACATTACCATAAATACATATTAAACTACAAAACGTAGACATACGAACAATACAGATCAAAGACAAATGAGATCAGCAGAGCAAAATAAGTAAAGATATACATACTCTAAGTTATATATGAAACTAAATCAATTATAAGTTTGAATTACAGTAGATTTAAATAATCGTTTGAAAATGGAAAGATTAGACGAAGCTTGAAGTTGGTTAGAGAGCGAGTTCCAGAGCTTAGGCCCCCTATATTTAACAGAATTTTGGGCCAGAGTTGTACGGCTAAATGGAATGTGAAATTTAGAAACTTGTCGAGTAAAATGCGAGTGAATTTCACAATTCTGACTAAATATACTATTTATAGATATTGGTAACATATTATGCGTAGACTGATACATTAGACACCCAAGTTGAACATTATACATGTCACTAACTTTTAAAGTATTTTGTTTTACAAAAAGGGGATCAGTATGTTCATGGAAGTCAGCAAAATTAATTACACGCAACGCTCTTTTCTGTAATAGTAGTAGTCTGTTTAAATTAGTAGCGGAACTACTACCCCATGCAAGCAAACCATAATTAAGATTAGATACAATCAAGGTGTTATAAAGAGATTCCAAGACATTACTGGGTAAAAAATACTTGATCTTATTAATTACACCTATATTTCTTGCAACAGTCTTACATAAGTGATCAATATGATTTTTCCATGTTAACCCTGAATTAATATGTATTGCCCATATGGGATAACCCAGGTTTTACCCTGGTTGTTTGCCCCCAGATGTATCCCACATAGGTTAACTGGGCCTACCCATATGGGGCCATATGAATCTTGTGTGCATGATCCAGTTGGGCCTATATGGGACCCATGTGGGCATGCTACCAGGTCTGGTCCAAACAGGAAGTTCAAATGTTAAAAATCACATTTCCTAAACCATATGTCATAAAGTCATGATCTCTGTGTCGTCTTGTAGCTTACAGTGTAACAGTGTATTTAAAAACATGACGAACTTCTCCTTTACTTCCTCTTTAAACAGGAAGCCCTTTAAAAAAAATCATGTCTCCCCTGAACCACATGTCATAAAGTCATAATCTTTGTGGCGTCTTGTGCCGTACATTTTCCTCAAGATATGACTCACACTTTAACCTTTCCTCCACTCCAAACACCAAGTTCAAAGAGGTTCTTAAGGGTTTTCGACCAAACTTGGCATTTTGGTATGCAACAAACACAAGCCTAGTTTATTTTTACTTTTTACGGTCTGCACCCTCCTTTTAAAGGTACTCAACCAGGCACTTTAATTTTTACTTTTACTTTTTAATGGGTCCAACATCCTTCCTCTTGTAAGTACTCAACCATGCTCCTTTTTACTGTGTCCAACACCCCTCTACGCACCCCTGTACGCACCCAGGCACTTTAATTCAAACAAACCATTTCTCAACGCTATATTGTTTTGTCCCTCATCCTCATCTTCAGTCTCAAAAGTAGTGTACTCTCATTAGTAGCATACCGGGAACTCTCATTGGTAGGGCCGGTTACTCTCATCGGTAGTGTACCGATTACTCTCATTGGTAGTGTACCGGTTACTCTCATTAGTCGTGTACCGGTGAGGAATGACGTCGTCAATGTCATCCTCGAACCGCTGCCAATGAGTGTGAATACGCGAGCAATATTTGCAGCCGCCGCATGGGAGATTACCAACTTCGCACCCCGCGTAATAGCAGTCACAACTTGAAATGTCACTTGGGATCCGAGAGAGAGAGTCTGCATTAGTATGTTGTGCCCCTTTCCTATGCAGGATTACCATTTCGTATTGGCTAATTCCTCCATCCACCTTGCTAGCTTACCAGTTAAATTCCTAAAACGCATTAACCAGACCAGACTACTGTGGTCCATTCGGATGTAGAATTTACGGCCCAGTATGAAATGGCCGAACTGACGTGTAAATCTTACTACTGCAAGGAGCTCCTTACGAGTAGAGCAGTACTTCTTTTGGGCTGGTGACAATATATACATGTAGCTACCATACCCAAGTACCCGCTCAACCCCACCCTGAACTTGCCAATAGCAAATTCTGAGGCATCAGTATCTATGATGATAGGGTCATCATTATTGTTCCTAGGGAATGTCAATTTTGGACTTGTGGTAAGTGCTCGTTTTAGCTGCTGGAATGCCTCCTCGAGTTTCCTTAGCCAGACAAAAATTGCTCTCTTTTTGGTAAGCTCATACAGGGGTTGTGCTTGTTTTGCCAATTCTTTTATGTGTGTTCTATGATAATTGACAAGCCCCATGAATTTTTCTACATCTTTGTTCGAAACAGAGGATGCTACTATGATTAGGTGAGATTCCTTTATTACTGACTAGTTTTCCCAGAAAGATAACTTCTGTCTGGGAGAAGCTGGCACTTTTTGGCTTTTAGTTTGATATTATGGATTTGAAATCTTTCTAGGATAGTTATGAGGTTTTGCACAGATTCCACAAAGTCTTTTCCCAGAATAATGATGTCGTCTTGGTATGCAAGGACCTCCTTCAAGTTGAGTCCCCTCAGAATGAGGGATTGCTCTTTGAATTGTGGCCGGTGCATTGCATAGCCCAAACGGCATGCGCTGATACTCAAATAACCCATAATTCGTAATGAAGGCTGTTTTATGCAAGTCATGTTCTTCCTCCTCAATCTGGTAGTATCCGCTACTCATGTCTAAGGTGCTGAAAAACTTGGTTCCTTCTAGTATGTCTAAGCACTCATCAATATATGGCAAAGGGAAAGCATCTTTGACGGTGACATTTGTTTAGGGCTCGATAATCAATGCAATAGCGGACCTTCCCATCTTTTTTTCTGATTAACACTGGGGGAGAGGCCCAGTTTGAAGATGATGGTTTGATCACAGCAGTTGCAAGCAAGGCATCCAGATGGACCTTTTCCTCCTGTTCGTACCCTAGTGGTGTTCTTCTTAACTGTTGCCTTATCGGCTGCGCATTCCCAGTATTAATTGGATGTTTTATAGAGGAGAATCTCCCTAAATCCATGTCATCTCTGTCATCTCTGAATTCAGTAAGTATGTTGGCCAATAGATTTGATTGTTCTGGAGTTAAATTTTTGCTTCAGTTCTGCCAAAGTTCAACAACATGTTAAGGTAATTCTTGTATCTGACTTACCAGTTACAATATCCTGGCTTTCGCCAAGACTTTGCCTGTATACCTCCAGATCTGATGGGAAATCTACTGAGTGGTCACTATCCGATAAAACTTCCTCGTTTAAGATGTATGTAACTTACCACTATCGTTTCTCATGGGTATGTGTGTTTAGTATGGTGGCCCTGAAGGGACATCGCATATCGCATACGTGTGCGCACACGTATGCAATGTCGTGAAACAATTCGCGAATATGTGCGCACACGTATGCAATGTCGTGAAACAAATCGCGAATATGTGCGCACACGTATGCAATGTCGTGAAACAATTCGCGAATATGTGCGCACACGTATGCAATGTCGTGAAACAATTCGCGAATATGTGCGCACACGTATGCAATGTCGTGAAACAAATCGCGAATATGTGCGCACACGTATGCAATGTCGTGAAACAAATCGCGAATATGTGCGCACACGTATGCAATGTCGTGAAACAAATCGCGAATATGTGCGCACACGTATGCAATGTCGTGAAACAAATCGCGAATGTGTGCGCACACGAGTGCGAATATATTTGCAATGTCGTGAACGTTTATTGCATACCAAGTTGCATACCTTTGGGATGATGTCATAGTTGCAGACAATTTGTTAGAGACCTAGGGAGTACGTGGCGCTACAGTCAGGCTCCTGTAAGCATGGCTAAAAGAAATACGCCACCCGCCTCGCTTGCCTCACAACAATGACTACCGCTGCAATGACTACCGCTAATCTCACTGTAGGCAAGAAACCCCCCAGATCATTAGACATTTTATTCAAAGGTATGCAACTTGGTATGCAATAAACGTTCACGACATTGCAAATATATTTGCAGACGTGTGCGCACATATTCGCGAATTGTTTCACGACATTGCATACCGTGTGCGCACACATTCGCGATTTGTTTCACGACATTGCATACGTGTGCGCACACATTCGCGATTTGTTTCACGACATTGCGTACGTGTGCGCACATATTCGCGAATTGTTTCACGACATTGCATACGTGTGCGCACATATTCGCGAATTGTTTCACGACATTGCATACGTGTGCGCACACGTATGCGATATGCGATGTCCCTTCAGGGCCACCATAGTTTAGCGTGTCACCCTTTGCAGAGACCAGACTGTAAGGTATACTCGGACCTCTGTGACCATGCTCACAAGGGCATGAATCAAATATATCTAATGGGATGAAATTGTTGGTCCCCTTTTTTTGTAATCCCCTAGTAGTATACCTATGTCCAGCTCGGACTAGGGCGAGTCTAGGGGTGGGTGATTGCCTGGTGATGTGTTATGATTGGGTGATTGGTAGCAGGCTATGCAACCAATCACGGCGCATTGAGGAAGGATTGTCCAGAGGTCAGTGACTTTACCCAAGAAAGTGTTTGGTCAC
The DNA here is from genome assembly GCA_037783415.1 of Leptasterias polaris. Taxonomy (NCBI): domain Eukaryota; kingdom Metazoa; phylum Echinodermata; class Asteroidea; order Forcipulatida; family Asteriidae; genus Leptasterias; species Leptasterias polaris. The sequence continues at coordinate 4,464,076 of JAZGTN010000050.1, read as the reverse complement.
TTGGCCACTGGACTCCGACAGAGGAAAGTTGTTAGAATTAACCCTCCAAGTTTCTTCAGTTTGTGCACTTTGCCTCTGTCGGATATCTGCGTTGGATTGCGCCAACCCAACTTATCATCACAATTATTTATATGTGTTCATCCCCTGTCCTGCTCTAGGTGAGTTTGATTTTACTTTGATCTTTCTTCTATTCCTAGGCTTAAGAGTAATTCCTTAAGTTTCTAAAGTTAAGATCAGATTGTTGATTTACATTTAATTTGAACAATCACTGCTTAATTTCTATTGTGTGAGGAAAGTGTTTTGGATTTTGATTATGGAAGTTGTAGAACAAAGTTCCTTTTAAAAGCTTTTGTTTTGAATTGATAATTATTGACTTATTGTTTCCATGCTCTTTTGAACGCTTACAAAATGTCCATTACATTTTGTCTCAGTATTATTTTGCTTTGAACTCGATTTATTTAATGTTGCTTTTTTATTGTGTGCATTATTATTGAAATAATACAGTACTCTTTTATTTCATTGCTTAAAACTTCATTCAAAGTTAGTATTTTCTTTGTACACTTATTAAGATGCACTGCTCTATTTAATTTTGGTTGCATCGACCACCATGATAGTTGTTTGTCTCCTTCAGTTTAAAGTTAATTTACTTAAGACTGAAGGCTACTCTTTAATTCATTATTGCCTACACTTTGTCCTTGGTTTATCCAAGACCAGAGACTTCTTCTTTAGTCTACGAGTTTGATTGATTGGTTGATTTGTTCATGTTTGATTATTAGAAACAATTTATTTCTTATAGTACTTTTGATTCTTTCATGAGCATGGGAAGAGACAAAGGATAGTTTTGTATTATAAGTTTCATTGATTTTAGTTTTATGCATTTATCTTTCGTTTTACTGCAACTAAACGTTTTAGTCACTAACCCTTTTGATCTATGGTTTGATATATCTTTGATTTTTACTTGTTTGCTTTTTAATGCTTTGCATTTGCTTTATTCGAGACTTCTTGAAAGTTTCTAGTAATTTTGTATATAATTGTTGCTTAAAGTTGAAGCCATTCTCCTATTTTTCATTGTTTATTCGAGCATCCTTATTTCATGGTAGCAATGAGTCACTACTGTTCCATGAAATGTCCTGTAAGATTAACCACATGCTATGCAAGAGTAATCCTTGACTGTCCAACAATAGCCTTGGGCACTGGTCTGGGCAGAAGGTGTTGCATCCCAGACTGACCTGACCAGTGTGATATAAATGTTCCCAAAGTCATTGATTCACACTTACTTTATTTTTAGGATTAGTTAATCCTTTCTTGTCAAAGGATTATAGGTTTTAGGATTAAGTATTTAATTTTAGTTTATTTCATATTTTTGAATGGCAATGGATTAATTTTACACTTGGCCACTGGACTCCGACAGAGGAAAGTTGTAAGAATTAACCCTCCAAGTTTCTTCAGTTTGTGCACATTGCCTCTGTCGGACATTGCGCCAACCCAATTATTTATCTGATATGTGTTCATTCCCTGTCCTGCTCTAGGCGGCTTCAAATACAAGAGAGCCAGCAGGACAGCATGACATCAAATCATCACTTCTTTGTTCATCGTCATTGTATCTGGTTGTAACGAAAACAGTAATCCTGTCCCCTGATCAAGGACAAGGAACTAGTTTCGCACCGCTTCAAGTCCCCCATCATACCTCAAGTCAACGCCCCCTTGTATCATCGTCATCTATCGTTATCTTCATCACAATCCACAACAGATTTTACATTGTTTAATCGCGTTATTTTATTACATTCTTCTTTGATATTTTGTCGCGACCCGCCAGGTTTTTTTAATTATTCTCTTTTTATTTGAGATATTGTATCCACATTCTCATTTAACCCTTTAGAGACCATTCATTTCTTTTTAATTATCACAAACGCCCAGACATTGCTAATATTGTTAGTTTCTTTATTGAAATTTTGTCAGTGAAAATGTGTTTCTTGTTTTAGAAATTGGGATACTATGTCAACATACCACATCAGAAAATTTCATATGTGGCCATGACCTTTACTTTGACCTCTTTGTGTGAATAGAAGTAGGTTAAACTTTTCTGCTGACAAGCCGCTTGTGGCCGCTATGGTCACTAAAGGGTTAATATATAATACAGCATTTAAATCGCCTCTCCCTTTATTTGTAGCCGGGATAAAAATAAACTTATTTCATTTTTTACAAGCAAATACCAGCGTATCCCTTGTAAAATTTATTATGCCTCAGTATAGTGCGCGCTATAGCCGCACTCAGACCTGTTTACATATAACTTATCGATTATTGCCATTCCATATAGCACGGGAATGCCATCCCATTAGAATGTGAATGACATTTGATGTGATTGCCATTGCATGGCATACATGTAGAATTAAATTATATGCCCAAAATCTTAAAGCTTGATTTTTTTATTATTTGTCAATGAATAATTAAATCGTACTCTAATTTGTGTCTATAACATTAGTTTACACATTATAGTCTTAACTTTTCCTCAGTTTATTGTTTCTAATTATAGTTCACTTGCCATTGGCTAAGTTCTGAATGCTCATACTTTTTAATAGATGTTAATTATTTATTTATTTTTCCATCCGGGATAATGAATATAATTTGTTTTTTTACCCTACACCGATGTGTGTTGTTAAGCACTGTATACTCAGTACTTTCCCACGTTCTGTGAATAATAGTTACATTACAAAATTTGTTTGTAATTGGATGAATTGTGAAAACTACAAACTACCAAGATTTATGATCACAATTCCAAGAATATCACAGTAGGATGATTTCAACTTGCTGACAAGGATTGTGCCATTTTCAGATACTTGATGGAAATGATTTGGCATTCAAATAATTATAACATAGTTGGTATTTGTATTTCTTAGGCTACATATCACATTACATCTATTGTTCTTGAAAAGGAACATTTTTTTTTCAATCTTCCTTTCAGCACTTGTTTGTTTGGGCTTGACATGAAGTATTGCATGCTATAGTGTCTCTGAGTGACTCTGTGAGCCATGGAAGAGACCATCAATAAAATGTTGCATCCAAAATAAATAATAACAGCACTAACTGCATTGAGCAAATTGTCAGGTCATTTGTATTGCACCGGTACAATTTTTTTAAGAACAGACTTCGAGTCTTACAAGGTCCAAAACAAGTTGGTTCTTGCAATAAGATAAAAAGAAACATCTTTTAGTATATTCATAGATGAATTCAGGCAAACAGTGTGCATTTTACCTCCATTTAACATTTCAACTACATTTCCACATTGATGAGAAACAAATCCATGGCTTTGATCTCCAATCATGTTCATAGGAAAATCGTCTCCATGTTTCGATATCATTGATAAATCAAAGTGATATTGACAGTTGACACATGTATGTATTACAAAATACAAGTTATCTGGTAAAGTACATGCAGAAAAAACCATGCAGCTAGCTACCAACAATCTGATCAATCATCCATGTTCTAGTGATCATGTTTGTTTCTCCTTGTGTCTTGTTAATTTCCAAAGAGTATGAGAGTATTGCTTATTGCTAATTGCTAATTGCTACTAGTGATTTTTCACTTCCAACACAAGCAGCTTGCAGTAGCCACTGTACTTTCAGCATGAGTGTCAGTTACACAGGAATTATGCAATGGACCATGTCAAGTTACACTTCTTGACCATGATGGACTCCTGGCCTGTGTAAACATGGCATTCATCACATTCATCACACCATTCATCATAGCATTCGGTTCTTCCTATTTGGAATGCTATGACACATGTCAACAGCTCAGTATAGCATTTGTGCCAGCATTTAATTTATCCAAGAAAGCATTCTGTTAAAGAAGCAATGCATGCTAATATCATGAGTGCCCTTTCAATCCTGTATGAATGCTATCCTCCTCCCTGCATGTTATTAGAACTGCTTTTGGAGAGTATACAAAGTACTTTGCCGAGGGAAGTTATGTCAATATTGTTCACAGTCTATTCTTGTGCTGTATATACTCAGAACTTGCCAATCAAGCTGATCTGGCTTCCATATTAATGGGCCTGTGTTCCCCCTCTCCACACAGTCTCACTTCCACTCGAGCCAGGTGTGGTTCTTTAATGATTCTCAGCTAATCACCATTGAAAACACTTTGGTGCACCCTCTTGTGCTCATCCCTTAAAGTCCAGGAAAGGCCATATCTGAATAATAATACAAAACAAATCTCTGCCAATTTCGGACATTTGATAATATGAAGCCACCATTTATGAACAACTTCAATCAGAGTTTATATTTCAATATACACACATATTCAAGATAATGAATTTTAACACTTGGTGGGTTGTGTGTACTTTTACTGTGTCTCTGCACACCTTCGCTCCGACTAGCTCAACATTACATCACACTTATTAATTTACATTGTTAGATTTTACACCAACTTAAAACAAACACAACTATATTAGACTTTCCATGAAGATAATAAAATGAACAATGAAATAAACTAACTTATAGTTGATGATTGGTTTGTCTAACCTGTCTCCCTTGCCAAATTAGTCCAAACACAACAGATTTCTAAATAAAACCTTCAGCGCTCATCTTGATATACTACAATTTGGCTGCAAAAAAGGGTTCCTTTATTTATTACGATAGGAACTGCTTGTTCCTATATCTGTTCAATAGACCCTTCCCATGAAATATGCTAATTACATTCACGCATGTGTACATACACTATTGGTTAGCAAACGCCATAGAGATGTACACTAAGCAGACACAAAAACGCGTCTGCGTTAAGCGACCATTAGCCCCCATACAAACAGGCGCGTTGTTCCATCATTTTGCAAACCAAAATGTTAGTGCGCACGCGCGATGTGCAATTTACCTATTTCGTGGGAAGGGTCTATTTAGCAGCAGAGCAACAGAACGTTTCCCAGGTAGCATTCCCATATGGGGCCCTGCTGATCCTGTACCCAGGATTCATATGGGGCCCATATGGGTAGGCCCAGATAACCTATATGGGTCCCAAATTGGGTAACCAATATGGGTCCCATGTGGGGTAACCCATATTAGCCCCACTGGATCCTGCACCCAAGATTCATATGGGTTGGCCCAGATAACCCATATGGGATACGGTACATCTGGGGTCCATCTGGGATAAAAACGACCTGGGTTATCCCATATGGGCAAGTGACCTGGGATTCGTATGGGCATTCTGGGCCAAAATGAGGAGTTCATGTGGGTGGCGCATATGGGCCAGCCCAGATAGCATTATAATTAAATCAAGTAATTGTTTAATGTTAATGAGAAGTCTAATTATATGAACAAATACATGTATAATCTACAATACCACATAGGTAGTAAAATGAACCTTTTCATATTATCTGCCCACAAGGGATTGCTTATAGGTATTTCCTATTCTTATTTGGGCCTTTCCATAATTGTTTCACTGAGGTTTGTCCGGAGGAAATTATAAAACCCATGGGAAAGATCATAAACCCTTGGGCTTGCTAAACTAAACAAATCATTCTTAACTAGAATATTAACCCGATATTGACCCTATACAACCATGGCCAACTGTTAAAAAGAACATATGCAAGGTCACAGAAGGAAAAGAAGAAATATCAGATATTAGCACTTAGATTTTACTTTGACACATGTGAGTTGGTTGTCTTTATCGAACTTGGAAGTTCTACCTCACTGATGCTACTCTCTACCTGTGTAAGACACCCCCCGAACAAAGATGTTTACAAAATAGGGAGACTGCCAACATAAGGCTTTATTTATAGCTCACTTGGTAGAGCACATGCACGTTAAACCGGAGGTCGTTGGTTCAAATCCCGCTCTAGTCAATTTTTCTTTGTTCAATCCAAAATCATTTAAAATCTACCCAGTCAGTTTCCCTAGTGGTTTATTATTTGAAATCAGGACCATGAAACAGGTGCAACATAGGCTTGAAAGGAAGTGGCGGAAAAGTAGACTTCAGGTCGACAAGGATGCCTATTGGGCCCAACATTTACATTACAATAAACTGTTGGAGATTTCAAAGAAAAGGCATTACAACGATAAATTGCGTGAAGCTGGGGCCAAAGAAACTTTCCGAACTATTAGTGTTCTATTAAACCAGAATGAAAAAATCTTACCTAATCTGTATACGCCGGATGTGCTAAGTAATAAGTTTGCCAACTTTTTCATCGAAAAGGTTGATAGAATAAGAGCCAGTATAACGGGGAATTACAGTAATATGGACCATGATATGTACAGTGATGTTGTTATTCAGAATGTTATGGATAGGTTTAAAGAACTCGATCAAAGTGAAGTTTGTCGCATTGTAAAGGGTTGTACAAACAAAAGTTGTATTCTTGATAGCCTACCAACATGGTTACTTAAAGAGAATATTGATGTTGTATTGCCAGTACTCACTGATATTGTAAATACTTCTCTCACAAGCGGTGTGTTTCCAATGGATCTCAAACAAACCATTGTTACTCCAATCTTTAAAAAAGATCACCTTGGATTGTAACGATTTAAACAATTATAGGCCTGTGTCTAACATAGGTTTCATTGGTAAGGTAATTGAGAGGGCAGCCGTTATCCAGGTCAACGAGCACATCCAAGCAAATAATCTGGATGAACTTTTTCAGTCAGCGTACAAAAAGAAGCATAGCACTGAAACGGCATTGCTCAAGGTGAAAAACGACATCACGCAAGCCCTTGATGACAACAGAGCTGCCTTCCTGATTGCGCTTGACCTTTCTGCTGCCTTTGATACCATTGATACCATTGACCATGGCATCCTACTTCACCGTCTGGAACATGGCTTTGGTATCAAGGGCACAGTGCACAAATGGTTCAATTCTTACATAACAGGTCTTCAGTTTAGAGTTTCTGTGAAAGGCAAACTTTCAGATAAGTTTGGTCTTAACTGTGGGATTCCACAAGGGTCGGTCATTGGCCCTAGTGTTTTCACTAAGTATTTTCAACATGTTGCTTGTGTAATTCTACATCATGGGTTAAACTTTCACATTTATGCAGATGATGTGCAGATTTACATCTTTTTTAATCCTAAGGCTCCAGGTGACGCAGTATGTGCCACCTTTAGGCTGGCATGTTGTGTGGAGGAGCTTCATTTATGGCTTGCGAACAACATGCTTAAACTTAACGACTCAAAGACTGAGTTCTTTATTGCTGCATCCCCATACAACATGAAAAGGCTATCTAACATCACAATACAGATCGGGTCTACTGAAATTATTCAATCTTCAACCATCAAGAACCTTGGCGTCACTTTTGATACATCCATGACCATGTCAGATCATGTTACATCTCTGTGCAAATCTGTTAACTTTCTTCTGTGGAACTTAGCAAGAATTCGCAAGTTTTTGGACTGTGACGCTTGTTCTAATGCAATGCGGGCTCTTGTGCTGTCAAAGTTAGACTATGCTAACGCACTCCTTTCGGGATGCAAACACAGAGATGTAGCTCGTCTGCAGCGCCTACAAAACCGGGCGGCCCGCATTGTATTTCAAGTTTCACGTCGTCATTCCATATCTCCTCTGTTAGACTCCCTACACTGGCTGCCAATTGACAAAAGAATCAAGTTCAAAACACTGCTCTATATATACAAAGCTCTGAATGATCTGTCGCCAGTCTATCTTACAGATTGCATTGCCACCCATTTACCATCAAGGGAAGGTCTACGTTCGAACCGGGACGTTACTCGTCTTGTCATCTCTAAGAGTAAAAAACGGATAGGCGATGGATCATTCAGTGTGTTCGGGCCAACTCTCTGGAACAAATTACCACAGACCTTAAGATCCTCACCAACGGTTGATGCTTTCAAGCGCAATCTCAAAACCCATTTATTTTAGTGTGTTCACATTGCTGATGTTTTTGTTTGTTTGTAAAGCGCAATGATCATTTTTGGAATTGCGCTATATAAGAACTGATATTATTAAATTTAGATCAGCTAGAAGTTAAATTTTTCCTGTGAGCCCATATTACAAAAAGCTTGACACAACACGCTTTCAACGTGGAAAGTCAGAATTTATCTTTTATTCTGCCATGTTTAAATATGTTGTGCGCACGAGATAATTATGTCGTGCGCACGAGATATTTTTTTTATTTTTTTTATTTTTCATGTCCCTTTAGGAGCTCCGTACAATAATGTAATCTATGAACATTTTTTTCCCCTTTATTTATCATGTCATTTTTTAGACCTCCGTAGTCTTACTGATGATGATGAAAATGAAGATGCCACTGATAATGTAACTGGATTGGATGTCAGTCAACATCGGGGTTCTCAGTCGTTGGACAAACTTCTGTCAACACATGAGGATGAGGATTCCACAGATGAGGATTTACAAAATGGAAGCCTCAAACATACAAGGTATGTGTCTGTGCCTGATGATAGTTTTAAATGTAGTGGACTTTTAGAAGAAACTCGGCATTTAGATGCTGATGGAATTCTGCGCAGTGATCTTCAACGCAACCCACACAGGGCATTTAGAAAAAACAAAAAGTCTGAATCATGATTGTTTAAGATGTACCTATATATCCATGTCAAGCTAACATCATTTCCACCTAAAATCTTGGCTCCCGTTGTTAAAGTTATTTAATGTATAACTCTAAATGATTTGTAATATGAAGTTTGCCTGAGATGTCAACTTGGTCAAGAAGTTTATAGTTTGTTCAATTTGTTAAAGTGATGTAGAAGGATCAAGAAAATTATTTGCTTCGATAATTACATGGTTAACAGGAAAAAGTGTTTTGCCTCTGTCATATTGCTTAAAGGCCCTGGACACATTTGGTAATTACTCAAAATATATATTAGCATAAAAACTTACTTGGTAACAAGCAACAGAGAGCTGTTCATAGTATAAAACATTGTGAGAAACAACTCCCTCTGAAGAGGTAATTTCTCACTAAAATATTTGAATCTGAAAAAGACTTCAAGCCTGAAGCCTTTTTCAGGCATCTGAAAGCACACAAATTTGTGCAACAAGGGTGTTTTTTCTTTCATTATTTTCTTGCAACTTTGATGACCAATTGAGCCCAAATTTTCACAGGTTTGTTATTTTATGCATATGTTGGGATACACCAAGTGAGCAATACTGGTCTTTGACAATTACCAAACGTGTCCAGTGCCTTTAAAGAGGAAGGGCAGTGACCAATTCAATTTTGTGATGTACTCATTTTCCAATAGATAGAGTCCTCATGTGAGTGGGAAAAAAATTACAAGTTTCTAACCTCACATTAAAATGGTGTAAATTGCCATTGCATTCAATACCCTTCCAGTGCAAAAATTGTCAACATCAAAAACATCTGATGACATCATTCTGAGAAAAATGGGTCACTACATTTTTGTATGGGGATGTTTTGGTTCATAACTGACTTTTTCTGAGCGAAACTTAAAACATGACGTCATTGAAATTCAACAACTATCGGATTTTTACATTCCAAGGAGGACATTTTCAAACGTCAAAATGTCACATTCAAGACTGTTTTGATTAAACCAGAACATTCCCGTACAAAAATGTTGAGGTCATCAGATGTTTTGGGTGTTGACAAATTCTTGCACTGGAAGGGTAATGAATAAAATGCCAATTTACCCCATTTTAATGTGAGGTTAGAGACTTGTAATTTTTTCCCCACTCACATCTATAAGAAAATGAGTACAAAACAAAATAGAATTGGTCACTTCTCTTCCTCTTTAAGAATTAAGTATGATTGTTTGAAATAATAGTGGGTAACTGATTTTAAGAAAATAAACATACTTTTTACATCACGATGAAAGTGAAGTACCCTTTAAACTGTAAAATGTGTAACATCCTAGCATTATCAGATGACACCATGCGTGAAATCTCTTAAGCAGCATCCAGCAACTGAGTCAAGCATCCTCTTGAGGACGATCAGAGTTTACTGATTGAAACGTCAGGTTGTCAAACCACTGGTTCTCACACATGGTCATTGGTGTCACTGCAAACCTGACCCGATTGTACTCCCACCTTGCAAAGTTTTAAATCCTTCTTATCCTTATCTTGTGTGATGCTCTGCTACTAAACTTAAATTCGCACTATGTAAAAATATACACTTGAACAGAATACTCAGGCTTAAGAAATTTTGTAAAGATAAGAGATGGTTCTGCTTTGTGGGTAACAAAGGTGATCTTGTTATTTGGTGTACATTCCTTCGTGTTTGTGTTATAATGCCTCAAGTCTCACGTGAGTTCACTTTTAACCAAATTGTCCAATGTGTCTGTCAAGACATAAATCTGCAAATCTTTTTAGGCCTGGTGATCCGTCTTGTTGTGTTCTATACATGCATGTAGTTGTGGGAAATTTCATTGTGATAAAAAGTTCAAAAAATTATAGTATAATAATAAATGTTTGTAAAAAATGACAAGGGTAAGTGAAGGTGAATGTTTTCTCTGTTGCATCGTGTCAAAGTCACTGGAGAAACATCTAGGTTAAATTGGCACAGTAAGACCATGCACTGGAGAAGGTTATTGAGACTGACAAAGTTGCGATCCTCTCATCCAGACTGATTATGTTCTAGAATGTAGACATCCGGATATTGTTGTCTGGATAAAGTGAAGAAGATGATTAACTGGAGAAGGAAAAGATTCAGACATACCAGGACTTGGCTAGGGAACTTCACAAGCTGTGGCTCGTGAAGTTCAAGGTTATCCCCTCAGTGTTGGAGCCCACAAATTCACTATTCTGGAGGCACTGGAGAAAAATCTGTGTGGGTAGATTGACAGCAGAAGTCAGCACTCTCTGGAATAAGCAAGGATCCTGTGAAAGACCCTCATGATCTAAGGTCAATGGACAATGCCTGAGTCGAGGAGACATCAACACAAAAGAAATTAACATTTTGCTTTTGTATGTTGTGATATCACAAGAGAATGTAAATAGTCGATATGGCAGTACCATCCAAAGAAAGTCAAACAGTAGCTGTCTAGACACAAATACCTGGAGATCAAAATCAGCAGCATGTGGGTATAACAGCCAATTCAACAAAAGTTGTTTATAAAGAATGCAATGGGAAGGACGTTGAATGAAACACATGTTCAGTTTTTATGGTTTACAAACTATGAGTTGTGAACACACACACACACGGTTTTTCATGGTTTATAAACCATATTTTATGATTCTTCAATTTTCATGGTCTATACACCATGTTATATGATGCTTCAATTTTCATGCTTTGTAAAGCACGTTTTTAAGATGCTTCATATTTCATGGTTTATAAAGCATGATTTACAAACCATGTTTTATGATGATTAAATTTTCGTGGTTAAAAAAAACATTTTTAATGACGATTCAATTTTCATGTTTTATAAACCATGTTTTATAAATTATGATTGTATGTTCATGGATTACAAACAATATTTAAAAAGCACAAAACATTACTTTCCTGGTATGTAAACCATAACAATAATTTGGACAACACTTTATGTGATTTATTGTTATAAATCATGATAAAAACATACCAAAAATGCGCTAAATAATTGTCAAACGGCGCCCCATAAGAAATAGCTATGACGTAGATAAGCTGGTTGTAGAAGTCGATGTTTCCATAAAATAACCATGGATTGGAAGTGGCCCAAGCATGGCCAGTTTAAAACCTGTAAAAAATGGAATAGTGGCAACTATATATGTAACCCTGAAGAAAACCATTCATAAGATTCAGATTGATGGCATGGGAAGAATGTGTTGGGAAGCTGAAGAAACTATTCACCATGTAATCAGTTTTCAGTACAACTGATTGGATCTTTAAGATGTTAACTATTATAGATTCAGCATGCAGTTTGCTATATAATCAGTTGATTATATAGATGGAGAGATGCACAATCAGATGACATCCATTATCCACTGAAGCTGAGATCAGCCTGTACCAACAGACTATACTATAGTCTGTTGGTACCATCACAGCCAGCCAATAGACTGGGCAAACGAAGACATAAAGACCAGCTTGAACAAAAACGGCAGGAAGTGATCTTTGCTGAAATTCATTTGTAATATTTTCAATCAATAAGGAAACTGAGCTCACTTGAGAGTAAACAGATTTTACTTGTAAATAAACCCCAATACTTTGGAATACCCTTCTCGGTGCTTTGTAGAAAGATTTGCGAAAAGCCCCTTTACGCCATAACCCATGTTACCTCAATTGCGGGAGCTCCGTTTTGTAAAGCCGCTTTGTTGCAGCATGAAGGTATAGCAAAGCAACCTCCCACAAGTGACGTCAAAGTATTGTCATTTTAATGCATGCTGAATGCCAGAAAGGGTAGCTAGGCTAGTTTTTCCAAACCTTGAGGTTGGGGCCAAATTTGTTGATCGATAATAACGCAAAATGCAGAATTAACAAAATTACTTTATTTGGGCGCCCTACTTGGATTGAAAAAACACAAAATAAATACAAATAATTATCTGCTTGGTTTGTTTTTTCTAGAGCTGTGTTAGGTCATTCAAACAAATTGTTTCCGCGAAATTAATTTTTTTTTATTGTGTGATGTCATCATGATCATCCCTGAAATGATTAAAGTGAAAATTTTGTCTTGCCCCAGGAGACATACTTTTGATGTCAGGATGAATAAATGAAGTTTCATGTTTCATCTTTTGTTACTTTGTACTATACGCTCAGGTTATTTATAATTATACTTTGGGTTTTAGCAAAGAAACATTTACTGGAGCGGGACTTCAACCAACGACTTTCGGATTAACGTACCGGTGCATGCTACCAACTGAGTTATCCAGCCCTATGTTGGCAGTCTCCCTATTTTGTCATTGATCCCTGGCTACACGGCAGTTAACGGTTATATGGCTTCTGACTGGCACCCCCGAGCTGGAGCTCAGTTGGTAGAGCACTCACGTTAATCGGAGGTCGTTGCATGGTTCAAGTCCCGCTCCAGTCATTTTTCCTATGTTCAAACCCAAACAATTTAAAATATACCCAGTCAGTTTCCCGTGTGGTTTATTACTTGGTATTTATAACTATAGGCCTATATACATTTCTTTTCTGAAGTATAATATTTTTAGCCCAATGCAATTATCACACTTATTAAGTTGGTTGTGGTAGGCACTACCTGTTGCTAATGACAAGACTTTGACTGGCCTATCAGCACTGGGCACGCTTGGTGGTCTAGTGGTAAATACATATTTTCTAGAAGGCGGCGGCCATAGAATCAAATCCACACGAGTTATATAGTGGCTATTACTTCGATTGTTTTATCCGAGTATTCATTGCTTATCTCACATCGGTGAGGGTAAAACTATAACAATTTATTTTTGCTGTTTATAGAGATTTTAACATTTGGGCAAGCTGAATAGTGGGGTGCAGTTTGGCTTGAATATTGTCACTTCCTGCATGATTTACAGTAATATAATCCTTTTTTCTTCCCCCCTACTCTCCTTTCTATTTTTACTTTTATTTCACTCTCTTTTCACAACACTGTGTATATCTTTTGCTGCTGTTCTTTCCCTATATCCTCTTCTTGGATTATGTTGCAATTTCTGCACTTCTTATTCTGATCTATACTTGCTTGCGGTGTCTTTTTTGCTTTCTTGTATCTATATCTTATTTTTGTCATTCTATGCACTTGTGGATATACAGGACAAACTCTCTACAGAAGCTGTCGCCAAAGTCTTTTCTAAAAAAGAAATAGTGAAGCTGGACTCAGGAGAGAGACCTTTGCTAAAGGAATATTACTGCAGCATGACCTATAGTATGTGGAATCTTTTCTTTTTCCCAAACTTTCACTGCAACCACAAAATGAGGGAAAACTGTGATGATTAGCATATTATTGTACATTGGTTTATAGGTCAAAACAGTTATACGTTTTATGCATATCAATTTTTATATGGTTATACATAATTACATTATTGCAAGCTTTTTTATCCCAACTTACGAATTCTAACATAAGAAGGTGCTATGTATATGTATTGTCCATTTGAGAATGTAAAACGTCTTTGTAATCATTGCACCATCAGTGTGGCCACTGAGATCCCACTCATTCCACAGTACAAATAATGCATTCGTCTAAAAATACTCTCTAAACATTTAGTTCTGAACTGAAGATGTTCTTTTGGAATACGCAATAATAATACACAAACTTTTTGAAAGTTTTTCAAACGTTGAAACAATCACATTTTATGTTTTGACTTTTTGCTGTTTTTTCCATTTTGCTTTCTTAAAAATGTAAATACTTTTATTGTAACTTTACTTGCAATTCGGCTGATGCCGCAGTTTTTAAATTGTTTTATAAACCATTTATAAATAAACGAATGAACCCTCACAGTAGCAATGTTTAATGTGTAATGTTTAAAATGTGAACGTTCTACTTGAACAACTTTTGAACTAAACTAATCGAATTTTTTTTGACTCTCTTTTTAAAAAGGCGATTAAAACCACTCTACAACGGTGTAAGTAATAAGGACAAAATGTAAGTTGGGGCAAGTTATTATTATTGTTTGCCGTTAGCATTGAGTGTCACAGCCCGAATTGCCATTTTGAAACTTTAATCTTTAGATGTTTTCTTTCGCATGCACAATTTGAATCACTTAAAGTGCTGTTGTGTTTCACTTTAAAAGAAACTAACTAAATGAAGACGGAAATAAAACTCAGGTTGGGAAACCAAATTCTGGTTCAACTTATTTATTAAAAGGTTTCTTACCTTAGAAAATCAGTGAACATAGGAAATGAAATACATAGTGTGAGACCAACGCCCTGGAGCCATCTGCGCCAGTTCAATGGGCACAGTGTGTTTTATATAGGGCTAAACAATAAAGCCGTAGCGGGTTTCCAAAACTATAGAAAAGGGGCTCCACAACAGTGCGACAAACCATTTTACTACATTCAACGTTTGTCACTGATTCGTTTTAATAATTGTCGCACTGTTGCTGTGCAAAAATCATTTGAGTTCGACACGTTAGAAGTACGACGTTAAACATCAGATTATTGGATGACATTGCTATTTTTTTCTTACTTTTAAAGTTTATATCCTTTTTGCCTTTTTTTGCCCTGTTTGACTTTTCTGTATTTTGTGGGGGGGGGTTCGTTAAAAATTTTAACCCTGTAATTTTTATTTTGGGCATAAGGTTTTTTGTGTACATATTAAAGGCACAAGTATCTATTTTGTTACGTTCTCAGTTGTTTTTCTGGTTGCTTCAACTCTTTGTACGTATTGGTTTTACATTGGCTGATTGTCAAGTTGTTAGATTAATAGAACTACAGAGGTAAACGAATAATGCTGAACTGTAATTAACTGTTTTTCCGTATAATTTTTATTTTGGTCAGGGAAAATGAGCAAGACTGTTGGATGGATTAGAATTAGAGATGTTTGGGAGAAAAATTATATACTACAAGTTGCTTGAAAAAACAGATGTTTCCCCATAAAAAAAACATTGTAGCATTTCCTAATATTGCTTTGTTGCGTAGCTTCAGAAGAGCATTTTTTTTTTTAAATGTGTGATCAAAATGTTACGAAAGGCCCATTGGTGCCAGGTTATTTGAGAGGTCGTAAATATATAGTGCGCCACCAATAGTTTGCAAAGAGGTAGTTAGCTAGATTTTCTATCCATATCGGAGTACAAACCGGTGTCATAGGGAAATCTGTCCCCCAGAGATCCTGCCCCCCCATATGATAAATTAACGTGGGCTGGAGGAGGATGATTCAAAAGAGGGCGCTATCAAAAGCAGTCTGTACACAGTTCTCCATAAGGGGGGACAGAATCACCTGCCACACAGGCATCGGTTTTGCGACCATTACAGAAAGGACCACGGACTAATGATAGTTCTGCCTAGAACCATAGAATCTGGTTCGGCCAAAACAGAGCTTGTAAAAAAAACTAGTCGTCGGTAAAGACCTAGAACGAAAGAAATTTGAATTCTCAAACTATAAAGAGCAAATACAAATAAACATGCAAAAAACTAAGACAGTTTTTAACAAGCCTACACGCCTAGCAGTCATTTTTGGTAAGCCAATCGGCGTTGATTTTTAGTGTTTCCCTTCCAGGGGTTAGAGACGTACGCGGAGTTAGCGGGCGTTACGGCGCGCTGCCCATGGTAGCGAGGCTGCAATTTTGTGGCTCTGCTTACCGTAAGCAAAGAATCGGCGCTTACGGTAGCATGGAATTCCGCGCTTACGTCATCACAAAATTCCTTTTCCTGCTGGAAAAGGAAAACCCAGATGTAATAGCCGGCACAGAAACTTGGCTTGATGACTCCGTTTTTTCAAGCGAAATTCTGCCTTCCACTTACCAACTGTTTAGAAAGGACAGGCGAACAGAAAGTACTGGCGGTGGTGTTTTTGGGGCTGTAGAGAGTAATCTAATTCTAACTGTGAATCAATTTGGGCTAATATCCACATGCAAGGAAGTCAAGCCGTATATTTAGGTGCTTTCTATAGACCCGACGCAGGGTGCAAGATCATAGAACAGGAATGCATCAATCAACTTGATCATCCAGATACTTCTTAAACTTCCTAAAAACTGTCATATTTGGCTCGCAGGGGACATGCACTTCTATCCGATCCCCACAAAGAATGAAAGGAAAGTTTACTTGTACAACAATGTTTCGAACTCAAATAAGGACATAAATGACTTCGTTATCCATATTACCGAATACGTTGCAAATCAGTCTTCTGTAAATCAGCTTTGGTTAGCTCTTTAAAAAAAAAATCTCTACATCAGTTGAAAAACATATACCGAGCAGAACCTCAAAAAGTATATTACTCAACTCCCATGGGTTAAAGGGACATGTTGCCTTGAAACAAGTTAAGCTGGGCCAATCACATTCAAAACGTAACTACAAGAGCAAATCAAATTATTGGGCTTTTGCGCAGGAACCTCTATAGCTGTTCGTCAAAGGTCAAAGCAAGGGCCTACAAGTCACTTGTTAGACCACGACTAGAGTACTGCTCATCAATATGGGATCCTTATCATAATAGTTATAAACTTCAGTTGGAGGGGGTTCAACGGCGATCTGCCAGATTTGTTTTAAACAATAACAACAAGAAAGATAGTGTCAGCAACCTGATTTCTCAAATGGAATGGGAACAGCTGGAACATCGGAGGGCCGGCCATCCATCGATTTGACACTTCTTTACAAATCTGTCCACAAGCTCGTTGCCATAGACACCGATTCATACCAGACCAAAGTATACGGGGACAGGGTTAGAACATGGAGGTAGGAAAAGAGAACTAGACAACAGGCTGCAACTGCCTTCATTAAGCCCCCAGCACAAAAAGACTGAGTGTTACAAATTCTCCTTCCTCCCAAGATCATTTGCAGAATGGAACAAACTACCACAAGATATTCGTCAAGCCCCAACAGTAGCTATTTTTAAGGGAAAACTTTAAGCAATGGACATGGGAAACGTCATCAGGGGGGGGGGGGGGGCCATTTTATGTAATTACATTTCTGCTCAGTCACCTGCATTGTACATCCCGATATGTGGAGATTATGCAATATATCACCAGAACCAGAACCAGAACCAGAACCATAACCAGAACCATAACCAGAACTACATACACGACGTTGCAACTATTCCACAAATAGAGGGCGTTCTCTGGAAGCCACGAACCCCCTCGTCTGATTGTTCTTGTATGCGGTAGTCGAGTGATAAAGGTTACGAGTGTTACATGTGCAAGACATTTGAACGGCTGTTGCAGCTGTAGGCGGCTGGCCATTGAGACTACCTGGGCGAATCCGTATAGGGCCCTATCTGGCGGTGGTAGCGCGTTTAAAATGTTAATGTAAATACACTAAATGTTTACACTGGAGAACTTTCCGTAAATGTTTTCAGTAATTAAATGATTGAATAAACAACGTACTCAGCTCAAACGACATGTATTATAATATCTGCTTAAGATGTGTACGTTGCCTCATAAACAAAAATATCAATTTTACATATGGCAAATGTATGGTGGCCCTGAAGGGACATTGAACATATATATTTACGTGAATATTTACGTAAATATTCATGGTTTTTGCCCTAAATCGCAAATATTCACGTAAATATTTGCGATTTGTGACCAAACGCAAATATTTACGTAAATATTCACGTAAATATTCACGATTTGTGCCCCAGGCCCAAATCGCAAATATTAACGTAAATATTTGCGAATTGGGGCACAAACCGTGAATATATACGTAAATATTTGCGATTGGGTGCACAAATCGCAAATATTTATGAAAATATTTACGTAAATATTTGCGATGTGTCACAAATCGTGAATATTCACGTGAATATTTACGTAAATACTTGCAAATGGGGCAAAAACAGTGAATATTCACGTAAATATATATGTTTGATGTCCCTTCAGGGCCACCATAGTGACGCGAGAGAGATTCGAGGAGTTTCTTGCAGACACAATCCAAGAGTGAAGTGCTGCAGTTTTCTCAGACGACGAACCCCTATTCTATACCTCATAATACGAAAATGCGAGGACTCACGTGCGAGCCCAACTCCCTGTGCCAACCCAATAATCCAGCTGAAGCGCCCCCTCCCTTCCTGAACAGCACGGAGATTGCACACTCTGCATTCAAGGCATCAAATTGGGTTTACCTGAGTGGCAACAACGTTTCGGAGACAGACAGGCTGCCCAGCAAGCAGGAATGAACATGCAGCAGTGTGGTGGGGAGGTGCGATCTCCTTCAACAAGCATCCTCCACAAATAAAGAAAAGAATAAAGAAGAAAACAAAGAAGAAGAAAAACCTAATGGGCCCCATGTAAAATCTACTGGAATCTACAAGAAACAGAAAAATAAGGTTTGCCTGAATTAAAGTGAAGATACGAAAACGTTGCTGACTTCAGGTGTTGCTGACTTCAGGTGAATGAGGTTGAACGAGGGATCACAAGAAAGCTGATTGTGAAGGGTATTGCAGAACCACAAATGCTGCTCCTGGGATTTGCCTGTGGGTCTGATGATCATGTACTCAAGCCTGTAAACAAGACAATAGGACAAATGGTTCAACTTTTCATAAAAGTAGTTTAATAAATAAAATTCAATGTTCTTTCAACTGCATCAATACAAATCACATTTTTCTAAAAGTAAAATGAATCAATAAAATTCTGGTAAATTCAACTACATCAGTACAAATCACATATTTTCAATTACCAATGATGGGACCAATGTCTACAATGTTAAGTCAACAAATTGTACAGCACCGAAAGGGTGTTTCTCCAGAAAGTGCGATAAGATTGAGATTTTACTTCATTACATTTTAGACCAACCTATTACAAGCCCCCCCCCCCCCCCCACTGTACAATACAAGCAGCTCTCCAATCCTGCTCTATTCAAATGTGGATGCAACAAATATCCTCATACAAACTTTAAGTTTTAGGTGTGGAATCTTCTTTACAAAGTAAAAGCGTCCAAGGTGTATTACAACAGACTAATTGCAGACCTGGCCCAATTTCATAGAGCTGCTTAAGCAGAAAAGTAGCGAAGGACAACAAGATTATGCTTACCATAATAAAACTACCATGTCACATGTACAATTTGTGACTGGTATCATGCTTATTTCTGCTTAGCAGAAAATTATTAAGCAATATTTGTTGCTTGAGCAGCTTTATGAAATGAGGGTCTGGAAAATGTTTAAACAGTAACTTCTATTTACAATGTTAACTCCACAATGCTATCACAAATGTTTCTTAGTCTCTTAGTGATTTTTTTAATACTGCTCTCTGGGTAACATGAGATACAGGAAGGGTAGGCCAGGTTGAAGATATAAAACCCAGCAAGATTCATGCTGTAAGTGGATAGCAGGTCTTCAGAAGGACACACAAGAACACCATCAATTTCAAGATAAAATGAAATTGATGAGACTGAGAGTAGACTTGGTCCATCCCCTTGAACTATAATAGATACACTATTTTTATAATGAAATTTTCTTTATTGGGTGAACATTCCCTTTAACTTATAGACTAAATTGTTTGTGGAATTTTCAATTCTATTGTTCCTTTTGTTTATGGTCTAGTTTCTCCAACAGAGATACGACAGCTCCCTCAGGCTTCAAATTATCCCGAATGTTTAGAATTACCTTTTGGTAGAATATCCTTTTGGTAGAATATCAAAGTTTTCTTAAGACAGGAAGGGTGGGCCAGGTTGAAGATATAAACTCCTGCACGATACATGCTGATAGTGGATAGCAGGTCTTCAGAAGATTCAAGATGAAATGAAATTGATAAGACTGAGAGTAGACTTGGTCCTTCCCCTTGCATTATGATAGATGGTCTGCCCTCTGACTGTAATTCTAGAAAAATGACATAAATTAAATACTATTTAGCAGTGCCACATCACCACCCATGGCCCCTATTACATTCACAAGTCAAGGAATTGTTAAACTGTTGAAGGAATTGAAGCCGCATAAAGCACCTGGCCCAGATGGGATCTTACCGTCGGTACTGAATGAATGTGCCGAAAGTGTCGCACCGTTATTGCAGCAAATCTTTCAAAAGTCCATAGATACAGGAGAGTTACCTGAGGACTGGTTAAAAGCAAATGTCTCCCCAATCTTCAAGAAAGGTAATCGTTCAGAACCAGGTAACTACAGACCCATCTCTCTGACATCCATACCCTGTAAGATATTAGAACACATTATTCATTCAAATATCATGAAGCATTTTGAGAAATATGGTGTCCTCAACGATGAACAGCACGGTTTTCGAAAAGGACGATCGTGTGAAACGCAGCTCTCCCTTACAGTCAACGATCTCGCCAAGATACTGGATCATCAGGGCCAAGCTGATGTCATTATTACAGACTTCAGCAAGGCTTTTGACACGGTACCTCACCGGAGACTTCTCCTGAAATTGAAACAGTCCGGCATTACAGGCCCGCTACACGACTGGTTTACCAATTTTCTCACTCAAAGATCGCAGTGCGTTGTGCTTGACGGTGTCTCATCCTCCTCTGTAGCAGTCGAATCCGGCGTCCCACAAGGCACTGTGCTGGGACCTCTGTTGTTTATCCTCTACGTAAATGACCTGCCTCACGGCATCAACTCCCAAGTACGACTTCTGGCAGACGACTGTATACTGTATCGTGAGATAACGTCAACCGACGACTGCAAGACACTCCAGAATGACATCAATAAACTGTGTAACTGGGAGTCTGTATGGCAGATGAAATTCAACACGAACAAATGTTATGTAATGCATATCACCCACAAACGGAAACCTCTTCAAACCTGTTACAACATGAACGGTGAAGTTCTCAACCCTGTCACAAGTCACACTTACTTAGGCATCGAACTAAACAACAAACTAAGTTGGGCAGATCATGTGAACATCACTACACTCAAAGCAAACAAAGTTCTCGGCCTCTTGCGGAGGAACCTGTATAGCTGTCCCCGGAAGGTGAAGGACATAGCCTACAAGACCCTAGTCCGTCCGAAGCTGGACTACTGTGCATCAGTCTGGGACCCTTATACCCAAGATCAAAAGAACAGATTGGAAGCAGTGCAACGCAGGGCAGCCAGGTTTGTCTGTAAAGATTCTAGGAGGACTAGCAGTGTCTCATCAATGATAGCGGAGCTGGGATGGGAATCCCTTGAAAATCGACGAGCTACCTCAAGACTCACACTTCTGTACAAATCTATTCATCACGCTGTAGCCATTAACTCTGACGGGTATCAATCACAACCTGCCACAGTAGGAATTCAAACAAGGAAATCCTCCGCAACCTCATTTCTTCACCCCACAACAAAGAAAGACTGTTATAAATTTTCATTTTTACCAAGAACCATGGCCGAATGGAACCTTCTCCCTGTAAACGTTCGCAAATCCCCTACTATAGACACTTTCAAGACAAGACTAAGTGACATGCATATGTCTACCTTTATTCGGGGGGCCCACTACTAATCCACTACTAGCCACCACGCGCCTGCACCATTGATATCCCGATAGTGGAGTTTGTGTGCAGTACTATACAGATACAGATACAGATACACCTGTACAGTAATTACATTCACAATATGCAACATATCATATGCCTACACAAGTAAGCTCTGCTCCTAACTATAAAAATGGATCCCTATGCAGCGTCATGTTTTCATCTAGTTCTTGAAATCTATACTGTCGGACTGTAAAGTTGTATTCTTTGTACTGATCTCTTTTGAGTGATAATGTCTTTTTGGTTTTGGTGTGTGGAAAATAAATGAACCTTGAACGGTCGTGCGTGCGTGTGACAAGCCATGAAAAAGTTAATTCAATTTAAAAATGTTTATTTAACACAAACACAGGCCTCCCTCATAATACAGTATTTTTTACATTTAAATCTATAGACCCCTTGAACAACGATAAATAATTCTTACCTGTTTAGTCTCTACACTAGTAAGAACTTTTTTACAGCATCAAAACATAACAGCTAGCTGCACAGCGCTGCTGGAGAGTGCATACGTTTGTTTTGTGTAAACGTTGTTGTTTTTCAGTAAGACCCATTCGTAGCTAGGGATACAGAACACCACTTTTGGAGGAGTACCAGCTTGGTGAAAAATTCGGCGGGTCGCTTTTGAGTTCCGTCCAACTTTTTTCGCGGGAGTAAATCAGGCGGGAAGATGATTATAAATATTAGTCAAAAAAAGTCCAAAGCACGACTGTGACTAATTTGTTTCAGTCACACAAAGTGACTTACAAAACCTAGTCAGAAATAAGGTGCTGACTGATTCCGATTAGTCATTGAAAAACTCAACATATTAGTCAAAACCGCTGTTTTTGACTAATTACTCTTAGTAACAGCATATGACTAATAAAATTTAGCCAAACTATCAACTTCTGACAATGGCGGATTCGTCAACGTACTAAACAGATTAGTTCTGCACACAACAAATTCGTCAAAGACTCTGGACTGAGCAAACTTTGTCATTTTGACTAATTTATAAGCCCAAATGACAAACTAAATTTTAGAGTGTAAGGGGGTAAACAACGGTGTTTGTTTGTAAGCTATGCATCACCCCACAAACAAGTAAGGCCAGAGACACTCTCTCGCTGGATAAAGAACACGTTGCATGAGGCTGGCATCGACACAGCCAAGTTCACAGCACATAGTACTCGATCTGCTGCCTGCAGTGCGGCTTTTAAGAATGGAGTACCACTGAACATTATTTTAAGTACTGCTCATTGGGCAAGAAGTAGTACTTTTGCTAAATTTTATAACAAACCAGTAGAGCAAACAGATCACAGCTTTGCAAACGCAGTTTTGGCTGGTACAACCAAGTAGGTTGGTAATTTCTTAAGAAATGCAAATGTATTTTATTATGTTAATGCACGATTTTTTCTTGCTTGTTTACAACAGTTAAAGAGTTAAGAGCTATCGAAGGTCTAATAAATGGTGTTAAAACCATCGAGTCGTATACACAATCATGTTTTTTATTGCATGTTGCCCGTCTCTGTGCTCTAAAATCTCATGTAAGTCCGAAGTGGAGGTGATGACGAGGTGGAATTCTAAAATTAAACGAATAGAATGAAGTTTAATTGGAATTCTACCGAGTCTATCACCGACACTGCTGAAGGACTTACATTCCCTCCACATTAGGTTGCAACTTCAATTAGTTGACCCGCCCCCTTTTTCGCCGGGCACTAGTGTTCCTTGGTGAAAAATGTATTGGGGAGCACTGGGCGTGGTGGGGCATTTATACCAGGAACATCTTTTCATGTTCTCTCAACTGTGACTAATTACTCCGGTGGAAAGTGTAATCTCATGTAAGTCCTTCAGTAGAATTCCAATTAAACTTCACCGGTCAACAACAACTTGGATACTTCCCGCCCAAAAGTGCACCCCACTAGCTCTACTTAAGCTGCAACACCACCAGCAGTCCAGCATTCTCCTGAAGACGAGCAGAGTATACTGTTCGAAACGTCGAGACCAAACCGGCTCTTTTCAGAGCCAACACTCCTCCCAAAAGAGATTATACACATGGTTGTACCCGCAAGTTCACTACTATTTACATTTATAGTTATAGTTACTTCTTACTTTCAACACCATGCAAAGCTTCAAACACCACTTACTTTCGCTCTACGGAGAGCTCAGCATCCACCACCTCAAGTCACTGGAAAGAGCATCCATCAAGCACGCCAAACTCATCAATAGCCTGACCTTCCTCAAACGTTGCCGCAATGCCGACCTGATACCTCAAGGCCTCCAACTCCATGACCCTATCCGCACCTCCCGTTCGCAGTACATCCTTCACCGGGCCGGTTTAGCACTAGTCCGTGAACGCATCTCCGCTACCAGAGCCCAACTAGCACAGTTAGACCAAGATACCTCAACCTTAAGACAGCGCCTCCAGTCCACCCTCAACCAGCACGATTATTCCAAGATCCAAGAACTGAACCAAGCATCAAGCAAGCATCATTCCAAGGTCACCCGCCAGAAGCAAGTCTCCAAGTTCACCCAGCTGTGGTCCAGCAAAAGAGTCGAGTCCACCAACAAAAGAGATTTTAACAAAAGAGATTCCCGTGGTACTCGACCTTTTACTACCAAACCCCATCTCCGCAGCACCCAGGCCTTCACACAGCACACCGTTGTGAACCTTAGCCAACGTCGGCTCACCCCGATGGAAACTAAGGTTCTCTCCAAAGGCATGAACTTCGCCCTCACTCCTCGCACGATTCCAGTGAAAGACATCATCCAGTCCACCGAACCAGCACTCAAGCATCTAGACAAGACAGCCGCCAATCAAGTCCGTATCCAGATACTGCAAACCCTCAAGAACGCCAAGCTACCAAGACCCAACACAAGCAAGCAAGAGAATGCCGCCATCCGAGCTCTCCATCAAGACCAGTCCATCCACATCATGTCAGCCGACAAGGGCAATGCCACTGTGGTCATGTCGACCACTGATTATGACCAAAAGGTGACTGATATCCTGTCGACTGACACATACAAACGTCTGTCAAGAAACCCCATCCCGGCCATCGAACGCAAGATTACCAACCAACTCCGGTCTCTCTACCAGTCCCAAGTCATCGACGCACCAACGTACCGCCACCTCAAGCCCTCTACATCCTCCTGCCCACGGTTCTTCGGTCAACCCAAGATACACAAGCCTCATGTTCCCCTCCGCCCCATCGTGGCGTCCAGGGGCTCACCAACCTACAACACGGCCAGATATCTCACCAAGATCCTCCACCCACTGGTCGGCCTCACACAGCACCACATCACCAACTCCAGCCAGTTCGTCAACGTCATCAAGGACATCCATCTCAATCAATCTGACATTCTCGTCAGTTTTGACGTAGTCTCGCTGTTCACCAACATACCAACAAAAGAAGCATGCTACATCGCCACACAACGCCTTCAAGCCGATCCTACCATGACAGACCGCACAAGCCTCACTCCTGAACAAGTCCAAGATCTCCTCATCACCTGCGTCTCATCATCTAGCTTCCGGTGGAGGGATCAGTTCTATGAACAAACCTCGGGGGCCGCCATGGGATCTCCTCTATCCCCGGTCCTGGCAGATTTGTTCATGGAAGAGTTTGAACTGGACACCATCGAGAATGCTGATCTTCGCCCCAACCTCTGGCTCCGCTACGTTGATGACACCTTTGTGGTTTGGCCCCACGGCAAGACAGCACTCGACCAGTTCCTCCAACACCTCAACAACCAGCATCCTCTCATCAAATTCACCATGGAACAAGAAGAGAACAACACCATCTCCTTCCTAGATGTTCAAGTCACAAGAAGAGCGGATGGCACCCTCGCCCACACCGTACACCGCAAACCAACCCACACTGACCGGTATCTACACAGCTCTTCGTTTCATCATCCACGCTTCAAGTCTGCCGTCCAGAACACCTTGGTCCGCCGTGCATTTAACATCTGCGACCAAGACAGCTTGAAGCAGGAACTCCATCACATCCAGACATCGCTACGACTCAACGGATACAAGACCTTCAACTTCAACCAGCCCAAGCCAAGCCTACCAGCAGAACGGCCAGATTTCAAGGCAACCATCACTCTCCCGTACATCGGCCTCACATCACACAAGCTACAACGGATCTTCAGCCAAGCCCAAGTCAAGACCTTCCACACAGCACCGCACAAGATTCAAGCATCTCTTCACACACACAAGGACAAGCAAGACACCCAAGCCAAGGCCGGCGTTTACCGCATTCCTTGTGAATGTGGTAAAGTATACATCGGAGAAACCGGCCGCAACGTATCAACAAGAATCAAGGAACATCAAGCACACGGCAGACTGGGACACCTGGACAAATCCGCAATCATCAAACATTCACAAGAACAAGATCATCTCATCAAATGGAAGCAAGCCAAGCTCATCGCACCTGTCAAGTTCTGGCACCAACGCAGAGTCAGGGAAGCGATCGAGATCAAGTCGCACAACACGGTTCCACAAGACATCGGGTTTTTCATCAATGACATCTGGTCACCTCTACTCAAGCCAGTCCTCCCAGCAGCAGCTCACCACAACACTGACACACTCCAGCGCACACACATCCAGCCAGCAGCCAACTACCATGCATCACCGGTCAACAACAACTTGGATACTTCCCGCCCAAAAGTGCACCCCACTAGCTCTACTTAAGCTGCAACACCACCAGCAGTCCAGCATTCTCCTGAAGACGAGCAGAGTATACTGTTCGAAACGTCGAGACCAAACCGGCTCTTTTCAGAGCCAACACTCCTCCCAAAAGAGATTATACACATGGTTGTACCCGCAAGTTCACTACTATTTACATTTATAGTTATAGTTACTTCTTCATTCTATTCGTTTAATTTTAGAATTACTCACACGCACGACGGCTCATTGCTCACACGCACGACGCCTTTTCACAGGCACGACGGCTTTGCTCACAAACACGACGCTCTACTCACAAACACGACGGACATCCCCACATGCTATAGGCACAACGGAGCTCTACTACAGGCTCTTTGTTTTCTATACTTCTGTATGTCGACTCCCCTAATTAGGCCTACGTCCTGAGTTGAACGTATTGATAACGAAATAACCACATATAAACCGCATGAAAACCATTATTTATAGACAATTAAATTGAGAGCTAAGTCAAAGATTATACTCAGGTTTTCCCGGCCAATTTAAATAAAAATCCATTTATTTTAACTTCTCCTGGCACATTCAATTTCGTTTGAAAACGAATGGTTCGTTGAATCAGCATTCAACAATCAAAAGGAGTAATTCAATTTCACCAGTTTAGCATTCACTGGTCAAATAAGATCATTCAATTTCATTAGGCCTCAAGACTCATTCAATTTCGTAAGAACCAGCAGCAAGAGCTGGTCAACCATTCAATTTCATTAATAACATTTTCAAAATGTTTGCATTTTTCAAATTCAAATTCGATGTTATGTGCTTTCTGATTCGTAGCTGCCTATTTAAAGACAGCTACTTTAAGGGAAAACTCATTTCTACACTAGTTTGGCGTTATCTACAACAGTGGAGGGGTGATCTGCTGCTAGAAGTGGCTCAGCAAAATATTGGACAAATAACTAATGAAAAATGCGTGAGATGGTATAATCATAGCCAAACTTTCATGCCAAGATGTCTGGCACGTCAGATCATTGAAAGTTAAAGAAACCAACTTCAGATATAAATAAACGAAAAGAGGAAATGTATAACTAACATAGAAAAAGACCAGTGAAAATAATCCACAGGAAATTAACAAGATTAATTTGTTTCTAAATTTTAAAACATCTAATTTGACATGGTCCGGACATTAGCAGAAAACAAAGACGAAAACATATATAAATGCCAGGGGGAAAAATCTCAAGGCTAAAGCAAAAGAATTAGTTTTGTATTTCAAAGTTATCAGGTACAGGCTTTTTAACTTTAAGAAAAAACACATGATGTAAATGAAATGTAAAATACACGGAACACCTCTTACAAAGGACAATTACTTATGTGCCAGTAAAGAAGCTATAAATTCCAGCTTACTCGTAAAGCCATAACTCATGTTTATTAATTTGAATGCAAAGAAGTTGAAATTCGTTGCCCATAAACGAGTAAGAAAATGCAAACTATAGCAACAAAATCATGTTCGCTTCGGTGAGTCTTAATTTGAATGCGTCAATTGTAAATAGGTAGTAGAAATTCAACTTAAGAATGGTGCAAGACTCGCCTCTCACATGCCTCTTGAATGCCTATATGAAATAGAATGACTGAAACGAATCTGAACGAGAAAAACGAAATCATGTGTGCACGAAAACGAAATTGAAGGCATTAATAGCTAACAAGAAACCCTAGTTTGAGAGGATTAAGGGGAAATGCGTGAATTTGAATGTATGTTAATGAAATTGAATGAATTTTTGCTGAAATTGGCCGGGAAAACCTATATTAAGTCCTAGCTAAGTTGTTAGCTTGACAATGAAAACCATCCAAACCAGCTGTTTGAGCTATTTCAAATAATAATTTGCCGATACAAGTTAAAATACTGTAAGGAAGATTTCCCACTAATTTTAGGATTCACTAATAGTTGTAAACATCTCAACAGGTTGCCCATAATATCTCTGTCATGACAAGTCTCACCCCAACTTTATATAAACAAACCACATTCCCAGGCTCCTATCTCAAGACCCCAGTAGGCCTACTGACCCAAGTCATTATAGTTTGTTGAATCTAATCTTAAGATTCTTATCTAATCTTATTCTAGGAAATGATGTTATTTCTGTATGACATCATTTCTAAATCAAGAGTTCCCCTACCACCAAAATCCTATATAAAACCTCTCCCCAACTTTCACTCTGGGCCTCGACTACTCCTCCGACTTTCCCTTATGCCTCAGTGCAAGACTCGCCTCTCACACACCTACGAGCTAGGTTCAGCACCTCTGTAGTAATATTATTGTATGCTAGAAGTCACCTTATTTTAAAATAAGAGCAGACCCATACAAATTGTTCCAAGTGCTTTTTCAGTCCTTGTCAACTATAGAACACAACTCCACTCCGCTAGCTCGCTCAGGATCTCCGTTAACCAGAGACATAGAGTTTTATGCTCCTTCGCTACGCTCATACGCATGTGCCTTATGAATGACCAAAATAATCACAAAGATAAACATTCGAGTGTATTCTATAAATTTAATTGAAAACATGGGAATAAGGCCGGGATTCGGCCGCTGAGTACAAGTTCTACAAATGATTCAATTTATCAATATAATTTTATTTATTTATGATATAATATATTTTTAAACTAATATTTTAAGCTCATTATTCTCTTAATCTCGATTTCCACAAAGGAAAAACAGCCCTCTAGGCTCTTCAGACATCGGTCTGGATGTTTACCTCTTGAAAAGACTAGAAAAACAGTAAACATGAGCATCATTCCTCTTTTCCCTGAGGAATTACCAACCAAACGCTTATTTATATATATAAATCTCAAATTCTGAAAACTAACAAATTATTAAGTTATCATGTAATTATATGACCTTTTGTGTTCATAGTACAAACAAACTAAAAAATTTGATCATTATCTTATTATGTTTCATAACAGTAAATACAACTGACATATCATGTTATACTTCTAGTACTTCTAAATAAATATACAATTAAATAACAATATTGCATTAACTAAGCGAAAATTTGTCGCTCATGAACTTATGAACTTCATCCAAAAATAACCTTCTGATTATAATTGTACAAATCACTTCATCTAACGGAGTCATTTTGAAAAACTTCTTTTCTGACTTTAATTATCATAAAGAATTTTTACCACCTGGAGACGTTGTTGTGTCACTTCTCTTTTGACATATCTGTTTTTGGCCTTGGTGGTTTTCCACCTCCCGTGTTGCATTATAAGATCTTCGGGTACTCCTCTATTTGCTAAATGCCTTGCTCCCCCGGACCTCATATGAAGTCCATAATTAGTTGGTTCTTCTATTCCTACTCGCTGGAGTGCGTCTAAGAACACTTCTCTACACCTTGTGTAAATGAGAGGTCTACTGAGCAACGGTGTATACGATGACGTGCTAGAATGGTAGGACATGGCAGTGAATAGGTAAACATCTTGACCAATTTCTATATTACACTTGGCCATGAAACACTTTAAAATCTTTACAGGAGAATATTTGTCTAGGGTGTCTGCTAAGAAGGTGGTATTTCCGTCCCCAAAAATGTCCGTTTTTGAGTGAGGAGTAAAGATACTATTACTTAGGCAATTTTCTTCTGATAATTCTCGTATGTGGCTAGCTTTAATTTGAGCCATCTCGGCATGCCTAAACAAAAGTGTAAATTTAAGGGAGACATAGCATGCCGTCCTTATAAATCGATCAGACTGCAACCAGAATGCCCAAATTTATCGACTATAGCTTTGACAAGACTGAATGGAAGGGGCTCTTTTTGTACTGTGGTTTGTGTAATTTTCTTCTTTCGCTAATTATTAGCTGTTGCACTATTGGTGAATCCATAGGATTGGGTGTGATGTTCACTATTGAGTGGAGCCATTTTATGGCAGCTGCAATTGTCACTACTGTCAGAATTTACGACCTTACTTTTATGGACAATGAATGTAGCTAAAACATATTCTTTAAAGGGAAGTACAAGTGGTATCTTTTGTTTGTTAACCCAAGCAAAGAATTCTCTACACTTGTATAAGTATCCTGGTTTTGTACCGTTTGCTTTGGCGAATAGAACCTCGAAAAATATGTGAATCTTGGACTCTTCCATGCCGGTAGGGAAATCTGACCAAAAGGCCTGACTGTAAATTAATGATCTAATGGGAGAGCAAACAGAACTTCAATATAAGCAATCAATATAAGCTACACATACAAGGCTATTTAAGTTATTAGAACCCAAAAGTGAATTCTTATTTCTCCCCAACCGTAGTGCACTAGATCCTTCAACTGTGAAGACTTCTTTCATCCAAGTTTTATAACAGGACCAGAGTATGGGCCAAAATGGTGAGGATGGCCACCATGGAAAAACCAAAGCTCCTTTACTTTTGCATAAGTACAAGTGTTTTAGGACGCCAGGAATCAGAACTTCTGGGGGAACTAACAAACAATTTTCGTTTGCCCAGTATTGTGCAAAAGCGTCGACCCCAGATGACCCCGGATTCCAAAACCTTGAGAAGAAACGGGCAATTTGGAATTGTAAAAGTAAGCAAAACAATCTACTGTAAAAAAAATGGTCCCCATGTATCATTAATTGTTTGGAAAAAGCTGGGCGTTAATTCCCATTTTGGTGAAGAGTAAAGGTGCGGAAAGGAAGTAGCATTAAATTCAAAGTATCTACGAACACCCTCCAACTTCTATGAAAATCCTAAATATTGTTGATGATCAGTAGCGATATCAATGTGGTGGTATCCAGATTTTAGGTCGAATGTGAATAAATGTGCTTCACTTGAAAGGAATTGCAAGCCTAATTTCCAATCGACCATTTTGAACTAAACTTTTGTGAGGAACTTGTTTAAATTACTTAAATCTAGAATCAACCTCCTCTTCCCTGTTAGAGGGCTGACTACATAAGAAGGCCCACTTTTTTCAGTAATTCTTCAGTATAGAAGCAATTTTGATATTTCTTCCGATACATACTGACTTTCCAACATGGAAGATTTATTATTGCTTGAAAACATTGGAGGAGGTTGTTGGGCAAAAGGAATACGGTAACCTTCGGTTATATAATTGACATGACTGTAGAGGATGCTCCAATCTCATACCAAAACTGAGAGTGATCCTTTATTCTTCCCTTCACATTTACATCGTCTGATAATAAATCATTGACATTGCAAAACTTGAAATTACAGTATACCTCCAACACATCACCGAATTTCTCTTGAAGTTCTGCCGCTTTAGGACAGGCTTGGAGCTTGTGCCTGTGTGCTTGGCAAGGTTGTGTTTGTTGTTGCGGGCAAGAGAGCTTGTCCTGGTCTTTGAGCAACTGGGACTTGCCATGGAGCATAATATATGGTATGGTAGTTGCTGTAGCCGATGAAAGGTGCGGCTTGAGCTCTTGGCTTGACCCTTGGGGATTGAAAGGGGCCATAAGTGAAGGGGCATTCTCGGGCCCAATGACCGCGCTGTTTTACAGTTGTAGCACACGCCATTCGGCAAACCTGGTGAAAAAAAATAAAAAATACAAAAACAGAAGGAAAAAGGAAAGGGGGGGGGGGGCAATAGGGATTCGTCGTAACAAACGATTTTGTTTCTGGAAAATGTTTAATACTCAGCGACAGAAAAAGACCTGAACTGGATACGCATAGTTTCCTTTGGTTTATATACGAAACGTTTCAGCAGTTTGCTTATGCTTCACTGCTTTTGGGAATGTAATGGTTGGATTGATCTCGGAATGGTAGAATCGATTGACCATGTATCACCCATAAATGTAATAAAAACCATAAATGTTATAACAACCATAAATGTAATAAAAATCAACCATAAATGTAATAAACCCATCAACCATAAATGTAATAAAAATCAACCATAAATGTTATAACCCAATCAACCATAAATGTAATACAAATCAACCATAAATGTAATAATCAGTGTGTTATTCAGTTCTGTTTTTATTAAATTATTCACCCAATGTTCTATGCAAATATGTGTTTGTGTGTATCCTTAATGCTCTCTCATTATTTATCTAAGTCAGTAAAATAGGGACGCGTAAAAATTACGAATGTACAACATCCTTTCAGGAATGACCAAAATATGAGTAAAAAACAAAAACAGTTCACAGTGAAATATGAGCCGCGCCTTGCTGCGATTAGTGTTAACGCGCCCCGAATGTTTTATTTTATCTTTTTATTTTATTATTATTATATATCTATATCTATTTTATTTAGATATATATGCCCTCGTCTCCTTTCCTGTGATTCCTCATCCCCCTGGCTGAAAAATATTTTAGGTTTTCACCCCCCCCCCCCAAAAAAAAATATATATATACCAATGGATATGTTTTTGTTTGTACTTGTTAATGCCTCTGAAGAAGGTCCAGTTTGGATCGAAAGCTAAGGCCATCTACCCTACTAATTTGATAATATATCACCGGTCATCAGGATTTTCCTGTCTGCAACCCAGCGGTTTCAACAGACCCCACTAGTCGTAGTAAGAAACTTATTTTTCTGTTGTGGTATCCCTTCGTGGTGATCCCTTTGAGTTGCTTGTTCCTTGTTTTTATTTGTTTACCATATCCATATTATCTTTTCCCACTCTTTACCTGTTCTTTTCAGAACATTTTTCAACAATTGCCTTTTTCCCATTTCTCCACAGATTTTTTAACCCGTTCTTTTTACAGGTTTTTGTTAACTTTTTCTCCTCACAGGTTTAGTAATAATTCGTTTTTTCCACAGGTTTCTAACCCATTCTCTCTACAGGATTGTGTTAACTTTCTCCCTCTAAGGTTTAGAAATAAACCAATACCTTTTCCTAAGGTTTCTAACCCATTCTCTCTACAAGATTGTGTTAACTTTCTCCCTCTAAGGTTTAGAAATAAACCAAAAGGTTTCATAACCCGTTCTCTCTACAGGATTGTGCTAACTTCTTTTCTTTACAGGTTTAGAAATAAAACCTTTTCCTTTTCCGTATGTTTCATAACCCGTTCTCTCTACAGGATTGTGTTAAATTTTTTCTCTTTACAGGTTTAATAAATAAAACCTTTTCCTTTTCCAAAGGTTTCACAACCCACTCGATCTACAGGATTGTGTTAACTTTTTCTCTTTACAGAGTTATCTTAACAGGCTATTTTTCCCCCAACTTTTCTTACTCTCCATGACATAACTCCACATGGCACTTGCTCTGACACCAAGTTTGGGGAAGTTTGGCCCTGACTAGGATGTCTCCTAGGTTTTTAGGGCGGCGGAATGCAACCATGGGGCGCTCAGGGATTGCTGAACATAACCTGTTAGAGGAGTGAAGGATAGTCATTTTGTCATTGAGGATTGAGGAAAGTTTAGGTAGTTTAGGGTGGAAAGTGGTGACCATGGCAACTCTCTTAGTCGGGACTTTTTTGGTTCCCGTGTTGGTCAACAGAGTTTGGCGAGGCATGCTAAAGGCTCTGTTGATGGCAAGTTGTACCCTGCGTTCGCTATGGCCCCTAGAAACAAGGTGTTTCTTTAGGTCTGATGAACGCCTTTTGTACAAGGTATCTGAAGAGCAAATACGCCTTATACGCAACTGTGGCAACTGTTGGAGAGAAGATACTGATGGGTGTCAGTGGGTTTGCTGTATACATCTGTAATAATGCCATTAGGGGATTTAGTTATGGTCACATCTAGAAAGTTCACACTATATATGTATACCTATCTATATATATATATATTATTATTTTTTTTGGGGGGGGGGGTGAAAACCTATAATATTTTTCAGCCAGGGGGATGAGGAATCACAGGAAAGGAGACGGGGGCAGAAAATTGTAGTTGGGGTTACGTGGATGGGGAGCGAGGGGAACAGGGGCATGGGGGGGACGGGAGACGGGAAACTGGGGCACGGGGATTGGGAAACGGAAGCGCGTGGACGGGGGCAGAAAGTTTAGAAGTATGGGGGTTCACGGGGATGGAAAACGAGGTTCTTTAACGAGGGCCTGGCACAGAAATAGAACCTATGGGGCCTGGGAACATGCGATGGGGCACTGGAGAGGGGAAACCAGAGGCACAAGAACGGGGACAGAATAAGTGGGAGTATGGAGTTTCCAGGCAACTCGGGTAACAGGAACGGAAGACGGAAGTCTGGTTAGCATATAGACTTGATTCAAGTCCCGTTCTCGTACGAGGTCCCTAGGCAAGCTTACCGTGGCCAAGCCGTAAGGCAGTGCGCCCTCACCGTCAAAATGAAGCTATTGTGGTCCCGAGAATGGGACTTGACGGAGTCGCATCTTACTTCCACATGTTGATATTGGCAAATCTACCAAAATGGGTAATTGCACATATTTCGATCCTAAACTAAGTACTTTACCTCCCCCCTCAAAAAAATAAAAATAATAATAAATAAATAATTGAAATCAAATAAAATAAATAAATAAATAAATAAAATCAACAAGTCTTCTTTTTAAATGCGTTTGATTGGACAATATGTATCTAGCAGAAAATTTACATATGCATAAGTGAATAAATTTACATATCAGGAAACTGACGTTAAGCGATGGGTCTGAACATAAAAGGACTCTGCAGGGGATTGGGGACTTGAGTCAAGTCTAGTTGGCACAGGTTTCATTGGGGGTGTGAGCACGAGGACACGGGGCGCATGTTTACGACTAGTATACTGTCGTCACATGATTATTACACTAAATTTTATGATTTTCATTGTATTTATGATGGTTATTACATTTATGGTTGATTTTTATTACATTTATGGTTGATTTTTATTACATTTATGGTTGATGGGTTTATTACATTTATGGTTGATGGGTTTCACATTATGGTTATTACATTTATGGTTGATTTTTATTACATTTATGGTTGTTAGGCCTATAACATTATGGTTTTTATTACATTTATGGGTGATACAGCCCACGCCCTATACACACGTGACCTGGGGTGCTACAGACGCATTAATTTTGGTTCTTTCAATCGAACAAAACTAAACTTAAGAGTACATCTTCACAATGTGATGGTAAAAACATTACTACGTCGATAAAACCAAAATAGGCCTAAAGGCCTATATAAATTTAACCACGTAGTTTGATGGTCACAACATAGTTAAAACGCTTAAAGACCTACTTTAACGAAAACGGCAACAAGTAATCTTTGCTGAAATTAATTTTAAAGGCACCTGGCAGTGGTATTTTTTCAAAATAAAGCTTTTGTCATTAATATATACATTTTTATGAGTGGAATGTGAATAAACAATTTACTAAGGTTAAAAAATTGTATTTTTCTTTTAATTACAAATTAAAAAATAGGCCCCCCTTTACATGGCGCTGTTCGTGACGTCAATCGAGGCAGGAGAAAATGTGTAGTCTGGCCCCGTACATTACGTCTGGGTACCTGATCAGTATGATGCGTTTTCGTATTCGGACGTCACCACCCAATGCAATCCTAGGACAGTGTACAGTCAACTAATACGAGACGCCAGTTTATACGAGGTTTTTCACCGGTCCCGAACTGTCCCATGCGCGTTTCTATGTCTTAAAAACGGAAGATACGAGCATGGTCATAACGAGAACACGGATAATACGAGGTTGTTTTCCCACCAGAAACATTTCGCTGGTAACTGCAACTTCCCTTGCACACTACTACCAACGAAAAAAATCCCCGGGCTATCCAAGTGTTCGCTGCATAGCGCTGAAAACGACGTCGGACCGGACCACTTTGCCCTCGTTAGCCTAACTTTCGATGCCCGTAACTGCCTATATTTGGGATCTGCAGGAAAAAAATGCTGGCTGACCCCATCTTTAGTCGTTTTGCTGCATCCAGCAGCAATTTTCGCTGGAAAAATGCAAGAAAAAAACCCCTTTTGGATAACCAAACGAAACGTACAATCTCACTACTTGCACGTGTATATACAACGTAAATGCAGGCACGGGGTCGATGTTCAATCGAGGCGAAGTCTTCCTCGATTGACGTCACAAAAAGGGATGGGCGGAGTCGCCCCCAAACAACTTTATCTATTTTTTTAACATATAAATACTGACAAACAATTACTCAAAAAAATGTTTTATTGTTAATATACATATACTCTTATATAAAAAAAAAAAAAAAAATCTATTTCCAGGTGCCTAATTTTAAAAGTTTTCAAACAATAGGGAAATTGAGTTCCTATGAGATTAAGCAAATTTAAATTGTGTAAAAAACAATATTGTTGAATACCCTTTGTCCGAATTCACCCTTCTTTGCATACATGTTAATTGCTGTAACCTTTGCTCTGTCACATGAATATTCATTCTTCCAGCACTTCCAAAGGTAAGTATTCAAAACCATGATTTTCTTTTGTGGCCAGGTAAATTTATTCGTCTGTTTAATTTAACACAGGTAGTCTCTATAAATTAAAAGGGCCTAATAATCAGCGTTTAAAAAAGAAATCTTTTGCAGTTAGTGTATGACTTTTTTTATTCCGAAAATAGGAGATAAATGTTCCACTCCAGTAAATTAAAACACATAAAATAAATAATGTAGGACAATTAAGAAAAATGTTTGATTGAAAGTAATATAAACAAAACTTTCAAGTAAACTTACACTAATAATAAATAATACCAAATCTATTCTAATGAGAAATATTTACAAAAAATTTAGAACCATAAAGAGTATGTTTGGTTGTCCAATTTAACTGAACATAGGCCTATCATTATATAATATAAAAAAGGTATATTATGTAAAAGATTCAAGTAAAATTCCCCTACATAATAAATAGTAGAAATTTTCAACCATACAAAGGAAAAAAAAATGTCTTACACAAACTGCAAGGGAAAGTTCATTTTCTACCATTTTGTTTCACTTTATACCTAAATTATGCTTTAGAAAGTTGTCTTTTTTAAACGGTGATTATTATTAATTTCTGAGATACAGCGTCGAGATACATACGTCTCGCCACTTCCCCGTCAACCACACTTTATTTAATTTTCGGACCGAGATGACTTCGGACCGAGATGACTTCGGCCCGATGACTTCGGACCGAGTTGACTTCGGACCGAGATGACTTCGAACCGAGATGACTTCGGTTCGAGTTGACTTCGGACCGAGTTGACTTCGGACCGAGTTGACTTCGGACCGAGTTGACTTCGGACCGAGATGACTTCGGACCGAGATGACTTCGGACGAGTTGACTCGGACCGAGTTGGCCTCGGACCGAGTTGGCCCCGGACCGAGTTGACCGGTACCCGTCATAATTATTTCCTCTTGCTTGGTTGATGTTTCTGCTCTGGTTAAATTTTGTCATTAATTAGTTTTTGAAATGTCTCTATGTCCAGCATTCGTATTTTTGTTTGACGCACTTTCTTTGTGTGGCGAAGTATATTTGTTTTCATGTTTAAAGGGACATACCGGCTTCTTTGGGCTATTTGGGCTACAAAATAGACTAAAACATTACTCCAAAGGTCTTCCAGGAATAGAGAAGAACGGTTCTTAAAAGAAACCATCAAATTTTGCTGTTTTGGGAGCTCATGAACATGTGGGAGGGGTTGGGAGCCAGACCACCAAGTACATTGTCATTGCGGGTTTGTCAGTCGGTACACCTCGCTGAACTAATCCGCTGTTTCAAAATCGCAACGTTGCAATGCTCTGTGTACGTTCCTTCCCCCGATTTGTACGGAACTTCTTGGTAATTAAATAATACATAATACTCAGGAATACCACTTTTGTAATATTGACGGGTGCAAAAATAAATACAAATAAAATACAACGACTAGCTGGTAAAGCGTTATACGCTGACCTTTGACCGCTTTTGTTTTTTCGATCATTTTTCGTTAATTACGTGACATTGTTTTATTAAAAAAATATAAAAACAATCTAGAAATAATTGTGTATGATTACTAAATTACGTAAACAGTTAACCGGTGTGTCCCTTTAATGTCTTTATATTTTGTTGGTTTGTCTTTTGTCTTTTATGTTTTTTGCCCCGTTGGCCACCCATAAGAAGCGTTTCCTGCCGGCCGGCCGGTAGACTTGATTTCAAGTCTGAGATCGCGGTTATTTCTCTGCATCAGCCACACAAAATCCCCCGCAGATTGGCTATCACGCGCTCTAACTCGAAATCTCCTGTGATCGTAAGTTAAAGACGGAGGTTAATCCACAAGAGGGCGCTATTTCAGGCAATAATGTATTGGCTATCGGGTAGACTAAAAACCACGAGCACAGACTTGGAACCAAGTCTAGCCGGCCGGCGATCGCGATTCTGTAGCGTATTCTTTCTTCGAATAAAAGAGCAGCAGAAGTAGTGTACGTAGAACTAGAAGTTCCGTACGATCTTCACACTCACACTGTACACGTCTTATTGCATTCCGTTCCCGAGAAACAGTTGCAAATATGGCTTACTCTGCACGTCTGTCAGCGAGACAAGTAAGTATTTTAAAACCTTTTATTACGAAATGTGACCAATGTCCCATGACACTGAGTGAGTGAGCATGGTGAGTGTATCGTAGGACGCCCTGTATTCAGGGCGTCCCTGAAATCGAGGCAAATCTTTTACCTCTCTGCGCGCGATGTAAACAGTCCCTAGATACAATTTTTGTGGTTTGACTTGCCAAGCAAAGAGTCTCCTCTCATTTGACCAAAACTTAGGAACATGAAAGGCTCCACTGGTTAGTTGCACTTGTAAATGCAAAAAGTTGTGGTATTTTAGGCATTTCTGCAAGGTACAAAAATATGTGTCATACTGTCGGGGCCATAACAAAAAAAAATCCCACCGAAAAAGTTTCATCAAACACTTTTGAAAAATACCATGGTTATTTTTAAAACTAAATAAAAAATATGTTGAATAAAATGAAGAAAACTGCTGGCTATAGAGTCATACACTAAGTCTCACAGAACACTTGTAGTCACTGCAGACGTTTCTTCCGCGTATGGCTTCACCCGGACACCATACTTTCTTGTTTGCATCGAAAACAATTCAAACTCAAAACAAATGGGACGCTATTGAAGTCATCGAAGATCGGTGCGTGGTGTGAAAGTTTCAATGTCCATCACGTTTTAATATATGTTTGCATATTTCTTATAAACAAAGGAAGGTAATTAGGGCATCAGTTGATTATGGAATATTTTTATTTTTTTTCAA
The DNA here is from genome assembly GCA_037783415.1 of Leptasterias polaris. Lineage (NCBI taxonomy): Eukaryota > Metazoa > Echinodermata > Asteroidea > Forcipulatida > Asteriidae > Leptasterias > Leptasterias polaris. The sequence goes on along the minus strand of JAZGTN010000050.1, from coordinate 4,424,475 downwards.
TTCAAAGAAAAAGGCATACTACATCGAAAACCGGACAGGGGAGGATACACTAGTCACTACATGATGATCATGTAACTGGCGCGACTGGGGTGGTGACTTAGTTATTAATATTAGTAAACTGACAAAGAATAAGTCCTGATATTTTAGATTTTTAAGTTAGGCCTAGCAAAATTTTGTTGGCAAACGTTTCAGTGGAATCCAAATGTATCTTTACAATATTAAATAAAAACTAAAGATCAACCTTGAGTTTTTATAAGAGCTTACCACCACTTCAGTAGCACTGTACCACCGTACCACTCCACTAAAAACCCTTGGGTTGGCCTTGGATGGGGCGATGTAGGCCTACTCGTTTTTTCGAAATTTTGACTTCTGCGGTCGACTTACTGGCGGAACTTACAATGGTTTCCTGTGGCGCTAGTAGTAGTACGACCGCAGATATCAATATTTCGAAAAAAGAGTACAGTGCCCAACATTTCGAAAAAGGGAGTACAGTGCCCCAGTTACTGGGTCTAGTACAATTTTGTTTGATTTAAAGTTTGTAATTATCAATTCAAACAAAAGTACAACAGTCAACATGTGCACAGTGGGTATGAAAAGGGGTGTATTTCCGACACCATAGCAGTACATACATGTTTAATAGAGCATGGAGGAAGGAGAGCTAGAGTAAACTGTCCAGTGACAGGTTTTCATAGGTTTAAGACTTTGAATTGAAAAAGAAATTAAACTAATGGGCAATTCCATGAAAAGGTGGGATTTTCTCAAAAAAATGAAATTGCTACCAGAACTGAATTTTTATCTTTATATCATTCCAAACACATGCAAGTGTCAGGGGGGAAAAACAAAATATCTGTTTGGGTATTATTGTTAACTGAAACAAAATTACTTTTCCAATAGTGCACTTTGATGGGGAAAAAGTACCAATTTGCCCTATTTTAAGGGTCAGGATCAATCTTCTTAAAAAATATATCAATGTAAATAAGTATGGGTAGTGTTCTTTTAGAAACAACATGTAACATTTTAATACAACTCAATGTACACTTGTATCAATACTTGGTTTGAGGTACTCTCAGAGAGTGTAACGCGTGTTACCAAAATACACTTTTAAAAATATAATTACTAAATTAACCTGGTCTCAATTGCTGCAACTTATAATTTTCCTCCTAGGGGCTCATGTAAAAATAGTAAAAATTTAGATACATTCTTAACCAACACTTCACAATGAGCCTTCAAAAATTGTAACGCGTGTTACTAGTAACGCGTGTTACCAATGAAACGCGTGTTACCATGCCCAATACACTGTATACAATGGCAATTGTAGACTGTGAACACAGCCCATTCCTTTTCAAGTCAAAAGAGGGCAGTATAGATAGTTCCCAGTAGACGGCATCTTTACGGGCAAATCGCATTTTGGCTTGCAGGCGTGTCAAGCGCTCAAATTATTAACGCAGCCGCGTTGTTCACTAACCAATCATGCAATGAGTTTTGTGAAATGTGCGCGTGCTGCACGCCGTTCTCACGCGTAACGCATGACTGTGTGTTCCAAATTGCCCGTAAAGATGGCCGATTGACATCATATTGCAACCTATCTATAACTCTTCTAAAAGCACAAGTTTCTAAAGAGGGAAGGCTTTAATAGTTACTTTTACTCCCACAATGCATCAGGGTTCATCATTAGCACATGTATTGTTTTAAGGTGTAATTCAGCTTTAGTGAAGGGTGACAGTGAATAATTTTCATCCATCTCAATCCAACCTGAAAGAAGACAGGTAAGACTCTCATTTGTACATATTACTTACAAAACATTGTTTAAGCAGTCATTTAAAGGAACTTTCAAGTAAAATAATGCAGTAGACTTAAAGCCAAGGCTAAAAAAGCATAAAATGTTTGCTCGTTCAAATGTATGTCGAGTAACAATGATAATTATTAGTTATTATTCTTCATTTATCCATAGGTCAATTATTTGAATTTGGCTTATCCCCAATTTCATTTTATTTGTATCTTAATTATAGAATACCATAATGCCATTGACTAACGCTGAGAAGCAGAGAAGCTACCGTGAGAGAATGAAAGTGAAAGGAAGTTATTCTGAATGCCAGAAAAAACAGGCTGAATCATCAAATAAGAGCTATCACAAGAAAAAGTTTAAGATTGACCAAATTCATGGCTCTGCTGACAAAAAAAAGAAAATCGCCGATATCAGAAATGCCACCAATGCACGGGTCAAGAAATGCCGTAATAAAAAACGTCAAGTAGAAACAGAAAAAGCTACTGAAAGACCCCGACAATTCAACAGTGCTTCAGCGTTTGCAAAAGCCACTGCTAAAGCTCGTCGAGCATTACAAAATGCTCTTCCAGGTACTCCCCGCAGAGCAAAAGCAGTTACACGCAAACTGTATCAGGATCGATGTGACAAATCTCCAATGCAAGAAACACATTTTAGGAATCAGATCATTAGGAAACTTGGAGAACCAGTGGTAGTAAACAATCGCATGCACTACAAATTTTGTGACCTGTAGAGAAACTAAAAAAATTAATAAATAAGAAGGTCTGCTTACTGTTTTGCTCTTCAATATGATGTGCAACTGATATTGGTTAATAATTTTGAGAATTTGTAATAATTTGTAATAATTTGTAATAATTTGTAACAATTGAAATAACTTATCAACAATGTAGCAGGAAAAAGTGAAACGCGTGTTACCGTAACGCGGTGTTACCGACTATTTTGCAATTTACTAAAAAAGTAACACTTGGATTATTGTTATTATTCCGGTATAATAAACCTTAGCATAGTACTTGATGACAATAGAAACCAATTTGTTGTAGACTGGTTAATTTTAGGACAAAGTTGAAATGAAGTTTGGTATTTTGTTGGCCTTTCCATCCAGCGAAATGCGTGTTACCGATTTTCGCAGAGCTCTCTCAGCTACACCAGTTGATCTTTCACTTTTGTGTGAACATGGGGATCTAGCCTAGAGTTTCAGGTTTTAAAATACAAAAGATGGACACTTAAATCAAAGTAGTCTTGCAGCCAGAGAATGGAGAATAATGAAGGACACTCTAAAACGTAACGCGTGTTACCGCGGAATCGCCCATATAGTCCGGGAGCCCGGCGGGGTTTATTGAAAATATTTAGTGCAAAAGGTTTGAAGTGTGGGATATGCAGCACCCCCCGGGGGAACCTTAAAATGTGAATTCTTAAGTGCACCGAGTGGTGCGTTGGGAGGGGGGAGCCCCCTAAACTCACCCCAAAAGTCGATTTAATGAAAATGTTGAGTGCAAGCTAAATTTCTTCATGGATTGAAAGGCCATGGTCCACTGACTATGATTTCCGTACTTAAGAAAATAAATAATGGTGCCAAGTCTAATTAAGAAGGCCCTTAATTAGCGCTAATTACACGTTTAATCGAAATTTTGAGTGCAAGGATGAAACATGTGTCAACGTGTACCTTACACTGTGCTGACTCAAAATCAACTACTTAAGAAAATTTTAAGTGGTGCCATCTTTGCTTAAGAAAGGGTCAAAGGTCAACAAAGGTCAAAGTTCGATTTAATGAAAATGTTGGAGTACAAGCAAATTTTCTTCATGGATTGAAAGGCCATGGTCCACTGACTATGATTTCCATACTTAAGAAAATAAATAATGGTGCCAAGTCTAATTAAGAAGGCCCTTAATTAGCGCTAATTACACGTTTAATCGAAATTTTGAGTGCAAGGATGAAACATGTGTCAACGTGTACCTTACACTGTGCTGACTCAAAATCAACAACTTAAGAAAATTTTAAGTGGTGCCATCTTTGCTTAAGAAAGGGTCAAAGGTCAACAAAGGTCAAAGTTCGATTTAATGAAAATGTTGGAGTGCAAGCAAAATTTCTTCATGGATTGAAAAGCTATGGTCTACTGAATGAGATTTCCATAAATAAGAAAATGAATATTGGTGCCAAGTGTAATTAAGAAGGCCCTTAAATAGTGCTAACTACCCTTTTAATCGAAATGTTAAAGGCTCTGTACACTATTGGTAAGATCGACAAACAAAAATGTTCACAGATTCACACATAACTTACATGATGTAAAGTAAGTAATGGTAGAAAAGGTTCCCTTGAAATATTTTTGCCTAAAATGCTATCGTTTCTGAGAAATGAGTAAAACAATAGTTTTTATCGCGCGCGATAATAAACTCGATGTTTGAAAAACAGAAAACACATAAGGTCTCTTTTCACTATTTTCTCGTAACCTCGATGACCAATTGAGCTCAAATTTTCACAAGTTTGTTATTTCATGTATGTGGTTGATTACACAAAACATGAACACTGTCTGTGATTGTTTTGTCAGCTCTGCCAATCCTGTATAATACCTTTAAGTGCAAGGATGAAACATGTGTGTCAATGTGTAACTTATAACACTGTGCTGACTCAAAATCAACTAACAAAGTTTTGAGTGGTGCCATCTTCGCTCAAGAAAGGGTCAAATGTGTGGTCAACCAGCCTGTTTGCAGTAACTTTGTATATCCAATAATAACAATTAAAGTGACTAGACCCATGTTATTATGATCGCTGATTGTGATTTAGCACAACTCTGGAGTTTTTACGTACGTATAATTATGTGCAATATGAAAATTAGTTTTCACCATTATACACATTTTAAAAGGGATATTTTTCCGCAAAAGGCCTTACTCTTTATCTAAGATCATAATAATCGTGATTTTAAGTATATTTCTGGGTTAATTTTGGTTCTTGGTGTTATGTTCACAATGCATATGTCCAGCTTGGGTGAGGGTTAGCACAACTCAAACTGTTGTACTCTCTACTCATCCAAGAGCAGTCAAGGCCATGCATTCTTGCTTGTGCACTTGTTGGTGTAGCACCCCGCCTTGCAACTGGATCTAAAGATATCAAGGAGTTTCAGTGGAACGGATTGAAGGTCAGATTGTACCGTGATCTGGAGTAACTGACCCTCACTGACTTTCCATCCTCATTCTCCAGGGAGTTTCTTAGAAGGCAAATGAGTCATTGCCTGTTGATTGTAAGCTTGATTTCAGTAGGTACGAGAACAAAAGCTTTTGTTTCACCCTTGGCCTAAGATGTTTGTTTTGTGGTTATTTATCCAACTTCCGTGTAAGTTGTTATTGAAATAAATGTATTATCCATCTAATATCAGCAAATATGGCAGAGAACATTTCTAAACTCACTTTAATCCCACTACCACTTCCAATCAAACGTCTTACCGGACCAAGAACAAGTGACTGCGATCAAGAATGGTGGGCTCATTTTTCTAGATAATGATAATAACTTCAGCAGGAATTGTCACCTTCTCCCATTAGTTCATACCAGGCAATAAACCAACATGCATTGCAGTGAATGACAACAATCTGATAGCAGAGGAAATTGGCAAATATCTCTCCAGATAGACCCCTCATTAAAACATTGCAACTCAACTACACCTTATTCAGTTTCAGGACATTTTTTATTATCAGTGAAGGTATCATTCTGACCGATACAGAGCCCTACCTAATCTACATATTAAATCTCCTTGACATATTTTACCTTCTCATTTACCTGTTTATCACATAACTAACACATGTGTGTGGCAGATACTTTCGAAGGTATGCCTACATGGTCATGCCGTTGCATAACGGCACCTACATCTAGCAGTGTCATATCATGGCAGTGGCGTATAAAAATAGAGTCAAATTTATTACACACAAAGGGGTGTGTCAATATTTAGGGGTGCAATAATGGAAAATGAACTATAGTTTGCAAACTGGCATATTTACCTAACACTTAAAACAATTAGATCTTTCTATTGTTATGTTGGTGTGGAAATTGGATAACTAAGTATCCAAATCAATGTATTTTAGAAATGGGAAGTATGGCCACTTTCCTGAAGAACCTTGGCCCCAAAGGGCTCTCAATCTGATCACATCCATTCGACAAGTTATTCCACGACCAAATAGAGACGAACAAGTCATTGTTATTTAAGCCAGGCAATCTTGCATAATTAGACCCTGGCATCTACGGGCACATCGATCACTCCTCTCCTAATCATATAAATTATTTCAGCATCTCCTACTTGCCAGACTTTGTCTTCCAGTAGAACCTATTTTGCCTTACTCCCAAGAAGACTTCTGACCTAGTAGAAGCGGTGCAAATCAAGTTCTAACTCTCATCTATACATTCATCGAGACTAGCTGAAAATGAGCTCTTCAATAGGCTTGGCCCTCATCAATCTCTCCTCATGCAGCTTACGACAGATTTTGGCGTTATGGCCGCTTGTACAAGACCTCGAAGATCTGCACATGTCAAACTACCATGTGTGTCCTCTCTTCCATTCTCAGCAATCGAAGATTGAGTACACTTGTCCACCGGTTGAGCTCTATGGGGAATCTAAATGAGGGCCTCCCTAAAGGATCTGTCTGGGCTTTAATGCTTTTCCAACACCTATGTGAGTGACATGCCAGACACCACCTCCAGGAAATTTGCATAACTATGCTGATGACCTTACCCTTGCCACCCAACTAATTTGGAAGACGCAAAAAGAACCCTAACACAGGACCTGAAAAAGATAGCGGACTCCATCACGTACTGGCGCCTCCGCCAAAATACTTCCAAGACCACGGTTACTGCTGTTCATCTTATCAACCATTTGAAAGGACAGAACTCCAAGTCTTGTTTTGTGGCAAACCAGTCAAACACCAACAACTTCCAAAGATTTTTGAAGACACCTTGACAGGCAAGGGCCACCGGAAAAAAACATCAAAACACGTTGGCAGGCACTATAGGGATCAATTTCTCACACTCTACGCACTGCAAGCGTTATTATGCCCTGGCGTGTTCTCTGTGAGTGTTGTGCACCAGTGGCTCTGCCACACCAAACGAGTGGACACCATCCTGAACTATATCGGGTACTCTTTATTTCTCTCATCAATCCCACAGATGAAGTCACTGGTCTCAACCTTCCTCAACATCAGTTGACAGCTTTTTAAAAAGCAGGATCCGGACCTTTTACGCCAGAACAGTTCATCAACTAAACAAATTGAAGATACCAGACTGCCCTGCCTGTGATTACGGTCACCCTTTGACTATGATCAGACTTTCCAGCACGTTATCAAAAACGCTTAGGTGCTTCCCTGCAGGTCTCAAGAAAATCAAACAATACCATAGACGCAGCATTGACCTGGCTCTCTTTTCTAGTCTGACACCCTAAGCTGTTCTTCATACGAGAGAAAAAGACTATAATTACAACTCATCTGTCTTAGGCTGATGCCAGCATTGTCACCCCAGCATGTTGTAGTATGTTTGTGTAATCTGTACACAGGGCCGCAAGAACACCCCACTGATTTCGAATAACAAAAATAGAATGCAACAGAGAAACTTGGTACATCCAGTGTGGGGGGGGGGGGGGGGGAATTGGCACAGACACATTGGTCAACATCCCCTTTGCATGAAGAAATGCGGTAATCATAATCACCAACCCTGATACAGTGATAGCTTTTGTTTGGACACTTAATTTGCCATGTTCAGATGTTCAGATAAGAGTTATTGTGAGAAGTTTTTTATGACTGCGGCAGCTAGATTACATGTTTTACATAATTATGCGTGTAATTAATTTAAAATTGTAATCTGGCAAAAATGATGTAAACCTTCCTGGGCTTATTTTTGTTAATGCAACCCAAATGTCAATATCAAAAGTAGGGTATTCTAGTTATCCGTTTTAATTAGTGGTAATTAAATGACTTCTTAGTTAAATTTGGCACTGTTAATGTAAAACAAAATGCTCATTGAGCGGACCATAGCCTTTCAATCCCTAAAAATATTGTTGCACTTCCAATTTTGATTAAATCCAATTTTATTTTGATAAGGGCTGGCCTAAACCAAATTTTGAACCCCTGTTAACCCCCCCCCCCCCCCCTTAGGCAAATTGACACCACTTAAAACTTTGATTTTGAGTCAGCACAGTGTAAGGTACACATTGACACATGTTTCATCCTTGCACTCAAAATTTCGATTAAACGTGTAATTAGCGCTAATTAAGGGCCTTCTTAATTAGTCTTGGCACCATTATTTATTTTCTTAAGTACGGAAATCATAGTCAGTGGACCATGGCCTTTCAATCCATGAAGAAATTTTGCTTGCACTACAACATTTTCATTAAATCGAACTTTGACCTTTGTTGACCTTTGACCCTTTCTAAGCAAAGATGGCACCACTTAAAATGTTCTTAAGTAGTTGATTTTGAGTCAGCACAGTGTAAGGTACACATTGACACATGTTTCATCCTTGCACTCAAAATTTCGATTAAACGTGTAATTAGCGCTAATTAAGGGCCTTCTTAATTAGACTTGGCACCATTATTTATTTTCTTAAGTATGGAAATCATAGTCAGTGGACCATGGCCTTTCAATCCATGAAGAAATTTTGCTTGCACTCCAACATTTTCATTAAATCGAACTTTGACCTTTGTTGACCTTTGACCCTTTCTTAAGCAAAGATGGCACCACTTAAAATTTTCTTAAGTAGTTGATTTTGAGTCAGCACAGTGTAAGGTACACGTTGACACATGTTTCATCCTTGCACTCAAAATTTCGATTAAACGTGTAATTAGCGCTAATTAAGGGCCTTCTTAATTAGACTTGGCACCATTATTTATTTTCTTAAGTACGGAAATCATAGTCAGTGGACCATGGCCTTTCAATCCATGAAGAAATTTAGCTTGCACTCAACATTTTCATTAAATCGACTTTTGGGGTGAGTTTAGGGGGCTCCCCCCTCCCAACGCACCACTCGGTGCACTTAAGAATTCACATTTTAAGGTTCCCCCGGGGGGTGCTGCATATCCCACACTTCAAACCTTTTGCACTAAATATTTTCAATAAACCCCGCCGGGCTCCCGGACTAATATATGCAATGTATCAACTGATGGCCTATATTAAAGTCTCATGAGTCATAAATTTTTGTCAAGGTCTCCTGACCAGGAAAAACTCTGACTTTAGGATATAAGAAAATTCACTTTTTGCTCTGCCACTGACTCGGCCAGTCTGTCCTGGTGTTACCGGTTTCCAGTCAGATAGTAGGAGAATTGTTTGGAAGCACACAAAAAAATTTTCTCCAACCATCTGATGCACCTTTTAACAAGACACTTTTAATTTAGAATCTGTTGAAATCTTACTTTTTTGTTAAGTTATCCAGTCTTGCTCCCAGAGATCATTGACCACACTTACACTAAGCACTAAGTAGCAGGTGAAAAAATATAAGTAGCCGATTTTGTCAAAGGACTGAACGAGCGCGTTGCCCTTACGGCGTGGGGTCCAGGGCCCGCCCAAGGGCCCCAAATTTCTTTTGGATTCTAGATGCTCTCTGGTGCATTCTGAGCAATTTCTGGCCTAATCCATTGAATCAATTTTTCATTAAATCATCACATTTTTTTGTTACATTGACTCCTGAACCTGTCATGTCGATTTTGATTTCATTCAAGCATTTTTACGTTTTCCATGTCAGTAGGGAAGGGTTGTTGGACACATGAAAATTCCTTGAAATGCTTTTGCTTTTTTATTACGTGCTCACTGCTCAACTCAAGGATTCTTGATACTTTTTCTTAAATGCTACGTGGCTTTTTATGCAATTTCAAAACCATAAACTACGACACATGTAATTTGTTCCAAGGATATTTTAGGTTAGTAAGAAGTTCCACCCACATTTAATTTACTAAAACTGGATATAATTGAAATGGATGTACATGTAAGTATGATAACTGATTGAATGAAAGAATTAATGAAAAAAGACTAAATTTTACTGCCACAAAATTATGAAGTTATGGATGCCTATTCCATCTCTTTATGAGCATAAACAACTTAATTTTATCCAATTTGTTGGGCTTGGAACAATCGCCTTAGTAAGTGAGTGACTCAGTAGACTCACTGGACTTGAATGGTCCATTAATAAGTAGGGTCACACTCACAGATGTCATTGACACTGACAGTACTTTAGCTCGGGGAAAATTGAAGGGAGGGGGGGGGGAAACTGAAAGAAAAAAAGTAGCCGGCAGCAAAGGACCGAGTAGCGGGCAAAATCACCGGCAGCTGGCGCTTCTGGACAACACTGATATTGTCTACATTGTCCTTTCTACTCATGTACAGTAGTTAGTGGCTCTTCTGCCATTTGATTTGTCATTGTCAATAATAAATCATGAAAAAATCCCGCATCCATTCAAGTTCAGATAAACCTAGGGTTTTTGTAGTCCAGTCACTGGAGCGCTGTACTCGTTTGTTTTCGAAATTTGACATCTGCGCAGCGGTCGTACTAGCGCCCCAGTGGAAACTTGTAGATACGATGGGAAACCTGAAGTTGCTATGATTTTGCAAACACCCAGCCACAAAAAGGACCCAAAATGACAAAAAGACCCAACAAAATAGCTCGAAAACCCACTACTGGCTTTTTGATATGTCTTAAGATTGTACTCACGATCATTTTTTGCAAAAAATAAGTTAGTGGCCTGACGTTTCGACCCTAGCAGAGTCTTTCTCGAAGGCTAAATGACAACACACATACAAGCAGACAAGAGTTGCAAGAGTAGTCAAGTGGAAATACATGAATAGAGATCATTTGTAGATAGTATTAGATACGATGGGAAATCTTAATTTGCTATGATTTTGCAAACATGTGGTCAACAACTGTTTCAGAAAGCACTGGTTACGAGCAGGTAGTAAGATAATTTTTTGTACGCAAAATTGATGATTTTTTAAGTCAATAATTGGAGAAACCATCCATCATGATTGTCTTCTTGGAACACTCGGAATATAGACAGGTGCCCTGCAGCAGTAGTACATGTAGATCGGTAGATCATGTGGTCAACGTCTGTTTCAGAAAGCACTGGTAGTGGGCGCTGCAGCGAGTGCAGACGGTATTATATGAGCATACATGTACTACCTGCTCGTAACCAGTGCTTTCTGAAACAGTTGTTGACCACATGTTTGCAAAATCATAGCAAATTAAGATTTCCCATCGTATCTAATACTATCTACAAGTTTCCGCAGGGGCGCAAGTACGACTTCAGATGTCAACATTTCGGAAAAAAAGTACAGCGCCCAAGTTACAAATGTACTGGGTCTAGGGTTTTTGCAATAATATTGACATGCCATACAATCCCATCATATGATCTTTCCTTCTACTCAACTGAACTTACTGAAGGAAAGTGAAAGTTGATCTACCGGTCAGATAACATTTTTTAAAAGCATTTATTGATATTATCTATTATCTAATTAAATTTGGTGAATATGAAATTTAAGACGTGTGTATTTTAAATTTATCATGGTACTTTGATTTATACGCCACTACTGTTGTATTTGAAAAGGTAATTTACATAGTGTCATTTCATGCATGAAATCATTTCCAAATTCCATTTCATATTAACTGTAGAGCTGAAATTATGTTTTTTTAAAATAGTTTTTGCTTCACCTTCCGGTTTGACCTAAAGACAAGGTCAAAGTGGTGGCACTTGTGTGAAGCTTTGTTCAGTTTTTTAAAGACCTTTCCGATGCAGTATATCTATCAAATGCATTGTTCATGTTGTTCAGGAGTCATGATTATGACTTCATAAAAACTGTGCGACTTTAAAATTAAACACAGGTCATTACGCAAGTCTATTATGTGTGTGTTTGGGTGTGTTTTACATTGGCGCCGATAACGCTTCAGTGAGCACTCAGTTCAAATTAATGTCACATGAACATCCAGCGCATAACACGTTAGTGTTTTAATGCACGACATGCATGACAGGCATACATGTCTTAAAAAACAAAGAAAACGTAAACTTTTTTACATTGAGCAGTTGAGAGCTGAATTATTTCATAAAAATGACAAATTTATGAGGAATACATGTAGGCCATACCCACCGCCGAAAATGTACGTGGTCTTTTATGTTAATTCAGTGGGATTAGAAAATGGAAGCTTCTTATGGAACTCTGAAATTGTTTGGTTCCAGAAACTGATCCTTGTACCTTCAGCAGGCATGGAATTTCATCTTTGAGAGGGCAAGGCCATTTTTATTTTGTAAAGGGCACTTCCATTTGGAAAATCTCAAAGTCTATGAGAAACTATTGAAGGAGCAGCAAGGCCAAGACAAGGGGCAACAGAGACCATGACCTCCGTAGCCTTCATGTAAATCCAGGCCTGCTCCAGGGCTAATATAATACATCATGTACATGTACATGTACATGTAGGCTACATGTATGTAATGTATAGGCCTACATACGTACATGTAGGACTGATATTGACTCATAATTTTTTTTCTACAGCTGCAGTTTGCCTTGGCAACAGGGTTTCAAGCTCGCATGATCCAGACCACAGCCAATGCTTCTCAACGTGCTAAGGTAATCACGGTAACATTAAATGTACTGTACAAAATGTATATGATCTTCAGCCCTGATACTTCAGGACGGCCATGACGGCAGTTGACATTGATGCCTCTTACTATAGACTTTGTAAGTTGACTTCGAGAGCGTACGAGCTTTCGCCAGTGTCTGGACTTCCAGGCACCTCGAATAGCAGCCACAGCGTGTAATGTGGCAGTTGTTTTTGAAAAGAACTTGTACAGTATTACGATGTTTTCATAAATTTCACCCATTGAATATGGTTGGAATAAAAAAAACTAATGTTAGAAATAGTCAATTGTTTACAATTTCTCAAATCTTTGAAAATTTTTATTTTAACCTTAACTTCCGCTTCAGGTTTGACCATAAAGAGCATGCAATAAAAAGGTGACCGTCGTGATCCTTAAAGTGAACGCATGCAAATTAGATCAAGCTGCTACCAGTGAGTACAGTACCCAAACTGCGCGAAACTCTGACGTCATTTTCCCGGCGGTGCGATGCAACATCGCATAAAATCCATGCGACACAAGATCTGTTTTAGCGCTTAGTAGCAAAGCACTTTTATCCCGATTTAAAATATAACATAACTTGGGTTTGTTAGTGCAGAAAACAAAGTTTACACAACACAGTAGGCGTAACTTCGCAATTTGACACTTGGAGCCGGATGTTGGAGGTTGAGCACTATTTCTCCATTTTCTCTTAAAAGTTTCCAGATTATATTATATTTAAATTTAGGCCTATTACATTGTTAGTTTTAAATGTATTCAATCCACCAATGTGTTTTTGGGGTTGAAAAAAGTGATATGACAAAAATAAAAAACACACAAAATTGCATCCACGTTAATCTCCCATAGAACTGATGGCTCAGAGGTGCCCACAAGCTCAATGGTGACCTTATCATTGCGAGACTTACAATTACATGGTCTGTTGCTGCAATGCCCTTCCAAAATACCACTTTTCACAGCAATTGTTGCCTTGCCCTCTCTCGTTGCCGTCGTGCCCTTTTGATACTAGTGAATAGTATCAAGCCGATTCCAGATCGAACATCCATCTCGGAATTTCGCTGAGAAAAATTGCAACTGCCGAACTCCGATTGTGAAAAGTCCGCTATGAATTTCGCCCATTTAAGTCAACAGATCGCATGTTGGTCAGACTGCGTCTAACTGATTCTGGATTGAGACTGAGTAATCCTACCTGCTGTATTTGAATCATGGTCATCTGGGGAACAGCGACAACGTTGAACAGAAGGAAGGGGCTTTTCAGCAATGAGGCTGATTTCAGTCTGAAATCTGTTGAAATCTGTTGAACCTTGTACACATTACGTATACATGGTCAAAAATGAAGCCGAAATTGAGGTCAAAATAATATTTTTCAAAGATATGGGAAATTGTTTAGAATTGACTATTTCAAAAAAAAAATTGTTTTTATTTAACCATATTCAATGGGTGAAATTTATAAAACATCGTAATACAAGTTCTTTTCAAAAACAACTGCCACATTACACGCTGTACATGTACATGTAGCTGCTATTCGAGGTGCCCGGAAGTCCAGATACTCGCGAAAGCTCGTACGCTCTCGAGGTGAACTTTCACAGTCTATTGGAATCGTATCGAGAGAGGACCTACATGTATAGTCAGTGTATATAGCCCATTGGATTTGTGCATGAGGCCAAACAAAATATGTGTGTTTCCTATTACACTGACCCAAAATTTAAGGTAGGTGGGGACATAAAAATATTTTATTTTGTCAGAATATTTGTTTTGCTCCCAAACTTCGGATAGGAACGAATGTTAAAAATATTTTTGCCCTTAATTTCCTGTACATGAACACCCTATGCATCCAGTCCGACGCCAGTAACAATAAATATAGTTGCATTACAACACTTGTACAAATGGGAGATATAAACAAGAATTCAATGAAGTTTATTGTTTCTATTTTAATACAAACTTCAGCAACATAAAACTTTTAACTATGTTAATATTCAATCACTAGCCTTGCCTACGAACTGGACAGCCTGTATCCCCATATTATTTAGCATACCGAAGGTCATCTGGCATGTCTGGCAAATCAGGTCGGCCATGTCAATATATCAAATTTATCATTGAAATTGAGATCTGTACATTACTTGCGATGGTGGCAACGCTGCTGTTCAAACATATAATCATGAAATACTTCAGTGAGTGTTGATTGAAACTTTATAAACTTTAAAAAAAACAAAAAAAAAACGGAAGTGAAGTTGGCAAAATTGCGTTTTGGGACGATCTTATCACCTACATGTAATTTCTGCCCTTAATAATACTATTTCCATCAACAACCATTATCATGGATTTTTTAATTTGAGGAATCGGCCATTTGTAATGAAATATTCGTGATTTAACGATCGGTCGACAACGCACATTGAGAATAAATTCAATGAACTTTGCCCCACATCGCCCTCTATTGGCAAACATTGTTGATGTTTCAATAGCCTTAATCCAAGGCTGTGTATTATAGACAATCTGCAAGCTTCTTTATTCGGCTCGAACGTTACTGCGTTGAAGACTAGCCCAGCTCTCTTGTGAATGGTAATTATCAACGGCCATCAACGGCCAATCACAGCGTGCCGAATGTTGGTTATCGCGGACTTTGGACCCTGCATGCTGTTCAGTACAACCATACAACACACCATGAGCTGTGTGTGCACAGACTACCGGTGGGCGACCGAACGTTGTGGGGCGGCCGGTGCACGCGCGATGGATACTCAGCAGTCAGCACCATGTGGTTATGTACATCGTGTTTTGACGTTTGCAAACTGAAATGAACGATCGCAATTCGGAATTGCGATCGCGGCCACATTAAATCTAGCAAATATCCAGACTTGTCAAATTATAAAAACCTTTTGAAAACTAGGAAAAACTAAATATAAAAACCTTAAATCATACGGTATTTTCGTCAAAAGTTTAGGAGTGGGATCGGGTTTATTTTATTTTATTTTGTCTGCAAATGTCTAAAAACTCCTAGGGTCGGCGTATTTTTCTAGGGAGGGTCGGGTAACCGGAAACACACACATTATTTTGTTTGGCCTGAACAATATTTGCAATTTTGTACATTTAGGGTTTTCGTTCAAAGGCATAAAATGATGATAATTTACATACCATGTTGTGCCTTATAAAATTTGTTACCGTAATCTTCGGAATATAGGCCGTCCGCGGTATAAGCCGCTATGCCAAGAATTTGTCAAAATAAGATTTATGCGTCAGTGTATAAGCCGCCCGGCGCATAAGCCGCAGTAATGACCGCACACACAAGTGGCCGTGCGTGTTTTGCGGTCCTCTGTGGTGATGTACAGTGACTAGCGGGCGGCACTACATTAATTGTACATCACCACAAAGTGCGTCTTGCGTGGCATTTAAGTAAAAATGTACTGAAGTTAACACCATCGATCGTTATTTAAATCATTTTATTAGAATGGTCTGCAGTCAAGTGGGTTTATTTTCTTTTCGTAAATTTTGAATGGCGATATATCGTCGGGTAAATATCGCCGATATTCGTTAAGTTTTTTCGAACGCGGAAAGACGGTTTTAGCGCAGGGAGGAGGAAGTGAGCAATTATAAACAAACAAGACTTGACTGTATTGATAAACTGCTGAGGTAAAATCACTGAATTTAATATCCATATTCCATGAAAACAGAACGTCTTACAGGAGGAAATGGCTACGTGATACAAATAATACATAAACCATTTAGACACATACTCGATGCAGGCGTCGTAGAGCTATACGTTCTACATGTACTATAGTCTGGCTCCTAGGTTTTCTATTGTTTTACTCATCATAGGAGTGCGGCAGCAAACATACGCTGTGAGAATATGTTTCTACTAGCATAGAAAGGGGAAACATCGCTGCATCAAACATTCGACTTAAAATAAAAATGACACCAACAAAATTGATCAATCGCGATCGTCGAGGCCAAGATTTAACAACACTTTTAATTTTGATAGTTTTCAGTTACATAAGAAGAATTCTGTAGTATTATTTTAAGCTTATTTAGTAGAAAAAAATACCGGTCGGCAATGTTGTAACATTGCTTGGGAGCCCCGAACGTTGCGCGCGATCTCTGAAGCTGCTGCCTCGATTTTTATTCTTATACACGTGCACGTGACGTTTCTCGAACACGCGGTGATTTCTCACTAAGGGAATTTCCCTTGCACCTTCGCTCCCACGGCTAAACGTGCCGTTTCTTCATCCCCTGACAATAAAGTATAGCAACTACATGTAGGAGCAAGCACATCCACGGGATCGAGGTGATGAATACTATGGGATGGCAGTGCTGTGAGAAGCATTACGTCATTCGGCCAAATGGTAAGCGGCCTCTGTGCAGAGCGATATGAAGAAAGACAACCATGGCTAGAACAACTGGTCGATCACCTGCTTCTTCACGGCAGTACAAGCAAGCGGTCACCAGCGAAAGTCATAATCGAAGCAAGCACGGTGGGCGTAAGTTTCACGACCCCTCAACTCGAAAGATGAGCTGGGATTTTCAACAAAATTTTTCAAAACCATCACATCTCACAGGCCATGTTTTGTTTGGGTTTTTGGGGGTTTTTTCGGTTTAGAAATTTTTTTTGTTTCAGAAATATTTTACAAACGATCTTTTTCAAAACAAGATTTATGCGTCATTGTTTAAGCCGCCCGGAATATAAACTGCTGAATTGCTGAAAAGGGCCAAAATCAATGTATAAGCCGCGGCCTATATTCCGAAGATTACGGTACTATGAAATTACCTTTTTCCATTGTGACGCCATCAGGTATCAAGTTACGGTAATTCAATACTTAAAGGATTCAATTTAAAGACTTTATTTAAAGTACATGTATCTAGTAATAGGGACCACAAGAGAAAGTGACTTTTGTGGTTGCGCAACAGAAATGACATCTTGTTACAGTAGTTCTCACCTGGTTTTATTGTAAAGCCTCCAAAAAAAATCTACTATTGTGATAAGTTATTTATTCATGGTAAAAACACAAAATAATGAAAAATACTTACACCTACTCAGAACTTCCTGAGTGTACATTTTCTCTATATCTTAATATGTATTTTACCCTAATGTTTCGGTGGGCTTTGCTTGTCATTGGGCCATTCCTGTAATCTTTCTCTGTTCCCTGGGAGTACATTTACAGTGTGTATAAAGCCCGTTTCTTCAAACAAAACAAGCAAGCAAACACTACATGTAGGTGTTTGGCTTTGTCACCATGTAATGATACATGTAGTTATTTGCATGTGTCAAGATAGGGCAATGTTGCTATGATTTCCATTGACAAAATGCTATGATTTCCATTGACAAAGTACAATGCAATGATGTTCTCCATGTGCCTGTTGGTATGTTTCATGATAAACTTTGACACTGACCCATGACACTCTGACCTTTCATAAGCATCATTCATTGACTTATTCAATTAATATGTTGGTATCTACATGCCCAGTGTACATTGTATGTAACGTGACCATTTTCTGCCTGTCCATCTGGCTCGCCCGCTGTGTTAAAAAGTTGGGCTAATTTTATTTTTCGAATCATATTTTACATTTCCAAATGATTTGATTTAAAATTTTGAGAATGGAAAACTTCTGGTGTTAATTTATGTTTTCATGAACAAATCCACAATGTGTGCTCTTAAAGAGTGATACACTGTCCACATCCACGGTAAATTTTAAATGTATTTATTGCTTTAAGTAACAGCTGTTTTCTTCAAAACATTTATCTGAGGCAGATTGCTATGAGTCGATTTGATCAAGACAAGTACATAAACTATGACTTGATAGAAAACAATGTAAAGATTGTAAAAGAACGCCTGCGACGACCTTTGACATTGTCTGAGAAGATTGTATATGGCCATCTAGATGATCCAGAAACTCAGGTAATTTAATGTTTTTGATTAAACTATATGGGCCACTTACCTTTATTGGTAAAAACAGTATATCTTGATTGACCTTTTAAAGGTAGGGTCAAGGATTGATAAAATACTCCAAAATTTATTACCATAAAAACTTACTTGGTGCACTGCATGTGTTTATATAATATAAATTATTTAGAAAAAGGATTCCCTTTGAAGTAATATGGTTTGGATAATTTTTCACCCAAAAGTATTTGAATCTCAGATTATGCATGAACCGTTTGTCAGATTTCTGAGGGTTGGTGTCAATTTGTCAACCCTCCGGCCAGAGATGCAGAACTTTGGTACCCGCTGTCACATTGCTAAACGTTGATGGATTCGTCGTTCTTGTAAAAATACCTTTGACAGTTTTTTTTTTTTTTCTCAGCAAAGAGACGCTGTATTCAGGTGAAACTTTCATGTGTGACTTAAATGGTATCTTTCTTTATATTTTTGCCTATAAATCAGCATTACGTTGATCAAACCAATCTATGATCCTACATTTCAATACACATTTTCAAAATAATGTCCACACAATATTTACATGTACACACAAGTGTGTAACAGCCTGCAATCGTGGACCCTCCTTTGTTCAACTCTTTGTGATAGCAACCGTGGACCACAATGCTTTCCTTTGTGATAGCAACCATGGACCTATTGTCCTCTTTTGTTATAGGTCCCCGGTTTGAATGTGGTTACCTACTCATTACACTATGTATTATCAGGAAAGAAACTTGTCCGAAGATTAACAGATTTAAAAACAAAAAATGGGTCTTCCGGATTTTAGTTGTCTATCTATTTTGTCTCATTAAATTAATATTGTGGACAAAATCACATGTGGGACTTAGTGAAGTTGAATGCATGCCACCACCATGCAATCGTGTGATGTTACACACTCGGGAACCAAAGTGATTCAGGTATACTTTATTTGTTTCTTTATCAAAAGCTTCTACAAAATAGTAGAAATGCCTTAAAATGTAATTATAAAAGGAATCTGAACAAATTCCTGTTTTGAATACATTTTAAATCAACAATGTTCTTTTTGTGAGTACAACTAAGCTCTGTAGGGAGAGGTTGTATTTTATGTGTTTCTTACTGGATTGATTTTATATTTGTAGGACATAAGAAGAGGGGAAAGTTACCTGAAGTTAAGACCAGATCGTGTTGCAATGCAAGATGCTACTGCACAGATGGCAATGCTACAATTCATCTCAAGTGGCTTACCAAAGGCAAGTTGAGTAGATCTTGTTGTAATGGGAAATTTTGGAGACCCTAGGTGGAGATCCATCAGTCTCAGAAGTGTGTGCATGGTCAGAATTACGTAAACAATGGAAAGTCACCTGGTATGTCTGCTGCCCCCTAGCATTACAAAATGAATCCTGAAGGTGAACACACAAACAATTAAGAATTCCTAGTGGTAAGTGGTTATTAGAATGTAGTAACTTTGTCTTCACATCAAATCTCATCTCTCCCAGCATTTACCCAATCCATATCACTACCGTATTTTCCTGCGGATAAGACGCTCGGCGGACAAGACGCAGGACCCTAAAATGACCCCAAAAAAATTCAAGCGTCAACAGAAAAGGCGCACCGCTGCATAAGACGCATGTTTAACAGCACACAGAAGAACACCAGGCGCCACCCGGTGTCGGTACATTGGCACAAAGACGTCATTTTGTTGCCTTTTGGAGCGTTCACACTATTCGAAGCATGAATGAAACCGTAACCACATGGGCGTGTAGAGCCATGCAGAAAAGACCAACGTCCATCCATTCAGCCAACGCTGTGCCTTGTTAATAATATGAAGTCCGGCCCAATCAGCGGCCAGAAACAATGGTCCACGCACTGTCTGAAGATATTGCAACACGAACCCAGGCCCTCCTAGCCTGAACATCCGACGTCCCACAACGAGGATCCTTGCTGATAAAGACAGGTTACCAGTGTAAGTCCGTCCGAGCCAGTAGATGTTGCGCCCTCTACCGGTGACTAATACCAAAACTAGCGTCGCCTTTATAATTATATAGGCCTACCTTACGCAAATAATCCCGTCACACCCGGGAAGACGTAACAAAATGTTTCATTATATATATTTGTTTAAGTTTTTGTAATGTTTTTTTATATTTTTATATAAAATAATTCTTTTCCATTATTTCAAACCTTTAATTTGTTAATCTCGTTCATAAGATTTTGTTTTAAAGTTCTTTTTATTTATTTCAAACTTATAATCTCGTTCATAAGATATTTGTTTAAAACATCTCTCCTCTTCTTTAATAATGTTAGTTTTTGTTTTCTAGGATCATTACCTTGTTTTCAAGGATCATTTTTTTATTTGATTAATGAAATAAACGAAACAGACACATGAACCATCTCTCAAATGAATATTTGAACGTTTAATCAAACAAACGAAAGTGCAATTCGTATAGGTAGGCCAACAAACATTGGTACTTAATTATCCCATCCTTAAATAGTACGTCAAGCCTAAAGCACACTTCGGAGATATTCTGTACAATAAAAACCCTCAAAGTTCACCACACAATAGAGGTTGGGTGAATGCCGTTTGTACAACAGCATTGACAGTAAATCTGATTGCAGCATTTTCGGAACGATTACGCGGCCACACAGAAAAACGTTTGTACGACGCCGACGTCTGTTGGACCGAAAGCACCAACGCATTGCGGCATTGTTGGAATGAAAGCACGGTCATGGGGGATCAACACGTTGCGGGCATTGTTGGAATGAAAGGACAGTCTGGGGGATTGCGGCATTGTTGAAACGAAAATACGGTCTCAGTGTCTGGATAGTTGAGCCTTGTTTGACCGCATTATTGAGTAAGGATTCTTCACACAAAGACCGTTGATTTGAACTGGACAAAATAAAGGTATTATTTTACGCAGTGATCATCAAAAAAAAATCAATCGTCAGCAGACAAGGCGCATCGAAAGATAAGACGCACCAATGTTTTGGGAGTCTAAAAAGTCAGATAAGACGCGTCTTATCCGCAGGAAAATACGGGGGGTACTTGTTTTTGGTACAATTTTGCTTTTTTCCCCCTGAGACAATCAGTGATGTGTTGTCTGCAAATTGAATCAAATATATTGACCAACAACAGGCAGCCTGTCCATTCTTGTTTGACACATTTGTACAACTACAGGACATTAAGCCTACAGTACAGGGTGGTAGTGCCCGATGGCCAGGCAGTGAAATGGTTATTGCTTATTAATTAAGAGAAGGGTTCCTTTAAAAAAATTAATATATAAAAAGGTCGTGAGAAAATTGTTGTCAAATTGTTTGTATCAAGAATAAATGTTGCAAAAAATCCACTTTTTAAAATTGTATCACAATAAACCTAGTTGCATTGCCAAATGCAATGTGATACAAACACATGCAAAATCGCTCACTGATTGTTGTTTCTCTATCAAGAAAATACCTTATTCACGCAATGTGCAAATTGGGTCCATGGCTGGAACCAAGGTTGGAATCTTTGTCCACTTGGACTTGCCTCCATTGAGCCAAAATACAATTAAATACAATGGTGGTTGCCTCTGGATGCCACAAAATCTCTTTCTTGCATCAAAAGGACAAAGGCCTGTAATCCGGGATTACACAATATCCCATGCACAAAGTCAGAATTCCAGCATTATTTTTACCACCAAATGTCATCTTTGTGGTGGTGGAAGAAGCATTGCACGGTGAGTGTACATGTATGCTCTGTGTCTGCTGCATAGTGAAAAGTATGGCGGCCTTTGTTCCGGTCATCTGATGTGGCATGAAAAATATAATAATAATAAAAATGCAAGTCACCTGAATTATAGCAAAGGTAAATATTTGCAAGTCATCCCGACATCTGGTGCCAACTGGTTATTAAAAATGCTACCACTGTTTTTCTATTTTTGATTTTACCAAATGCTATACAGCTATTTGCCTCATCTTGGTGTAGATTTACGTGCATACATTCAATGGTGAACAAGGGTCTTCTTGAGCAAGTGAAGTGGTCCACACAAGGGCCCAATTTTTCTTTATACCAGAATAAGGTTACCAGCCAAAATACCATTCCACTTAAATCATTTGTTACTGATTTCCTCCTTTTTATTTTTCCTTACATGTAGCAGAAAATTGTTAAGCATAATTTCTGCTGAAGCAGCTCAATGAAATTGGAACCTGGTCTTTAATAAAGAACTTTGATTCAAGATTTGTTATGTTCTTTTTGAATTGTTATTTGGATTGTTTTGATTTATGCATCAGGTGGCAGTTCCCTCCACAATTCACTGTGATCACTTGATTGAGGCTCAAGTTGGTGGTAGTGAGGATCTTGCAAGGGCAAAGGTATTAGTCATAATATATTCTCAAGTTAACCTGTTCAGTTAAGGAGCATGGATAAATTATGTCACAGGCATGGCAAGCAAAATCCACACAGTGTCACTCACTGTCATGCATTCTTCTGCATTCTTCTGCATTCTTCTGCATTCTTCTGCAATTGCCCAGTCTTGAGGGAGACTCACTGTATAACAAAGGAACAATGGTGTTGGCCAAATGCCACTGTGTAGTTATAATAGGCTTTGTGGGCTACTTTCTAGCTGCCTTGTCCATGTAATCTGACCAACAAAAGGCACCAACAATAGAGTTTAATAATGGGGAGCCTAAAAATCACTGGAGCGCAAATCCCATTGTTCGACTCTGTGCATGTGTGTGTGCATGCAAACATGTTCTTAATTTATCCATGGTCCCTTAGGCCTTTATAATACAGTGCTATGCATAAAACTGAACATAACACAAATCTTTACATTACAACTTGTCTCACTCCTCTTAGATGTTGTGGAAGTGAAAAACACATTTACAATTGACCTTGACAAGTGGCAATAAGCTGCAGGAAACGTGCATGGTAGAAAGAAGAACCTGTTGATTAACATGTGTCTATACAGCAGATCAAAGGCCTGCACCTTTTTAAAAAACATTCATGAAGTTATTTGCAAATTTAAAGGTTGCTATTTGAATTGATTGTGCAATGGTGGAGCATAAGCCAATATTCAAGCAACCTGTTTGCTGCAACATACATGTACCAGTGTGATAAGACATATTGTTTCTAAACACATGAGTAGTTTTGTTAAATGTTGGTTTGTTTTTGCTTCCTGTAGGATCTAAACAAGGAGGTTTATAGTTTTTTGTCATCCTCTGGTGCCAAGTATGGAGTTGGATTTTGGAAGCCTGGCAGTGGGATTATTCACCAGGTAATCATTGCCACTCTCAACATAGCAAAAGTCAACTAGTGTACATGCATTAATATTGTATGGTCTGTGTACTTGTAATAATTGTGGCCATGTTCAACCACAATGATTGAGTTACATAAATGACCAAGATGAATTATCATGTATTGAGGCATGACGGCAGTATCAGGTGTGGTTTGATATTAAGATGTTGACTGTCCATGTATGCTACTGCCTACATAATATATCTACATTTACATTTAAATGTATGTTCTATTGAAATGTTTGCTAAACTGTAAATGGCCCACAATCCACTGTTAAATGTATTAGATGGAAGGGCCACACACTTGCATTTGTACCGTAATTTCCTGCGTATAAGACACGTCTTATCTGACTTTCAAAGGTTAAAAAAAATCACTTCGTCTTATCTTTCGGTGCGCCTTATCTGATTTTGATTGAGTTCATTGTGATGATTACATTGTAAAATTTTACATTTATACTGCAAAATAGTTCCTTTATTTCATCCAGGGTTATTCTACATGTCACATTTTTCTTAAAATAAAACCTTCACCGTTCACATTTTTGACGAAACTTACCAAAGAGCGAAGTCACTGGCCATGCTGCTGCCCACAATAATAATAACAATACCGTTGCGAATGAGCGATGATCTGCACACAGTACACTGCTATAGTGCATGACAGGTACTAGTCTTTATTGTACAAGTCGTTTTTGTATGTTATCGTGAAATGTGCTGATGTGCTAACAGAGGGCGTACATTCTTATTGTGAAAGCATTATTAAGAAAGTGCCCTCTAGCGGTCGCTGGTTCTTGCATGTATTGTAGCATTCAAAAAAGCGAGATAGCAGAAACTAGCAGCCCATTCATTTGGGAAACGTTGGAAAAACGTGTGTCTGCGTGCGCTCGTTGTGTAAAAAGAAAAACTGTAAAGCTATGGTTTTAGAAAAAAATCTTTGAAACGAAAATGGAAAAAATAATAATGAAAAAATAGAAGTGATGTTTTACTTGTCTTCGTGATTCAAAAATTACGATACCTTTGCGCTATGGTAAGTGTGCTTATACCATCACAATGACCCCTGTACATGTATGTGTTGATGTACCAGCAGTATGGGAATTGACGAGCGTGTATAATGTGAAAGATATGTTGCGCTGTGTGCGGCTGTGCACCTTATCTGTTAACCCTTGAATCTTATTTTGGTAATTTGAGGGTACTGTGACTTATACGCCGAGTGCCTTATACGCAGGAATTTACGGTAGTAGGTTCTCCGTCAATTCCAACAATGACATCTTTGCACGATCGGTGCATCTGCATATGACCTTGGAGACCAATATTTGAGTAGCACAGTGGGGGCATGGGAACTGTCCTGGTACAGCTGGCACAGCTGCAGCTGCCGCCTTTCTCCTCTCTCAGGCGGTGATAAGTGCCTGCTCTTCTCTGCTCCTCAAGGCTGTCAAGGGCCTGAGGTTTGAGTGCACGCCAACCAGACCAATCCTAAGCAAGCTGTTCCAACTTTTTGGAAGTCAAAACAACCTTTTATATTTAGCTTTAAAATAACTGTCTTTTATTTAATTCCTACTATGTCCTTATTTTTTGAAAATCAGCAAAAGTCCTTAAAGGTAAGCCAATTTGCATGGTAAACACATGTACACATATATTTAAAAAAACCAAAAAAAAACCCAAGACTATCAAATAACCCCAAAATGGTAGTGTATCAAAGTTGATACCATACAGTATTTAGGTCAACCATTTTACTTTATACCATGTCTGCGCTGTACATAACTTGTCCCTTTTTACCAGTGGTACTTTTTATACCATTTGTTGAACTGTTCATGTATGCAGATAAAATACTTCATATTTATTGTATATTTGGTTTGCGGTAACACCATGTGTATATCTACTTGCTAGGAAGATTTTGTTCTTTGAGAACTTGTCTTGCTATTTATTCTACTGCCGCCGAGTAGATAATTCGGACTTCGGGAGACTTCTTAGTTCTGAAAAGAACTGTCCTGCTTATTAACTACTACCTGGGCGGAAGGTAGGAAATCAGCCAGGACTACTACTTTCGCTTTGTGGATCGAGGAGACTTCTCATTATTAACTTCACTGCAGCGGAGCGAGTTCTTAATACACCGATCCATTAAGCCACGCCCATTTCTCATTGACCAATCACAACCGCGAAATCTGATAACCATTTGAGCCGTTTGGTGATCTTTGCACTAATGGTGATCGGGTTTCGCGGCTGTGATTGTCAACTCGTAAGGAGGCGGGGCTTAATGGATCGATCTATTGGTCTCAACGTTTCGACTGGGCTTGCTCTAGTCATCGTCAGGTCCATTTATAGGGGTTCAGAGGTTTCAGAGTCACTGCTCTGATTGGTTCTTCTGAAAGGAGAACTGTGGTTGGATGGCCCAGGGCTATTTTGAGTGTTGCCCATTGTGTGAGTGCCCCCTGTGTAGTGGGGCGTGTCAGTAGACTGTGGGATGCCAGTGGAGTAGGGTGGAAATAACCGATATCTTGTGGCACAGTATTGTGCTTGTGTATTTCAATAGCTTCCCTGATGGGACGTGTATACCAATGTCTCTCAGGGGCTATGATTTGAGCCTGATCCCAATCTATGACATGGTCTAGATCAGTGGAGTGTTTGACAATGGCAGATTTGTCATATTCTCCTCTGCGGCCATGGGCCTTGTGTTCTTTCGGCCTAGTGGTAAGGTCTCTACCAGTCTCACCAATGTACATATTTATTGTTTTACGTTTTTCAGATTGTACTGGAGAACTATGCTTTCCCTGGTGTGTTACTGATTGGGACTGACAGTCATACTCCAAATGGTGGAGGGTTAGGCGGTGTGTGTATTGGTGTAGGTGGTGCAGATGCTGTGGATGTTATGGCTGATATTCCCTGGGAATTGAAATGTCCAAAGGTAAGTGAAGTATTTTCAAAAAATCTGCTCAAATGACAATCTCTCACTTCCATTCTTAAACGCCCATATTAAATTTCAAACCTAAAATGGCAAACAATGGTGGAACTGAAAAGGCCACTCCAAGGAGCTATTTTATTGTCCCCATGCCCCCCCCCCCCCCCCCCCCCCCCCCCCCGTAGAAAACATGCTAAAACAGGGACCTACATGTACCCAAAGGAGCAACAAACAAAGCAGATCCAGCTGATGTGAATATATTAAGAAACCACTTTGATTCAATCAAGAACTCTTAAATTACAATATTTTTAAATGTATGGTGAATGAAGCAACTAATTCAATTTACATGTACTTGTCATTAACAATCTAGAAACAATAAATTGAACAAACATAACTAAGTGAATAACAAAGGGTTGAGGTTCACAATAGGTTGTATAACCAATAGTTTTCAAGTAACAAATTCAGAAAGAACAATTTCAGTTTGTTTGAATATTTTGTTTAGGTAATTGGAGTTCGGTTAACAGGAACACTGAGTGGTTGGACAGCTCCTAAAGGTATTTGCAATTTGTTTGTTGGTATTGATTTGGATTGATGTATTAGTTATCACACAAGCGTGAGTGGATTTACGAAAAAGTGCAGTGTTTTTGCATCCCATAGGCCGAGTTGGATATGGGACACAGACGTGCTTTATTTTTCCATATGCCATGAGATCGTGATTAAGCAAACCTGACATCCAGATTATTAGATAGTTGAGTTAGAACAGCGCAATAAGTTGTGTGTGATATGGACCGTGCAGTATTGTCTGATATTACACTGGTATTGCCATGGATCGGCACAAAAACTTGTTATCAGTGTAAATGTGCATCAAACACATAATGAGTGATAACTTACATTGTAAGTGGTTATAAATGAGTAGGAGTTTGTGAGGTCTTGTTTTTGTATATGTTTTTTCGTTTGTAAAGATAGACCTAAAGTCTACCAACCTTAGGCATTTAAAATATCACAGTGGCATATTAAGGATACACTGTTGAAAAGTATGTGTGGAATGAGGATAACAACTAGTTATAAAAGATCTAGACATTGTATGCTCTTGGCAAGGAATGAAGAACATTAAACAACAATAACAAGCTTGATTTGTTTATTTAATGTAAAATAAGCTAAAAAATGAAGTGTACAAAAAACAACCCAAAATTTGAAATTCAGATTTTTATAATTGCAAAAACAAGGTGTTCGAGTGTGATGTCATCAAATGATGATTGAATGAATTAATGACAACATTTTACCTTTCAATTTGAAATTATAGCTTGTGAACGTTTTTTCCTTTTAACTGGAGGACAAGGTCAAATTGGAATTACCTTTGTGTAGCGTTAAAGTTTGGTTTTTATATTTTAAAAAGCCATTGAGTGGTTCACAAGTTGTGATTTTTTCAAATATTTATTTTCAACTTCTGGTTTGAACCTGAAGTCAAGGTCAAATAAGGTCACACACTTTGTAGCTTTTGATAAGTTTTTAGAGATCTTTCCAACGATGTAAGGATTGTAAAAATCCGAAGTGTGGTTAAGGAGATTAATGTTATTTGATACCTGATGACGTCATTAATTGAGTCATCTTGATGTTGAGGCTCAATTGCAACTGCAATTAAAACTTCAACTTTGAGTGGACGTCACGTGACACTTGATGGCATCAATAGACCAAGGCCTCAAATTTTGGATGTTACGCATCCCGACTTGAATATATGCAAAGTTTCAACTTGATTGCAGATTTTTTCCTGTAAATATAAAGCTTTGAAAAGTGCACCTTTAACATGTTTAAGGTGACGAAATGCGATGCATGATGACGTTATGATGATGCCATTTTGATATGAATAATGTCTCATCAAGGTCTTATGATGCTGTAGATTTGAAGTTGATCCAATATACAGAAGTTTGAATTTTTGCCCTGAATTCTTTTTTAAAGAAACAAAACATAGGCAAACTTGGAGATTATACAGGGGGGGGGGCGGAAGGGGTGTTGCGCAATCATTTGCGATCGCAGCTTGGGTACACTCCATTTTAAAAAGAGGTGATGACCATTTAAAAACAAAAAGAAATCCATGTATTCCGTAAAATTTTTCTCTTTAACAGCACTGAAAACATAACAGTGTATATTGGAAGAGTATTTTCAATTGTTGGGGTGCTTAGTTTTCAAATAAATGCGTAAAAATATTCCGTTGATTTATTGCAGTGGCTAACGTGTATGAATGGGTCTAGGTGGGAATTTCGTTACAAAACGTCTCCCCTAAAATGGCTGCAAATATCGACAAAATGTGAAAAAAAAATTGGTTCATCCTCGGATTAACGTAATATTTAGGAATGGATCTTTCGTTCCTGAAAGTTTAAACAAAATCCCTCGGTACATCCTCTAGATATTTGACGATTTTTAAAGGTTTTTTTTGACATAATGGTCTCTGCCGATACTTAGTTTGCGTTCAAACGATCTCTGTTGACGGACGGGAACATTTGCCGCAGGTAATTTTAATTCTGAGGCAACATACACATCTTAAACAGATATGTTATACATGTTGTTTACGTTAAATATATGTTGTTTATTAAATTGTTAAATTACTGAAGCAGTTGGAAACGAAAAAAAAACAATTTACAAATGTTTGCTGGTGTAAAATTTTTGTGAATTTACAACATTTGAAGATAACAATACCCTCTGATAAAATGGACTCGTCCAGGCAGTCTCAACGGCATGCAGTGGAGAGCAACCAAAATTTAAATAGTGTATACTGTGAGAGTACACACAAATCCGTTTACAATGGTTTTGTGTGGGGAGCTTCGACCAGTTCACGTCGCGAGGGTCGAATGAGATTATTTTCAACGTAGGTGGCGCGCTGGTGGCGCTACCCCTTCTGCCCCCCCGAGATTATAGATAAGTGTATGAGTGCATGAGTTTTTTGTCTTTACAGATGTGATTTTAAAGGTAGC
Organism: Leptasterias polaris; assembly: GCA_037783415.1. Classification (NCBI taxonomy): domain Eukaryota; kingdom Metazoa; phylum Echinodermata; class Asteroidea; order Forcipulatida; family Asteriidae; genus Leptasterias; species Leptasterias polaris. The sequence goes on along the minus strand of JAZGTN010000050.1, from coordinate 4,395,109 downwards.
TGGAATCCTGACAGTCAAGGGAGGTACAGGAGCCATAGTGGAATATTTTGGTCCTGGTGTGAACTCTATTTCTTGTACAGGTGTGTAAAGTTTCTACATGTTCTATATCAAATAAAAATAGTTGACCAATGAGAGAAACTTTGTCTTGATTTAAATTAGCAATGATAATTGACATGTGTGTCATATATGAGGCTACATCAGTGGTTTTTTGAAGAGTAAGGTAATTCTTATCATCTAGCTTTCAATAAACACAACCTGTGAAAATTTCATCAAATTCAGTGGTCATGTTTCAGTGACAAAATTAACAGTGGTTTATTTATTCATTTTAAGCTTGGGTGGTTACTTCGGTATTCGGTTCCAAATCGACCTACACACGTCCACACAGTGTTTTTACAGTGTTGAAGAATTTGTTTTTCTTAAGTGCACAGAACAAAGGAATGTCCTTAGAGAATGTAAAACACAGCTGCAAGTGAGTGCGCATGTGGGTAGGTATACACATTCAAAGAGTGGACTGATCACAAAAGAGGACAGTAGGCCCGCCTGGGTCAAGGTCCCCAGTTGGAAAGTGTGTGAAAACCTATGGGAGCTGTTGCCAAAAAGTTTGAGTTCAAAGAAAAGAGGGACAATAGGACTTGGCACATTAACTCCAAACTTGGTGTGTGGATTTGTCTTGGAATTCCCCTAGGTGCCTGTTATTTTTGGATCCCCATAGTTCAAATGTTAAGGTCATTTTGGCTCCAAAAGAAGGAATGTTGTCCAAGCGATAACTCAGGAAGAATGAGAAATGTAGCGGAGCATTCGTGTTCGTCAACACACCATTCTTGTTTTTTTAATGCAATGGAACCAGGTCTAACTCGGAATCAAGTATTTTTTTCAGAGTCCAAAAACAGAGTCCGAAATTTCTGGAACTGCCTAAGCTTAATTCATATTGGGCTTATTTCAATATAATAGCAGCATATACCATGAGCAACTGTGATTTACAGGGTCTTCATAGAGGTACACATAATGGGCCCTTTCAACCGTCATGGTGTATGTAAGTTTGCATGGTTAATCGGCCTCTTGTTTCATGGTGTTGATTATGCACCAACATGTTGAATTCCTGCTCTTACTTTGCAAGCACTATGCACAAATAGCAATTCCTTTTGTAGACCACGGAATTCCCAACACCAATGTTGTTGCAGAAGTTGCTTTTCTTTTCCGTTTGTCCCTTCCACCAATTCCACTTCCTCTAATTCTTTTCGTAAACATTCCATCGATAATATACGTCATTTAAATAATGACTTGATATCTGAGGATTGGACTTCTGTTCTGAGGCCTCAAGATCCTAATGTTTCTTTTAATAACTTTATGCACATTTTTACCAATCTCTATAACAAAAATATTCCTTTAGTTAATTTAAAACGCTCCAACAGAAAATCCCAACCCAGATCACAATGGATTACCCCCAGCCTTCTCAAGTCTATTAATTATAAAAACAAGCTCTTTCGTAAATTCCTGCGTTTTCCTTCCGATGTGAATCGTCTTAATTTTACAAAGTACAAAAATTCTCTCACAACTATTTTACGTTCTGCTAAACAAGCTCATTTTTCCCAGCAATTTGAGAAGGAGAAAAATAACATTAAAAATACCTGGAAGGTTATAAACAGTGTCCTCAAAAACAACACTCCCTCCCACATTTCTAGTATTAATGTTAATGACCACAGTATTAATGATCCTTTTCTTATTGCAGAGCATTATAATGATTTTTTCGTTAATATTGGACCCAATCTTGCCGATCAAATTCCAAATTGTGATTCCCATTTTCAAGATTTCATTGTGAATCCTAACACCTACTCCATGTTTTTTAATCCAATTACTGAGCAGAAACTTTTGTCAATTGTTTTAAATTTACCTAACAAGAAAAGTTCAGGTCATGACTTAATTAATTGTCCTCTTATTAAAGAGATTATTCAGGTTATATCCAAGCCTTTAGTTTTTATTATTAATTTATCTTTAACCACGGGCATTGTTCCTGACTCTATGAAGATTGCTAGGGTTAAGCCTATTCATAAAAACGGTGATCGTCATTTAGTTACTAATTATCGTTCAATTTCTATCCTTACTTCCTTTTCAAATATACTGGAACGTACTGTTTACATCCGTACTTCACAGTTCCTGGAAAAACATAAAATTATTTCTGATTCCCAGTATGGTTTTAGAGAGAAACACTCGACCACTCATGCCATCTTACAGTTAATTGATAAAATTCGAGTTGATCGTGATCAGTCTTTACATACGTTAGGAATTTTCCTGGACCTCTCCAAGGCTTTTGATACCATTGATCATTCCATCCTTTTGTCCAAACTTTCCTTTCATGGCATTCGAGGTATTGCCTTGGAGTGGTTCAGGAATTATCTCTCTAACTGTAAACAATTTGTCTGTATTGACGGGAAAGAGTCCTCTCTCAAGTCATTAATTTGTGGCATACCCCAAGGATCCCTCTTGGCTCCTCTTCTATTTTCAATTTATATAAACGATTTCCCTAAATCTTCTGATAAGTTCACCTTTATTCTCTTTGCCGATGACTCAAATTTATTTTGTTCCCATAGAAGCCTGGACACACTTTTTAATACTGTGAATCGGGAGCTTATATGTATTTCTAATTGGATAAAAGCTGACAAACTATCCATTAATATTAAGAAAACTAATTTCATGTTATTTAGCCATTCCATCAAAAATCTCCCATGTGATATTATTTTTGACAATTCACCTCTTCTGCGTACCGATTGTGTTAAATCCTTGGATTATATATTGATGATAAACTTTCATGGAATCAACATATTAACCACTTAAAGATCTACTTCAACGGCACTAAGATAATTTAAACTTTGCCGAAATCCAATCAATTTGTGTTTCATGATTACGTATATTTCAAAGAAAATCCTTAGCGGTGGTTGCGTAATTTAAAAAAAGGGTCATTTTGACCAGCGTTCACCCCCTCCTCATAGCGAGTTTTTGGAAACGGCGTGTCACGTGATGAAAATATACCATAGACTTTGATGACGTACATGAGTGGAAACGGCTTGTTTACCCCCCGCGCAGCGGAGTGTGTATATTGTACGCGTCTATAGCTATTTTCACGGTTACAAAAACAAAATGTCAGACACTAGCGGATCGTGTGAGGAACATAGTGTAGACGAAGAAGAATTAGTAAATACATATGATAGTATTGATAGTGAGGATAGCTCTGACGGTTGAGGGAGCTCCTCCGAAGACGAAGAGGGCGTTGATGAAGCTGGGGGAGTTGCCGAACCATATACATGTAGGTTTGAGCCACTGGCCGCAGAGGATCGCGAACTTATATATTTCCATCAACGTAACAGGGTGTTTAGATAATCTTCCAAGTTAGCTGGTGGACAGTACAAACGAACTATTCAAACCTAATCTCCCCACTCCAAGCTGTGTACAATTGGGCTTTGTACCATTAGCATTTGAAATGGCGCTGTAGGAAACGGCATTTATCTAGAAAATTCAAACTGCCAATTAAGCAGTCACTGTTTTTTATTTAAATGATCTAGTTGTAATACATCTAGGATTCCTCAAAAGGTTAAGAGTACAAACGAGATCTTAACAAAGCCCAATTGTACACAGCTTGGAGTGGGGAGATTAGGTTTGAATAGTTCGTTTGTACTGTCCACCAGCTAACTTGGAAGATTATCTAAACACCCTGTGCTTATGAGCAGATTATTGAAGCCATCAAAGTGCTACCACAAAACACCAGTGCTGATGGTGTGAATACCACTTGTTTAATTTTGCATTTTTCACAAACTTGATGTGATATTGTGATGACCAGTTTGAATGAAACCTGTGGCTATTTATTATCAACAAACATTTAAAACTATTGTATATAGTATTATGCTACTACAGAAGTATATGTTTTGATGCTTCTGTGCCTGTCCAGTCTGACTCTCCGTTTGTGAAGCATGTGATGGCACTGTAGTTGGCGCTTTCATGGTTGGAATTGACCCTGGCGTAAGCCTGTTGTTTTAGTTGCGATGTTGAATCCCGACAGTCGTCTGTAAAATGGGCACTACAAATCATTGTCCATTTTGTCAACGTGAAGTTTTTCAGTGTGTTGGTCACGAAACCCACCCCCTTCTCTGGACAGGATCTCTTGGAAATCGGTAAAAAACTCACATCTGGATTCTTATTTGTGTTCCGAGTACATCCACCGACAGCACATGAGTTCAGGACGGTAAAGTATCTCGTCTTAACTTGGTGAATGTCTTCGAATAATGAGATCATCATACATAGTTACCGTGTAAACACACGACACCTCGCTACTTCCTGGTTTCCCGCACGTATCCTATAGTGGGTTTGTGGTGCGCGTAAATGCAAGTGCTATAGTATTGGACAAGCACAGTGCCTATGGAGGGAGCCATGGAAGCGCGCGAGTTTTTAAAAACCCCAAGAAAGGTTTAATTTTTTCAGTTAAAATTACGGAAAAAATATTGGTGTAAAACAATCCAATCTACAAATTCAGAATACTTAATAACATTACGTATGAGATTAAGAAATCTGTTTTATTTCTCAATTATCGTTGAAGTAGATCTTTATGTAAATTGATTTCTAGAAACATAGGAATTATCAACAAACTCAAATATTTTTTTCCATCTAACATCCTGTACAATATTTACTCTGCTTTAATTTTGCCGTATATATTTCCTATGGCATCCTTGCCTGGGGTAAATCAAGTGTATATTTATTGAATCGTGTCACCATTTTACAAAAAAGAGCCCTTAGAATTATTAACTGTGCTGACTTTCGTGCCCATTCTAACCCATTATTCCTTAATCAGAGAACTCTTAAAGTCCCTGAGATTTATTTACTTCAGCTTGGAATATTTATGAATCAATTCATTTCCAATAAATTACCCAAGTCCTTCCAGAATATGTTTATGCTTAATTCTCAAATCCACTCTTATCCAACTAGACACTCAGATGGTTTCCACATCCCCTGTGTTCATTCAACCAAATCCATTAATTGTGTTTCTTTTCAAGGACCTAAGTACTGGAACTCCCTTAGCGGAGCCCTTATACCTTTAAAAAAAACTTAAAACGGTCCTCTTACAAAAATACCTTGTTTGATTGTATTAATCAATATTCTGTTTTTGTTAGGCTCACTATTTTATTGATTCAACAGTGCCAATAATGTCTCTACTTATCTACTTATCTCCATACAGCCACCTACTGAACCATTGTAACTGTGTTGTCCTGTTTGTGTTTTGTCTGTGTCTTTTCATGTGTAACTAGTTTGTGTGCCTTCAATTATTTCAGTCTACTCTTTACATTGTTCTTTCTCATAGATACGTATGTATGTACACAAATTCGGGGGGTCTCCATCCAACAAGCTTGCTTTTAGGAGACCTCCTCCACTTAATCTATTAAGTGTTTTATTTCTCCTGTAATGTTATATTTTGTCATTTTAAATGATTGAGTGGAAATAAATTGAACTATTGAAATGAACTATTGAAATGAAGTGTCGAATTACATTAGCATTGACCATAGGTAAGAAGCACCAGGATATTTTGGACTGGGTTATGGTTTTTAAATTGTTCAATTCATGGTACTTTCTTTGTTTTGCAAGGTATGGGTACAATTTGTAACATGGGAGCTGAGATTGGTGCTACTACCTCTGTGTTTCCCTTCAACAACCGTATGGTAGATTACCTCAAAGCTACACAAAGAGAAGGTTTGTAGTCAACAAATTGTAACCTGCTCAGGAATGTATCTCACAGGGAAAGTTTGAGCTGAGCCTAAACCTTGAAAAGTGTCTTGTTTGAATACCTCAGCTGTGTAGCTGATAAAACAGATGCCTTCCAAGATTGTCCTGTGAAGCCAAAGTTTGCCTCTTCCATGGTGCTGTAGACCATTACAGAGTCCTAGATGGGAAAGTTCATGGGGCAGTTTGTGCTGTGGATAGACTGTAAGTCTCGCACATACTGGTCAAAGTTCATAGGGATCGAAATTGGGTCTAAATTCACAAATGGTTTAAAACCAGTGTCATGGCAGAGATACCTGTATTTGTTCAAATCTAAGATGTCTAGTTGTTGCCTGCCTTTATATTAAAAGTAACTCTAAATTTGGGATAGAAATTTATATAATCCATTCGTCTGCTGAGATGCAAATTGATGTAAATAGTTGATAGTTTAGGTGTTGATTGAACTAATCTCAGTCTCAAGTATCTGTTGTACACCTATAAAAGTTTGTTTTTTGAAATTGTAAATGTTAATATTTATCTACACAGAGATTGCATCTTGTGCCCTGGAATACCAACATTTATTAACTGCTGATGAAGGAGCTCAGTATGATGAAGTCATTGAAATCAATCTCAGTGAGGTGAGTTAAGATTAGATTCAGTTCAGTTACATTTGTTTCAACCCTATAGCACTCATGCACAAGTTTCTCTACTGTATCTAGAAATCCTTAGATAAGTTTCGTTGTGAATGCTTTTATGTGTTACAAGTTTGGTTTATTTTGTAGAAGATGAAATTACCTTTCAAGTGATTTGCACTGTTGGTTTGTTTCCTTTATCTTATTAAAGCTTTGAGGTTAAAAACATGGAGACAGATAAACTAAAATTGGGAAACATTGTTTGTGAATGATGTAAACGTTTGTTACATGAAAAGTTGTGCACACAAGTTTGCTCAAATGTACTGTTCTCTCAAAGAAACAAATTGTAAAAAAAAAAAAAATCAAACATACCTTTGGAAATAAAAACTAATGCCTCTATTAGCTACTTTACCTGAAACTCTCTGAAATATAATTTCAAATCATGGTAGTCTGTGTGTTAAAACACCCGCAAGTTTATCATGAAAGCAAATACGGTTGCCATTACTGTGAAAATTTTGTGTGAAAAATATTGTACATAAAATACAGTCCGTACAATATCCAGATCAACTGCTTGTTGTGTGTTGGGGTATATGTGCATTGTTGGGGATGGGACTGATGAAAAATGACATGTTTCCCTATTGGTTACTTGTAGACCAACAAAAATGCGCTTTATCTATGGCTGTGTTGTGCATTTTAATTGTGTGTGTAAAACTCCAGACAAAACTTGTCAAACTTCGAGGGCGGTTGGGGTGGTTTGAGAACTGAAGGATTAAAGTTTCAATGGCCCTTATGTTTTGACTCTGGTAGAGTTTTTTTTAAATGCTTAATGACAACGCAACACACAGTGCAGCAGAAGTAGTTTGACATTAACAGTCGCTGTCTCACCAAATGCGTGTGAAAACATCATATTGGAAGGCGGGCAAAACACTTCAATTCATAGTCCACTGGGCCAGTACAAACTTGTTTCAGTCAAAACAAATGTATGAAGGATTTGTGAAATATTAGGAAACCACAAGTTCAAAATGAGATACTTATTGGTAAACAAGGAAATGCTTACTAAAGTTTCCAAACAAAGATTTTCTTGTAACATGGGTGCATTGCATTGATGGTATTTTGGTCCATGATGTAGTTTTACCAAGTGTCTTCACACTTAGATTTTTTTGCAGCAAATTTTACCAGCCAAATAGTTCATGTAGTAACATGAGGTTTGATTGAAAAATGCATGCAGATTAGTGAAAAATCTGGTGGACTACTCAAAAATCAGGCTCACTAGTCTAGCTGGTAAGTGAAACAAAAAGTTACTGACTGAAATCCTTGCAGTCATTTCCAAAATGTGGTATGTAGTCAAAAGCAAGGAGCAGAGAGCAGACTGACATTTCAGAAGACAAACAAAACAAAATAATCTGAAATGAGACAGAGTGAGGAAGGTTAAGAATAAGTTGGCTAAATAAATTTGTAGCCACAAACACACAGGACACATAGATAGAAAAGACATTCAATTGTAGTCGATTCTTTTATTACTGTTTAATTTCTTAATTATTTAACCTGACTTTATTTATCCTAGCTTAAACCACATGTCAATGGTCCTTTCACTCCGGATCTGGCACATCCAATTTCTTCATTAGGACAAACAGCTAAAGAAAAGAACTGGCCACTTGATGTCAAAGTTGGTAAGTATCGCAATGAGTTTAACCACTTTCATTGTTTAATATCAATGTTGCTTATAGAGGACATTACAATGAAAAAAGACATATTGATGGCAATCATAAGTGGGCATGGAGATAGTTATTAGGGAAAGCAGATGAGTATATGGCCATTCTAGCCCATGGATTAAGGATGCCTTTTAATATGTCAGACTAAGTTCTGTTCTTTCACTATTTAGTTTTGCAGGAAGGGAATAAATTACATAAACTTTGTCAGGTTAAACTTTGTCAAAAACCCTGTCCTCAGAGTTAGAAAGTTTAATGTTGACAATCAAATTACAACCATGTGACTCTTCAGAACCAAATGTATTTTCAAAAGACTACTAGTTTTAAACCATCACATGTACTAAACATTTCATCTAATCTTTAACGTTCTTTTTGCTATTTAAAAATACCTTGAATCATGAGAATCTTCAGGTTTAATCCAGAATTCTGTTTTGTTTTCCTTTCAATTTTTGTGGTCTTCAAGTTCAGTGTGAATTTGATATGAAATTTGGGGGGTGAGTTGTAGGGTGTATACATTAGGATTTCGCTAATCCCTCTTCTTGGTCGGATCAGAAATTGTATGTTTACCCATTTACCTTTACACTGTTCGTAATAAATTGCCACCCGGCGGCGGCCGGCCCAATATATGCGGTGACTTGTTTCTTCCATGTGCATCGCGTATGCAGCTAGGCCAATTGATATGTGTAGACTTCTCTCATTCCCCGCTTCATTCACAGTACGGTTTGACCGTATTACATGTATGTTTACTGCTGCTGCAGGAACATGTGTGGAGACATTGAAAAGTCTACTGACAACAACGTAAGGTGTTTTTTTTACCAGTCGTCAGTACGCAGTTACAACTTATATAAAAATAAAATTATTGTAACCTTTGATGTGAAGGTTTGATTGGAAGTTGCACTAACAGCAGTTATGAAGATATGAGCCGGTCAGCTAGCATTGCTAAACAAGCATTAAACAAAGGCCTCCAGTTTAAGTGAGTAGGACATTTTTAATAAAAAAAATTAATCTAATGGTCAATTTACTCTGTATTTTGAGTCATTTATGTGTAACAATACAAACAAGAATGACAATTTTACCTGATGTAACTATGGCATTAAGGTTGAAGAAAGTTTGATTGAAATCGTTCTCTTAACCGATGTATTGTTTAGTGCTGTATTATCATTGCTTTCTTGTATTCTGCACCTTTGGTGGGATTTAACCCATGACCCTTTTCATTGACTAATTCAAAATAATATTTATTCTTTCTTGTATTGTTGTAGCACATGCCCTTTCCAAGTATTAAATATTATATGATGAACTGAAGGTATCATTTTATCATTTGTCATGGTTATGCCACCATATTAAAACAAGTAAAATGTCTAACTGTGAATGATCAGTCAAAAACATTGCAAAAATAGAAGGGTTTGGGCAAAATTTACAAATAATGTACATGTATGTTGCAATCATGACTCCTATTTTAAAATGCCTCTTTTTTGTCTCGGTATTAAATATTCCTGAACTCCTAAATGCTTATTAAATGCCAGGTCCAAGTTCACTGTAACTCCTGGATCAGAGCAAATCCGTGCTACCATAGAAAGAGATGGGCAGGCTGCTGTGTTCAGAGATTGTGGTGCAGTAGTGCTTGCTAATGCTTGTGGACCATGTATTGGCCAATGGGACAGGTAGGTTATTCCCAGGTAGGTTAACCTGGTTTTTATTAAGTGTCAGTCACTTAGTCATAATCTGGAATTTGTTTACAACATGACTTGAGAAATAAATACCAGCTTAAGAATCATTTTTATTTTTAATGTAAATTGTAGAGAATTAGTTTGACCAACCAAAAAAGGGTTTGCAAAAAATATGGGTTGCATACTTGCCCTTACCTGGATTTTATTTCTCATTGACCAGGCCTGTAAAATCACCACTTTTAAGCGAATGTCAGCTTTTTCATTGACCGTACCGAATTTTTTATTTCTGAAAAAAAGAAAAAAGAAAATGATCATTGAATGAAAAGAAAAATACACAGCGAATTTTCCAACGAGGTGGGCTACACAGGCATCATACAGCACACGCGAAGTCCGTATGTATGTGTACAGTACATGTGTGTGCGTGTAGACTGTGGATACAGCACCCATTGGTTTTGTACACGATCTCCAACCGTGGACCTTTCCCGAACCATGGACCTATTGTCCTCTTTTGTTATAGGTCCCCGGTTTGAATGGGTATACCTACTCACACACACAAGTGTGTAACAGCCTGCAATCGTGGACCCTCCTTTGTTCAACTCTTTGTGATAGCAACCGTGGACCACAAAGCTTTCCTTTGTGATAGCAACCGTGGACCTATTGTCCTCTTTTGTTATAGGTCCCCGGTTTGAATGTGGTTACCTACTCACACACACACACACACACGTTTGTGAATCCCGCTTACCGAGGACTTCTCTTTGTTCTCCCATTGTTTGGACATAGTTTTTTTTAGCGACGTCCCCATTGGGTTTGTACACGAAAACGAAGCGAGGATGTCCTCGCTCTGTCAAACACCCGGATCCCTTTTGTTAAAGTCCTCGGTTTGAATGGATAGACACGCTCACACACAGTTACCAAAACCTAAAACTGTTATCTTTCATTTATTACATAAAATCTTCATGTAGACAAGATGTGAAAAAGGGAGAAAAGAACACCATTGTAAGTTCTTACAACAGGAATTTTACAGGACGTAATGATGCAAACCCAGCAACTCATGCATTTGTGGCTTCTCCAGAGGTGAGTTTCTTCAACGGGTAGTCAATATTGAGTTACCATTGACAAATAGTGAATATTTCAATTTGTTACACATTTATCACTCAGAGTATTGGAAAAGTGATTTGACAGTAATTTCCATGTGATCACATCAATGTAGATAAGAAATTGACCTCCAATGAAGAGCCTCTTATTATTTATCATGCTGTAAGTCCATCCTTTATAGTGAAGTCATTCACACAAAATATCCTATTAACCCTTTAGCATGCATACCGCCCGCAGCCTATTACTCCGCATATACCTCCCTTGAAGTTTGACAAGTTGTATTTTGAGTTCTAAACATGCGATTAAATTGCAGCAAACAGCCTTAGATAGAGTACAATCTCAACATGACAATAGTCTAAGAATAGCACATGGTCAAAGGTTACAAGTCCTATCACCATGCATGTGTGAGGCACATCGAGTACCTGTTTTTGTCTGTGTGGTGCGGACTGTATTGTACTGGCATGTGCGACACGTGCAATGTTCACAGTAATGGCGTCCTTCCGCTTGGGACCGATAAACTTATTAGTATTTTTACACATGGAATACTGTGATTTGAAAGGATTTTACAAAGGGTTTTAGGTACAGAAGCTATCTGTTGGTAACAGAGGCATTTGTTTTTATTTTCAAAGGTATGTTGTGATTATTTATCACTTTTGTAGCTTCGTTTTCCTTTGAGACGACAGTACAGTTGGGAAAACTTGTGTGCACAAACGTTCACTTTATACGCAAACAATGTTCCGAAATTTTTGTTGATTTCTCTTATGGTTCCAACCTCAAAGCTTCAATTTGGTACTGCAAACACAACTGTGAAAATCATTCAAAAAGTAATTTCATCCTCTACAAAATAAACTCAACTTGTAACACAAGAAAATAATCACAACAAAACTTAATGTAGGATTTCTAGGTATGGCCAAAAATCGTGTGAATTTCCGTGGCGCGGTTAGGAGTGAATGATGCTATGTCAGTATTGTGTGATTGCTAATGGGTTAAAGCTTAGTTGAGGTTAGTTTTTTTAATTATGTATGTACATGTATACTTTAAAAATAGTGTAATTTGTCTGTATATGACTAGACGATTGCAAGACATGGGTAGGCCTTTAACTTCATAAGGAAGAATTAATCTTTCTGCTTCTTTTGCTTGCCTTTGTGCTTCTTGAAAAGTTCCAGTAAACAGTGTGTTTTTTCTTGGACATGATGGACATATTTATTATGAAGGAAAGAAATGCCCACTTAAAAAAAAGAAAAATTTTGAGTGATTAATGTTGGGAATTTTTGTCTTCTAGATAACAACAGCACTTGCTTTGGCTGGGTCACTTGACTTCGATCCTTTGACGGATGAATTAGAAGCACCAAGTGGTGAGAGATTCAAATTAGAAAGCCCCTTTGGTGATGAGCTGCCCAGCAAGGTATGAATGGGACTTGTATTTATATTTATTTAATGGGGGTTTCGGCCATCCACCAAAACTACTTTTGTTTTCGTCAAGATTTGAATTTGGTTTCTTATTATTTTTCTATCTGAACAATTCTTATAGCGTTATCATGTAAAACTTGTGAAGGTTCGATCTCAGAAACTACATTCTTAAAAACACCAACAGTACACCAAATCAAAGCCTATGCTTTAACTTAGATCATAAACAACATGACGTCATGATCGCGTTGCTGTTACCTTTAGAAGAGATGTTTTTTAATTCATGGCGAGCCGACAACTTTGTCATTTTCGTTGGTGAACTTGTATATTCCACCCCCTTGTGATAATTTGTGGTGAACTGACGACTGTCATTCCATTTTCAAGGGTGATCTTGTTTAGTGCCCTCTCGTGGAGGGTTCTAACTGTAAATTTCACAGATTTCTGGTACACCTTGCAAACTATTCAAATATTCAAGCGGTCTAAGGGAATTGTTCTCTGGTGTAAATGTTTGAATCTCTGCAACACCCAAGCTTTTAATTACTAAACTGTTATGATGTCCAGTGTCCTCTATCAATGTGTGTAGAATCTACACCAAATGGTGGAATGTTTGCATTATGAGGGTGTTCAGTCGAAGGCATTGCATGGGGACATGGCTCACAAAAGACCTAGTATGAAAAACATAATTTCGTCATCGTGACGTCATCAGGTGTCAAATTACATTAATTCAAAGCTTATTATGTAAAAATTCTTATCTTCTGAATCATATGTCATAAGTAGTGGTCTTTGTGCCATATTTTAGCTTACAGCAAATGTAACATTTTATTTAGATATGCGAACCCACTTGACCTTTGTTTCCGGTTCAAACAGGATATTCAAAAATTAAAAAAATAATATCTTCTGAACCACAATTTTTATGCCGTGTTGTAGCTGATTACACATTTTACATTTTATTCAACATCATGACCCCTCTGTGACATTTCTTCCGGTCCAAATAGGAAGTTCAAATTTAAAAAAACCCATTATAAAGTCATGATCTTTGTGTTGTCTTGTAGCTTACAGGACATGTAACAGTCTAATTAAAAACATGACACTTTTTCATCTTCACTTCCGTTTCAAGCAGGAAGCAACAAATCATATCTCTGGCACCACTTGTCATAAAATCAAAATCTTTGTGCTGTCTTGTACCTTACTATGCATTTGACATTTTATTCAAGATATTACCCCACTTTGACCTTTCCTTTTGGTACAAACAGCAAGTTTAAAGAGTTTATTTAGGGTTTTCGACCAAACTTAATATAATTTTAGATGTGAAATTTTATTTTCTCTTTTTGTTACAACAACCAAAACCCCAGTGTTTGTTACGCAATAAACACATTGTAGTTTCATATTTATTTCATTTCTCGGGCAGATAAAAAATACAATAATGCACATTGTTAGTATAATAATAATAATAATAGAACAGGCATATGAATTTTACTACAGAAAATACATCACCTCCGATACCTACAAATGCATTTACAATGCACATGCGCAAGCAACTCCGCTGAACAAAAACAAAGCACCTCCACTAGCACTGCACGTCCCAAGTGTACACACGAAATACGCCCTTCTTTTTACAGCGCGCCATAGTGTTAAGTCGTTTTTCTCTCGACTCCGGTACAATGTAACGTTACGCTATATACATTGTAGTGCAAGCAGTTTGGTCCAAATTCCGGACACCTCCGTCAACGATGTCATAGCAAAGACAACAAGAATCTTACAGGAAAGTGAAAGATCCTGCGGTGATCCTCCGTCAACCTTAGAATTCGACGTTCATTCTACGTGCCAGAGATGTCGTGGTGTTCACAGGATAAAAATAACAAACAAAAAACCTTCGGGTTCTGCTCCACCTGGTCTGCCGCGGATTGAAAAGTTTTTAACGGCATGGCAGAATAGTCTGGCACTCAAGACAGCTAAGTAGAAGGAAAATTTCCAGGATTCAACCAAGAATCTGCAAGATACAACATCTTCTTCAAACCTAACGATGTTTTCACCGGATCCCCCACCCGAGGTTAACGTGTCAATGGTTAACAGCATTGTTTCGGAAGATTTGCTATCCTCTAGCCGCGTATTATGATCGTCCGATTCCCGCCTCTTTGGAACAACCAAGCTTACACCGGTTTCCGGGGGAGTTCCGGCTTACTCAACGCCCCACCAACTTCCAGGCCTCTCCATGGTAATTTTTCCCAGACGATCCTTGCCAATATGAGTCGACACTTCCTTCCATGGGTCCTTACACTACCTTTTTGTCACCCATCGGACAATTTACCAACGTACTATCCTCGGGAACGGCCACCAGATAAGGGAAGTTTTTCTCGCTCCGGAGCTCACCAACTACCGCGAAATGCAGATTTTTCTCGGTGACATCTTCAAAGTGACATCGGGGACCGCTCCGAGTTCCACCACTCCCGCTCTAGACGTTCTCGCTCTGGTGTTCGCCCACACTACCGCAAAACGTGGATTTTTCTCGGCGACATCTCCAAGGTGACATCGGGGACCGCTCCGAATTTCGCCGCTCCCGCTCTAGACGTTCCCGTTCTTGTTCCCGTTCTTGTTCCCGCTTGCGATAAGACCCCACCCTGGATCACCTGCAAACGATCCCCGATCTTTCGGATGTTACTCCCCTGGGAGCTTTGTTGGGTCAGATCTTGATTTGGTGGAGCCTGGGAACACTTCCATGTTCCGTGGAGGGAAGGTACAAGGTAGTCACAGGCCTCAAACTTCCCGGCGGCCACGACGGCCATGGCTGTCGGTGCCCTTGTTACTGGCCGTGGTGCCACTTTAAAAATCACCTTCTTCAAAGCCATAATTGCCGTGCCCTTAATTCCCTTTGGCCATGGTGCCCTTTTTAATAGAAGTTCAATACATTATCAGTGTTGTTCAGAAGCACCAGCTGCCACGATTTTTCTGAATATTTTTTACACAGTTGTCAATGATTATGAAAAAAAAAAAATTCTACACAGACGAAGCTGACAGTTGGAGATCCTTTTCTTTATTTAATGTTAGCCCCAGACACTATCCAGGCCTATTCCTGGGAGAATGATTGGCACTCCTATTGAGACCCAATTACTCTTATCTTAATCCTCTACAGTTTGTTATACAATTGGCACTCTTGTTTCACTCAAAAGACAAGCTGCCTGTGTGGTGTCTTTGTGGTTAATCCACTACAGATTGTTATACAATTGTTTTAGTTTGTAATACTCTTGCTTCACTCAAAAGACTAGCTGCTTGCATGCAGTGTCTTTGTGGTTTTGTGACCTGGTTTTGTGACTCATAGGAGTGGATGTTGTGTTCTTTTTAACCTGGAAAGTGTGTTGACATCTGGTGGCTTACAGTTTTACAGTTTGTTTATGAATAAGATGTAATTTATCAATATTTTATTCATGCAAATTGTTTCATTGGATTAACCACCCATAGGGGAACCTCTGGCCAATTTTCCAATTTATATTTTTTTCATTTTGTGTAAAACCTTTTAGGGTAACTAATGCATTACAGTGTTATTTTGATTTACAACTAATTATTTATTGATGGCCTTCGTGCCTTTTTTAAAATTGCATTTTTGGCCTTGGCGCCCAATCTACTGGCCTTGGTACCCTCCAAAATTTGGCTTGCTCCAAGGCCAAAGTGGCCTTGCCCTAAAAATGTTGAAGTTTGAGGCCTGTAGTCATCCCTGAAGTGAGTAGTATTTTACATTTCCTTCCTCCTTCTCCCAAAGAGGCCTCCCGCTTGTCTTTTCGCAGGGATTCCGCCCAGCCCACTCCTCCACCAAAATTTACCATCCCTATAGACAGCTTCTGCTCTGAGAATATTGAAGGGGCTTACTCAATCTTTTAAAAGGAAAAGCATCTGAGAATTCCTGCTCGTGAATCTTCTCTCTTCAAAACTGATACCGATAGATTTTTCACGGTCCCAGCAATTTCATCAACGGTTAAAGATAAACTTCAATAAAACAAAAAAAATTAAAATAATAATAATAATAATAAAGCTTCTTTCCAGATAAACGAAAGACCTCGACAGTTCTCTCTCGAAGCTAGACCGCCATTTACCCTATGGGGCCCAAGTTTCCGACCTGTCAATTTTATTGTCGGATACTCTTACTCAGGCTTCAGAAGATCCTGCAACAGTGGATCCAGAACTCCCACCTGTCATGTTTTAATTTCTTGATGACTGCCTAGGTTCCCGCCTGCAGACCATCGCTGCCAGTTCTGCTTTAGCAACTTAGCTGCGTAGGTCTTTTATTCTCGACCAGCTCTTCTGGCCCTCTCAGGGCTCCAGAGAACGCATGGAAGAACTGACCCTCCTCGGGAGTGACCTTCGCAAATAAATTTGACGAAGTCATGCTCCAAGAAGCCAAGCGACTGAAGACTGATGAGAAGATTAACCTACGTCGACCCTCAAGTAAATCTTCTTCACTGTCCTCTCGCACTACCGACTAGGGCGGGAAAAGCAACCAAGGGTGTTTTCGTCGCTCCTGCTCTTCTCATTTTCGTTGACCAAAGGTCACCTTTACTCGCCCGACTGGCAAAACTCAACCAGTGGCGACCAATCATCATTTGGCCCCTCAACGCCTTCATTCGACCTTAACATTTCCGGATGGAAACGCTGAAAAGCTGTCTTACCATCTCTCCCTAGGGACTGGTGGGCCACTTCCCTCAACTTGAGAGATGCTTACCCCCATGTAACCATTCATACAAATCAGGGGTACATCCAGTTCACTTACCGACACAAGACCTACCAGTTTCGATGCCTCCCGTTTGGCCTCTCAACTGCTCCAAGGGTCTTTACCAGAATTACTAAAGTGATGTCGACAACAGATTCACATTTTTATGTACCTGGACGACTGGTTGCTTGTGGGCCCCTCTTACTCGGACACTGAAAGAATGTATTCGACTCTTCCTTACCTCTTCAACACTCCCAGCCAGGGCCTGGCTTCGTCTACTGGGGTTCATGGCCAGTCTTGTAGACTTAGTACCATGGTGCAGGATGCATATGCGCCCTCTTCAGTTTCATCTGCTTTTTCATTACTGACCCCGAAGGGACGTAGTTACCAAACCAGTTCCAGTTAACTCCCTCATCCAATCCAATCTCAAATGGTGGTTTCTTCATCAGAACCTTCTCTGCGGCACAACATTCCTGCAACCCACACCATCATTGACTCTGACAACAGATGCCTCACAGTCGGGTTGGGGTACTCACCTGGACGATCTTTTTTGGTGGCCGGAACTTGGTCACCCACAGAGAATCTACTTCACATCAATCTACTAGAACTTCTAGCAGTTAAAAGGCTCTTCAACATATGACAAGCAGAGTCATATATCGTACAGTCTTAATAAAGACAGACAATTCCACAGTAGTTTCCTACATAAACCGCCAACGTGAGAACTCCTCAATTGGTGCATTCCCCGCCAGATCTCACTACAAGCACACCACCTGTCGGGGAAAGAAAGAAAGCGTCATTGCAGATGCACTCTCGCGGGGTCGAGCAGTGCCCACAGAGTGGTCCCTTTACCGCCCCACAGTCCAACAAATTTTTCAATATTCTGGAAACGCCTCAACGGTGCCACTCTGCATTTGTAGGTATCGGAGGTGATGTAGAATATCCCTAAATCCGCTGGGATTTTCTATTCTAATAAGAAAATACTCGCCTCCGATACCATCCCTCCCAAAGAAAGTGGAGTTCAGGGACACACGCACGGAAAGGGCTAAGGTAAAAAGAAGGGCGTATTTCGTGTGTACATTTGGGACGTGCAGTGCTAGTGGAGGTGCCTTTGTTTTTGTTCAGCGGAGTTGCTTGCGCACGCGCATTGTAAATGCATTTGTAGGTATCGGTGGTGAGTATTTTCTTATTAGAATAGAAAATCCCTGCGGATTTAGGGATAATTTCTGCGCTTAGGCGGATATCCTTGTTTTTTATTTCCCTGTGTTTTTTTTTTTTATGGCTTCACTTTTTTCATGTCCAAACAGTGTACACTTCTTGCAAATAGAGAAATTGAACCAGGCATTGGGCTGCACATCTTTAAGTAGACGACAGAAATTAATTGGCCCAGTCTTTGCCACGACGGCAGAAGATGTAACAACTGCACCAAATTGCAGTAGAGAATAATGTACTGATTAGATGATTTGGGGGAGAGGTTGGTAGGATGAATTAAAAGGGTGTGTTCAATTTTGTAGACAAAGTTTTCTGTGAGACAAATCCTAAGGAGCTTAGTTCTAATGTAATGGGAGTGCAACTGGTGGTAATGTAATGGGAGTGCAACTGGTTCTATTCTAATGTAATGGGAGTGCAACTGTTCAGTTTGTATCGTTTTAAGTTGAGTAAGTTTAGTTCATGACAGATGGTGAGTTCGATAAGGACTGTGTTCTAATGTTTGCCTGGGATGATGACGTTCAGCCTGAGACCCTCAGGGAGATGGTCAGAAAAGATTTGATGGCGGGGATGGGTTATTGGAATTGAGGCAAGCAACCACTCACAGATGAGTTTTGCCCTTTTCAGCTGCTTTAGAGCATTTTGTCTGGGACATTTGTCATTGGGTGATGTACCCTGATGCAGCATGTTAGATCTGAAGGAAGGGCATTTGATAATAGCCTTTCTGCTGAACTGAAAAATGTTGGTCGGTTAGTGTTCGATTGAAATATCTGATTTGGAAAGATGGAGTTAAACAGCCTTGAGAATGAGGGATTGTTCTGCGAGTTTGTCTATTGAGTCTGAACTCCTTGCTCATTGGGCTGAGGGAAGGGATCGCATAGAGGCTGTTTTAGGTGGACCTGCCTCGACATGGCTGTCGATCAGTTTAGGCCCAGAGTCAGAGTAGATGCTTTTGACCGGTACTGGCTGAGTGCAATAAGAAGTACCTAACAACAGTTGACATTTTTTATAAATGGTACTCGGTAATGATAATAATAATAATAACAATATTTATAATAATAATAATCAGTTCTATAAATTTCGGTGTTTTAAAAGCGCTTGTTAATATGATTTTAGGAAATGATAAATGCTAAGATTTTAAATTATTATATGAATTTATACAGCATCTTTTAAGGGTTTTACAAGGTGATGCGGCACAATCTACATCCAACCGTGCCAGAAAACACAGGGGCAAACACACACAATATTAACGGCTTGACTTCCCATCCAAAGGACGAAGCAATGAGGGTTATTGTCTTGCTTAAGGACATAAGACCAGGACTCGAACCTACTCTCTGATCAGAAACACCAGAGCTTGAGTCGGATGCTCTTGACTGCTCGGCCACGACACGCCACACAATTGAATTGCCTTTATAGATGTGGAAGACCTTCATGTTTGTACACTACAAGGATGTGTTCTGTTTGATAATCATGGTTGGACTGCACCAAGCAATCTAGCCGTTTTCCAACCTTTGTCTGGCTTAATGTGTGTGTAAAAAGTGCACATTAGTAAGGTGCTGATTATTAATGACTTAATGCTGTTTTGGTTCTGAAGGGTTTTGATCCTGGTGAGGATACCTATCAGCCTCCTGGTAGCAAGGATGTATCAGTACATGTAGACCCTGAAAGCAAACGCCTGCAGCTTCTTTCACCCTTCCAGCCCTGGGATGGCAAAGACTTGGACAACATGCTGGTACTTATAAAGGTAATACAAAAGGACTATTCACCCATCCCAGTACCTACATAAGATTTTAAATGAAAGTCACAGTTGTATATAATAAGACAAGTAGATCTTTGCTATTTGATTAGTGAATTGTAGGTCAGGGGGCTTCCATAATAAACCTATTGCATGGCCTATGTCATAAGCCGTGCATGTTAGTGCTGTACACTGAACATTTTTGTCCCATCCTTTTTTACTATTGCATTGTAGACTACACAAAACTCCCTGATAGTGGTTGCCAGAAAACATTCTTGGACAGATTAATTATCCTGATAAGTTTATTTTTCAATGATATTTTTATCATTCGTTGAAAGATGGAATGCTCCATTCAACGAGTTGGATGGAACATTCCATCTTTCGTCTTTCATCTAACAATGGAACCACAATGACTTGACAAAGGAAAGACAAAGGTTCTCTTGATTAGCATCGGGATTTGATGTTTTCATTTGAGAAAATATGAGTAGGCACTCGGCGTGATTCTCAAAACATTGGCAGTGAGCCACGGCCAATAATCTGCCATGGTATGCTGGAATCTGGGAATGACAAACATTGGTGGCGGCCCGTCCATTCTTGTATGTTGCATTTCAACATAAAACGGGACAAATGTCTGGAATTGGGGTTACAAAATAACCCCCCAGAAAAGGGATATTACAAGGCATGTTTTCCTACAGCTGGTGTCCCTCTCTGTTCGGATGAAACAAAGCGAAGCACGGTAGGTACATGCCTTGTGCATGCTACATAATGGAAAGTCTGAGTTGCTCAATCTACTACTGTATCAGATGAGATTGTGATCATAAAATGTTTTGTGCTGTAGGTGCAAGGCAAGTGTACTACAGATCATATTAGTGCTGCAGGACCTTGGCTGAAATACAGAGGGCACCTGGACAACATCTCCAATAACCTCCTTATCGGGTAAGACTTCTGAATCATCAAACGGATGAATATTAGACATAAAATGGGATCTTTGATGTAGTTGTGAAGTAAATGAAAACAACTAGTAAAAACAACTTTGAGTGCATTAAACTTGCCAGTGGGTTTCTCTTACCTTAAAGTGTTACTAGAGCGATTTTTGAGAAAGCACAAACTATTATACACCTTG
The DNA here is from genome assembly GCA_037783415.1 of Leptasterias polaris. Classification (NCBI taxonomy): domain Eukaryota; kingdom Metazoa; phylum Echinodermata; class Asteroidea; order Forcipulatida; family Asteriidae; genus Leptasterias; species Leptasterias polaris. Next base: position 4,374,097 of record JAZGTN010000050.1, on the reverse strand, counting down.
CAGACATTATATCGGACTACTTAATGAATTAGTGAACTTATTTGGGTTTACGGTTTTTCTGTAATATCGCATTTAAAAAAAGGGTCATTATTGGGTATTTGGCAAAACTTGAAAGCATTTGGCCGCCGAGGGCGTTTGATTGGTTATAAAATTCATGACGTCACAAGGTGGACGAGATTGCTGATGATATTGCACATTCACTGACCAAGTACGTGTAAACAATGCAGCGAAGGCCTGCACAAGTGCAGACCTCAAGCAGGTGAAGTGTAAATAAGACTAAAAAATACCGAAATCGGGTGCATTGGAGGCTGCATAAAGAACAGTGATAACATTCCTAACCTCTGCTCCGAAAAACTACTGGCTGATTCTGCTATTTCGGAAGGAATGGGTACATTTTGTAAACTTAACTGCGATCCAACTTAAGCGTTTGGAAAGTGTAGTTAGTTTACCGACGATGACTGTGTTTGGATACTTCGCCCACACACACTAAAGGCTCCACATAACTGACACAACGCGATCAAGGAAAACAGACGAAAAAACAGACAGCGAAAGGGCCAATCGGACGAATATGAGGAGCTAAACCCCCCTGGTAAGTGTGTTAAAGTTACTAAGTGGTAGGTAGGAAACAGTGGGGAGAGCAAGACGCCAAAGTTTCCGGCTACCGTGGGCATGATGATCGGGAAATCTGTAATGTCCGGATACCGGGCAAAACTGCGTGTAACATATTTACGTACACGTACATATTTACCGGTCAAGTGTTCGTCGTCATGTCAATAAACAATGGGATAATATGCTATTCTCTGTAAAATAGAAATGGCGAGCTTTTTCCTCATTGATCCTTTTTTTGCCTACAACTACCACCGTGACTTCAAGACATGGGAAGTTTTCCGAAAAACAAAAATAGGAAGGGTGCCCAATCGACTTGATTAAAAAAAGAAAAGACAAATGACATGTTCTTTGCTCAAAAGAAATCAATATTGGTCATAATAACTGAAATAGTGTGAGTGGATTGATCCCCCTTTCCAAATTAATTCCCAACCGCCACCCCCCCCCCCCCCCAAATTTTAATAATAATAATAATAAAAAATATAAAAAAATAAAAACTTTATGGGTAAATTTAATTGTTTTCAATGGAATATTTAGCATTTGTTAGATGCTAATCATCAAGACTGGAGAAAAAAATGATCCATCAACAGCTGGACTGTCGACTGCTGGACCTTCATGTGGCTGAACCCTCTACATCAACTGCACCATCGGATTATCTGAAAACATGAAATGTTGTTCTCCTAGTCTTGATCAGGATTTAGGATTAACAAAGAGAGTTTCTCGACTTATGGGATTAAACAAAATTGGTTGTGTACAGAAGGCTGGAAAAAAAACAGTCTAAAGGAATACGTAAATTATGAAACAGATTCTGTGGCTCAATAGCAAATTTTATTTACTCTTTCAATTTTCTTTTTTTCTTTCTAATAAACAGTTGAAAATAAAAAATTGATCACAACACTTTTTTACATGACTTTGTGTGAAAAGTGTACAAATACAAAACTCCATATTCATTAGATGAGGAACTGTAACAATTTGACTTGACTAGCACTGTGGGCTACTACTGTAAAGTTAAATTTAATTTCAACCTCTGGAAATTTATTTCGAAGCCAGTAGGGGTGTAGCGTTACGATATGGGCCCAATTTCATGGCTCTGCTCAAATTCCGCGCTTACCTCAAACGTAATTCACGGGTTAGCAGGGAGTTTTTGCTTATGTGCTTGCGTAGTCCACGTTACTAGGCATTCTACGCTTACACAGCTAGCGCAGAAATTTGACGCTTGCTCGGTAAGCGGAGAATGGTGATTGCAAGCGCAGAATTGGATGGTAAGCAGAGCCATGGTAAGCAGAGCCATGGTAAGCAGAGCCATGGTAAGCAGAGCCATGGTAAGCAGAGCCATGGTAAGCAGAGCCATGGTAAGCAGAGCCATGGTAAGCAGAGCCATGGTAAGCAGAGCCATGGTAAGCAGAGCCATACATGCACACGTAAGCTGCTTTTAAAGTATTTCTTCCCCCCATTGTACACAACTTCTTTATCAAAAATTACTGTTGACCTTACGACAAAGCATGCATACTTTGATAGGAATCCTGGGTAAGGTCAAGGGTAATTCAGTTATTTTGCACAATGCGGGATGGAAATACCAACCTGAAGCCAGAAACTTTCTATCAATCACTTTACAGGACAGGACTATCAATAATCCTGCTAAAAAAGAGAGATTTAATATTTAAATTTTTAGCTTCAATGTTTTCACTGGATCAAGGCAAAACATATTTGTTGCTACATCTTTTTCATTTCACAATTTTAGTGTCTTATTTAGTTGGCAAATGAAATACACAATCTTGAATAAAAATAAATGCACAACTCGACTCGTATCTATTCTGTCTACTAGGCCAAATACTATACACACTATCGATTCATGTACATTGATGAACATGTATGTATGTACACTTGTACATGTGCATTTACATGTGGCACCCACACACACGTAGTCTGTGTGAATGATGGTAAACCGGCAACTTCACCGCGGCAATGACATGAATGAGAAATGTTTTGGTTTCACACACGTTAGGACTAGGTTAGTTTTTCCAATGGAGTGAGGTAAAAATGTTAACTTCACTAAATTCAGACCAGGCTGTACATGTATAATGATTCCCTTATCGTTGATAAACAACTCACCGGTCGGTGTATACGATCGTTGGCCTGTTCGGCTTTGTCTTCCCTGCATTGGCTCAAGCCGGTAGGGTTCAGCACCATGGATTACATCGTCATCCTGCATGTCTTTGACTTAGTCGTCTGACTACTGAAATCGCTAAACCTACTTGCAGAATTACTGCCACTATTGTTGCTACTGTCAAAAGTGACTTCCGCAGTTATGCTATGATCTTCCCAAGAATGGTCACTTTCAGCAATGGTGGAATTTGTCGGAGAAAATTTGCAAAACAAGCTTGAGTGTGCAGGGAAGTATTTAACAACACAAGACCTCCTCCACTCTGTGACATCATGCCGCTTATCACAGAAGCTGTGTGTACAGAGACTCTACGCGGGGGCTTTTCGCAATTCGGAGTGGTAGTGCAAAAAAATAGGGTGTGTAAAAGTGGTTATTTTGGCATGACCAAAAGGGCCAATTCTTTAGTTTTTTTGTATGTGTCATAATGAAGTATCATTCTACAGTTTGATTGAAAAAGGGAACCGCAGCGAAAATCGCTCTAGTAACACTTTAAAGTATGGAATTGCTTTACTCTAACAATTAGCTATTTGATGTCATGCTTTTTAAACACAGTGCCACAAACATTGAGAATGGTGAGATTAATAAAGTGAAGAACAGACTAACCGGAGAGACGAGCTCAGTGCCAGACACTGCTAGATATTACAAGGTAATCCCTATACACTGCTTGATATTACAAGGTAATCCCTATACACTGCTTGATATTACAAGGTAATCCCTATACACTGCTTGATATTACAAGGTAATCCCTATACATTGCTAGATATTACAAGGTAATCCCTATACACTGCTTGATATTACAAGGTAATCCCAATACATTGCTAGATATTACAAGGTAATCCCTATACACTGCTTGATATTACAAGGTAATCCCAATACACTGCTTGATATTACAAGGTAATCCCAATACATTGCTAGATACTACAAGGTAATCCCAATACATTGCTAGATTTTACAAGGTAATCCCAATACACTGCTTGATATTACAAGGTAATCCCAATACACTGCTTGATATTACAAGGTAATCCCAATACACTGCTTGATATTACAAGGTAATCCCAATACATTGCTAGATACTACAAGGTAATCCCAATACATTGCTAGATTTTACAAGGTAATCCCTATACACTGCTTGATATTACAGGGTAATCCCTATATACTGCTAGATATTACACAATAATTTACCTTTGAAATTGTGCTGTAACTGCTTTGTGTTTATATTTCAGGCACAAAACACTGGCTGGGTAGTTGTAGGAGATGAGAACTACGGCGAGGGAAGTAGTAGGGAACATGCAGCCTTGGAGCCCAGGCATCTTGGTGGTAAAGCAATCATAGTCAAGAGTTTTGCACGCATCCATGGTAAGGTCTTTTATCAATTTAGTTCCCCACAAACCTCAAGAGCTTGCTCAGGTCGTCAACTCAAACTAATATGTGAATATCCCTTCATTGAGTGGTACTTTTTAGTTATTTCACAACTCAGTAATGCAACCTTCCAAGTGTTAGCGTAACCTGATAGAGTTGTCACACATGATCAGTTCATGGTCAATGTATGACACCGTCAGCAACAGGGTCTCAATACATGGCATCACTGACCTCACATCAGTCTTTATACCAAGCCATATTTGAATCATGATTTGTATAACTTGTTCTTTGTCACTCATGGTCAGAGTTTCATATCTTGTTAATTCCCTTCATGTTTTGGTAACAGCACCCCCAATGAAGCAATCATGTTGCTCATCATGGGGATGTGCCAAATTGTTGTTTTTCTATTTGAACTATACTTTGATCATGGTGAAAATATTTTTATATTGACTTGTGTGCAAACCTTTGAAAAAGCTTGACGATTTGTACAGCTGTTTGGCTATTTGCACATTAGTATTTTTATCAATGGGGTTGATGCAGAATCAATATGAGGAGAAACTTGGGTGCAATATCAGTTTGAATGTACTTAATTTGACTCTGGTTTGTGACTAATGCAAAAGCCCCTCCCCCAATTTTTTAAATATACAATGTATATATATATATACCTATATATTTCGGATATTTTTTGAGCTCCTTGAGCTCATTTTCCTTTTGAAACTAAGGTTGACAGAATGAAAATCCTGACTTGGCAAAGGAAAGGCAACAAAGGTTCCCATAAGTTCCAGCTTTTGATGTTGTCATGTGAGAAAACCGAGTTGGTACTCACCGTGATTCGTAGAACCTCGGCCATGAGCCATGGTATGCTGAAATCTCGGAACACTTGGACTGACCTCTTATTGAGCTGAATATAATGACGAACAATGGTGGCAGCCTGTCCAAGCTTTTAGCCATGATTTGAAAATAGGGTGTCCAAATTTGACTGGATTGAAAAATAGGGCGTCCAAATTGTTGGGGTAAATTTTCAGCAAGCATGTACCACAGAACTATTATTGCATTTACTGTGTACTCCACGTATGCTTTGGGTCTGGGCTGGTTAAAGGGTTTAAAAAAATGAAATCGGCACCGTACAGCCCTAAGAATCGTAGTATTTCGCGCAGTGTTATTATTTTTAAAGTTTGGGCGGGGTCACGACTTTTTCATATTGATTTCCCTCGTACAAGAGTCGAGTTGCGGTATTCTACAAATAGCCCGTGAATTATATACGGAACAATCGTTAACATTTCAATGTACATGTACATCATGTACATTTACAGTGTACCACTACGAGGGATAGTTTGATAGTGAGGGAGGTGAGCATTTAAGAAGTACTGTCCTTCAATATTACGGTGTGCAGTGAGCATTCTTTATTAAACCTGCATTACCCATACTCATGGTGGGAGGTTCACACATACAAACAGACACGCACGTTTTGACTCATACACTGCGCATGTGCGATGTTCTGCATACATTAATATGCACTGAAAGTTGCGGCAGCCAGAAAAGAGCGGGAATGACGTGCCTAGACTTGGTTCCAAGTCTGTGCTCGTGGTTTTTAGTCTACCTGCATTGCCTGAAATAGCGCCCTCTTGTGGATTAACCTCCGTCTTTAACCTACGAGTTAGAGCGCGTGATAGCCAATCTGCGGGGGGATTTTGTGTGGCTGATGCAGAAAAATAACCCTTATCTCAGACTTGAAATCAAGTCTACAACACGTGTGTCTCAAGTGCTGCCGATCTATCACACACACAACCCTGGTAGGTACACGACATGTACATATACACAACGCTTTTTACGTCGATGTACATGTACATGTATTTTGTAAACTTGTCTACTGCGTGGCGTTTCACCGCTATAGTTTCTAAAGCCTTTGCGTGTTCAAGCCTTCCCACTAGTCGGGGGCACTGTCTGATGTTAAATTTGATCTTTTTGTCGGTAAACAATGAATGAGCGATCAGTATATTTAAGATAAATTGGTTGTATCTTGCATAAAGTTACCTTCACTGCAGCTGGCAGGTAGTAATAGTTTTGGATTTGCGTTCGTTTTGCTTACAATTTCAGGTATTCGGATGTATTTTTTTTATATTATGTACAAAAACAGGGCGTCCGACAGTTTTTCGGGGTGTCCAAAAATAAAATAGGGCGTCCAAAAGACGCCCGGACGTATCGCTGGCTAATAGCTTGAGCCTGTCCATTCTGGTATGCCACATTTGTGCAACAACAAGACAAAGGTCTGGCATCGGGAGGGTTGGGGTTGGGGGTGGGGGGTTACATGTTAATCCCCAGAATTTTACAAAGTATGTTTTGGCTCTTTGTACAAGTGAATGGAAGCATGTCATGTGAATGGAAGCATGTCATGATAGGTGCCTGTCCATATTGGACTCTTGTATCAGCGCACGTACATGTACATGTGACCATCCTGTCATGTTTGGAGTAAAGATGTACACAAAGGATTTGACCCCCCACGGGGACCTGTAGACGCACATTTTGCAGAGGTGTGTTCAGTGTCTGCAAGGGGAAAATACATAGCAAAATAAAGGATGACACGTGTTCCACCAATCAAAATGACAAAGATCTGTGTTCGTTCTCTATAGAAATCTTTGTAAGCAATCTCATTAAACAAATTGCTTCCTCTTTCCTTTTTTCTGATTCGTTTTTTGCAGAGACAAACCTTAAAAAGCAGGGAATGTTACCTTTGACGTTTGCCAATACTGCTGATTATAATAGGATTCAATCTGATGATAGAGTAGCTCTGCTGGGATTAAACCAACTTTCGCCTGGTTCGGTAAGGAAATGGTCACTACAAGAAAGATTCTTAACTCAATCAATCATTTCAACATGGTTTGCATGTGTGACACATGAGTATGCGTGTGACTATGCAGTCAAATTCTTGAACAGAAAGAGTATGGGGCACCGGTTTGTCAATTAAATGTTAAGCACATTTTTTGACATGTTTTACACATGGTTTATAACAATTAGATGTAAACCATAGAAAGTGTTGCCCAATTTTTTGTAATGGTTTACATGTGTACATACCAGTAAATTAATGTTTTGTGCTTTTTACCTTTCAGCTCCATAGGTATATGTATTTTAATCTATCATTGTTTTAATTGATTACCAGTATTTGTAATAATTATGTAAAGTGCATTGAGATTATTTGTTGATGTAATGCGCTATATAAGAATTAAATATTATTATTATTATAGGCCCACAGGCTGAAGGAGTATTTTAATTGCCTAGGGTGTCTAAGGGTTAGGACGGCCGGGATGGTGAAGAGAGTTGAGCCACTCCTCATCCAAGAAAAGTCCCAGAAGGCCAGTGTCTCCAACAGCCTCTCCTAATCAAACTCCTACTGCCCGGCTTCTCGTGCCGACCCCTGTTTAGAACATAGGGCAGAGGTGTGGAAGGCGAGTATCTGGTGCCTAAAAACCAGATGGCTCTGGGCAGGTGGGGCTCGTCAGCCATGGGAGGCAGTCCACCTAGGAGATGGTCCTCTGATTCCAAACCAGGGAAGGTAGGGCTTGTTAGCCATAGAAGGCAGTCCATCTAAGAGAAGGCGACTTTGATTTACAACCCAGTCATACATCAAGCACTTCTTGAGGGACATCTAACCTCAGCAGGTGGATCTGGCGGATGAGCAATTGATCTTGCAATTTGCCAACAGTAGTGAAGGCGTGCATGCAGTAAATGGTTGTGCAAACCAGAGGGCACATGGATAGATGCAAGCAACATGTGGCCATGCACTACGCTGGTGGAGGAGTGGTGACACGCCAGCGGAATCCATTCACCAAAACCTCTGAAATGAACTACAACACTGAGATTTGGAGCGATACCCTTTTGAGTGTTGGGCCCCGAGCGCGCCAACCGGGTCTGAAGCTACTGGGGATGAAGGTAATTATTTTCCCTATTATCTGCGCTGTAATGACGCTTCGAACCCAAAGCCTTTATTGGATGGTGCGCGGTTGAGTATGCGTGAAGAATGAAGCACGGGCACCTTTAGTTTTGGTTGCTGGAACGTGACCACTCTGAACTATAGCCTAGCACCTGAACAGACGGCAACTTTGAAAAACTACCGCTATGACAGCATTGCTTTTAGTGAAACTCACAACATTGGCCAGGATGTATCATGCAATGGTCATATAGTGTTTTCAGGAGGTGAAACACACCATGCAGGTGTTGGAATACTGATGTCGCCACGGGCTGCCTTGCCACCTACATCACTGAACGGATTATGGCTGCCCGCTTTCGCTTTAGGAAAGGCACCCTTCTGTTTTTCTATGTCTATGCACCTACATCCACTGCAACAGATGATGTTATCAGCAACTTTTACGAGCAGCTACAAGATGCGATCAATTCATACAAAAAGAACTGCGACACACTTACTGTGGCGGGTGACTTCAAGGCAAAACTTGGTAATCAACCTATCCCTCTTGTCATGGGAACCCATGGCTATGGAGACATAAATTCAAGAGGAGACAGACTGGTTGATTTCTGCATGGATAACAACTTCACTGCCGCACACTCCTGGTTTCCCAAACGATCTTCTCACAAGGTTACTTGGATCAGCAGGGCAAGAAACGCAAGAAATGCTATTGATTACATCTTAATTAGCACAGAAGCAAGGAACAACCTGACTGACTGCCGCTTGCTTTGACACTTACCATCGGTTAGTTATCTGCAACCTGAAGTGGAAATTCCATAGCCATGCTGTACAGTGGTACATGGACTGCAACCTAAACGTCCAAACGTTGAAGCCCTGAAATGGCAACAAACGTCTGAAGCCTTCCGTCAGCTGGTTCGATCACGTGTTACTCAAGGCGACTCTCTTGAAGCTGTCGCACATGTCATACATGAAGCATCTATTGAGACCTGTGGTACACAAAGCTCTCAGAAGAAACAGCCGTACCTGTCTGAATCAACTCTCCATCTAATTCAGCTTAAGAAGAGGGCTGTAGGCACCCCAGAATTCACAGCTCATGCCAGAAAGATCTCAACGAGTGGCTAGCAACTAATATCAACACAATGAACCAAGCATACCAGAGCCATGACTGCAGAACTATGTTCAAAACAGCTGATGTTCTTCTTCAGAAAACATGTGTGCCTACTGTGAACATCAAAGACACAAATGGACAGGTATTGGAGACAGTTGAAGAAGAAACACAACGTTGGCATCAGTACGCCGTGGATCTATTTAAGTCCAACTGGCCACATCCTCCCCAGCACACGACTGAAGTTGAACGAACTCCACCTACACAGGAAGAGACCAGGAAAGCCATAAAACCACAAGGCTCCCGGAATTGACTGCATCACATCTGAAGCTCTTAAAACTGCGACAAAAGATCCAAAGGTTTTCAAAGTCCTTCACGAGGCGGTGTGTAACATCTGGAACTCTGGGAAGTGGCCACCATTGATGACTAAGTCGGTGTATAGCCCGTTGCACAAAAAGAGTGAACACTTGCTAATCAGTCGTGCCAGCAAAATCGTTCTTAATCTGATACAATGCAGACTGGAATCAACCGCCAACATCGTAGTGAGCGACACCCAATGTGGCTTTGTAAGCGGTAAGGGCACAACTGATGGAATCTACCTCCTTAAAGGTGTGGCACAGTCACACTATGCAGGAAAACGCCCTCTCCATCTGGTCTTTATTGACTATAAGAAGGCATTTGATTCAGTCAACCACGCACTTCTGTTTGCAAGAGTGTAGTATTTGGGTGTGGAAGAGGATGTTATGCAGTTACTCGAATATCTCTACATCAACTCAAACGACCAGCTTCGGTGGAAAGGCCAGATGACAGAAGGGTTTGAAACACCAGTCGAAGTATGACAAGGCTGTCCACTGTCACCAACACTCTTCAGCCTCTACACCGAGTGCCTCATGCGGGAGTGGTACAATCGCACAGCGCACCTTACGGCTCAAGATGTCAGTGCTATCCCCCTAAAGGAGATCAGATATGCTGATGATTTGGTACTGATGGCGCTGTGCAGAGCTGATGCTGAAGAGATGCTCACTACCCTGGGGGATATATCTGAGGGGTATGGGCTAGCCATCCACCCTGATAAGACCGAGTACATGATCATCCAGCCAACAACCGATGACATACATACATAGGCATTTTTATAGCGCCCCACAAAGATCGGAGCGCTTTACAAAAGCTGACAAAAAATTAATGATACAGACACACAAACTATACAAGCAAAATAACATTATGGCCTGATTAAACAAATAAATGGGTTTTGAGTCTATTTTTGAAGAGCTGAAGTGTGTTAGCTTCCCGGATGTTACGGAGAAGGGAATTCCACAGCCGGGGAGCAGCGGCTTGAAAGGCACGATCTCCGGTACGCGTCTTAGTTTTGGGGTTATGTAGACGTGTTTTGTCAAATGATGAGCGGGTGGCATAGACAGATGTGTTGAAAGAGATGAGTTCTTGGAGATATGAAGGTGCCATAGAGTTGATACATTTGCATACAATGACAAGAAGTTTGAAATTTATGCGTGCTCGAATTGGTAGCCAATGAAGGTGACGTAACAACGGTGCGCTCGGATGGTCACGAGCAACAAGAAAAATTAGTCTGGCAGCCCTGTTTTGTAGCCTTTGCAGACGAGTTAAGTCACCTTCATTGGCACCGTAAAGCAATGCATTTCCATAGTCAATCTGGGAGAAAATTAGCGACTGAACAGCCATTTTACATGTCTCTTGGTTCATGAAACGACGAATGCGTGATAAGTTCCGGAGATGAAAATTGACACTTTTAACGATGGAAGAAACTTGGTCACTCATGCTCAACAGAGGATCGATGACAACGCCCAAGTTACGCAACGATTTTGATGGTTTAATCGTAACGTCGCCAAGAGTCAAAGTAACGTTGGAAAGGCGGGGGGAAATCCTAGCAGAAGCTGCAATGAAAAACTCTGTTTTTGACTCGTTTAGTTGCAGCTTGTTTATAGTTGTCATCCATTGCTTAATTTGCCCCACACAAGATTGTAATTTGTAGAGAGCCACTTCGCATGCACCATCCTCTCTCGGATCAAAACTCACAAGCACATACCGCTCAGCACAGATACCTCGTGTCACGTCTTTCAAGTACTTGGGCGTGTCGATCAACTACATGCTTGATGATAGCAAGGAGGTTCGAAGGCGGCTAGGCATGGGCAAATCCACTCTTCGGCAGAGCAAATACCTACGCTCCCCCAACGTCAGCCTTGAGGTAAAGACAGCTCACTCAGGCACTAATCATGTCAAGGGTATTGTATGGTGCCACCACCCTGTCGCTGAAGGCAGCTGACATCAAACGTCTAGACAGCTTCGGCCGTACGATCTGGCTTCACCTGCTCAACATCAAGTGGCAAGACCATGTGACAAATCGTCAGCAATTTCACGAAGGGCCAAAAACCGATAAAAAACTAATTTTGACTTTTTGGGTGGATTCGACTAAGGTGATTGGGATCTAACTATTTACGAAGTTATAGGTCTCAAAATCGTCTAGTTTCTTAATTACGCTAAGTTGATGAATGACAAAAACCTCAAGAACCTGGAATTATGTTTTCACGAAGAGCCAAAAACCTTTTTGTATACCTTACCACGTTGATTTACAGTTGGCACAGTGCCAATCATGAGCGCGCCGTCTTTTGCGTTTTCACGAAGAGCCAAAAAGGTATTGCTCTAATGCGTGGAATTATCCCTTGGCACGGTGCCAAACGTGGGTGCTCCGGCTTTTGCGTTTTCACGAACAGCCAAAAAGTTTATACACGACGCGCTGCACACAGAGCACGGTTTGTAACGTTTTCACGAAGAGACAATTTTGTTAATTAAATAAATACTCATTAATTAAACACGTTATGGACAAAATTGAAACAGATTTGTATGATTTAGGATCTCTACTTTCCTGACATGTAAAAATTTCCAAGATAAGATTTCGAATAGTATACCAACCAGTAGTTTCAAAATAAGCTAAACTTCAAACGCGGTTTTCTCAGAACATATATTTTTGACTGCAGGGGACTTTTTTGCCCTTCGTGAAATTGCTGACGAAATGATGAAGATGATCGGCAACCAATGGTACTTTAGTAGCAGTGCTGTTATTGAAAGAAAATCAGCTTGGTTGGGCCACGTGGTTCGTCAAGGCGGCTTGGCAGCAGCCGTTGTGGATGGGATGCCAGTGTTCCAGCTGGACCATTGCTCAGGATGGGCACTTCAAGGGGCGTGTTCTACGGCCAGAGAGATTGTTGCAGCTGCTAGCTGCTTGACAACAGATTGTTCTGACCATTGTTATTTCATGTGCGAAAGAACAGACGAAAGAAGAGACTACATTTGTGATTGCTTACCTCCATGGTTACGCCAACTGGTGTGTGGATTGGGGAATATTGCTAGCTTGTGCGGGTAGATGGGGAACCGATCAGAATGGGAAGGAGGTTGAATGATACCACTTTCAATTTTTATGGTTTACAAACCATGATTTGTGAACACACACTGTTTTTCATGGTTTATAAACCATGTTTTATGATGATTCAATTTTCATGATTTATAAACCATTATTTAGAAATGCTTAAAGGCAAAGTAAACCTTTGGTTTTTGGAACCATTCGATTGTTTTAATCCTATATAAATGTAGATATATACAATAAAACTAACCTGTGAAAATTTCATTTCAAAAGGTGGTTGCGTTTTTGAGATATCGCCAAAAATCCGGAGCGAATATGTCAACGTAGGAAGAACAATCCCTACTTGAGATATACAATCTGAGAAATGTTTCTGACAGTAACGTTTCTCAGATTAAAATTTTGGGGGGCATAAAAACCGATATCTTTATACATAACCACATTACTTCAAAGTGAAATGTTTCTCAAAATGCTTTATACTATTGAGAGCTGCTGTAGGCTTCTAACCAATACGTTTTATATTGCCATTAATTTTAAGAGTAATTTAATACCAAACGTACACCTTCCCTATAATGCATGTTCATGGTTTGTAAACCATAAATATAGGAACATTTTGGGGCATACACATAACAACATTTATGGATTTATGGTTTATGAACAATGACAATGATCCTGAATCTAAAAAACAATAACTAATTAGGCAAGTGTAACCCATGGCTTACAAAAAATAGAAAAAAATTACTAGGGCAATACTTTTTATGGTTTAAATTGAATTGTTATATACCATGGAAAAAATATGACAAAAATGTGCTAAACAAATTAATTGATAAACCGCGCCCCATATAAGTAGAGATCATCACATTTTCAGTGAAAGTGAAATTGTATTACTATCGCTGCACTCTCCTGCAAAACCGGTTCTTGCCACAGGAGACTGAGTCCACAGTACTTAAGCCATGGGGCTTCCACTTAATACAAGCTGTACGAACAGAAGAAACCCATGCACCCAATGGCTAGCTTAGAAGGTACAGTACTTTGTGGCAGTCTGTGGTACCAGGAGGGTTATTTATATTCTGTACCCTGATGATGGGTACTTACACAAAGATAAAAACATTTGTTTAATATTTCTGTATACAAATAATCCAAGGTATGTTGATTTTATTACAGCAAGTAACATGCCAGCTGACACATAGCGATGGTAGCCAGGATGAGTTTGCATTGAATCACAGTATGAATGAAGGACAGATTGAATGGTTTCAAGCAGGAAGTGCTCTCAACAGGATGAAATTGAAGAAGGAGTCTAAGTAATAATGGAATCACTATTGTGCACTGTACATGCACATCTAATACCTCACAAGTCACTACCAGTCCCATTGTAAACATCTGTATCACAACTTGAACAAATTTCCAAATAAAACAAATTGTCTACTGGACAACGTTATCAATATGAAAAGAAAAATGTAAAGATATTCATCTTGATCAGGCATGCTTAATTCTTTTACTAATGATTTTTTTTCTTATTAGAAAAAATAGGCACCTTAAATTGCAAGCACAATATTTCTTCGGCAAATATTTGTACCATTCTTTGGAATGGAATGTGTACTTCAGTTTTCTGTTTGAAACTCATATTCAGTTGAAGTTTGCATATACTGAAATAAATGAAGTTTGCTTTTATAAGTGGTGTTTAAAGCTTTGCATGGTGTTGAAAGTAAGAAGTAACTATAACTATAAATAGTAGTGAACTTGCGGGTACAACCATGTGCTTTTATAGTTCGCTTGAACATGTTTGATAACACCTTCCAAAATTCAATCAACACCAATAATTACAGCGTGATTTATACCTTTTGATTTCTCTGTCATTAAAAAGTTTACTTTTGTTGTCTGTTTGATGATCTTATTCAGTTGAATTTGTAAACCTACTGCAGCTACTAAGTTTAATTCTGCTCGATTGAACTTCCCAAACTCAACATGTTATCATACTTTCAATTGGGTATGTCTGGAATTAAACTGAGCAGTGTGGTGTAATATTGAAAATACTGAATGTACAAAATGTAAATGTATTGAAATATAAAAACAAATTAAATGCCATTTGATATCACTATTAAAAGTGAGGTTCATGTTTCGGTGAGTATTTCAATCCATAACCATTGACAGATATCACTTGGAAAGTGCTCCATGATTGTCTTCATATCATTAAGGTTGCCACCATTGGTTATAATGTGGTCAGCTAAATTCAATTATCATTTGGAACCCTTGTGTTAATCTTGATTTTAAAAAAGTCTGCTGTTTTGTGATACCTAATGAAGAATTGTACATTAAGTAAGAACATATTAACATAGGTCACAATATAAAGTATCAAATTCATAATAAAAGAAAGGGCTGAAGTGTTTAAACACCACAATGTGGTTGATTACCATACTACAAAGGTTCCAAATAAGTAGTTTGCTAGTGTTCTGCCTTAGTTACCATTCCACAAGTAAAATAATCTAGCATACTACTAGTTATTAACATATAAAATGGTACACAAGGCTTACCATACTATAGAAGTTAATAGGTAATATGCTAGTGTTCTGCCTTGGGTTATTTCAGTATCAATTAAACATTATTTTAAGTAAAAAGATTGCAGTGTAATAGGGAGCAGTAAACACTACCAAAATGTGTCCATAACATTCTAAAGGTTGAATGCAATGTTTTTCCAGGCCACTGGAACTTGTTACCAATGAATTGGAAGACTTTTGTTTTCAGTGGTTTTGTTGACAATAAATTATTTGAGATTATATTTGCAAGTTTTAATGTTTGTTTGTTTGATTTGAACAACAATGAGATGTGTGTGCTGGTAACCTCTCCCCTCACATTGTTTTGTTATGCTTTTGGCTATTTTATAGTGTTTATTGGCCAGATGCTGAGGGTCTTTGGTAGGGGTGTACGTGCTGTTAACCTCTCACATATACATTTTTTACAGTTTTATTTTGTAGCTAACTGTTTCTTGGCCAAGTTTTTCTTTTAAACTTTTGTTTCAAGTACTTGTCCGTTTTTTCTGTGAAGCGCCCTCGCTAAATATTATTATTTTTATTATGTAAAAAAACCCACCCCAATTCTGTTTATATTATTTGGTAAGGTAGAAAGAACTAATACAATAAAATGCCAAAGTAAGGTTTAACTATATGGGGTTCAACTATATGCAAAATCAAAGTCGTGCGCTCTAAAAATGACTGCAAGTGGGAACTATCTATTGAAGGAAATTTTAGGAGACGGCCATCAATGTGGTGTATTTCTGTTATACCTCACCAGATTACTTAGCTAGGTAGTTAATGGTAAACTTATTCACTGCCTTATGTGTAATACAAATATTATCATTATTTTTTGTCATCAAACACATACAAAAACAGTACAAGGACAATAACTGATAAAAGTGAATTAAATCACTGTTGCTTTTGGGCATTTAGCTCCTGATAAATTTAAGGTGATAACATTGAAGGATTATTATAGCGCTAACGGTTGACAGACCACTACCAGCTACGACATACATGAAGCATAAAACTGGCATTAGTAATGAGGAAAGACAATCGCCCTTTAGTAACAGTCCAAGATATTAGCATCCTTTTGTTGTGTAACAGCAAGAATGTCTTCAAGTAATGACACAGGATGCTCTTCATATCCATCCACCACCTTCATCTTCACTTCCAATGTTTTCTGCAATGACAATTTCTCCAGTTCCTTCAGACATTTCCTTATAAATTCTTCCAAACAAGACTCATCAGACTTTAGATATGAGCTGTTATTTTGTATCAATGGATGTGACTGAATAAGGTCTTGGAGACTGAGTAGCATCTGACATGCTTTTAATGCCACCGTTCTGTCCTCATCATCCAATACCTTACCAAGTTTAGTGATCAGATCTTCTTGCTTGAGTAATTGTCTTAACTTGAAAAGTGACGTACAATAAGAGTCACTAACCACATCACCTTTCTCATCATCTTTTTTGTTCTGATATGTATCCAAGGATCCATGTCTAGAAATGTAAAGATTGATAAAAGTTTCCCAGAATTGTAGAGCTCCAAGTTTGACTTCCCAGTCCAGATCAAACATGGCTGAAGAAACACCTTGACGTATCCGTGCTGCTGATGCCTGTTCTAGACCATTGGCATCGCAACAAGACTTGATGTCCTGTGAAACACAATTGAGACCAGTTTGAAGCCAAGGAAACACGTCCAGCCATTCAGTCAAGGTACAGATAGTTGCACGCCGAGCAAATCCCTGGCTATCTTCAAGTAGGATATTTACCAAGCCTCCAACTAACGCCAACTGTTAAACACAAAGAAAGCAACATTATTTCCATTGGTTGATAACATCAGTTCTTTGTCAGGAACATAACTTTTCTATAATAATAAGTTAAGTAGCGGGGCACAATTGCTAATCTGAGAAGGCCCCAAGTCAACATCACCCAAGTCAACATCACCCAAGTCAACATCACCCAAGTCAACATCACCCATATGGATCAAAACTAGCATTTACTTTTACTACAAACTAGGATCATTTACTCTCATCCGTATGCTTTTACTAGGAAGTCATTTGCTCAAATTTGAAAGTAATTAGCACACATGCACTCTATACCAAAACATGAAATTTTTAGATATAGTGCCATCTCTGATTTATGTTTAGAAATCAACGGCATTCGTTCTGGTGACAAATTATAGGTTATAATGGTCGGGCACTTTCATATACCATATTAATACCTCTGGAGCACAGCATCTGCCATTTTGAATTTGAATTTTGAATTTTATTAAAATTGACATACATCGTGACCCGAAGGTCAAATTGCAGAGTCATTACAATAGTTAAAAATAGAAAATACATAAATTTTGTTTAAAAGTACACCTAAATATCAAAGATAAATGATATAAGAAAAGAAGATTGCACCCACGCCTGTAAAACAAAAACAGAACCACATTAACTAAACAACACCTCCCTGTAGTGTAAAAGGGAAATGGATTATTTGAAGGGGCATAATCATTTAAATAAAACATTAAATAATAAGAACCACACTCCGACCACCACTAACAATAAAATGGACAAATTAGTTAAGAATTAATTAAACCTATGAAGTAAGGAACAGGGCTATTTTTAAAACGACTGGATCTGGTGGGGATGGTTGAAACATGATGACTATTACGGAGGTTTCGACCATGACTCTCAAGCCTGGTAGGGGGGAGAAGGTCTTTAGTGCGAGGGTTGTTAGCGAGTTCATTAGCAAAACGCCTGCAGTGTGCCACTCTCCTACCAGCCAGAGAGTCAAGGCCAAGCGATGAAAGAGCAGAGTCATATGAATGATAACTATTACCCAACATAATTTTACAGGCACGTTTTTGGATAGACTCAATGGTATGAGTATGCTTAACAGTATGGCATCCTATCTCAATGGTGGCCATTCAAAAATGTAGAAAATACAAAGCTATAGGCCTTCGCATTTGTAAGTTTTTGTTAAAGTGAATATAATGATTAGGCTATATCTAACTAATGTCAGTAGGCCATCTCGAATTCCAATAATATAATTCTGTTTATGAAACCGTTTGGCCTGTGGTGGCCATTTTACAAAATGACCACCATTTCTGACATTAAACTGCATCACTTGTAACATAAGAGCCCTAGAATCTGTATTCAAAGTCGTCGCTTTGTATATGTTTGCCGAGTCCAACAGTTAAAAAAACACTATTGAGTGTGCCAAGAGGTCTGCCATTTTCAAAATGGCGTCCTCATTATTCAAAATTGTGGTCTTCAATGGTCAAATATTCCATATATCTAAAGACCTCAATGGCATGAAGCCTTCATTCTGGTGACAAATTATAGGGTTTTAGGTTAAAAGATTTGAATAAAGACGACTTCAAAGTTATTAGAAAAGCAGAAATTCAATTTTGCTACTCTGCACATATATTGGATTTCACAATATCGCTCACCTGTTTTAAATTAAAAGCAAAAAAATGAAAATAATAATAAAATTGGAATTCCCTCACACTAGCAAGAGCCTCCACGTTTGCACAGGGCTGTGTATGTCAGTGCAGCTTTCGTGTACTTGCAATTAGCTTGACAGCCCTTGGTGCAACCACAGCGCAAAAGTTATATGTACACCTTGCTTACCTCAGGACGATTGCTCAAAAAACGTACTCCCCACTTTCATTCTTTGATACTTGTCCAGACCCACCCTTCGTGTGAAGGAAGCACCCTATGTGGCTCAAGGGCCTGGCTCCAACAATGTCCAGCTTGATATGCAGCTCTCCTCAGATAGTTTGATGATGGCCGGTTTGTTTGGGTGCCCTAGTCTGCAGTGTGCCTGATGTTCCTTGATTCTTGTAGATATGTTGCGGCCGGTCTCCCCGATGTACGCTTTACCACATTTGCAGGAAATGTGGTAGGCCTTGGCTTGAGTATCTTACTTGTCCTTGTGTGTCTGGTGCTATGTGGAAGGTCTTGACATGAGCTTAGCCTTCACACAGTACACCGTTGTGAACCTTTAGTCAACGTAGTCTTACCCAAATTGAAACTAAGGTTCTCTAAAAAGGCATGAACTTCGCCCCCACACATCGCATGATTCCAGTCAAATACATCATCCAGTCCACCAAACCAGCACTCAAGCATCTTGACAAGACAACCACCAATCAGGTTCGTATCCAGATCCAACACAAAGATGGAATGCCGCAATCCGAGCTCTACACCACGACCAATCCATCCACCTCATGTCGTAATGCCACTGTGATCATCATGTCTACAACTGATTATGACTGCAAGGTGACTGAAATCCTGTCGACTGACACATACAGACGTCTACCAAGGAACCCTACCCCAGCCATCGAACGAAACATCCTCTGCATCCTCCTGCCCTCGTCCCAAAGGATGCATACAAGTTGATCCCACCGTGACAGACCATACAAGCCTCACTCCTGAACAGGTCCACATCTACAAGAATCAAAGAACATCAAGCACACGACTATCATCAAACATTCACAAGAACAAGACCATCGCCTCAACTGGAAGCAAGCCAAGCTCATCGCACCCGTACAGTTCTGGCACCAATGCAGAGTCAGTGAAGCAATATAGATCAAGTCACACAGCATGTTCCACAAGGCTAGACATCGGGTTCTTCATCAACGACATCTGGTCACCACTACTCATGCCAACCCTTCCAGCAGCAGCTCACCAACACCGACACACACTTCAGAGCTTCAGAGCACACACAGCCAACACACCACCGATGAACAACAACCTTGATACTTCCCGCCCAAATGTGCATCCCCCAAGCTCCACCTAAGTTGCATCACCATCAGCAGTCCAGCATTCTCATGAAGACGACAGAGTATACTGTTTGAAATGTCGAGACCACACTGGCTCTTTTTAAGCCAACACTCCTGCAAAAGAGATTTACCCATGGTTGTACCCGCAAGTCTACTTTTTATACTTCTTATTTTCCACACCACATACCATGCAACCTTCAAACACCACTCAAATCAGAAAGGGTAACACATACAAATTACTGAATAAAGTTATTGGTGTCAAGTAGTTCAGAGATTTAATGAAAAAAGAAAAAAAGAAAATGGTATTACCACTGATTTGAAACTCATAGTTTGCGGTCATAGCCAATGTATGAGCAATGTGGCATGGCGGCCAATTTGAAATGAAAATGACCGCCAAACGGTTTCAAGAACTAAATGATACAAATGGAATTCGAGATACTGACATGTAAGTAAGATATCACCTAATCACATTATTTCCTTTAACAAAAACTTACAAATGCGTAGACCTATAGGTATGTATTTTCAACACTTTTGAAGGGCCACCATTAATATAGGATGCCATCTTTAACAATAGCGGATGCTGTGCTCCAGAGGTATTGATATATGAAAGTGACTAACCCTTTTAACCTATACTTTGTCACCAGAACGAATGCCGTTAAATTCTTTAGAAAGATAAGGGTTTTTGGGATGTAAGACTGCCATTTTAAAAATAAGGACGCCATTTTAAAAAATAAGGACGCCATTTTGAAAAATAAGGACGCCATTTTGAAAATGCCGGACCCAATATCAGACACACTCACACAAGTGTGTAACAGCCTGCAATCGTGGACCCTCCTTTGTTCAACTCTTTGTGATAGCAACCGGGGACCACAAAGCTTTCCTTTGTGATAGCAACCGTGGACCTATTGTCCTCTTTTGTTATAGGTCCCCGGTTTGAATGTGGTTACCTACTCAATAATGCTTTTTTTAAACTGTTGGACACAGCAAACATATACATAGCCACTGGATTCTAGGCCTCTTACTTTTAGAGTTAGGTAGCTTTATATCAGAATTGGCCGCCATTTTGGAAAATAGCCGCCAAGGCCACCTCAGGCCAACAGAGATGGCACTATATCTAAAATTAAAATTTCATGTTTTGGTATAAAGTACATGTGTGCCAAGTTTGATGCTTTTATCACAAACTGCACGAAATTGTTAAATTATTGCACTTATCCGCTGGACTAAAGCGTTTACTTAGTATGGTATGAAATAAAAAATGCTTCAAATTTGGAGCAGTTACCAGGGACTTATAACCAAACACTAGTATACAAAATGGCAATGTTTATTGAATATAGTTCAGCAGGAAAAGAGTTGGGAGTGTCGAAAATCAAAATACAAGCAGCTGTACCAGTTTGAGGAATTAAGCGCCAGTGCGTGCTGATACTCAACCACTATTTTCAAGCATTTGCTTTTATTCCAAAGTAAATACTTTTTGCTTTAGTTCAACTTCCTAGTTTTTATGCATACGGCCCAGTATTAGAGCAAACACTGTTTTCTTATAAACTAATACAGATGTGTATAGCGTGTTGCAGCCGAGTGGACGAGAGCACCAGATTCAAGCTATGATGGCGAGTCATCAAGACACTTTACTATTATTGTTTCTCATCACCCAGGAGTGAATGGGTACATACCAGTGTAGAGATTGTTGATGTGAATGACTAGCAACATTTGCATCCATTTGGCTGCCTCTTAATGAGTTGAGATTGTTTCAAGATTGCTTAGGGCTCAATGAACAGGGGAGGTGTAAGGCACTTTGATATGTCTACTGTTTTAAGTGCCCCCTTTCCTTCTTGTACTTTACCTTTGCATCTGGAATGGTTTTCAAACAACCAACCAGTGATCAAACTAGATGGCCAAATTTGTGAAAAAAAACAAGAAAAAATGGTTCCTGTTTTGTAAGGAAATTTGTGCACATCATTGTAGGCACCTTTTTCAGTTTGGTAAAGAAAAGTAGAAACAGAGTGCTGGGAAACAGTTTTCTTGCACGTGGCAGTATTTCAGACAAAAGAGAATGACGTTATTGAAAACAAATGTAAGCGTTGCACAGGATTCACTTACATATTGAGCATGTTTAACTAACTTTGCACAGGATTCACTTACATATTGAGCATGTTTAACTAACTTTGCACAGGATTCACTTACATATTGAGCATGTTTAACTAACTTTGCACAGGATTCACTTACATATTGAGCATGTTTAACTAACTTTGCACAGGATTCACTTACATATTGAGCATGTTTAACTAACTTTGCACAGGATTCACTTACATATTGAGCATGTTTAACTAACTTTGCACAGGATTCACTTACATATTGAGCATGTTTAACTAACTTTTTTTAATACAAAAAAACATCTTCGAGTGGACATGAATATTCAGTTGAATAAACTTTTATATCACAAATCAGTAGTTGTTTGTTAGAAAAGTCAGTGTCCTAATGGACATTAAATCCAACAAGTCTCTAGGTCTGGTGTGCCCCTCAGGGCTTGATAACAGTAAAGGAAAGGTCCATCTATGGTATTTTCAAACTTCAATTACTGTCTGTAAAGAATTACATAGGAAATAATTGTATTTATCACAATAAAATGAAGGAATATTCAAAGCATTTAAACAAACCTCTGACTTTCCAGTCCGTGTTAGTAAATCTTGCCACAAATCTTGCTTCTTCGATACATCTACCATGGCAGCCAATGCTGAGGCTCTAACAAAATTGTCTCCATCATTAATACACTCGAAAATACGTAGATGAAAATGATGCAACTTGAACCAAGCTAACAGTGAGTCTAGACAAATAATATCAGAAATGAATGTATGGTTTATTACTTTAAAGTTATTACTTTATAGCTAAAATACGGTGGAAAGATTATTTGAAATGAATTTATACAACTTGAAATAGTGGTATAAATGCATATCTACTAAAAAGTAAGACCAACGGAAATACATTGTTTGTTTTATGGAATAAGATGTAAACAGACATGGTGTTAACAGACATCCATTATTTATTTTGGGTTACCCTTGCACCAATCTGTGACAAGAACTGTCCACCGAATGCTTTTCAAGTCCTTTGATCTAATGTGTGATAAGCAATGCATACTAATCACACATTGGTGTGTAAGGGACTTGGAAAGCATTTGATTTCCAATTCCTGCAGACCTCCAGGTGGGATTCAAACCCTAAACCCAACATTCTAGAGCAATTGTCTAATCCACTAGACCACCGGGTGTGCCCGGAGAAGAGAAGTAAGTTTGAACTAGGGTAGACTGGCAAGGGCATGCATCTCTAGAGTTTGGACTAGGGTAGGGGTAAGGGTAAGAGTAAGGGTAATAATTATAAAGTAACCCTTAGGGTTACACTTTTTATTGTCAATTGGTTGTTACCTGCATCAGATTTTAACATTGCTTTGAGGAAGCCAATGACTGAATCTCTGACTTCCCATTGGGGATCCCAGGACTTCTTGATCATCAAATCACCAAGCAGCCTCATACAATCTATCTTATCTTTCAATATCAATGTGTGAATTGAAAGCAATGAAGCAAGACTATCTAGGCACTTGCAGATAACCTGTAACATGGCAAGGTTAAACAAGTTTCATCTCAATGGGTTGAACTGAAACGAAAACAACAGCAGCAGCAACAACAAACAACAAAAATCAAACTACAAGTGGTTTATATTGATTATTTTAATAAACAATAGCCAACATTTTTGGTCTTAAAGAAATAAAGAAAATATTCCCTTGATATGAAATGGTAGGTTGATTTGAACAAATCGAAAGTTTGAGAATACTGATTTCTTGCTTTAATAATTTGTGATATCATCAATGTTGCTCCTTGAACATATCCCAGTGTTTTACAATATTTGAAAATTGGTTGCTGTTTTTCTTTTTCAATTTTTTTTTTTCAATTGGCATTTTGCACCACAAGAACATTCACTAAGGATTATGGCTATAGCAATTCACACCAGGCAATACATGTATGTTTATGGTGAACCTGTATCACTGTGTTATAGGCTTGAAACATGATAGAGTCTGAACTCTGTAAAGAGAAAGCTAGACCCTGGTGTTTTTAATGTTGCTACTTACATTACAGTCAGACTCTGGATTACTCAATATGGTCGTCAACTCAAGAATCAACCTCATCAAACACACTTCAGTCAACTTGAATTCACCTGCATTTTCAAAACAAGTTTTATTTAAACTTACAAACGTTGCTAATCACTCCCTCCAACATGAATTTCATATGAACTATGACCTACATGTACATTGCGTGACCATATTGACCCCCCCCCCCCAAATATCATTTTCACATTTAGCCTTGTGCCACTATTCACAAAAAGGTTGCACGCCGCACAATTAAGTTTGATTCCAGCAGTAGTAGAGCACTGTCGGGCCACGCTGCCAGGCCACAGATCCCTGCTAGGTCAACAGCAGTAGTAGAGCACTGTCGGGCCACGCTGCCAGGCCACAGATCCCTGCTAGGTCAACAGCAGTAGTAGAGCACTGTCGGGCCACGCTGCTAGGTCAACAGCAGTAGTAGAGCACTGTCGGGCCACGCTGCCAGGCCACAGATCCCTGCTAGGTCAACAGCAGTAGTAGAGCACTGTCGGGCCACGCTGCCAGGCCACAGATCCCTGCTAGGTCAACAGCAGTAGTAGAGCACTGTCGGGCCACGCTGCCAGGCCACAGATCCCTGCTAGGTCAACAGCAGTAGTAGAGCACTGTCGGGCCACGCTGCCAGGCCACAGATCCCTGCTAGGTCAACAGCAGTAGTAGAGCACTGTCGGGCCACGCTGCCAGGCCACAGATCCCTGCTAGGTCAACACAGTGTTACTTCATAACAACCATCATGTACGGTGCACACATGTGTACAAAGTCAGTCCAATCCCCTTTTACTGTAAAGTTCTCAGTTTCTCTGTGGAGTTGATTTATGCTAATTTAGTCCTAAGGTGTACTCTCATTGGTTACCTTTTTTCAAATGAATACAGAATATGATGCAGCACAACGGTGCAGTCTAAAAAGCAACTGATTTCCAAGCCTCAGTGGGGAAAGGGACAAACTGTTGTCCAAGAAAACACTGTAGTGCTTTCCACTGTTTTGGGCAAAGGTTGTCTATTCACAGGTTGTAGGCCGAAGTGTTCAATTCATCTTGTGAATTATTCTAGTCACACCAAAATACAAGTGAGACCACCTGAGCATCCAAACACGAGCTGAAATGTCATTACATAATGATGTCCAGTCTATAATTGGACATCATGTCAAAGAATCTGCCCGTAAAGAGTGTGAATATTCATTTAATATCCGAATCCTGCATTAATTATTTTTAAGTGGCCGTCCGTGGCCTTGTGATGTTAAGCGATCTCTCATAAAAAAATATATATAAAAAAAATATGTAAGTTGCATTGGAATTACTGTACAAATGCTAAGGAAAAACTTAAGCTGGTGTTTACAGTGGGACTCCATTGTATGCGCATGGAACAGTGTGCGCATGCGCGGGTAATGTACATCCACCAAAACATCACTGAGAATTTTTGTTGCCATAATTCATATATTTTGGCAATATTGTGCCTGCTAATCACATCTGGTAGCGTACTAAAGTGCCCTAGGCCAAAGTTGTCCTACTTCTGCTGGCTGTTGTGTCCAATTTTGCCAGTTTTCAAGCTTGATTTTGTGGACTCCAACCCCACCTCGACGTCCATTTTGTTTCTGTGTACGGAAGTGCGAGTGCAGTGATCTACGTGACACCTGGTTTATTGTGATCACTGTGTAGTAGTAGTGATTCCTCTATTTAAAATGATGGATACCTCCACCGGCGTAATGGAAAGCTAGACCTTCACTAGCATGTCATGGCGTCTTGCGGGTCGGCACTCTTGAGTAATCTGCTGCTGGGGTGATATTATTATATCTTTTAGCTCTCTTTCATCTTTTTTTTTCAATCACAATTCATTTCATTGACTTGATTCATCTTTATTATGAAGTGCAGCGACCTGATTGTTATGATGTTTTTACGTCATTGGAACTGGACTAAAATTCCAACAGTGTCTGTGTAATGATGTTAATGAATCCACACCAATTACTAGACAAGATCTTTCAAATTTGCTAAACATACATATGGTTCCTCAATACTATGCCAAGTATTTTCCCAGCTTAGTCAACCTGCTGAGTAGTTACAAGTACAAAGCTCAGTCAGCTGGTTTGTATAATAGTACTAGCACTAGTAGACAATCCATGAAACTTGTAATGTCTTACCTATCCATCTTGATAATAATGCAGGCCGGTGATTTGCACCCAAATCCCGGTCCCTATAATTATAAACCCAAGTTCCCGTGTGTACTGTGTGGGAAAGCTGCCAAATATGGTGTGATCAGTGCGAAGGATGGTACCACACAGAATACATGGAAATGAACTTGGTAGTGTATCAAAATGTCGCTGATAGTAGCAATGTCACTTGGATTTGTTGCCAATGTGACATCCCAAATTTTTCTAGTTCCCTTTTTTCCAAGTCAGATATTGAATTATTTAATAGTTTTGCTAGTCTCCAATCTCCTGATGCCGAGAGTATTTCCCACTAGCTCTCCCTTGGCATCCTCTTCACCAGCTGTCAAGAAACCAAAACTCTTAAGACAAAATTCTAAACCAATTAGAAACAACCTGAAAATCCTGGTTGTTAATTTTCAGGGTCTCTGCTCAAAAATCGCGGAGTTGAGGGTTTTTATTCAAGATAACGACCCAAACATCATCATTGGGTCCGAGAATCTGACCCCTTGGATCAGCAGAGGTATTAAGCGGCTCCATAGAAAGAAGCATAAAGGGCATACAACAGATGGCGCAAAAAACCTAGCCAAGACTCCTTTGAAAATTTCCAAGCTCAGTGTAAATTGACTCACAAAGAAACAAGAAAGTCATACAGGCCTATGTCAACTCCATCTGCACTGATTCACCAAAACGTTTCTGGTCCTTTGTCAAAAGTCTTAAATGTGACTCTGCAGGAGTCCCTTCCCTGAAAAGAAATGGTAGACTTGAATCCAACAACCTTTAGAAAGCTGAAATCATGAATAACCAGTTTAGTGAAGTCTTCACACAAGAGAATGATATATTACCACCCACTTCACCCAGCAATGTTCCGTCTATGCCCGATTTTGATATTTCTTTGGTCGGAGTTGTCAAATTGCTACAAAATCTTAATCCTAAAAAGACCACAGGCCCAGATTTTGAAAATGGCAGCTGATGAGGTTGCCCCTGCATTATGTTTGATATTCCAAAAGTCTCTAGACACTGGTTGCTTACCATCCTCCTGGCCGAGTGCTAATATCTCACCTATTTTCAAAAAGGGTGATCATTCTCTTGCCTCCAATTACAGGCCCATTTCATTAACTTCCATATGTTGTAAAGTCTTTGAACATATCATTTATTCCCAAATTATGAATCACTTTGACAAATATTCTGTTATTACTCGTAGACAACATGGGTTCAGGAAACATCATTCATGTGAATCCTAGTTATTGCTTACTGTTAATGACCTTGCTTCATCCCTCAACATAAGATCCCAAATTGATATGGTACTAATGGATTTTTCAAAGGCATTCGATACCGTCCCCCACAACCGGCTCTACTCAAATTAGATAGATATGGCATTAGAAACAAAACTCACACTTGGATTTCTAATTTTCTCAAGTGCTGTAAACAGAGGGTGGTAGTCGGAGGTGAAAACTCGGCCTGGACAGATGTAATTTCAGGCGTTCCCCAGGGTACAGTGCTTGGACCTTTGTTATTCCCCGTTTACATTAACAATCTTCCTCATAACATCACATCAGAGGTTAGGCTTTTTGCTGATGATTGCGTGCAGAAACATCCTAAACAGTTCCGACCAGGAAAAACTCCAAGACGACCTTGACACCCTTGCACAGTGGCAGGACGATTGGCAGATGCACTTTAATGCCCAAAAGTGCTTTGCCATGCGGATGACTCACTCAAGAAATCTCATGCTTTGTGATTACACCCTAGGTAGACTGCTACACTAGAGACAATGGAGTGTCATACATGTACTTATCTTGGAGTTGAACTTACCAACAATCTTTCCTGGAATAAGCACATTCACAAAATAACTTCATCCACTAATAGATCTCTCGGCTTCATTAAAAGGAACCAGTACTCTTGTCATAAACACATCAAAGAAAATGCTTATCTTACTCTGGTCCGTCCCATACTAGATCATTCATCTCCTGTTCTCACACAGGTTCTCATCAAGAAAATTGATCAGGTTCAACACAGGGCTGCTAGATTTGTAGTAAACGACTACTCACACCATAGCAGCATCACTAAAATCCTCAAAGACTTAAACAAAACTGGAACACCTTTAATAAAGGACAGAAGAACTACCAACAGGCTCTCCATACTCCACAAAGCAAGACAGGGACTCATTGCCCTACCAGTAGAGAACCTTCAGTCGATCCACATCCGTCACAGCACCTTCATTCCAACTGCTACCGAACCAAAAAGGACTGCTACAAATTTAATTTTCTACCTTACACCCTTAAAGGATGGGAACAAACTACCGTACAATATTACTACCATCCAAGATAACAAATACTTCAAAGCAGCTGCTCTCGAGCACATCACCCAGCATTACTAAGAATCTTCATTCACACACCCAGCCCTACGTGCTTGACTCCACCAGGAGTGTTACGTAGTATCTATCCAGATCCAGATAAAAACCTGACCCAAGAATACTTAGTATTCTTATTCCTGCTGCGTGCATGGCGAGTATAGAGTAGAGAATGTATTGAAGTTGGCGTGCTTGCCTATAAAACCGGGTTACCAAACCTGTACAATCTTTTATACAAAAACATCTCTCACACTTTAACTCAAATGCTATGACTAGATCGTTGAAAATGCCTATTCTTCAATGTTTTCATTGCTGCCATTTGCCATAGCCTGCCTAGTTGTAACCAAAATCGCTTTATTCAGACACAGCCTATATTTGAGTTTTAGAGATGTAACTACTTCTATAGATGATAGTGATGACATGGTTGGGCAAATTTCTCTTTATTCAATTAAAGCATGTGACATCAGTTCACTAGCAAGATGGACAGAATGAAACATTTTACTTTTATTTTCAGAATCCACTGTATTCATCAGCAAAGCTAAGATGACCTTAGTGACCTTGAGAGATCCACGTAGATGACCTTTAAGTGATTCAACGGCAGTCTGCTGTGATTCTTGACCTAGAGTTACGCTCAGAATGGAAATTCCGTCATCAACAATGCTGCTTTGGTTACTCATAACTTGACTCTGACACAAAATAAAACAAACATTTACAACAATTAATTCAATATATGAAACAATTGCATTGGGGATAACAAAATGATGTTTTTGTTTTGTTTTGTACCTTACATGGATGTGTTAAGCACTGTATACTGCTTTCTCTGCATCCTGCAGAGGAATCTGCTCCAGAAAGGTGAAGGTCTTGGGTTCCAATCCTACCCAAGAAGTATGTCTGTAGTTTGTTATCTGCAGGACTCGGGAAGTCACTCAGTATACAGTGTTTATCACACATTGTTGTAATAATATTTAATTCATTGCAAAAAATAGTTTTTCAAAATCATCAGAAATCCTGGAAAAACCTGTTTCTTTCTGTCTCCAACCTCATAGGGGAAAACTGTCAAGGCCAGTAGATTTGAATATCAGCATACACACACTTTTAATGAGCTCATCCTTTTGAAGCATGAAGCCAGTCTGTTTTCCAGACAGTTTCATTTGAAACCAACAGCATTTTAAGCTCCAGCTCTAATTCTGGCACATGTGCGTACATAAATATTTATCTAGGAAGAAATCAGAATAACATAAACTGCACAAACTATTTTTCCCCCTTAACATTTTAATATGAAGGAAAACAAGTCAGAATTTAAATCACCTTACATAACTTTACATTTGTACAGTATTTCCATCTATCGAATGCATGATTTTCTTTTGTTTAGCCAAGGACCTTACACATTGGTCAGCAATTACAAACGGAATTGCTCCATACATTGGAAGCCCATTTAGTGTATTCATCCATCCCTGTGTAGGAGTAAATGTTTGGATTAGGAGTCATCAGTTTTTCAGGAGTCATAAATTTTTCACCTTTTTAAATTGCAATCATGCTCACATACAAACCATTAATTTAAAAAGCAAATCAATGGCAGTGACAGTGATGTCCAATTAGCACTTACCTGTACCAGCATGTTGTCCAGAGCACATAATGAATGGGTCAATATTGTCAAACATTGACATTTACTTGAAAACATTTCCTGGAGCAAGGCGTGTCTACCAGCGCTTAGCTTGCAGTCTGAGGGTTTGCTATGATTAAGTACACAGTGTAAAGGTAACATCACAAGGTCCATCAGAGATGAGCATGTTTCATCTCTCAGCCTCTCAAACCACACATTCCTGGTAACCAACAATCAAGCATCAGTAACTCTGATTATACTTCAACTTTAAGCCTATTTCAGAAACACTTGCACGTCCCTTCTGTGCACAGGCCTACATGCATGTTTACCAACTTTTGATAAGTTAAAGGTTATACACCATTGATCCTGCACCCCTATAGTTTGACACCCCTACATGTTTGTTCCGACACCCCTATGTTCCTACACTTCCATATTATTTTGATTACCCAATGTTCCAACAGCCCTATGTTTTGAACACCTATGTTCTGACAGCTCTATATTCCGACACCTCCATTTTCCAATATCCCTACAAACACATGCTCCTATAATCCTAACCCTAATACTAACCCTCACCTCCTAGAGTCCTAGCATGTCGATCACAAGGGATTATCAAAAATCAGAACATCTATTGTATTGTATTTATTGTATTTATTGTCCAAACCAACAGCGGACGAGCCGCCAATTACAGGAAAGGGAAAATATAAAATCTTGAAATATAAATAACTTAAATTTGAAAATAGAAATTAATTTTTTTTAAAACTAGAACAAATAAACTAACAAATAATTTTTAAACACATACATACATACGTACAAAAAAAAAAAACTAAAAAAAAAAGCAAAAGAACAACAACATGAAAACAGATACATGTAAATATAAATATAATCTAAATAATAGTAATATAATTGTAGAGCAGTCACCAAATTAACCCCACTTTTCAGAAATTTTAGGATCGTAATCCTTTTTTATTTGTAAATACTGTTGCCACAATGAAACCCTGACTTGACAAAGGAAAGACAGCAAAAGTTCTCATAATAAGCGCAGGATTTGATGTTGTCTTGTGACAAAATATGAGTAGGCGTACACCATAATATCTACCATGGTCTGATGGTACGCTGGAATCTCAACTTGACATTTTAAGTGCCAGCGTGACACAAGTAAACTAAAGCAAGAGCATAATGAAAAATATATGGTAGTTGTGTCCCAGTAATGGCGAAAAACACAAACACACACACATGACCTTTGTCTTACCAGCAATGTTGGGATGATGATGTTTGAAATATTAAATGGTTGGTTAACATTTTCTCTAACATGGTAACATTTCACATGAAAAATCCTCACTTTCTTTTCAGTTTTTGTCAATAAAATTATACTTCGTTTATGTTATGACTTACCCATTAACTTTGGGGTGTTGTAAAGCACGATGCAAAATTGATGCCAGCTGTATTGATGAGATGAACTGATGAATATCCAGTAATTGCCATGGGAAACTAATCATGATTCTTAACGAAGAGTTTTCCATGACAATGTCACTAAAAGTTACATCAATAGAAAAACAAATTTTAAGACTAGTAGAATAAATGAGCCATGTTTATTTCAGATTGCAGGGAAACCACAGGAAGATAATATAGCAGGTATTCAAGCAGGTCAAACACTATGGATTATAGTTTTTAAATACTATTGTTTGATTTTAAGGATACACTTATGGGACTTATTTTTAATGATGATGCTGTGATCGCATGAGTGGTAAAATGTTTGTCTGACAGCTGGGTATTTCCAGCAAAAGTGACGTCATCATTGCTGTGTTTAATTCCAGAACCAAGTGTACGGGGCAAACAAAGCCTAAGACTGCGAGTGCATGCACTATTGTACAGTGCACGCTGCACAATGGAATGTTCCTGCTGTTTATCATGTCACCTGTAGTTAACCTTGTACCACAACAAACATTGCCACAAGTTGTCAACTCAACCAGCAGCAACCTACACAAATTTAACGTGTATACATGTCACTGGCATTAACAAACTTCCAACTCAGCTAATAATGTGTGAATATCAAAGTTAAACACATTGATTGTCATTAGTATTAGATGTGAAGCTATTCCATATTACATTAGTGGGACATTCTGCACTGACGTGTGACAGGAATGCAAAGTACTTTAAATGACTTACCTATCCAGATAGGTATACACAGCCACAGATACAAAGTCAACAACAGAGTGGCACATGTTAGGATGTATGTGACACTGGGAGTTTAGTAGTTCTGATATTACTGATACCAGAGACATGTCAGACAAGACACATTGCCCCTTTTCAGGGAAAGTTTCAATCAATGACCTGACAACTCCTACACACACACTCCAAAGTTTGCTATGTCTGTGAAGGTCAACTGCATTTGGTGCAATTGATTTCACCATTTGAAGCCTTTCTGTCAAATTTTGAAGAAGTGTTTCCAGGAATATTTTGCAATCACAGTTTCTCCTCTTGTTGGACGACTCTTCTTGGTGGTTTCCTTTACTTCTTTTTAAGCAGAATGAATCTGAAGTACACAAAGGTCTTTTCATTTGGCAGTCAGACATGAGCGTGGCACATAATGCACTTTTCTGAGTTACTGAGGTTTCTTCAGACCATAGTTTATTGGTTTCTTTCAAGGATGTGTTTGTGAAGCCATCCTCTCTTGAGGTGCTAGGAGTACCTTGCAAGACTGACCCTGTTAAACAGTCCCTAGCGGATTCTCTCTTGACACAAGAGTGAGAGGTTGCTATTAAAGCAGCAATGAATTGCTGAGCTGCAGTAACAACAAACATAGAGTTGTCTTCCAAGGCTGCAAAGGCAGTGTTTAGAAAATCTGAAATAAAATGAATAAATACGCTTGTTATAAGAAGTATCAAATTTGCTAAACTTCATCCCATATTCACACTCTTGCAGACACACTTGAAATAATAAATGCTCCATCACTTGACAAGTAAATGCTTGAATGCTGGTTGTAAGCTGAAGAAGGATAAATGCCTGGACGCCTTTCACTGTCATATAAATACTACAGAGATGTCCTGAATATGAGGGTCCGTTTCAGAGCTCCACAATTCAAATCTTACCTGTAAGAAGCTACCAATCTCACCAAGTTAACATTCCATGGCAGCATATGTATGCTTTTTGGCGGAGGGTTTTGAACATAAAATATTCTTCATAAATTCATCATTTTAGTGAAATGATTCAGCTCTAAAAAGCTTCTTTTTTGTTCTTTCTCTCAAACACGCCTGTCGTGCGTACGGCATGCAAGAACACAGCACATTATGAATTCCACAATTTTATTGTTCCTTGTCCACACCTATTACTCAGGGTTCTCTCTAGGATTGAAACATGGTCTTTGTAATGTTTTCTACTTGGTATTTGTCTTGGTTTTGAAAGCCCTACAGTGCGATCTGGAGCGGTCTTTATATGGTTTTCTCTTGATGTGTTTTGTGAAGTTATTTTAATTATTTTTTTTTTTTTTATTGTGTATAGAGGCCAAAATGTGCGCGTATCGGCCTGCATGCTAGCTTATACATGGGGAGAACCCTGTGTTACTAAAATTTGAAAATAAGTTTTAGTTCAAGCAGCCAGTGGATTTCTTCTGCATGACTCGAGAGCACTGGGTATATAATGTTTGTCACAAGTTGGTGTAAGGATAAAACCAAAAATATTTTTCTTTATCCCTCATTAAATTGTTGTAAACTAAAAAGTTTTTATTCTACCTACACTGTACCTATCCCAACTTGTTTCATCACGTAAACCAGGAACTACATGTTTGTTTTTATTTGTCCTGATGTTTAGAAAGGGTACATGTAATTACCATTAAATCACAGAACGAAATTATTTGCATGACACTTACCATGACAAATGCCTATGTCGACATGAGAATTGAACCCAAAAACTGTAAGCTTTTATGAAAGTTTGGTTTACGTGTAAGCCACTTGATCTCTATAGATATATGTACCCATGTGTGAATTTGTACTAACCTGCTTGTTGGCAAACATTTGATGGGCATCTGTGGTAAATCATTGCCTTTGAAGCAACAAAGTAAGCCATCCTTACTGAACCTTGTTCCCAATATGACAGTTGATGTGCTCCAACAAGAAGCTGCTTTGTTAAATCACTGATTACATCAACATAATGTTTCCATGTATCTTCTTCAACATCATCATAACCTTCAATACATACAGCCTCATCACTTGATGTTCCTGATTTAATCCCAAGTTGGAGATATAAGGAATTCAGCAAAATTGCTGCCAGTTTCAAGGCAAAGGTCAAGCCTGGAGCATCACATAAATGGTTACATGTTGATGGATCTGTGAGTGTGGACGTCTTTTGTAAGAATCCAATGACGTCTGCACTTTCGTGAAAGAGTTTCTTTAAAGTTACTGAAATTCAAAGGAAATATTTTGACTTTTAATATCAAAGATAACTTATACATCTACAAAATAACTGTACTAATATCGAAAGTCACTCGTCTTACATGTGCACTACTGTATACAGTACCATGACAAGCTTTATCACATATTTACTGATGCAGTTCTTATAGTGCACCCTATAGCTAGATCAAGGCGATTTACAACATTACATCCTTAAATGCCTTCAACTCTCCGGGAAGCGTCTCAATTCCCTGGGAGCATACAACCCCAAGCTGCAAATAAATAGGGCCAAGGTGTTAATCCTACATAAAAAACCCATCTCAGCCCTTGCAGGTTCCCATCTATACACCTCGGTTAAGGGAAGCAATTATGGTCAAGTGCCTTGCTCAAGCACACAAGTGCAATGACTGGGATTCAGCCATCAGTATTTGAGTCTGATGCACTAGACTTAATGGCGTGTCAGATCTAATAAAAGCTGCTGAAAAGGAGAGTATCATATGAAGTACTATAAAAATCAATTTCAGCTAGCTGTAGGCCTATTTGTTTTCATTTCCTAATCCAAACAAACCTTACATGTAGGAACAGATATGGTTAACAAGAATGGGTATATATGGTAATATGGGTTGAGAAGAAATACTTACCCGACTTGGAAGCGACTTTGGTCAACCATGATAGAAGTTTCTCTATACATGTGTCATCAATAACTTTGTTGGAAGGCTCTGTAAGAACACTCAAAACATCTCCAAGTAATGACAAGGCTTCCAAGTTCCCACAATCGGACTGAACAGCTGCAGACTCATCCATCATCAACAAACCTGCATAATTACATTTTATTCAATGAGAATTTCACTTACACAAGCCATGGGGTTTTCACATAATACCAGCCGTTCAAACAGTAGAAATTCATGCACCAAGTGCTAGCCTAAAGATATGGTACTGTGTGGCAGTCTGTGGTGCCCGTGTACAGCGAGGGTTAAGTCAATTTCACATACCATCATGACCATAAGCCGACAGCAACCTCAATAGCAGGCCTGATACTTTCTTTCTAGTTAGGGTTATGTAAATATCTACCTGAATATTCAAGGGGCACCAAGGCAAATGACCAGGGGCTTGCCTAGTAGCGTGTCGTGGCCGAGCGGTCTAGCGCACGGAATTCAAGTTGTGGTGGCCGAGTCAACACAATGTGGGTTCGAATCTCAGTCCCGGCACTTGTGTCCTTGAGCAAGACACTTAACTATAATTGTTCCTATGTTTATGTCCTGGACATAAACATAGGAACAATTATAGTTAAGTGTCTTGCTCAAGGACGTAACTACAAAGAAGTACCGGCCCAGTAGAAGTGTATCACTCCTGCAGTGGTTGCAAAGGCTGTTCTTTCAAGGGCCGACTTCATAGTTATCTATTGATTCAAGCTTAAGAGGACACTGTATTAATGATGCAAGGGTACACTTACAGTAGCCCTATATAGGACTCTTCCTCTGTGCTGTACACAGATTCAGAGTCCTAAATATTAGGGCACGTTTCTGGGGTGGAAAAATTTCAAAGCTTCGTAATTCAAATCTTACCTGCAAGAAGCAACTAATTTCACCGGATTCACATTCCATGGCGGCACACATCTTTCTGCGGTGGGTTTTAGACGTCATATATTCCTCATTAATCCGTCATTTTCATGAAATAATGCAGCTCCCAACGTAACAAAATTCTGCAAACCTTGAACACAGAAAAACCAAGACGCGGGTGATTGCGTGTGTTCGCGTATGTCTGCGCAGGCGCCGATTAAGCATACCGCAAAATGCGCCAAATTTGTATCGCACATTTTGGTCACAGTATCTTGACTGCACAGCATTAACATGCGAACGCAATGCACAATATGCGTGTCATGCATCCTGCGTCTTACACGCGAATGTGCTCGTACGCACGGCAGACACTGTGAGAAGACGAACAAAATTTGTTTTGTTTTTACGTTAGGAGCTGCATTATTTCACGAAAATGACGGATTAATGAGGAATATATTATGACGTCCAAAACCCACCGCAAAAAAATGTATGCCGCCATGGAATGTGAATCTTGTGAAATCAGTGGCTTCTTGCAGGTAAGATTTGACTTAAGAAGCTTTGAAATTTTTCCGCCCCAGAAATGGTACCTGATATCCAGGACGTCACTGTAGTACAATACGAAAGTGAAAGGCCGCCAGGGCTACACTTACAGGTACCTGAATATAATCCTAATTATAAAATACAGGTCCTCTGGAATTAAGAACCAATTCTTACCGAATAGGTCTACTTAATGCTTTGTACAAGGTCCCAAGACAATATTGAGTAGGCTCTCACATTTACTTTAAGTAGGGCCTATGGTTCACGCACAGAGAAATGTGTAGCTTGCCCTCCCTGAACTTGCCCACAATATCATTGTTAATGCCTGCTATAAGTTTTAGCACAAATATATATTTAAGTTAGCCAAGTGTTAAATGCTTGACCCTTGACATCGTGTCTGATAGAGTCCAGCAAATGCTCTCGATGTACGGTAAAATTTTGCATAGTGTTTGTGTCCTTTTAGTTGTGCATGCATAATGCAAAGTTTTTGCATGTTAAAGATCTCCTCCTACCTTACGTGTAAATTTTACACCAAATTCATGGACTCAACAAGATATTACGACTTTGATTTTGTTATATCTTGTCACCCATACTGGTTACCCGTTGAGGCCATAACAAGTTCAACGCCGGAAGATTTAGAACTGTGTTTAAAATCTAACCTTGTTTGGTTGTCAACTTACAGTAGGAGACCCACTTCTTATAATTCTTTCTACAATTATTGAATCAATTTTGAGCTTCAGCATAGAAACAGTTAAAGACCTTGATAAATGTGTTTGTGTAGGTGCATGCAAGAATTACAGGTGTGGAGTTTGTGTTACAATGGCACCTAATTACATCCATGCAACAAACTTTACTTACGTAGAAAATAAAAGTACAGAAATATTGCAATATGGAAATAAATGTTGAGTTGAATTGAATTGCAAAAACAAAAATACTGATGACATTAGTGTGTGTTTTGTAGGCGGTAATCTTCCTCCAAAGCATTACACATACACATTGACCTACAGAGTTTACTGCCGAGCCCAGTGATTCTCTCCCATCATGTTACCAATTACCCCCAAAAAATGAATTTAAATCACACAAATGGAGCTTGTCCCTTACAATTTGCTCACAACAAAAATTCACCCATGAAGCCAAAGTGTGGTCCTTTGAAACCAACAAAATATCACACATTATTTATGTTTTTCTAAGTCCTTCCGAGTTACAAGTTGATCTCAATCATGGGCCCATAAAAAACAGTGTACTTTTACCTGATGTGCTCCTCAAAATAGTAGCACCAAATATACACTGGCCGCAAACTGTGGAATTTGCTGAAGTTACATTGCCGTTTATCGGACCAATGCCACATATGGTACCACCAAAACTTAGCAAGCATATCAGAGCATACATTTTATACATTTTATGGTCAAGAAAAGTGTTACTTGGATTTGTATAACGTAGGAGTTATGTGGGCTCCCAAATTTTTCCTAAGCACTTGCATTTTTTCGATAATACAAATTTTGAAAGTCACAATAGTTTTTATGCCCTTGCTGAAACTGTGACACTGATTTGTCCTTTGACTCTGACCTGTCTAACCATCTTGAAAACTCATCCTCAACCCCCATACCAGATAAAATGCCATCTCCAAAACAGCGCCAAAAACAAGAACCTCAATCTGAAAGTCATTGTTATAATTTGCTTCTGGGATTTATGATTTTATAGTCGCCTATTTCATCTTCCCTAAAAACTATAACATTTTGCACAAATATGGAGACTTACTTACATGTAGGTGTTTTTCCAGGCATCAAAAACACCCTCATTATTTCGTACCTGCCTTACTTTAATTTTAACAGTGAGTTAGTATGGGCAAACATACATCTAAATGCAAAATCTTGAAAATGGCAATGCTGCTTTGCTGCTCAATAATTCTCTTACCCAACTGGTCAGAGAAATGACAAAATTTCTGTGTCTGGCAAAATACTGGATCGGATCTTACACAAAACCAAAATCTACTATTTTCACTTTCAACAATGACATGAAGCCACACCACAGTGTCAAACCACCAAGAAAGGTGTTTCTCTTCTGAAGAGCTAAATGACTTGTTAAATGGCTGACCACCATATTTACAGAATTTCTAGCATCAAATCCACAAAATGAAAGTGTGATCTCAAACTGGGTGAGAATAAAAAATAACCTTACAGAGCATATAAATGCATTAAACGAGTGCTATCAAAGCTAACCCATTCCAAGCATTAGGCCCTACCTCCCTTGGATTGATCATGTTCTGAAGAGACAGATGCAAAGCCAAGAAAGCTGTCCACACTAAAGAGCTTCCCACAGGACCCTCCGCAACAAAGTTGCCAAAGTTGAGAAACTTCATGCAACAGATTCAGCCTAAGCAAGTGCACTTAACTCTCAGATTAAGTCAGTCTTCAAGAAAAAGAACCCTCTCAGTATTCAAGACGAAGGTCAATAACATCATGCAGACATAAACCATCTTGAAATATTGAAGGTGTGGCCATCAAGCAGTTCAACAATATCAAGCCCTAGTACAGATACTTAGATCGGGATGAGAAAAGTTTACACTTTGGCTTACTGCCATGAACTGACACACTCACAAATCACAAAAGAAAACAAAGTTTACCACAGTGAAATTTCCAAAATTCTGTCCAACTTCTGTGCATAAACTAACTGCAACATGAAATCACACTTTTGCTCATGAATGAATGATGGATGTTTG
Organism: Leptasterias polaris; assembly: GCA_037783415.1. Classification (NCBI taxonomy): domain Eukaryota; kingdom Metazoa; phylum Echinodermata; class Asteroidea; order Forcipulatida; family Asteriidae; genus Leptasterias; species Leptasterias polaris. The sequence continues at coordinate 4,334,835 of JAZGTN010000050.1, read as the reverse complement.
CATTTATCCAACCAAGGATTGCATAAAAACACACACTACATTTCTTGGACTCTAACTGCAAGTACTTGGCTTTAGCAGACCATTAGCCCATATGACAAGTACAATGTGAGCAGACTTGGTTTTGTAGTGAATACCCCACTGCCCCATACCATTGACATCACCTTTTCTATGTTTCTGTGTTATACTCAATGTTTAATAATTATTAGATGTTCGGCCAACAGCCGAAATCCTACTGTTAATGTTGGTTTCGGGTTTTGTTTTTTAGGTGTTCAACCCAAAGTCGAAAACCTATTGTTATTGTCCTGGGTTTTCCCCCCCGCATCTTCTCTCGCATTTTTTTGCAAAGAGTGAAGGTCGTACAGACTTGTTGAAACTTAACAGCACCTATGTACTAGAGCTTAGTGAAAAGACGAAACTTTTTGGGATGATGAATGTCATCTATGACGCCATATCATTAATTTGTTAACAATAACGAGAAATATTTTAAAATCTCATACCTTGAAACTTACTATGGAGTTAGACCATAGATAGGCCTAAATCTGCAACTGTTTTGGGATGAAGACGTCATCGATGACGTCACAGCATTAATACATTGTTTATTATTTAAACAAATTATATCTTGAGAACCACTTTTGCCACTAAGTATTACATCATTGTATAAAAGCTCTTGACATATTGTCAAATCACTTACAAAGTCTGACCCTAGATGATCCTTCACTTCCAGTCGAAACTGGAAGTGAAGTTTTATAATCCAAAGGTTCATATCTCATTATAAAACCAAAAAGGGTTCATACTTCTACTTGATACCATGTACTTAGATCATTCTTAGTGTCCAGTTGACATTAAACGTTTTTCAGGATGAGGACGCCATTAATGGTGTGCAACATTAAATCAAAGTTAAATATTACAAAATTTCATCTGAGTGGAGAAACATAATTGCTACATACTTACAAGGTATTTTGCACCATGGGCTATAAAAAGCTCTTGACGTGTTGTGCAAATCTTACACAAAGTGTGACCCCATGGGATCTATTTTTTCCAGTCGAAACCAGAATGTGAAGTGAAAATAAATATTTGAAGGCCTCCTTTTGAGGTAATACAAACAATGTCATTTTGGGAAAGCTCAATTAAAGAATATCTGTGTTTAGCCACAACAAATTTGAAAGTTTTTTGTAACATCCTTTTCAATTTCATTGAGTGGGTGTGTTTGACATTGAATTACTTGGGTCATTAAAACTTAATGGGTGAGCAGTTAATTTTTCCTTAGGCAGTCAGCAGGGAATGGAATCACATGGAGAGAACATTTCTTTAAATGGAGCTTTCCCGTAATGATGATCATGACATTAATTTTTTATGAAATAAAGTTTGTCCCTGTTGCCGATGGGGCATGGGCCTTTCAATTAAAGGGAGTTTAAATACTTTTGGTAAAATATGTCAAAGACCAGTATCCTCACTTGGTGTATCCCAACATTGACATAATACATGAAACAACAAACCTGTGAAAGTTTAAGCTCAATCGGTCATTGCAATCACCTGAAAAAAGTGGGGAAAAACCTTAAGTGTTTTCACTGTTTTCAAACATCGAGTTTTTGACTCATGAGATCAAAACTAATTGTTTTACTCATTTCTCAAAAACTATAGCAATTTAAAGGGTGTTTGTAACATATTGGTTAGAGTAAAAATATAAATGTTCACAGATTCACACATAACTTACATGGTATAAAGATGGTCATGATGGGAAACTCCCTTTGAAATATTTTTGCTTTAAATGCTATAGTTTTTGAGAAATGAGTAAAACAATTAGTTTTGATCCATCACGATCACTGAAGTCGAAAACTCGATGTTTGAAAACAGTGAAAACACTAGTAAAGGTTTCCCCCACTTTTTTCTGGTGATTGCAATGACCGATTGAGCTTAAAACTTTCACAGGTTTGTTGTTTCATGTATTTGGGATAGGCCCTACACCAAGTGAGGATACTGGTCTTTGACATTTACCAAAAGTATAAACTCCCTTTAAAGCAAAAATATTTCAAAGGGAGTTTCCCATCATGACCATCTTTATACCACGTAAGTTTACCAATGACTGTTACAAACACCCTTTAAAAGAGAAATGACGTATTTTTTCAGCAGCGCTCTCTCGTGACAAGTTTAATTGCTGAAAACCTGTTGTTGCATTCAAAAAGGTTAAAACTGAGCACAAACTAACAAATCTCAATGTCTGGATAGAAATAAGCTATAAAAAAACGTCATGATGACATCACTGGTGACACTGGTGTTCAAATTAGGCTTGATCAAAGCATAGAGGAGTTCTTCCTCCATGATCAAAGTTACTTATTTCAAAAGTGAAAATCTTTAGTCTGGAACCACAATCAACAATTAACCTCACGCAGGGAACGATTTCATCCTAATTTTTTGCATAGCAAAACTGCTATGCAATTATTTTTTTTGTATAGCAAAACGATAATTTTGCATAGCAGTCCATAAATTTTGCATAGCAAATTTTTAAATGCTTAAATATTGCAAATATGTAAACTTGTGAAACGTTTTTATGTTTTAGGCTTAATTTCAGAAAATGCTGTGTGGAAAGTACAAATGGCCTTAGTTCCAGACTTCCATTGTGACATAAAAATTAAAAAGTCACAACTCTTGGCATGAACCTGGGGAAAAATTGGCGTGCTAAATAACTCGACATCGAGAGAGGTTAAAGATTTAATGACTATCAAATCATTGTTTAGTTAGCCCACAATTATTAAGGTTCAGACTTTGTTTTATATGAAATAAACACACCAACATCGGCCTAAGAAGTAAGATGTTTAAAAAAAGTTTGCACCAAGTTTATTTATGAAAAAAAAAGAGAAATAAATTGACTAGAATTTAATTGAAAATGTCAAAATGATTGCATCAACAGACGCAATTTATCTTTAGACAATTATTGTTGAACTTTTCACAAAAATAATGTCCTGAATACCAACAATAACTAAAAAACTGGATGGGACACAGGTCAGATACAAGTTTGAAAGGATCTTCGGATATTTTACAATAACAATGTAACAACAAACCAAAGACCCACCGAGAATTTCCATGAATAAAACTTAATAAAATAAGGAGAAACAAAGTAACTTTAAAACCTCTTAAAAGGAAGGACATGAACAAGTTATTTAACCTAGAGAAGGTTATTCAGTTGTGAGTTGGAGATCCCTCTCAACTGAATATTAAACATACACCCAACGAACGAACGTACTGCATGCTGTGTAGAAAGTGTAGCGATGTTTCTTCACACACATGATTTTAAAAAAGGACCAAAGACAGTTCATGCAATTCTCCAACTTCCCTGCAGAAAAACAACTTATTACAGTTTGCAGATGTTCTTAACATAACTAAACAACTGTTTTGTCTTACTTTGCAAGGATAGGAGACATCAGTTTAGTTATAAAATCCCAAATCACCGTCAATCAGAAAAAACTCTACAGGGACGTGTGACTGTAAAACAAGAATGCAGTCTGGTTGCAAACCAGTTTTCTGTACAGTGCATAGGTGCTATGTACAGGGGGGAACCAGACCAAGCAAACAGTCTAAGAAACAAATATTTCTATTGGCTGTTGTATTTCTTCATCGCTCGTGTAACAAATTTTTTCATTGGCCGAGCGGTGTGTACTGATTGACTGTGGCATGGCAGAAATTACGTTCGTCGCGTCGTCGGGCGGTGGTGCCGATGGCCTCTAAAGTAAAATGTTTATTGCTTTATTAACTGAGAGATTTTTGCAAAAAAAAACCCAAAAGGTATGAAAGGTTTTGAAAAAATGCTGTCAAATGTTTGATTTAAGAATAAATATTGCAAAAATTGTATCGCAAATTGGATCGCAAATTTGCGATCCACTTTTTAAAATTGCATAGCAAATTGTCCAAATTGCATCGCAAATTGCGATGCGATACAAGGGAAATCGTTCCCTGTCACGTATCTCAATATTTCCTACAACAAAGACTTGTTTACCAAATTTTCTCAGCACTGCTAGTGCTACTGCCTTTCATAACCCGTCACCCCACGCCACCTTCACTTCGTACCCACCACGGTATTATTAAGCAGCATGCAGCAGCAATGGATGTGTGTGTGATTGTTGTGAGATTGAAGAAGTTTGTTACACACCAAAATAAGCCTAGAAACCAGACGAATAAATTGTTATGCAAAGCTATAACAAATATTAAAAGCTCGTCAACGACCGTCTATTTCGATAACGTTCTAACGGTTTCAACCTCATAGTATGGCAAGCCAAAGGGGGAAAATAATCGAAAATGTGTATGTATATGTAATATAATACAAAACATACGTTAAATTATACAAGACATCTTACAAAATATCGAAGTTCCAAAAGGTAACAAAATATGTTTTTTGACAACTATATTTTAACTGTTTAGTTTATAGAGTAAAATTATTTTGACGTTGGCGAACATAATATATACACAAATTTATATTAAGGGTGGAAACATAAATTTAACCACGGAGAACTTACATGTTTCATGGGAAGGACTTATTAAACAAACGCTAGCATAAATGTAGACTTGATTTCAAGTTTGAGATCGCGGCTAATTCTCTGCATCAGCCACGCAAAACTCCCCGCAGATTGGATATCATACGCTTTAACTCGCGATCTCAGACTGACCCAATTGTGTATACGGGATAAACTGAAACTTACATAATAACACTGCTACACACCCAAAGTTTCCACCAGTTTTGGCTCTATACTAGTCCGGGAGCCCGACTAGTGCAAAAGGTTTGAAGAGTGGGGTATAATGTAGCACCCACCGAGGGAACTTTAACTGAAAATGTGAATGAAAAACCAAGTGGTGCGTTCATGGAGGGGGTACGGAAGCTTGAATTGCCTTCAAGTTAATACTGAGTCACTGAGATAATTTATCTCAGAAACACTGTTCAATGATAAGGTATCCCAGAAATTTGGAATCCAATTAATGAAGGTATCTCGGAAAGCTCTCAAGCTCTACCAGAGAAGATCCCCCGGGGACTGCTCTATGCAAATGAGGTCCCAGGTCCGGCTGGCCTCGAACGCTCCGTGGTGTTTCGTGGGCCCTCTCGGGATTGGCCAGTTACGATTGGGGGGTTGTTTGGTCGAGTAACATTTAGCCAATAAGAGCTGCCCATAGACTGTGCAAGTCTCGCGCGTAAGTGAACTTCCGGGACCATTGTGGTCCCAACCATATGGAGTTTTACGTTGGCAAGATTTTGTTTCGTCTATTATTTTAGTTTAACGTACTTTATGACCATGAAAATTAAATATGTTTTGGAGAATGTAATATTAAGTGATACAAAATATGAAAGTAAAATCAATTCAACAACACAACGAAGAAAACCCAAGAATTAAACTTGACCTCTGTTTCCGGTTACTTGCAAACAATTAAGAATTTTGTGCCCACCTCCGATCACCAAAAAATGTTTTGGTCGCGCGATGATAATAACCAGACGCTGCTAGACGCTAAGTCTTTTCATTGTAGTCTACGGGTCACGCGTTTAATTCTACGTCCGTGCGATCATCGCGCGTCTGCGTTTAAACCTGCTTTACTGGTTGTCGTACTCACTCATGAGTGGATAACAAAAGGGGCAGCCTCGCTACCATGGGCAGCGCGCCGTAACGCCCGCTAACTCCGCGTACGTCTCTAACCCCTGGAAGGGAAACATTAAAAATCAACGCTGATTGGCTTACCAAAAGTGACTGCTATGCGTGTACGCTTGTTAAAAACTTTCGATCGCCCCGGGGCGCTTGTCAGGCGCTTAGTACGCGCGTGTAAAAATGCACGTATTTCGACGCAATACATTTCAAATGAATCATGTTTTTATATGGGCACCCTAAACTGCATACAGTTAAATGTATCACAAGATTGAAAAAGAATGAGAGGGGGCCAGTTGCTCTATGACTTGTGCGTCCTTTGACAGCGCGCTCGCTCTGCGTAGTCTAACACAGAAAACCACAACTATGGAAACCACAACTTGAAAACCACAACTATGCCATTTGTCCACCAGCATACTTTGAGATTGGGCCGCAATATGCTGATGACATCACATGGGCAAGTAACAATGCTCACCCACTTAGGGAAATAGAACGGAGGGCACCTGAGGTACTTAAAGAGCGAAACCTCAAGGTAAACAACGCTAAGACAGAAAAACATCACATCAGCAGAAACGGAATTAACACCAGCTGGAAAAAGTGTAAATACTTAGGCTCCCTACTGGACACTGAGGAAGACATCACCAGAATAAAAGTACTTTCCATGGTATCCTTCAACAAATTTCGAAGTGTTTTCAACAGCAAGTCGATCTCCCATGCAACGAAACTCAAAACATTCCGTGTATTCATAGCATCCATATTTCTATACAACAGTGAATTATGGACACTAACGAAGTCACTAGAACAGAAAATCGACGCCTTTCACAGGAGGCTCATGCGTTCAATCCTCGGCCTTCAGTGGCCCAAAAAGGTATCAAATAAGGTGCTCTATGAAAAAACCAACGAGAAACCTTGGAGTGTCATAATCGCAAAAAGACGCCTGAGATGGACAGGCCATCTCCTGATGAGACTACCTGATGAAACACCAGCCAAGCAAGCGCTTATGGAGTGTATACGTCATCACAAGCTGCCAAGGGGCGGTCAAAGAACAACATGGCTGAAAAGAATAAATGAAGACCTGAAAGCCACGGACCTAAACATCAAGAACCGAAATACCTGGCACTTGGCAGCTGATATAGAGAACAGTGGAGGAAACTTACAGAGTGCGCAATGTCAGATGCACTTGACGAAAGCGCTTAGATGATGAGTCTAACACAGAATGGATCAACCACAGACGGAAATATCCCTTATATTACACTTCCAGAGGGGGATATGATCGAGCGATGCATTCTGGGAAAGAAAACAACATGGCGCCCGGCGAGATCGTATACCACTGGGAACGAGGTTGCAAAAGGGGTTCCTAAAAAGTTAAGATCAAATAAGCATCCTTGTCCCAAAGTTTTTAGTTTGTTTCAACAAAAACTAACAAATGATTTGTGTGTTTATTATGAAAGCTAAAACTCATTTTATACAAATTGTAATGATTATTTTTGTTGGTCAGATTTTTTCATAGATCTAATTGAAAAACAATGATTTGATTTCGGAAAAAATATGTTCTTCGCTTGACGTGTTTTCTCGCTCCGATACGCGCGAGACTTGCACAGCCTATTGGGGGGAAGAACTTATTTTTGGACGCCAGGTTAGGCTAATCACTGTTGTTGCAGCTTTAAATAGTAGAACAGTACAATTCATCCCGCTTCCTCCCCTGCACCTCCCACTCTTTCTTTTAAATTCCAAAGAGTTTTTCACACCTGGAGTGACCGTCGATTTCGGTCTCTTGTATATACATGCAGTCAACCAAAGCCATAGTTTTTGTCTAGTTTTTTGCTTCCACGCATGCGCCTGGGTTCAAGCAGCGGGGGCAAGCGGTGGACTAGACTGTTGTGTAACAGTGCATCTATGGTGTACTATAATAGTGACTAGCGGGATGCCGCGCTTCGCGCGGCACCCGCTAGGTGGGCGCGATTCTTGCCCATAAAATGTGACAACGGTGCATGGGGTAAGGGGGGGGGGGGTAATTGGAGAGGATATCAGAGTTTATAACTTTCAGAATTGGTTTGGTAAAGATATCTAAAATCTGTACGCAATGTAGTTATGTCCTAATGATAAAATGTTGAGCATGCAAAAGGTGTTGAGTGCGGTCGAAGGCGACGCGTCGCCTTCCCTCACCGTTTTCGCCCCCTTTTCTCGACTACGAAGCATAAGTTGGGGGTGTGTTTTAATATTTGGGAATGATATAAAAAGGCAATGATGCATGCTTGGCATGATATGTAGGTTTTTGGATATATCAAGACTTTTTGAATATCCAACAAAGGCCTGAGTAATCCATGGGGCCTATGCTCCTGTGCTCCTAAAATTTGTAAAATGTTTGAATTTATGTATAATACTTGATTTCCTTTTTTCTTTATTTCTGGATTTCTTTGTGTCTCTATCTCTTTATTTCTTAAATGTGTCTTTGTTTCTATATTTTCTCTTTCTGAATATTCGTGTTTGCCCGTGGTGAACTTTGTATTTTCTCAGTATTCTATTTAATTGTTTCTGTAATTAGGCCTATGTGTTTTTCTGACTCAGTGGTCTGTTTGTCTTTTTATTTGTTTATTTTGTTTATGTCTTAGTTTCGTTATTTCCTTAGTTGCAGGGGGCCTATTATTTATCTCTGATGTTTCTTGATATCTATTGACGTTTATTTTGTAATGTTTTTATGTCACTATGTTACAGTTGATTTCGATGTTTCTATGTCACTATTTCTGTGTTTTTGATTATTTCGGGTGTGGATGCGTTTGTTTCCGTATTTCGTTCTTCTAGATTTTGTAAATGGTTGATAATACAATAATAATGTTAAGTATTACAGGGGTGTGATTTTGCACATTTTGTTGATGACAGTTTGTAAACTTGTTTTTGTCTTGACAGACCCTCGTTGTTCAAATTTTATTCATCGTACGTCTAAAGATTTAAATAGGAAACGAAAATAAAATAAAAATGATTTGTGTGTTTTCGTTTTCCTTTATTAATTTGTTCCTTTCTGTCTGTCTTTGATTTCTTGATTTATATGCTTGTTTGGAGGAGGCTTTATTTTTGTCCATTTTCCCTTTATTTCATTGTAGTGTCGTTATTTCTTGCTTTGTTTATGCCTTGTTTCTTTATTTCTTTATTGCTCGGAAATTATTGATTGTATTTAGGCCTACATACCACTAAATGCAGGTAACGACTAATATTCGACAATGCTTGTCTTTGTGAATATTATGTTGTTATTCAGTCAATGAGTATAGGCCTAACGTAAGCAATCAATTTATGAAAGAAATAATATAAGGAAAATTTATAACGGGGACATAGGAGGTCACATCTGCCCAATAAAATGAAATGAGCTGGAAGAAGACAAAGCATCATTAACAGAAAATATGCAGTATCTGTAGAAATTAGGATTACCCCCCCCCCCTCCCCCACCCACGCCCCCCCTTTGAGCTGCATTTTAAATCAGTCATCTCGCTATATTAGTATGCCGTTGCACATAGGCGCGGGGAGACGTTGGAACACAGTGCCAACCCAGTAAGCGGTGTCCGGCAAGCGAAACTTCCCAGAATGCACAAATGCAATAGCGAACGCAAATTTTAAGACTGGCAAAACCCCCCAATTTATGTTTTGAATAGGCCTATGCTAAATTTATCCAAAAATCAACACCCACAAATCATCTGACACCCTCACGCAAGCTCCGCTACAGACTAACCCCGGCGCAAAAAAAACAAAACACGCAAGGGCCGACCAACGCGGGTATCCTGCTGCCGTTGCACACAATCGCGGGTAGACGTCGGAACATAACGTTGTTCGATCGAAAATAAGAGAACCAGTTATCCCAACATGCAAATTGTTTATTGCGTGCATCCTTGAGAAATTACCTTAGTCATGCAGCGCTACTTCTGATTGTTCACTGAAAAGACTCATAGTTTTTAGGTCGTTAAAACCGTGGACTTTTGGTTACACAAAATGCAGTAGATGTTTATTGATAAATTATTTAATACCATTTAACCCACAAAACGTGCAACAAATATCTTCTGAAGACAAACAACATTAAAACAATCTTTTCGAGAGAGCTGGGAAATTGTGGCGAACACCCAAGACCGAGGAAATAACGGACCAATCACTCGTGGGAAGTCATCACACGTGAGAAAAAAAAGATGGCGACCCAATAAAAAAGATGGCGACCCAATAAAAAAGATGGCGACCCAATAAAAAAGATGGCAGCCCAGAGCGCAACCTCGTCCTCGAGGGGGCGAGGTCACCGTGCGCAAGCGGACGGTCGGATCTCGCAGCGCCGCGGGGTGGAACTTGGCACCGATTTTAATTATATAGAAGCATGGTTTTGTATGACTGTTTAAGCCGGGGATAACGCCGTTTGTTCAAGCGGTGGAGTCTATACTGTGCTTTTTGGACTGTCACGTTGAATTTGTTTTAATTTTCTAAGACTTCTTAAAAAAATGACAGAACCGTTTAAGTGTATGATGAGCGTAAATTATGGGGGAAGGACTTCTACGATACTGCCTCATTTTGGGAGTTTTTTCATCATAAAGTAAAGCCGAATTTGTAAGCATAGTTTTGGCTCCCGCTAGCAGGTGGGGCTGATTCCAACCAATTATTTTCATGTTTTGCATAATTATATGCATAAAGAAGAAATATGCTCAATCAGATACACCAACCCTGGAAACATGCGTCTGGACACTTTATTTGTCATGGTCGGATGTTCCACAGGAGTTATTGCAATAATCTTGTTTTGACTGTGGCAGCTATTTCATTTTACATAAAATGTTCTTTAAAAGAACTTTGATTTTGAGACAGCACAGCTGTCAGAGGACAGACATTGACACATGTAATCCTTACACTCTCAAAATTTCGATTAAACGTGAATTTTTAAAGTGCTAATTGAATTCTTAATCAGACTTGGCACCAATATCGATTTTCTTAAATATGGAAATCTCAGCGGGACCGTAGTCTTTCACTCTGAAGAAATCATGCTTGCACTCATTTTGATTAAATCGACTTTCTGGGCGAGTTTAAGGGGCTGCCCTCTCCGAGCTCCCAACGCACCACTCGGCGGGTCGGTGCACTTAAAATTTCACATTTTAAGGTTTCCTAGGTGGGTGCTTAAAACCTTTTGCATAAATGTTGTCAATAAACGTAACCCCGCCGGGCTTCCGGACTACTGGAGGGTTGGTTACGATTGTGGCAACTACAATTGACAATGATAGCCGATTATTGACGAACGTTTGCAATTAGTTTTGGCATAGAGCAAGGACAGGTTTGGTTAATCTAGCACAACGGTTTTTTGTGTCCATTACGAGCTCACTTCAGTCTGGTGACTCGCCGATTACTAGCTAGCTAATTTTACACACAAGTGTAACTAGATATTTTTACTGTGGTAATTTTTAGAGCGCTTAATTTTTAGTAAGATCCAAGAATGTGGGGAAATCAGCAGACTGCATACAACCCAAATCAAGTGAGTTTGAGTGTTTTACTTTTAGCTGTGAACATTTATTTCTAGCTTACAACTGTATTTTACAGTTGCCATGTTGATGATGTTGTCATTTGAATTTGATGTTTATTTGTGCACCTCTTTAAGTAGGGAGATCGGCACAAATGACATTTTTCTACTGCACCCCCATAAAATTGGTATCACCGGAAAGCTTGTAAAAAAAGAAATACAATAGTGTTTAAATCAGCTTGATATCTTAAAATTTGGCCGAGTTATGTCATTTTTAGTATTATTTTTCCGGAATTCTGTTCTGTAAACTTTGAGAGTGCAATGTGTATTTACAATTATCCTTGAAACTTTCACAAATGAGATATCTGCACCCCAATAAATTTAATATCACTGTACGACTATACTCCACTGGAGGCATGTACAAATTGGAAGAAGAAGAAAGCTTGTACAAAAAACAAAACAAAAAGGAATACAATGGTTTTCAAATGACATTGATATCTTAAAATTTGGCAGAGTTACGTAATTGTTCAATTTTTTTTACAGCGTTCTGTTCTGTACCGTTGTAACATTTGGTAGTGTATCAAAAATGTACAATATTTCTCCCAATTTTTACTAATTTTGTGTCATTTGAAAATAAATGTGATGAATTAGGTGTCTGCCTTGATCCCCAATGTTTAAAATGGTGCTGAAATAAATAAAATATCTTACCTATGTATAAATGTTAGACTAAAATCTCCACATCACCATCCTCGTAGTCCTTGAGTAGCTGGTAAGTGTATATGGATGCATCTTTATCGTATTTTAAATTGAACCACTGGGGAAAGCCAGGGACCTGAAATGAAATATGAAAGTAGATGTACAGTAAATGTTTTGTTACAAAGTCAAAATAATAGTAGGCCCAAAACAACAAATGCTACAATGTACTTTGAAATACCAAACAAAAGTAACTTGTATTTTATTTTGTTAATGCAAAAAGGGGACAGAATAGCATGCTACATAAAAAATAACAACATCCAAGCTATGTTGTATCAACATCAATATAATTTGAAACTGCAAAACCCAACAAATAAAAGTTTAAAAAAATTTAAACTGTTAACAAAATCATGCAATATAAAAAATAACAACATGCAAACAATGCTGTATAACATCAACAAGAAAAACCAAACTGTATAAACACCTGTAAAAAAAACCCTTAGAATTTCAATAAGTTAGTCCAAATCTTTTAAATAAACAAATAAAAGGTATGAAAAAGCATGTATCTCAAGTTAGTGAACGATGATGATTATGCGAATGACGATGAAGAAATTCTGATTCTGCTGAACTGTAACTCAATTCTGTTTGTGTCGAACCTGTGAGATGACCTTTCCAGTGTGGAATTCTTCTTTGCCATCACTCACAAACCTATGACGAACTCTTTTCCCCACCAAGATTGGTATTTTGTCATCACTGCATTCACCAGCTAAACCTGCTTCTGTGCTGAAGGAATGTCTGATAAGGAGCTTCAGGTTTTCAGCAAGCTTTTCACAGTCGAACAAAACACGACTACCACTTTCATCTTTCTTGGAGAATGAATAGATATCTTTGGAAACACTCCCTCCTGGCTTCTGTTGAAGAACATCCTGTCGAAAGTTCAGCTGGGCTTTCAGTGCAGCAATTTTGTCACTTTTTGTTTTCAAGACACTCAATGAATCATCAACACGTTGCTCTGACTGCCACAAGCCCCAGTACACTATGTCTGAAGTCATCTTTTCTTTTTTCTGCACAACTCTTGCTTTAGCTTCATCTGCAGCTTTCATTTTCTCCATAAGTGCTGCTCTGCGGGCTTGCTGAATATCCTTCTGCCTTTCCTTGAATGCCTTGCGAAGCTTTGTCACTGCTTTACGTGATTCGGAGAAGAGTCGTGCTTTCTCAGATTTTTTTTTTTCTTGCAACCAGGATAGAGTCTTATTATGTGCAAACATTACATACGCCTCGGTTGCAATGGTCGATATGTTTGGTTTCTCGCGCAGTAGTCTGTCAAGGTGGCCAAATATACTTTCCGAGAACTTGTTGTGTTTAGGAAGACCTTTTACTTTCTCTCTCACTTCAGGACTCGCATCACACCACCTCCCACCTTCCAAGTGATCACTGAAAATCCTCTGCAAAAGGCGTGCCATTGCAACTAGCATATTTTGAAGTATCACTTCTGTTTTGTCATCGTATTCCCATGGTTGGATCAATGTTATGAAAATGATGTCTCTGTCCAATGAGTAATTCTCTGTGAAGGAGAGTCGCATAGATCCATCCATAAACTCCCCAACATTGGCACTGGCATTCACAAGGAAATCTATTATCTCTTGATACCTGATGCCTATATCCATCAGATGTATCCCTGTATCTTCTATGGAGTTCCATAATGGCATGGTAACCAAGTAGGATACCAATCCTAGGGCCTTGCACCCTGCTAGGTATTCAGGGACTTTTATGTCACAGTAGACTGACTTTAGCAATTTGTTACTAGCATTACTCTCAAGAAACACTGTTAGTTGTTCATGAAGAAAGAACACACTGGAGGCATTTTTGAACAATATGTTGAATCTGTTTCCTCGAAACTGATCTAGAGGAAGCTTGTTGAATCCTTGACTTTTCAGCCAGGGCCTCATGTAATCCAAAACGCTTCCGTGGCATCCTGATTTTTCATCACCTCCTTGGGAAACTGCTTTGCAGGCTGTCCTAACTAGCCTTGTTGTGCCTGGCTCCGAAGCCTTCCTGAACGACCTGTCGAAAACAGGTGGCTCTTCATTGAAGAACCCTCGTTGACTTTCTAAAATGGATGCAGATGCCACTTCAGCCAAATGAACCAGGGCATGAAGGCCGCAAAAGAAATTGCACAATCTCCCCAGAGAAAACTTCTCAGTCTCTGAGAGCATTTCATAGTTATGAACTGTTTCTGGTAAACTTACTTTCCTGTAGTCTTCCAAGAGTTCATTGAATTTCATTTGAGTACTCGCCCTGTCAGACATGGTACAAGTAATGTTTAGCAGTATCTTCTTTGCAGTGTCGTCTGCCTTTACTGACACTTCCTGGATATCGTCAAGTATCGTCTTGAAAGTATTGAGAACATCCTGTCCAGATTTTGATACGATGTCCCTTAAGCCAAGGACTCTCATCCTCCCTTCAGAATCGCTTACATGGTAACCTTCAAACTTCTGACCAAATTTAGAGGTTTCGTCACTTAGCAGTCCCAGATTACTCTGGCTGGGTAACTCCTCTGCCAGTTGATTCTGAGCTATTATCAACCTCATCAAGTTCCAATCATTGATTGTGGACTTACTTGGAATGTCTGTAGCTTTGAGTGCACCTAATTGAAGTACCGTATTTTCCTGCGGATAAGACGCTCGGCGGACAAGACGCAGGACCCTAAAATGACCCCAAAAAAATTCAATCGTCAGCAGAAAAGACGCACCGCCGCACAAGACGCATGTTTAACAGCACACAGAAGAACACCAGGCGCCACCCGGTGTCGGTACATTGACACAAAGACGTCATTTTGTTGCCTTTTGGAGCGTTCACACTATTCGAAGCATGAATGAAACCGTAACCACATGGGCGTGTAGAGCCATGCAGAAAAGACCAACGTAAATTGATACCGACCTTCGTCCATCCATTCAGCCAACGCTGTGCATTGTTAATAATATGAAGTCCGGCCCAATCAGCGGCCAGAAACAATGGTCCACGCACTGTCTGAAGATATTGCAACACGAACCCAGGCCCTCCTAGCATGAACATCCGACGTCCCACAATGAGGATCCTTGCTGATAAAGACAGGTTACCAGTCTAAGTCCCTCCGAGCCAGTAGATGTTGCGCCCTCTACCGGTGACTAATACCAAAACTAGCGTCGCCTTTATATATACCTTACGCAAATAATCCCCACACCCGGGAAGACGTAACAAAATGTTTCATTATATATATTTGTTTAAGTTTTTGTAATGTGTTTCTTTTTGTATATAAAATTCTTTTCCATTATTTCAAACCTTTAATTTGTTAATCTCGTTCATAAGATTTTGTTTTAAAGTTCTTTTTATTTATTTCAAACTTATAATCTCGTTCATAAGATATTTGTTTAAAACATCTATCCTCTTCTTAAATAATGTTAGTTTTGTTTTCAAGGGTCATTACCTTGTTTTCAAGGATAATTTTTTTTATTTGATAAATGAAATAAACGAAACAGACACATGAACCATCTCTTTTCTCGTTTGGTCGTCCTGAAAAGGACGGTTGGTTTTGTTGGTTCTTCAACATTTATTTGAAGCTGTATGTCAGGTGGCTGGTGGAGAAAATACGCCGGATTTCATCCTCATCTTCAGGCTTGCAGAAAAAACCAACCGCACACCTTTGAGCAACACCACGGGTGAATGCCGTTTGTACAACAGCATTGACAGTAAATCTGATTGCAGCATTTTCGGAACGAATACGCGGCCACACAGAAAAACGTTTGTACGACGCCGACGTCTGTTGTTGGACCGAAAGTACCAACACATTGCGGCATTGTTGGAATGAAAGCACGGTCATGGGGGATGAACAAGTTGCGGCATTGTAAAGGACAGTCTGGGGGATTGCGGCATTGTTGGAATGAAAATACGGTCTCAGTGTCTGGACAGTTGAGCCTTGTTTGACCGCATTATTGAGTAAGGATTCTTCACACAAAGACCGTTGATTTGAACTGGACAAAATAAAGGTATTATTGTACGCAGTGATCATCCCCAAAAAAATCAATCGTCAGCAGACAAGACGCATCGAAAGATAAGACGCACCGATGTTTTGGGGGTCAAAAAAGTCAGATAAGACGCGTCTTATCCGCAGGAAAATACGGTACAGCTTCTATGACGGGACCAATCTGACCATATGGTACATTGTGGTTCAATAATGCAAACACGCATTCTTTCATTTCTGCTGTGTACTGTCCTTTATCATCTTTCGTTGGCAATACATCATTCACCATTTCCCTCAACCATTCATTTTCTGCAACTATGTCATTTTTCTCTTTCATCAATTCTTGCACCTTTTCTTTCAACTCCTGTAACTCTGCCTTTTTACAATGCTTATCTGCCCTTTCTTCTAGTTTTGACGCTTTGTGTTGGTAGTAATGAACAGAAGAAGCTCTTCTCTTTAATTCAACATCTTTGTACCTCATTTGGTTCTTTAATTTTAAATTCACTGATGGAGGTGTTGGCAGCGGAGGGGGTGGTGGCGGTGGAGGTGGCGGTGGTGGTTGCTGGCGTTCATGTACCTGCACTCCTTTTTGTGGGAACACAAATTCAGAGTGCAAAATTATGTCAAGTTCCCTCTTTATTCCTTCTTGTTTGTTACTTTTGTTCAGTTTTTTATATTTTTGGTTCAAGCTATCTAATTTCTGCTTATAAGCTGCACGCGAGGGTTTGGACGTTGCTGGGACATCGTGTGCAGCAATAACTTTGTTAATTGCCACCGACACACCATGACCTTTTATCAGGTCAAGCACTTCACTGTTCTTCATTTTCAGTGTTCTAATCAAATCCTTTTGAAAGCACTGCTTCTAACTTGCTGTACTCGTGGGTTCCTGCATGCATTCCTGCAATTTCTGCTAAAAGCATTTCAATCAGAATGTCTGACATTTGCAGAAAATTGTCAAGTGTTGTATCTTCACTGAATTCATATCCTGCAAGTGAATCCTCAAGTAACCTTTGGAATTCCCTCATTATCGGGTACTCATCTGTTGTTGCTGTTCTTATGGACTGTACAGCAGCTAGCAGTACAGTTCTTGTTGGTGAATCATTAAACCTTGCTGATATTGCGTAGTAAAGTTTATAAACATTATGGGTTGATGAACCACTAACTTCAACATAAGAAAAAGATAATTTCTTGAACTTCATAGTTCATACCATACCAGTAATCTGTCTGAAGTAGCTATGGTATATTCACTGAAAATAAATAGAACAGTATTATACATGTATTGAGTTTATAAATATCCTTTGCACATCCTATCCTCACTCCCTATCCCCATAAACACCCCCTCCCATACCCCATAACCCTCCCCCACCTACCCTTTTCATCACAATTGACATTATTTTTTTATACCCTGATTTCCTTTTTTAGTTAATTTCATTTGTGAGTCAGTGATTCACACATCAGATTAAGACTCAGATATCACAAATTAATAATGAAGTAATAATATAATCAAACATTCATCATAAGCCCAAGAATCAAGATGTTAGAATTCCTAAGTAAAATTTCTGGAATTCTGAAAATGAACACTTTTATAAAACTGAAATTCGCAGCTTAGCGCAAATACCCATGCAACAGAAAAGCAGTGCAAAACAATCACAACAGTCTAATCTTTCAGAAAATACTAGTTTTTCCTACCTTTTTTGCCCTCCAAAATTATCTCTTTGGACGTTTTTCACCAAAAAATTGATGAATAAATGTTGCTAAAAGTCTTCGATTTATAAAGTAACCAATTTCCCCGAGAAAAAAGAAAAGAAAATATGGAATATTTGGTATCATTCGTTACCTTTGACTCTCCAGAACTTGATCCACACAGTCAATTGAACGATAGCGCCCTCTACTGGTGAGGAACTGACGTCAGAGTTCAAGGGTCGCTCTGAAAAAAAATTAAAATAATGGCGACTTCCAGGGAAACCGCGCACGAGTAGCTCTCCAACTGGCCGTATTTCGGGAAAAGAATTAAGGTGTTTTACCAGAGATTTCATTCCAAAAAATATGATATATTGAAAAAGCAACTTCTTGGCTGCCACACGGTCTTTTAAAGAAGGTAAAATATTTCAAAATGATGTTTTTTCAGTCCATTTTTTTCTTCGAGTTTTCACACGCTAACAGATAGGATCGTGCAAAACGCCGATCTGCTGATCTCCCTACTCTTAGTCTACTAAGTCTGTTCCACCCCAACTTGACAATCGCACCAACTTGGTCCCAACTTGAGTGCTCAAGTTGGGACAGTGGTAATTGTACAGGGTACCAGCAATCAGGGGAGCTCTCTGCATTTGCAGGTTGTATGTGTGTGTTCCGTCCCGAACTTGACGATCGTCTTAACTATAGATAGTTCCCAGTAGACGCCATCTTTACGGGCAAATCGCATTTTGACTAGCAGGCACGCCAAGCGCTCAAATTATTAACGCAGCCGCGTTGTTCACTAACCAATCGTGCAATGAGTTTTGTGAAATGTGCGCGTGCTGCATGCCGTTCTCACGCGTAACGCATGACTGTGTCTTCCAAATTGCCCGTAAAGATGGCCGATTTACGTCATATTGCAACCTATCTATAGACCCATTGCACAACGCGCAGTGCACAACGCGCAGTGCATTTACACGCGCGTCTCCTGTCCGCCATTTTGGGAATCAAAATGTGCACAAAAGGAATTGACTCCCCAAAAGGCGGAAATGGTAGACGCGCATTGTTCGGAGGTGCGTTTACGCGTGTACCATTTCCGCCTTTTGGGGAGTCAATTCCTTGGCTTTTGTGCACATTTTGACTCCCAAAATGGCGGACAGGAGACGTGTGTGTAAATGAGCTGCGCGTTGTGCAATGGGTCTATAATATAATACGCCCATAGAACTCAACAGGATAGCCTAGCTGCGCCTCCGCAAAAACGATGATCGATCGTGGGGGACTGTGACAATACATACGTTCGGGGAGAGAGGCGGGGAGCTCCCACTGCCGCGATCAGCGTATGGATCAGGATGGGAAGAACGGTCTCAATTTTTTATTTTTTTTTCAAATAATGGTGCTGGCTCTGAATTTTCTAAATTAACTGAAGTAGTGTTCCGTCCCAACTTGACAATCGTCCCAACTATAGTTGGGACCGGTCCCAACTTGAGTGTTCAAGTTGGGGCGTCCCAACTGTTGTTGGGATCGCCCATAGAACTAAACAGGATAGCCTCCGCAAAAACGATGTGTTTGTTCGTGGGGACTGTGACATGGGGTGGTCGGGGGGCGGGAGTGAGGCGGGGAGCTCCCACTGCTGCGATCAGCGTATGAATGGGATTTTTTTTCCAAATATAGCACTGAATTTTCTAAATGCTGGCACTGAATTTTCTAAATTAATTGAAGTCTGCACTAAATTATTTAGAGTGCTGATTTCAGTCTTGTCACACACTTAACACATACAACCAGCACTTACGTCAGCAATAACTGTTAAATGTATGCCGATGCTGGCTCTTTTATGAAAAAGTTGGCCACAAAGGTATTTAAAACAACAAAACCACATTTATGACAAAATTCACACTCATCTTCTAAAGCCAAAAATTGGCTCACAACACACATAAGTAACAAGTTGAGGAGGGGGAGCTTCACGCCCGCATGTCATCGAGTCCCCATGATCGATCACGGTTATCGCTACTCCTAGATCTATGAGGTTCGATCCACTATCGTCTCCACGAACCTCATAGAGTGACATGTACAAAATCCTATTCAAAACTTTATGCCCTTCACGTTTATGCACCTGGAGTTCTCTTTTGAAACTGGATCTCGCCAAAATTAGGCTCTACGTCGTGTTCTTTGTTCTCACAGTGAGCTTGGCAAGGGTCCAGAAGATCCGGTTTCAAAAGAGAACTCCAGGTGCATAAACGTGAAGGGCAAAAAGTTTCGAATAGGATTTTGTACATCTCACTCTATGAGGTTCGTGGAGACGATTACGGATCGATAGTTCTAGGAGTACGTGGATGCTATCCTGTACAGTACAGCCTGTACTGTAGAGTTCTATGGGCGATCCCAACTATAGTTTGGACGCCCCAACTTGAACACTCAAGTTGGGACCGGTCCCAACTATTGTTGGGACCGGTCCCAACTATTGTTGGGACGATTGTCAAGTTGGGACGGAACGTCTCCACTCCTTGATCATGATGTTTGTATTAAAAAAACGTGTACTGTTATGTGTCTCAAATTTGCGCGTCACAAATATTTCCTTTTCTGGCGCATATCCTTATGTTTACAATACAATACGCAGTGACCCAATATTGCAATTTGCTGAAAGTATACAGCCTAATCATCAATTTCCTGCAAAGATGTGTCAATCAAAGCCTTTCCAGTAAGTATTTTTGATAATCTATAAATTTAGTATAAAATCTTACCTTTAGACTATTTACAAAACATAGCTAGCTAGACCCAGTAACTGGGGCGCTGTATGATGTATCCTCCAATATCCTGTTTTCAAGGTATAATGACTTTTTCTTTGAACGGAAAAAAAGAAAGTGATGCAATGTAACTGATGCCCTCATTACCTTCCTTTGTTTATTAGAAGTATGCAAACATCTATTAAAACTGGATGGACTTTGTAACTTTCACACCACCTGACCACGCACCGATATTCGATGCATTCGATGACTAGAGCAAGCTAGTCGAAACAATGAGACCTATTAAGAACTCACTCCGTGGCAGTGTAGTTAATAACGAGAAGTCCCCTCGATTCACAAAGCGAAAGTAGTAGTCCCGGCCAATTTCCTACCTCCGCCCAGGTTGTAGTTAATATGCAGGACAGTTCTTTTCAGAACTGAGAAGTCTCCCGAAGTCTCCCGAATTCCGAATAATCTACTCCGCGGCAGTAGAATAAATAGCAAGACAAGTTCTCAAAGAACAAAATCTACCTAGCAAGTAGATACACATGGTATTACCGCAAACCAAATATACATTGGTACCTCACCATGCAATGCCTCAAATCCCATATAATACTTAAAGTACTTTGCATTAAATTGCATTTTCTATGAACTTTAATAAAACAAAATTTAAATAAACCATAATCTGCTGTTTTGTTTGTGTGTTGTTTGTTTTTTTGTTTTTTGGGGGGGGAGATTATTTAATTTTTAAAAAGAACCTTGGGGGGAAAAAAAATACCACACACACACACACAAGTGTGTAACAGCCTGCAACCGTGGACCCTCCTTTGTTCAACTCTTTGTGATAGCAACCGTGGACCACAATGCTTTCCTTTGTGATAGCAACCGTGGACCTATTGTCCTCTTTTGTTATAGGTCCCCGGTTTGAATGTGGTTACCTACTCACACACACACACACAAAAGGTGAAAAACTGTATAATCACTATGCATTTCCTACAGCCACATTAATAAACATATAAAATAGGCCTTCACTGTTTGTTTATTCATCCCTCCTAATATGAGGGTTACTAATTTTTTCCAGACTATGAGAAAATGATATAAGGCACATGCCTTCTTTAAGTCTCTGTATTTTTTTTTCCGGAATGCTCAGCAGAAAGTTGAGTCACGTGATTTGATCATTGTGAATTGAAATAATGTTGAAACTTTTTAGTCGGCACAAAAAAATATGTATAGCCCTGACAGTATGACATATTTTTGTACCTTGTAGAAAAGGCCTAAATACCTCAACTTTGTGCATTTACAAGTACCGTACTATAACCGGCGGAGCCTTACATGTACCCGTCTCTAAGTTTTGGTCAACGGAGAGGAGACTCAATGTTTGGCAGGTAGAAAATGTAACTTTGTATCTAGGGTTTGTTTACATCGCACGTAGTGGCGTAAAAGATATGCCTTGATTTCAGGATTGCGCCTATACAGGAGCTCCTACGATACTTGTTTTTTACGCCCCAGCGAAAACTTGTATACCGATTGGAAACCTCAATTTACTTTAATTTTGAAACACCCAGCCACAAAAAATTGAGCTAGCATAGTTGCGGTAATCATAAACCTCTGTCACAATGTGATTTTAATAATACTATTCCCTGTGAAAAACATTGCGGAATTAATGGATTCGGAATGTAGAGGATATTGTGTAAAGTTCAGTTGTATGTATTGAGGGAGTGTATTACCGGAATGTTCAACAATTTAAGCTATGCATTACACTGTAGCTAATTATGGGTTGGGCCGTGAGCACCCAGAGAGGGAGCCCTATAAATGATTCCGCCACTATAGAGGCCAGAGATGAGGGAGGACCCATGAAGTCACTGCTCACCCTTGAGGTTTACTTGTTCATTTTAGTTGATTAAGTTGAGCCGGCTTTTGCGATAAGTTGTGTTTATACTTGCATTGTATTTAAATACCGATTTGTTATTGTAGTTAGTTGTATAGTCGCCAGTAGTATTCAGTTTAAATAAATGGTAATTGTTAAGTGTTCTAGTGTATCCTAATCTCTCCTTGTCCTCTTATTTTGTCCGGGTTGTTTTATGGAGTGTTGGTGCGAAGGTGCTAATTTAAAAATCCAAGACCACGTAAAAGGATGGTCTTGTGACACCTCCATCCTCAATCCTGCGACTGTCGGGAGGATGAAGGGTTACAATTATCGCAACTAGAGTTAACAGAGCCTGATCCAAAGTTTGAAAATACGAAACCTCAAGAGACTGTACAGGTCATCAATAATGCCGACCATGTTGATGATGTACACATTTTTTTGATAATATTGCATACTCAGTGATTTTACACTCAGTGATTGTCCCAGTAGGGCAGGGCAAATTTGTTTACAACCTCGGCAAAGTGCCCGCTATTGTACCGGTAGGGCTGTGCAACAAAATTGTACAACCTCGCCCAAGTCCCCACAATTGCCCCGGCTAGCAGGGCTCAGTTTGTTTAACATCGCCGTCTATGTCCCGGCTACTTCTTCCAAAATCCTGGGTGCTACACAGGGCCGGAACTACAATTTATTTTTGCATAGGGATAATGTGATCGAGCTTTCACTCGAGTTAGTACAAGGTAATCCCAACTACAGTTGAGTTGCCCCAACTGTAACACTCAATTTGGTCCCATTTATAATTGGGGCGATTGTAAATTTCAATTTGTGTGCAAATAGTAATTGCGTGCTATATTTATCA
Source organism: Leptasterias polaris (assembly GCA_037783415.1). NCBI lineage: Eukaryota > Metazoa > Echinodermata > Asteroidea > Forcipulatida > Asteriidae > Leptasterias > Leptasterias polaris. The sequence continues at coordinate 4,311,937 of JAZGTN010000050.1, read as the reverse complement.
CAGCAGATAATGACATAAACTTTATAGTTTACTCGTATTTCAAATCATCCAGAGTCAGATAACAAGTCAGACTACTACATGGTACATGTACATTGTATGTATAGTATGGCAATATATCGCAGTAAAATAAGGCCATATTAACGCGATGATACGGCGATTCAACCAACACGATGATTGTCATCAAACGCTGAAGGGGGCCAGCATCTTCAGTGAAGACACTGATGCCTTGGCAATAACTACATGTATAAACTGTGTTTTTTATTATCGCGCATCAAGGTTGAAGGCAAACGACCATCGCACGACAGATCGGCCGACAAGTGTATGCGCTAGGTGGTCTAGCGTGCAATAGTGCAATAGGGATGGAGTGAAAATGCACACTGAATAGTACCCAAATGCACACTGAATAGTACCCAAATGCACACTGAATAGTACCCAAATGCACACTGAATAGTACCCAAATGCACACTGAATAGTACCCAAATGCACGCAAAATGATGTAGACCATTAAATGGTTTGATTCAACCAAATGGCAAGGATCTACCTAGGTTTTGTATAAACACTATAAAATGGCAACATATTGCAATACTATGGTGATATAATGCCCTTAAAAAAGTTGTCTAGAACTTGGTGACTATGACCCACCACATATATACAGTTTCTCTTACATGTAGTTTAGGGCACGTGTATGAGGAAAAGTACATATATAGTACTCTTACATGAACATTTGTGTAATTCTGGAACTTTATTTTCCTTTTATCTGCATTATATTGCACTGTTATGATGCAAAATGTTAAATGCACTTTTAACATCCTGTTGTCATCACATCTTGAGCACTTGGAACTTGAACAAGAATAAAAACAGCCTAATAGCAATACTGATCAATGCATTTTTCTCTTCAATAATGCTCTCACGGTCCTTTCACTTTCTATTCTGTATGTCGTAATTTGCCAGTGCAGTGGTCATAAACAGTTTAACTTTGCCACATTTTGTCATAATCATCACAATCGACAGAACTCGGCTGAGAAACTTTTTTCCAATTTGACAATGAAATACTGTGTAAATGTGACAACCACTTTCTTGTATTGGGGTTCAAAACATGCAACACTTATTTAATGCAACACTTATTTTATACAGGGCTATGGAGCACAACAGCAAGCACCCCAACAGGGTTATGGACAGCCTCAACAATATGCAGCCCCACAACAGCAATATGGAGCTCTTCAATACAGACCTCAACAGCACCCACAACAACCCAATATAAATCATCAGCAGCAGCAGCAGCAGCAGCAGCAGCAGCATGGGTATCAACAGTATGGAGCCCCTCCTGGGGGAGCAGTACCTCCTGGTGGAGACCCTACACTCTGGCATTGGTTTCAGGTAAGCTGGATTCTTAGTCATAATGGCATAACTCAACACATTGTACATTGAGGCAGTACCATTTAGACAGTGTGGGTGATTGGCAAAACAGTTTCACTACAGTTTACCCTGGAGAGGCAAAAAGTAATCACAATTAGTGGCGCATTGGCAGTTTGGGACCTTCAAACGGCTTACATGAATGTGAAAAACATTCACCACCCTCACAAAAATAGCCTACCATCTTATGCCTTAAACACAGATAAATTCAACCTTGCTGCCAGTAATAAACTTGTGCTGTGTGAGGACCAAAACTTGGAGAATTTTTTCCCAAGCTACAATGCGAAAATGGCCTCTTCTGGGAAAACTATAGAGGGCTCTCTGTAGTGCAAAATGCCGTCGTGATACATGTACAAACATAATCAAGACGGTCTGTTGACTTTTAACTTGAATGGACCATCTACAATAGGTTGTACTTACATCTGTGTGATTCTTTTGTTATCACCTTTGTTTGCAGTTTACTTTATTAGGTGTTCGGGCGACAGCCCGGAACACCTCTTGTTTTTGTTCCGTTTTTTTGTTTTTTTAGGTGTTCGGGCAATCCGCCCGGAACACCTCCTGTTTTTGTACGTTTTAAAAAAAATACTTCTTCTGCTTATCCCCCGCGATTGTCCGCAAAAAAACGCACACTTCCGAAGCTCACACAAACTTCAAACTTCACATATAGGTAGATCGTTACTTGTAGAAGACACCGCTGGAGTGACGTCATGATGACGTCATCAGGTGTCGAAATACAGTAAATCAAAGTTTAATATTTCAAAAAATCATAACTCGAAAACTGCTGAATGGATTTGTACATTCTATACATCATCGGACAGGTCTTGGAAAACCCAACAAACAATTCACAAAGAGTGACCCAATTTTATCTTGACTTCCGGTCCAAAACGGAAGTTGAAATTTCAATAATTTATATCTAAAGAACTTCTCGTACTTGAATCAAATTATTTACACCAGGTTGTAGGATCTTGTGCCTTCTCAAACTTTTACACAGAGATGATACTAGTTTGACCTTACTTTCTGGTTGAAATCGGGTGTTAAAGGCAACGTAGGCCTATATATTGACCCGCATTAAAAGCACGTGAAAAGATCTTCTACTGAGACACGTAAAACCGTATCTAACCCAGTAGTGGCACGGTAGCCGTCTGTTGCGTTCCAGTACACCATGCGGCTGGCTGCTCCACTTCCGGCCTGTTCATAAGGTCCTGCACAGGGTCCTGCATGTAACCTGTGTATACACGATACACTAGCACACATTCCGCGCCACGAAGACAGTGTATACATCCACATAACGTGAAATGGATTGTTGATGTCATATCCACAGGTGGCGCTATACCGTGTTAATGGTCGTTTGTTAACGTACTGTGCTTTTTATAATGCAACAGACTCAGAAATGTACGTCGTTCGACGGTAGTCCAATGAATTGCTCAGTGCATATATCCTTCGTGTTAGCCTTTTGTTGGCTTGGTGGTAAATATCAACTATAAAAACGAGTGTATTTTGCTGAACTCTTTTGGTGATTTTAATAAATTTTGATAACTGAGAAAATGTGATCGGAAAAAGATCAACATAAATTTGACTCTAATCAACACCGGTTTTTACAAGATTTTACTTTTAAATCCTGTTGAATACTTCAAAGAAATACAATGTGAACAGCAAAAGAAATTCAACATAAATCAGGCATGAGAATCTTCCGGTTTAAACCGGAATTCCGGTTTTTTCCCTTTCAAATTTGTGGTCTTCGAGTTCAATGTGAATTTGATATAAAATTTGGGGGGTGAGTTGTTGGGGTATACATTTGGATCTCGCTAATCCCTCTTCTTGGTCTTATGAGAAATTGTAAGTTTACACGCTTCCGTTCGTAATAAATTGCCGCCCGGCAGCGGCCGGCCCAATATGCGTTGATTTGTTTCTTCCATGTGCATGCAGCGCGTTCAATTGATATCTGTAGACTTCTTTCAGTCTTTCCCCACTTCATTCATGGTACGGTTTGACCGTAATACATGTATGTTTACTGTTGCAGCAAAGGAACATTCGTGGAGACATTGAAAAGTCTACTGACAACAACATACGGTGTTTTGGATGCGTGCGCATCGTTATACGTTTTTTACCAGTCGTCAGTACGAACCTTCATAGGCTTAAGTGCCGTTTCTTCGATACGTTTAATGTGTTTTACGGCTGGAGATATTTTTACGCATTGAACTATGACCTAGAAGAAACTTATAGACAATGAGTGTGCGACACACGTGTGGGGAGATTCGTTAACGTCTGACGTCTCACATTATTTTTCCAAAATGCTATGGTTTATAAACTGTTGGGATCTTGGAGATACGAAAAGGTGTTTGAAGAACAAGTTTCAATGGCCAAAGGGGGGCAACACTTAACACAATTATTCACTATAACAGGTAAAAAGACCCCCCAAAAATCAATTTTTGTAACATTACAAAAGCATGACTGCTCCGTTCATAATCATTTATTTTCGTGGAAGCAAGTTCCGAATATCATTTTATTTTGAGCTTTTTAAGACAATATACGTCTAGCACTGTTATGATTTCATCCTGTTTATAAGTATTTTCCTCCTATTAACATGTCCTCGATCCCACAAATGGTCCCCAAAACGCCAGAGGGATTCACTGAGTGCGACGCTGACGCCTGTGTAAACTTGCCCAAATTCCGGACTCGCAAAAATTTGGACTTTGCCCAAAATCCGGACATGCAATTTTTAGCTTAAAAATGTTTCCGTTTTTTTTATCATAGCTTATTCTCATGCCTGATAAATTGCACATCGTGTAAACTGTAGGTTCTTATGCCCTTATCATAATCATGACAAATGATGTTGCTTCAGTTATCGGCACCACAAAAAGGTAGCAAGCAGGCGTAGTTTGATAAAATTTATTTTTAAATTGTTAGTGATAGTCTTTTAAACTATCAGTTCAGTTAGTGACTATTTACACAAAAAAATTATACATGTGTATCTAGTACACATTCTGGAGTTTCAATGCATAGGCCTATCCATCGAAAAATAAATAAACTTCATTGAATGGAAAACATAATACTTAATAATTGTACTTGTGAGTCATTCAAAGGCTTGTTTCAAGATCTGTAGTCAAGATGAAGGGGAAGTGGGGAGAATGTTTCTTCTGTATGACTATGAAATGACAATGGACCCTTGGCCCTTTCAAATAATCTAAATAATGTACTCATTTGCTAAATTATTTTTGTAAGTTCACCTTTGTTTTTCACTTGGCACATATTTAAATACCTACATGTATGTCTCGATAAATAAATTCTAACTTCATAATGATGCCATCGGTTTTCAATTCTGGCTAAACAAAAGTTTATTATTTAGAAAATGTTATATTCCGAGTAGCCTTTATTTCCTGTGTATAAACTAACGTTTAAACGTAGAAGATTTACACATTACTTTCTTTGAAATTTCAAAAGCTATCAACATTGTTTTCAGCTATTCAAATAACTAACGCTAACGCTAACGCATCATACCATGCCGCATAGGAGATGGCGATCAACATGGGATAGCGGTTTGGATAGAAAGAGAAAGACAATACTACCAATATCCTGTCATTTGTCTGTCAATTGGTAGATTAACTAAGTTATAAAAACTAATTAATTATGCAAACAAATCTGATTAATTTACTCAGGCAATAGATATGTAAACAACACACTTAGATAAAGAAAACGTTGAAAAATGCAAAACAGACCATTTTAACCAACTGAAGGTGCTGACAATGTACCAACTTAAGCTTGTCCATGTTCGAGGGTCAAAACAAAAAATAACTAGAAATGTAGTGTTTGTAGGATTACAAACACTAGGTGTTCGGGTTTTCAATGAAAGTTAGTGCTTTCAATGAAAGTTAGGCTTATGACCGTATGGTGCCATGAAAGTTTGTTTTTATATCCCATTCCGATAGTGAGAAGGATGGCGGAAGAAGGTTGGCCTTTCTAATACTTTGCAAACTAGGGTTTGTGAAAAGTTTTTTGACTTGAAATTGAAGATTGAACCAGAAGGCGAGTTTGGCAAGTTTAATTATTTTTTGTTTTGACCCTCGAACACGGCACCTTAATTGGACAAGCTTAAGTTGGTACGTTGTCAGCACCTTCAGTTGGTTAAAATGGTCTATTTTGCATTTTTTCAACGTTTTCTTTATCTAAGTGTGCTGTTTACATATCTATTGCCTGAGTAAATTAATCAGATTTGTTTGCATAATTAATTAGTTTTTATAACTTGGTTAATCTACCAATTGACAGACAAATGACGGGATATTGGTAGTATTGTCTTTCCCTTTCTATCCAAACCGCTATCCCATGTTGATCGCCATCTCCTATGCGGCATGGTATGATGCGTTAGCGTTAGCGTTAGTTATTTGAATCGCTGAAAACAATGTTGATAGCTTTTGAAATTTCAAAGAAAGTAATGTGTAAATCTTCTACGTTTAAACGTTAGTTTATACACAGGAAATAAAGGCTACTCGGAATATAACATTTTCTAAATAATAAACTTTTGTTTAGCCAGAATTGAAAACCGATGGCATCATTATGAAGTTATAATTTATTTATCGAGACATAGGTATTTAAATATGTGCCAAGTGAAAAACAAAGGTGAACTTACAAAAATAATTTAGCAAATGAGTACATTATTTAGATTATTTGAAAGGGCCAAGGGTCCATTGTCAAAAATACAAGGATTTAAATTTAAATCCACAGGATTGAATTTTTAATCTTTCAAGGAGTGTGATTAGGGACCAAACAGCGTGGATTTAAAATTAATCTTTCAAAAGATTTAAAAAAATTAATCTGTAAAGGATTAATAAAATCAATCCAGTGGATTTATATTTCAAATCTTTACAGATTTAACCTCAACCCGTTGAATGATTTAAACCTACATGATCGCAATCTCATTTGATTTATTTCTAAATCATCATTGGGGTTAAAATATAAAACACACCATTTCTGGACCAGCAGGAAAGTAAACACAGGAACAGCAAAAATGTCACAACCATTTTCTTACAAACTTTATTAGTTTCTTAGATAGACCTTAACATGGAGTTTACCTTTGTAGTCCATGAACATAAAAAGTTCTATTGAGTCTCCATGTTTATTACACAAGGATTAAAACTGCAATTTCATCATAATAATATTCTCAGGATGTGGGTGACTGTTAATGTATACATCCTTTATGGCACATGAAAACAAAATAAAGGTTTTTATGTCTGTTTCTTAGATAGGGAGAAATTGGAGTCTATTTTTACAATGCTAGCTTGATTTTAGGTACTTGCTTTAAAGAGTACGGTATTTACACCTGCAGTGCTTTACAAAAACATTGCCACACACAATTTAAAAAAATTGTGTGATTTACCTGAATGAGATAGAAAATGGACTTTATTACAACAAATAGGATGCACCATCTTTCTCTTAATTAAACAACATTGTATCCGAAGGAATTGAAGGGCACATCAAATTAGGTTTGTAGGGACTTAGGGTTATCTTGGATATCAGTAAGTCAATTAACCTGGTTTCAATGCTATAAAGAACTCAATAAAGTTGTTTAACGCTATAGGATAGTCTGACCCAAACACAAAGAAAGATTTAAACAACTTATCAAAAGCTTCAACTACTGAAGATCCCCCCACTGACTGGAATGCAGTCCAGACACAAGACAAACTGCTTCGGGTTTCTCTCTGGGAAACTGTTCAGGTTGCCTAATCCCTTTAGATGATTGCAATGGCTTCGTCGATGTGGGTCCTACTCCCCTCCTGTATTTGAAAAAAGGCACATTATTCTAGTTACTAATCAAATCATCTCATTTAAAATGCGGAGATTTACTACCAGTTTGAAAATTATTGTTATTAAATTGGGGGGAGGGGGGGGGGATGTTTTGGTCCCGAGGAAATGTTTTTAAGAATTTTGCCCCTGGATCAAAAACATTTACATGTATAATGAAAACAAGTGACCCATGACCTGTATGTGACCTGTCTTTTTTTCCTAGATTGTTATTGATGCTTGCATTAGGTCTCAGGTGGTCATTCTACAAAACAAGAACATACTTATTTAAAACACAGTGATAGAGTGAACATTCAGTGTTGTAAAGCATACCAGATTGTAATACACTGCATGCACTGTTCTGCACAGTACACACTATCATGTAAAAAGTATTACTTTCCCTAGCAACCATGACAACGATTGCAAATTACTAACTTTTAGTTGTGTAGGATGGGAATCCATACACATCAGGGGAAACAAGAAATACTTACCCGCTGATCTGAATAATGTAGGAAACTGCATGCATCAGCTACAATTGAAACCCTTTGACTTTGCCATTGGATGGACCAAGAAAACTGTAAACAGCAACCAGTAAGGAACAAAGATCACCTGAAACATGGGAAACATTCAGACAATTGTTAAGAAAACCTCGACATCAGTACCATGGAAGTACAAAGCATTAACTAAGTAAACGTCACTGGAATATTAACTATAATTGTTTGTGTTTTTGGTTTCTGTCGACCAGCACACAATTGAATTTTAAAAAGGAATTTGACCAATATTTTCTAGATTGTATTTCGCTTCAATCTTTGGTGGTCATTCTGCAAAACATAAAAGTGCCACTATGGTTCAGCAGATAAGAACATGGTCCTACCTCCATGATAAGAAGTAAAACTAATTGCTATCGTTTAATATTAATTATTTTTAGCACAGAGAGCCCAAATCATAGTTTTCTTCCTACCTCCATGGTTCTATCGACCAACAGAAACATACATAACATGAACTCGAAATTGGTCTTCATCAGAGACGAACAATCACGTTGTCTCTTGCTATTTTATATCTTGATGAAATTATGTTATGTTTGTTCTCTATCTAGTAGCCTTTGTATGAGAACGTAACATGAATAAAGTGAGGACGTTGTGTGTAAAAGGCGGTGAACATCGTTAACAAAATGAAGCCCAACGTTTAATATAGCCACATACTCCCCGTTCATTTCACACGACGACATCGTCGTGTACAAAATTGCAAGCCTATCCAAAACTTTACTACATAAGATTGGATTCACTTACCTTTGAAAATCTGAAAAATGATCTCCAGGTTTCCGCCGAGTGTCCCGATTAAAAACTTGTGTGATTATGATTGATAATTCGTTCGGATTTTACGTTTAACGTTCACGTTTTTAACGAGCACTCGGTACAGCTAGTCGGTCTATCTAAGCAATGGCCGCCAACAAAGTTGAGTTAGCTGTGTGAGCTCATCACGTGATGTAGTCCCATCATCCTGATTGGTCCATTGCCGATAAAGTTGGCGTCCTTTTTAAATCATTCGGAGGATTAAAACACTTTTTACAGTCTGCGGATAATTATTGCTTTTTTCAATCGTTTCAGACTAAAATTAAATCTTTTAGATTTATTTTTCTTAAATCCGGTTTATGATTGAAATTTTCAATCTCTCACTATAGTCATACAGAAGAAACATTCTCCCCACTTCCCCTTCATCTTGACTACAGATCTTGAAACGAGCCTTTGAATGACTCACAAGTACAACTATTAAGTATTATGTTTTTTTAAATAGTCACTAACTGAACTGATAGTTTAAAAGACTATCACTAACAATTCAAAAATAAATTTTATCAAACTACGCCTGCTTGCTACCTTTTTGTGGTGCCGATAACTGAAACAACATCATTTGTCATGATTATGATAAGGGCATAAGAACCTACAGTTTACACGATGTGCAATTTATGTTGAATTTGTTTTGCTGTTCACATTGTATTTCTTTGAAGTATTCAACAGGATTTAAAAGTAAAATCTTGTAAAAACCGGTGTTGATTAGAGTCAAATTTATGTTGATCTTTTTCCGATCACATTTTCTCAGTTATCAAAATTTATTTCAATCACCAAAAGAGTTCAGCAAAATACACTCGTTTTAGTTGATATTTACCACCAAGCCAACAGAAGGCTAACACGAAGGATATGCACTGAGCTATTCATTGGACTACCGTCGAACGACGTACATTTCTGAGTCTGTTGCATTATAAAAAGCGCAGTACTGAAGTGTGGTGAGCCTCGCGCCGCTTGCAACCCGGACAGGACAACAGGGTCAGTGATGAGATCAAGAGACGTTGGTGTACAGGGTGCTGGAGCAAGACTGCCGCGTGGCCAGCAGCGGGAGAGGGCCGCAGGCCGCGGGCACGCTTGAGTGATTTATTACACAAAAGACATGTTACTCACTATTCTACGTCACAACACTACATTCCTCCCCATCATATTTTTGGGTTGGGGGGGTATTTAACGATTTAATGCGAAAAAGAATAACAGAGCCAATAAATGATTAATGCAGATAATCAATCAATAAATAAATTCATGGTACAATATTCACCCTTAATTTCCCATTGAACTTCATGGGTTTTAGGGTACTTCTTGTTCTTTTCAATTCAACTAAACCACCTGCTTGGAAGTTTTTACGCCATTAATTGTTACGGGTTCGTATAACTGTACTGAAACCCCAACAATTATTTAGTTAAAATAATGCTTAGTTATGTCAACTGGCTCATAAGAAACAACTTACGAAATTATTTTAGACTGAACAGTTTTGTCTATAAGAGATAAAAACTAATTGTTTTCTTTCTTTCTCGAAGACCATGCAATTTCAGGAAAAAAAATAATATGTCAAACCAAGTTTTCCACATGACCACTTCTACACTGTGCAGATTAATTGATAACATTTACGTCAACTTTTCTTTCAACTGCAAATGCAAACGACAAACTGCCAAATTAGATTTTGGTCAATATCCAAAAATAAAATTCTATAAACAGATGGAATACAATGACTTAGTGTTCCAAAGGCAGTTAGTGAGGATGTCTTCTACAGCAAGCTTTCTGATTTTGGATATTTCCATCGCTACCAGTTTGGCCATTGTGGGGTTACTAAAATGAATTCCCTGACTTCTGGGTGGGAAATAGGGTGCATCTGTCTCAAGGACTAGACGATGGAGGGGGATGTTCTCGGCAACCTCCCTTGAGCCAGTGCCCAACAAAGAAATAATTAATGTCAGCCCTATATACAAATTTGGAAAGTGTGAACACCATCTTTGTGCGCCACCCCAATTCCCTGTGTAACAGTGAAGGTGTATCGTCCAGTGCTTGGGTAGGACCTCACTCGTGATTCTAAAGCAGTCGTCTTCAGCGTCCCGACAATGTATTATTATTGGTTTGCCAGCATCCACCCCGAACTGCAGTAATCGTCTGAAGGCATCCTGCTGTTTCGTTTTAAGTTGGAGGTAATTCCCGGAGTAATCTAAGCCAATTTCTCCAAGAGCCAACACCTTGTGATGGTTCAACAACCGTTGAATAGTGTTGTATGATTCTTCGCTGAGATTATGGGTTTGCTTCGGGTGTGCCCCAACTGCCGCAAAGACCATCTCCTCCCACCATTCTTCGTTGTCCAGGGTCTCTTGGTCGCAGAATACCCCGATGCATCCCAGAAACCCAAAAGTGTCGATGCTTTCCTTCTGAAAAAACTTACTTAGAGTGGTCTCTTTACTACGAGCCCTTTTGAGTAGGCGGTCGACGTGACAGTGGGCGTCGATGAATTGACTGGTAGGTAAGATGGATGGTGTTGTAGTGTAAGGGATTTGGAGCAGAAGTCGTTGAAGTGTCTTCCAGTGCAGCACCGAGGAGAGACGAGTGGGGAACTGCAGGCTGCGTTCCCGAATGGGAGGCAGTCCTACAAACGAATCATATGCGTCCCAGACAAGAATCTCATCTGGGCTGAACGCCGAAACTTCATCGCTCAACCGACGCCGGACGACGAAGTTTACGAGCTCACTGGCCGACACTAACTTCAATCTGGAACAGATGTGGTTCGCAAAACCCGCCACTCTTGTTGCGAGGTCTTGCAGGTGGGTGTCGCTAAACGGCCCGTGGAGATCTGTATGTATAGCAATTTCCAGTCGTCAACACTCCCAGCAAGATGAAAGCGGGAAGAGAAACCACCAGCCCTGTTGAGCGATATGATGTCTTATGACATGACGTCTCATTTTGTTTGTTCGTGTCTTGCACCCCGGCTGGATACATTGCTGAAGACGTTTTTTCCTGGCGGCTTCATTTGACGTTGGTGGCCCTTTTTGGGTGGTTCCTTCCTGGTTTGTCGGTGGCTCAGATGTTGGCATCGGAGTTCCTTTGGGCTCTAGGGACTCGTAGATGGGATCCAACAATCCGTCTTCGTTGTAATCTGGAATAAAATCTGCTTCCTCCATCTTCTACTTACTGAAAAATAAAATACAAGTGGTTATATAAAATGCGGTCTACTTAATTTCAACTTTTAGAGTATGTTTCAACTGCTGTAGTGAAACTGAGATTGTTGTCCAACATATGCCGGTCAACAATTCCACTTAATAAATAATCATATTATCAGCTAAGCGGGCAGGAACTTTGGTCTTTCTTCCACTTTTGGTGTATACGCTTGTTCCTACCCGTGATTCTAGCTCTGGTTCAAACAAGGAACTAATTCCCAGATCGTCCACCCGGTTGTCTCCTTGTGGCTTAGGGGGGTCTAAATTCAGCAGCTCGTTCCGCTTCCTGCGGAGCCAAAATGGTAATTCCCTGTCCTCGCACGTTTTTATAAGGTCATGATGTACGACTGACTCCCTCTTCCTGCCTTGAACTTTAAAAAGTATGGGCGAAAGTACTTCCGTTACAAGGAAAGGTCCTTGCCAGACTGGCTGAAGTTTGCTTGATTGACCTGACTTTGTTGCCTTATTAAGTTTATACACCACATCTCCCTGTTCGTAACTTGATTGATTTTTAGTGTAGTCGAAGTATCGTTTTTGGTATCTTTGTGCTCCCCCGATAGTTTCTCTTGCGAGGGCATGGGCCTCAGATAATCTCTCTCCGAGTTCTACAGCAAAATCATGAGGTTCTTTTCGCTCTGCCTTAGTATTGGCGGTTTCGAAAACGAGGTCAAGAGGTTGCCTCAATTCTCTCCCTAACATTAGTTGATTTGGGGTAAGTCCAGTAGTTCGGTTAGGAAGGGCTCGCATTGCACCTGTAAGTATTGCAAGGTCTTTGTCCCAATTTGAATTTTCGCCTTTGAGGTAGCACCTCATTATTTGTAACAGCGATCGATTATACCTCTCAACTTGCCCGTTAGAACTCGGATGGTATGGGGTTGTACGTGTTTGAACTATGTCTAAAACTTCACTAACTGCTTGGAGAAGAGAACTTGTGAAGTTGCTACCCTGATCCGTGTGGATGAGCAAGGGGCATCCAAAACGCGAAAAGAATTGATCTACATTTGTATTATGGTTCTAGCTACTCTATCTGCTTTCTGGTCGGGCAAGGGATATGCTTCAACCCATTTTGTGAACTGGCATACGAGCATAAGAATGTACTTGTTACCCGCCTGTGAGGGAAAGAATGGCCCAAGAACATCTAGATGTACGCGTTCAACAGGCGCTCCTGCATGATACAAAGCCATTTTTGCCCTAGCTTTTTTACAAGGTTTCTTGTATCTGTTGCATTCTTTGCAAGATTTTACGAAAAGCGTCACATCTCTCCTCATGCCATACCAGAAAGCAGATTGTCTAACTTTCTGCAGCGTCTTGGTTATTCCAGGATGTCCGGCTAATTTTGCATCATGACAAAGAATCATTACTTCCCGTTTCATTCTTGTTGGGATTATGAGCAGTAACCTAGGAGGACTCTCACACCAGTTTAAGTACAGTACTCCATCCTTTACTCGTAAAAGTTCTACATTGGACCAGAGGTATTTTACAGTCGGGGAGCACATTTGGACTTCATTTTGTTGAGGAGGAAACTCGTTCTGCATCCAGTTTAAAATGATTTTAAGATCAGGATCCGCCATCTGGGCTTGCTGCAATTGTGTGTGGTCATATTTAGTGAAGGGCGAATTTTCCATATTGTCATGAGAGCGCTGGTTACTAGGTTCGGCCGCAGAAGGAAGGCTTCCCCCTTCGTTCAGCAAACGCCGATCGTAGGGTTCACCCGATTGATCGTTGGCCTCTGTGGAGATATTCGCCTCACTAGTGGAAATTTGGCGGACTGCTAGGGGCAGGACGTCATCAACGTCGCATTCAAACTTTTCCCATTGGGAATGGATGCGTGCGCAGAACTTGCATCCTCTACACGGAAGACTTTCTATGTCACAACCCGCTGTATAGCAGTCGCACATAGGGGTGTCACTAGGTATTCTAGACAGCGCATCTGCGTTCAAGTGTTTGTTTCCTTTCCTATGGAGGATGACCATATCATATTGGGCGAGTTCCTCTAACCATCTGGCAAGGACCCCAGAGGGGTTTTTAAATTTCATTAGCCATGCTAAACTGCTATGGTCAGTCCTAATAAAGAATCTCCTTCCTAGTAAATAGTGGCGGAATTGTCTTGTGAACCGCACTACTGCTAAAAGTTCTTTTCGGGTTGTGCAATACCTACGCTGTGAGGGGGACAATGAGTAGCTAGCATAGCTGATAACCATTTCTTCCCCGTCTTGTAACTGGATTAGTTCCGCACCTATCGCAGTGTCCGATGCGTCAGTGTCTAGAATGAATGTTTCCCCGTTGTTTCGCGGAAACGATAGCAATTGAGATGACATCAAGGCCACTTTTAGTTGATGAAATGCCTGCTTATGATCGTCTGACCAAACAAACGTCGACCTGTTTTTTGTCAGGTCATACAGAGGTTGCATTAATTGGGCTACATCTTTAATGTGTGATCGATGATAGTTGACGAGACCGAGAAATTGCTGTACCTCTTTGCGATTTTTGGGAGTCGGCCATTGTTGGACGGCAGATACACTGTCTGGATTTGGCTCGATCCTGTGATTGCTTACCACTTTGCCCAGAAAAAGCAATTTTCTTTGAAACAGGTTACATTTCTTAGCCTTCAGTTTGAGGTTGTGTTTTCGAAATCTTTCGAGGACTGTTTCTAAATTTAGTAACGAATTTTCAAAGTTTTGTCCTAAGATCATGATGTCATCTAAATAGGCCATCGCTTCCGTTGGTGCTAGTTCCCGGAGAATCAAGGCCATTGCGCGCTGAAATGTAGCAGGCGCGTTGCACAAACCGAACGGCATGCGCTGGTACTCAAAGAGTCCATACTTCGTTACAAATGCCGTCTTGTGCCTATCTTGTTCATCTAGCTCTACTTGGTAATAACCGCTGCACATGTCAAGCGTACTAAAAAACTCAGTACCCTCCAAAATATCTAAACACTCGTCAATGTTTGGGAGTGGGAATGCGTCCCTTTGGGTGACATTGTTAAGCGCCCTAAAATCGATACAATACCGAACCTTCCCATCTTTTTTCCGTACGAGTACTGGAGGGGAGGCCCATTCGGACATTGATGGTTGGATAACCCCCGATGCTAATAAGGAATCTAAGTGGGTCTTTTCTTCAGTTTCAAAACCCAACGGTGTTCTCCTCATCTTTTGCTTAATGGGGGCAGCATTTCCAGTATTTATTTTATGTTTGATATCGGTGAATTTACCAAGGTCAAAATCGTCCTTTGAGAATACATCAGCGTAAGATGTATGGATGCTCGCTAATATTTTAGTTTGTTCTGAGTCCAAATGTACACTTGATCTTTGCCATAAATCAATCAGATGGGTAGGAGGTTGACAAATTTGTCTAACAGTGGGTTGGGTGATCTGACCAGGGGATGGAGTCCGACTCAACTGACGCCGGTCATGACTTTCTCCGTCCGGCATGTGGACTGGGGTGGAAACAACGTCTTGAATCTCTTCAGCCCGACCTATGGTGTGCCCCCTTTTCAAATGGATGTAATGGTTACTGTCATTTCTGATCAGAATTGGCACTGTGTTTATTGAGGGCTCATTGTTTTTTAGTGTAACTAGTATGTATGGTATGAGTAGTCCTTTATGGTCCCGTTCCGGTGCATGGATCATATACGTTTTTTCTCTGTCTACATTGAGCTTTACCCGAATTCTAACAGCTGTAATATTAGGGGGGACCACAACCTTCCTATCAAGAGCAACTCTTTGCACAGAATATGTTTCATTCCCATTTTTCCTCATACGGGCTGGAATTTTTTGACCATCAAGTGTTACCATATCTTCAGTAAGGTTGATTGAACTTGAATGTGCCTTCAGGAAATCTAGGCCTAAAATTACGTCATCTTCAATTGGGGCTACCAGTAAATCCCAATTATATGTGCATCCCTCAATGTTTAGAGGAACATTTTTACATGTTCGTGCAAGCATGCTACTGTCTTTACCCGCCCCTCGAACTAGCACTGTACCCGAGTAATTCAAAGGACGTTTTATTTGTTGCGCTAGGTCTTCACTGATTAGAGTAACTTGGGCTGCCGTGTCTACTACAGCATCTGCCTGAACGCCATGTAATGTGATGGGGACAACCAAACTAATATTTGAATTTTGCGTTACGTGAATTTCGCGCAGTTTAGTCTGATGAGATTCACTAAGTTGGCCATTAGTCTTCTTACAAACCGATCGTTGGCCAACACGATCGGTTTCTAATAGTTTAAAGATGAGGGTGGGTTTTTATTGGCTGGGGCTGAAAGTCGGTTGGGTGATGAATAATTGAGAGGGCATTCTCTTGCAAAGTGTCCTATTTGTTGGCATTTGAAACATCGCTGCTTCGCAGGTGATGTAGGTGGCGATTGGGCACAAACAGGCGTTGTAGTGTTTGGGTATCTACGAATTGGTGAAGGACTTCTGTTCACTTTATCTGGTAAGGTGTAGGTACTTGCTTTGTCCCGTGTACTAGTATAAGTTGGTTTTGACGGGGTCATGTTTCTTAAGTGCTTAAGTAAATCCCGCATGTTCTGATTCACTTCAGACCAGTCCATATTAATGTTCAATTTGTCACTACCTTCTTGTTTTATCTGAACTTGTTTAACTGTGGGGGTATCTTGAGTTACTTGATCATTGAATGTAACATGTCGTACCCTGGATCTGGATCGAGACAGCAAGGCATGATTACAGTGTATGTTTTGCTGTTTGCGTGTACTGAATTGCATCATTTAGTGTCTTGGGATCACGATACAAAGCAAGTTCTGCTGCATCTGCGTCTATGCAGCCCTTTAAGAAAGCCTCTCGCGCTATTGTTTCAAACGTACCGTTGTCTACGCTGGCGGTGGGATAAGCTCTAGTAGCCAATTGTCTTACGCGCTGCCCAAATTCTACCAAGGACTCATCATCGCGCTGGCGGATGGTGGAGAGTTCTGATCTAAGAACGATTGGATCTCGGACTTTTCCAAACATTTTAATAAGTTGTTCTTTTATTCGTTGGTAATTTCGTGCAACATTAGCTTCTTGCCAAGCATAGCATTCTAGTGCTTTCCCTGTCAGCGAGCTAACTAATTGTAACAGTTTAGTCTCTGCATCCCAGTGGCAACAGTCAGCAATCACTTCGAATTTCTTAATGAATGCATGAAAGTCGTCCTTGCCGTCGTACGGAACAATTTTTGGAATTGGTCGTCTAAAACTTGTCACACCTGCCTGGATTGCATTTGGGCTGGGTGTGGTCTCGTTTGAATGTACGGCATTTTGATACTGGGATTGCATTCCAGTTTCAAATACCAGAGGCCCTTCTTTGTTTTGTTCGAGGGGGTTCTGCTTTTGTCCCTTTGATAATGGGGGCTGGGCTGACTTGATCAAAAATTAAGGCTTTTGTTCAGTTTGCTGGGCCACTTTGTCAGGCATAAGTAACTTTTGTTGTGCCATGGCTTTTGTAGCTTGAAGAATGTGTTTGGGAATGGGTGGTGCTTTGTCACCGATTACCTTGAGAGTTGCGTCTATGGTTTCATCCCCTGTGATATTTTTAGTTTCTTTATAGGGGTCATGATTTTTGGTTCTATTCCGTCACTTGTCTGATATCCCTTAAGTACCGGTACATTCTCTGCCTTCAGCTGATGTGTTAATTCTTGAATTGCATGCATAGTCTTTGTTGAACTAAGTTCGATTGATTTCATGAACAAGTCCATTTGTTTCGCAAGCATAGTGATTGAATTTACTATTTCATCTGAACTACTGGCGGGTTGGTCTGATTCGATTGGTGTGCTTGGCTTCTCTGAGCCTTGCTCAAAACTAATTAAGTTTTTCTCTACCAGTTCATGCAGTTTAGTTTGCAATGATGGGTATTCATGAAAATCATCTAGGGTTACAAAGCCTTTTTCGTCCCTAACTGACGTTATGAGCTGCGCATATTTTATTCCAATTCCTGGGAGGGAGGTTAATTCTTTTGCTGATGCCGTTTGTATTTTTACAGCCATTTTTTGTTCCTTTTTCTTAATTTTCCATAAACTACTAATTTCAAAATGGTTCAGAAATATCGAAACAAACAGCTAGTTATAACATATGAAAACTGCTACTGGTTGTCCGTTAATGGACTGCACATAATGTCACTCTCTTTCACTGTCAATGCCTTCTGTTGGGAGTGACCGCTGCACAGCAATTTGACCAGAAATGTTTCGTTTGATTTTGAAAAAATAAAAAAAATTAAATAAAAAATAAAGATTATGGCAAAAAATGCGTTTTGAGCACAGTGCAAATGAGCAGTTTTCAAGAAACACAATACGATAAGCCTTTCCAGTTAACAACACATAGGCCTACCTATAATTTTTTATTGCGCCGAGCTAAAAGAGAAAAAAAATAATAACAAATGCGTGCGAAACGTTCCCAACTAACACCGGAAACGTTGTTTTTGAAACGTTCCCAGCTAACGCCGGAAATGTTTCCAACAAGTACCTAAAATTTTTATTGAAATATTGAAATAGTTTGAATAGTTTATCTAACGTTACCAGTATCCTCTTCGGAGAATTTATCCTCGTCGCCAATGAAGTGTGGTGAGTCTCGCGCCGCTTGCAACCCGGACAGGACAACAGGGTCAGTGATGAGATCAAGAGACGTTGGTGTACAGGGTGCTGGAGCAAGACTGCCGCGTGGCCAGCAGCGGGAGAGGGCCGTAGGCCGTGGGCACGCTTGAGTGATTTATTACACAAAAGACATGTTACTCACTATTCTACGTCACAACACTACAGTACGTTAACAAACGACCATTAACACGGTATAGCGCCACACATCAACAATCCGTTTCACGTTATGTAGATGTATACACTGTCTTCGTGGCGCGGAATGTGTGTGCTAGTGTATCGTGTATACACAGGTTACATGCAGGACCCTGTGCAGGACCTTATGAACAGGCCGGAAGTGGAGCAGCCAGCCGCGTGGTGTACTGGAACGCAACAGACGGCTACCGTGCCACTGGGTTAGATACGGTTTTACGTGTCTCAGTAGAAGATCTTTTCACGTGCTTTTAATGCGGGTCAATATATAGGCCTACGTTGCCTTTAACACCCGATTTCGACCAGAAAGTAAGGTCAAACTAGTATCATCTCTGTGTAAAAGTTTGAGAAGGCACAAGATCCTACAACCTGGTGTAAAAATTTCGATTCAAGTACGAGAAGTTCTTTAGATATAAATTATTGAAATTTCAACTTCCGTTTTGGACCGGAAGTCAAGATAAAATTGGGTCACTCTTTGTGAATTGTTTGTTGGGTTTTCCAAGACCTGTCCGATGATGTATAGAATGTACAAATCCATTCAGCAGTTTTCGAGTTATGATTTTTTGAAATATTAAACTTTGATTTACTGTATTTCGACACCTGATGACGTCATCATGACGTCACTCCAGCGGTGTCTTCTACAAGTAACGATCTAACTATATGTGAAGTTTGAAGTTTGTGTGAGCTTCGGAAGTGTGCGTTTTTTTGCGGACAATCGCGGGGGATAAGCAGAAGAAGTATTTTTACAAAAACGTACAAAAACAAGAGGTGTTCCGGGCGGATTGCCCGAACACCTAATTAAACTTGCCAAACTCGCCTTCTGGTTCAATCTTCAATTTCAAGTCAAAAAACTTTTCACAAACCCTAGTTTGCAAAGTATTAGAAAGGCCAACCTTCTTCCGCCATCCTTCTCACTATCGGAATGGGATATAAAAACAAACTTTCATGGCACCATACGGTCATAAGCCTTACCACTAACTTTCATTGAAAACCCGAACACCTAGTGTTTGTAATCCTACAAACACTACATTTCTAGTTTTTAAATACTTCTTCAGATTCTTATCCCCCGCGATTGTCCGCTAACAAAAGCACACTTCCCAAGCTCATATAAATTTGAAACTTCACACATAGTTAGATAACCATTAGGAGATGAAACCGCTTTAGTTACGTCATGATGACGTCATCAGGTGTCAAATTACAAGGTTTTTAGTGAGAAAACAATTATTTAATCTTAGAAATTCTGTAACAAATCACACTTAGGTCATAGGTCTTTTTTTTGTCGTGTGCTTGACCTCACATGACCTCTACTTCCGGTCGAAACCGGAAGTGCCTTATATGTAACTTGAAAGTGGCAAAAGTGGCAAATTTTGTCAAGTCGTTTTCAACGTTGTTATAGTCCGGCAAGGGTCTGATTTAAAAAAATTGGACCGGTGGCGTCATTAAATCTAAAAGCACCCTCTAGCGGCAGGTTAAAAACAGCTCCAAATACACTTTTACTAGATGTCTGTGGCGAAGTTTATAATCGTTTCAAAATTGGTATACTGTACATAATGACCTTCATGCAGACAACATATGTGTGAATTTTTAGATTGATGACGTCATCATGTGTCACGTGGTATCGCCTTAAAGGTTTACTTTTTGAAGCTGTGTATCTACAAAACCACAAGTTTGACTGAGTTGAAACTTGGCATGTTGATAGTCAGTGATATTGACTACTTAAAGCTAGAGTGACGACTTGATGACGTCATCAATTTTTGTTTAACAAATTTTTGAAATTTTGACCAATTATTACATATCTTCAGTACAAAGCAAGCTATAGTCAAATTTCATTTTGCATGAGACTTGGAAGGTCCCACAAGGATATAATGTGGAGTGATGTTTTCACGACGTCATCAATTTTCATGTTATGTCACCACCAAGGTAGTGTTTTACAAGATCTACACATGTATATGCACAGAACAACTTTGGTGATCAAATGGAAACTTTGCATGTACTCAAGCTGGGATGTGTTACATCCAAAAAGTTTGGTCAAATCTTTAGATCCACCATTCTAAAGACTCTATAGAAGTATATCAATATTTAATACACAGACATGTTTATAACATTTCTTTGAAACACGAGGTCACACCGAACACCTCTTTTTTGTTTCCTACAAAAAATTATGTCTAGTTTATTTTGTTTCTAGCCACATGGAAAAATTATCATTTACATAAAATGTTACACTTGTGGACAAGTCATTAAATGTCTGTCGCAGTAATAGCGAAACGGCTCTCTTGCAACTATCTCGCGAGACTGCTGCTCTGTGCAAGACTACTGCTCTCATCTAACGACTTGTGAAACCTGACAGCGGTTTGTGCACGGCCTATGGGCTTTCCAGTCGAATTCGTACTGAAGCATCTGTTTGGTAAGTTTTGTAAAATCTACAAATATTCAAACGGTAGGCGTACATGAATATTAACAATAAACTTTGTACAGAGGATGTGGAGTCATCCAACGGAGAAAAGGAGTCGATCATCATCCACGTTTTGTTAACCCACACAGTGATTGAAAACAAGTGGGACCCATAGAGCAGGGTATGCATACACAGAAAGAATTGACTGCATTTTGTGACTGAAAGCTGTTCTGTAATTTCAGTTAACAAGATTGTTATTATCCGACAATCATAAACATATCAGACGGAGTGAGCAGACATTTACCGTCGGTATTATTTAATTATGTTTATGAGGTAAGGGACACATTTTAAACAGATATATAATAAATGTCGATGCTAAGTATGCATTCTTGATAAAACTATCAACTTTCTTACTGAAGCAGTTAACAGCACAAAACTCATTTACAAATGCTCTCAGTCTAAAAATTCAGTGTATTCACAGTATTTAAAATATTACAACCCTCAAATAAAATGGACGCGTTCAGGCATTGACCTCCATGCCAACCGTAATAATGTAACTGTCAGGTTTCACAAGTCGTCAAATGAGATCAGTAGTCGTGAGAGCAGTAGTCTCGTGCAGAGCAGCAGTCTTGCGAGATGGTTGCGAGAGAGCCGTTCTGCTATCACTGCGACAGACATTTAATGACTAGCCAGAAGTCTGATAAAATGTCTGTCCCTCAATATCTTTACATCTTTAATACAGAACAATTGACCACAGGAACAGGAAGTCTGGTATTCTGAATGTTTGCCTACAGATATTAACTATATTGCATACATGTTATGGTTTGTTCCCTTTAGGCTGTAGATGCAGATAGAAGTGGATCTATTACTGCTGCTGAATTGAGACAGGCTCTAGTCAATGGCAATTGGTCACACTTTAATGAAGAAACGTGCAGATTAATGATAGGAATGTTTGACAAGGACAAGTAAGCAGAACTGTTTTCTTTGTTAGATTTTTCTTAAAAAGCAGTGCCACTTCGTATCAAACACACCATCAGGTCTTTTACTCCAATCTTGTAACACACAGCAATTTTTCCATAATAAAGCAAACAACTTCAAGTGGCAAAATGGCAGTTGCTTCCATTGCCTCTGTGAAGTATGCAGCCTACTCTTTCAATGTTTTACTGCAGACAATGGAATACTCTGTTACTGTATGGCCATGTTCAGACAGCGTACAGCGTTCAGACAGCGTAAAGTTAAACCCGTACTGGTTTAACTTTACGAGCAGCTGGGGGCAGTCATAAAAATAAAACTACCTTGCATTCAGACAGCTCAAAGTTAAACCCGATACGGTTTATCTTCGGTTTTAAGAGGTCAAACAGCACCGAGAACCAACAAAACAACATCCGGTTTATTCACAAAAACACATGCATGGCCCTGTCTATATTTTTTTAACAGGATTTTTAAAGCAGAGTTGGTGTTAAACACCTTGCATTTCTAGATTGCGTTTTTTTCCAATGTCCTGACGCCATCCGATCGTCCCGAAGTGTCACAATGCGTCGTTTCGTCCCCTATCCATCATTTTTTTGGACAGGATATCGGCACTGTAAACACTGCAAAATGCGCAATAATTTCCCCTGTTTGAACTTACTCCTTATACACTGCCAATTTGCATGATATTCTTCCTGTATTTCTGCTGGCATTTCCATGCTTTGTGGCCATGACTTTCAACCATTTTTTGTTTTCACAATCAACTTCGTTGTGGATCGATGTACTCATGTACGGACTGTGTATACAGAGCAAGTGCAGGAAGGTATTTCTGCCAGGCACCCAATAACGAATATTTTCCTATTGGTTGATGAGTAGGACATGGGTATTATTGGCCAATAGGAAAATTTGTTGTGAGCTACATGTTTTAATGGGGGAAAATGGCAATTTGGGATCGGAGATTTTATATGTGTTGGGACTCATGTCGGGAGTTTGACGCATTTTTCGTGATCTGTAAAATTCTGGATACTCCTCAATTCACCGTCCGGTCATTTTGTTTATGACGTGATGATTTTCAAGCAGGAATCAACTGACATGGCTGAAAATGTAGCGTTATTATACAAATGAAAGACGCATGCTTTCTTTCATTTTGACGTGTTCGATGAGGCAGCGTAAGTAGGCATAATTACTTAGCGACCTTACACATAACAGGTCAGTGGTCATCGGTTGTAAGTTAATCCGGATGTGGTCATTTTTTATTCTGTCTACACGCAGTGTTAAAAGATAAACCCAAAGTTGTTAAGCGTTAAACCACCAAAGCCGACAGATTTAACTCATTCGGGTTCAACTCGATTCAGTTATTAAGAGCGTTCAGACACATAAAGCTAAACTTAAATGAGTTCAAATTGCCTTAAAACTGATTTTAGTACTGTGTCTGAATGACCTCAGTGTTAGTTAAGTACTGCCAAAGAGGGTTATCTAACAGGTAGGCTTAGCTCAATGGTGCATGAAGGCAGAACTGTGTCAGTTGGTAACAAGCACAGGAGTAGGGAAGTAAGGAGCCTAGTAAGCCAAGTAAGACCATCCCAAACCCCAACCAAAGTGGCTCCTGTACCCAAGGTCAACCTCAACACCTTCAGTATGTTTACCCTTTGTATGTCCCCATTCCCACCATCTCCAGTGTATCTTCCTTCAAGCAGGTGTCAAGGTATACCACTCTGCTCCCAAGAAACTACACTGCTCTCTTCAATCATACAAGCAACAGGACAATCAGGACAAGCAAGATCCCTCCATCCATGCAGGAGTTGACCTCATTTGATGTGAATGTGCCAAGGTTTACATTAAACCTCTTTGGCAGTACTAAAGCAGCATACAGTAGTAATAATAATTATATATTTATACCGCGCACATATCTGTTAATAAAGGCACCCAAGGCGCACAAAGAGAAAATGAATGGTAACATTTAACAGAAAACTTGATACTGATTTAGAAAGAACATTTGAACAAATAATGTCTTTAAACTGGACTTGAAGCACTGAAGGGATGTAGATGTACAAAGATCTCTTGGGAGAGTGTTCCAAACTCATGGAGCAGCCACGCAGAATGACCTGTCTCCCCACGACCGTCTTGATCTGGTCTCAGAGAGCCTTTTATGAGTGTCAGAAGAGCGAAGACCAGAGCGTCCAGGTATATGTTTTTGTAGCAGCTCAGATAGGTAGGTTGGAGCTTGACCGTAAAGTGCTTTGTAGGTAATCATGGAGAGTTTGTAGTTGAGTCGTTGATTGACGGGGAGCCAGTGCAGTTGCTTCAAAATCGGTGTGATATGAGATGAAGACCGGGAACCAGAAATGAGACGAGCTGTTGTATTTTGTATTTTCTGCAGTCTGGTAATCTGTTTTTGAGGGAGCCCATACAATGTTGAATTATATAGGTCTTAGCAGGACGTGATGAAGGCATGCATGAGTTGTTTAGTTGCCTGTGGGTTCAGGTAATCTCTGATCCTGCGAATGTTTCGAAGATGGTAGACTGAAGTTCTGATACAGTTTGAGATTTGGGGCTCCATAGTCATGCTGGCATTAAGCAAGAGGCCTAGATCACGTACCTTGTCAGCAGGACGTATCTGAGAATCGGCAACTTTAAGATGAGGGATGGTAACTTTCTTTCTCTGTTGCACAGTGAGACCCAAACATGATGAATTTGGTCTTACTTTCATTCAGCTTCAGGTAGTTCTCATTCATCCAGACCATGATCTCAGCTACACATGCCTCAAGCCGAGCTACAACGGTGTTAATGTCAGCTTGATTGAGCATTCAGGATACATACAGTTGTATGTCATCTGCATACACTTGGTACATGAGGTTATGTCTAGTGATGATGTCCTTGATCGGAAGTATACGGAGAAAAACTGTGGGCCTTGTACGGAGCCTTGCGGAACAGAAAAGTCCATGGATACTGGTTTTGATGAAACGGTGAAACTTGCACTGATTGGGTCCGGCCATGGAGATATGATTTGCACCAATCTGTCATTGATTAATCAATGACAGATCACCCAAAGCCAAGATCAATCAGTCTCTGCAACATCATCTTATGATCGACAGTATCAAATGCAGAACTTGGATCTAGAAGAACAAGACCCGTCAGCATACCCCGATCCATAGCTTGAAGCACATCGTTGCAAACACATAACACAGCCGTTTCAACGCTGTGATTCTTCCTGTATGCTGACTGACGGGGATCTTGTAGCTGTCTAGCATTAATGGATCCAAGAATACGTGAGGCCACAACTCGCTCAACTACCTTCCCCAGATACTTCAGGTTTGCCACAGGTCTGTAACTTCCAAGCACTTCTTTGTCGAGATCTGATTTTTTTAGCAGCGGTTTGATAGTTGAATGCTTGAGATTGCCCGGAAAAACACCTCTTTCGAGCGACCTGTTCACCAGCCTTGTGATAAACAGGGCAAAGATGTCTAAATGCTCCTTGATTAGACTTGATTTCAAGTCTGAGATCGCGGTTATTTCTCTGAATCAGCCACACAAAATTCCCCCCGCAGATTGGCTATCACGCGGTCTAACTCGCAATCTCAGACTTGACCCTCTTGTGTATACGGGATATTCATTTATTCACAACTGACATTTACATAACAACACTATGCCAGAGAGATGACCAATCAGGAGGCCACAAAACTACTGTTGGTTGCGTCTATTCCCAACAGGTTATAATCACTTCAGCATTTTCTGTAAAATCGATCGAGTCATTGTTTTTATTTTTATAGTGCTTTGTACGTATGCATTACGGATCCCCCTTTTAAAACTCAACCCTTGAAAACATCCTTTTCAGAAAGAAGGCCTGGGAGATTAAGATTCTTATCACCGCTAATCCTATTATAATCATCTTGGGAAGGTGGACAGTAGCCCTGCCTAAAGAATTCAGTCATATTTTGTAAAGCAAAGTTTCACAATCTGAGTAAAAAACATTGTTAAAATAATATCCTGCGAAAACTGTTACCTTATTTTCTTTTTTGAACCGTGAAAATTAACCCCAAAACGGCCGAGAACGATCTTTTACCTGGAGTTTGTTTTGATGTCCGGTGCAAGTCTTATACGTGCGCATTGATAACTATCGGCTTTAACTGTAGTCCGTCTAGCTAACCATGTAGGACCTTGTTCTCTGCTCCAATGGTTAATTTAGAAGTGTTACCAACCGTTGGTAGACTTCAAACTTTATAGTAAAAATACACGAAAACAAAGTGGTTGACAGAAATTACCATCTTTTAAGTTTGAAATGTTACTATTGTTGATTCGTTGTTTTGGCTAGACAGTATACAGCAACGATCACAGTGGCGGATTTTTATTGGTGTGATTAGTCTCGAGCGCGTACTCCATTTTGTAGCACGGATTACGCATGTGGGATTGAGCGAGCGATCAACGTGCTTGCTCTTTTGGGGTCGAGAATGAGCATGGTTTCGCTGGTACCCGTCTTCGGAAAAAGGTGCACGTGGCATCGAAGGGAAACAGTTAACTGACTTCAGTGGCCATGTGCGCTTTTCTCAATCGTTCGTGGCACACAAGAAAGGAATGTGTTGTTTTCTGTATGTGATCGTGATTGATATCAGCGGCCGGGACGACGTAGATCAAAGACACACACGAAGAAAGCATTACTGATGGATTATAAATTACGTTGGCCAAGGCACTGGACAGAGACTGTGATACTGATAGTATGACCGTTTGTTACGGTCAATGAAAGAAAGGTATTCAAAAATTGAAAAGCGTTTCGGGCGGAAAAAAATGAGCTCGGCCTTTTTGCCGGCGTATCGGGCAAAAAAAATTGCGTATCGGGCCGATACGCTAGCTTGTACGTGGGGAGAACCCTGTATGACCTCAAACGCGTCAACGTTCCGTTTGCCAACGCAATCTCTTCTCTGCGAAATCGGTATTTGTACTTTGATAAAGTCAACAAAAGTTTAACAAAGCTTTGAGAAACGCAGCTTGAAAGTGGAACTTAATTGTGTATTTTCCACAGACTGTCTTTCGGAATGACAAATTTTTACCGGAATACTTGGCACTTGGCGGACAATAAATTACCAAAAAGCTGTCCAAAATTTGTTGTCAAAATGCGCATAACGTAACTACACACCTGTCCAATTCTACAGATTTGTGATTTCAGAATTATAGAATATTAAACTCACTTGAAAAAAGTGGGGAATTAATTGTTGTGCTGTTTAGTAAATTAGTATTATGTAGAATATTATTAGAAAGACAAACAGACATCCTGTTGGTAAAGCATAATTTCAATCAAAGGAAATTATTTTGATGGAAATGAAAAATGACTAAATTGTCACTATTGAGAGAAGATACAAATAAAAAACTTCACAAGCTTGTTCTTATTGTTTTTTTATTATCAGGGTTGCCTTTTTCTACAAGCTACATGTTGTATTATCAATCATGTTAAATATAACAGGGAGGTCTAGAAACCATGTTAAAACAATAGTGCACTTTATGTGTACATGAAAATGCATTGAAATAGTTCCGGCAATAATGAAGCTGGGTGAGTGAATGTTTATTTACTGGATTAGGGGGATTATCTCAGTGGGGAAGAGGAAGTTTGTTTACTTAAAGACTCCCCACAGAGGTTGAAAAGGATGTGTGAAAACTGCCAAGATTTTTAAAGGGCCGGATTCGTCATGCAATTTCTAATTTATGAATGAAATAATACTAGATGTATTCTTAAATTATTGAAAAATAAACATGACAAATAATCTGATCCTTACTAGACGAAAAACTGTGTTCCCTTTATTTGAATGGAATCGTCTAATGATTTTCCCAGCGTTTTTTATTTATTTTTAATTTAAAAACTAGAATCACTTTGGGTTTTTTGTTTCCAAACTGCAAGTTGAATCACTGAGCAGAGGCAGATTAGTTACATGTGCATCAATGTTGTATTTCTGTACTATATCCTGTGGTATAAACGGTCAAGTTTGAATGTGCATTTTATTGACGGCTTCTGAGATTCTGACCAATCAGAGTGTTCCGTCCACTTTTGGACTAATTCGCTATAGGGTGTGTACAAACCGATAAACAATGTTCCCAAGTCTGTGATCGTAGGTTAAAGACGGAGGTTAATCCACAAGAGGGCGCTATTTCAGGCAATAATGTATTGGCTATCGGGTAGACTAAAAACCACGAGCACAGACTTGGAACCAAGTCTACTCCTTGATCAGCCAAGTTGGCAAAGGATCTTGACTACATGACTTAGCAGGTGAGTGCATAATGATTTTCTTCACCTCATCAATTGAAGCCGGCTCAAACGAGGAAAGATGTAGGTCCTCTGGTGAACTTAGTACCTCTTCATTCCTGGAACTCTGTGTCACATGATGTCCTAGGTCATCACGTATTCTGGTGACTTTACTTAAGAAATGTTCAGAGAACCTGTCGGCTAGATCTCGTTCTGACGTGAAGCTAGGTAATGCAGGATCACCAACCCTATGAAGAAGTTTGCCAATGATGATGAACAATGCTTTCATGTCAGTTGAGCAGCCTAGGACAGCTGCAGAGTAAAACTCCCTTTTAGCTTTCCTGATGAGTGTGATTACAACTTTACATTGCTTCTGATACAGTTGTCGATCTGCAACCAATCTTCTCCATTTTCTCTCCAACCTTCGCTTAGCTTGTTTAGCAGCACGAATTTCATTGTTGTACTATGGCGAAATCCGTCTTTGTATTACAGGTCTGTTTCTTAAAGGTGCAAGTTGATCGATGAGATTTTGTAGTGAAGACTCATATTCATCCACTGATCTGTAAAGGTGGTTGTTCTCTACATCAATTGATGACAAGGCTTCATAAGCACCAAATCGGAAAAGATCTCTGTCCAAACTATTCCAATTACGCGTAGAAACGATCTTCCTCACAGACTTTGGTTTTTATAAAGCCAATCTGCATGTGATTGCGCTGTGGTCGGACATTCCAGGGGCAACTGATACATTTGATATGATTGGTTCGCCATCTCGTGTTATTGAACAAGTCTAAAATGTGACCAATGCGATGAGTGGCACTGGTGGCATGTTGAGTCATGTTGTAAGCAGTCAGAAGACTGTCAAAAATACATGTATGCGCATTCATATCAGATGGCTCATCCATCCATATACATGTATTGAAATCACCAGTTATTAGGATTTTGGAAGGATGAAGAAGATAATGGTCCATTAGCGAGCCAAACTCATCCACAAATACATTAAACGGCAACCGGCGTCCTTCCTTGTCATTACTAGAATGATAAATGATAACAAGTCTAAAAGAACAAGAGTTGCTTGTAACTTGTACATGAAGGGACTCACGATGAGAATTGACCAGGTGTGTTAATTTTAGTTGTGAAGTTGCTTTTATACAACAGTCCAACACCTCCGCCCTTACGTTCTTCACGGGCAACATGCACAAACTTGTAACCATCTGCAGAGATGCCAACATTTACGATTTAGGCGTAATTTGTACGATTTATTTATCAAATTACGACAATACGATCATCGCCTCGTTCTTTACGATTTTATAAATATCTAGTAATAAAACATTTAATGTATGTGTTGTGTCTTGAATCCTATTTATTTTCATAGCGCGTATCACTAAAATGTATTCGGTATCTGACTTTTTGTGCGAATTGTAGCGCATGAAACAGCGCATACGTAGGCCCTTTTCGAAACAACCGGTGAAAACAACGCGCCCACGGTAGAAGAGCCTAATTGGGCGTAATAAGTATTAGGCTGGTGTCCTCGATTTACACGTAGACAATGTGTGTTAGAAGACTGGCAACCAGCCATGGTCAGTTGCTAACCAAATCGCCCCAGGTATACTGATGTTGGTATTGGGGCGTTTGAGAAAACCGCGTGTAGTCTTGCTCGTCGTACTACTGTTGATAAAATCATGTTTATTACGGTGCTCGTTGTTTAAGCGTGCCAGGTAAAACCAATATAATAATACAATAGTTTGATTAGTTTTTCGCTTGTTGGAGTACAACGATGGATTCATTACAACATGATTTTATAGAGGATTACAACTTTGTAGTGAAATCTGCTCGCGCTCGCTGTGACTCGACATCAACATTGCACACAGCGCGCCGGAGAATACGACATTGTCAAAAAGCACAGAACATGTATGATACTGATCTCTGTTAAATGCTATATATTGCCTGAGGGCAAATTACTCTTTTTTAATTTGAAATGTTGGCATCTCTGCATCTGGTATGGCATCTCTAATGATGACGTCATCATCGGCTTTCAACCATGTCTCATTGAGTGCCACAATGTCCAAATCCTGATCAATCACAAATTCCACAAATGCTGCTGTCTTGTTTCTGTTCCTTAATTCTCCTGAAGACAATCAGAGCATACTGATTGAATTGTCTAGTTGTCAAACAACCGATTCTTTTAAGAACAATCACAACTCATAAGGGGAGTTTTATGTATTGTGTCTCTGCAAACCTCAATAAAATGGTAGATGTACTAGGAAATGTTCCATTAAATTGTCACACTGATCTCCAAGAAGGGTAGTTTAGTGACAATACGTATCTTATGAACTCAAATAAATAGACAAACTGTACACAATTCTTTACTAGAAATTAACAAAGTTCTTTAATTATAAGGGGAAGTAATCTTTACAGAAATGTACAAGTCAATTACAAATTAAGGTTTGCGAAATTTAACACAAGGGTTCTTCTTTCAGCCTTGGTTTAGTTTATATTTAAACAAATGCAAATTATTATTTCCTTTCAGGTTATACTATAGTCTTCTTCAAGATTCTTTCAGTGCCACGAAAGAATGGATTAATTAAAATTACAAATCAAATAATAAACCACAAGGGAAACTGACTGGTAAATTTTAAATGATTTTGGGGTTGAACAAGGAAAAATTGACTAGAGCGGGATTTGAACCAACGACCTCCGGATTGACGTGCCGGTGCTCTACCAACTGAGCTATCTAGCCCTATGATGGCGGTCTCCCTATTTTGTCAATATCCTTGTTCGGTGGGTGCCAGTCAGAAGCCATTCAACCGTAAACTGCCGTGTAGCCAAGGATCACACCCAAGTATACGATACAACCTGGGAAGCGGCAGCCAGGGGATCACCATAAGGGCGCAAATTCTGTTTAGAGAGAGTCACTGACGTGGCGACTTCCCACTACTTCACATATATATATAACTGGTACTGACTTCCATTAAACATATTATAACAAAATAAATTCTTGGTTTAAAACCGTGTTTCTGGCGGGCTGCACTTTGTGTCACTCGGGCTTGGGTTGTTCCTCGCTTTAGCGACTCACGGCAGTTCCGTGGCTTCAGCCTATGTACTGTAGTCAGCAGTGGAGGACTCGGGCTCACCACTGTTGCATCAATACTGTCGATCATCAACCAGGGTCAGACAGTCATGATATCTCTCCTTCTTGGAGGGCTTGGTTCCAGGCTGTAGGCGCCGGTGGAAATCGGTCACTTGTGGGGTTACTTAACGCGCCGTGGACTTTTCTGTCTCACGGAATATCTCTATAAACGGTGGAGTCTGCACCGAAACCTGCGAGGGCTGGACTCACTCGCCGGGTGGTTACGGGTGTTGACCCACTTTCTCTCACTCCTCTCTCTCTCCACTCAGTAGCGACCCTGCTCAGTCGAAATCATGTTCGATACTAAATTCACTTTCAATCTTGCCCTATGCACAGAACATTCCCTCAATTGCCACACCTACATTCCAACATTCCATGTTTAGAATGTGACCACTGAAAGACGTTTCATCACTTCTGACACTTTCTCTTTTGACCTTTTCTAGTTTAGCTTGTGCTTCAAGAATGTCCTTCTCTTTTTTTTTCATTTCAAGAGTGTGAGCGCGCTCGTCTCTGTCTAACCTTTCCTTATCCTTTCTTTCTCTGAGGCACCGTACAAGAGAAAAAGGATACAATGCATCAGGCGGGATTGACCGAGTTCCACGGCAGCACACAACATGGAGCCATAGCCCTATCAATACGAGAAAAAAGGGTGGAGAGCATAAGTCCAAATAATGAACAATTATAAAATGAATGACTATTATTTAGGTTCAAAGGATACGATTTTCGTTTCGTCCTTTCCCGGACAAGCCCCCATAAATTGAGCCTGCAACACTTCTACGAACAGTGGATTTACCTGGCAAGTCCGCCTCCACCCAGCGTTCCCAAAAGTCTTGCATTGGTTGGTATAATGCCCTTCAGTTCACCAGTATGTACATATCAATCATATAGAATTCACTCGAGTTCCACAGCAAATAGGAACAATAGGAACAACTGTCAATGATACTATTCAAAATTCTGAGTGCATTGGTTGGACCATAGCATTTTAGGAAATCAACTGCAACAACTTAATAGTGTTTGTGTTTTTGTTCCATTAATCTTTTTATTTGTAAAGAATTGTTTTTTATTATTTTGGAGCTCTCTTTGTATTAGTTTATTTTCATTTTTAAATTTTGCAATTTGGAGGAGTCGAGTTCAGTTACGAGTGTAATTGATGAGAGATTTTAAGTAAAAAAGGCCAATGAAATACAGGAGGAATTTGTGTAACAATCAATGCAAAAAACATGTATGATTGTTCACAAGTAAACAGTGTACTTCTAAACATGTTAATGTTGTATGTTTTTCTGCTAGGAATGGGACAATTAATTTTCAAGAGTTTGCTGCCTTGTGGAAGTACATCCAAGATTGGAAGCTTTGCTTCGAAAGGTAATTATTACTTGAAATAATGCTGGATGAGTGCCATGTATGAACAGATGAATGACCAAAGTGCCAGAGGTCTGTATTCAACTTGCATTTTTGGATAAATTTAAATCACTAAGTATTGAAAGCTAAAGCCTTCGCTCATTTCCTAAGGCATTAACAAATAAACGCTTTGCATATAGAACCATAGTATATTTTCATGTAATTTACACATTTGTTGTGTTGGAAATGCAAATAAACTGTTCATTCCAGTCCGACAGTAATTTTCCCCTAATAGTTTTGCAATAAAATTGATCAGCTAAATTTGTGTATTTTCCCGAAGGTGATGTAGGGAAACATACATTCACAAACAGAAAAATAGCTTTCATTGTGCTTACTTATTTAACATATCAAATATTTCCTCAATATGATTTGCTGACATTACTATGTGCCCTTCTTGTCTGCAGCACAATATGCTGAGTCATGGCCACTTTGTTGAGCCGCTACAATCAAAGGTTTCTCATTTTGGATGTTATCCTCACAATTTTAAGCATTTTAAAATTATTTAACTCGAAAGGTTCTGTGCAATCTCTTAATTACATGAGATTTGTCATGTCAGACAAAGGTGCAGGGAAAGACTTGCATGTCATTAGTCCACTGGAGCTGCTTGGTAAATTGCAAGGTCCTGTCTAGTAATATAATTTAAGATACAAAGTTTCAGCAAAACAAATATTTTGGGGTAAAACAGAAATTAAATGACTAGAGCAGGACTTGAACCTGCGACCTCCTAATTAACGTGTTGGTCCTCTACCGACTGAGCTATCTAGCCACACGTTGGCAGTTTACCTATTTTGTCTATATCTTTATTTGTGGGTGGACACTGTTGAATAAGTTGTTGCTATTATTCAGAGTTCATGTACATAACAGGTATACCTCGAAAATCTGACCAGACAAAAGGATTACACAATCTGTTTTACCACAAGACAGTAAAATAGAGCCTGTGATATACGACAACTGACACATAGCAAAATGAAAATCCATCTACTTGCAGTTATAACCATTGTTGGTGAAAGGCTTACACTGACTTGTACCTTCGTGTGTTTTCATTTCCAGATTTGATCGAGATAGGTCAGGTAACATTGATGCAAATGAGCTTCACCTTGCACTTGCTTCATTTGGTTACAATGTGTAAGTTACATGGTATTACTATCTTAATTAATAAATTAGCCTCTCTCCTGTAATCCAATGCATTGATTGGATTATAGCAGTCATTAATCAAGTACAGTTGCCAAAGTAATTCTTTCCTTGACTTAGGTGGCTTTAGTTGATTTAGAACCCATATGGAAAATCCCTCAAACAAACCCAATGCCCGTTTATTAAAAAGCTGTATTTTTGTCAGTGTTTACCGTCCGTAGCCAAGTTTACAATGGTTGGAAAGAATAAAAGTATAGATCTTACCAGCGGTGGTAAAAAAACACATACAAGTTTCCTATTAATATGCAATCCTCTCAAAATGGAGTGGGAAGCACCATATGTTTGTGTGCAAAAAAGTGTTTGAGTTTACTGCTTTCAGTTCACACTCGGGAATAAAAGATTGAGATTTTTTAGAGACATTTCGAAACCAATCTCATCAATTTCTGGATTATATGTAAGGGAATTCAATAAGTAAGAAATGTTTTTTTACTTGTTTTGCTGTAACATGAAATCTTCAGGGCAATAGTAGAGTTTGTAAAATTAGTCTCTAAACATGTAATGCTTATTTGTAATAATGTGAGCTTCACACTCAAATGACAAGAATGTCTGATTCACTTTAATTAAAAGTTGAAGTATCCCAATTAGAAAAGAGTATCTTAATTTTAAAATTTGTTTGACTTAATCTCTTGCTATCCACAGTTCCCCTGCCTTTTGCTCAATGATAGTGCAAAAGTTTGACCGGAGTTCTGTGCGAACAATCAAACTGGATGACTTTATTCAGTGTTGTGTGATGATTCGTTCTTTAACTGAGGCTTTTAGACAAAAAGACAGAAATGCTGCAGGAGTGATTAAAATTCACTTTGAAGAGGTAAGACTTTGTAGTATTCAAAAAGGGACCAGATGGGTATAAATGTGTACTTTTTAAGTTCTATTTGTATTTTTTTTTCCTATTCCTGGGAAATAACTGGTACCTTCTACAGTAGATGTACACAATCAAGTAGTGAAACCAGAAATAGCTACAGAGCTTCTATACTCAAGCATCACACAATGGGAGACTTAGGAATGCTACATGTACCTAAACTGACAAATGTAAGCAAATTTATTTCATATGAAGTTGGAAATGTTAAACATTAGAGTAATTAAAGGCACTCATATTTTATGTGCAAGTTTGTTTTAAATTCTTCTTTTACAGGTTAATGCTTTGATCATTCAGTCAATCGGCCATTCTAAATAGACAACATTGGAATATTGTGTTCATTGTTTGTGCCCACAATGTGTAGTCTGGTTCCACTAGGTACTGGTAGATATGTCCTTGCTTATTCTGTGTAGCTTCAAGGTCTGGACTTTCTTTAGAGTTGATTGCAAAGTTGATGAAAATGTTAATGGCAACTCCTTTAGCTGCAATATAATCAGCCAGACAGCGTTGTACTCAGCAATGACATTGGATGATACCATGCAGGCACGTAGGAACCGGGGGGGCCACTGGCCCCCTGCTGAAAACATGCTGAAAACATGCGGGGGGCCGGGCCCCCCTAAAAAAATGTTGTCCGGATGATAAATTGGCTTGTTCATATGTTCTGAGGGGTTCAAAACCATCTCTACCCAGGGCTAATTTTTGTTTGATCAATGCTCAATCAGTAAGAAACAAAACCACATAATTTAGTGAGTTTGTCATTGAAAACAAGTTAGACGTTGTTGCTATCTGCGAAACATGGTTGAGACAAGACGATCAAGTGATTGTTGGTGATATAACACCACCAGGATACAGCCTCAAGCAAGTTCCTCGATCTTCATCCAAGAGAGGTGGTGGAATAGCTCTATTGTACAAAACGGGATTTGAAATTCGATTCACAAATTCAGAAGTGACTGCTAAGTCATTTGAGTTCCTATCAGCAGAGTTTATTAGCTCAACAATGTCCTTGTCTGTAATCATCCTGTATCGCCCTCAACAGAAATCAACAGGTTGCTCCTTCGGTGAATTCTTGGATGAATTCACTGCATTGATTGATGTTGCTCTCTTGAATCAAAAGCCTCTTCTGGTTGTAGGAGATTTTAATGTTCATGTCGATGATCCAGATGACGTCAGTGCGAAAGCTTTCATCAGTTTACTATCCAGCAGTGGCCTACAGCAGCATATCACAGATGCTACCCAGAAGAAAGGTCACACATTGGATCTTGTGATTACTCACGAGTCAGACCCACCTGTCATTGACAATTTGAATTGTTATTGATGGAATATCTGATCACTCCGCTATAATTGGTAAAGTCCATCTTCAGCGACCCCCAGTTCAGGCAAGAGTGGTGAAATCGCGCAACATTTCTGCAATTAAGATTACATCATTCTGCGAGGATATGAAATCTAACTTAGATCATCATGACCATGAGGATGATGTAGACCTGTGTCGGCAAGTGTGATGAGTAATTTCCGTCCTATTTCAAATCTCTGCTTTTTAAGTAAAACTTTAGAGAGAGTAGTAATCCAACAGCTCACAACTTTTTACGTGAAAACAATCTGAATGATACTTACCAATCAGCTTATCGTGCTCACCACAGCGTTGAGACTGCCGTGCTTAGAGTTCAGAACGATCTTCAACAAGCTATGAACATGGGCAAAATCTCCCTCCTGGTCCTTCTCGATCTATCCGCAGCATTTGACACTGTTGATCATGGGGTGCTTCTAACTCGCCTGAAAAACCGCTTTGGAATATCTGGAACCGCACTTGATTGGTTTTGCTCCTATCTCAGCCAGAGAACAAACTTTGTGGGCATAGACGGTGCAACCTCAGACAGAATGCCACTGCAATATGGACTTCCTCAAGGTTCGGTACTTGGTCCAGTGCTGTTCTGTATGTATTGCACACCAATTGGAGACATCATCAAGAATCACTGCTATGCGGACGATACCCAGATATATTTATCAGTCAATCCTGTCCAATCTGAAGTAATCCATGCAGTACAGCAAATAGAAGCTTGTGTTGATGAGCTACGCCAGTGGATGACTTCAAACTTCCTAAAGCTGAATGATGGGAAGACCGAGTTCATAGTAATTGGATCTCAACATCAGAGATCAAAGGTAAATATCTCTGGGATCAGGGTGGGTACAGGCGTCATTCCTCCATCAGACACTGTCAGGAATCTTGGTATCATCTTGGATTCTAATCTCTCCATGGATAGCCACATCTCCGCTGTATCCCGAGCAGCATTCCTGTCACTCAGAAACATTGGTATGGTCCGCAAGCATATCAATGACCATGTTGCAGAACTTTTATCCCATGCATACATCACTTCCAGGCTTGATATGGGAAATTCTGCATTGTACAAACTGAACAAATCACAACTGAATCGACTCCAACGTCTACAAAACAATGCAGCCAGAGTAGTTACATTATCCAAAAAGAGTGTAAGCATCAGCTCTCTTCTGAAACAACTTCACTGGCTCCCAATTGAACTGAGGATTAAATACAAAATTGGCTTGCTTGTGTTTAAGGCGATGAATGGTTATTCCCCGTCTTATATATGTGATCATGTGCAGCCATATGTTCCAACACGAGAAAACCTACGCTCTGCAGAAAAATTTCTGCTTGAAGAACACAGGGCACGCAACTCTTGGGGAGAGCGTTCATTTCAAGTCGCAGCAGCAAAGATATGGAATGGTCTTCCACATAACGTCCGGGCAGCTGTCACAACTGATACATTCAAATCAGCACTCAAAACACATCTGTTCAACATGCACAACTAATCATTGCCTTTGACATTATTTTGATATGGACATGAGAATTTGACCACAGAGCATAATAACTATAACTATTTTGTTAGATATCACGAGCAGTGCACTTGGAGCTCAGCTGACTAGAGCAGTGTTGTGACCAGAAGTTTTTAAGAACCGGTTAATTTTCACAGAGGAGCGAGCTAAAGGGGGTGGCCCCGAAAATGTTTACATTTTACACCCTTAAAAATACATATTTTATGGGTTCTAGACACTAACAACATACAATGTATTTTGCTGAATTACAAGTACACATGTTGAGCCATATATCAAGTTCTTATACCCAGCCTGCTTATACCTCACAAATTCCAAATATCCTTCATATCTGGAGCTGACAAGTGAAATGAGACGAGTGTCAAATTTAATCAAATAAAGTATTTATTATTTATTAAATGTAAGTTGTGTAAAATTCTAGGTAAGTTAGTATTAAGAAAACATAGAATGATCCAGGGATGTGATTCCTCCGGTTTTTGCCGGAAATTCGTTTTTTTTAAACCAAAAAGTCGACCCGTGTGAATCGTGTAAATCCAGAGAGAAAAATGGGGACAGAAGATCGCGATACATTTGGTGTGCGAGCGCTGAACGCAGAAACCTTTGAAAATTGATGGACTTTTAACAAGTCTAATGTGAGTCAAGTACCCAGTAGAAGTCAATGTGGTTTGCGCAGTTACGCACATACATGTACGGTCCAGACTAAAAAACAAAAATTTTGGATTATGCACTGCTCGGAGATGTGCGCTTTCTTTCTTAATACTTCCGTAAGAAAATAATTTTCTTGTCTATATCTCTCCCTCGTGAACACATAAATGTGACAACAATAATGAAGAAACAGTGGAGAACGATTTGTGAACAACTGGTATGGCGGAGTGGCGTGAAGCGAGGGTTCTAATGAGCGTCGTATCTGTCGTACAATAACGACAAGAAAAATAACACCGCCGCGTGAACGAATGACATGTGTGTGCTCACAACTTGGTGAGTTATTAGATAAAAAATAAAACACATGTATCAAAAGGAGGAAGTCTGGCTACGTGTACTGATGCGTAACGTAGAGCTATACGTTCTACTATCGTCTGGTTCCTAGGTTTTTCTAATGCTTTACTCAAAGGATGCGGCGGCAATCAGACGCTGTGAGAATATATTTTTTTCTGCTAACATGGAAAGGGGAAACATCGCTGCATCAAACAGTCAACTTGAAATAAAAATGACACAACAAGAAATGATCAATCGCGATAGTCGAGGACAAGATTTAACAACACTTTTGATTTTGATAGTTTTCAGTTACGTAAGAAGAATTCCTTAGTTAAGCTTATTTAGTAGCAAAAAGTACCGGTCGGCAATGTCGTAACATTGCTTGAGAGCCGGTCGGGATTTTTTAGAACTGGTTAGTGCCGACTAGCCCCGACCAGTGTAGTCACAACACTGGACTAGAGTGCAGATTTTTTGAGCAAGCGCCATGAGCGCCTGCATTGGCGGATACCGGCGCTATATAAGACTTTGATTATTATTATATTATTATTATTATAGTACTGCAGTCTGTAGGCCATTTAATCAGATCACATTGACAAAGTGGCTATTTGAATACATTTGCTTACGGAATCTTTAAGTTTCTTCGTCGGTGCTTCCGCCCATGCAACAGACGCAAATTGAACACAAGCGCAGGAACGCCCGGCCCCAATTTTTTTTAATTTGTACCACACATAATGGGGTCAACAGTGAAGGGATCCTAGGAGGCGCCCATTCCTTATGCGTGTATACAAAAGCCAGCATGGGATTAACATTTTCTAGGAGTCCTTCGTTGATGTTACAGGAAATTTTCCTGTAAAATTAGACGATTGATATTGATCAGAAGTGCTCTTTTCCTCTGTATTTAGGCACACGGAGGCTTGATTTTTCGACCCCAAAACGCCAAAAGCTCAGAGCTCCAGGGGGCTTCGCCCCTGGACCCCACCAGGGGCCGTGAGGCCGCCCCCTGGACCCCACCCCTGAAATTTATTTGAGCCACAAATGGAGAAGCCTGTGTGCGTTGTTATGACCCCCGGTTTAAAAAATCCTGGGTCCGCGCATGCTCAATTCTTAAAAAAGATAGCATCGAACAGTATTTTAGCATCAATATTTCAAGGGATGTTTCTACCATCATCAACTTTACACCGTGTCAGTTTTATTTTTAAAAATATTCTAACTTCATGTTTTACATCGCGGATTTAAACTGATAGTACATTAAACGATTTTATGCAATTCTGGTGATCTGGGGATGTGGGTAAAGTGTATAATAATTAAGGTGAGTGACCAGGCAAATTTCACAGATATAACCTAGCCCCCCTGTTAAAGTCATCTTCCTACGTGCCTGCCATGTATGGTAAATACCGTGCTCTGTGGCTGACAGTGTCGTTACCCACCAAACCATTAGATGTAGTGAATTGGTTATTGTGGATAGTTCTCCGACACCACAGTTCTGTCCCATCTCTGATTATAAGCCTGAAATCTTCCCATGGCACATTCGAAGAGGATTCTAAACAGGGATGACCCATGTTTTGTAAATGCTGGACAAAGTTAATCTATTTTACACCAAGGAGTACAAATCTAACTCTGTAGTCTTACGGTTGGTTATAGAAGATTTACAAGTTATCACTACACAAAGGTTAACCAAATCTTACACACTATAACCAAGAGTTCTTTTAGTCAAAACTAATACAAGGTGGGTGACAGTAACATAATACATGTGAATTGTTTGAGTGTATTGGCCTTTGCAGCGATAAACTTGGAGAAAAGTTTCTGCTTTTTGTACAAATGGTTTCCCTCTAAGGGTCAAAGTACATAATTACAAATTAAAAAGCTACATTTACAATGTATTTCATAAATATTTTTGAATTAGAATTGTGTGTGTTTGAAAATTTTGTTTGAAAAACTTTCTTTGTACAATTACTCTGTTTGAGATCTCAACAATTAAATGGTGTAATACTTTCCTTATATTTTCTTTATATCATCAGTTTCTGGAAATGGTTTTAGAAAATGGTATTCACTAGATGTGACACGTTGAGCATTCAACAAGTGAGGTAAGAATATTGTTCCACCTAGGGCTGGTTCAGTTAAAGATTATGTATGCCTCTTAATCCCCCATAGTAGACACCTTATAGAATGTGTGCAGTATCAAAGTTAACTGCTTTTATATATTTTATATTGTCGCTGAAAACCACCAAAAACAGACCTGCCCGCAGGGTGCTGTTTTTAAACCAATGCCTATTTAGGTTTGTCACTTAAGAAAAACCTAAATGAAAGATTTTTCATTTTGTAAAACCCAAACGTTAAACCACGCCTATTTTGGTACTGTCGTGCCCACGCTATGTAGTCCAATGGAATTCAGTGAAGAATTTTGATTTGTCACTTCGTAAAAACAAAAAAAGAAAAGTATATAATCGTCGGTTATTCTAACTAGTGTAATTGCGAATATATTACGTATTAGATCCTGAAACTTTATGAAAATGAATACAGCATTGAATACATAAATAATTTACAACAACTTCGATTTGCTAAATTTTATGATATTTGACACATTTGTCACTTCGTTAAAACGATGACACCTTGATCTTACCTTAATTTAATCAAACAAAAAACTGACAAAGATTCTTGCATTTTCCTGTTAAAAAAAAAAAAAAAAAGCTTTTATTCAGCTGCGAAATTGTGCTGGAATGATTTGGGGTTGGAATGATTTATTCAAATAGTTCCTAAATTGTATTTTACTTTTGAAATTTGTTGTGAATTCTGTCACAGTTTGTCCCAAGACATTTGGTACTACAACCGGAAAAATAAGAAAGATTACATTGCAAACACAAAATAATTACAACAGGGACAATCTCATGTAATATTTGCATAATTATACACAATTTAATTCACCACTC
This sequence comes from Leptasterias polaris, assembly GCA_037783415.1. Lineage (NCBI taxonomy): Eukaryota > Metazoa > Echinodermata > Asteroidea > Forcipulatida > Asteriidae > Leptasterias > Leptasterias polaris. Next base: position 4,270,556 of record JAZGTN010000050.1, on the reverse strand, counting down.
GGCTTCATTCACTTCTCAGTATTTACAATTTCTAGCCAAAAATAAACATGATTGAATTAATCCCAAATATATACACTGACTTGGAGTGGATTTTATCAATTTACAAGTTGATTTAATTAGTCAATGGAATTATCTAATGTAATTCCCTTAAATACAAACACTGTTGACAAAAGAAGTTCATGGCCCTGGTTGATTAGTATTGTAAAGGAATACTAGTTAATGAATATGCATGAAAACATTCACAGGTACTTCAAGTGAAACATTTCAAATACTGCAATAAAAAGGGAATTTTGAAAAAACAAAGGTTTATTTGTTTCTGAATGTGTACAATGTTAATTGTTGTCTTTTTTGTAACCAGTTGCTGTCCATGGTACAATTTGACTGATTTGAAACTGTGACAAACAGAGAAACAACACACACCTCTATCTGCCTGGCTGTCATTGATTGAAACCACCACATTATGAATAACTCATGCAAATGTGAATAATTGCTTTGAACTAAAGCCTCAAGAGAGATTAGCTTGATGCTTAATGGAGGGCAACATTATTTAAGTACAGACAGTAAATGGCAACTGACAACTCAACTCATGAATCCAAGATTCTAACAGCAGATAACTTTAGCGATTCTTTCATTGCCAAACAAGAGAGTCACTATCATCAATAAACAGATTTGAACCAAGAGAGATATTGGTTCTTGAAGATTTGTTGAAAAAGATGGTTCTATTATTCCGTATGCTCTCCAAATGTGTATCATTCCACTAAACTTGAAATCAATCACCATTGTGTGCCATTTGAAGTAGGTAGAAATGGATTTATACTTAGCTGCCTGTCAATTTGTTGATATTAAACTGGTACTGTGGAGTAAGGTTTGAAGCTTTGCATGGTGTAAGAAGTACAATGAGAAAGTAGCTTACAGCGATTTGTACATGAATAACAATTCTCTTTTAGGAGAAGTGGTGGTCCTGAGAAGAACCGGAATTGAGATATTCCTACTTAAACTGGATCCTGTTAGAAAAGTCCAGACTATTTTCTTCTTGGTTGAATCACGTAATGTATGGCTAACTGTCAAAACTGAGATACAATGTTTTTTCTTTGACTCAGTTGTGAAATCAGAAAACTGACAAATATTTTAGTTCTGATTCCTGATGTTCAAAATCAAAAATATAAGATTTTGTGTTTCAGTACAAGAGCAAATCTGTTTTACAAGTTAGTGTTGCAAAAAAATAATGCCATTTCTTTTCAGCCAAATTAGGGGTGATACATTTTGTTTAGTTTGCATAATAAATTGTTATACATACAGGGAAAATACATAGAGTTACACAGTCTATGATTTATATCAGTACAGAAGAATTTAAGAAGAATTTAAAGTTAGTTGTAAATTATATATTTTGTTCAGAAATGATACAAAACCTTTTTTTCACAATCCATGGTGGCCTTATACACTGCATTATTTTTTTAGTGTCACACACAAACCTGAGCTTTTTGAAAAAAGTAACTCATCTATAAATTTGACTTTGTGTGAAATATGAAGTTATTTAACTTAGAGTTTGAGACACATGGTGGCGTGTCATGGCTGAATCATTCTAGTGTTGGTTCAAATCCCGGTCATGACTCTTTTATCCTTGAGTAAGACACTTAACCATAAAGTGCTTCTCTTAACCCGGGTGTATAAATAGGAACCTGCTAGGGCTAATATGGTATGTGTTGGATTAACACCCCTTAGCGCTAATATCAGCTGCTTCGGGTTTTATGCTACCCAGGGAGTTGAGACAATTTTGTAGTATGCCTGATGAACATCGATAAGGTTGTATAGGGTGTTGATCTAGATGTAGCTACTAGAATATACGCGCTATAGTAGAACCCATTTTAGAAGTAGAACTTTCTGCTATCTTTCTTCACTAGTTATTCACATTCTTCAGTGTAAACAATATTTTCAATGTCAAATGTTACTTATAAGAAATATCTGCATATATAAGATTTATAAAATGTTATTGTTGGTTACTAAGTGTTTCCTTTTTATACAGGGATTTAAAGTAGTAAACATAAATATTATTTATAAAACCCATACACAGTTTCTGCCTTGTGATTGGGTTAGAACGTGTCACATGATGTCTTATATTTACTAGAAAGCCACTCGGACATGATGGACTATACCCATAGCAACAATGTACTATACCGTAGCAACGGCAGCTTCTTTGTAAATAGATGTCTATGGCAGTGTATCGCAAATAATTGACTTCTTTAACTCCTGTTATGGTTAAAACCACGACTTCCTCGGTGCTCCCGGACCGGTATTTTTCCCTTGGTGAATGGTGAAGAACCGAAAATGGTGAAGAATGCTCAGGGGATCACCTTGGGAGTGGTAAAAGTCAATATTTGTATACTATTGATGAGGAGGTCTGTATTTTGTAAGAGTTGTACTGTAAATAATTAATCTTACATGTAAATGTATTCTTATGCAGAAACATTCACACATAAGTTGAAATAATGTTCATATCACATTAAACCAAACAATTATTGATAAGATTATTGAAAATCATTATAAGATATTATCAATGTTTGTGTACTGTTTGTTTTCGTAAAGCGTTGGATTTAAAATGTCATATCGTAGATACAGGTTATTATGGCATTGTTCACAGGCAGACATCATTATTTGAAACTCGCAGTGAATACAAAGGTTGTGGGTACCACTGTCGTGTGCCAATCAATGTTTCTTGAGTGTGTATGGGCTGATGCAGGGGCCCTTGTAGGGTACTTTTAACAAGTTCGTTTGCTCCATGGTTTGAGTGATGCCCTAGCATTTTAAGAAAAGATAACACTATAGAGATAAACAATGGAAGGATCACAGGACCCTAATGACGGAGTACACATTGCTTTTATTATATACATTGCTTTTATTATATACATCGCTTTTATTATATACATCAGTATAAAAGGTATAATACAATTAAGAATTGCTCAACTACGGAGCACCTAAAGGGAAAGGTAAAACAAAATTGAAAAGGTAAACAAAAAAAATACAATTAATTTGTTATCTCGAAATAATATTTCTTTCCTCTGAAATATTATTTCATTACCTGAAAATATTATTTCGTTCCCTTAAAATATTATTTCGTTCCCTCAAAACAATTTCGCTGGTCCTTGATAAGGCAAATTAGTTTCTGAGATATTAAAGCTATTATTTTAATGTGTTTTGTTTTCGAAAACTCTTACAACTGCATCAGATTGTAATTCACTGACCTCAATATTAAGCGAAGCATTTAATACAACGCCTAGCCGAATTATTGACAGCCCTTTTGTTGACAAGAATGTATCTTATAATTTTTCCTACTACAGAATTTCGTTACCAACCCTCTCTTCTCACTCTGCTTGAGACTATAATGGAAATTTAATTTAAGTATTAAGAAAACGACCTGAACCCCCTGAAACAACGAACAAAACAACAACAACAAAACAAAGAAACACATTAACAGGCTGTTAGTTGTATGGTGATCTCGTAATGATACTTGGAAAAACTTTAAAACTCATTCAAAGTATAACAAAGTAGTAACGCGTGTTATAATAATAATAACATTTATTATTAAAAAAACGCTTTCTATGTCACATAGACATCACAAAGCACTGTACAATAAAAATCCATCATTTATTAGGAAATACAGATAAAATGATTATTAACAATGACAATAACAAAAACAATATTAAGTGATACAAAAGTGATTCTTAAAAAGGTGATTTTTCAATGAAGTTTTAAAAATATCAAGGGTATCAGCAGATCGGATTGCCGTCGGCAGCCCATTCCACAAACGGGGTGCAAATATTGTGAATGATCGATCACCACAGTATTTGGTTTTGCCAAGTGGCTGCTGTAAAAATACTGCACCAGAGGATGTCAAGCGCAGACTGTGTAGTTGATTTGACACTAGTAGGCCTATACAGTTGTTTTGAGAAGAAAAGTTAATTTCCTAGTTTTCACTAAACTTACTATACAACTTTGCTGTGTAAATTTCATACATAGTCCCATCTTGGTAAAAAATAAACCGGCTTTTGTATTGTAAGGTTATCTTGTGCACGTTGTTATCGGGCTTATTTTGCTTTCAATGATATGACGGGGTCTTCAGATGCTATTTCCTGGACTGGCAGGATTTCAGATGAAGATAGTTTGAAGATTAGTAGTTATGATAAACTGTGTATAATCAGGGAGTTTCCCTATTGAAACGATCATTTTAACCTCATTCATAATCATCAATAATGTACTTTGTATTTATTATGGAAATATGTATATTTTTTATATGTTGGTCTATCATTGGGCTTCCATTGTAAGACACAAAAATTACATCGAAATAAAAATTACTTTTCATAACCATAGTGTTGTGTTAATCCCATTTTGTGTATTTATGACATAACTTAGGCCTATATTTCCATTGTAATTAATTTTGTTTTAAACTAACAAGTTCCTCCTTTATTTCCTACATATTCACACAAATTGTCAGTAGGTGCCCCTCCCCCCGAAAACAAATCGCGGTAGTGCTCACACACACAGAAAAAGTAAAACAAGGAGATAAGAAGATGGTGGCCCCCTTCCAAAATAAAAGCATGGCCTCAACCCACTGACAACGTTAACCACACCCCCTTGGTCCAACACTTAATCTCCCTCTTTAACTTGTTCATTATGTGGTTTTTGTGGGAAAATAGTAATCCGCCCGGGTGAATTAGTAATCCGTTATTTATTTATTTATTACATTTCTTTACCCAGGGTATGCCCAAACAGTTAAAACTGGTTTCCATTGGGCCCTGCATACATTACAACATACAGCATAATTACAAATACGGTAAATAAAAAGCACATCGAAATATTACATTATAAAACTTGTACACGTATAAATATTACTCAAGTAAAATGAACTCAGAAAATGTGTATAGGGTGAATATACAATTTTGAAATCTAAAATTCGCTGATTATGGGAGGGGCAAAAAACCCGCAAAAACTCTTTTAGAGAAACACGGGGAAATTCCCCTCCGGTTCCTAATATTTATGGCAACCAAGTTTGTCTACTCCGTAGATCAGCACAGATTAGATCTCATAAATGGAAATGCTGACATATTTGCAGGAATATTATTATTATTCTTATTATTTTCTGCTAATGAAACCAAGGATCCCTCACGGAATCAGGCAGGGACTGAATATTACGGACTAATGAACGTTTTACGAAGTTCAGATTTGAATGAGGTTAGAGAAGTCGTGGTTCTCAATTGAACATACAAGTTATTCCATAAAATTGTACCAGTTACAGCAAAGCTTGTGGCAAAACATTCTTTTTTCGCAAAGGGAATCTTAAGCTTCATGTCAGCGGATTGTCTCGTTTCACGAATCTGCGTTTGTGGTGTAAATATATTTGTCATATACAAAGGAGTGGTTTTATTTATACATTTGTGAACAAGAATAGCCTTTTTATACTCGACTCTCTCAATAAACGAAATCCAATTAAGTCTAGTAAACATATCGGCTGAGGGAGTTAAGAAGGCACACTTAAGGATTATCCGCGCGGCTCTTTTAAGACATTTGTTGAGAATATTGTTGTGAGACATGTACCGTCCTCCCCATACAGTAATACAATAGTCTAACGAAGGCAAGACTAAGCTAACAAACAGAGAGTGCAAGCTGCTTTGTGGAACACAGTCGCGGATTCTATGTAGCATACTTAGTTTAGAGGAAACAGTTTTCTTTACATATTCAACGTGGGGTCCCCATCTTAAAGTGTCATCAATAATAACACCTAAACATTTACAAGAGTTCACCTTCAAGATCGGGTTACCAGCGATACTGACATCAAGGTCAGTACTGCAAACGTTTTCCTTAGTTCCAATAAGCATAGCTTTTGTTTTGTTGGCATTTATTGTTAGTTTGTTTCTGGTACACCAGTCGTAAATTCGACCTAGGGCTATATTCAAGTTGTTTTCTATCTCATTAATATTGGTGGAACTACATGTTAATGTCGAGTCATCGGCATACATAAACAAATTACACGTTTGAGGGATACACAGTGGTAGGTCACTAGTGTAAATAATGAATAACAGTGGACCCAAAATTGATCCCTGTGGTACGCCGGTGTTTAGTGGTAGGGCCGTAGATACTTTTCCTTCAATATTCACAGACTGGCTACGTTTGGTTAGATACGACTTAAACCAGTTGATTACAGAGGTTGATATATTTACCCTGTCAAGTTTATCAAGCAGAATTGCATGATTAACAGAATCGAATGCTTTACTTAAATCTATAAAAACAGTGCCTGTCATTTCCCCTCTCTCCATAGCCTGAAAACATTTGTTCGTTAAATCATGTAAGGTGGTTTCAGTTGAGTGTAAGGGTCTAAACCCTGACTGGCAACTAGGAATTATTTTACATAGTAATCCGCCCGGGCGAATAGTAATCCGCGTGTATTTGCACGCGGTGGTTCGAACATCAGACGGAGCCTGGAGCCGGAGCCAAAGCCGAGGTTTGAGAAAGGCCCCCTGGTTTCACGCAATGTTGACTGAATTTTAACTTGTGTGAGTGACTTCAGTTAGAAATGTATAAGGTCTCATCTCTGCAGCCGGCAGTTTGTTTGACCTTGAACTGCGAATGTCGTACTTGACCGCTCATTCCCGGTCGGTGATATTTTTCCATGGATAATGGTCATGTTGATTTTAATGCTCCGTACAAAGACACATGAAAGAAATACATTTCCAATAACATTAATGAGCAAAATTTGATTGGAACTCAACTTGGTTACTCACGATTCTAAAATTAAAATGAGATTGTTGCTTATGTTTTCCCATCCCCTTCAAGCTCCAAACGACATTTTAACACATTGTACCCTCAAAGGATGTGATTTACTTGCATCTGGGAAAAGAGCAATGTTTATTTTATGTTTTGTTTTGCACTGTGATATAATGACGCACTTTTTAATCAGTGCTTTCCTGCTAATTCTCGTATTTTTAAATACTTAACTAATAAGAGACAGTTAATGAGGGTAGTGTGACGTATTTCCGGTTATAGGAACCACACAGCTCACTGATGGACTGGCTCCCAGTAGGAAGTTAAGTAAATACGCCGTAGCAGAGCCTGTTGTCAGACCAACGTTGTAGGACAGTGTCATTATATTTCCTGATAGAAAACAAAACAAAAATCAGTAACAGATTGAAAGAGTCTGAGTCAATGTGGCAAAAAAATCAGGCTGGAGCCACCTTGTTTACAAGGGAGGGGGGGTGCAGGCGATGGGCATCCAACCACTTATCAACAAGAACTGTGACACACAGCTATTACGACTACGAGTATTGAAATAATGTTTCCTTTCTTCGATTCATAAGGTACAATCTCCATACCACTTTTGATTTGATGTTTTTCGTCATTGTTTCAAAATGTTGCCGGCAGGGCACCCAGAGGCTATGAGACCCTTTTGTAAACATGTGACGTAAAAGGTCACTTGGTCTATACGTCATCCACTCCGTGAATGACGTCACAACCATGCAAATTGCAGTAAACGGCGTCCATTCATAATATTAGAAAATGTACATTACAATTAAGATATCTTAGCACTGTGTCAAAGTAAAAACAATTGCAAGAAAACTGCGACTGAGAGGAAAATTACATTGGCACCTCTAAAAAGGAAAACAAGAGAAAAAACAATATACACAAATGAAAGCACACAAACTTGTGCAACAAGGGTGTTTTTTCTTTCATTATTTTCTTGCAACTTCGATGACCAATTCAGCCCAAATTTTCACAGGTTTGTTATTTTATGCATATGTTGGGATACACCAAGTGAGAATACTGGTCTTTGACAATTACCAAAGGTGTCCAGTGCCTTTAAGCCCACTAGAGATAAGCTTTTTACAGCAGGAACATTCAGATGGTGCATTTACAACCAATTAAAAAAATTGTGCACAGCGTGTCGTGGCCGAGCGGATAAGAGCACCGGATCCAAGCTCTGGTGTTTCTGATCAGCAGAGTGTGGGTTCGAGTCCCGGTCGTGACACTTGTGTCCTTGAGCAAGACACTTAACTATAATTGCTTCTCATCACCCAGGAGTAAATGGGTACCTGTGAGGGCAAGAGATGGTTCTTGTGATTGATTTAGCTTGATGCGCTACATATTTGGCAGCACAGGCTGTATACTCCCCAGGGAGCTGAGATGGTTAAAGGAATGACACAAAAATGGCCCAGTGACCACTGGGGTAATAATGTTGAAGCGCCATGAGCGTCACTGAGTGACGGACCTGAGCGCTATATAAGAAGCCACTATAATTATTATTATTATTATTATTGTATTTCAATAAAAAAAATTCACATTGTGGTTAACCTACTCGTACAGTGACCAGACCATGGCGCAGGCGTGTGCATAGTCGAACACACCTAGGGCTTGACATGTTTCAGTTTTTTTGTTTTTTGGGGGGGGGTTTTTGGTTTTTTTTTGGGGGGGGGGGGGGTTTCACACACAAAAATGAACAAAAAGGAAAACGAAAGGAGAACATTTAGGCCTATCAAATACTTAGGGTCAATTCTGACCTGGAATTTTTAACAGAGTAGGAACATTTTGAAAAGAATGCCATTTTCGAAGCGACGAAAAAAATTAGCACCCTCAGTTATTTTAAAAAGCGTATAATTATTTTCGTGACGATGTTTCAAACAAGGTGGTCCAAAAAGGGCTGTTAGACAGAAAGGGGAAGGGGAAAGGGTCGACCTAAACCCCAAACACTTAATCACAATACCCTAAGCATAATTATCAAGGCAGCAAGTTAAATCTCATTCCGCTGTGACCAGAACGTGAAGGCGTCTTTTACCTGCCAATTCTTTCCTGCTTTCCGTGACCTTAGCTGGAGCCATGATCATCGGGATACTGCCGAAGTATCCATTAGTAATACCGAGTAGTGCCGAAAAAATCATCGACCAGGCCTCGTGGGAGAGAATTGGGTTGGCACGAGGTGCTACACATAGGAGCATGAGCGGGATGATGGCAAGACGAAGCATCTCTGCCACTACTAGCTTACGGGGTGACCATTCGTATGGTATGGCGCCGATTATCTGCAAGAAATTCTCTATCAGTTTCATGTAGTTTGTTTATATCACGATAAAATCGGTTGGCATAGTGACGAGAAACATTCATAAGTATCAACGACTGTATATAGAAAAAAAAGTCGTTGATACTAGGGTTACATAACCAAGTCAACGTGCACTTGAGTAAACGGTCCTTTATCGGTTTGGCCTCTGTCCTGCGAGGTAAAGAGAAATCTTTGGACGGGATTCAGAGTTTACAGATTTGAGAGCTCAAAATGGTTTTAGTATTGGTTGCAGACTCGCCTATTCGTAGGTGATAGCGCCCGCAAACGATGATGGATCACATAATGAAGAATTGGTCTGGAACAAATGCTAAATTTACGTGTAAACTCAAAACTCATACCACATACTATTAATATTATCAGCATATCTAAAAAAGAAAAAAAGGCGCCATAATACTTATTTACTTATAATACTTATAGATTTATGTTTATACCTTTCCGCAGAAGTCTGTTGCGTTGAAGATTGCCATCAAAATTACGGGCATCCAACCGCGGAGTGAGCAACTCACAACCTCAGATTCAATCCCAGGGAACAGACACAGCGTGACGAAGTATGCGAGAGCGATGGAAAGCATGTACGGCCACAGCGTGCGGGAAATCTCGAGGCGACTCCTGAGTCCCCCTGCGGAGGAACACAACAAACACATGAGCAAAACCCACAAAATTATAATATAATAAATCCCCCAAGGTAGTCGTCACTTCTTACCTTGATAAGGTCTTCCCCGTGGCGTATAGCCCCACCCCCACCCCCACTCCTAACCCTTACCCCTCTTGCCTCCCAAAATGGGATTTTAAAAAAGGCAAAATGTATTGGTTCGATACATGAAATTCCAACCCCCCCCCCCCCCCCCCCCCTCCAAATAATGTATATATAAATATGCCTCTGACGAAGGTCCGGTTTGAATCAAAAGCTTGGGCCATCTCCCCTACCAATTTTCCGGTTTGGATCGATAGTAGGGGAGATGGCCTTAGCTTTGGATCCAAACCGGTCCTTCGTCAGAGGCATAGACAAGACACAAACATATCCATTTATAGCAAAAAGAGGAGCAAACGATTAAGGGAAAGTATACAGAGAAAAGCGGGAAAATTATAGCTAATCAAAGTTATTAATTTACAAACAATGGGGTGGCTAAGAACCAATCAGAGTAAAGTTTATAAATGTCATGCTTAAGCCACTGGTCTTCCCATCCAGCCAGAGCGGGAACTGGGACGGCTGGGCTTGTGAGGAGGGGGATGCCGTGGTCCCGGCGGGGCGTCTATCTAGTTCCCTATACATAGAAACAGACAACTATAGGCCTACACTAAACAAATTGGAACCCAGCATATAACACTGTAAACACAGGAAAGTTGAAGATTGAGACTGTTTTCGCTTTATATGGTGACCTTTGCTCGACAATGCTGAGAACGTGAGGTGGAAATTGGTGTACTTTTATGCTAAATTCTTTCTTTTTGGTGAAAAAGGCGGGTAGCCTATTTTGGATAATACTGAAAAGAACATTTTTCTTTCAGATGTTTGTAACCAATAAAATAATGACTAACAATTCTTGCATTAGTTACTAATGTCTGGAAGATCAATGGCGCTTCGGTAGCTCAAATTAATTTCATTGGCAGTAGGAAACTGAAACTTTCTTGGTGGTAATATTTTCAAAATACTTAACCAAAAATGACTTCTCATCTTGAGTCTTACTTTTGACAGCGCGCGCTTTTGATAGAAACCGCTCATACTGGCTAATCTCGGTACACTCTATCTCAAAGCTGTTCTCCTCACCAAACACGCCGATTGGTGGTACTCTATTTGTTCCTCTTGTGCGTTGTTGTCTGTTGGTATCCGCGGGTGAATGATTGTCGGTCGTTGTATTCCCAGTCGGTACTTCGTCAGTTTCATTTGTAAGCTTTGGGGGAAAAGACAATAAAGACCCTTCTTGTTCATTTAGCTTGTGGTTGTTCAGTGTGACTATTGTCGTGGCCTTATTTCTATAGGCTGTAATTTCATAAGCTTTATTGGCATAATCCCTGAGTTGCTTTATGGTTGTTTGTTTGTTTGTTTGTTTTAATCATGAAGTTAGAAACCTTCTAATAATAATATGATAACAAAATACACTACAGTGCAACATGAAGTCTACTTTGACGAGTGATTATTAGATACGATACTCTTTAGGTCCTTTGAAGTATGCGAGTTCTTTCCCCGGGTAAAAAAAAAAATGAAGAAATGCATAATACTTAAAAGGGTCAAATGACGCCTCAAGGGTTATATACTGTGTGAGGTTGTCACTGTCAGACCAAAGTTGCGCAGACAATTATTTTGAATAGAAAAGGTGTAGGGCGCCCTCAAACATATATATGTGAATAGTTTATTATAGTTTGATTGTATATTTCCCTACCCGATCATACTGATTGAGCTGTGGGTGATCCTCGCTGCAGCTATCCCGCGTACACACCACCATGTAGTACCGGACAAAGTCCGTCCTTCTGGCCAGGTGATACGTCACCAAACACACAAGTACCATGATGGCTGACAGCACGAAGAATGTTAATGTGTTAATCTTTTCGTCGTGGACCAGGAGCTTGGTGACGATGCGGTTGATTGAGGTGATAAGACCAGCTGCACCTGTAGAAGTAGAGAGGGGAGATAACAATGAGACATTGGTAACTCCCCAGATAACATTTATACATTGGGCCAACAACATAATGTGGTAATGCCGACCTAGAGCCAACATTGGCCCAACATCACAGCAACAACATAATGCCGATAATATTGCTTTTCCCACCAATAACCAACATTGGCTCAACATCGATCGCCAACGTAAAACCAATGTGGTATGCCGACCTAGAGCCAACGTTCGGGTATCGGGTCGGCAACGTCGGCATTTATATTGTGTCAGCTTTTGGCGTTGGCCCCATGTTGGCATCCATGTTGCCCTAATCGGCATTGGCATTATGTTTGTTTCTGATGTTGGGCCAATGTTGGCTCTAGGTCGGCATTACCACATTGGTTTTACGTCGGCAGTCAATGTTGAGCCAATGTTGGTTATTGGTGGGAAAAGCAATATTGGCATTGTGTTGGTTTCCGACGTAGCACCAATGTTGGTTCAAAGTTATGACACAGTTGAAAATTGTCTATACTATAATTAAACAAACATCACCACAATGATGAGTCGATACAACCAATAAGTAAGGCCGTTTACCGGTTAGCAAATTTGTATGCTTACTATTTTATGTAGCAGACTGTTGTGCGTAAGCTAAACTATATTTCATAAACGTCCAAGAAGACTTGACAAGTGCGCGTTCGTGTTTACAGTTTCAGTTACATTGCGTCACTCGTCTGCTTGCATGAGACAGCGCTACTCAGCTGTTCGTCTGCGTTTTCTCAGCTTTTGTGGTTGTTGCCCCACTTAGTGGACTATTGACGAAGTTTAGAGAAAAGGTCATTGAAGACAAACTTCGTAAAGTTCAAAAGTTAAAGCAAAACAAAGTGTATTTTTCATAAAAATTGATACCTTCAAAACCGAGCTGAAGATGATGTCGAACCTAATATCAACTACAAAAAAATCTCTCCAAACACTACGTATAATAATTATTCACAACGGACTCATAGGGAAAAAATCGCATATAAAGCTTTAAATAAATCTTAGTCATCACCCAAGATCAAATTCACCCTGTGTTTACAATGTAGTGCACATTTTAGGCAACGCGCGCACAGTTAGACACAAAGCGTAGTTTTTCATACAATTTGACTCCCAAAATGACACACCATGAGCAAACAGTAGCCGCCTTATATGACGTCAGTGCAAGGGATAATTAACATGTAAATGAATCAAAGACTCTTACTGCGTTACTTGCGAGATAGACAAACATCATGTCAACATTGAGAGAAACATACAGAGTATGGAAATCTTCTAACTTTGCATGCAATTTTATCACCATAAATTATAGTAGAACAAATCCTGACGGCGCCTAGAGCTCACTTGTCGAAACTTTGGAAATAAACCGAGGGTTTCTGTTCAGAGCAAGCACGCCTCCCAGAAGAGATTACGGCATAGCATTATGTTTTGTTCTGTTGTTTTGTTGTTGTTTAAGCCAGCGAGCTGTACAACTTCTCTTCTGTAAAACACAATTAAAGAGCTAAACACGAACATTCATATATGGCTACGCTAAAAAGTGAGATTTTTCCTCATTTTTGTTCTCCAAATACTGTCAGAAAGTAGGGACGACATCTTGGTAACGCGCCCTTCCGAGGAGAGAAGGCGAGAAAGAGAGAAGAGAGGGGGAATCTTCAAGTGACATAACTTTTAATTAAAGAACAAGAAACTCGTATCCCTCACTTTCGCCTGTCATGACTGCCTGCGTGTATCTTCTAGGTAGCATTCCGGCGTAACCATAGAAACTTGACTGCTGCACTGAAAGAAACCAAATCAAAACAACATAACATTAATTGGAAGTTTGTTTGTTTGTTTGTTAGGTGTTCGTGCAATATGTGCACGAACACCTCTTGATATTGTTCTGCTTTTTAGGTGTTCGGCTCTTCAGCCGAAAACCTATTGTAATTGTTAAGGGTTTTTTTTCCCGCCTCTTCTTCATCACGATGAACCTTCTCATCACGATTTCGCAAAAAGTAAAAGTTGTAAAATCTTGAAACTTGGCATGTATTTGAACCTTAACATGAAGACGGCATGCGAACAATGACGTCATGATGACTTCATCAGGTGTCGAATTACAGGTTTTTTAGACATTTTTTTTTAATCTTTGAAATTCTGTAACAAATCACACTTAAGAGGCCGGCGGTTGGTTTATGCGGGATCATACTACGGTCATATAGGTCTTTATTTTTTGTCGTGTGCGTGACCTCACATGACCTCTACTTCCGATCGAAACCGGAAGTGCCTAGTAAATTGAAAAAAGCAGAAAGTGGCAATGTTTTTTGAGGGTTTTTTAACGATGTTGTAATCTGGCAAGTGTCTGGTTTAAAAAAAAATTGGATCGGTGACGTCACACAATTCAAAAGCGCCCTCTAGCGGCATGTTGAAAACAGTTCAAAACACACTTTTACGAGATGTCTGTGGTAAATCTTTTGAGAATCTCTTCAAAACTGGTAAATATGATGACCTACATGCAGACAACATATTTGTCAAGTCGTAGTTGGATGACGTCATCGTGTGTTACGTGGTAAGGCCCTAAAGGTGCACTTTTTGAAGCCGTGTATCTACTAAATTAAACAGCCGATTGAGTTGAAACTTGGTGTAGGACGTCATAATGACGTCATCAAATTAATTTTTACAATTGTTTTTTAAAATCAAAGCTAGTATTTGAAAAATTCATTACACTTGAACCAGAAGTTGGATTTTTGTTATTTACATATCATCAGAAAGGTATTCAAAAACTTAATGGATGATACACAGACTGTGACCCCGTTTGACCTTGTCTTCCGGTTGAAAACGGAAGTTGAAGTTTAGTAACGGAAAACATCATAACTCATAGACTACATGTTCGATTTTTACAATCTACACATCATCGGACAGGTCGTGAAAAGTTCAACAAAAGTTACACAGAAGCTGACCCCATTTGACTGAATTCCTGTTCAATCCGGAAGTTGAAGTTTAATCATTGAAAAATCATAACTCCCGAACCACATATTAGATTTTTGCAATCTATACATCATTGGAAAAGCATGTTATCAACTTTGCAAAGCTACACAGAGTGTGGGTCCATTTGACCTTGAACTCTTACACAAACTGTGGCCCGTGTGACCTTTACTTCCGGTCGAAAACAGAAATGGAAGTGAAAAGAAATCTTCCCAGGCCTCGTTTTGTGGTACGAAAACATTATGATCTTCAATTAGGATTAGGTCTCTACATATGAAAAAAGTTTGACCCCTTGGCCTTTCAATTGAAGGAGAAATGATAATAACTTCAACAGCGCCCTCTCGTGACAAGTTTTTAAAAAGAAACTTTTAATTGCTGAAAACCTGTTGCATAAATCCAAAAAGATTCAAACTTATGACCCGACAAGAAATAGGCTTTGGAAACATCTTATTAACGTCATCAGCAAAACCATGTCTTCACATATTTTTCGGCCACTTCTTACATCACTCCACCACAACCAGAGTAATGAACGAATGACTTATTGAACAAAAGCCGAACACCCTGTTTTTGTTTGAAACAAAAACTTAAGTCTAGTTTTTTTTAGGTGTTCGTGCAACATGTGCACGTACACCTATTGTTAGGTGTTCGTGCAACATGTGCACGCAACTCTTATCCGTCGTTTAACTCAAAAAAAAAACTTAGTTGAACCTTGAAACTTGGCAGATACTTTAACATTAACCTTAACATGAGGACGGCACTTGAACAATTTCGTCACCATGACGTCATCAGGTGTTGAATTACAAGGTTTTTAAAGTCTAAAAATGACCATTTGCTAATTGCTCTATGATGTTCATATTTGGGCATCTGATAGATCAAGACTGGGGCAACATTTGAAAAGTGACGCCAAAATCATACGACCTTAACTTCCGGGTCGTTACCCTAGGTCGAAGTTCACCTGCGTTGTTTTTCCTTAATAAAATCAATTTATAGCTTATCTACGGAATAACTCAAGATTGAGATTGAATTCAACATTGAAACTCATCAGATAGCTGGACCTTGATATCAAGATGACACACACACGATGATGTCATGATGACGTCATCGGGTATTGAATTACATTAAATTAAATTTTAATACTTGAAAAAAACATAACTCATGAACCACTGAATGGATTTGTACAATCTACACATCATCGGATAGGTCGCACGATAGCTTTATTAACGTGTAAACAACCTTTCCCTGGCCACTCAAACTTTAAATTATGTTTCTCAAGCGTATTCTCTTAGAAGTAGGTTCAATTAGGAATATGTTTCGCATTGCATCCCGGAGGTGGTCCATCTAATATTTGAAAAATTCATAACTGCTGAACCACACATTGGATTTTAACAATTCATACATCATCTGAAAGGTCGTAATAAACTAATCATTCGCTACACATTATGTGACCCTGTTTGACCTTGACTTCCGGTTAAAGTCGGAAGTTGCTTTTTAATGTTTTAAAAATCATAAATCCTGAACCAATTATTTGTTTTTTATCATCTATACGTCAACAGAAAGGACTTCGAAGACTTCACCAACGCTACCAAGCGTGACCTCTATTGATTCTGCCATTCGGTTCAAACCAGAAGTTAAAATTTATTATTTAAAAAAATCATAACTTCTTGGTTGTTCATTTTCTGTACATCATCAGTTAAAACTTTTGTAGCTTAACCAACGCTATAAAGTGTGACCTCATTTGACCTTGACTTCCGGTTCAAACCGGAAGTTGAAACTTTATATTTCAAAATATCATAACTTCTGAACCACACATTGGATTTTTTCAATCTATACATCATCTGAAAGGTCTTCATAAACTAATCAACATGTGACCCTATTTGACCTCGACTTCCGGTCCAAACCGCAAGTTGATGTTTAATTTTTGAAAAATTCAAAGCATTGCTTTTAACCCGACGTAAAGTGGATTGAAAGTCATACTTGGTATCATTCCGCAAAGCAGTTGGGTAATGAACCAAATCAATAACATCACACGTAAAACATGTAGTTACTTACTAACATCTTGAGAACGTCGTGATGTTAATTGTGTATCCATATTTACTGGTTAAATTAAGACTGAGCCATTAGGTATAGTAACTTGTAAGGGACAGTATAAGTAAATATTGAAAGACTCACTCCCTATTGAGTTCACACCAGCACCAATCAATCATCCAGATATGTATTTTCTCCTGAAATTGTTATTTCTATATTGTTTCAATAATACAATAATAATAATACAAGGCATTTATATGGCGCTCTACAAAGAACACGGCGCCTCACATCAACAACAGAATTAAATACAAAGAAATACAGAAAATGCATTAAAACAAACAAATCATAAGCTGGGAAATAGGTGAGTTTTGAGTTGGCGCTTGAAGGTCGGAGTAGATGTCGCTTCCCTGATAGCACAGCTTGTTCCACAATTTATGGGCAACAACAAAGAATGAACTGTCCCCAGCCTTCTTTTTGGAGGGCGGAACAATCAGCCAGGTGACATCAGAAGAAGAGCGAAGCCCCCTGCGACCTCCAGGCCCCTCAGTATTATATACATTTAGACTGTCAGAAATGTAACTTGGAGATTGCCGTTGGAAGGATTTATAGACGAACAGGAGAATTTTGAAAGTGATTCTTTCCTTGAAGGGGAGCCAGTGAAGTGAGTGCAGAAATAATTGAGCTGATGAGAATTGATCTCTAGCGCATGCAAACACAAGACGCGCAGCTTTGCTTTGAAGGCACTGTACTCGTCTGAGGTCCACTTCCCTGGCACCGTATAACAATGAGTTGGCATAATCAATGCGTGAAAGAACCAATGATCTGACAGCATTATGACAAGCATCCTGAGTGAGGAAACGGCGTATACGCCACAGATTGCGAATATGAAAATTAACACTTCCGCAGACTGTACTGATGTGTTTGTTCATTAACAACGATGAGTCAAGAGTAACCCCAGGATTTTTTACAGTGGTAGAAGGATTCATGCAAATGTCTCCAACTATTAATACAAGATGAGGTAAAGTACTGATGACCTTCGGGGAACCAAAAACAACTTTTTTTTGTTAGTTCTGATTAAGCTGCAGCTTGTTTTGCACCATCCAGGTATTGATCTTAGAAATATACATGGACAGATTAAAAAGAGCACGATTGGAATCACCTGCAACTTTGGGATCAAATTCAGTATAGAGTTGGGTGTCATCAGCATAAACATGAAAATTGACATTGTATTCTCTTATAATATCACCAACTGGATGAGTATACATGGTAAAGCACTGTGGTCCAATGACGGAGCCCTGGGGTACTGAGAAACTGAGAACACGCTCCACGGATTTAACATTCCTAATGGACACTCTGGTACGCCTGGAACAAGGCTAAAATCCATTCTTGGTATGGGGCTACAAGAAGAAAATATTAAGGATGGAAATAAACTCAGGTGAGGTGAAGGTATAGGAATTGATTTTCCTCTTAAAACAGTCTACATTGTAGGATGGAGGGAAACATGCACAACAAGGCAAGGAGTTCAAACCAAAGAGATTCAGTACGTGGAATAAAGCTGTTGGAATGGCACTTTGTTCTACACTCAGCAAAGTATATTTGGGTGAGAAGAAGCAGAAAGCCTGGTTTCAAGCTCAACACCCTGGTTGGACACACCAGTGGCATAGTTGCCATGAAAATATCTGCCTATAAGTATAACTAGAGAAAACATCATTTTTTAAAGTCCCCTTTTGATCGCAGCAATCGAAATAAACCCGAACTGTACGTGAACACCTTGTCAAAATACGTGATGGACTAGTTTGATGAGAATGTCATAGGTTGGATGGTGTGTTATTGCAAATGAAACTTTAGCCTTCGGACCCACTGATTTATCCCTTTAATGTTCCATGAGACATTTTGGATGAATGACATGATGCATCGTGCGCGTATGTACTTCGATATGTCTTGATGTTGATGTACCCTTTTGTCCAGCACAGAGTAACATCCTGTTCCAAAACCTGCCAAATTAAATGTTTGATCCGGTCACACAGTAGTAGACGACACGAATTACGACTAGCAGCACTGCTGCGACTTTAAACCCATAATTGCAATACATGTCAGGGTTATCAATCAAATTGCCGTCCAGTCTTTGCGCAAGACGTCATCCCAAATGAAGTCAACAACGCGTAATAAATAAGGTCTTTGCGGAGGAGAATCTCCCAGGCAGAAGGTTAGACAGGGTGTCAGATATTTAAATCTCTTGATAAAATAAACTCGATTATAGCAAAAGAGGATAAGATGCCTTGACGTGCATTTATAAAACACGCAAAGTACATGTCATCATAGACCAAATTGATTTGGTGTATATAAGAAACTGATGGTTTACGAAGTGAAAAGTGGGTCAGTCAAATTGCATTAAAATTATGTATCGACAAAGTGTTGTTAAATTTAGTCTGTAAGCTCGTTATCAAATGGAAATGTTCCATAAAATAGATGAACATCGTGTTTATTAAGTTGTATTCCATTCAAACAAACAGTTTTGTCAACAAAAGACTGCTCAGCAAAATGGAAAGGTGATTTATGACAATGAGCCGTTGCAAAAAGTGTGTAAAACATTATTCCGAAGGTGTGTGTTTGCACGCACATAAAGTTTCCTCAGAACACCGAATTAATTACACTCTAAAAACTTTGGGTCAGATTGGGTCCTGTGGACCTGACCAAGTTCTGGTTCAGTATGATGACCCGGATTGTGTGTCAAAATGACGCAGAATCCAAGTTAACATCACATTTTTAACCACTTTCTGGGTCAACCTGACCCGGAAAAAAGTCATTTCTGACCCAGGTTTTTTTAGAGATGTATGAATATTGTGATGTCGATTTGAAGACCTGAAAGATCCACGTGTTTGATTTGAATGGTAACCCTACTGTGCTAGTTATTGATAACCACATAGCCTCGTAAGTGATTCTTTTAAAAGAGTCCGTGTGCCTGAAGAAAAAAAATTGTTCCCTGAAAAAAAAAAATTGATCATACAATTAAGTATAAATACCAGGCAGCGTATTTTGCCAATAGTTATACATACAGGTAATGATTCACCATGTACTGCAATCAACCGTAAATATTCCACTGCAGACGGTACGCGTTTGTTTCATCCAATGGTATATGGCAACCAACCCCCGTCAGGTTTTTAAAATTCCTACAATTGTTTTTACAGTGTCCCCCTTAGCAG
Source organism: Leptasterias polaris (assembly GCA_037783415.1). Classification (NCBI taxonomy): domain Eukaryota; kingdom Metazoa; phylum Echinodermata; class Asteroidea; order Forcipulatida; family Asteriidae; genus Leptasterias; species Leptasterias polaris. The sequence continues at coordinate 4,250,655 of JAZGTN010000050.1, read as the reverse complement.
ATGAGAAACATGGGTTCTGCTGATGTGCTTAAAAATAGATAATCAAATTCGACTCATTGTTGATCCGATTTAACGAAATGCCATGTTAGAAAGCTCAGTGATAACATTTTTCAGCTTGCGTGAAGCAACGCCAAAGAGATCATATTTTTGCAATAGTTCTCGTTCGTTCAAAATCATGTGCGTGAAGGATGTTGATGTTGTTGTTGTTTATATACAACAAATTAAGACACAGTTGAATGTATTCCAATCCGTATCTAGTGTTACAGAATCGGATCCAAATTGTCATATAAGGCTAACTGCCTCCACTATACACAGAGTTAACGGCCAAGCAGTATCAAATGCAATTCCCAATGATAGATTGCCTCTAATCGCATCACGTATGTCCTCACGAGTGAAAACTGTGCCTTGGGGGGGGGGGGGGGGGGGGGGGGGGGCGGTATTTTTATATAGCAAGAGTATACTTGGCGAAGAAGATGGGATTTTTCTTGCATCAGTGGCAGGAGGTGTTGGGGAGGTATATATTCGTAGATTCATGTCACTGCATCGGTATTTCGGTAAAAAAAAGGATATCTATATATTCTTTTCTCATTGACATTATTTCTTCGTCTGTTTGCATAAACTTGTTAATTCCCACTCATTTGTGACAGACATTACGCTGTTCGAATAAACAACATGCAAATAGATTTTTTAATAGTTTCGATGGATGCTGAAATTTCTCTGTTCTTAAAATATGTTCAGATTCATTCCCTTGTTGTTTTAAATCACATATAAGTGGTATTTTTACTTGTGTGACCAGTGGATGCCCATTTTCTGTGTTAACGTGGAGAATGTACTGAACTGAAGTTGACAAATATTCCTTAACACTGTTGGGGACGCTGCCTTTAAAAGGATATAAGCCAATCGGGTTATGGCCACCGCTTTGTTTTTGAGATCCTCCCGAAGCTGAAAGAAGATACCTCAGTTGTAAAGATGGAAATGCAGCCTTATTGTGGGTAAGTGAAAAGATACGTGCAATGTGGCATGTATAAGAGCAAAAAAAGCTACCCCTTTCCCTCGCCTCCAAGCATCTCGCCTCATCACCGTGCCAGGAAATAGAAATCTCATCATATAATCAATATCCACAACCGAAAGATGCTTCAAATCCCCGGCATAGACTCATTGGCCTTCTCGCCAAGCGTCGTGGACATCATTATTCGTGGTATAGTGGTAACCTCGTCTATCTATTGAGGTTTTTTTTCGACCCCCACGGCAATTTAATTTACGCCGCTGATTTTTTCCCCGTGAGGATTGAGAAAAGTCTGCAGTTAAGTGAGTTAACACGAAAGGTTCAGGCGGCCTGATTCCTGGCAGAGTGTAACTAAGCGACGATGAGAGTGCGAAAAATGGTAGCTATTTGTTGCTCCGGTTGAGGGAGTTGAAAAAAGAAAAGAAAACAACGATGCACATGTGTTGTGAGGTTAATACGCGAGAGGATTGCGTAATGTTAATCAAATTGATAATGCACGTTTAAAGAGCGGTTCTATAAATTATGCTCTCAAAATTTTAATTAATGCCTTTTTATGGCCGAATAGACATCATAGTTACCGGTTAATAACTATTTTACACATAACATTTGCATTTATTAATATTAAAAGAATTCAAGTCAAAAATGCACCTCTCCGCGCGGCTTTGTCAGCCGAGAGTCAAAAACTGCTTATCTATGACAGTGATATGCATTGACCCCTTGACGTCATCGGCGGCTAAAAACACACGGTCAGCATTTGACACACACACACACATAAACGTCTCTTTTTGGGGGAAACGAAACAAAATCAAGAAGAAACAAAACTTACATTGTACATTAAAATAATCTTACTGTCAATCCAAGGTATTCTATAAATTGTGTCGTTGTTGTAAAATGAAGCCTACATGTTGGGTAGTTTTTCGTAAACAAACTAAAATTTTCAAGGATCATTATTCCGCAGACCGTGTGCGTGCAGACCAGCGACAGTGCTAATATTATATGGTTTTAACGTGCGTAACCAGCGATGATTATTGCAATGTCAACAGGGGAAGGGGTATGGGGCCATACCACCGTGTATACTTTTTGTCATCGCAGGTTTGTCAGTCGGTACACCTAGCTGTTTCAGAATCGCAACGTTCCAATGCTTCGTGTACTTCGGGAATGTAAGGACATGGTAAAACAAAAAATGCTATTCCGCTCGGGCAGATTAGTATTTCGCCTGGGCGGATTAGTATTTCGCCCGGGCGGATTAGTATTTCGCCCGGGCGGATTACCATTTCGCCTTGGAAAATATTGAAAGTGGCGTAGCCACGGGGGGGGGGGGGGGGGGGGGGGGGGGGTGTGCGCTCCCAAAAATTGTCAGTGCCCCAGGTGCCCCCCCCCCCAGACAATTCGCGGTAGTGCTCACACACACACACACGTTTGTGAATCCCGCTTACCGAGGACTTCTCTTTGTTCTCCCAATGGAATAATAAAGGAGGAAAAAAATGGGTGTTCATGATCGCAATCGCTACCGCTACCGAAAAAAATGCGTGTTCATGATCGCAATCGCTACCGCTGCCACAAAATGCCAAGAACAAAGAAGATGGTGGTCCCACTTAATCCCCCTTCCACTGTGCCCCCCCCCACTCCCCTTAAATTGTTCGTGGTTTTTGTGGCGAAATAGTAATCCACCAGGGCAAAATAGTAATCCGCCCGGCCGAGCTAAATACTGAGTCCGCTCGGGCGGAATAGCACCTTTTTACCATGTCACTTCCGTACTTTAGGGGCTCTCCGTACAAAATGTCAAACCTGGATGTCAAGCAAGGACCAGATTTGGACTGACGCGTGTATTGCGTTCGTTGTTTATACATACCTTCTATATAATTAAAATCGGTGCCAAGTTCCACCCCGCGGCGCTGCGAGATCCGACCGTCCGCTTGCGCACGGTGACCTCGCCCCCTCGAGGACGAGGTTGCGCTGGGAGATCCGACCGTCCGCTTGCGCACGGTGACCTCGCCCCCTCGAGGACGAGGTTGCGCTGGGCTGCCATCTTTTTTATTGGGTCGCCATCTTTTTTTTCTCACGTGTGATGACTTCCCACGAGTGATTGATCCGTTATTTCCTCGGTCTTGGGTGTTCGCCGTAATTTCCCAGCTCTCTCGACAAGATTGTGTTAATGTTGTTGGTCTTCAGAAGATATTTGTTGCACGTTTTGTGGGATTAAATGGTATTAAATAATTTATCAATAAATATCTACTGCATTTTGTGTCACCAAAAGTCCACGGTTTTAACGACCCATGAGTCTTTTCAGTGAACAATCAGAAGTAGCGCTGCATGACTAAGGTAATTTCTCAAGGATGCACGCAATAAACAATTTGCATGTTGGGATAACTGGTGCCCTCATTTTCCATCGAACAACGCTTTAGAAAGAGAGTGTGTACCAGCGACGATTTTCTCACGTTTGATTGGTCCGTTATTACTATATCACCCAACGAAAAGCATGCACTTAAAATACGAAATAATATCAATATCGGAGAGTGTCCTCTGAGATTGTAGCAGTGTCAATAGACCTCTATGCTTTCAGTTATAGTAGTCTCATTGTTCTAAGTCAGGACAATAGTGCCAAGTGTGTATGGGTCTTCACATTCCACTGTGATGACAGAGAGTGCCAGGCACTGGTCAAACGTACCCAAATATGGGGCAACCTCTTCCAACTCATTTGTTTAGTACAACCCCTTTCTTTAAACCATCCAAACATATTCTTTTATTGTTTAATTATTCAAATGTATTCTCAATGAGGTGTAAAACAAGTCCTAATACGGTTATACTTGCTGCAACAAGTAGTCTTGGGTTTTACAATAAATACCGGGTGAAAGGCAGAGAGTAGGCAGTGAGAGCCTCCACCAGCATCGAGTAAATAAACGTTTCAACTATCAACAACCGTGTGTTACTTTGTGTTCTTCTGTAGCGTATACAAATAATCAAGCTGGTTATATTACCTCGGTCTTGGGTGTTCGCCACAATTTCCCAGCTCTCTCGAAAAGATTGTTTTAATGTTTTTTGTCTTCAGAAGATATTTGTTGCACGTTTTGTGGGTTAAATGGTATTAAATAATTTATCAATAAATATCTACTGCATTTTGTGTAACCAAAAGTCCACGGTTTTAACGACCTATGAGTCTTTTCAGTGAACAATCAGAAGTAGCGCTGCATGACTAAGGTAATTTCTCAAGGACACGCAATAAACAATTTGCATGTTGGGATAACTGGTTCTCTTATTTTCGATCGAACAACGCTATGTTCCGACGTCTACCCGCGATTGTGTGCAATGGCAGCCGGATACCCGCGTTGGTCGGCCCTTGCGTGTTTTTTTTTTTTGGCGCCGGGGTTAGTCTGTAGCGGAGCTTGCGTGAGGGTGTCAGATGATTTGTGGGTGTTGATTTTTGGATAAATTTGGCATATTCAAAGCATACATTGGGGGGTTTTGCCAGTCTTAAAATTTGCGTTCGCTATTGCATTTGTGCATTCTGGGAAGTTTCGCTTGCCGGACACCGCTTACTGGGTTGGCACTGGTGTTCCAACGTCTCCCCGCGCCTGTGCAACGGCATACTATAATATAGCGAGATGACTGATTTAAAATGCAGCTCAAAGCGGGGGGGGGGGGGGGGCAAAACCAAGAGCGCCACGGCAAAACCCAAAGCGCCACGGCAAAACCAAAAGCGCCACGGCAAAACAAAAAGCATGCGGGTTAAAGGTCGAAAGGATCGCGGTGATTCATGGGGTAGGTTTATAAATGAATAAATATAAATATGGTCAGCACGCGCGGTGTGCAGTTGATCTGTACACACGTTCAGGTCTCATATTTACCAGGCTTCATGGCACATGGTCATGGTCATGATGGTATGAATAGCACTGTTTAGCAGCCTGACGTAAACAAAAAGAGGAAGAAAAGAAATTGAAACAAAATGACTTTTATTATATACAATCGGCACTGGAATGATTTTTAAGACTAACTCACATTGCTGAAAATGGTTCTACTGTGTATCATTCAACATTCCATTACTCTACGATATGACATCACAGGTTCCATCCTCGGCTCCACCATCATAGCATAAGACGTACATAACAATGGCATAACATCTAACGACTTGATTTCAAGTTACTTCTGTAGTTCACAGAGTAATTGACCGAGAACCTTAACCCTATCAGGACCGGGGGGGGGGGGGGGCACAATGTTCCCCCAACCAATTTGTTCTTTGTAACTTTTTAACGCCAAGGCCGATCGCCAGGAAATTTCCTGACTTTCCCGAAATATATTTTATGTCATTCTATTTCAAAAAGTCAATGTTACTGGGTGTGAACTGTTACCGCGACAACCATTAGTTTGACATCGGTTCACACACTTTTATTAATTTTTTCTGACTTTTCAAACAAATATTACCCATTTTATTTATTTTCTTGAAATGTCAGAGTGATGAATCCTGTGATAGTGTTAAGTGCAGAGTGGGAATTTAAAATGGCCGCCACATCCGGCGGCCATCTTGGATTTTGTGTTTTCAGCCTGTAATTAGAGGGTCAACTTATATCTAAAATTTTAACAATGAAATATTCTTACATGTCAATTTCTTATTTGATAACCCAAAAAATAATAATATCGAATTTTCATCCGAGAATTTTCATCCCTGAAAAATGGTGGCCGTAAGTGAAAAAAGCAAAACATTAAATAAAATAAAAAAATGATGTGGCGGCCATTTTGAATTCCCACTTTAAAAAAAAAAATTATTACTCTGGAGTTGTTATTCATAATACTTTTTAATCCAATTTGTCCTTTTTATTATGCGGGCTTGAGTCTCTAGCTGATGGGAGGGAGAGAATCATTGTCTCATGCTAGCCCAAGGGCTTGCCTTCTCTTATCTGTTATGTACAAATGATCTTCTCCCTCTTGTAATACGGTATAGGGACAAAACAAAATTGACAACAAATGGGCAAAATTTACACCCAAATGCACCGCTGATGATTTCTGAATTGTTTATGAAACTAACATTTGTGACAAATTTCATGAAAATCGGTTCGGTAAACTTGGGAGGGGAACTCAGTGCTGTGCCTCCCCAGTCCCCGTACACATTACGTGGGCATAAAGATCAACTCTGCACACCGCGCGTGCTGACCATTTATTTATAACTTATCCCATGAATCACCGCGACTCCTTTCGACCTTTAACCCGCATGCTTTTGGTTTTGCCGTGGCGCTTTTGGTTTTGCCGTGGCGCTTTTGGTTTTGCCGTGGCGTTTTTGGTTTTGCCGTGGCGCTTTTGGTTTTGCCGTGGCTCTTTTGGTTTTGCCGTGGCTCTTTTGGTTTTGCCGTTGCGCTTTTGGTTTTGCCGTGGCGCTTTTGGTTTTGCCGTGGCGCTTTGGGTTTTGCCGTGGCGCTTTGGGTTTTGCCGTGACAGTTGTGGGCCACCGTACAATACAGTACACAGAGAGTTCACGCGCCCAGCATGCGCGCATGCAGAGAAGGACATACTTCCACTCGACTGTCGGCGGCCCCCCTAAGCTGATAAAATTCAACAATGAACTCTGTGTCCGTGACCCGGAAGCGGAAACACAATAGAGATATATCTATTACCCGAAATAGAGATATATCTATTACCCGAAATAGAGATATCTCTATTAATAATAGAGATATCTCTATTAATAATAGAGATTAATAGAGATATATATCTCTATTAAATAAAGAAATAGAGATATCTCTATTATTAATAGAGATATTTCTATTAATAATAGAGATATTTCTATTAATGGATTAAATGTTAAGAATGTACGCCATACATTTTGTTCATGTAATAATAATAATAATAATAATAATAGTGGCTTCTTATATAGCGCTCATATCCGTCACTCAGTGACGCTCAAGGCGCTTCAACAGTCAGTATTTTCCTGCAAGGTTTGGAGCTACTTTTTGAATTTTGAGACCTATTCCTTCTACATAGCACCATGTAATGGTTTACAAGGTGCTGTGGCGCAATATGCAGCCAATCAAACCAGGAACACCGGGGCGAACCCCTTCTCTTTACGATAAGTGCACTGGGTTCTTTTACGTGCATTACACAACACACGGGACCAACGGCTTTACGTCCCATCCGAAGGACGAAGCAATAATGGTTAAGTGTCTTGCTTAATAAGGACACAAGTGTCACGACCGGGACTCGAACCCACACTCTGCTGAACACTGGAAACACCAGAGCTTGAGTCCGGTGCTCTTATCCGCTCGGCCACGACACACCAAAGGATGTTTGTGTTAGTTAATTGCAGCTCACAGTGTAACCGAAAAATGTTGACCGACTAATTGGTATTCTTTGTGGGTAAATTGCACCGAAGGTACAGTGAAAGAATCGGGAACTAAATCATAAAGATATTGAATTTACCTGTGCATCCAAGGGACACCGTAGCGACTGCAGCCAAGATGACGAAATAACTGGTCCCTGGTGAGAATATCTCCAAACCAACCTCTAAGATCGCTACTAGAGAGAGAGCTAAAAGAGCTACAATATACCCAAAGGTCACCTGAAAAGTCAAATAATACAATGGATGCTATTTCCAGGGTTGCAATATTTTACAAAACTAGGAAATATTGCCGATAAAACGAGTACCAGTTTGGCATTGAAACCTCTGAAGTATATGTCGTATGATCTTAGCAGAATTACGTACACCCCTTCGTAAAATACGACTGTTATTTTATCTTTTGTCGATATAAGTAAATTATTAATCAAACTTACCCGAACATGTAAAGAAAAACTCTCTACCAGAGCGTTGTTTAATATGACTGCCACAAAAGCTACAATAATGTAGGTTAGGCTCATATCGAAGACAATAGTACTTCCCGGGAACTTGTCAAGAAAATAGTCCACAGCTGTGATGAAACTGTTGTAAGGGAGTAAGAAGCCAATTCCAGCAAGCAAAAGGGATATGTAGATGATGTTACATCGATCCTGTGGCTGGAGGATACGTAATGCCGAAGACGCCATCAGGTCTGTGCTGTCTTCGGATGAGATTTCCACGGTAGGAGGAAGAGAAGCGTTCACGGTGTTTCGGTCATCGTCATGACGGTGGGCATCTTGTATTGGTGGTGGTGAGATCAAATATGCCGTGTCGTGGTTGCAAGAGACGGTTTCATCTAGCTGAGCCATCCTAGTTAGCATTCACCGCCTTGTAACTTATCTAACCACTGTTTTAATTATCCATAATATTCAGATGAAATCCCAGCTTGATTAGTCTAGCTAAGGCCTCTGAAGTTTCTCCACAACTGATTATTACAGGCTACAGTTTGATGAAACGACTGGAAGCAAAGATGAACAAATTATAATGAATAGCAATCGGCCTCGAGACGAACAATAGCAAGAAGTAATGAATAAACGACTATAAATTGAGGTCATCAATTAGTATTTATTTATTTATTTCGGTTTAAAAACACAAAACATGGTCGGAAGTATCACAAGGTAATACTAAAAATGACATGCCTACAAAACCAAACATTAAGTATTACAAACAATAAAAAAATCAAAAACCCGGCCAGCCAGATATAAGAAATAACCCGTAGTATGTAGAGAACTCACCTGTAATCTCTGAAATGAATTAAGAACTAAGAGGAATTGAAGCATGCAACCGTAAGCAAGATAAGAAAAAGACAGAACATTAGAATCTATAGTTTTTGTTTAATCAAATTAACAAATTGTACCAAATAAGTGAATGGGACGACTTCATCCCATGACGAGGCGTTCTATTATTGAGTCTTATCCTATACTGGATGTGCACAACAATGGTGGTTAAAAACAAAAATTTTCACAAATGTGCACATAACTTATAGTTAATAGAGACAGTCAGACAGTCATGGTGTAAAACTTCCCTTGAAATATTTGTGTCTGACATGCTACAATTTTTTCTTCAATTTAAGTGATTGAAACTGTTTGTTTTGACCGCGTGATTCCAAAACCTGACGTTTTCATTACTTTCTCCAATAACCGATTGAGAAAATGTGCTGTTTTATGTATTCTGCTGCACATGGTCATAAAGTGTGAATACTGATCTCTAACAATAAACAATAGTGTCCGCGTGGTGTAAATAAACAAGTTGTTACCTGTTGAAGAGTTACGAAACGCCCGTAAAAACAATAACATAACTGGTCGACTTTACTATAGAGGTCCGCCGGACAGGCCCGTTTTCCTTGTGATCTGAACCTCGTCTTAAACACAGTGCGGTAACAATACTGTTCGCGATATTGTATTTGATTTTATTTTTGTTTGTGCAGGCAACTCCTCGGTTAGAGCTATCTTAAGATGTGAAACGATTTCAGCCGAGAAAAGATTCGAATCGAATCTTAGAAAATAACACACCAGTTCCACAATTGTTGTGTTGCTTATTTTGTTAGCAAGTTAGTGAAATAAGATCGGGTGCAAACATAATACTTAGTCTCGATCATGACAGAATCTCTTCAGGACAATTAGTATTTATATAATCTGTATACCAACAGTTTACCAAATAAAAAGTTCCAATCAATTGCATTGGACTGTAATACAAAACAAAGTACAGGACAAACATTTAAAAGAATGAAGAAAAACACAAATATTGGTTTCAATCTGAAAGTTCACCAATAATAACGCTTACAGGCCTGCCAATACTCCCGATAAATATTTCCTTCTGAAAAACACAAAGACCCTCGAGATTACCATTACTTATTGCATTACCGCAATCGAAATAATCATGCCTAATTTGAATTGAACGCGTGCAAAATCCATACCAAAACATTTAAAAAAAATTGTATTAAAATGTGAGGATACTTTCACAGGTTTACCAGGTTTTTTAAATATAATTCTTTAACTAGAATGGGAATTAAAGGGAAGTTATACATTTGGTAAGCACTCTTAAAATTAATGGCAATACAAACTTATTGGTTATAGCAATAACGCGGCTTTCGATAGTATAAAGCATTTTGAGAAACATTTCACTTCGAAGTAATGTGGTTATATGTAAAAAGATATCAGTTTTTATGCCCCAAAATTTGAATCTGAGAATTGTGTATTCCATTTGCGGTTTATTCTTCCTGCATACTTGCTCCGGATTTTCGGCAATATTTCGAAAACGCGACCACCTTTTGAAATGAAATGTTCACAGGTTATAGTTTTATTGTGTATATCGACATTTATATAGGATTAAAACAATCGAAAGGTTCCAAAATCCAAATGTATACGTTCTCTTTAAACTGCTCATAAACAAAGACGGAAGTAAAAAACAAATGAAACGTACACAAAGTAATGTATAGGGCTGGCCTACTTCTCTTGAATCCATTCCAAAACAAAAATTGTCTTTTGTACTTTTTGTACTGAAATGTGACGGCCAAATGTGATGGTAGTTTTACAGGTTTTTTTAGATTAACTGGTTTAAAAAAAAACTATAATATGAGGATGGGAATAAATAAAATCTTCATAAAAAAGGTAGAAAGTAATATAAAAAAATTATATTGTATACTTCTCTTTAAAATTGTTGGGTTTTGATTGCATTGTTTAATTTCCGGACAAGTTAACCAATTAATTAAACCGCAAGATATAATACGACTACAGCCACAAGATTGGGCACCTGTCTATAGTAATGGAATAGGTATATATGTGCTTCTTGAGTGTTATATGTAAATAATGCTATCCAAATGTCAATGAGTTATTACGATTCAGAATTTCACCTGCAAGAACATGCTGTCAGGGCTAGCATTAGGTTCAGTGCTATAACAGATTATTTGGGCAACGTGAAATACAAACAAAAACGCGTTGGATGTTATTAAAAAGGGTTTGACATTGTGTGTGTATTGAATAATTATATGAGTTGTATGTTTTTTTAACATTGGGATAATGCATGTTGTGTTTGATGCGCCGACTGTAGGTATTGCTGGATCGGTCATTTTAATTCTATATATTGGAGTTTGATGTGAGTGCTCAACAAAGCTTAAATAAATGATAACAATATTTATACATTTATAGCGATATTGTATAAATTTACGAAAATTGTTTAGTTAAAATCAAGTCGTGGTTTGTAATAAACTGAACAAGGGAGTATAATCTGAACGATGGAGTATAATCTTGTGACAGTGGTTCCCAACATTGAATGACATTAGTTCAACGAAATTTGACGTAAGATGATTTGCAATGAGTTCAAGATGTAATAGGCTAACAGCACGATTTCGTAACGAAATTTGTTTCATTGCACAGATTTCCTGATAGAATTAAAGTAGATTTTCGAATTACAAATATAAATTTGATGTTAGCCGAGTATCAATGAGTGTTAAAATAGTTCAGGAATATCCCAAATCAGATAATTTAAAATTAATTACAGTTCAGTTAATTCCAAACTCACATTTCTTTCCATAGGCTACTTCTATAATGAAGGTTAAGTCTAAATAATAAATGCCGGCTAAGTTTAGCCGTCGACATATTAATTACTCATACAATGACAGTAGTTGATTCAAAATCAATACACAACAGGAATCTAAAGATTGTGAATAAATTTAGAAGTGCAAATAAATGAATTAATTAGCAAATGCATAACAAGACAAGAAAATAATCTCTTTGATAATGGAATTATAACCAGCACTATGGGTTGTGAAAGATGTAGGCCTATACTTTGTCTCTTTTTAAATCCTCTCTGTGACTAATATTGAAGTGTATAATGTTTAAAATTTATGATGGCTAAATTTGGCCATTGACATATCATCACTCATAAAGGACAATAATAATGAAGACCTATATCTGAACACTCTTGGCCACATCAAAATGCAATTAATATGAGAATAAACTCCCCGAATGGTTTATAATTTTGTCCATTGAAATTTTGATAAATTGAATTTGATTTATATTTCTTCCAATGGGAAGAGATAATGCATTGATAATAGCCAGTTCAAACCACACTAGGCATGTGTATAGGGTCGGCTGCTGTCGCTACGGTTTCATTAAAATTCACAAAGGGCAGCTTGTTATGACTGTGCAAGTCTCGCGCGTATCCGAACGAGAGAACACGTCAAACGAAGAACATTTTTATTTCTGAAATCAAATCTTTGTTTTAAATTATATCTCATGACAAAATCTAAACAACTAAAATAAATCATAACAATTTTATAAAATTAGTTTTAGCTTTTGAAAAAATTACGAAAAAGTGTGTTAATTATTATTGAAAACAAATTTAAACTCTGGGACAAGGATGCTTTTTTGATGTTAACTTTTTAGAAACCCCTTACGCGGATTCGTGAAGGTCAAACGGGTCTTAAATGGACCCGTACCGCAGTTTAAAGAGGATGCTGACGCCTCAACAACCATATACTGCAATGAAAAGGGTTTGCTTTGCAATTACAGCATCTGGCGATTATAATTGCGCATCCAAAACAAGCGTTTACGTAAGTTTTATGATCGGAGGCGAGCACAAAATTATTAATTTTTTGCAATAACCGGAAGCTGAGGTCAAGTTTAATTCTCGGGTTTTCTTCGTTATATTGTTGAATTGGTTTTACTTTCATATTTTGTTATCACTTAGTATTACATTCCCAACAACATGTATAATTTTCTAGGTCATAAACTACGTTAAACTAAAATAATTGACGAAACAAAATCTCGCCCACGTAAAACTCCATATGGTTGGGACCACTATGGTCCCGGAAGTTCGAATGCGCGCGAGACTTGCACAGTCTATTGCTGTTGTTATTGTGATGTAAGAAGGTTGATTTAATATTAGTGCACAGCAATGGTTTCGGGAAGCGTAGACGCCGACGGTCTGGAAACACTAATCTTTAAAACTAACTCGAGAAAAAAATCATAATTGTCAAAGTTCTACTGCGATTAAAAAGATTGCACAGTCATAGATTCGGAAAGAGTAAGAACCCGTCTGTAAATTTAAAGCTACCCGATTAAAAGGTCTACTGTGATTAAAGAAATAGCACAATCATGGTTTCGGGCGTGGGTGTAAATTCCATCTTAAAACGGCCAATGAAATAAAGCCAATGAAATGGGGTTCGTGGTTTTGAAATATGAGCACGGAAAGGTACATGCAGTTTTGTTTGATTTCATGCGTTTTTCTATACTAGTTTTCTTCTGTGTATTTGGTGGGTTCGAATTCCATCCCGAGTGCGTGTGGATTTTCCCCCAACAAAGGCCTACTTGTAATACTACAAATTGATCGGTGTCTCCGGTGGAAGAATTTGACCATTTTCTGGGACATTGCTTTATTGTATTATACATGTGGTGAGGACAAGCCCAATTCACGAATGTGTAGGACGACCAATAGAGGACCGTCCATTTGAAATTCGTGTTAGTTTTTCAAATCAGTGCCAAAACTAACAAACTTTAAATGGCATCAATTTGTAATACAGTGAGATCATAGAACAGCGCTGCAGCTGCATAATGTGTCATTCATCACTCAAACGGAGCCATCCACATTGCTTCGCCAGGAGGCCAGTCCCTAAAGTATTGTGGCCCTGAAGGGACATCGCATATCGCAAACGTGTGCGCATACGTATTCAATGTCGTGAAACAATTCGCGAATATAATTATGCGCACACGTATGCAATCGTGAAACAATTCGCGAATATTATGTGCGCACACGTATGCAATGTCGTGAAACAAATCGTGAATGTGTGCGCACACGTATGCAATGTCGTGAAACAATTCGCGAATATGTGCGCACACGGTATGCAATGTCGTGAAACAATTCGCGAATATGCGATAGCGATGTCCCTTCAGGGCCACCATACTAAAGAAAACCAAGCCGTCAATTCCTTCCAAGTCCCACACGAAGATATGCATTCCAGACCCCAACCTAATTTCATATATAAAACATCCACAATGGAACCCATCTCTGCTGTGTGACATTATAATCTCTTTACATCAGTCGTTTAATGCTACATCCATCCTGCCCCATTTTGGCACAACATTCCCAGTCCCAATCGTCAAGTGAATGACAACCATTCTTCCGCAGCATTTCATGTTTTTTTCCTCAGGAGGATGAAAACGAGCTATTTCAAAATAATGAAATTAAAAAAATCCTCTTACCTCATCGGGAGATAACAGCAATTGATGCAGAAATTATGAAATCAGGCTATGTGGACAAAATGTTGCTCTTTCATGCAGCGTAAATATGAAGTCCCATGGGATTTGTCATTAATGATTCCGTATTATTAATACAAGCAACCCTGTAGACTTCATTCAGTGGTTGGTGTTATGTAAATGACGTCATTCTACCAGCTGCTTGCCTCGTGTTGTGTGTGGTCGGAGTAATGAACTCCCGCGCGAAAGGATGCCCGCTCTCCTCCTCACTTGTCGTCAGGGAAAACCCGACGACTGCCGCATGTTGCAATTGGTCAATGCAAATCCCTTCAAATGTGAGAAAGGGTTTAATCAACAAGAAACAGTCGAGACTAGTCGTGTGGATAAGGGGAGGATGAGAAGAAAGTGAATCCTTCAGGAATCTGTTGGATTGGATGGAAGCGCAGATCGATTGGTGTGATGGCAGGTTGCTGCTCAGATAAATAATTCTCTACCGTTTCTTGAAAAATGCATTAATAATAAGACCCCGAAATAGCCATGACAGCTCCATAGTGCGTTAAGTGTGCTTTTATGGCGGATATTACAGCAATTAGCGGGAAGCTTATAAGCGTTTATTATTACAGATAAACTGTTTGTATGGTTTTGGGAAGAGTAAATACAATTTCACTTTCTCGTTTTCAATAAATAGGGTACATAAAAGCTACACCATACAGCCAATCTGTGAATTGTTTTGAAAGATTAAAGGGTCCCGTTTTAACCCTCCACAGTGCCATGGTGTACTTATTGAAAAACAGTTTTTAAATAAAAAGTCAGTATCTAAAAAAATCCATATTCCCCAACTAAACCTAGCCAAATAGCATGCTACTGTCTTGTTACCATCGGGGTTGTTTTTTTACTGAGAAAAAATCCACCAAGGACCAGCTCTCCCGGTTTTTCCATAGGAATTGTAAAGCAATTACTTATATCCTTGGACCTAATTACCACTAATAGGTGAAATTAACCATTTTGTATAAACTATAAATAGAGACAAATATGGCTAATTTCAAAGGAATGTTTGCTATAATTTATTTTATTTAGTCACAAGGGTCTATATCTAATGGTTTGGGCGATTTAAAAGTTATTATGATCTCCCCAAAAATGTATTACACGCAAATATCAAACTGTCACTTAACAAGTGAGCGAGGGTGTTACCGTGTAATTTTGTTTTGATGATGTCACGGAGTGAAGTTATGAGAGCTAATGTTCTGTCGGGGATTTTGTGCACGTTCCGAGTATTTACTTCCTCATTATAGCAGTAATCGAAACTAAGTATTGCGAGAGTCTTCAAATATTTCCTCAACTCGGAGTATTACTTTTTCTCAAAACTTCTATCCAACAACAACAAGTAAATAAATAGTAAAAAAGTAAAGCAGCAAACTTGGTGAGAAGACTGCATGCATAGTAGAAACTATTTTGAGAAAGAAATCCCTTATGGTTTTTATAATTTTCACCCGAAAACGGTTTGAATCTGAGAAACGGTTCATGCATGAACAGTTTTGAATTTGCCTTTATACTGATTTATATATGCAGACCCGCATACAAATTTTGAAGGTACAAATTAAAATGTAATACTGATATTACCCCCCCGCCCTCCCCAAACTGCAACCCAGTAACCAACTTGTCCATAGAATTCAGGAGCTAAACATACACCGTGTGGTTGTGTTAAGGAACACGATCACGGTAGCCATTGATTACAGCGATAGAGTTTCTGCCTTGCATACAACAGGCGTGTCTCTGCACAAGTGACCACTAATAAATTAAATGGACAAGACTCTGTCGTATACAGACGAGTGTCTGAGTGGACTCGGTGACAAAAAAAAGGAAATGTCAGCTATGGAATATCACCTGAACACAATCATGTTGATGAAGAAAGTATCTGGTTTTAACGTAGGGTCTCCGCTCAAGACGTTCTGTCTTGAAATCTGACCGTGTGAGTGCTCGTAGTCGACGCGGTCGAAGTTTAGATAAACGCCCTCTGTTGAAACAATTAACATCTCAAAACGTGAAACGATTGTCATAATATTGTACAAGTACAAGGGTTTTAACCAGATTCAAAATGCAACACATGAAACGCAAGAGTCTTGATAAAGTGTTTTGGGATATTTTGGAGGCATTCAAAAGTATATGGGTCCGTGTTACACCAGGATGCTGCTTAATGGGCATGAACATCGATCATGGCAGGACATAAGAAATGTAGACTATTACGCTGGCATATGCCAAATATGACAGAAAAGACCCGTGAACACCGTCTCAAGCTTGCAGGGCACTGCGTCCGTCACACATGGAGCTTGCCGCTAGCCAACCATTCTCCGGGAGCCCACACGGTGGCACAGCCTTACATGGTACAAAATGTCTCTCCTTCGTGGGCATGCTGAAATGGGACACCGGCTTGGCCAGCGCTAAGGAGGTGCGTTCCTGTCTGCTGGACCAGGACATATGAAACAAGATCACTGAGCAGGCTAGATGCCGCCTGTTGCCCGAAGTTCCTCAACTTGATTGATTGAGGCATACATACACAGTCAAGTCTAGTTTATAACAAGATCGCTGGGACTGGACAAAACCTCAACAGGAAAATTGTTATAACATACGGAAGCCCATTAGTGCCACGTTGCGTTTCGATCTCTTTCATGTGGTAGTGTTTCTCTTTCACCTGGTTGCCGCCACTTAATTAACTGGCGGCCGCCACTTAATTAACTGGCGGCCGCCACTTAATTAACTGGCGGCCGCCACTTAATTAACTGGCGGCCGCCAGTTAATTAAGTGGCGGCAACCAGGTGAAAGAGAAACACTACCACATGAAAGAGAAACGCAACGTGGCACTAATGGGCTTCCGTAATAACAGGACCATCAAAACAAAGAAACACAAAGTAGAACGTGCTCTTTATAAGGGTTGACTGGTTCCGAATACTTACAAATGAAAATTAAACACGTAGGCCCCTACTTGAGCGAATTATTTTTATGGGAATGCTATTTAAACTTGTACATAAACATGTTTTTTTTAATGTTTTTAAAAAATCATTTAATGGTACTTTAGATATTTGTACACTTCTGGATTTGTAATAATTATCGATCAAAATTTAGGCCCCAACCTCAAGGTTATGTAAAACTAAAAACGCGTCTGTCGTGGTTGACGGCGTGCACCAAAATGACAATACTTTGACGTCATGTGTGGGAGTTTGCTTTGTTATGCTGCAACAAACCGGCTACACAAATTGGAGCTCCACATATGACGTAACATGAGTGATGACGTAACATGAGTGATGACGTAACAGGTCTTTTCGCGAATCTTTCTGAAAAACACTGGAGAAAGGGTATTCAAAATGTTTGTGTTTTTACACAATTAAAATCTGTTTAATCTCATGTAAACTTAATTTCCTTATAGATTGAAAACATGTCAAATTAATTTCAGCAAAGATCACTTGTTGCCGTTTTCGTTCAAGCCAGTAGGCCTAGGTCTTTAAAAATAAAGGAAGATTCCCAAAGGAAGATTCCCATACTGGATCCTTAATTTCATAACAACGTTCCAGTTTTACCATTCGGCTTATGTACCTCCAACCAGCAAAAACCCATATAAAATTGCATAAACGGATCTCAAATTTTTAAACCAGGATGTTGACAAAGATACAATCCCTTTATAATGTTTTCTAGATAGCACAGTACAAAATGGGAACTGCTTCGGTGTCTCCGTGTATTATGTTTTTTGCAAAAAAAGAATATAGTGAGGACTCCACACCTCGTGATAAAAACCAGCTAGATTTCAGTTCCCAGACAAACAGAATTAGACTTGAATCTAATAAGTAAAAAACAATGCCTTCCCTTGTTTAAATGAGTAACAATAACTCACCGACTACTTTGGTCTATTGACAATTTCATTTTGACACGAGTACGTTTAAAAAAATGATAGACAATCTGTTATGATTAAAATTATTCTTATCCCGAAGTTCATAAAACCGAATCAGTTAAAAGAGATGAAAGTTTCTTTGTAAAATTAATTCCCTTATCTGGAAGCAGAGATTTAAAAGCTCTAAAAACAAGCGTATTTTTTTTTAAGCAGTCGGTGTGACAATGTGGCACAACATTTTTGTAATTTTTCAAATCCAACTTAGCCTATTAGAACTTCCTTACTAGACTGTTTATCAAATCTCAATCCTCTGTAGGCCGATTTAAAAAAAGTTACAAGGAGGATTTGCTTTCCCGTTATGTAACATAGTTTTTTCGATCTGCAGCTCTTATTATCTTATTTCTTGTTGCCTAAATTTACTTTAAATGCATCTTGTCACTTTTGCCGTAGGTCCTCACTTGATTATGTTTTATAACGCATCCTTTGCATATATTCATCTACTCAATCGAACGTGTTTGTTTGTCTGTCCTTGTCTGTGCTTTGTTTGCCTGTCACTGTCTTTGTGTTTGTCTTTAAACTGTTGTTTTCTTCGTGACTAACTGTTTTGTTTTTTGTATTCACATATTTAAAGGCATGTTTTTATAAGCTTCGGCTTTCGTCACCATGCCTCCATCTGTACGTTTCTTTATATTTGCGTATTATGTAATTGTTTTTCGAGAGATGGAAATAAATGTTTGCTGATTGATTGATTGATTGACTCGTGTGGCCTAACTTAACCAAACAGAATATTGAGTCCAGCATACCTTCTTTTAAAGATTGATCATCAAAACAGCTCCCCTCTGATTCAATACATGCAACTATGAAGTTTGAAATGAAACAACTCAAACTCATTGCTTTTGAAAAAAGAGTGACCGTAAGTTGGTAATTTTGAGGCAAAAGTGTTGTTTTGTATAGAAAATGTGTGTTTGTTGTACAGTTCCGATGACTGGTGCATACAGTGTTACGGGCAACACTGTAAGCGAGAGAGTCGTGTAGAACTCTCTGAATTAAGATCTTAATAAATGTTGATAACAAAGCTAACAAAAGCAACGGGTTCCATGGAACTGAGACATACCGTGATATCATTGACTGAGTTATGTGTTGATTCATTTCAGACATATGTAATAATCTGACTTTTTAACTGAGATATATTGCAGCCTGTGTGATCATAACACCAGACATCAAGACCCTTTAGGAACAATCGGGGAGAGGGTCTGAGCTGGTAGTCTTGGGCTGTACACGATTCAGCCAGTGGTAAGATATCAACTAGTGATGTTATCTTACAGGCAACGTCTTTTATCAAAACACCGAGGCTGTACATGTCTGAGGCGATACTATACGGGGCTTGGCCTTCCACCACCTCGGCAGGGATGTGTCTGCAATTACGGTAGTACGCTTCCTTCTCGGTCGAAGACAAACTGAGGCATCGCGAACTCTCCAACCACTTTGCATTTCCCAAATCGATAATCCGAGCTTCCCATCTGGTTGCCGCCTCCTTTCTGCTCCAATCTTTCCATAGTAACACGTTATTAGTTTGCAAGTCGCAATGGGCCCATCCTGATTGGTGGAGTACTGACATACCTTCTATGACGTCAGTGATTATCAATATCCAATTTAAGAGAGACATATGGGGTCTTCCTCCGAGTGCCTTGGTGATGCTCAATGCCGCTAAACTCTTTGGGTTACCAATGTATTCCTGAGCGAATGACTGTCTGTTGATGACCCCTACAACCCGAGGGAAGATGGGGCACTGTTCAACATCAAGCATCGCTCGGATCTCTCTCATAAGAGAAGCTTGGATACCAGACGAGCTCCCGTTCATCAATCTCTTGACTGCAACCAATGAAACACTTCCATTCGGTTGGTGGTATCGCATTAACCGGACTACACCACTTTGGCCTCGGCCAAGCACCAGAGAGCGACCCTCCTTGTTGGCGCGTCGCAGGTCTTTTTCATTAATGGTTGGGTATGGCAGAGCTTGATCTTGATCGGTATCCGATGACGTTATGGTTGGTAGTTTTGTGATGGTGGGGAGTTTTATGACATTGGATTTGTTGTACTGTCCGAGCCTGGTAAAAAAGAAATGCACATCCAAAGCAAATGAGACCTTGTGGAAATGTCATGTAATTTAATGTTATAATCAGGCCACTAACTTATTTTTGCTTTTTTAAAATGTTATAATGTCGAACACGAGGTAGTTGTAACGTAACCCAGCCTATAATAAGACTCCCGCCTTGTTGTGTTGCTTTTATTGAACATCTATTGCTATTTGAAAGTCACATCATAAAGAAGCGTGCCGCGGTCCTTTCTCTATGGTCACATGCCAGAGTTGTAGGTCTCCAGAACGGTCTTCCTTTGGTTGAGCTCCCCCTCAAAGGGGGTCTCACCTCTCGACTACAACACGTTGCACTCACGTGTACGTTTCCAAGAGTGACTGTTAGGAATAGGCAAGTGACTTATCAAGAGAATACCAGTTTCACTGGATTTTGAGTTATGAGCTTTCACCACACAAAAGGTTGAGCCACATATAACACTGGGACTGTAGACAAATGGGAGACAAATGATCGAACGTTTAAAAAAATCGAACTTTTAAAAAAATCGAACGTTTAAAAAAGTTCTTGTAACTTGAAGTTAGATTAAAAGATACTCACTGTAATTCTACGGCTGTTCTGTGTAAGTCTGCAGCATCTACCGATGTTTGCTTGTTGGCAACAGTTTTTTGTCTCTAATTGGTAATACGGAAAGGACGAGGGTAAACAAAAGTGAAATTGTTAAAATATGAGGAACCCCGAATTGAAAATCAGTTATATCACAGTTTCTGCATGTGGTGTTCTAGACAAGCTGCCCAATTCCATCAAAATACTCCACTACAAAAGTAGCATCTAAATCCAATTTTGTTTGAACTCTTAAAGGCACTGGACACTTTTGGTAATTACTCAAAATAATTGTTAGCATAAAAACTTACTTGGTAACGAGCAATGGAGAGCTGTTGATAGTATAAAACATTGTGAGAAACGTCTCCTTCTGAAGTAACGTAGTTTTTGAGAAAGAGGTAATTTCTCACTCGAAATAATAAAAGACTTCTTGCTGAAGCCTTTTATTATGCATCTGAAAGCACACAAAGTAATGCAACAAGGGTGTTTTTTCTTTCATTATTCTCTTGCAAATTCGATGACCAATTGAGCCCAAATTTTCACAGGTTTGTTATTTTATGCATATGTTGGGATACACCAAGTGAAAATACTGCTCTTTGACAATTACCTTTAAGACGTGTATACCCTGTACAGTTCGCCTATGCCACTAATGTACTTCGTTTCGTTACATTTTGGGTAAAAACCTTAAGTTGGGTTGCACTAAAATAAAACTTTTTCAACAGATTGAAGGTGATTTTGATACATAACTCTTTTACATAGATTAAACGGTTTATTTTTGTTCAAACATTGTTTAAAAGTGCATTTAAAATTTGTTGTCGGCAGTTGTTGGCTTTTAGTGTGACCGGTTTACCGCGAATTAAGTTCAAAAGACTAGGGACATACAAATATACCAGCTAATTTCAGATCTCATTAACATCCGGGTGAGGTGCTGTATTCGACCCTTTGTCAATAAAATATCTTAGTTGAGTCATAAAGAAAGGAGGTTGGGTTAATATGATGCTTTTTGTCACAATGAGATGAACTGGTGACAGTTTAAAGGCATTTTCCAGTCAAACATGTGATCTTACAGCCGACTTACTTTGAAACTATGGGTCTCCTCTTTTGGTCCTGATACTACTTGTCCCATGGTAGTGCGTCCGTTAGTGCAGGTATCGTTACTTTCACCACTGCTACCTACGCCAAACATTTGGGATGCTAAGAGTGTAGTCTTTTCTAATTCCACCTTGCTAGAGTAACACTCGGCTATCTCACTGCTCGGATATTGAGGCAGGGCGGTGGTGTTGCTGCTGACCGCCCGTTCGTCATCGTTGATGATGCAAGATGGTGAAGTATTGTAGCTGCAGGGTTCACCTTTTTTTTGGCTTTCTCGTCTAAAGCATCCGGTGAAAATGCTCAAAATTGTTGCTAGCACTGCTGGACGAGGCCTGGTAAAGAAAGTTAATTATAAACTCCAAGAGTTTATGTAGGTTTACCACGCCACTTGCCATTTCCCCGACTATTAAAAAGACCTTCCTTTCGTTCACGCTAACCTACTAAATGGATCAACACGGCGGTCGTTGTTCACACTAGACCTTTCCAGGAAAGCTCTCGGTCATGCAACAACGAACTTGGATTAAGGTTTCAAGTACTACAGCTGGCCGCGCCTGTAAAGCCATCTGTGGTGGACTCCATTGACTGGTTTGTACAATAAAGAACAAGTTACGTAACTTAGTAAACCCTATACATTACCAAATTCATTAGACAAAAATGAGTGGAGTTTGGACTCAGGTTGGGTCTTGCGGTCTGCTGCGTTCAAAGCACAGGAAGGGTTACATTTCAAATAATAGTTATTTAACCTTCCATCCGAAAACAAGTTTAAAATATGTTGATAAAGAGAACAAAATAATAATATGATAAGTTTCCTATTCAAGTAGTGATAGTTGTGATACTGTTAATGTTCGTTGTACGCACTGCATTTTTCTCTTAACAAAGACGAGGTGAACATTAAACATGCTTGCATAAATCCTTTAAAAAATACCACTAATAAACAAGGATTGAAGCAGTCTTATGCACTTGCCGGTTTGTTTTTGACCTTCGAATTTCTTGGCGGCTGTTCGTTGTATCAAACACAGATAAATCTTGAACAGTCTGCGCCCTGTGGAGCCCAGTTCTGATGTTAAGCTGTTCATTGAGAATATCCACTTTATTTGACCTGAACAGCCGGTGCTTTCTTTTTGAACGATATCTAAAGAATAACAAGTAGTAAAAACAATCTTAATTAATTGCATTCTTTGGAAAACAAGTTAACAAATGTTTTCATGCATAATTTGTTTATTTCTCATTTGCGAGTTTTGACTCAAGCTCACCTGGTCGAAGCACCATTCTTTGACAGTTTGTCTTGGTCTAATGGAGAAGTCAAAGAACTTACAAATTGGCCTCTCGCAGGAGCAGGACCAATTCCTAAACGACCGTTTGATGTCTCATAAATCTCCACAAAGAAATGCAGATTTCCGACTTAAGTCTGGTAGTCTGGTATGGCGTGTCAAACGTTGCAATATTCGAATGTACACTGTATGTGCGATGTTTCTCATATATGCGATGATTGTCACACATGTGCGATATTCGTTTTATGTATGCAATATATGTAATATATATGCAATAATTTGTAATATAGGCCCTATGTGCGATAATTTGCAATATATATGTGATAATTTGTAATATATATGCGATAATTTTTTAATATATGCGATAACTTATTTGATTTTTTTTAAAATATATATTATAATATATAAAAAAAAAAATCAAATAAGTTATCGCATATATTAAAAAATTATCGCATATATATTACAAATTATCACATATATATATGCGATCATGCGATAATTGTTTAATATATGCGATACTTTTTAATATATATTTGATAATTTTTTAATATATATTATATGCGATCATTTGTATGCGATGTTTTGTGATATACATATGCGATAATTTAATGTAGGCCTACATGTGCGATGTTACACCAATATTTGATGTTCGTTCTTATATGTGCGAAAACGGAATTGTGGGATATAGTATGGCTTCCTGTCCACTTGATCCCCGTATCCGTAATGTTTTAGATCGGGCCAGACTATACTGTGGACGGTATAGTATGGTTCCTATGGTTCAATGAGATGGGTGTTAGGGTTTAACTGATGGTCAGGGAACGAGACTGGCTGACACTCCACAACAATCCATGACCGCGGTCACTCCATGCCATGCTGAACATGATGCTGACACCATAGCTCCATGCTGACACTGACAGTGACACTGACTGTCACTGAGCAGAAACTGTTTATCGTTTTTCTAAGTTGCCCAACGTTATGTCGGACTCCCGAGTTCGAGTTGCCAGGAAGTTGGACGGGGATGCAGTTCACGTGCCGTTGGTCGGGAAAAAACTGCCCAAGGAGACGCTTGTGTCTCAGTTCACAGGGGCTGTCGGTAGGACACATTCCTTTATAAAGTTTGGGTCGCACTAACTGATGACAACTCGTTTAAAATGCACTGAAAAACCTGGAGAGAAAATTGTGTTTTTAATTCATAAAAACGATTTCCTCCCCGTACAAATCAGGTAAAAAATAAAGAAAATTGTAGTCAAATTTTGGTTCGCATTGTTACTGTAATGTAAAGAAGTTTTATAGTATACCCAGGATGTCAGTCCAGTGCGTCCTACCAGGGCTAGGGTCGACCTGTACATTTTTGTACGGGGAGAAAATCGTTTTTATGAATTAAAAACACAATTTTCTCTCCAGATTGGAGGCAATTCAGACAGGTAAGACTCTTTTACACACATTTAAGTGTTTGTTTTACTTCAAACGTGGTTTTTCAGTGCATTTTAAACGAGTTGTCATCAGTTAGTGCGACCCAAACTTTATAAAGAAATGTGTCCTACCGACAGCCCCGGTCAGGTGAACTGAGACACAAGCGTCTCCTTGGGCAGTTTTTTCCCGACCAACGGCACGTGAACTGCATCCCCGTCCAACTTCCTGGCAACTCGAACTCGGGAGTCCGACATAACGTTGGGCAACTTAGAAAAACGATAAACAGTTTCTGCTCAGTGACAGTCAGTGTCACTGTCAGTGTCAGCATGGAGCTATGGTGTCAGCATCATGTTCAGCATGGCATGGAGTGACCGCGGTCATGGTGTCATGGATTGTTGTGGAGTGTCAGCCAGTCTCGTTCCCTGACCATCAGTTAAACCCTAACGCCCATCTCATTGAACCATAGGAACCATACTATACCGTCCACAGTATAGTCTGGCCCGATCTAAAACATTACGGATACGGGGATCAAGTGGACAGGAAGCCATAATATATCCCACAATTCCGTTTTCGCACATATAAGAACGAACATCAAATATTGGTGTAACATCGCACATGTAGGCCTACATTAAATTATCGCATATGTATATCACAAAACATCGCATACAAATGATCAAATATATATACAAAAGTATCGCATATATTAAACAATTATCGCATGATCGCATATAATATATATTAAAAAAAATTCAAATAAGTTATCGCATATATTAAAAAATTATGGCATATATATTACAAATTATCACATATATATTGCAAATTATCGCACATAGGGCCTATATTACAAATTATTGCATATATATTACATATATTGCATACATAAAACGAATATCGCACATGTGTGACAATCATCGCATATATATGAGAAACATCGCACATACATTGTACATTATCGAATATTGCAACGTTTGACACGCCATAGTCTGGCACTACTGTGATATCTTGATCTTTTGATGTCAAAGGGTCGATCTGCCTGCAACCGAACATCCTGCCTAACCAGGCAAACTTATCTGGCTCTCTCTTCTTTGCGTGAATTCTAATTAAAACAATATTAAAGCTTGTTTTTGTATGCAACATTTCAGCGCAACTTCAACTTATGTTCAACGTGTGACATGACATTGGGATAGCTACCTGACAGCTTTGTGTATCATCGTGACGGTATATTCTTTGGCCTTTGTATTATGAAGTAAAACAACAAGTTTGTGTGAGCAAAGTCAAATAAAACTGAAATTATTCTATAGATCTTCCTCTGGAGTACCTTTTGTTTAGGGCTGAGTTAGTCGGTTCCAAACAAACAGGGCTTGGAACCTTGGTTCGACCACACCACGTTCTCTGTGCAGGCACATTCTTTGGTATCTCGACACGGTCAAATCTTGTGGTTGAAACAGTCGGCCTCGACGAAACCTCTGCCTCGCTACGCATCCTTTCAAATTTCAAAAGCAGATTAGAGTATCATTAACCAAAATTCAGAAAAAGACAATTATTCTTAATTTGGAAAACTGCAAAAGCTCAGGTAAATTTAAGTTTAAAGCAAAGAGCTTTGTTGAATAATTGTACGTGTTCTTTAGTTTTTAAGCACATCAGATCATAAACAGGGCCCAATTCCATGGCCTGCTTACCGCAATTCACTTACAGATAGATTCGCGTGGTTACAGTAGTGCAATGAATTTGGGCCCTGATATAATACTTCACCATTGGGAGAAAAAATAAAATAAAAATGAGAACATTGTCAAGCACACTGAAACTTGCACAGTGTTTTCCCACTTTATTTTGGCACTAGGCTAATATCCGAGAAGAAAAAACCCCAGAGAACTGAAAACTTGCACGTCTAAATGTCTTAAATTTCTTAAATTTCTTAAAATGTCTTAAATTTACTAACCTCATGTCTGGTTGTTAACAGACAATAGTTTTCTGTTTTCAAATAGTTTTCTGTCACTTTGTATAAGAATGATCCCGTAGGACTCTTCATCCGTGTAGTGTTTATACGAAGTGAAATTAGTCAAACTATTGAAAGAAAATTATATTAGGTACATTCTTCAGTTTCATTGTGATGTTTGAGAACTTTTGCGACCTTCTTCTGATCCAAACAAGTCATCGTTTCACTTTCATCTTCCTTCAAAGCTTCTTAAAAAGTCACACTGTGAACTATATGAATATACAAACAGCTGTCTGGTGCAATTTGTTGATGAGTGGTGTTGCTCAGGTAACACAATTGACGGTTTGAATAAAGTAAATTGTGACGTTATAGTAGGGCGCTAATAGGCACGCCTGCTAAACAGTGTATCTGTTTGTGTAAAGGCGCGTAAGAAAACTGCGTCATCAACGCCTACGCATAAACGGGCACATACACCTCGTTCCTGGGGGAGTGAAAACCCACCGCGCCATTCGTTTCCCAAGGATGTTTTGCTTGACCATGGGGACGAAGTTGAATACAAATGGACGACGTGTTATTCTTCGCCCAACACATATACAAGGCAACCAGAGCTCAATTTTGAGCTAAGATTGATTCTAAGTGCAAATCAATCTTCATTGCTAAGCAGAGTATGATGTCACAATACAAATAACTTTGGTATTACGTATATAATGACACTCATCTTAAGATAAATCTTAGTGCTTTGTTAAATTGACCCAAAGCCCGGGCAATTTTTAATACTTTAATGTTCATTTTGTTTTGATATAATACTACTAGAAACTTGATACAGAAAGGTTCTTATTTGTTTTTATGCATTAGTGTAGTTGGTTGCCTCTAAATTACCTGAAAACATTATCCCATGATTGTGGCAATTTACATTAAAATTATCATTTAAAGTATTACACACTATTACTTAAGAACAAGAAATAAATTTCAGGGGAATCGAATTCCACTTAAACTTGTTCCGACAAGGAATTGACTCACATCAATATTACTTTCACTGAAGTTCTAGAAAAACGGGGAAAGGCAGTACATTATTATCTCGGTAGAAAAACAATACTTTGTTTGCAAATGCAACAACATCAAGTAATTTTTTCTTTGAGGTAAATGGTGGTCAACCTTATGCATCAAAAGGGAAGGTGAATTAAGTAATTGTAAAGTATGAAACAAAAACCGAACAGTTCTTAAATTCTTACACAATCTGCCCAAATTTGGCTGCACTACTCTTTGATAAATACCTGAATTTGAATAATTTTTCCTTTAATAGACCAAGTGTAGGATTGGCAACTATGGAGAGGGGGGGGGGGGGGGGGGGTGTTGTCAATAGTTTTAATATGAAGCTCACTGATTATAAAGTTCATACCAGTATCAATTGTCAAGAGAACTTGTTCTCTGTTAAATAATGTCAACGTTTTAGAAGTAGAATAGGAAAACAACGTCATTGCTTTTTGGACTAGTTCCTTCGTTAAACATTTACATGTAACAGTTTTCCGTCGTCTTCACAAAAACGTGAACACCGAATTTGATAAGTCCGTCAGCATGGTCATTCAAATCTAGACGATGTAAACGAAAAAAAACAAAAACCCAAAAACCCAACCAAAACACAAAGATGTTTTTATCAACTTTTAAGGAACTGTAGTACTTTTATTAATTTTTTAAAAAGCAGCTTAATCTTTTTTGAAAAACGTAATTGCATCCAAGCATTCGGGGGCGGGGAGGGGGATCTGCAAAATTGTTGAAATGTTATTTCTGGGATAAATATCGATTTTTTATATTTCTAGACGCACTCCTTATTACAGGAATGGAACTGGCCTTCATACAGAGGGAAACTCCTATCATCTGTTCTAAACTGGAGGGAAAAGGGTTCGATTCCCTCGAAGTGCCCTCCCTTTTCTATTTACAGACAGGACTTGGAAAACCATTTACATATTGCTTTTAAATCAAACAGCAGCAGATAGACTATGTAAGTCTTGAGAGGACATACACGAGAAGCCAAAATCCCCCCAAATGTTTGAATAAGCGCAGTCTTCTACAAACTGAATTGAAAATGGTCATCCTTACAAGGCTAGTGGTTTACAATTTCCTGAGGTGTGACGATTTTTTATCAGCCAATAATTTTCATAAAAATGTTTTTTGTTTATTTTTGTTTTGTTTTTAACGTTTTTGTTTCAATAAATATTGTGTATACTAGCAATGCTGTGAACACTTTTCAGACAGAAACATTTTATTTGTTTGACTCACACACCAATGTGTGATAAGCACTGTATACTCAGTGCTTCTCCAAGCCCTGTAAAAAAGAAAAAAAAAGAAAAAAAGGCAGATTACTTTGGTTGGATTCGAACCTGGAACCTTTGCCATTCTAGAGCAGATAAAATATTACAGAGGCAGTTCAAACCCAATATTTTAGCAGCGGGTACCTTAACGATTTCAATAGATGGAGAAAACACAATAAATATTTTTATCTCCCAAAGCAAATTTAACATTTAGAAAAAAGTTGATATATAAAAATCTGGCAAAATATTTTAATTGTAGTCTGATGTTTTTGTAAATTGGCGAAAGTGGCTAGTAGTAACTTATTAATGTACATGGAAAGGTTCAACGAAAAAACACTAGCAAATCCATATTATTTACATATTCAGGTTTTTTGTTTGCTTTACTGGAGTACAAATTTGCAAAGTTTGTCCAACAAATTTTATTTAATAATTGTTTACAACAATGTACCTGACTTGAAGTATAAAAGTTTGTGTAATCACTGAGCAAAATTTTGCCAGATGTGGGGAGTAACATTTGTTGCATAGCTTAGTTTGCCACAGCCATATAATCCAATTTGTGATTGGTCAAGGAAATGATGAATTGTCTCTTTGAGTCAATCGGGTCATCTGTTTCAACTAAACATAATACATGATTGAGATGCTCTCTCCGCAATACAGATTCACAAAAACATTTGTGTTTTGGGAGACGTCCTTCAACTCCATTGGCTCAAGTCCATCTCCAGTTGACCAATCCCTGTCATTTCTTACATGCCAACAGTCCAAGCAAACCGAGAGTGATGTTCTGACTGGTTCTTGCTCATTCTAAAATGCCTTCCTCCTGCGAAGCCCTTGCTAAGTTCCGAGCCAGGGCAAGTTTGAGAAGCTCCAGTTTGTCTGACTCAAGCTCTTGTTGTCCCTGAAATTGATCACATAGATAAAGAAGTCAAAATATTACTTTTGCTGGGAGAGTGGGATTGGCAGGGGGAGAGAAAAACCTCTGATAAATAAGTACAGCTGCTCTAAACCATATCAAATTCAATTGGTACTTAAAACTAAATTTGATCACTATTGAATTTTATAAGAGTACATTAACTAAAACTAACCAGTTAAAACAATCCTAAAACCAAACTGAGTAAATCTCTTAGAAAATGATTCTCTGGTTTGTCAAAATCAGTGCATAACAGTCAGACTTTTGTTATATTTCTTTACACTCTATACACTTATTTATACATTGTAGGGCGAGATGAATAAGATTGCACTCAAACACAAACTTTCTTTAAACCAACAGTATTTCAGAGAAAAGAGTCCTCATTTTATTTCATTTAATTTATTAATTCTGGTTGTGAAGCCAAGGACTCTCAATAAAGCGAACTTAATCACTATACTATCCAAGAACCGCATGGAGAGGAAACAAAGAAAGTTTCAGTTTTAAATGTGGGAGGAAAACCCCACATAGTTATTCCAGGGCAAACACACGCTATCATAATGGGAATGAAAACCCAATCCACATAGTGCCCCTGGTGGGATTCAAACAGGGGTCCTAGAGGTGGAAGGCAATGAAAGATACCACTACGCCAACCTAACTGCCAAACAACCCAAAGATGAGTTTCTTGGGAACCAAAACCCAAGATGGCTGCCATGTATACCCACCTTGCTCTTGGAGGATGCTGCGTCTGACTTGAGGTAATCTTCAGAGGTGTACCATTGCATGAGTTCATTCAGACAGTGCAGTAATTCAAACGTCTGATGACTGCTGAAGATGACGTTGTCCAACTCTAGTAAAGGTAAGACATCCGTCAGTAAAATCAACCAGAAGCTGAAACAAGATCCGTGAATAAAAATCAGTTTTTTATATACTATTTTGTTTATTTCTTTTATTTCATTTAACCAAATGTAGTTTGTGTAAAGCATTGAGATTCAAGTTAGTAGTAACAGATTATTAATATTATACCCATCGGGACTAAGCTGTTTACTCGTGTCACTCTGGCGCTTTGTTAAGCTGCTTAAACATCATTGGCCAAAGATGCCTATGATGCGTAAAACATTATTGCTGGGCATACAACATGCAAGTAATGGTAGAAAACACTGATGCAGGACTTCCATGAAATGGATTACACAATAGACAAATTTATTGTACAGCCAAACATTACAAACAGATACAATAATTAACAATTTGCAGCAACATAGATACATCAGTCCATTTATGAGGGACAACAATTTCAATACAAGGTTTGCAGAAGGAAAAAACAAATGAAAATTCTACTTTGATATTTGAAAACAATAATAATAATTATAATATTAACAGCATTTAAAAAGCGCTTTTACAAGAAACAACAAAGCACTAAACAAATTAGTAGGAAACTTACTAGGACACGTGAATAAGAAGTATTTAATACGCTTCAAGAAAATAATGAGAGATGGGGCATTGCTGATGTTAATGGTTTGGGGCCAGGGATTTGGAACTTAAAGGGATGGTAAGAAGACGTTTGTCTCTAAAAGATCCGAGTCTCGCCCTGCCCGGTTGATACAAAGTGAGAAGATCACACAAGTACTGAGGAGCAATACCATGTATGCACTTGTAAACCATCAAGAGGACTTTGAATGAAACATGCTGCTGGAAGGGTAACCAGTGAAGAGATGTGATGAGAGAAGTTGCATCAACAGAGCAACTGGCTGCAAAAATGAGTCAAGCAGTACGGCTTTGGTGTTTTTGAAGTCTATGTTTTTCACCTTGGGCTATACCATATAGAAGAGAGTTGCAGTAATCAAGCCGGGATGTTATGGATGTATGAACAATATGATGACATGTGTTGTGGTTAATGAATTTACAAATGCGCCAGAGATTGCGAAGGTGAAAATTAACTGATTTACAGATAGAAGAGAAATGGTTGGACATAGAGGAAGACAAGTCAAATGAAAAACTATGAAAAACCCAGGTTTCTCAGAGTGCAAGAGGCTGAAATGCTCTTTGGGCCAACCTACAGTGTGAGTGTGTTTTCTAACTTACATGTGGAGAAGTTGCTTCAAATAAACTCTAGCCTTACTGATTTATTTTGGCATGAAATAAATGTTTCTTGACTAGGAATTCTTTGAGTCTCACCTTTTAGGAGCCAGTTTAGCAGTAAGAAGTGAGAGTATAAGACTAGCTGCCTCCTGGAATTCACCATGCTCATACAGCGTATGAAACTCACGATACTTCCCTGGAGAGTCACACAAGAAATTTAGAAAGTTAGAAAGCAAATCATTCAGTCTGATGTATTTAGCCTTTTTGAGATCTGGCAGGCACTACGAGAGAGCACAGTTTGGTTTTGGTGTACACAGACAAATTTACCCGAACCAAATAGCGCCTCAAAATGGCTTAAAGAGTTAACTTTTTCTTTGAATGAATTTTTACAGGTGCTACTGTTTCAAAACAAAATACATGTACACAAACTTTGGCATAATTATGCCACAGCAAATCACAAAATGTATATAACATGCAATTTTGTTGAACATGGCTGATGGATGTGAGATAATGTCGAGATCCTGATAACAATTAATTTTTGGTTTTTAATTAACTACCACTTATCAGTTGCAGATGATTTTTTTCCACATTACCTAAAATAAAAGCTTTAACATTCTCAAATCTATAAAAATAGCTGTTTAAAGGCAAAGCATACCATTGGTTTTTGGAACCGCTGGATTGCTTCAATCCTATATAAATGTAGATATATACAATAAAACTAACCAGTGAAAATTTCATTTCAAAAGGTGGTCGAGTATGTCCACGCAGGAGGAATAATCCGTTATGCTTCTCAAATTCAAATTTTGGGGGAATAATAACTAATATCATAACCACATTAATTCAAAGTGCTTAATTCAAAATTTAAAATGCTTAATACTATTGAAAACTGCTGTACTTCTAACCAAGTAACTTTGTATTGCCATTAATGTTAAGAGCGATTACCAAGCGTATACCTTCCCTTTGAAGGTCAAATCTAAATTTGCAGGTCAAATCAGCCAAATGTTCAACCTAGCATATTTTAATGAACCGTGATAGTCTTTGCAATATGTCAACAAGAATGTCTGTTAAAAAAACAAAGCCTCAACAATAACCCCAACCCTTTAAAATCCAACTGTTTGTTTGATTATGTTGGACTGAGGACTACATTAGTCAACTGATCATGTTTCAAATAGGATCAGGCAAACTATCATAATCAGTCCAACAGTTTGGGTGTTGAGCTTATACCATATGGTGTTGGATTTTGTTGGAGGGAAGACGGATTCAAGTAAATCACTCTAGCGAGTCAGGGCTAATGAATAAAATTCTTTGAAAGTAATAAGAAAAATAAACTTTCTAACCTAAAAATGTAAGCCTATCGCTGAGAAGCATAGCTGCTCCAAGATTGTCAATAAGATCAAGGTTGGAGAAACCTCTTCCAGCGCTGTACTCCGAGAGGAATCGATCCGAGAGGAATGTAGCAAATGCTGCATCCTTAGAACGGATACACCAAGACAGGGCGGAGCCCAGCTGACCATGATGGAAAGATCGCATCCCAAGAACCTTACAGATGCTTTTAACTAGAAAGAGAAAAATGAAGCCAAAAATAAATGATAAAAAATTCAATTGTACATTTTTTTAAAAACCCTTCAGGGACCAACGTGATTGCAAAAAAATTGAAACAAAATGCTGGTTGCTGCAAAATTTGACCTACTTCCATTCAGCCTAAAGAGTCCTAGACAAAGTCATGTCCTTAACAGATAGTGTACCATGTGTCCCATGATAACACAATACCTACATTTCTAAAACAAAAGAAAGTTTCAAATTATTTTTTCCAGACGTTTTTACAGGTGTTCTTGCGGGTAAGAACTGTGCTCATGGTGTTAAGAAAAGCATCAAACAAGACAGTGTGGCCATATTGGGATGATTACATAGAAATCCATCATCTCTCAAGGGTTTAGAGCTTAACCCTTTAGCCCTCATACCGCCCGCAGGCGCCCTACCTATTACTCCGCATACCGCCCGCAAACCACCTTCGAAGTTTGACAAGTTGTATTTAGCGTTTTACACATGAGATTAAAATGCAGCAAACAGCCGTTGATAGAGCGCGATTTCAAGATGACAATAGTCCAAAAATAGCACATGGTCCCCATAAGAAAAAATGACTATCCATCTCCAAAGGTTCAAAGGTCGGAAGTCCTAGCCAACGCATGTGAAGCACAACGGGCAGCTGTTCGTGCTCCGTGTAGTGTGCGTACCGTATTATACATACCACACACACGCGCAATGTACACAGTAATGGCGGCCTTCCGCTTGTTTCACGATAATTTCATTGGTGTTTTGACATACGTAATACCGTGATTTGCAAGGATTTTACAAAGAGTTGTAGGTAAAGAAGTTATCTGTTGGTAATAGAGGCATTAATTTTCATTTCCAAAGGTATGTTGTGTGTATTTTCAATCACTTTTGTATCTTTTTTTGCGCTTTTAGATGACATTGCAGTTGAGAAAATTTTGTGTGCAGATTTTTCCACGTAATAAACAAACGCAAACAGTGTTTTCAATTTGTTGTTGATCTGTGTTATGTTTCCAATCTAAAAGCTTCAATTTGGGAAAGCAAACAAAACAACTGTGAAAATCATTCAAAACACAATTTCATTCTCTTCAAAATAAACTCAACTTGTAACACAACAAAATAATCACAACGAAAGTTATCTAAAGTTTTCTAGGTACGGCCGAAAATCTGGTGAATTTTCATGGCGCGCTGAGGAGTAATGACGCATATGTTTAACCAGTTCGACGCGGGATAAATTTTCACCGAATTTACCCCCCATGCGGGATACTTTTGTGAATTTTGTTGAAAAAAAAAAAAAAAGTGCAAGTGCTGGCATAATTTTATTCTTTATGACAATTTTCTGAAATAAAAAGCTCTGTGATTTAAAAAAATATGTCACAATAGGGGAAAACACCTTCACATTTCTCTCTTTTTGTTTAAACTCACATTTCACCATCTGAAGATACGGATCCCTCAGAAAAATCTGCATTATCATCACTCACCTCAGCTCATCATCGTGATCATCAGAACTGACTTCGATATAACCATGCTAACTTCAGAATTCTCGCTTTTTTTCACTATTATTTTCAAACTCTGAATCAGAACTATTGAACTATTACCCTTACTTTCCTCTGAACTAGATGAATCGGAATTAGAGGACCCTGACGATACAAAATATCAAAGAATTTCCGTGTCATTATTGTACACGCGTTTTCTCATGGAGGCCGCCATCTTGATTTTGTCAACAAAATGTCATCTCAATCGTTGTGTTCATCGGCTGGCCCTGTGTCCATAAAAGTTCAATAGCGCCACCAATCGCTAGTAAATTACACTAGATATATCCCTGGTACCCCGCAATGCAACTACAACTGAATCCCATACACAATTCGCACGCTGAGGGTAACGGCGATTCATATGTAAATTTGGCGAGTATACTCGTCCTCCTAGTGTCAGTAAAAAAAATTCCCGCGAGTTAACTCGTCATTCGCGTCGAACTGGTTAATAACGCGCGAGTGCTAAAGGATTAAGGGAGTGTCTCAAAAGTCGGGCACATTCTAGATGCAAAAGAACCTTCCCGAGAGCACACGCCTAAAATCCATTGGACCGCAAGAACATTTCACTGGACCACATCATTGTGCCGAAGTACGCAAACAATCCTACACAAGTGAATACAAGCATTAGTATTTTGAACGTTCCAGGGCGCCCAACGGAACGGTCCATGAGCACGCTTAAATACTTATCAGATCCAAATAGAACATTCCTACCTGTTCATCTTTTGAGATGCTCCATAAGAGTGTGGTGTCAATTACACAAAAGTCCAATGAGTCCAATGATTCTAGAACATTTGTATATTTTTTTGGGGGGTGATAAGCACTATATACTGAATGCCTTTCACATGCTATGCTGCGGATTTAAACCCATGATCCCCTGCATTCTAGTGATGTCACAGTGACAAGATAGCAGCAGGTACTACTGAAATAACAATAGCATCTGGGAAAAGAAATATACAATGTTTGATACCTTGATCTGTCATCTCTCGTTGCTCACATATCCTCAAAACTTTCATAGCTTTTTTCTCAGACTGAAGAGGAACTCTTTCAATAAACAACTCCAAGTAATGTCTAAAAATAAAACAAAACACCATAACGTCTAAAAATAAAACAAAACACCATAACATCTAAAGATATTCCTCAGGGGTCTGCCAAAATGCATTAACATACTTCTACTATTGATGAACTCATAGATTAAGTTTCATTTAATGCAGTCTCACCGTATGCATTTTGAAGCTTAGTGATAGAAACCTTTAGAAATAATTAATCAATTCTTTCTGGAATCAAAATACACTGGTTGCTTTTCAACCTTTTAAAATTTACAATTTAAGACTTTTGAGCAGTGTTAAGGTGTTATATTAACATGCACGTTTTACAACATTGGAAAACTAGAAACTAAGCAGACGGAGCAAGTAATCTGCTGCCCTCTAGTGTCTATTGTCTGCTCACCTTCCAAACTCTGGACAATGGTCTAAGTAACCAGCGACAACCTGCCACAAGCTGAAAAGTAAAATAAAGTGTTGCATAACAATCAAATTAAAGTTTTTGTTGAAAATTTACTTACACACAATTATGCGATTTTTCAAAAGAAATTGTAAAAGTTCTGTTTGCTTTTTAATGCAAATATGGTACAATTATGTGTTTGTGATTTATGCTAATTAAAGTATATACTATACAGGAATTACATCATTGGTCAAAAAGAAAAACATTTTGCCAGTCAGAAGACGATTATAGCTCATGAATGTGAATGAAAAGTAACAAATTGTACAAACCTCTCATGTGACATCAGAGTGGATGCATAATCAAGAAGTAGAAACTCTCTCAGGTTGGAACCAAAACTGATTAAAACACAACAATTTTTAGAAGTACAACAAGATTGAAAATATAATCGCATTTGAAACAGCAAAAAATACGACTTTGGTCTTTTGCCAAAGGAAAGTAATGCACTATTTATGATAGGTACTTTTAATGAGTTGAGACTAATCTGTGCATAATTTTGAGAGAAACGAATTAACGATGAGGCTCTGAATGGGAGATAACTCTGGTGCCAAATAAATGAATTATTGGTTGGAATCGTACAACAAAAACAGTGTTTTCCCTGTCATCATGATCAAAGCAGACCTGCGGCTGTACACGGAGTTACAAACTCTCACCCAGTTACAGCACACACACATGCGTTCTCCATAGATTGATATAGAGGGAAGGCATGCGCGTGCAGTATCTGGGTAAAAAGTTCATAACTTCCTGGCCTGGCCCTTTAACAGAGGTCCACTAGCAAACCGCCACTTAACCCTTACAGTGCCGGCCTCACTTTGGTAATTCTGCATCCACAGGCCGGCCATTTACGGTATTATTTTTTTGGGGGTCGAGTAGTAGAACGTATAGGAACGTCGGCGGCCTGTGGATCGAGATTCAGTATGACGTTTTAGAATGTTGGCGGCGCTCCAAGGGTCCTTACAGTGTCGGCAGCGTTTTGGCAATTCTTTTTCCACAGGGCAATTTTAATTTTTTTTTGCTAGAGTAGTAGAACGTAAGGGAACGTCGGCGTCCTGTGGATGGATATTCATTATGACGTTTCAGAACGTCGGCGGCGCTCGAAGGGTTAAAACACCAGAGGAATTCTCCTCCAAGTAATCCGGCTGGCTAGTTCAGCTGAAAAGCATCCCTATTTGTGACAATCCATGCCAGAAACCAGGCACTTCCTGCCAAAACTCCAAAGTAAGTTTATTTGCTCATCAAATACATGAGAAGAAGAGTAAAATAATAACATATAGAATGTGTAAGACATCACAACACATTGAAGA
Source organism: Leptasterias polaris (assembly GCA_037783415.1). Classification (NCBI taxonomy): domain Eukaryota; kingdom Metazoa; phylum Echinodermata; class Asteroidea; order Forcipulatida; family Asteriidae; genus Leptasterias; species Leptasterias polaris. Next base: position 4,213,138 of record JAZGTN010000050.1, on the reverse strand, counting down.
GTGAGGTTTTGGTTGTCTTTCCTTTTAATGACATTTCACTACCTTCAAAAAGTGCCTGGTTTTCGACATGGGACGTTACATTGAATGTGAAATAACGATAAGAGAAAAAGTTGACATCTGGAAAGGAAAACTCCTCTGAGACAAGCATGTCAGTTGCTGGTTAAGTGTTACAGTTTCAGAAAACTATCCAGAACATTGTGTTAATCTAGAAATAAAAAACAACCAAAAAGTAATTAAGTTTTTTGATGAGGGAATTGTGATCTTGTTCACAAAAAGAATTAAAACTCCTTGCCTCAAAATGCTTGCCTCAAGAACAGAAAAAAAGAAAGTTGTTATCTTACTTGAGTTGGTGTGAATCAAGCTGACCACAGTGATGCAGTAAATCAGCCAGGTGGGCAACAAACCACCAATTACTTAAAATCAGACTAGGAAAAAAAGGAAAGAGAAAGTCACATTTTGTAACAAACAAACCAATTTAAAATCACTTGTGGAACCTTTTTATGGATATTTTGGATGCTTCATCTGAAGAATGAACATATCTTACAGTTGTATATAGGGTGAAAATAGCACTTTCATGTAATAAAAATAATTTATGTCTTTTGACACTGTAGTTCAACTTCAGCAAAAACGCAACCTGAAGCCAGATCTGAATAGGTGGCTACAGCTTCAGCTGCGGCTGTTTGCATCACATGCTTCAACACTTGTTCCCATGACAATCAAGCTGCAGCCCCAGCAACTAATTCAGATACCACCTTACTTGTCCAAATTAACAAATTGTAAACTTTTTCCTACAAAGTGGAAAAAGCCATAACTTGTTTTTATAGAAACACGTGACAGATAACAGACAAATTCTTATTGGCAAAAAAATAACCAAGAATGATGACCCTTTAGCCTAGAAAGTGGGAATAAACTTAAACAAACTTGAACAGTCGACAGTTAAAAGGGTTATTCTTTTTCGTATTCTTTTTGGCAATGTGTGTGGCATTATAAGATCCTTGTCAGATGAGGCAATATGTACAGGCAAATTTGACTCTACCAACTTCCACTGCATGCAAAAGAAACACTTCGGTAGCACAAAAGAAAACTTTGAACGTTGTATCGCTAACCACAAGAACAATTTATGGGTGAATAGTTCTTGTCCCTGTAGATTGCCTCATGCATCGTGGCCTCAAGAGTTACCTGCTAACTTTGATGACCTGGTGAACGTCAAACTCAAAGGCTGCCTTCAAGATGGTATCTAGCTCCCCCATCCTGGCTACACCTCCAAATTGATCAATGCAGGCCTACATCAACACATAAGATTTTAGTGTCAAACATGATACTGATGACGCCATACTTTAGATTCTGGTTACCTGTTATACATATTGTAATCACAATTTTTCGGGGGAAGAAAAGGTGGTTCTGAGAAGAATCAGGGTTGAGTTGAGTCTCTGACAATGTCATCTGTTCATGGCAGATACTTGGATTGGCGGAACTAACTGAATTAGGCAATTTACCTCAGAAAGGTACTCTCAATCTAATGCCCTGACTGTTGAATTGGTCAAGGGGAGCTAACAACATACAACCAGTGTTGTAGTCGAGACCTGGAAGTCCGAGACCGAGACCAAGACCGAGACCTTGACATCCGAGACCGAGACCAAGACCGAGACCAGCCCTCCCGAGACCGAGACCAGCCCTTCCGAGACCGAGACTTTTGCAGGCCGAGACCGAGACCAAGGTATCCGAGACCGAGACCGAGACCGAGACCTACCCCATGCAAAATACATACAATTGTGTAAAAGCATAAAGAATTAAGGTGATATCAGCAAAAAATAAAAATAATGAGTATGCAAGCTAATACAAATTTAGAAAACACACTATCCCATTTAAGTTTCCACCAAACTTCACACTTTTTATTTCAAGGCATCATTTTTGGACAAATTGCATTTTTGGATGATCTTATCCCCTAATTTATGCCCTAAATAATACTTTTTCCATCAACAACCATTTCCGTGATTTGAGGATCGATTTTTTTGAACTTCGTTGGCAATAAAATCATCGAGATTCAACGACCGGTCGACAACGCACATTGAGAACAAATTCAATGAACTTTGCCCCGCATCGCCCTCTATCGGCAAAAGTTGTCAATGTTTGAATATCCTTCAATCCAAGGCTGTATATTGTACCAATCTGCAGGCATGCGGCACACTGTGCGGCAATTCTTTACTCGGCTCGTGAATGTGTACTGTGTTGGGGTCTAGCCAAGCTCTCTTATGAATATGGTAATTATCAACAGCCATCAACGGCCATCAACGGCCAATCACAGCATGCGGAATGTTGTTAGCTTGGACTTTGGACTCTGTTGTTGTCTATGCGCTATATGCATGGACTCACGTTGTGGGGCCCGGGCCGATGCACGTGCTGTGGATACTCAGCAGTCAGAACCATGTGGTTGTGTGCATCGTGTTTTAACGTTGGTAAACTGAAATGAACGATTGCAATTCCAATGCTGCGGTTTGGAAGTCGGGCATGGCTCATCGGCTACTCGTTTGATTGTATTAATTGCAGGCTAAAAATAGTCTGTTTGTCATTTTTTTGGCAGCGCGGCCAATTCTTTGGCAGGGCGGCCTTAAACTTTGGGAGGGCGGCAAAACCCATGTGTGGAGAACACTGGTGGTGCGTGTTTTGAATAAAGACTTAACGCAGCGCATTGCAATGTCAGCGTATGCGTGTGAGAAACTTGGACAGCGGTATTTATCAACAAAGCAACATGGCTCTAGGCCAAGACGACGTACTTCATGTGTATGAAAAGCATTATTTGCTGTGGTCTCGAGGGGTCTCGAGGGTCGAAACCGAGACATTGGCAACCGAGACCGAGACCAAGACCGAGACCAGTTCTTCCGAGACCGAGACCAGCCCTTCCGAGACCGAGACTTTTGCAGTCCGAGACCGAGACCGAGACACCCAAAAAAAGGTCTTGAGACGGTCTCGAGACCGAGACCAGGTCTCGAGACCTACAACACTGCATACAACACTTTAGAGATCTAGTGCTTCGACTGTTAGATTAGATTAATTTAGCGGAGCTCCCCTACTCAGCCACTTTACATTTAAGCATTACCCTTGATCTAGTATCTTGACTGTTGGAGTAATATAGAAGAGCTAACTGACTTAAAACTTTACCTTAGAACGTTTACTCTGACACTTTACCTAAGTTTAACTCTATATCTAGTACTTTAACCATTGGATTGGCATACTGTGAAGGAGCTCACAACTCAGGCACTTTACCTTAAAATCAAGGGCGTCGATCGCTACTGAAAAGTAGGGGGGACGGTCGAGCAAGTCTTGAAAAAATACATCTTACATTATTTGCACCCCACATTTTTAATATGCTTCGGGAGTCCGGCGTTTATCGTGTGTCAGCTTGTAGTTCTTCGGAGAAAAAAAATATTGCTTCTTCAACAAATCTTGTCATGGCCCAAACTGCTCCTATTTATTTGAATGGATTTTACTACATTTTGTGCGTTGTGCGATTGTAACAAAATGAAACACATTTGCACGTGTGCGCACACACATACTTCCTTTGTGGAGGGATCGTGTACCGTACATTATAGCATACACAAACGACGCATAACTTGAATGCTAACAAGGTATGTAAGCGGGATTTTGGCGTTCTTGTCTTGGACGATACGTGTCATCTATTGTCTGTATTATATAAGCGGAAATGGGCCCAAAATACCATTCTGCGCGTGGTCCATCAGAAAAAAATATGAAAATGAAGAAAACATTTCATCGTTTGTTCGCTATTCTTTTACTTGAAAAAAAATTGTAATGAAATATTAAATCAAGAAAATGTTGTTGCATATTTCTAATGAACAGTCAATCAAAAAGTGGGGGGGACATCTGATATGCTGTCCCCCCCAGTCTAAAAAGTGGGGGGGACATGTCCCCCCCGTCCCCCACCCATCGACGCCCTTGCTTAGAATGTTTACTTCGGCACTACATTTTAGCATTAACACTCTAGACCTAGTGCTTTGACTGTTGGATTGGTGTAGAGGAGCTAACATTACCAGGTATTTTACCTTGGCATGGTACTCAAGATCTAATGCCTTGACTGTTGGATTCGTGTAGAGAAGCGAACATTATCAGGTACATTACCTTGGCATTGTACTCTAGATCTAATGCCTTGACTGTTGGATTGGTGTAGAGGAGCTAACATTATCAGGTACTTTACCTTAGCATGGTACTGTAGATCAAATGCCTTTACTGTTTGATTGGTGTAGAGGAGCTAACATTATCAGGTACTTTACCTTAGCATGGTACTGTAGATCAAATGCCTTTACTGTTTGATTGGTGTAGAGGAGCTAACATTATCAGTTACTTTACCTTAGCATGGTACTCTAGATCTAATGCCTTGACTGTTGGATTGGTGTATAGGAGCTTAGTTACTAGCATCTGATACCAGCTGTCTGCAAGTTCTACCAGCACTGGCTGATTGCCGGACAAGATCTATAACAAAACAGCAATAAAACAATTCATATTCATTATCTATGAAACTTTTTACAACACATGTAATCTGAACAAAATTGCAAGACAAGCCTGTAATATTAAGGGGATCTTTGTGCCACACATTTTTATTATGAACAGTGTATGGGTGTTCGTCAACTCTTAAGTAAATTTGTATAGGTTATTCTGACTGATACCCCACTCATTCTGTGCTAAGCGAAGACATTGTCTCAGCAGTATTTTCTGCTTAGCATGGCGATCAGGTTAGCTCAGTGGTTTCTTTCCCTGCCCTTCACCTCTGTGGACCCTGGTTAGAATCCCACATGAGACCGGAGCCTTGCATGTGAATTGGATTTTCAGTCCCTACCTGATTGCATGGGTTTTCCCCTTTGGGGTTTTCTCCTCATTTCATATTCATTCTGTTATTGGCACTTATTGTGCTGTTGGGTGTGTAATAAATAAAATAAAATAAAACAGCAATTATTGTCCTGTTGTTCACTTCAAATCAAACACTGCAGTTTAAAGGCTAAATTCTGTTGAAAAACATTAAAGGGACACGTTGCCTTGGATCGGACGAGTTGGTCTATAAAAAGCGTTTGTAACCGTTTGTTATAAAATTTTTGACTTCCATAAATGGCCGACCGTGTATAGTTTGCAAAGTAAAAGGAAAACCACGCAATTTCGAGGCATATTTGTGTGGATCATTGTATTCTACTTTTAAAACATCTTTCTAACCATATGCATTTTATAACAAACGGTTACAAACGCTTTTTATAGACCAACTCGTCCGATCCAAGGCAACGTGTCCCTTTAAACTGCTGAAACAAAATTACAACATTACAAACATGTGTTCTTTACAAAAATGCAAGAAAAGCCTACAAAGTTTAACAATTTACAATTTTTTTGAAGTTCCACCATATTTCCCTTAAATGTTTTGGCAGGATTCTCCCTCACTGTTCCAAAAATGCTACATGGCAACTAAACATCCAAACTGTCAAACTCTGATTAAGGTGGTATGCTCTGCTGTTTTACTGTTTGTTGTTTAACTGTTTTTACCAATTCCAATCCAAAATGCAGGGTACCATGATCGAGTGTGTATTTGGAGCCAACCGGTAAAAGAGGAGCAGATGTCAACACACTTTTCAGAATAAAAAATACAAACGCTATACCCAGTCTAGACAGTCACAAAAGGACAGTGTGGAGGCACATCCTTTGTGCAGGTGTAGCAGTTTTTTAGGTACAAAGCAAAATGTATAAAAACTGTAGGTGATTAAAAACAATGGTTCTTGGTTCTTGGTTGGTGTAAACTCCTAAATACTCCAATTGGAGTTTTAACTGGAGGTGTGAGAGAGCGGTGCTAGTCGTGAAGGCGTGATTTCCCGTCATCTATTAAGTTCTGCTTGAAGGAGGCTGTGGTAGGTTGGTTTATTGAAGACTGCGGTAGTTTGTTCCAATCGTTGATTGTTTTTTTGAAGGAGTTTGAATATCTATCTGTTCTAGTCTGGTCAATTAGGAATTAATTGTCATGTCCTCTTCTGATACGATCAGGTTTTGGTTTCATATATTTTTGGTAGACAATGTCAAAGTGACCCTTGAGAATTTTATAAAGGCAGGTAAGTCTTCCGTTTCGGCGTCTTTCTTGGAGTGGCGGCCAAAGTAATACAATTTGAAAGGGATTAAGATAAGACACATTCCACTGACAAAAGTGTCAATCATCAATCATTCTCCATGGATAGTGTCTTGGGCTAACACTTTAAAGAAGAAAGGCCTCAGTTTTTTTCACTGTTGGCTTTATTTCAATGTTTAAAGGAAACTTGAAAATTAAATTCAAATGTTTTTTTAAAGTTAATAGTTTAAACGTCTCAACCCTATAGTGCAAATGTGGGTGAGATAAGCAATAATGCATTGTTGGCATGTACTTTGGGGTTGGACATAGTAAAATTGACTTGAACAGGATTTGAAACAAAGACCTCCGGTTTAACGTGCTGGCGCTCTACAGACTGAGCTATATAGCCCTATGTTGGCAGTCTCCCTATTTTGTCAATATCTTTGTTCGGGGGGGGGGGGGGGGGGGCAGTCAGAAGCATGCACCACCTATTCTCTGAACACCTTGAGATTTTACAGACCTTGTCTTTGGAATGGTATTGATGGCAAGATTGTCAGTGTCATCTGTGGGTTGTTCTAAGAACTCTTACAAAAAACATCTTGTCCATAATTATCTTGAGTAGCTTCTTCTGTTTTCATCCTTCACCTCTATGAGTTTCGATTTACCTTCTTGTTCTGTCCTACATGTAGCTCGTTAGGTAGCGTTTGCTTTGTTTGTTTGTCCTGTTTCGTCTGTACATTCTGTTGTAACCTATAAGGCATTGCTATACAAGGCTCTGTCTTTTAAATATGCCTCCATATTTGCCTCTGTTTCATTGTGTCTCGTATAATTATTATTCTAGAAGTTATTTATGCATCTTTGTTCATTATACCTTCTTTATAATTACTTGTATGTACATTTCGCAATATGGAAAAAAATGTTGAGTTGAAACAGCCAAGCCATACAACCGTTAGCTGCCGTGTAGTCAGGGAGCACACCAAAGTTTCTGACTGGCACCCCTGAACAAAGATATTGACAAAAAAGGGAGACCGCCAACAAAGCATTCAGTTGGATTTTGATTGGTTATCATTATTCTTATTATTATTACTTTATCAATTTTTGGTAATGAAACCAAGAAAACTGTGTTGGGGATAGTTAGAGTTAACATTACAGGGGGTGGGGGGATCAATTCAACTCACCCTGCATATTGTATGGAGTTGATCGAAAGATATAAAGACATTGTCTTCAAGGGCCTGATGACACTGGTCCTGCCAATGGCGCCATTTTAGATCAAACTCGGCTTGGGATTGGCGGCTAGAGGCACTGAATATAGGCATGTCATTCATCAGCTTGTCGATTCTTCTGTAGGCCTAACAAAAACAAAATAACAAAACATCAACATATGCATATCCCAGGTATTCAACTGCAGTGTGTTTAAAAACCGAGAAGAAACCGCCAATTCAATGGAACATGTTTTTCCATTTTATTTCATGAAAACATCTTAAAGGTAGGGTCATAGATTGGTTTTTGTCAACTTAATGCTGACATTTTCAGCCAAATTATCAATAAAGATACAATATAATTCAACTGTGAAAGTTTCAGCTGAACAGTGTTTACTGGATGAAAAAACAACAATAAACTATCACAGTATTTTCATCCTGAACGTCAGACCCATCCACTGGTAAATCCCAAATGGAACGATGGGGTTAAGACCCATTGTGAAGAATCAGGTCAGGATGCTCATGGGTCATTCTGTCCTGTGTTTATTTGTTCAATGTTGTTAGCGTCAGGCATGAGGGGAGGGTAGAAATACCAGTTAGTAATCTATCCATTCAGTACAACTCTGTCTTGTTTACTTATTGTCACTTTGTGTGGAGCCACACCCTGAGTTGCCCATTTGCTCTTGTGTTTGGTTAGTAAAAGCAGAGAAATGAACCTTATGCATTGACATCGTCACGCCAACAAATCAGAGGTTAACGCATCCAACAGCGTAAGCGCCAATAACAAAACAGTGACTAGAAACTATGTATGCATATTTCACAGGTTAGCCAGGCATTGCTTGCATGCACACATCACAAGCATTCTTTGCTTACACAGCTTGCGCACAATTTTCGTGCCAACCATGTGCAAACTGTTGCAGCAAGTTATGTTATGACATTGGGGCCTTAGTGGTAGGTAGAACCAGGGGCAGCGCCAGGGTATTTGTATTCTGCCCCCCCCCCCTTTGGCGCCGCCCCTGGGTAGAACTTACATGAAGAGTATCTTGCTGATGGTCAGGATGAAGGGATAGAAGATGTCTGGCCTCCACCAGTCGTCCTTGCATCACATAGATGTATATCTACCATCAAAATAAGGTTTCAAAATTAGTTACTCTTTTTATAACAAATTCTACATACATTTTTGTAATGTTCTTATAATACTTGACTGACAAAAGTCAATCTGCTGATTGTGAGGACTTTTTACGCTTAAAATTAAATAAAATGTTTATCCATCTGTATATCTATCTGTCCATCTAGGGGCTAAATAACTTTATCCTTATAGGTTAATATAACATGTACAAGTAGTTATTTTCTGGAAATGGCAGTCTTTATGCATTAAACAAGTGAAATGAACAGGAAGTACATGTAGTCCTGGCAACTTCATTTTAAGAAACTCCTCCCTAACGTTTTTTAGACAATGGTTTGGGACAATTGTTTGTAGCATAAAAATTTGAATATTGAACCACAAGTGTTTCTGAAAACATCTTGTTCCCAATTGACCACCATACTCTTGGTAACATTTTCCGTTGAACCATTGAACTACACGATTTGTATGTGGCGCCATTTTGTGGAGTCAAAAATTTTACTCCACAAAATGGCGTGCCGTGTTAGTTTACGATGTAAAAGGAAAACCACGCAATTTCGAGGCATATTTGTGTGGATCATTATAATAAATTCAACTTTTAAAACATAATTCTAACCATATGCATTTAATAACAAACGGTTTCAAACGCTTTTCATAGACCAACTTGCCCGATCCAAGGCAATGTGTCCCTTTAAATAGTTTGTCAATATGTAAAAATCGAAATTGGGGGGGGGGGGGGGGGGCTGATGGATCAAAAAAATTTCAAAAAAAATATCAAAGTTTTTAACATTGATTAGGCCTACTGTGCACGGCCCAGTGTGTAATAAATAAGTACTAGTGCCAGTCCTCAAATACATAAATCCCCATAAAAAAAAAGACTCTGGTCTCGCAATCCCTTGTTAACAGTTATGATTTATTTCTACACATTCAAACAGTAACTGCATGGTTCTAGATGTGCGAAAAAGAAGAGAGAATTTTTTTTAAATCTTAAACGAAGTGCTGAAAAAGAGCATAGAAACATCATTTTGCAAATTGACCATATTCCCTTTGGTTTAATTGAGAGGCTGTTTGGAACCCATCATTGCGTAGATTAAGATCCATTTTTTTAAAGTGCAAAGGAATCTATATATAGTTGATTTGCCAGCAGTGCCCCCTTAGAAAAAATGGTGCCCCCCCCTTGTGCCCCCCCTAAAAATGTACGCCGCTGGTGTATTGCATAGATGCATTTACCATACGCTATCATGTTGCAGGCTGAAGTGATTATTTTATCATTCATTCAAAAACAGACTGGATGATATTGAACGGTCAGACGGTAGGAGGGTTGACTGTGCACTGCATGAACGCATTCACCGCTTGATATCATATTGCAGGCTTTCAGATTTTATTTATCATTCAAAAATGATAGTAAATGGTCAGACAGTAGGAAGGTTGACTGTGTACTGTGTTGATGCAATTACCACATGATAACATATTGCAGGCTGGCATAGTGCATAAAATGATAAGTAGAATGATTTTTTTAATCATTCTACTTATCACTTTCAAATAATAATTGGAGAGAGGAAGTAGTGTTGTACATTTTGTAAAGGGGTGAAATTGAATGGTTTTGACTTACAGCATTCCAGTAACTCTCATTAATCTCACATCCATTTGAATGCAACACTTCTCTGGCACACTGATCACCTTCATTAAAGTGGAGTTTCAGCCAGTCTTGTAGCTGTTGTAATACCACACCACCTGCTCCAACAAATCAATCAATTAAGTTTATGTTAGTAACAAGTTACATACATTATTGTGTTGTTCACTTGTGGCCCACTCCTTGCTCCATTAAAGATCTTCACTTCACTTCACTAGAATGTTCCCGTAGTTCGGCAAAATGTCACAGTCCAGTAGTACGTTCTGGCGGTCCACTGGATTGCAGGTGAATGCCTACAGGAATGTTCTTACGCACCGAGAATGTGCCCAACTTTTGAAACGTCCCTGATGTAAATACCTTTGTTGGTGCTAGTCAGCTAATTCTATCAAAGTCCATAAGGTTTTTGATGTTTGGAGCTTTGTATGGTGTGGAAAATAAGAATTGTAAAAAAAGTAAATAATTTATGGATACAACCATGTGTAAATCTCTTTTGGGAGGAGTATTTGCTCTGAAAAGAGCCGGTGCGGTTTCAATATTTTGAACAGAATACTCTACTCCACTTTAGGAGACCACTTGGGCCAAATATCATGCCACTACATACCACAGAGTTCTGTGCTTCAGTGCTCTGAAAACAAGTAATTCTATGAGTGGTAAGTGCAGAATTTCAATGGTAAGCAACACCAGGGTATGACTTGTTCAGAATCATTACAATTCATAAGACAAATTATTTTACAGATTATGACCAAATGTTATAGAGTCTGAGGGATTCAGCATTACAAATCATTTTTTAACAGAATCACACCACGGCTTGACTAAGACACTAGCCCGGCGTGCAGCCATTAGTCAAGAGTGCTGCGGGCTAGTCAAATGTACTTCTAAGTGACCCAACGAGCTGGTCAAAAATTACCAACTTATGCATTTGTCCATTGCTACACATTTGACGCACTACCAAAGTATTTTTAACCCAACATTCTTGAAATAGATGCACAAAACACACACATCGCTGCTACTGATGGGTACACAGACACTAACAACCGGCGTGACTGTCATGTAGAGTATAGTGAAGCATGCAGTCCGAAATTGTTTTTGCATGAAATATAACTGGAACGAGTTTGAGATAAGACTCCACTGCGCTTCTTCCAACTTTGGAAATTCCAGCTGTGTGTTTTCTCACTCGCTTACGTATTGTTGTATGGAACATGGAGGAGAGAGCCAGACTAAAGCCCTTTTCAAAACCAGGGCTTCTGCTTGGTCTCAGGCTTAGGCTCAATTAGTTTTTTTGAAAACGTGTGGTTTTGGTAGTGGATAGGATAGTATACAGGCAGACAGAAGTCTAAGCCGGAACCCAAGTCACAGTCATGGTTTCGAAAAGGGTCTACAAATTTGTTAGTGGAACGTTACACTTTGCGACACAGCGGCAGCATGGCAGTGGATAGAGTCAGATATGTTGATGAGAAATGGAAAGGTATGTGAAAAGCAAGCGCTGGTTTCTGCATGCAAAAAAGGAGTACTTAGCTTGGTTAATTTGCATATTTGATTTGTCAATTGTGGATGATTGATTGTTTTAATGATTGCTTGAAATTTATACCCATACCATTACGGTCCACGCGAAACACAAAATTAAAAGATATATAGCCTATTTGCAAAGCTGTAAATTTGTCTGTGGACATTGACAGATCATGACCCACAATGATATACTGGAGTGTTGACTGACCAAAGCTTGATTTTGACGCACCCCTTACACACAAATTAAATTAAAATTATTAAAATTTTGTGCGAGCTAGTCAAACGTACAGCTGACTAGCCCGGCGAGCTAGTCAAGAAAAAAAGTTAGAGCAAGGCCTACACACTAATAGTAGGCCAGCCAAAGTGTGAAATTACACTTTGGACGGCATACATGTAGTTTGTTAATGGCTGGCATCCATGCTAGATGTATGGATCATGGGCTCAGGAAGACGATTAGGGTGGATGCCAAGCTTGTTTTTGAATTTTAAGGTCATTTTGAGGTCATTTTGAGGTCAAAAGGTCAAAAATCAAAATTTTCAAAATTTATATAATTTTTAATCACATTTAATAGATCTATCCGAAAAATATAGTTTTAACTTCATGTTAATATCCCAAAGCTAAGTAATTAATGAATATACTTTCAACTTGTGCACAAATGTATAGCAAAATAAAACGTAAAAGTATGATTTTCTTGAAAAGTGTACATCTTGGGTATACCAAAATTATTTGCACTCCCCATCTCAATGGTGTATATATTTGTTGCAAACAACTTTTTTTTGAAAGGTTAACATACCCAGGCAGTTTTTGAAAAAAAAATTAAAATCATATAACACCTTTATGTTAGGTAAATTTGAGGTCAAAAAGGTCAAATAAGGTCAAAAATGAGTATTTTTGAAGTCGGTATATTTTTTTACCGGAATTAATAGATCTATCCATAAAATGTACTTTTAACTTCATGTTGATTAATAAAATCTATGAAATGAATCGATACACTTTCATTTTGTAAACAAAAGTATAGCAAAAGGAAACCTAAAGGTGTGATTTTCTCAAAAAGTGTATACATTGAGTACAACAAAGTTTTTTTCACTCCAGATCTCAATGGTGCATAATAATGTTTGTTTCAAACAACTTTTTTCAAGGTAAAGGTACCCAGGCAGTTTTGATATCAACAAAAATCCATACCACACTTTCATATAATTTGATGATGTAATGAAAGAAGAAGGTATGTTCTTCAAGAAGTTAATTTAAATGTGTAGTGGTTTTATAATTTGTAGTTGTTTTTTATAATTTGACAACAACTTTGACAAATATTTGTTTTCTTTGTACATCAGAATATTTATGTGCCCACCTGAGCTTTCTTAAAAGTCAATTTTTAGTCTACTGGCCAGCTGGGTTGTTGCAGTCAGTTGCGTCACATCCGCAGGCATAAGTGCACCTTAGGTCCTTTTTGAAGCAAGTGCATCGGGATGTCCTGCACTTTGATTTGCAGCCACAGGAAACTAGTTCAAGACACGCATCTGGGATAGGGGGTAGTCTTGTCCAGACAGCTTCCAGGTGACCTGACTCTTTCTTCCAAGCTAATGTATCAGTTGGAGGTGGGACATCTATGTATTCCTGGTCTGCCTGAAGCCAAATCTTTGCCTGGTAGTTGGCGCGTACTGTATGAAGCTCCAGTGCATCTTTTGTTGGCGGTAACATCTCCAGACCCTTCTGCGCCTTACCAAAGAGTTGGAGTCTGGCATGGTTGATGGTTGGCTGCTCAGGTGCACCATATAAGTGACAAACAAACTGCTCAATGGGGGCAAGTTCTCCATCACGACCAATTCCTTTGACGAGTAGTGGTTGTTTCTCAAAGATTTTCCAGCACATTTTCTTTCCATGGCCATGGAAGGAGGAGGTTGTATCACATGCTGTAAGGGCATGAAAGCTGAGTAGGTTATCCCTCACAGGTTGTGGGAGTCTCTCAGATACTCAGGTATTGGGTAGCATTTGCGCTTCTTTGCCGTTCCAGAGACCATCCAAACTTCTGTTGCTTTTGAAGTTATAAAGTGCACCAGAAGTAGCATCACATCTGTGTCCCTGCAGATGACCACCACTCTTTGATACCCATCAACTACTGCCTCAGATGCATGGAGTATATCAACCTGGTGTCAGCCTCCTCATGGTTTCCTCGAAGCTTTACATCGTCTCTCCTCGTGGACCTGGCTTCTGTGTCATCAAGGAATCCACCGCCTGTTACCATCTCATATCTTTGCAGTAAATCCTTGCCCTTCTCTATAATGGCTTCTGACAAGAACTTGGCGAGATCAGCCTTGTTCTCATCCAAGGCAATGAATTGGCCCCATACCTGGGGGAGTGGGACCTGGGGTCCATCTATGAGCTTTCGTATTGGCTTTTTTTTCCCCATTCTCTTTGATCGAATCACTGCCTTGATGGAGCCCTTTCCAATGTAGCGATCAAATACCACGTCAACTCTTGTTGTATTATCTCCAAAGTGTTTTGTCACACTATTCATGAAAACACCAGCATAGTCACCAAATGTTTGACACCCGGGAGGCTTTCCAAGAGCTTGGATTAGTGCATGACCATCTATTACTCCCTATTAGCACACATGTCTTCATGTTGGCATTCGGTATATCTGTGGGAGTGGTAAGGCCAGCCATTAAGATGTTGATCAGATCTGCCGTTGTCGTTGAATTCATCTCTCCTCCAGCCTTGGCGAGAGACAGTGGGACTGGAGAAAGCTCATGCTGGAGAATATTCACCATTTCCAATGATCGACCTCCAGTGGCAGCATTGAGTAATCGTTGCAGTAATTTTCTGTCAGCTTTGATGGTCTTCTGTACATTTTGTTTTGTGGACACGTTTGCTTTGTATAGGTCAGCAAATGTTTTTGAGCGATGTTTCTTCAGGGCGTCATGAAATCCAACAGTTTCTTCTTGCAGACGTTGTTTCACGTTGGTCATCACATACTGCTTTCCACGATCTTCAGCAGTTAGAAGATCACTAACCACATCAACTGGAGCTATGTCTTTGGAGGCCAATGACACCAGTGGTATAACTCTAACATCATCAGAGTTATCTAGCCCTATGTTGGCGGTCTCAGTTGGTATAGAGCGCCGGCACGTTAAACCGGAGGTCGTTGGTTCAAATCCCGCTCTAGTCAATTTTTCTTTGTTCAACTCAAAATCATTTAAAAATGTACCCAGTCAGTTTCCCTTGTGGTTTATTATTTGATATCTGATATAAAAAGTCGCATCCCCTTAAGGTGATCCCCAGGCTGCCGCTTCCCAGGTTGTATCGTATACTTGGGTGTGATCCCTGGCTACACGGCAGTTTGCGGTTGAATGGCTTCTGACTGGCACCCCCGAACAAAGATATTGACAAAATGGGGAGACCGCCAACATAGGGCTAGATAGCTCAGGTGGTAGAGCGCCGGCACGTTAAACCGGAGGTCGTTGGTTCCAATCCCGCTCTAGTCAATTTTTCTTTGTTCAACTCAAAATCATTTTAAAATGTACCCAGTCAGTTTCCCTTGTGGTTTATTATTAGAAGTACTTAAGATGTCAATCTTATGGGAGAAGTGGCCTGTGCCTGGTCTATTAGTTTACTCTGAGGAGCTAGCTTAGAAACATGGCAAGTATTTCCTTCCTCCATGGTTTAACTATGTAGGTAATTAATTAGTTTGTTAATGATAACTAATTAATTAATTTAACTCATTGTAGGTTTGTTGACTGTGTTGGAGTATGAACAAAGTTTTCATGGAAAGATTGGGAGTACAAACAACTTTGATATGAATCATAGGCTTACAGTTATGAGCACCATGTCATTACACTATAAACCCACTATGCGTTCAAATTTACGGTAATTAGGCATACCTTTTTTATTTAATTACACCATAAATGAAGGTGCGATTTAATTTTTTTTTTTTTTAAACTGCCTGGGTATATTGACCTTCCAGAAAAAAATTGTTTGAAACAATTATATATTCTGTTGGGATAGGACGAGTGTTCAACTTTTGTATATTCAATATATGCACTTTTTGAGAAAAACGCACTTTTAGTTTTCATTTTACTATACATTTGTGCATAAGAAAAAAAAAAAAATCTTAATTTCACCAGCTTGGTATAATAATATGATGATAAAAATAGATTTTATGGATAGATCTACCACTTGGGGACAAATTTGGTGCAAAATTCAAAAATTTGAAATTTGACCTTATTTGACCTCGAAATGACCTTAAAATTCAAAATCAAGCTTGGCATCCACCCTAATCGTCTGCCCGATCCCATGATCCATACATCTAGCATGGATGCCAGCCATTAACAAACTATGCCGTGGAATTTTTTTCTAGAGCACTTTTTAAAGTTTGGCTGGTCTACTATAATGTTGCATCACCTGATGTTTTGGCAAAAGAAAAAATTTGACAGATGCGTTCAGAATGAAAAACATAAAATACTTTGTGTATGCCACTGGTGTACACAAAAAGAAATGTTTGTACATGTACATGGCTGTTGGTATGGTGAGTTAAAGCCGGGTCCCCACAACAACTCAATTAAATCTTTTAACTATTACTGAACATAAATAATTTGTTTCATTAAGCTGTTAAGTGTCTCAAGTGAAAGTCTGTAACATCCTTGACAAAATGACAATAGCAACATGTATATATATATACCTATAAGTAAAATACCCTCAATTTGGCAGAAAATCTTTAAATGCATTTTATTTCAACCCAGGTCAAAGAGGCATTTATCTAACATGATGGTATACAGTTTGTTTCTGCTGCTCACCTGGTAGGATTTCCACAAAGAGGATCTCACATAGATTCCATACAATACCCATCGTTTGCAGTAACTCACTCTGAGCTTTGTAACTCTCTTGTTCCTCATGAGTCACATTGGGTGCTGCAAAGGAATAAGAATTGTAAATATTTGCAATATTCATCAAATCTTCCATTTTTTTTAATACAGCAAAGCACAATAGTCTCATCCAAGTCCTACCATATGTGTGAAGCAGTATCCTTGACAGGAGGAATTTTAATGTAATGATGAAATGCTTGGGTGCCTTGGGTTACATTGAAGCAATTTGCACATGGGTATAATTTCAAGGATCTTTTGAGACACTCAAACTTTCCGATCTGCACAATTTGTGGCAACAAATTCACAACAAACATAATGTGAAAAAACCCAACAACTTTTGAGCTCTGATACCAATTCGATAAAAAGAAAACAAAAATGGTTGGTATGCACATGCACAGAGTCATCGAATGGCATCTCCATGAAAACCACCGATGTCTGGATGTTGCATTTGGCTGCAGGAAGTTTCCATTTTTTTCTCTTTTTTTTGGGATTGAATTGGCAGCAATTTTGGTTTACCTGCTGCAGCTCTGCGCAAGTCTTGAACACATTCCCCCATGAAGGCACGGTATAGACGACTGAACTTCACCATTCTATGAAAAAGAAAAAGAAAAAAAAACTGTTTTAACAAATTAAAACCCACTTTCCATAACTTTGCCAGTAATTTTGACTAACCATTGAAAATCAATAGCTGGTCGGTTTGTGTATTTAGAAACAAATGTGCACCAAAAAAACAAACAAAACAAACAAAATCAAGCAGAAACAAATCTAACATACTGTAAAATAATCTTTTTGTTTATCTAGGGTATCCCAAACTGTGTCATCTTTGTAAAATAAAGCCTACACATTGTGTACTTTATTGTAACAAGCTAAAATTTGTGAGAAACTGTGCTCTGCAGACCATGCTGTCGACGGCTTTCGCGTGTGCACCAGCGACAACAGTGCTGTATACGCTTTTTGTGCACACACCATACATGTTAAATCTTTGGTCAAGGTGTTTGTAACTTGTTTTGTATGCTATCACATAATGTTCTGGTATATTCGACCGATAGAGGGCGTTTACTCTCATGCTATCATATTGTTCTGAAACGCCCTTTAGCATTCAATTTTTCTTGCCTTTCATGCAAAGTAACAAGATAAAAGAGACTACAAGCCTGTAAATTGGACATGATGTGACTGCTTGTGTGTCACACAATTGGGCGTTGTGTACATCGTGGTCGAAATGTGGTCTGCATTCCGTGTCATTTTTAAATGAATATTTTTACGGTTAACCGCACTGTAAAATGTGTAATGTGTAACCGGATGTTGATCGATTAACCATGTAACTGTGTACTGGCACAGGTTTTTAGCTTACTACAACTACAAGTCTGTGAACATAACAGGCCTCAGGGGCGACTAGTGCAACTAGTGTCAAAGTCGCGACTATTGACTGCTATGTCTTGTCGCAACTGCTGTTTTTCAACTACTAGGTTAATCGTGCACCACGACTACTGAAATTGCGCCGCCACGACTACTGAACCCGCACTGCGACTATTTGCCGCATGTAATACAAGTTTTGTTCACAGTGCCATAGTGAACTTACGAAACAATCTTTCAAGACGAAACCTCAATAGACTGTGCAAGTCTCGCGCGTACCCGAACGAGAAAACACATCAAACCAAGAAAATTTTTATTTCTGAAGTCAAATCTTTGTTTTAACAATATACCTCATGACAAAATCTGAAGAAAAAAAAATTTCATTACAATTTAAGAATTTTCATTACAATTTTATAAAATTAGATTTAGCTTTTAAAATAAATACACAAATAAAGTGTTAATTATTATTGAAAACAAAAATTAAAACTCTGGGACAAGGATGCTTATTTGATCTTAACTTTTTAGAAACACCTTACACGGATTTGCGATGGTCAAACAGGTGTAAAAGAGAATGCTGACGCCTCAACAACCATAGACTGCAATGAAAAGGCTTTGCGTTGCAATTACAGCATCTGGCATTATAATTGCGCATTCACAACAAGCTTTTACATAAGTTTTTATGATCGGAGGCGATCACAAAATTCTTAACAGTTTGCAATAACTGGAAGCTGAGGTCAAGTTTATTTCTTGGGTTTTCTTCGTTATATTGTTGAATTGGTTTTACTCTCATATTTTTTATCACTTAGTATTACATTCCCAATACCATGTATAATTTTCATGGTCATAAACTACATTAAACTAAAATAATTGACGAAACAAAATTTCACCCACATAAAACTCCATTATGGTTGGGACCACTATGGTCCCGGAAATTCAAATGCACGCACAGTCTATTGCTCCATGTTTATACATGTCCATACACAACACAGACGGAATAAACGCTTCCCACGAAATATGTAAATTGCACATCACGCATGCGCACTAACACTTTGGTTGGCAAAATGATCGAACCTTTTTGTGGTGTACATTATTTTATGCAAGATCAATGGGGAGCTCTATAATGGTGATGCGTTGTGTTCTTTACCAGTTAACATAAATTGGATGAGTGCTGACTTTCGATTTGTGTTTATTAACTGTACAATAATTCATCATATGATCATCACAATCACAGAGTTTTATTTGCTGGAAATAAAATAGAGAAAGAAAGAAATGTCAAAGCTGAAAGTTATTGTTTGAAATTAGTATGTATTTTTAATCCCCGTAAACTGTAGTCCAATGGGGTTAAATTTTTCCACCCACGCCTTTATTTCCATCAGACCATAAATTGTCTTCACTTTTTGATCATAGGCCCCTGTTTATTATAACTGTACACTACAATAAAAAAAAAGTTGTGGTCCTTGCTCCCTATGGTCTGCTGATGGTCTGCAATCTATTTTTTAATGATTCGCTACAGACCCAGATAAGAAAACTGTCTTTAAAATGCAACAAAGGCGGGACATATTTTTTTAAAGAATGTTTCCATCCAAGAATTCAACTCTTGGGGTCTACCATCGATTGACAGAAGTTTAGGTATTTGGTTCCCACGTCCAGCAATGCAATAGAGGCTTGACTAATTCGCAAGGCGAACCGCCCAGCCATCCAAGAGACCAGAGTCCAAACACGAGGTCATGCACATGTACTGTGTGCAGGCAGGAGCGGCAATTTTGTCTCTCCCTGCAACACATGCAGTGTCATACGGTAGTGAGTTATAGAATCCTGTGCACAGAAATAAACTGTTGCGTTCGGGTCGAATGGGACATCTACCTTTTTGCAAGTAGATCTTTTCTGCGATCGCGTGCGCCCAGTCATTTTACTTTGAAGAATATAAAAATATAAGTGCCGTAGTAAAAATAAAACATTTAAAGAAATTCGGGTAATTGAATTTAGTTGCCTATATTTATAAAAAATTATGACAAGTTTTGAATCTTCAATGAATCTGATAAAATCTTGCAGCATTGGCAAAACTATGAGGGGATAATCCTATACCATGAATGAACGAAGCTTGGCATTCTCAACTCGCCGGCGAAATGTTGTTTCATCTTGCGCTGTATTTCCTATACTCCATGGTTCGTTTAGCACCGTAATGCACAATATGGGGTTGATGCCATTTTGGTAAGCAAATGTTTTGTTATACATTTGATAGAAATTATGGCAATCGTCATTGTCTGCTCTGATATATTGTTGCATCAAAAGAGATCATTACTCCAATGGCGTCTAACGTCCATTGCAGAGCAAACTTCACTTGATCTTGCACCTGCGGGCAAACAATACACCGCAATGCATTATGGAAATTTGAAAATAGTCACAACTAGTGTCGAAGTTGGGACTATTTGAATCGCAACTAGTCAAGTAGTAAATTCCACTAGTCGCCCAGGCCTAGAGCATAACCTTACTTAAGAGTGAAGCCGCTGTACAATAATCATTTAATCTCTTAACAATGGGATAAAAACCTATCCTCCCTAGCTTTAGTGCTGCATGTTGCCTACTCAAACCGTTTTCCAATATGCCACTGCGGCCATTTAAAATGAGCACTCCCCAGTGTTGTATGACTCGAGTCCAGGACTCGGACTCGAGTCCGTCTCGAGTCACAATTTCGGTGACTCGGACTTGACTCGAGTCACGTCTGCAAAAGACTCGGACTCGGACTCGACTATCATGACTCGGACTTGTCCCCGAGGACTCGTGACTCGAGTCACGTATTTTCACAAACAAAACCTTTTTAAAATAATAAAAACAATTCCGATGATCCGATCGTCATTCCCGGAGTGCACATGGAGTTAACGTCTAGCACAATAAATAAGTACACTGTCGTATGGTGTTGCAAGTAATAGTGTTCGTGATTATTGTGTAGATGGCCATCTACGTACAGCGCGTGTATGTTCGATTCGTATGTTCAATACGCATAATAACACTGGGATGCACGACACCAGTATTATGCTGGTATTATGTCAACGTTAACACCATAGCCACTGTTTGTGCTTGATGCATATTACCAGGGAAATGGCATGTCTGGTACCTGTAAAACACAGCCTGCATATTGCACTGTGATGGCTGTGTGTTGTTTGCACCAGTTTCTACACATGGTCGACACACACACACGACGTCAAGTTTGGTCATGTCACAAGTAAAAAGCAGTACAAAATTTTTTCAGTCATGGCATATCTGCCGTTCCGACCCGTATTGTTTCTTTTGGTTAAATACCAACTTTAACAAAAACTTTAACAGAACTTTGTTTAAAATAAATGTGTTTTATTTTTTCATTTCCAATTCTTATTTTACGACATTTGGTTTGCAATCAATTCAATATTTAAACAAGTGACTCGTGACTCGGACTCGGACTCGGACCAAGTGACTCGTGACTCGGACTCGGACTCGACCCAAGTGACTTGAGACTCGGACTCGACACAGGTGACTCGACTACAACACTGGCACTCCCTGCCCACAGTTTCGCCTGTTGTATTATCGATTATTCACAGCTCTGGCTTCTCCCAAAGGGAAGTCAGAAGCTCTGGAGACCTACAAACCACGAGGGCCAGCTAGGTTAATCTCGTTTTAAAATTCAATGTCCTCCCTGACTGGCTGGCATAGTTTATCATTCATTCAAAACCACAGTGGATGTTATTAAATGGTCAGACAGTAGGAGGGTTGACTGTGTAGATGCATTCCCAACATAATATCATATTGTCGCCTGGCATACTTATCTATCATTCAAAACCAAGGTGAATGATATTGATTGGTTAGACAGTACAATGGTGGACTGTGTATACTGCATTCACCATAGATTAGCAGCAGGCATAGTGCATCTCTATCATTCAAAACCATTTGAATAATAAGCTCAGACAGTTAGGACGGGGCTAAGGCCCAAAAAATTGTAAGTGAAGCGTCATATGAACAATTCTATGACAAGTTCCTAAAGTATCCATGTTCATGAGAAAATTAAATAACATATCAAACATAAACTGAACTGAACTGAACTGAATCTTACTGTGGTTTTCTGGTGGAATCTGCGGACTCAGGTCCATGCTTCTGAAGAGCTACAAACACATCTAGTAGTCAAATAGTGAACAAAAATATGTTAATCAGTGCAGTTCCTAATCAAATAAGGTCTTGAATTTTGGGGGAAAATCCACAAGACCACAGGGCTTGTGGCTTAAAGTGTTCGCTGGACCAGCATTTTCTTTACAAGACCAGAATCCAAATAAGAATAAACTTCATGACCCAGTGTAACATGCACTTAAGTTAACTGGTTTCATTTAAACAAGCGCTAAGATATGTAAGAGAAGATTGATTTCATTTGTCTCTATGGGTATTAAGTCTATTATTATGACATTACTCAGTAGAATTGAAAGGTATTTTATCGGACTCAAAGCCAACATTAGTTTTGTTTGAGATGTTACAGAGTGAGGTATTAATCTTCATTAATACTAAATTAAAAAACACAAGACTGCCAAACTTGTCTAGCCGCAACAACTTCAGGCTTGTAGGAGTGGTCAGAATGCCGAGTGAGAGCTGCACTACATTCAATTCAATTCACATTTATTTCCACTACCATACATTTGTATTTCCACAAATTACAGAACTACATTGTAATTCATATATATAAAAGACAGAATAAGAATAAACTAGCGGGAAAGCACGTGGAGGCAAGGCCCAAAATAAGCCAGGTAGCTTGTAGCGGCTTGCCTTTACATAACAAAATACATAAACTAAGGGTACATGCTTAGGACAATACAAAGACGAAACAAACAGACAGACAGACAGACGAACAAACTACTGGAGAAAATGACAATGACAAAGTATGCAAAAACTTAAAGGAGAAGAACGGGTCTAGAAACTATGTTACATACTGGGAAATAAGGAACTTTTTATAAGATGTTTTGAACCTAGCCACAGAGGATGAGGCTTTGATAGACTGGTCAACCGAATTCCAAAGACGAGGACCATAGTAACGGAGAGTATTGGATGTGTATGATGTGCGTGCGAATGGGACGTGCATGTTGTTTCTAGATCTAGTGTTGTGGTCATGAATGTCTTTATTATAGGTGAAGTAAGACGTGAAAAGGCGAGGGAGAAGGTTATTAGTGTGTTTGTACATGAAGGTGCCTGTTTGAGATTTATTAATATCAGAAAGTGTAAGGGTGTGTAATTTGATAAAAAGAGGTAATGTGTGATCACGTGGTTGGGAGAGTGTTGCCAGCCGGATGGCTCTTTTTTGAATGATCATAAGAGATTGGAGTTTACTGGTGCTAGTGCGTGCCCAAACAATATTACAGTAATTAAGATAAGGAAGAATGAGTGTGTTATAAAGAGAGACCATGGCAACAGAGGGTAGAAAGTAAAGTAGCTTAGACATGATGCCAGTATTGCGGGAAGTAATTTTCGAGATGTGGGAAATGTGCTGAGTCCCAGAAAGTTTGTCATCAATGACATCGCCGAGGAATTTGGTTGAATGTACCCTTTCAATAGGAACATGGTTGATGCTGATATTGGCGTCATTGATGGTAGACCTAGATTTGGAAAAGATCATATATTTTGTTTTTTGGAAGTTAAGAGAGAGTCTGTTTGTACTAAACCAGGAGGAGACTTTCACTAGTTCATTGTTTAGTTCTTCAGCCAAATTAGGCAAGTCAGAATGAGAAAAAAGAATAGTGGTGTCATCCGCAAAGAGAGTAAAAGACAATTTAGAAGAACAGTGGTGTAGATCGTTGACATAAATAAGAAAAAGGAGAGGACCGAGAATAGAACCCTGGGGAACGCCGTGGGTGATATCATTCAAGGAAGAATCACTCTTTTTAAATGTAGTGAACTGTTTCCGGTTGTTAAGGTAGTCTTCAAACCATGTAAGGGCGATACCTCGGATGCCATAATGGTGGAGTTTAGCTAGTATGATTTTATGGTCGATGGTATCAAAAGCTTTAGATAGGTCAATGAAGACACCAGCAGAAATCAAACCATCATTAAGTGAAGAGATGAGAGAATCGGTGAGAAAAGTGAGAGCAAGATCTGTAGAATAGCTGCTGCAAAAACCAAACTGATGTTCAAACAAGAGGTTGAAATCAGATAAGAATTTGAAGAGACGTTTATAGACAAGACGTTCTAAGATTTTAGAGAAACACAGGGATGTGATAGGCTGTTGAAAAAAAACCCTGAACTTTGAGCGCAAAGCGCCAAAGCTTGCGAGCTCGAAAACTTGCGAGCACAAAGCCCACTAATAACATCTATCTTTGGTTTTAAAAGCCCTACTCTGCAATCTGGGGCGTTATATATGGTGTTATCCTCATTTTTCTTATGAATTTGATTTTAAGTAAAAAATCAAAAAAAAAAAAAAAAAAAATGGGGGGGGGGGGGGTGGGGGAAACGGATTTCTTTTTTGGGGGGCCCCCAAAAACGGATTTCCGGTTTAAAACGGAGGAATCACATCCCTGGAAACAGGGAAGGACAGAGATGGGACGATAATTTGAGATTTCCTTGGAGCTGCCATTTTTGAATACAGGAATCACTTTAGCAATTTTCAGTTGGAAAGGGACAGAACCAGTAGAAAGCGAGAGGTTGAAAATGTGAGCGAGGGGTGAAGATATAAGAGGAAGTACTGACTTGATAACTGAAGAATTAATGCCATCAAAGCCACAACTAGAAACACTCTTTAAGGCTTTTACCGACTTCAATGATTTCATTGGGACAAGTTGGCATGAAGAAGAGGGAAGACATATTACGATTGTGAAACTGATCGGAAAATTGACTAGCTGTGGAAGGAATCTTGCTTGAAAGGGAAGAACCAATGCTGGAAAAGTACTTGTTGAAAGAATCAGCGATATCTGATGGGTTTGAAGCAACATTATGACCGTCGATGATTTCATCAGGAAGCTCAACTATCTTGTTCTTGCCTAAGATGTTATTAATTTCTCTCCAGGTGCTCTTAGTGTTACCTTCGTTGGTGCTGAATTGGGTGGCATAGTGATCTTTTTTGGCTTTACGAATCAATGAAGTCAGGTGATTCCGAAACTGTTTATATCGGAGTTCGTTGGCTTTAGTGGGGTTGCGGAGGAACCGTTTATACAGGTTATTCTTGTGGTTACAAGAACTGATGAGATCTGGAGACATCCACGGATAATTGTTTCTAGATTTAGACACAGTTTTAGAAATGAAAGAAAAATGTAGGTTGTAAAGATCAGTGAAGAAAGTAAGAAAAGTATTGTACGCTGATTCAGAGTCCTCCAATTGATAAATGTTACTCCAGTTCGTACGGCTTAGATCTTCAGTAAAGGCTTGAAGAGTGGTGCTTGTGATGTTCCTTTTGACGAAGGTCTTTTTAGAGGTCTGTTGATGTTGAAAACAAGAAGGAGTAATCTGGAAAAGAGGCAAATGATCAGAAATATCAGCAAGGAGAATACCAGGAATGACATGGTTATCATTGTTAGTAAGAATATTGTCAATAAGTGTTGCGGAATGTGGTGTGATGCGAGTTGGTTTGTCGATCAAGGAGCGGAGACCATGAGAATAAATTGTATTGACAAAATCCTCTGTGAGCTGGTGGTTAGAATAGTCAATCAAGTTCAAGTTAAAATCTCCCACTATGTAACACAGTTTCTTTTCACTATTAATAAGACTAAGACAAGCATAAAATGAATTATTGAAGTTGTCAATACAGGTATTGGGAGCTCTGTAAACATTTCCAACAATGATATTACTTGCATGATCACGCTCGATCTCAATGAAGACAGATTCATAGTCAGAACATTAAGATTCATTAAGTCATGAGATCCTCTCTTATATGATATTTAAGAGAGTCACTGATGAACATGGCTGCTCCTCCTCCAAGTTTGTTTTGACGAGAAGAATGAACAAGATGGTAATTGTCTTTGTGAACATATGGAGGAGGAGCCCCTTTAAACCATGTTTCTGTAAAAGTGTAGATGGAGAAAAAGTGGTTAATAGAACACAAGTAATGTTCAATGTCGTGGAAATATTTACAGAGACTCTTAGCATTCATATAAAACACGGACAAATCATGTGAAGATAGGTTGAGCTGAAGATTATTAAATTCGTTCCTATCAAGGTATGGGCAGGCAGTATCATTTACATTCACATCGTCTTCAAAATCATATTCAAACATCTCCAGTAAGGCAACAATAAACAGATGACGTATAAAGACACACACAAAAAACTTTACAAAAGAACTACTAACAAAATCAAATAGGAACTACTTACAAAAAAAGTCAATAACAGACAAAAATAATAAATCAACAAGAATAATCTCGTAAAGAATAATAGTATGTGAAAAAAGAGATTAAGGGTGAACTAGAACTAACCAGTAAAAAAGTACGAGTACGAATTGTAATAACATACAGAAAAGCACAAAACTATGTAAGTTAAAGGAAAATATGAAGAAAACGGTATTAAAAATAAACCTACACAGCCATCTTTTTTTCTTCTATGTAAATCAAAACAATCAAAACGAGGCTAGAATGCAGAAGTAGATTCAATCATTGTAACCAAAATTACATAGAACACAACATGGCAGCAGTGAGACTATTGTCCAGAGGCTGATTATGACGCAAATTTGTTCAGTTCGGTCAACGTTGTGATGGTCACTTTCCTCTTGCTTTGAAGCAGCAGAATAATTTTCCCATCCTGGGTCCACACAGAGTCAACTGAAGATCTTCGTTTTGCCTCTTGAAGGAGCTCGTTTCTCTGTCGGGTAAGGTTTTCAGTCAGGAGGCCGGATCCTTTAAGAAGACGCTTGTTCTTGAACACTTGTGACCTTTTTCGGTAGCTGACAAACTTGATTATGAAGGGGCGTGGCTTGGGTTTACTGTTAGGGGCACCTGGAGACTTCTTAGATTGACCGACGCGATGAGATCTGTCAATGTCACCTTTTGTGAGATTTAGTCTGAGTTTGCTGTTTAGGGTGTCTAAGACAATAGTGTCAGCGATGTCATTAGCAGATTCTTCGACACCATGAAGTAGGAGGCAATTTCGTCTACTGTACTGTTCGAGGTCATCTACATGTAGGTTGGTTTTGAGCTGATTGTTGAGTTTAGACATATCTTGGTACTTACGGTTGAGGTCGGTCAAATCTTTACTTAGCTGACCAATGTCCATGGATATCCTTTCCTTGAGTTCCAGTTCATCATGGAGCGGGCCACTGGGGTTAATCGCCGTTGTAGGCAACGGGGCGCTCGTAGAGTTACCTTTGTGTTTGGTGACGCCATCCTTTTGTTTGATTACGCCATCCTTTTGTTGGTCAACACCACTGTGAGGGGATCCAGTTGTAGGCCTTTGATCAGTGCATGGTGATCGTTCAGGTTGAAACTGATCAGAAGATTCAGGCTCAGATACATTGGTAGAGAACATTCTGTCATCAGAATTTGATTTTGCCAAATTGCAGAGAATCGAACGCACCCATTGGGATGGCCAAGGCGAGAACGGCAAATCAACACACATTCTAGCAAAAATGCTGTCCTATCAAGATAAAGTGAAAGTTCTTAGAGAACCACTACGGGCCGTGGTAGACTCGCCGACCTACATCATTGACGACAACACAGTACTCGATTGGCAAGAAAAATAAGATCGAGAAACGAAGTTAAGACTCTATGAACAGAACATTAAACTGAGATTTTTCGCAGGTAGATCTTTCAAAGGTATTCCCTGTGAGTTTGATCGTGGTAACTAATTTGGCTTGCCCACAAAAATATTCAACCACAATGTATTTTTTATCTATTAATTTGGGTTTTTCCTGCATGGCCATTTTTCCATGTGAGGGGCCTGTGTTGACGCTAGTGCTAAGTGGCTGATGGAGACCTCGATGCAGTTGAAGCTCTAAATATTAACAAACAAGCTTATCCAATAGCGTAATAAAACAATGGATGGTGTCACAATTAGGTCAAAGACCTGTTGGATGGAGCGTGGAGAAAAACCTTCAAAATATTTTCTTAATTTGGAAAAGCATAATTTTGTAAACAAATGTATCAGCCGTATTGTTAATGATGATAATCTACTGTAGTGACTTCCGGTGTGCCTCAGGGTTCAGTGCTTGGGCCACTTCTTTTTACATTGTACATAAATGATTTTGCCAATGTTCTTCCGGTAGACTCTAAAATGTATTTTTATGCAGATGACACAGCTATTTTTACTCGTGCTAAATCTACTGATCTTATTAACAGAGCCCTCAACACAGATATGATTGAGGTTTCCAAATGGCTGCAGACTAATTTTTTAACTCTTAATACAAGCAAAACTAAAAGTATGTTATTTGGAACTCAAGCTAAACTTCGCCGTATTGAGGAAAATTTACATGTGAAGATCGGTGACAATACTATTGACAATGTTGATCATTTTAAATATTTAGGTGTCTGGCTAGATCAATCTTTATCTTGGAGTGTGCACATTGAGAAACTTACTAATACTGTTAATAAACGTGTGGGGGTTCTCCGGAGGGTAAGAAGTGTAAGAAGTGTTCTTCCTCAACATACTTTAAACTTGTTGTACAAAACTCTGATTCTCCCGCACTTTGATTATTGTGATGCTGTTTGGGGCAACTCAGCCAAAGTTTTTCTTACAAAACTTGATAAAATCCAAAACAGTGCTGGTAGAGCTATCCTTTTCCTCCCCCGGAGATCTCCCACACACATTATTGTATCTACTCTTGGGTGGGAGTCGTTAAGTGCAAGGAGAAATTTTCATTTAACCGTTTTAGTCTATAAGAGTCTTACTTCCAAACTGCCTCCCCAACTATGCAACATTTTTAATTATGCCGCCACTGCCCACTCATACAACACCAGATTGGTCTCACAAGGTAATCTAGTTCCCCCACTGCCAAAAACCAATTCAGGTAAACGTAAATTTGCTGCTCGTGGGGTCAATTTATTCAACCAACTCCCCCTCCACTTAAGAATCCCTTGCCACGTACTGTAGCAAATTTTAAGACACAGTACACAAGTTTGAAACTTTAATAGATGGGGCATGTGGTGCTTTTCCTGGCTGGCCCAGATTTTTAATCTTTGTTTTTATTGTACATGTTCTTGTGGTAACGATTCTATGTTGTTGTCGTTTCTCCGTGGCCTTTATTTAAATTTGGCTGTTTTTTATTTTAATAATGTTCTCAATCATTTAGTAATTAAATTTTAACTTTGATGTTTGTTTGTAGCTGCTGGGCACCTCTGAAAAACAGTGTTTCACTGAGAGGTCTCCCCAGGGTAAAGAAGAAATAAATAAATAAATAAATAAATAATTGTACATTGACTCGAAGTGATGATATTCTTACAGAAGCAATGAATATTTACAAGAAACTTTATTCTTTACGAGAGATTGATGCTGAAGCTGATTTAAAGTCTATTTTTGTTGATGCAGGTAAACATCCCCATTCTGACGAGATGCGTGATCGTGTTGAAGGTCCGCTTACGGGTGATGAAGTAATGAAAGCATTAAACAGTAGCAAAAACGATAAGTCTCTGGGTTCAGACGGTTTCAGTTTTGAGTTTTATAAGTTTTCCCACGATGACTTATTATGCTTTCTTGTACATTCTCTGAACTATGCTCACGATTATGGTCAACTTTCGGTGACAACAAAAAAATTAATTGCATTATAACTTTATTACCGAAAGGGGACAAACCTCACCAGTTAAAAAAACAACTGGGGCCCCATTACCCTTCTTGTATAGCCTGAAATTTTTTTTCCCCATCATTATTAAAGATCACCAAAAAGGTTTTATGGCAGGCTGTTTTATTGGCAAAAACATCGTACAATGTATGATTTGCTCAATCTCACTGAGATCAAAAATATACCAGGTATTTTGCTTTCCATTGATTTCAAAAAGACTTTTGATTCGATTTCCCATGATTTCATTAACAGGGTTTTGGAAATTATAATTTTTGGCCATCAATCAAAAGATGGGTTCAAGTTTTTTATAAAGTTGCCAGTTCTTCAGTTTTGGTTAATGGATTTCTTTCAGAGTCGTTTTCTTGAGCGTGGCTGTAGACAAGACGATGGGCTAAGTTCGTATTTGTTCCTTGTATGCGCCAACATTTTGTCAATGATGTAACAACCAGAATGTTCAGGGTATTATGTTAGGGGATGTGGAATTTCACATATCCCAATTTGCTGATGACACGGTGCTGTTCCCAAATGGCACAGAAAAATCTATTTAAGGTTCTTTTGCTACTCTTCACCGCTTTGCCAATTTGTCAGGGTTACATGTTAACATTGATAATGCAGTATGGATAGGGTCAAAGAAGGGTTCTATTGAGAAACTGTGTACAGAATGTTAAATGGATAGGGCCCAACGATACATTTAAAGTACTAGGTATTAATTTCTCGACTGACCTGGATTCCATGGTTTTGTTGAATTATAATAATTTTATTTTACAATTAAGAAAACTTATTGCCCAGTGGTCTAGACGGAATCTCACTGTTTTGGGGAGAGTGACGGTAGTTAAATCACTTCTGCTGTCCAAACTTACCTATCTTATCCTAACCATTCCTGATCCTCCCGACAATGTTGTGAAAGATTTAAATGTTATGTTAAAATTACAATTTTATTTGGTATTGATCGTGTTTCTCGAAATCAGATTATCCAAGATTACAGTCTCAGGGGTTTACGAATGGTTGACGTTAGAGCTTTTATGGATGCTTTAAAAATCACCTGGCTGCGTGGACTTCTTGTCTCAGAAAGCTCTGGCTGGGCTTATTTGTCTCGTCAAATACTTGGTATTGATCATTTACTGTACTTACAAGGTGGTTCAACAGATCTGTTTGTACGTAAACATTTGTTGCATCATAATAGATTTTGAGTTGACGTATGTACCTATTGGCAGAAATTTACGCAAATTCATAGACCATCCACTCACTCTGGTGTAAAAAAAACACACGATTTGGTACAAGGTCGGGGGTAAATGTGTTCATTATCATCACTGGCTGCGAGAAATATTTGTCAGTTGTCAATGGAGCCTCTCAGAAATTTAATTCGAAGTAGAATAAAGATTCTGTACTTTGTGAACAACCTACTGTAACCAGTTTAATTCTTATTTGCTGTAAGATACGCTGTTTTTTTTATTCTCCTTTCTATGTAAATGTATGTTGATTAGAGAGCAATAAATTGTTATCCCTGTGATTTTTTTTCTAAAGTATGACCCAACCTTTAACAACAAGAGTTGATAAACTGATCTTGTCAGCCTTTTAACAAAACATCAAAGGGACAATTAAGTAGTTCATTGCTGTTCATAAAAACAATATTGTTTAATTTAAATAGGGAGACCGCCAAAATAGGTCTAGATAGCTCAGTTGGTAGAGCGACGGCACGTTAATCCAGAGGTCGTTGGTTCAAATCCCCTCTAGTCAATTTTTCTTTGTTCAACCCCAAATTATTTAAAATTTACCCAGTCAGTTTCCCTTGTGGTTTATTATTTGGTATTGTTTAATTTGAATTACAGTAAAAAAACACAAAACAAATATGTATCTTTACAAAATGAAGCGAACATAAAACTGTCAACAAACTGTCTCCTCAAACTATCTGAGGTATTTAATGTTAAACAGTAGCCAATTTCATAAAGCCTAGAAAGCTTGTAAGCAGACGTTTTATGCTTACAGAGAGCACAGTTTCCAAAACAAAAGGTATGCTAACATGCATTCCAATTGTCAGCCAGTTTTAGAGCCTGACGTATTGAAAAGTTTCCAACTGCAGATGATATGCCCATGTAATGTAATGATTCAGGACTCAAATTTACACTGGACCACATGCCTGTGATTTGATTATTTTAGCATTTAGTATGACTCATGACTGGACAAGTCCGACCGTCTTGTGTTCTTTAAAAACTTATTTCAATTCAGGCAGGCCTCAACCTTAAGCTTCAGAGGGTCAAGGCCACTTGGCCTCAAAGGCTCCAAAAAAGAAAGGGGCACCAAGGCCAACTGAAAGGGCACCAAGGCCATTTTCAAACTTTTATTTGTTGATGACATATATGTATACTTCCTTCCATTTCAAGATAGTGTTCAACTTTCCAACCTGCATTTATTTCATTGTTATACTGTTCACATGCTGTGCAATGACACTACTAGAATAGTTGTAAAAATTAAGTAGAAATAAATAAGTGATTATGAAAACTGAAAACAAATCCCACCAACGCCAAATTAATAATTGGCCTATGTAAACGTGCATGCCGACCTTGTCGACGTTTATGGCTGAACAATCTCACCAAAAAAGTGCGTCTAAAAATTGGCACTTTGCCTCCGCTCCAGCCATTTGGCCTTTGTGCTTTAAAAAAAAGTCTGTTGTGGGATGGCATGAATGATGGATCAATATAATTGAGTTGAAAGATTATGGTAAAGATTTCCGAAATTAGGGCACTGTTAATTCGATGTTGACATTTTCACCAGTCACGCGTGTACACCAACGTGTGTTTGAAGATGAAAAAGAAAGTTGGGAGGCAGGAAGGTCACTGGGTCACAAACATTTTTGTAAAACACTGTTCTCCACAGACTTTTTTGTTGAAAGGGCGGTATGACGTAATCGGATGGGCACCCGTTGGTATGATGTCATCATCGGCCGTTAGTATACGAGGCAACCGCGATGATTGCGAGGGGGTTTCGGGGAAGTCCCCGCTAAAAAGACACTCCGTACGTCAATAATGAGCCAAGACGTATCATTTTGAAAAATCATTTAAAGTTTCAAAATGTTTTTTTAATAAAAATAGTACACTTTGATAAATTAAAAGCAGAGATGAAGAGATAAACTCACATAATAGATAGACTCATCGTTTCCGTAGACAGATTTAGGAAATTTTTGAGCGAAAACAAAGATGTTGATGTGACCTATGATGTGACAAAACTTCTAAAGAAATGGTCACTGAAAAATATTTTATTTAACTTTCAGAAAACATCCACGTCTTCTTAACCCTTTAGCACTTACGAGCAAATTCAATAAAGTCATTTACTCACTGAGCAGGGCGGGGGAAAGTCATCGAATTAATGCACTATCTGGAAGTCGTATCATAACTTCCATTGTAATTATTTTTTTGTATTACAAGTTTGGTTTATTTTGTAGAGGATAAAATTATCTTTCGAATGATTCACACATATATGTATTTGCTTTTACTGAATTGAAGCTTTCAGATTGTAAATATGTTGACACACCAACGAAAATAGACAACTGTTAGTTTGCATTACGTTAGCGTCAGTGTTTCACGGAAAGTTGTGCACACAACTTTTTCAACTTTGCTATCGTTTCAAACAAGAACAAAATGTTGACAAAGTGATTGAAATAATATCAAAACATACCTTTAGAAATGAACAATCTTGTCTATATTACTTATGGATAACAATAAATTTCCTCTACAATGTAAACTCCTTTCAATAATGTGTGAAAAACATGGCGAAAGCCCAGCGAAACATCGTCGCTTTCGTAGTATACGTGCGTGTGTGCGCGTAATGCATTGTACATACGATACGGTACGCACACACAGAGAAGCATTGACACGTCGTGCTAGATTTCCGACCTTTGAACCTTTGGAAGGAGATTACTTGGTTTTTGTCAATGGTGACCACGGGATATTTTTAGACTGGCGCAATCTTTAGATCACGCTCTTTCGACGGCTGTTTGCTGCAACCCGCTAGCATGTGTAAAACCCAAGATACAAAGTGTTGTTTAATCTCGGGCGGTTTTGGGCGGTCCAGTGAGTAAATGGCTGGGCGGTTTCGGGCGGAACAGTGACTAAAGGGTTAAAGTGATGATAATCTTGACACTTTGCAAAGTTTGCAAAACAGCCGGGAGCTTCTTAAAAAACTGCGTTTATGGTGTTTATTGGCTTAGCTTTCGGAATAATTCAAGAACGTTACAATCTGCACGTGTATTTATTAGAGCGGGCATGTCATTGGTCAGTGCTTATTGTTAGCAAACACGCTGGCCAATCTCCTTTCACGTACAGTAGTAAAGCTCAGCTCAACGAAGCGCGTATGGTACCTGTTATACTTCTGTGTAACTCGACGACACTCGAAGCAGTATTCTTGTTGCCAGACTATCCGGCCGCGGGCTACCCGGCCATGCGGTTCCCACTCTGTTTATCGTTGCCGTCAACTAGCTGTGTGAGCCGGCTGGTCGTCGGCGCGGTCTACGGTGTGATCCACTGCAGGTATTTCGGTACTTGCGCGATGCATAGCAAGCATCATCGGGAAAACTTATGTGCTGGAGCGTACGCTACGTACGTCTCATTATTTTGAATAACTCTTTCGAATACATAATATAAAGGAATCATTGGAAAAGGGGCACGACTGCCAAGTGGCCGTAAGGTACGTGTTTTTTAAAAGGGCATCGCGGCAATTCGATGGGGCATCGCGGCAATGGCCGCTGGTGGTCGCTGTAAAGGTCGAGGCCTGTTCAGGTCTTGTACAACAAATTCTGGTCAAGTAATCATTTTGAGCAGCAAGTCCTGCAGTCTTGTGGATTTCCCCCAAATTCAAGCCCTGTGATTCATCAACAGGATTGGGAGCAAAGAAACAAGAAACAAATAGAAAGTATCCTACCATGTGACTGCGCAACAAGCTTTCTTGCTATGGGTTTATGCATCTCTGTTTGCCATTTGACCCAATGAAGTTTTGCTGAATGTGGATGATCAAAGCCAGGCTCATTGTCTTGATAAAGAAGTAAAAAAGAGACATTTTAAATTCAGCTACAAACACAAATATTGACAAAAGTAGCCACATTTACTTCTCAATTCCCATCATGTTTAGTTAAAAGGGACATAATTTAAAAATAATTCGTCTATTTAAATATGCTAGGTCTATTTTTTGGCTGATTGACCAAAATTTTGGATTTAAATTTTAAATAACTACTTTTATAGATTCAAAAAAGAAATTTTATTTAGGGTATTTCATATGATGAGTGGTAGTAAATTATAAACTAAAAATAAATTATTGTCAAGATCACCAAGTTATCACACATCCTTCAGCCACATACTAACAATGTTGTTTTAATTTGTTTTCGTTTTGAAACTGAGGAGCTCTGGAAGTGCCATCTGATATGTTGAGATCCTGATGAAATTTGCCTTTATGATGTCGTCATCAGGAGATAGTTATCTCTGGATCTCAACATGGCGGATGTCAATTCAAGAGCTCAGTATGGAACATCATATCCAGTAATCCTATTCGTTCAGAGAAAACCGTCTTTAAAAAAATATTTGTTGTTGTTGTAAAATCAGGCCATGGAACTTTAAATTATTGATACTTTAAACTTATGCAGCACCAACAATTAGACAAGTTTATGTGTTTTCTATTTGCAATAGAAAAAAATAAACAATTCAAAAACAAAACCATTGAGAACTGTTGAAAACAATTTATACTTTTGCTCTTTATATTAAAAAAAAACCCCAGATGCACCTCACATGCGACTGGCAGGCCTGGAATTACACACTTTTTAATGTAATATAAGACCCATTTATTTACACAGCACCATGCAATGGTTTACAAAGTGCTGTGGAGCAACCTGCAGCCAACCATACCAGGGCAACCACCCTTCTCTTCAAGATAAGTGAACTGGGTTCTTTTCACAACAAACAGGACCTACGGCTTTAAGTCTTATCCGAAGGACGAAGTGATAAGTGTATTGCTTAAGGACATAAATGTGAAGACCAGAACTCAAACCCACACTCTGCTGATCAAAAACACCAGAGCTCGAGTCCAGTGGGCTTGACCGTCAGCCATGACACGCCACAACATATGGAACACATTGGAATTGTTTAGACTTAGACATGTAAGAAAGAGCAAGAACCTGAGTTAATAAGCCTTGTGGTTAGGGTTAGTCTATGTCACTGATGCCTGATGAAAGATTTGCATCATTTAAAGTCAACATTACTGACATGATAGTTTCATTAGTTGTCAAACATCATAAATACTTAAAATACAAACCTCTGTCTTCAGCGTGTCGTTTATTTCCATTTCCAGCATGAAGCAGTAACTGATGACCTAAACCCCAGACTGATGACAAGCAGTGAGTTCCCGAATCAGAATCTTGGATGGTCTGATGATATCAACAAAATCTTTAAATTACTGATTGATCGTTAACACAAAATTGGAAAAGGGATGCCTCAGTCCAAGTGGCAGGCCTAGAATGCGACAGGCCTAGAATTAGCCCCAGATGAATAGGGCCAATCCACTCTGTATCCTTGGCCCTAGAGCAATTGCAAACCTATTCTTGTGCCCCATTGAGATTTTTATTCCGCAAAGATCTGCATCATGAAACTTACCGAACGAATGCTACTATACTTGTAAATAGCCGGACTGCTGGAATTTGTTTTAAAAACATCACAGATTTTGGGGGAAAATTGATTCCTTTTAAGTCACGAGTGTGAATTTTTGTTCACATATAAATTGTTAACTTGCGCGAAAACCATGATTTGTCAGGTTCCCTTAACAACTCCACAACAGTTATACGATCAACTGCTATAATCTAGTCACCAGATTTGCCAATTTTTTACCACTTTCAAAAATCATGACACAAATTCTAAGAACACGGATTTGATCATCAATGTCTAATGAATCCATTCATAACACTCAAAACATCATTGACAAAGTATTTTTAAGAAAAAAAGACAAAAACTTACCGGAGACTGACCAACGTGTATACAAACATGTAGTAACATCACGACCAATCAGCGTAAAACTAAACGCCGCGTGCAGACTCAACGTCACAAGCTGAGCGCATTTCATTGCATTGCACAATCACACAAAAAACAATTTCAAGGACCACCCGCAGCATTAAACTTACCTATCAGTATGATAGGTCTCAACTTTTGGAAATAGGCTCCCAATGTGCAAAGCTGCCTGTTACCCCTGCTACATGGTCCACCCTGAGAGAACTGAAAATTTCGTCTAAAGCTCCTACACGTCGAGGGCGATCGGTGAATCACACGACTAATCCAAACTTAAGCATTGCTACTCCTGTTACTGCTGATCACGTCACTCATACAGTTGATTGTACGGATGTCTCTTCACCCCTATCACCTACTAACAGGCCTGGTAAACAGGTGAACTTATCCAATATCTGCATTCTAAATGCACAATCCGTGTGCAATAAAACCAACCTTCTC
Organism: Leptasterias polaris; assembly: GCA_037783415.1. Lineage (NCBI taxonomy): Eukaryota > Metazoa > Echinodermata > Asteroidea > Forcipulatida > Asteriidae > Leptasterias > Leptasterias polaris. The sequence continues at coordinate 4,176,204 of JAZGTN010000050.1, read as the reverse complement.
ACTGACTATATTACGGATCACGATTTTGATTTCATTGCGCTTACCGAAACCTGGCTAACTAACACAGACAAACACAAGCAAGTCATCGGGGAATTGTGTTTGCCGGGATATGATTTATGTCATGTGCCGCGTGTTAACAGATCTGGTGGAGGCATAGCTCTCATACACAAGGAAAATATAATCAGAGGGCCTGTTACATCATATAATGGTTCGACGTTTGAAAGTTTATGCTGTGATCTGACTACCAAAGGTTCTTTTTCCCCCCTCAAGCTTGTCATCATTTATAGACCACCGTATAGTTCAAAAAATCGTTTTACCCCTAGAATGTTTCTTGATGAGTTTTCTGAATATGTTGCAATACTTTCCGCGTCTCTCAATAAATTGTTGATTGTTGGAGACTTCAACTTTCACTGGATGTTTGCTAATGCTGATGCTGATGCTACTCGTTTAAAAGACATGCTCGAATCCACCAATATGTCACAGTTTGTTTGTACACCGACTCATATAAGCGGTCATATTCTAGACCTTGTTATTGCACGCCCATCCGATAACCTTGTAAACTCGATAACTGTTGGAGGTTTTCTAACAGATCACGCGGCCATACACTGTTCACTAAACTTGAATAAGCCCCTACCAACTAGGAAACAAAACTCATATCGCAAATATGCTTGCCTTGACCATGATGCTTTTGCAGATGATATTTGCAAGTCTGATCTGATAATCAATCCTTCAGATAACTTGGATAACCTCATTGATCAGTATGACTGTATACTTAAATCTCTTCTTGACCATCATGCTCCGTTAAAAACTCGCTCTGTTACCATCAGACCATCAAACCCATGGTACTCTACTGAGATTGCTGAAGCAAAGAAAATGCGTAAACGACTTGAAAGACGCTGGAGGAGAACAAATGTTGTGGCTGATCGAGACCTGTTTAAAGCTCAACGTCAACGCGTTCTCCACATGATCAATGATGCTAAATCAAAATATTACCAAGATAAACTATCTTGCTGTGAGAATCAACGAGAAATATTTAGGATTGTTGAATCTTTATTGCATAATAAAAGTAAAACCAAGCTACCAACTCACAGTGACACTATGGAATTGGCTGAGAAATTCAGTGATTACTTCATCACCAAGATAAGAAATATTCGGACTGATCTTGACACATCCGCCTCTACTCAGTCTATCAGTGCAGGTACATACGACTACGAGTCTAACCCCAATATCCCTACACTCGACAGGTTTGAACCGGCCTCTGAAGTTGAAATCCGGAAACTGATAAATTCATCACCTTCAAAATCTTGTGACATTGATCCCATCCCAACTTGGCTGTTGAAAAGGCACTTGTCTGTCCTGTCTACCCCTATCACAAAAATTGTCAATTTGTCGCTTCATAATGCAGCTTTTCCTCGGCGTTTCAAAAGTGCTATCGTCACTCCACTCCTTAAAAAGCCATCGCTTGACTCAGAAAATCTCAAAAATTTCCGCCCAGTTTCCAACCTCTCATTTATGTCGAAAATAATTGAGAAAGTAGTTGCCGCCCGTCTGACTGATCATCTGTCTGAACACAATCTGTATGAGACCTCTCAATCTGCATACAGAAAATATCATGGGACAGAGAGTGCATTGTTGCGCGTGCATAATGATATTCTTCGCGCTGTGGATGATAAACGTGGTGTGTTCTTAGTCCTCTTAGACCTTTCCGCAGCCTTTGACACCATAGATCATACTATCCTTCTGGGACGCCTGAAATCTTTGGGTGTCAAAGGACCAGTTCTCCAATGGATTAAATCTTACATCAGCAACCGAACTCAAGCCATCAACATTAATGGAGTTTTATCATCACTTGCCACGCTCTTGTTTGGTGTTCCCCAGGGATCTGTCCTTGGGCCACTCTTCTTCACCATTTACTCTAAACCAATAGCTGCAATTGCAAGAAACCACGGACTCCATGTACATTTGTATGCAGATGATACTCAACTGTATCTTTCATTTGATTTAAATTGTTCTGATGAGCAATCTGAACGCAAACGTGTTGAGCAATGTGTTTCTGATATAAAGTCATGGATGACCAATAATAAATTAAAACTCAATGATGATAAAACGGAACTGCTCATAATAACGTCTAAACATAACCAAGACAAAATAATCAATCACCAGATGCAAATTGGCACTGCTACTGTTACATCGTCTGCAAATGCTCGCAATCTTGGGATCATGTTTGATAACACTATGTGCATGGAATCCCATGTGAAGAACATTTGTCAATCTGCTTTTTACCATATTAGAAACATTAGCAGCATTCGTAAAGTCCTCAATAAAAAGTCTGCCTCTATCCTTATACATGCTTTCATTACATCCAGGCTTGATAATGGAAACTCATTGCTTTATGGTATTAACAAGCATCTTATCAAAAAACTGCAAAATGTCCAGAACGCTGCTGCTCGGGTATTATCTAAAATGCGTAAATATGATCACATCACACCTGTGTTGAAACAGCTTCACTGGCTCCCAGTCTGTCAAAGAATTAAATTCAAAATCATTTTGCTTGCCTGGAAAGCTATGAATGATAGGGCTCCTCCCTATCTCAAAGAAATTCTCTCACCATATACGCCAACTCGCAATCTTCGCTCTACAAACCAACTTCTTTTAACTGTCCCTAATACAACCACTTCCAACGGCGTTCGCGCTTTTTCTGTATCTGCACCCACTCTCTGGAACTCTCTTCCTTTACATATCCGAGCTACAAAGTCTCTGGACATTTTCAAAACATTGCTAAAAACTCACCTGTTCAATATTTATTATGATTGACTATCTGTTTTGTTATTTTTTTTTCCACTTGTTTTTGCCGACACATTTATGTAAATCTGTTTTATTCAATGTGCTCTTATTTCTTTCTAAGCTACGTAATTTGTAATCTTTTTGGTTACTCTTTCTGTTTTTTGTTTTTGTTTGGTTTTTATGCGCCTCGGAATAAGTTTAGTCTTAGATAGATGGCGCTTTACAAGTTTTAATTATTATTATTTATTATTATTAAGATTGAGCGCGCGTTCTGATATGCTAACACATAACTGTGTGTGCCGATACCGCAAACGTGTGGCGCAAACGTGTGGCGCAAACGTGTGGCGCAAACTGCGCATTGTGCAAGTCTGTATAAAAACGTAGGCCACGCCTATGGTAAAGCTGATTGGTCGAGAAAATATGCTGATTGGTCGAGAAGTAAAAAGTGCGGGGTTTAAAACCTCAACCATCGTCTGTCTACACTTCACTGGCTTCGCTCAGTCTCCGGTAAGTTTTTGTCTTTTTTTTCTTCAAAATATTTTCTCAATGATGTTTTGATTATTATGAATGGATTCATTAGACATTGATAATCAAATGTGGGTTCTTACAATTTGTGTCATGATTTCCGAAAGTGGTAAAAAATGGGCAAATCTGGTGACTAGTCTGTCAACATTGGTCGAAATTGCACGTATGGTCGAATCTTGTGCTCACCGTCTCGTAACCCTCCAGTCTGCGACCATCGGGAGGAGGGTTACGATTATCGCAACTAGCCTAGAATGTATCAGTCTCTGGTAAGTTTTTGTCTTTTTTTCTTCAAAATATTTTCTCAATGATGTTTTGAGTGTTATGAATGGATTTGTTGGGCGCGATCGGTCAATCTGCACGATCAACCGATCGCGCTGCGCTATTGAAAGATCTGTTGTTCGCGCAGCAATCGGTCGATCGCGCAACAATCGGTCGATCGCGCAACAATCGGTCGATCGCGCAATGAACATCTTTGCGCGATCGACTGATCGCGCTACAAGTATTTTTTGCGCGATCGATCAATCGTGCAGGAATGGTTTAGCGCGATCGACCGATCGTGCGGGAATGGCTTTGCGCGATCGGCCGATTGTGCAGGAATGGTTTTGCGCGATCGACCTATCGTGCAGGAAGAATGGTTTTGCGCGATCGACCGATCGTGCAACAATGGTTTTGCGCGATCGGTCGATCGTGCCAGACGAAACGGTGTGAAAAGGCAATTCTGTCCGGCGGGGGATTTTGTCCTCCATACGGCGAATTTTGCACAAATTCCATCTTTTTTGAATAAAATTTGAATAAAATTCCTTCAGCCCATGTTAAATTACTGTACGGTGGACAGGAAAACTGGAGGACATAATACCCCGTGACATCCGCACAAAATAATATTAATAATATAGATCCAATGGAGATAAATCGGTGCAGGAATGTTTTCTGCGCGATGTTCCCTTAATCTTAATAAAAATCTGAAGAAATCCAAGTAATGGACATAAAAATGATGCAAAATTTGCACAAGTTCCTTTTCCCTATGATTAATATTATAGGGTTTAAAGGTTATTATAGGTTATATTTTATAATTATAGACATAATTTAATAGATTAATTTCATATGACTATTCATAGCAATCTTAGCATTGCCATAGGGGGTGCAGGGTAATAAAACATTCTTCAATTTCTCCTTTTAAAAAGGAGTTTTAATATTTTTTTTTGAGAAAATTAACTATTTTTTTATTATTATTAATCAAAACGTTAGGCTACGCTACAGCACGAACTAAAACTGCAGGGCTTAGAGACATCCCGAACATCATCAGTTGCCATGGAATAACAACTGGGGGCGCTATACTTGAGGGCGCTAAACTTGTTTTAATGCATAAAATGCATAGTTATTTTGCTTTCACACCGTTTCGTCTCGCACGATCGACCGATCGCACAAAACCATTGTTGCACGATCGGTCGATCGCGCAAAACCACTCCTGCACGATAGGTCGATCGCGCAAAACCATTCCTGCACAATTGGCCGATTGCGCAAAGCCATTCCCGCACGATCAATTGATCGCGCAAAACCATACCTGCACGATCGGTCGATCGCGCAAAACCATTCCTGCACGATCGATCGATCGCGCAAAAAATACTCGTAGCGCCTTCGGCTCGGGCCTTTATCGCACGGCCACGACCCTGCCGGTTTTAAACGGCCGTTTAAAAACTCGTCACCACTCTTTTATTCCCTTATTGAAGATCAAGTCCGTGTTCTTAGAATTTGTGTAATGATTTTTTTAAGTGGTAAACATTGGGCAAATCTGGTGACTAGTCTGTCAACAATGGTCGAAATTGCACTTATGCCTATGGTCGAATCTTGTGTTAGTTGTCTCGTAATTAACCCTCCGGTCTCCGACCGTCGGGGATATTATATGGAGGGTTACGATTAAATTATCGCAACTACCCAGTTGTTGGCTTTTTTAGTTTTAGTGCAACATACTTTTAGTTTACAGTAGGTTGGATACAGCATTTTGGGACAAATATCTACCACTAAACAGATTATGACAAGTGAAATGGAATCTTATAATATCCTCCCCTGTCCGGTTTTCGATGTAGTATGCCTTTTTCTTTGAATTGAAAAAAAATAAATTTATTCCATAATCAACTGATGCCCTAATTACGTTCCTTTGTTTATAAGAAGTATGCAAACATATATTAAAACATGATGGACATTGAAACTTTCACACCACGCACCGATCTTCGATGACTTCAATAGCGTCCCATTTGTTTTGAGTTTGACCTGTTTTCGATGCAAACAAGAAAGTATGGTGTCCGGGTGAAGCCATACGTGGAAGAAACATCTGCAGTGACTACAAGTGTTCTGTGAGACTTTGTGTATGACTCTATAGCCAGCAGTTGTCTTCATTTTATTCAACATATTTTTTATTAAATTAAAAAAATTACCATGGTAATTTGCAAAAACTAGGCTATAAAAAAAAATATATAAATAAAAAAATGTAAATAATTCTTGGCTTTCAAATCTTATTTTTATTTAGTTTTGTGTCTTTTTATGTTTCTTAACATTTATACTAAAGCATATAAATAAACAGTGATAATCGAATCACAAAGCCGATGTTTAAATTTTAATATTAATAACAATAATGATATTGAGTGTTAGTGTTACAAAAAAAATTCTCCAGACTATTACTCGTATTAGAAAATGATAAAAGGCACATGGCTTCTTTAAGCCTCTTTTTTTTTTTCCTCCAGAATGCTCAGCAGAATGTTCAGTCACATGATTTGATCATCGTGAATTGTGAATTGAAAAAGTGTTTGATGAAACTTTTTCGGTGGGGAAAATCTTTTTTATGGCCCGACAGTATGACATATTTTTGTACCTTGTAGAAATGCCTAAAATACCACAACTTTTTGCATTTACAAGTGCAACTAACCAGTGGAGCCTTTCATGTTTCTAAGTTTTGGTCAAATGAGAGGAGACTCTTTGCTGGGCAAGTCAAACCACAAAAATTGTATCTAGGGACTGTTTACATCGCGCGCAGAGAGGTAAAAGATTTGCCTCGATTTCAGGGACGCCCTGAATACTGAGCGTCCTACGATATATGAAAAGTGAACTATTGTGTCGGAAATAGACGGCATTTAACTGGAAAGTGTTGACTTCTCCCGGCCGTATATTCCTGACCGGACGCAACAAGAAACCTCATGAAAAGTCACAAAAAACAACTCCTCAAAAACTATTTTTAACAGAAAATGAAAACTTCATATCGTGTTCTTTATTATAAGTTATAGAAATATTTATAAACCACTATAACAAAACCAAATCCAAGTTTTTTTTATACGAACCAAAAGTGAAGTTTCGCGGTCATTGTAGGCCGCCATGCTGGAATGATGCATCATAGGATAGCGCAGACGTAAAACAAGGCGCTCATAAAGTGCAGTGACCTCCGTCAATCCTTCCTAGCCCTTGCATGCAGTGCACAAAAGCATGAAGCTTTGCACAGTACTACTATTGCAGATTGGGTAATTCCCAATAAAGTGCTCAACGTGTGTGCTGTTATCAAAGACTAGACAGCGCTGCAACGCAACTCTTCCTCCATAGTCAACTGAAAACGAACGATGGGTGACGATTTTGGAAGAGAAGAGAAAAAAGAAGAAAAGAAACTTTTCGCAATCCCAACTTCAAAGGAGATTGCAAGATTAGAGCATGGGAAGTCGAAGGTGATTTCTACTGGGCAAACCATCACAAGCTTCGCTTTTCTTAAATTTTAATTAGTAAATAGTAGAGCATGGACTTCCTTCATGGACTGATGGAGCATATAGAGGATGGAGGAAGGAGGCAACTACTCACTAATAATCCCATTGATGATTGTTAATGTTTATTTTTTGTATAGGTCCATTAAATTGTAAAATTATATGTGTTAGAGTTGTTTTCCCCCATTTTGTAATTGTGGAAAACAAATGAAAGTTTGAAGAAGTTTGAAGGTTGATGATTTATTGATGGCAGCAGAGTAATCTTGTCTTAACTGTTGAATTGAATGTTGTATTTGATGGTTACATTGTTGAGCATTCGGATGTCAGACAACTTTGACAGTCTGACAACTCGATGGGTCGGATAACTCGACAGGCCACATGGCGGGCGGAGGTAGAAGAATAAGCCCACACTGTGTTTCCAATAGGTCCAATGGGAGGTTTGTTGAAAGAGTGTGTAGGCCAGTTTTGAACTTGGAATTTATTTATCTCTCTATTAAACCCTGTACTTTTAATTTTTATTTTGTTTAGTGTTGTGCCAGTGAAGAAGTGTAACTGTAATAATAAAATAAAGAAAATATAAATAAATCTTCGGAACATTCATGTCATAAAAATTACTACCCCGGCCGCCTGGCATAGGGATTTAGCAAGATAAATACATAGTGCCACTCTCCAGGCCGTGCATTATCTGGCCCAAGAGAAGGCCAACGGAACACATGTCTGAAAAGTTTAGTAAAAAATACAGAAATGTGTAAACATTGACATCACTGATGAGATCAGTCATTCAATCGTGTACTTCACCCATCGACTTGTCTTGGCACTCCGTCGCGCTGTCTCACTAACAACTTGTCAAGCTGTCGAGTTGTCAGACCGGTCGAGTTGTCTGACCCGTCGAGTTGTCCAACTGTCGGGTTGTACGACAGACGAGTTGTCTGAACTCAAAGCATTCATTCTAAACAAAGCTCACTTGCAGTGAGAGAGCATGAATTGGAGGTGTTTATCTGCAGACAAAGTATAGATAGTTTTCACAAACTATAATCTTGCCATTTGCACTGCAGCACTGCAGCCTGCTGCAGTGCAGACCTGATGCTTCGTTTTTGAAAGTGCAAGGACACCAAGGCGTTTTTTCTTTAATAAAGGGCATCTCTAAGAGGAAATTATAAATTTCTATGGAAACCAAGGGGCACCAAGGCAATGACCAAGTAGGGGCCCCTAACAGGCCTGCATTTGACTAAGAGTCCCTAATAATGAAAAATTTACTAGATAGAAAATTGCATCTCCCATGTTCAATAGTGCGATAAACGTAACTCTCGATCCTAGGGACAGACAGTTGAGATCAGAGGGTTTTGAGAGCATTTACATTTTTGTACTTTCTTTCTGCGTAATGCACATCATTATTCACACTTACGCACCAGGACATCACGATTCAAAAACAGCCCAATACCCTATTTCATCAGCTTGCTGAACAAGTAGAATATTTTGCTCTGTGTACAGTTTTTAATAATCTTTTTTAAATTAGTGCAACCACCTCAAATCTGTGCTAGATTATTACTCGCATTTAGATTAATAATAAAACTGCCCGTGCTTACTTTTTACCAGTTATCTAAATAGGGCCTTAATATTCCTTGTGAGCAGCTTTTTAATTTTTAATTTTTAATTTTTTCAATGATTTGTGGCAGACAAATCTGCTAGTATGTGCAATGTACTAATTTTTTTCTTCTTCTAGATTCGTAACCAACCCATATCGTGTTTTTTTTATTTGTTTTATACAAGTTTGCTGTGATTTTGATGTTTTTAATATTGTAAATTATCATGCAATTTGGCCTTCGGGTCACAATGTGATAATGTGAATAAAATATACCATATACCATATACCATCTCTGTCAGCCCAGTGACCAGATTTGCCTGTTTTTTAAAACTTTCAAAGAACAAAACAGGATGATCCATAAGTGTAATGATAATAAGGTATACCTTATGTGCAAGGTGATACAATGGTAGCTTCGAAGGAGGCAGAAAAGATCCAATGTTGGTTTGAGCACTTGGCACCATTCCCAAAGCACTGGGGAAACATCTATATGAAATAGGGACTAATGTGAGGGTAGATCCAGAAGGTGGTACTTTTGGGAACAGCAAGGATCTTGAGAAAGACCCTTGAGATCTAAGACTATGGGACATAGCCGGACTTGAGGAGTTACTGGCACAAAGGAAAATGTGATATTGTTTGCATGCTGTGATATAATGAAATAATAATAACAGTAATAATAGTTCTGTGTGTTACAGTCCGGTGTAAATATTTAGGCAATGTGTTGTTAACATGTTTACAAGTTGATTCCCAAAATGGCAAGCACATCAGACAGTAGCAGCGTGTGATGTTGGTACAAGGGGTCAATGTATGTTTTTATTACTAATATAATTTTCAATTGATGTTCAAATTAATCTATTGACAGGTCAAGTCCTATTTCAAGAGTCAATTTGGAAACCAACTAACGTCATCCAAAGGAAAGAGTACTTCCATAAGTGTAGCCAAGTCATCGGAAAGTCCAACAAATGCATCCACACTAGCAGCTGAGACAGACAAACAGACAATCAATGTACAAGAAAGAAACAATGTGACCAATAATTCTGACAATAATAGGTCTGCTAAGGAGTCAACTGGCAATGACCTCAACATTGTAACCTCCTCTGCATACAGGAGTACAGAACCGAGTAGCTCTGATAATGTGCAAGATAAGGGTGCCAAGAGGAAAATTGGGTCATCGTTTGCTGATAAGTTTGCTGCATTGAGAGATGCACCGGACTATGAGGCTCCACTGAATCCAGCCAAGAGGTAAATGATATTTATCTGTAAGAAAGGTCTACATTTGCAGAGCTCAAATTTGAGGTAAAATGCCACAAGACTGCAGGGCTTGTAGCTCACAATGTTTACTGGACCAGAATGTATTTCATGACCAGAATCTTAAATGAGAAAGAACTTTCTACAAAGTTTAACGTGTTAACGTTTTTTAGTTGAACAAGCACTTGGAGAAGATTTATTTCATTTGTCTTATGGGTAAGTTTATTTTGATACTCAACAGAATTGAAAGATATTTAAAACATGATTTGGTAGTGGACTTAAAAGAACCCTGAACACTTATTGTGGAAGAGATGGGGTTAACCCTGGTGTTTCTGGTTCGAAAAGCAAGCACCCTTGTTTACAGGTTTCCTCAGGTTTGTAGTTACAGTGATTAAGTTCACTTATGAGGCATCCTTGGTTTCTTTGCCAGTAATAATAAGAAGATACATATAAGGCCTTTTCACACCACAAACAAATCTGTGTTTGACTGAGCTCTGATCTGTGGAAGTTTGACTGACTTTCTCACCTGACAACATTTCAATTGGCATTGACCTTTATAGAGCACTCAATCCAATGGCGCACCCAGGATTATGTTTTTTGGGGGGGCTCAAACCAATGTATTGGGTGGGGTCCAGGGGCCGGCCTTACGGCCCCTGGTGAAGGTCCAGGGGCGAAGCCCCGGTGGTGGTCCAGGGGGCAAATCCCCCTGGAGCTCTGAGCTTTTGGCGTTTTAGGGGTGAAAAATCAAGCCTCTTTATGCATAAAATTAGAAAAAAACATACTTTTTAAGACCTTCTGATCCATATAAATCTTTTAAGTTTATTAAAAGAATTTGCTACCAGATTCTACAGATAAACCTTTGTTTTGCGAAAGTGGTGTCACATAATAATAATTTATATCAGATTACTGTTAAAAAAAGAAATTATAAGTTTAACATAAGAGCATAAAATAATGTGGTGTGTAATTTGGAAAGGTATAGGATTGCAGACCTTTTTAATCCCTGAGCATAGCCGACTAAAATGAAAAATGTGGAAAAGAAGCAACGCGTGATGATATTCATTTTGGATCTCGTCGGTATCTGGTTTCATGCATATTCATTAAAAACATCGCGGGTAAGAAAACATTACTATCCGGCGTTTCTCAAATTCAAGTGTAGTACTGTACAGGCAATCCATAAGGGGGAAAAACCATTGAATGCCGGAACGACGTGAGATATATTTTATCCTGGACAAATTAGCCCGTTTTAAATGCTTAATATGTTATTGTTGCAAGTTTAAACAATTACAAGGGAGTTGTCATAAAATGGTGTTCAAAATTTTTCACCTCGCACCTCGCGGTATCGAATCTCCCGTATAAAAGAGTAGTTTTTCTTTTTCTTTCTTTCCTTCCCTCTTCCTCCCCCGTTTTTTTTTTTTGACCCTCTTGGGGGGGGGGGGGGCTCAAGCCCCCCGAGCCCCCCCCCCCCCCCCCCTGGGTGCGCCGTTGACTCAATCTAAGTCAAAACCAACCCTGATTGAGAGGCGGGTTTAGAATTTTGACTTGTGGACAGAATTGAAATGTTCAACAGAAAAAACAAACTGATTTTTGTCAGACTTTGCATATTGGAAATGTGTAGCTTTCTACATGGATCGGAGCTTGTGTCAAAAGGCCTATAGACACATGTTTTTGACTATAAGAATTTGTGCAATTTTACTTGGAAGTTTAATGAAACCAACAAAATTCCTCAGCATACCTTGTGGAGACCCTTTACCTCTATTTTACTATTGTATTTGACACTCTTTTTAAAACCTTGGCCAAACCCTTGTCAAGGACTTGCCACTGTCCACAATGTAGTATGTAATGTTGCTGGTTTGTTTTCAGGCCGATGTTATCTACTGCGATATTAGCAGCTCCAGTAGCAACCAATAATAAAGCACTGCTTGGAGCAAATAGCATCATTGTCAATACAAGACAGGTAACAATAATCTTGTTCATGTCCTTGTTTAAACAAATAAATATATATATATATGTAATTATTGAAAATATCTTTTTTCTAGAGGGTCCCCATCCACAAATCCCTTAATGGCCACTTAAAGGTTGTGCCTAACATTGGTAAGAATGAATATAAAATGTTCACATACATGTATTTCCACATAGCGGTATAGAGATGGTCATGGTGGTAAACTTCCCTGGTAATACTTTTGCCTGGAATGCTTGGTTTTTTTTGAGAAATAAGTAAAACAATTAGTTTTGATCTTGTGAACCCAAAATCTAATGTTTGAAAACACTAAAAACAGTGATGGGGTTTTTCTCTATTTTGTTGTAACTCTGATGACCGATTGAGCCTAAACTTTCACAGGTTTGTTATGTTGATGTATAAGATGGGACACACAAAGTGCGGATACTGCTCTTTGATAATTACCATCTGTATTTTATCGAGCAGGGAATACAAGGAAAAGGGGGACGTGGAACGGAACATATGTTATGGGAAAAAATCACAATATTAGATAGAATCTATAGACTCCTTACATACGACATCACAGGCTCAAACAGTTGCCAGATCACCAAGGTCAAAGGAAGACTACCATTCACTGTCATTAGCTAAAAGCTTTGTATTGCGGACAAATGTGTGCATCTCCATTGTTTGACCTCAGCGATTAAGGGGCCTATTAACATTATGTTCAATTTGAGGCAGAATATAGGTACAAGGGAAGCAGGATGTCCATGTGAAGAAACTAGAGGAGTACCTCACTGTATTTGCTTCTACATGTAGGACAGTTTCTTTTTGAGTGTTCAAGCAAACTACCCCAATAGCTAAAAATTAAGGCTAAGTACCCGAATCACAGACAAACGTGGTCGTACATGTCCAAGTTTTATGTTTACTTGCTTGTACTGACTACTATTTCAAGCAGTTCGGCACGCCCAAAATGCAGTGATTGTGCAATTAAGTGGGGGAATGTCTGACAGCTGGGTGTTCTGAGCAAAAGTTACATCATTATTGCGGAGTGCTATTGATTTATTGCTAAAGTGACCTCACATCAACTGTTGAATATTTTCTTGTTGGCAGCGAGGCAATCCTATTTTGAAGCATATCCGTAACATTCCTTGGGAGTATGGAGACATTGTTCCTGATTATGTGATGGGTAGAACTGTATGTGCACTGTATCTGAGGTAAGTATTACATGCTATTTTTATTAAGTCTGAATCGATCTACACAAAGTCATCTCACAGATATTGACTTACTCAGCGAATTCCTGGTTCTATATCTAGGGATCAAATAAAGGTACACGTTGGTCGGTAGTTTGGCTTTGTGTAAATCATCTCACAGATATTGACTTACTCAGCGAATTCCTGGTTCTATATCTAGGGGTCAAATAAAGGTACACGTTGGTCGGTAGTTTGGCTTTGTGTAATGCATTTCAACCAGCTATGGTGGATTTAAAAAAATTGTTTTTGTTGTATATTTATGGTTTTGTTTTGTATTTCTTTTTTGTATTTCTTTAAGTATTATTGTTATTCTGAATGTGTTTGTTGTTTTACTTTGATAGTTTGAGGTATCACCATCTGAATCCCAACTACATCCACAACAGACTAAAGGATCTTGGTCATCATTATGAACTCAGGGTGCTACTTGTACAGGTTGATGTGGTAAGTGTCACAGTTTAGGTCTGGTTGTCTATCTGTCTTTCTGTTTATTTGCTTTGCAGTAAGAAGGCATTCTTCTTCAATCTTCCAAACTCTTGTCAGTTCTGTGCTCTCTGCTCCCATGGAACGTCACTTTTCACTGATGTTAAATTACGAATTCAGTATTGGGCCATTCAAAATAACAAAACAAATTAAATGTTGGTTCTTTTTTTTCAAAATTGTGGATGCGATGGATGGGTTTAAAGAAACAAATGAAAATCAAAACAAGGTTTTCAATGAAAATATCGAAGGGGAAAAAAACATTGAAAAAATGAAAATACCCAGCGGCAGATACTCTGACAGATTGTCCATCATTGTTTTTCACTGTCAACCTTGTTTCAAAAGCAGACCTCTGTGTCCGATGGGGAGATGGCGTGGATTTTCTCTTCTGTTTCAAACACCTTCATTTGGAGCGTCACTTTGTTTTTCAGTGTACAGGCTATACTAGTCTGTTATTATTTAAAATCAAAATTTTTGGTATGGATCAGAATATGACCATCGCTCCCCACAGCGTGACGTAGGAGTCGTCTTTATGGTTGGCGTCAGGAAGGGCATCCGGCTGTGAAACTTTGCTCCAATATTTAAACTATGGCTAGAAATATGTATAGGTGGGGTACAGCCTCAAGTACTCTGTGGGCCGCCCCACCAGCCTACGTCAAACAGAAAGGTGGAGGAGGAGGCCAAGCCGCAGAAATTAATGACGGCTATTCGCCCGATGTCCTGCGGGGAGGTCAGAACAGGAGGGGAGGTGAGAGTTTGAGGGTGGCAACGTGGAACATTGGCAGCATGTCGAGGAGGTCTGGGGAGGTGGTGGATGCGATGGTGAGGAGGAGAGTGGATGTGTGCTGTGTGCAGGAGTCAAGGTGGAAGGGAGGTAGTGCAAGGTGGCTTGGCAGGAGGGGTGAGCGGTACAAGTTCTTCTGGATGGGCACTGATGACGGGAGCGGAGGTGTCGGGATGTTGCTGGCGGAACGGTGGGTTGACCAGGTGATGGCGGTTCAGCGAGTCAGTGAACGGATCCTATTGGTGAAGTTACTGGTCGGGAGGAGAGTGGTCAACGTTATCTCGGCCTATGCCCCACAGGTCGGGAGGTCACAGGAAGAGAAGGATTCCTTCTGGGATCAGATGGTTAGGGTGGTCTCGAGGCTGCCACAGAGAGAGGCTGTCATTGTGGGAGGTGATCCCAATGGCCACGTGGGTGCGGCTGCAGATGGTTATGATGGCGTGCACGGAGGCATGGGTTATGGTGACAGGAATGTCGAGGGAGAGCGTATCCTCCAGTTTGGTGACGCGGTCGGGCTGGTGATTTGCAACACATTCTTCAGGAAGACCTCCAACCAGCTGGTGACGTACAGTTCCGGTGGACGCAATAGTGCTATCGACTTCCTGATGGTCAGGAAAGGGGACCGCACCATGGTGAAGAATGTCAAGGTCATCGCAAGTGAAGAGTGTGTTTCACAGCACCGTCTTGTCGTTGGTGACCTGGCTCTGGCTCTGGTTGGTGCTAGGAAGGTGAAGAAGAAGCAAGTGCCGAGATTGCGAGTATGGCGGTTAGCCAAGGAGGATGTGAGCGAGAGGTTTAGAGCGAAAGTGGAGGAATTGGCAGAGCAGGCTGTGATGGAGGAGAGTGTGGATAGTAGGTGGTCTGTGCCAAAGAATATCTGGTTGCAAGCTGCAGAAGAGGTCTGTGGGTGGACGAAGGGTGTGCCTAGGCACAAGGAGTCATGGTGGTGGACCAAAGAGGTCAGGAATGCAGTTGATGAGAAGAGGCGCTGCTTTAATAAATGGAAGTCATCAGACGAGGAGACGGATAGGTTAGCGTACCACGAGGCAAAGCGGATATCTCGGAGACAGGTGTGGATGGCACAAGATGCCAAGAGAAGGGAGTTTGCAGCGGATCTACGGAGTGGTGAGGGTAGGAGGCACTTCTTTAAGATTGCCAAGCAGATGGCGAAGGAGCGGCAGGATGTGACTGGTGCGAGCTGTGTCAAGGATGAGAATGGTAACATCGTGATGGATAGAGAAGGTGTGCAGGAGGTGTGGAGGAGATACATGGAGCAGCTGCTCAATGTGGAGAATGAGTGGGACAGGGAGGCGGAAAGTGAAGTGGTGGAGGGTCCATTTTGCCTTATCGAAGAATGGGAGGTGGCCCAGGCACTGAAGCACACCAAGTCTGGGAAGGCCGCTGGTTCATCTGGAGTGGTTAGTGAGATGTTGAAGGCCTCTGCAGGTGTCAGTGTACAGTGTACAGTGGTTGACGGCCTTGTGCAATTCCATTTTGGCAGAAGGCCGTATTCCCACAGATTGGCAGAACAGCATCTTGGTTCCCCTGTTCAAGGGCAAGGGTGACCTATTGGAGTGTGGTTCTTTCAGGGCCATCAAGATCCTGGAGCAGGCGATGAAGGTGTGGGAGAGAGTACTTGAGGTACGTCTGAGGATGCAGGTGGAGATTGATGAGATGCAGTTCGGCTTTATGCCGGGTAGAGGAACTACTGACGCCATTTTCATTGTACGACAGCTGCAGGAAAAATTTCTGGCCAAGAAGAAGAAGCTCTACCTCGGGTTTGTGGATCTTGAGAAGGCTTTTGACCGGGTGCCAAGGGAGCTTGTTCGATTGGCCTTGAGGAAGCGGGGTGTGGAGGAATGGCTGGTGAGAGCAGTGATGATGTTGTACACTGGTGCTAGTACGGTGGCGAGGACAGGCGCAGGGGATAGTAGGAGTTTCGAGGTGAAGGTTGGTGTACACCAGGGCTCGGTACTGAGCCCCCTGCTGTTTGCTACTGTGATGGATGTGGTGTCCAGTGAGACGCGAGGTGGGTTGCCCTGGGAACTGCTGTATGCGGACGACTTAGTACTTAAAGCAGAGACAAGAGAGCAGTTACAGACAAAGATGGCAGCATGGAGAGCGTGTCTGGAAACTAAGGGTCTGAAGATCAACGCTGGGAAGACCAAGGTGATGGTTAGTTGAGTAAGCGGTGGGCCAATGACGAGCTCTGGTGCATGGCCGTGTGGTGTATGTGGGAAGGGTGTAGCTGCCAACTCACTCCAGTGTACAACGTGTATGAAATGGGTTCACAGGCGATGTAGTGGCATGAAGGGTAGTCTTCAGGCTGCCAGCGTCACGTTCTCCTGTAAGAGATGTCGGGGTGATGGTCCACGGCCGGAGGAGAGAGAAGCGGGTCTGGAGGTCTGCGGCGACACTTATGAGATGGTGGAGTCGTTCTGCTACCTGGGTGACATGCTGGGTGCTGAGGGAGGATCAGATGCAGCAGTGACATCACGGGTGAGGAGTGGATGGAAGAAGTTCAGGGAGCTGGCCCCATTTTTGACATCCAAGGCGCCGCCCCTGAAGATGAAGGGCCAGGTATACACCGCCTGTGTCCAAAGCTGCACGGCTGCGAGACATGGCCCACAAGGGTGGGGCACATCCAGCAGATGGAACGAGCAGAGATGAGAATGATCAGGTGGATGTGTGGGGTGTCTCTGGCTGACAGGCTGTCAAGTGAGGAGCTGATGAGGAGGAGAGTCGAAGTGGAGGGGATCGGCACCGTATTGAGGAGGCACAGGCTGAGGTGGTTTGGTCATGTGGAGAGAAAGGAGGATGCCAACTGGGTCAAGAGGTGTACCAACGTAATTGTGGGTGGGCCCACACCCGTTGGCCGACCGCGCAAGACGTGGCAGAGCTCCGTGACAAATGACATTCAACTGCTTGGAGTCAATGCAAGGGACGCGACGGACAGGGCCAAGTGGAGGAGAGCCATAGGGAGAAAGCAGGCCAACCCAGAACAGACTGGACAACGGCCTTAAAACCGACATGATGATGGGTGGGTGGGTCAAAACAATTTTAATTAAAGATCAAATTACTTAAGATTGATTCCTCTGAATATTTACAACACAATAATTACAACACATTGTAGGTGTTTTAGTGCATTATCAAGTCTTAAAAAGGATACGGAACAATTCCAAACAGTAAAATTTTATGAGATTTGAAAGCAATGTGCCTCTTTAACAAGAATTACCGATGCAACAAGCTTTCAAATCAAAAATCTAAATATTTACATCAACAGTGTGTATGTCGTTCTCTAATTCTCTTCCATAGCAGTTTTGGTTGGGAAGTTTCTGTTTGTTTTAATGTCCAGGATTCTCTCTATTTGACTAGAAAGATCCACACCATTCACTGAAGGAGCTGGCTCGCATGGCTTTGATGGCAGACTGTACTCTCATCCTAGCATGGAGGTAGTTATGACATGCTCTGTTCAGACTTGAATTCCGTAGCGTTGTTATTGTACACAGAGATTGTAGTCCCACCTGGGCCCAATTTCATGGCTCTGCTTACCGTAAGCAAAGAATCGGCGCTTACGGAAGCAGGGAATTTTTGCTTGTGCGCTTGCGGAGTCCACATGACTTGGCATTCTACGCTTAGCACAGAAATTCGGCGCTTGCTTGATAAGCGGAGAATGGTGATCGCAAGCACAGAATTCGGCGGTAAGCAGAGCCATGAAATTGGGCCCAGATGAGGTTCATGTAGTACACAAAGAATAAACCACGTTGATCTTTATACCTGAGCTTGTCCCTGATGACCATGTGACACAGCAACACTGGATGTAATCTAAGGAATTCAAATTGAGTACTTACTTGTCATGCTTGTAGTCGAGCAAGCCATTGTACATGTTGTACCAGAGACATCATGTAAATCTAAGACTGTGTCCGAATTTGCGGTTACGGCTACGGCTACGGCTGATCACTGCATCATTATGTGTTGAAGTACATGTATGGGACATCCTTAGCAACAGCCATAGCCGTAGCCATAGTCTCCAATTCGGATACGGCCTAACTCACAAGTGGCTTATAGGGCCCTGGAATGTCCATTCCTGAATTGTGAGACGCTCCCCAAATATAGCCAATGAAATTTCTAGTGGGATAAATCAAATGATTGATTACTAGGTGGTAGTTCAGGCCTGGAGTTGCATCTTTGAGCATGCTGAGAGGGCAAGGCCATTTTCATTTTGCAAAGGGGCAAATCTAGAACATCTTAAAGTCTATGAGAAACTATTGAAGGGGCACCAAGGCCAAGACAAAGGGCAACAGAGACCATGGCTTCCAAAGCCTTGATGTAATTCCAGGCTAGGGAATTTTCTAATGCCAATTATAATTGTGTTTATTGATGTTCCTTTGTATTGATTAACAACAGTACTGAGGAGGCTGGACGATACTTAGAGACCTACAAGTCCTATGAGAATAAGTCAGCTGATGCGTTGAAAGAAAAAATAGACACGGATTATCTATCAAAGGTAGGCAGAAGGCATTTCTGGAACATTCCACAATCTTGACTTATAGACTATAAACAGGCTTGATCCTTAAGCACCGCCCACTTGTATGTATAAAAGTGTGTGTCATTGGTGCCAACATGGCTAACACACCTTACACCTGCGTTTTGCACTCTGCCGCACACAAAATGCCTGACATTAACAGTCTAAATGGCTGCAGTTTGTTTACATTTTGTAATAAGATTTTAAGGTTTTAGACTTTTGTGGCATTGCATTCTAGCTGGCAAATACATGAAAGGGCGGAGCATTATGGTTCGGTCATAGAATGCCACACACATCCTTGGAAAGGATTTCACTCTTCGTCCCTTTATCTTTGTTTACGCTGTGCAATATTTGTATGTATATTGTGTACATTGACGCTCTGTAGTATTTTTTCTCTGGTTCTTTTGCTTGGTTATGGTTTTTAGTACATGTTTGTAAGTGTAAATCAAGTTGAATTTAGCTCTTGACTAATAAATAAAGATTCCAGGTCAGATTTTGGTCAGTTTAACATAAAGAATTACATTTAAAAAAACTATTTTTATAGATTCTAGAAAATAATAAGCTTTCCTTTAACTTTTGTTAAGGTATCGCTTGAAAAAATCTGCTAATGATCCGGATACAATCTCACGTTCATCAACCATGTACAAACATTGTTGCATGTTACATGTATTTTGTGCATTGTCCGTGGCATGTGCAAAAGTTTTTGTTCGTTTTTCGTTTTGAATCGGCATCATCCGTCAATATTTGTTCATAGATAAAACAAAAATAATTTTGGCAAAAATGGGGTCATGCATCTTTAATAATAAGCCAATATGAAATGAGATGAATTGAAAGTTATGTGCTTTGTAATCCTTGAAATTCTATTTAAACAATTTATCGGATTTGAGGTGAAGGAGCTACACATACATGAAGCCTTTTTAAAGGTAACATTTTTCTGTATCTCTGAAAGAATCTTGTTTTGTTTTTTTACACATTTTTACACAGGTGACCGATGTGTTAAGCACCGTCAGATCTGTCAATAAGACAGATGCAGTTACACTGGTCTCAACATTTGGGGTAATTGCTCATTCATGTTACTTGTAGTGCAATAAAGTAATTTATATTTTTGGTTTAAACATGTGACATCTGTTAGGTTCTACAGTGTAATGAGGGGGTACATTCAAAGAACTTTGATTTTGTTAAAAAAGAAAAAACATTTTTTTACTAAAAATACCCTTATTATTAGTTATCACATATGTGTGCCCGTCAAATATGGATTGCGTCTCATATCCATCAAGGCTGAAGGCCGAGTTGGATATGGGACGCAGACACGCTATATTTTCCATATTTCATGAGCGCACCTGTGATAATGAATTTATCTTCAAGCAAACTTGTGCAAGCTAGTGCAATACGCAAGTTTGCTTTCAGAAAATGTTTGTTATCACTCTTCAATAAGCCATTGCGAGTAAGATTTGAATAATGTCTTGGTACAATGACTTGCTTAGTGACAAGTTACCGCTTAAATTTGAATTCCTCAGACTGTAGAGATAGTTGCTATGTCACATGGTTCAGGGCAAGCTTTTGTGCAGCTATCTTTAGATGAGCAAACACTGGACCACACTTTATTCAGAATTGTGTATGTGTGTTTGCCGTCTCTTGCATAACTACACAAAAACTTGCCTCAAATCATGTGACATAGTAGCTATCTCTATAGTCTGAGGAATTCAAATTTTTTTTTCAAATTGCATATTGTGACATAATGTTTATCCTTGACATCAAAGTAGATATTCATTGTCTGGGTCTTGTTAACAAAACTTTTATAATTTTATGTATGAACAATTACAGACATTTGAAAAGATCATCTCAGCATCTAAAGAAGACCTATACCTGTGCCCTGGATTTGGCCCACAGAAGGTACATATCCTAATGAGCCTTCATGAAAAGAAATACAGCTGGAGTAAAATAATGAAATGGATCACAATACTTTGCATATCAACTCCAAACTTAGTGTGTGGATTGGTCTTGGGTTCCCACAGAAGCCTATTGTTCTTGGACCCACTTCAAGGTCATTATGGCTAAAACAAAAGAAATATTGTCCAAGCGATAACTCAAGGCGAATGAGATAAATGTCTGCGGGGCATTTGTGTTTGTCAATACACCATTCTTGTTTAAATACGTAACATTCCAGAAGAATGAACAAATCACATTGTTGAGTTCTTTGTTATTCTTTGCTTCCCCCAGGCACAGAAACTCTTCAATATCCTCCATGAGCCTTTCTTGAAAGCCAACAAGAAGCCTCAGAAGACTTCAGCAAATGTAGATAAAGAGAAGCAGAGTGAAGTCATGACTGAAGAAGTGACAGCAGCAGATGCAGCAGTAGCATCAACAGCAACTGCAGCATTCTTTGCTCACTCATGATGTACAAACTCTCCTCTGTGAATTTAAATCCAAGAGCTCATCAAAGTTGGCAAGACTTTCACAAAAGTACATCAGGCATGTGATTTCTCAGGATTTTTCCAAAACCTGCTTGAGCTGTTAAATTTTCTTGAAAGTAGAAAAGCACTCACCACATGGAGAAAGAAACAGTCCACATTGTGTCCAAACCTGTAGTTTTGTATTTCTGGTGATGCATAGAACCTGTAAATCTCCTGAATTAAATTTTGGAAGTTCCGGGTCTAGTCTGACAAACACGTCTGACACGCATGTTTTGCAAAATGGCGATGTGCATTACCTGTGACATAACATGTTTACAAAAGAGCCACAGAGCCTGGAATTCCTACACAGTTCAATGGAAGAACAATTTAATTTGATTTTTATGGTGATCAAGATTGCACTGCATGATTTTCTTTACTTTTTGATATGAAGAAAACGGGCACATCTCAAAACTTGTTCAGCAGTTATTTTTATAACTCTTGAACTTATGTGGAAACTATGACAAAGTGTAAAATTTCCCATCTGACCAGTGTAGTATCTTGCCTGCCAGGAAATGCCCTGGAATGTACATGGTCTTTAACATGCCAACAATTGCGTAAATCGTCTCTCTCTCTATACACACTCGGCATTCTCTGTGTTCCTTTTCTATTCATTGAACTCAGGATCCAGATAACTACATGTGTACATGTAGTTAAACAGATTGTGTCATAAATTCAAGTGGGCAGTTGGCATATGGTATCCTTTCCTCACCTTCCACCTCTCGGACCGTGGTTTGAATCCTGTGGGTGGAGGGGGCGGCACTATGTAGATTAGGTTTTCAGTCCCCACCTGATTATGTGAGTTTTCCTCCCACATCTAAAATCGAAATTCTCTTCCTTGCCATCTCTCCATGGTGGTTCTTGTCTAGTATACTGATTACATGTAAGTTTGCTTTCTGAGAATTCCTTGCTTTACAACCAGAATATATTATATGAAATAAATCAATTAAAATTCACAAATCCAGATTGTAGGTTCTTTTAGTCAATGTTATGAGTACAACGTTGGAATAGCCCCCTCTCGATTTTAAACTAGCAAGTCTTTAAATCAAGAGCATGATATTTCACCCTTGAAAATTGTAAGAAATTCTTATTCAGTACATATGGTATTGGCTTCGATAGGCTTAATAACTATCTCACTGATTTTCTGAGGTCAAACAAATCTGAATTCAGACTAAAATAGGAAAACCTGTTCCATTGATACCCAGGACTAAAAAGTCTGTCTCTTGTAGTTGTACTGTCTGAGCTGTTTTAATATTGTTTGATACTTGATAGTATTTTATTTGTCTGTTTAATTTAATGCTTTAAATTGTCATTGGGTACAACAGTGATACTGTTTTCGCATTTTAATAATTCACTTCTAAGTTAAGAATTTGAACTGCACTTGTACAAATTTGTGGTAGACATATTCAGGGAAAGGAAGAAATAAAATGTTGCCTGTATTGGGCCTTATTCTTTTGTTATACTAATGCATTCTAATGATTGACCGATTTCATCCATCCCCTCAGACCTTCTAGCTGAATTAGTAATAGGCTTTGGAAAACCTTCCTTCAGTTTTTCACTTTGAGTTCTTAATTTCTCATCTTTGCCATCAGTTCTCTTTTCCAGTAACTCATTTAGTGAGGTGGTTTGTGGATTAAGGTCTGAGTCAATGCATTTGTTCTGAAGATCATCCTGTTGCTTTTGAATTGTTCTACTTTGTACATTGACGGCATCTCCATCTGCTGGATTCTCTAAAGATTCTCTTGGGATGTCAGAGTCTTTCTCCTTGATGCTTCTTGCCTCTGTTTCATCCATTTTATATTCTGTATCTCCTTCAACATTTTGTTGCTGCTCCTCATCCACGACATCTCCTTGATCTTCTGCATCATCATCATCATCATCATCTTCACTTTTCTCCTCGTCACCATCTTCATCCTCAGAGTCCTCCTCGGAATCTGAATTTGGCATCAAGTACCGAGGTTGACGATTCAAATTACAGGTTTCCTTCTCCATGTCAAGATCCATTAGATCTGAAATCAGGAAAAAATTGAACATCATTTGTAAACAAAATGTGTAACTTTTAATTAAAAAAGAAAGAAATAAAAAACATGAAAAGCTAATCTGTAAACATCTTATTTGACGTTTAGTGTTCACACTTTGAGAACATAGCTCCTATCTATTAAAGTAAAAAGATGCACTAGCAGATTGATGCAAAGAAAAAATGTTAAATGTGACCATCGTTAAAAGCAGTTGCTTTATATTGACTAACATGATCATCAAAGAAAGGGGCCGAGTGACCAGGGGCCAATGATTGTATAAAGCTGTTAAACAGAAAATAATGCTTAGCAAATTTCTTTGCTGAGCAAAATACAAGTTGGGTACCACTGGCAACAATGTAAACTCTCTGGCATGTCTGGCCTGGCAAATTATGATGATTAACCGTTCATGTTCCTGAAACAAACCTAAGCAGCTCACTGCCAAAGGTAATGGAGAGTTGCAGGATTTTAATATACAACTAATGAATATTTATGAGTGCGATGGTGAGAATATTTGTATGAGTTGAAAGATGAAACATTTAATCTTTAAAGAATGAATCTCTCCATTCCAAAAATGCAAGGTTTATGACGTATGTGTAGGCCATGTAATGGTTCGACTGATAATCTGAAAAGCTGTAGCATGTGAAAGAAAACAGGAACATGAGTGACCAGGAGGCTGATTTTAAACAGAGCTAAGATTGATCTTAAGTATACATCAATCTTAACTGCTAAGCAAAGTGTGGTGTCACAATACAAATCACTATGGTAGAACTGACAACTCGTCTTAAGATGAATCGTAGTGCTTTTTTATATCAAACCCAGGCCGATTAGTGAGAAATGGGGAGCACAGCCCCAGTAACCCCCTTCCTTTCCTGTAGAAGATACAGCAGCTGCTGTGCCAAATATAAAACGGACATCAAGTGTTAAAAGCAGGGAGATGTAATCAAAGGGGCAAGGTAGTTGTCGATCACACACAGCGATATCACAACTTCCTGCTGGCTGACTCAGAATGGCGGTAGCCTCCCACACTCTTGTTAACAATCGGGAACTGCGGACAGCCACAACCTAATTAAGGGGCTATTCTGGTCAGAAGTTGGTTTTGTTGTTTTTATAAGACCGGAAAAATAAGACTTGAAAGATATGATCAAAAATCACCCTGCGATTATTAGATACTGTTGCACATCATTGGGGCAGCTTGACCATTTCTACAAGTGAAACAGTTTAAATTGCTCATTATTCATCATTTGTTTAAATTGCTCTTTATTCATGTACATGTACATGTAGGTAGGGTCATCATTTGTTTAAATTGCTCTTTATTCATGTAGGTAGGGTCATCATTTGTTTAAATTGCTCTTTATTCATGTAGGTAGGGTCATCATTTGTTTAAATTGCTCTTTATTCATGTAGGTAGGGTCATCATTTGTTTAAATTGCTCTTTATTCATGTAGGTAGGGTCATCATTTGTTTAAATTGCTCTTTATTCATGTAGGTAGGGTCATCATTTGTTTTTTGTCAACACAATACTGATTAATAGGACAAATTATCAAGAGAGTACAATAAATGTCACCTGTGAAAGGTTTTAGCTGATTACAGTGTCTACTTGTTGAGAAAACAGGAATAAAATGTCTTGGTATTATCAAGAACATCGACTCCATCCAAGTTTAGCAAGGCGACCGCAGGTACCAACAGCATCTCTGGTCGCAGCATTCACAAATGGAAATTTTATTCTCCAAAACATGCCTTAACTTTGGTTTTTGGAACTGCCAAATTTCCACTTCAAAAGGGGGTCCTTTTTTGAAATATCGCCGATAAACCGGGGCGAATGTGTCCACACAGGACAAATAATCCCTATACATGTAGAAATACACAATCTGAGAAAAGTTTTCTCAGATTCAAATTTTGGGGTGTAAAACCTGCTATCTTTTTCAATAACCACATTACTTCGATGTAAAATGATTCTCAAAATGCTTTATACTATCGAAAGCTGCTGTACTTCTTACCATGTAAGTTTTTATTGCCATTAATTTTCAGAGTCATTACCAAACGTATACAGACCCTTTAAGGTGAGTTTTGGAGATTCACATGTTTTGACAAACTACTTTTAAATTGGTATCTTATCAACGGGGGCATTTCGGACCAAACAAATTTACAGGCAGCTTTCATGATTTCTATAAAAATAAGGCTTTTGGATAAAAACAAGATATTTTAAAAATTATTATTATTTTTTTTTTTGAGGGGGATCATTACCCTTAACCCTTACAAGAATCTTCTCATCTATCAGAATCCTTCATCTATTTCAATTCAAGACCAAGACTTTCAGACTATAAATATTGGAATGCCTGACCCATACCAAGGATAGCATGGCTCAACTGTGCAGTCCATCAAACCAAAGGAAAGATTCTGGAAAACTGGGGGTTAGTTTAGTCAACAATAGGGTTAACAAAAAAGAAAAATTTGAAAATTAACATTCAATTTAATTTGATGTTATTATTGCATCTGGGATGAAGAATATTATTTTGGTGTTACCCTTGCATCGATATGTGACAATCACTGTATGCTTTCCAAGTATTTGGGGGGGAAACATTCGCAGGCTGCTCAGGAGGAATTTGAACCCCAGACCCCTGCATTCTAGAGTAGATGTCTTTACAGCTAGATCACCAAGCATGCCTGGTGATAAGAAGCCAATTACAATCCTGTTTTAGTCGCGCTGGGTACTGCAACAATTTAATTGGTGCAATAATTGTTGTGGGGTTTCCACAATCCCTACTTACTTGAGTTGTGGTTGTTGATAATATTGTATAATAGTTAAATGGCGAGAAATAAGCTTTTTGCGTCAGCTAAAAATGAAGTATTTTTTATATTTTTTATGAGAAATGAAAGCTTTTCCCAGACAAGAAAGACACAACAGGAATAGGATGCTGTCATATTAAAAAAATACCTGCATTATTTCTGAATGCTATTATTGTATTATTTAAATGAGTGTTATTTAGCGATGCTGAACTTTCTCTCTTAAGGTCAACTCTTCTTGATTAATATTTCCGGTGATCAAGTATCACAATACACAAATTCTCTGAATCTCCCCAGTGAACTGGTGAAATGTTTGTAAGCAATCGGTGCTGCAAGGGAAGAATACGTGGAGACAAATTGGAATTAGGAGTGCGGTTTGCATGTCAGTCAGGTAGGCCTTAATACTTGTGCAGGAGATCATAGTATTTTATAGTGTAAATAGGTGTGTAACGTTTTATAGCATTATGCATTTTTAGTGTTCAAAATTGATGGTATTATGTTTATGGGTAAATGCAGTTGAGTTTGAGCTATGCAAGGGAAGCAATAATTATAACACACAGAAAAGCTTTTTGTGTAACTTATTTAATGTGCTTTGACACATGCCTGCCGCCTGCTACACACTGTCCTTAAATGAATCACAGGTGCACATTTAAACATGTATAAAGGCTCGAGGTCATCTAAATAAAACAGTTTCTTTAACAAGTACAGAAGTGAGATTAACCAAATTTGAGGGCTAGGCGGTTACTTTCATCCGTTCATCTTTTTTGATTGAGAGATAAAACTGTGATATATCAAGGAGGTTAGGGTCAAGAGGAAATTATTATAACTGTATAAACATTTACAAAAAGCTATCTGGTGTTTGGTTTGAATTGTTCATTTTATTTGTATGATTTGATTAAAATCATTCTGCTAATGAAACTAAGATAAACTTAAAAGTAGATTCTATTACATATAAATCTGAACCTACCAGTATTGGATCTCTGGACATCTTCTTGTTCTAATTTCTCCATCCATTTCCTCTGTGCTTCAATGACATCAGCGCTAGTCATACAGGCTGCATAGCTATCAAGAACCTCCTGGTTGAGCTGGTAAAAACCTGGTCCCCACTTGAACCGTTTCAGAAGCTGCATGCCATACTCAGGCAGACCTAGAGTACAAGCAATTTTGTAAAAATTACTTTCTTCCCACAAGTGTTATTATTACACAAATGAAAACTGATCCTCCAGAATGCACCACCTCCGAATGTTCAGCAAAGCCCCCAGAGGGGATATAAATGCCAAGCTGGCAACAGCCAATTTCTCAAATACAAACATTGGTTAAACCGCTTTAATAATGAATATCACAAATCAATCATGTGAATAAGCTAAGATTCAGTAACTAGACAGTGTTAGTTCTAGTCATTGTGAAATCAGCGGTTACATGTATCTGGGCCAGATTCAAAGCCACAACCTTGTGATGGTGTAAGTCCTACAGTCTAACCACTAGACCAAGGTGACAACTTACAGGGATGAGATTTGCCAAATATGAAACTTCCCGAAAACGGCTTGTGGGACTGGGTTTTCCCTTATTCTAGAACCAGAATCTCTGAATTGTTACAATTCAGGAGGTTTACAGACTCTGTGTTACACCAGCAATACACAAATACAGGTTTGGACACAATGTGGACTATTTCTTTCAGGGCTGAAAGAGATTTTGAGGAAATCCTGAAATTAGGAAAAATCATGAGAAGCCACATGCCTGGATTTACTAGGATCCTTCATCACTATGACAATTTATCCAATACCATATGGATTATGGTGGTATGCCCGATCCCATGAAGCATAATAAAATAAAATAAAACACTGTAGTCTGCTACCAGCTCATTAAAATTTGGAAAGGCCTTCATTTGTTTATGATATCGAAAATCCAGCAGTGCTGTACTGCCAATAAAAAACCGAATAGGAGATAATAAAGAAATGTTAGTTTGAGTTGTGGGAGGAAACCTCAAATGAAAAATCCCAGTAAACCAGGTAGGGACTGAAACCCAATTCACATGCAAGGCTCCAGTCCAAGGCGTAATTAAAGGCAAGAAAAGAACAACTGTTAGTCAACCAGATTTTATTGGAAATACATTCATGAGCTATAACTCTAACCATGAGACATTCTTTGAAATCTCTTAGAATAAGCCTCACCAACTATGTAGAAAGTTGCAGCAAATGCCTCAACACATGACAGCTTACAAGGTCTGCCGTAGTTAATAGGATTGGCGGCAACAAGGTATGGGAGGAGTCTCGGCTGACCTCCCCTCATCTTATCAAATGGCGTTTCCTCAAGCTTAGCCCAGGAGCAATCTATCACAGCGATTCCTTTCTCTTCTACAATGTGTCTGTAAAATTACGCAAAACAAAAACTGTCAACTTTCATACAAACTGAAAATTCAATGATTCACTGAAACTCATTATCTGTATACAATTTTTTTTATCTCCTTTCTGATTTCTCTTCCGCCTGAATTATGTTTCTTTCTTTTCACTCTTTTTCAATACTTGTATACATTGCATGTGTATGTTGTGTTGTCATTTAGGCTTTGAGAAAGACTCTGCTACGGCCGAAACAGCGGACCAATAAAAATATTTTCAAAATTACATACTATAATTTTTTTTTTTAATTAACAATCTTTATGGATAATGAAAAAAATGGCAGCAGGAGGGCATATAAACTAACCAAACCTTACCCCGAGGACTGGGTACCTATATTTAAACTCATACTTATCAAGGCTTCCTGAATACATTAATAATAATAGACGCACCTGTCCTGTGGTGAGATACAGTTTGTTCCCATAGGTGAGAGAATAACCCCATTGAATCGTTGGGCTAGCCGTAGTGTCCTGAGCAGCCCCTTCCTGGCTAGCTTCCTACCCGTGCACTTCTTGGGATCGCAGTGCTGAAGGTCCCACATAGCCAGTGGGCATGGGATCCTGTAGGGATCATCATCTTCAGCTAATCCAGATGGACGCTCTGGATTTGCAATGGGATTAAGAGTGGATAATCACTTGTCAGTGTGTTTTCATATTGAAATGACACATTACCACCTTGTTGTTCAGTATAATTTGAAGCTGATTTTAAGTTTCAAATAAAATACAAACAAACATATTTTTCCCATTTATTCTCAGGAGAGTATGCAATTGTACTTCTCTGTGGATAATCCTAGTTACGTTGTACTCACATACATGAATATGGATGTAACTTGTTGATGTACGTCCATGTATGTGGGCAAATACTTGGATCTTTGAACATCAAGTATGCGACTTCGAGTACAAGTCCTTTTTAATTTGAGTATCGAGTATATACAACACTGGCGATAACAGTCAAAGTTGTTGCAAATCTATTTTCAAACTGTGATTTTCTGATAAATATGATAAAGCCAAGAATGGTTCAATGACATTATAAATGACTCAACCTACATCACAATATGATATTCATATGCCTTATTGTAGAAAAGTCATTTCCGCATACAAAGTTCCTCCTATTTCCCTCAGAATGGGAACTTCATCTCTTGGCACAGCATCATTTCCTAATCCAAGAAACAATTCAATCATCTGTAGATCGCTCAAATATTCAGAAGGGTACTGCTGCAACACCCACACACCCACCAATTCAAGATTTAGGTCACCCCAACCCTAATGCATTTTGGCATATAATCTAGCCACAATCCTCTGTTCAGTTTAGTTCAGTTTACTTCCTTTCAACCAGTTTACTGTGACAATAAATTATGATACTGTAGGGCCTACTGGAGTTAAACAAGAAGGATTAAGTGGCGGAGGTCTCCAAAAGCAAGCTTGTAGAGAGGAGACTAGCCCCACTGTCTGTGTACTGGGTTAATGAAAGACTCTGCTAGGGTCGAAACGTCAGGCCACTAACTAATTTTTGCATTTATACCACAGGTCCTTTTGGTTGGTAAGCAGTTTGCAACAGCTAATTCTATTTTCTCATTAATGTAAAGAAAGAACATTGTCAAGAAAACAAGTTGGTATTAAACACATGAAGTTGAAGGGACACAGGGCAAACACTATTAGCAAAACACACAAACTCGCATGATGGCTGTCGAAATATATGGATCAGCCATTGATAGCAATAACATAATATTAATATCTGGCCACATAAATCCATCTTGTGATAACTCAATGTACACAGGTAGTAACATGACCTCTGGTCATTTGTTGCCCCACCTCATTGTGTCTTCATTGTGTTCTGGGAATCTCAGGCCAACTCTTTTGATGATTTTCAGGGGGGGATTTTCAGACCAAGGGGAAGAGTGTGGTAGTGTATACATGTAGAAACAATTTATATATTATTTTTTTTCGGGGGGAATTGGAATCCCCCTGCCTATTGGGCATGGTTTTGGTTATGATGATGGAGGCTAAGATAGCTTAAGAAAAAGGCATTGTGGCAACGATGAAGTGTTTTACACACACAAGGTATTTAAACACCCTGGACTCTTCTGTGCAGCACCACACATCGTGATGTACAGTACATTGTACTATCGCTAAACTCAACACCCAAATCCTTTGAATCATGAACACTGAAAGACTGAAAACTTGGTCTCTAACCATATCCAAATGTGCATATTTCTTAAGTAGTCTTCTCCTAAATCAGATGGTTTTAGTAACGAGGTAATTTTTATGGCATTGGCAGTTGGGCTAGCATGGCACAATGCCAAAGTTTGGCTCTGCAGTTATGAATTCATAATTATTTCAAGCAAAAACGGGAGATGGGAATCTGGATTGCTTCAATTTTCTGAGTTTCAAGGTTAGAAATATTTTAGTAAGATTTTAACTTCTTCGTACTGTTGGCTTACCGACATCCTGCTGGTAGTCCCTGAAATGTCTTTCAAATTTGTGTGTGTGACGGTGACCTCTCCCACCTGATGCTACAGCCTTGGAACTTTTTCCTCGCTTCCGACCCATTTCTCACTTAATTAGTCCTATAAAATCAATATTCATAAAGTTCCTCTTAGTCTTATTCGGTTTAAATTGGACAAAGTATAAAGTGTTCTATTAAATTCCACCTACTTAGCTATATGAATCACAAAGATAAGCATGATTGAACTGATTGAACCATGGATTTTCTTCTTCCAATGGGTTGAACCTTGCCGGAAAAAACACAGTTAAGTTTTATGGCAAAATGAGTGCGATATATTATTTATTAACAAATTTACAATATGTATTTTATTTCTAGAATTCCAGTTTATCAAGGTAAACTTGCCATATCCTCCATCCAGCATGTCCAGGAATCCAGGATCTGTATATTCATCTAGTCTTATTTAAATTTCTTTGTAACGAGGTCAATAATTAATGATTTAATAGACCCAGTAACAGGGGTGCTGTACTCCTTTTTTCTAAATGTTGACATCTGCGGTCGTACTAGCGCCACAGGAAACCATTGTAAGTTCTGCCACATATGATTTTTTCAACATCCAGCAACAATGGTTCCCTGGTGAGCTAGTACGATTTACTACCGATTGGATATTTTCAAAAAGGAAAATAAAGTTCAACATTCATCAAAAAGGTGAATCGCATAAAAAATGGAGGTCGGTTCTGAAGCATTTTTCGAATTATAAAATTTTATTTTAACTATATGATATATCACAACCTGTACAAGCTAGCTATAGTCTTTTCACTGTAAATAAACAATATGCTTTTCTCAATTTGTTCATGTTATAATAAAACAAATTAAGTTGTATGTTTTTAAAAACAAGTAGTTATAAATATTACCACCTTGCCCTTAGTAAATTGAACAGGTGAGAAACCATGCATATCAGCTATTGAGGACAAGCACTCAAATTGCATATTGAAAGAAATGCACATGATCTGCTGATGATGACACGAAGCAACATGTGCCCTGCCAAAAGGATGTCAGTCACTTCGTACCTTCCGTAGCAGCGGCCCTCTAGGCCTACCAGGTACTTATGGATGTCAGTAAAATCTTACTTTTTTAATGTCGGTGTGGCACTCTACTGTTTTACTGTTAAATTTTGTTAAATTATAGGCATACATACTGTGCCAAAACAACAAAATACTTTTTTCCCTAAGTGATACAAGTATATTGCATTTTTTTAAACTAACACGTGTATAATATTTTCTTTTTTTTGCAAACTTATATTTCTTAAAGAAATTCTATCCACATAATCACAGTTCTTTGTTCTAATCAATTATGTGTTTTGCAAGATTTTTGGGGGGGAAAAAATATATTGTATTTAAAAAAATATATATATATATTTTTTACATACATGTACATGTGTCCAATAATCTGTATATGGGGGGCTCGAGCGACTCAAACTCGAGGCAAAAAATCATTAGTTGGTGGCGCTCAATTCCGACGATGCATTTGAGTTGAGTCGAGTCTCGTCACAACGGGGCCAACAGAAACGAGACGTTGGCGGAGTGGCCCTCACAAAATGAGACAGAAATCCAGAATTGGTATGGTACGAGGTACGAAGTGTCTTGTTAGAAGGTACGAAGTGTCTTGTAAAACTAAAAGGGGACCCCTAAAAGGTACGAAGAGCTTTTACTCATATGTACGGTCAAAGCAAAAGGTTAAGGACTCAGTAGGACCGCTGAAGACAAAATCAGGTGAATTAATCTCACCAGGCAAAGAGACCGCTGACACCCTCAACAATTTCTTTGCAGCCGTATTTACAGAGGAAGCATCGGGTATGACGATGCCAACAGAAATGTTCAAAGGACCATCTGACAACAAACTACAAGACATAGTGATTACCCAAGAAAATGTTAAAAGTAAACTTGACAAACTTAAACATCAAAAGCATCAGGTCCAGATGGTATCCCACCTAGCATACTGAAAGAACTTTCCAACGAGCTATGCGCACCACTCACCTCAATATTTAAGCAGTCAATAGCCGGAAGTAATATACCAGAAGACTGGCGAACTGCACATATTATACCTATCTTCAAAAAGGGTTCAAGATCACAGCCAGGGAATTACAGGTCAATAAGTTTAACATCAGTGGTAGGGAAAGTTCTAGAGAGTATCATCCGAGACCAAGTTACAGACCACCTTAACAAGCACAACCTGATAGGCGATACTCAGCATGGTTTTCGAAAAGGAAAATCATGCTCAACAAATTTACTGGAACACCTCGAATTCCTTACTAAGCTTGTTGGTGATGGTGCTCCTGTTGATGATGTGTACCTGGACCTAGCTAAAGCCTTCGATAAGGTTCCACACAGGCGACTAGCAGCAAAAAACAAGGCCCACAGCATTGACGGGAAAGCTGTAAAATGGATAGGGGCATGGTTAGCAGGCAGGAAGCAGAAAGTATTAACCCATGAAAAAGATTCAGGATGGAAGGAAGTCACAAGCTCGGTAGTACAAGGCTCTGTCTTAGGTCCCCTACAGTATGTTTCCTAATTTATATCAATGACTTAGAAGAAGGGATCAGCAAAAGCTCAAGAGTTAGTAAATTTGCAGACGACACCAAACTTTGTCATGCGGTGCTAAAACAACATGAAGTTGACACCATGCAAAGCGACATCAACCAGCTCAAATTATGGGCAGAGAAGTGGCAAATGCAATTCAATGCTGAAAAATGTGGAATTATGCATTTTGGGTTCAACAACAAAAGTCAAATCTACAACATGGGGGGGACTGAACTGAAGGAAACCACTGAAGAAAAAGATCTCGGGGTTTGGACACACAAATCCCTAAAAGTTTCCACCCAGTGTGCAGCTGCATCAAAGAAAGCAAACAGAGTCATGGGGATGATCAAGAGAAATTTTGTATTTCGAAGCAGAAATGTCATCCTCCAATTATACAAGTCGCTTGTTCGCCCACACCTAGATTACTGTATCTTGTATGCAGGTCTGAAGCCCCATCTAACCAAAGACAAGAAACTTCTTGAAAAGGTACAAGCTCGTGCCACCAAACTCATACCAAGTCTAAAGGACCTACCGTACGAGACCAGACTGACCCGATTAAACCTCACAACACTCGAAGACAGAAGGAAGAGAGGAGATCTCATTGAAACGTACCGCATCATGACACAAATTGATAAGATCGACCTAAACACAATGTTTAAAAAACAGAGTACCAGGGAACCAGAGGTCACACTCATAAACTCGCTAAATCAAGACCCAACTTAGACATCCGGAAAAATTTCTATAGTCAGAGAGTGGTAATTCCATGGAACCAGCTGAGCTACCACAAAGTGCGGTCTCCGCCCCTACACTAGTGTCAATCAATACCGAGTGAGGGCGCTGTTCACCGCGCAGCCACTTTTTGTTAATGGGAAACTGTGACCACCTCAACGTGTACAATGCTATAGAGAGATCGGTGGTGCGGAGGGATATAGATTTAACCCATGTTAATCGTTTATTCATAAAAATAAACGGAACTACTTTCAAGATGGAGTTTTTCTCTCGCGATTGATATGCAATTTGACGTCCGTTTTGTTGGAGTACATGTATTTGTGAAAAACTTTCTGTAAAATCACAAGAAATCTTGTTTTCTGCGCTCAAATTCATTGTAAACTGTAAGTAGTTATCCTCATAGGGCCCCATAATGAACCAAAAATGACAGTTGAGTATTTAATTATGTAATTACTTTTTGAATTAAAACTATTAGTTGTCGCGCTTTTTCTTGCTTGATTGTCAAACACGTTGATACGGCCCTTGGGAAATGTTCAATTAGGCAAGGGGAATTGGCTGTTGTGCGCAACCGCGAAAACGTTGCGCTGGTACAAGTTCACAAAAAAATGTAATGTATAAACAAGGTCAAATATTGTTAACTTTGACCTTCCATAAGTCCGGTTTTCATGAACCGATCCCCACAAGTAAAGTATCAAAATGAATGTCTCAAAGAGCTCTATCCAACTAGACTACTTACAACTCAATCAGATCAAATCTCAAATTTTGTGATTTCCACTACCTACACTCCTATTATTAATAATAATAAATACTATTATCCTAAGCTTAAAAACCGAACTGTCACACATGGGTTTATAATGCCGGCTACAAAGCCCCTAACCCTGCCACACTCTCATCAATGACGATGGAGATGTGGCGCTTCAAGGTATGTTCAAGGTATGAAGTATCCACTAGTGTAGTGGTCAAGGTACGAAGTGACCTGACACTGACACTAGTGACAGTGACACGCCAAACACCGTCACCGACCGAGTGATTCAACCAAAATGCATGGCGAGTTTTAAAAAACAGCATTTTTAAGCGTAACCAAGTCCATGGAGGTGAAATTACAAATCTGTACTCGATATTAACCTGGTATTCGATAAATATACTAAACTCTCACATATAGCGTTTATCTAACTCTTTACACTTACGTTTTGTCACTGACTCACCAACGACTTTCTTCCCGTCCCGTGGGCGCCGCCATCTTAAAATTTAAGCTAATCACACGAGAAACCGCGGGTGCTGATGGATAATCTCGTGACAACATTGATTGGTATCCTGCTCCATCAATATGGTTATTCGAACGTAAAAAACAACGCGAACGGAACCAAAATAACGGATACCACTTACGTACAGTGACATGAGTAAAGATGGCATCTCCTCCCCCTCCACCGCCACCTCCACCAGTGGATGATGGTTTTTTAACGAATGGTTTGCTGGACGGACAACCTCAAAATGAAGGGGTGAGCAAAAACTAGAAAAAAAGAACCTCATTTCTAATGGGGAGCATATTCAGTGTGGATTTGATTTTCTCGCTGTGTCTTTAAATTTAATGAGTTGAATTTAAATTTTTGTAAAAAAAAATTTGTAATGCATAAAAAACAATCGGTAGGGCCTAACCCACTAACCGGTCGTCACTTCGGCACCTTGCAAACTCGGGACCTTGCAAACTCGGCACTTACAAACTCGGCACCTAGCAAACTCGGTACCCACAAACTTGGCACAAGCACAAATACAGCCGTGGCTGTTGCGCGTGTGACAAGTAAAAGTAAAACTAGTTCAGTCCCATATGTCATGTGAGGTGATCGATCCAGCAGCATTTCCAGCATTGATTTGATATTTAAAATAAAATGACAAACCTAATAACTAATTAAAGAAAGAATTAAAGAAAGAAAATTAAATAAAAATGAATAATCAAACAAATAAATAATTATATAATTGTTTAAAACTCTGTAAAAACAAAACCTAACAGTATAGGCAATGATCCTTGGCTAAATTAAATGTAAATCACCATGTCGACAAGCTTAGCGGCCGCAATTACTGCCCCCTTTCTTTTCATCTGACATTCCCCGTTTGCACATTGTAAATCAAAATATAGAGAAAAGATTTCAACATTCCTCATTTTCAATTGTTTATGTATGTACTTTACTAATTAACCAGGCACTTGACCCTTTCAGCGTTTTATTGTAGAACAGGTGCCGAGATTGCTTTGTGCAGAATGGTGCCGTGTTTGTTAGTAAAAAATAGTTTGAATGGTGCCGACACTCTTGGTGCCGAGTGGGTGCTGAGTTTGCAAGGTGCCGAGTTTGTGGGTGCCGAGTTTGCGAGGTGCCGAAGTGTCCGGTATTCAAACAATCATACAAACGATGTACATGTACATGTAGACCCAGTAACTGGGGCACTGTACTCTTTTTTCACAATTTTTGACATCGGCAGGGGACTTCGTACTAGCACCCCAGCGAATGATCCTCAATTGAAGACCTCAATTTGCTATGATTTTGCAAACATCCAGCAACAAAAAACGCCACAGAATGACAAAAAGACCCAACAAAATAGCTTAAAAACCGCCTACTGGCTTCTTGATCATGTTGATATGTCAACTCTAAGTAAGATGCAACACGAAGAGGCAATTTCTGAAAAAATTATACATTTTGGCAAATAAATATTTTTGTGAAAAACACATTTTGGATGTTACTATTGACATCTACATTTCCCCCAAGTTTCAAGTGATGAAACGTTATACTTTTCTAATGACACTAATTAGCAAAAGGACCATTTTACCAAACTCTCGGTTTTGCGTTTTCATGAACAGACACATTTAGATTTGCCATTTGTCCATTTGTTACATTGAAGTACATGGCGCTGGCACGGTGCCAAAAACGACTAGTCTGCGTTTTGAGTTTTCACAAAGGGGCAATTTGTATGACCTATATAAATTTAAGTTTTCACTAACAAACACTCGTCATTTATGCATTGGTAAGTACACGACGCGCACACAACGCGCTGCACACAGACCTCGTTTTGCAGTTTTCACGAAGAGACACTTGTGTCAAACAGTTAATTATTCATTAATTAAACTAACTATAATTAAAATAGCAACATATTTGCACGATTTAAGATCTCCACTTTCATGCTCGGAAAAATGTCAACGTTTCATTGACAAAAAATGTCCGAAACAGTGATTTCAAAAACAGTGATTTCTCTAAACATGAAAGTTTTGTTGAATGGCCTAAATTGCCACTTCGTGAAAACAGTGACGAAATGCAAAACATTGTTTTATATAACACCCAGGCAGATCTTTGTCATTTGGAGGAAGAAACAATCACCAAAATGTAAGATTGAATTCTGGCATCCACTCACTACAACTTACAAGCAGACAAGGGTGTTTTGTACAGCTGTGAATGGCCGGTTTGTAGTCAGTCGCGCGATGATAATCGTTGAACGCTGAAGGGCGCCAGCATCTTCAGCTAATACAATTTTCATTGATGCCTCAATGAATACTATAAACTGTGCTTTTAATGATTGTTCGTCAAGTTTTCAGTCAAGCGACCAACCGACCTATGCGTGCATGCGCATTCTAGCGTGCAATTTAGTGCAAAAAGGATAGAACAAAAATGCACGTTTAATAGTATCAAAATGCTTGCTTAGTGACATAGGCCATGATGGGTGTGAATAATGAATAACGCGTGATGTAAAATCCTCCAATCAAATGACAAGGATCTACTTGGGTGTTACTGAATCATTGTTAACTTAGTTTTCATATTTTCCTGCTGTAAATGCCCTTACTCCTTACTTCATCATTTATTTCTATTTCAACAAGACTCCCTAGCAGTATTTCATAGATTCTTGAAAAAACAGTGAATGACGAATGATAAAATACACACCTCCAGTTTATTTTCCCTTGAGAAATTCTAGTGTAGGTCCAGTAGGTTTTCATCAACAGGTACAACAGGTGAACTACAACTACAGGAGGAGCACATGCATTTCTTAGCATGAATGGCATGTGCACATTGCTCTTCACTTCTGTTGATTTATTGAAAATTTCCACTGGCTACTCCTACTCTGTACTCTGTACTCTGTACTCTGTACTCTGTACTCTGTATACTAAAGATGATACCTAGATATTATTTCCTACCACCAGGAACAACAGCTGAGTGGAATACTTTCTACAGATTTTCATTGGTAGGGAAGCTACATGTATGTACCTCAAATCCAAACTTCATGGGATGCAGGTTGGATCTTCATTTGTATGTGGGCCAGCATGTGTACTAAGGGGGGCCTACACGTAAAAATATACATGAAAAACGTTTTGCTGGCCACCAAAAAGCACACCTGCAATGGTATCTTGTTACATGTTGAGATTTGATTGCAGTAAACCAGGTAACAGACAGATACACCACAACACTACCACTACCAGTACTGGATAACTTCAACATTCAGTCATTTAAACCATTGATTGTACATATAATATATACCTCAATTGTTTACAATGTGTACACAACAACTTTGGTTCTTGTTCTCTTGGTCCAGTCGACAAATATAGGTTGCGTACCTTAACACAAACAGGTCCAAATGTTCAAATATGTGTGGCACTTGTTGGATCTACATGTATAGCAATGGACCATCGGAATGAGCGATGGTGATCATCTCATAAGATTCCTTTCTCATCTAAGAGTCTTTGCAAAGAAAATTGGGGAATCATTTATGATTTCAACTAACTGCATAATTTCAGTCTAAAAGCTTACTGGTTATGACGTTCATACTATATAGAAAAATAAATTCGGTGGAATTTTCCCCTCTGAAATAAGTCATATTCCAGAACAGAAGTGTAGTTGTTCAGGTGACCTGTTATTTTTTAGCATGAGATTCAGAATTACATCACTCTGATCAAGCTTTCAACTTGCTTTGAAGTTGTGGCTTTTGTGAACACCCTGGGACTCAAACCAATGACTTCCTGCATTCTTCTATTAAGACGATGTCTTAATAAGTAGCCAACCACTCTGAATATTGAGCGTGCTTTGATGACAACAGGTCATGACTCTGGTGCTTGGTATTTGTAACGATCATAAGTGACTTGTGGCGAAACATCATGATTAGAGGCCTGGTGGAGTCCAGTCACTCAGTCAATTACAGTTAAGATTGTTTAATTTGTGAAAATCTTCAATTGGAAATAAAATGTAGTTTTAATCAATCTAATTCCTTAACTTGGCCTTTCATAGCCAGATATTTCAAGCAATTACTCAGGCCATCTCTCCAATTCCAGTTACTATAAAATGAACAAAAATTGAAATTTTTGTGTGTGTATAAAACAGAAAAATTCAAAAGACGCCAAATAAAGACATTTAAAAATAAGAAAAAAACTAAAATAGTAACCTAAACCTGTGTAGGTTTTTAATCTACATGTAAGCACTGTTCCACATTGTTTGAAGACCTGGGCCCAGTTTCATGGATCTGCCTCTGAACAGCAGAATTCTGTGTTTACCATGTTGTTCACCATCCTGTGCTGACACTGTGACAGGTTCAGGTGCTACATGTAGCACCAAAGTTCTGTGCTGGCTGCTGGCTTTGTGAAGTACCCACACACACAAGCACAAATTCCTGTGCAAACCAAACCTGTGAAACATGCTTAGAGCTTACGGATTTACAGTAATCAGAAGCATAAACCTGAGCCCTGCTATCAAGGCTATCGTGGTTATTGAGTTTTAATAACATTTAGATTTTGGGTTTTCTTGGCTCTGCTGCCATAGCCTGACTGACTGAAATTATCATACCCCCCCCCCCTCCATAAAAAAGAGATAAATTAGCAATCAACGCACAAGTTTGCCATCAAACTTTGTAGTCATTACGCCTATACACGTAAACCGTTAAGCGCATGTCTGCATAATAGATAAAATAAAAAAAATAAAAAAACAAAGCACTTGGAATTCATTGTGACAGTCTTGCTCGAATTGTCAACTTCTGAGTTGTAATGAGCCCAGAGGAAACTGAGCAGGATGTAGTATACTTGGATAATTCCTTGGCAATTACGGTGACTCAGACTATCGGAGAAGCTTGCTCTAGGAACTTCTCTCTCTCTCTCTAATGGTCTCTCTGGGGGTAGCTACATGTAGCTGATGTTAGTGTTGGGTGGTGAGCAGTAAGGGGTGCACACCAGGCTCGGAAAAAAAACAATGTAAACCATTGATTACATGTGAATGTGCTGTTGTTGTGTCGGCTTGAATGCATCCAGGGGAATAATTAAGTTTTCATTCCAACGTTGGATTTTTGAGATGTTTGCACTGTAGGATTACAACAAATCAGTACAATCATGGATAGATACATGCATCTGTTTGGGCCGTCCTCGAGTGACTTTCTGGTGAGTTAGGGCCTATTAGGTAGCCTTTAATTTGCTGTTGAATTTTGACAGACTAAGGCCTAAATGGTTTAACATCTATGTTGCATCATACATGTAGAATAAATAGCAAGACAAGTTCTCAAATAACAAAATCTACCTAGCAAGTAGAAATATTACCGCAAACCAAATATACATTGATACATCACCATGCAATGCCTCAAATCCCATATCATACATACATATGTATATATGTACTGTTTATGTTAATTTTGTTCTGTTTTAAAATCTCATAGTGTGCATTTTCATTAAAACAGGATTTTTGAAAAGCAGTTTCTTAAGAACCTCAGATTATTTCTGAGTGAATTATAGACGAGCTGATTTGGTTCTTTGATGGAGAACCATCATACTAATTGGCCTGACCAAGTTGCATAGCCATAAACACAAAAGGCCATTTATCACAAACAAATATGTTCTCAAAATAAATAAATCAGAAAATTTATCCAAGTGTCTGTTATGATTCTTCAAAAGAAATTTCACATTTGTCCCTGAAAGTACAATTATTAAGTCCATAAACCAGTGTGTTTAAAACGCTACATGTACATGTACAACAGTTGCCAGGGTCTACATGTACAATGTACCTGTAGTCCCACACTTAAAAGGTACAATGTAACTTAATAGTAATAATACCAAAGGGTTTGCGCTCTTACATGTTTAGATGTTGGTCGGATGAATTGGAGGATTCCAGGTTGTTCAGGTTTAATAAAATCTTTTCAGTAAATGTTAAATATGCATCGGAGATAAAGAATATTATTTGGTTTTACCCTTACACTGATGTGTGTGTGAAGCACTCTAAACATGTATGTAGGCCTACCCAGTACTTCCCGAGTCCTATGAAAATAATTCATCTAGGCAGATTACTCAGGTGGGATTTGAACCCATGACCTTGCCTTTCTATGTCTTGTAACCACTTGACTACCAAGAAAGCTACACATGTAGAGGCAGTTTTTTAAATCCTATGTTAGGAGCGGGTACTGCAACAATTGATGGGAAATCTTTCTACCCAACACTAAACCTTGCATTCTCCATGGTAAAACACTGTTTTGCTTGTGTGCTGATTTGATTGTAAGCCTACATGTATAAACTGTTGGATTGCAATGAATTATATACCCTTTATAAACAAAACAAAACCTGTCTTAGACCTTGAGCTCTTTCATGTGTGACTAATTGCAGTAATGTGTATGGTGCTGTTGACTCGGCCACAGAAGGTCAACTCAAAAACCTGGGTGTACTGTATAATTACTGTACATGTAAAGATTAGACCTACTGAAATATTGTATTTCTATGGTACTAACTGACTCAATGCATAATTCAGGGCTATATTTTTTTACGGAGAAGAAACACATGAGACCGCAGAGCTTGTAGCCCAGAGTTTTTACTGGACAAAAATTATTGTTAAAAGACCATAATCGAAATGAGAAAAGATAACAATAAGACCAGAATCAATTTATGAGAAGACAATTAACCATTTGATTTGAGTGAGCACTAAAATAAGATTGATCTCACTTGTCTTATGAGTAAGTGAACAGTTTTGATTTGTTTGAACATACTTTTAATTAAAAATGCTACACAGTGAACTGGAGCGGACTTGTCAGGTCTAGAGTTTACTGGCTAATGCTAAAACCACTGGCCTTGGGCCTGCAGTCCAGTGTACATTTTGAGCCATGGGGCCTACTTTTAGGTGTTCGGGCATGCCCGAACAACTCTTTGTTATTGTTCGTTTTGTTTTTGGTTTTTTTAGTTTTTTTTTTCTTCTCGATGTCGTTTGTCCACAAGCAAAAGCATAGTAAAAAACATCGAATGCACTTGAAACTTTGCATGTACAAGTTAGAGTACATGTATAACTAGCAGATGATCCAAAAGTTGTGATGTCATGATGACGTCATCAGGTGTCGAAATACAGTAAATTAAATGTTAATATTTCAAAAATTCATAACTCATTAACTACATAATGGATTTTTACAATCTATACATCATCGGAGAGGTCTTGTAGAACCCAACAAACGCTACACAAGGAGTGACCCCGTTTGAACTCGAATTCCGGTTCAAAACGGAAGTTGAAAATTGAAAAATTTCAATAATTTATATCTTAAGAACTACCGTAATTTCCTGCGAATAAGACGCGTCTTATCTGACTTTCAATGGTAAAAAAAAGTCACTGCGTCTTATCTTCCGATGCGCCTTATCTGATTTCGATTGAGTTCATTGTGATGATTATATACATTGTAAAATCTTACTTTTACATGTATACTGCAAAATAGTTCCTTTATTTCGTCCAGGGTAATTCTACATGTCACATTTTTATTAGAATAAAACCTACATGTACACCGTTCACATTTTTGACGAAACTTACCGAAGAACGAAGCCACTGGCCATGCTACTGCCCAAAATAATAATAACAAATGAGCGACGATCAATGCATGCTGCATATAGTACACTGCTATATCACATGACTGACCAGTACTAGTCTTTATTACTCAAGTCGTTTTTAGTATGTTATCGTGAAATGCTTTCGCCAACAGAGGGTGTACGTTTTTCTTGTGAAAGCATTATTAAGAAAGCGCCCTCTAGCGTTCGTTGGTTCTTGCATGTATTGCAGCATTCAGCGAAGACTAGCAAAGACCAGCAGCCCATTCATTGGGAAACGTTGGGAAAACGTGTGTCTCCGCTCACTCGTTGTGTAAAAAGAAAAACTGTTAAGCTATTGTTTAAGAACAAATCTTTAAAACTCAAATGGAAAAAATAATAATGAAAAAATAGAAGTGAAGTTCTAATTGTCTTTGTGATAAAAGAATTACGATACCTTTGCGCTATGGTAAGTGTGCTTATACATCACAACGACCCCTGCAGTTGTTGATGTTCTAGCAGTATGGGACTTAGCGAGCTTGTGTATATAAAATACATGTGTATAATGTTCAGGATATGTTGCGCCTTATTCGGCAGTGCGCCCAATCTGTTAACCCTTGATTTTGTTTTGGTAATTTGAGGGTACTGTGCCCTGTACGCCGAGCGCCTTATACGCAGGAAATTACGGTACTCATACTTACATGTAAGTCAACATTTTTAAACCAGGTTATAGGACATTGAGCCTTC
This sequence comes from Leptasterias polaris, assembly GCA_037783415.1. Lineage (NCBI taxonomy): Eukaryota > Metazoa > Echinodermata > Asteroidea > Forcipulatida > Asteriidae > Leptasterias > Leptasterias polaris. The sequence goes on along the minus strand of JAZGTN010000050.1, from coordinate 4,132,441 downwards.
TCAAACTTTTGCACAGAGATAACACTAATTCGACATTAAATTCTGGTCGCAATCGGACGTTATAGGTAACGTATATATTGACCTGCATTTAAAGCATGTGAAAGAACTTCCATTGAAAACACGATAACCGTATGTAACCCAGTGGCACGGTAGCTGGCTGTTGCGTTCCATTGACCAAAAGGTTCAAAGTCCATCAAACCTGCACACCACGAGGCTGGCTGCTCCGCTCCATTGTTCATAAGGTTCAAAGTCCATGAAGACTGTGTAAAGACCTGCATGTCACATCCATGGTGGCGCTTTATCAAATTAGTGGACAAAATAATGCCGACTCGGAAATCTATTTCGTTCGATGGTAGTCCATCGATAGCTCAGTGCATAACCTTCGTGTTAGCCTTTTGTTGGCTTGGCGGTAAATAGCGACTAAAAGAGGGTCTTTTGCTGACATGTTTTGGTCGAAAACAATCAAAAACAAATCAACATTAGTTTTATTCTTATCAACACCGGTATTTATGAGAACCCAACTTTTAAATCATGTTGAATACTAGAAGTGTAATGTGAGCAACAGAATAAAGTCAACATAAATTGCACACTTTGTTTAAACAATGGTTTCTTATGCCCTTTCATAATCATGCAATAATATTGCATCATTAATTGGCACCATTAAAATAAAATAAAGTTAGCAACCAGGCGTTGATAAAAGGCAATTTTGAAATATAAGTAAACTAACTGTCATTTCAGTTTATGACTTTTTTTACATTAAATTTGACATATAAATGTGTATCTAGTACACTTTCTAGAGCCTCAATGCAGTCTTAAGTAGCAACGATTTGGGTCCCGTCACGGTGGCGTCTTGCCTCCCACAGCAATAATTTGTTATAGTCTACATGTACGCTTTACATGTTTGATAAAATATATTTAACTAAAGGTTCACAAGCACTGACATGTTTGTTGTTGTTCTTTTGAGAAAAAAATAAATAACTCTTCATGATACCACGTTTATTAAAAAATGACTCATCATTTGCCTCCCAGAACCGAACACCTAGAGTTTGTGGTAAAACAAACTCTGAATCTCTAGTTTTTTTTAATAGTTGTTATTCTTCTTCTCAGAGTCGTTTGTCCGCAAGCAAATGCACAGTTGCTAAACTTGCATCAACTTGAAACTTTGCATGTAGGTAGACAATAAGTTGCAGATGTACATTACCTAAAGTTGACACGTCACGATGACGTCATCAGGTGTCGAATTACAGTAAATCAAAGTTTAATATTTCAAAAAATCATAACTCATTAACTACTGAATGGATTTGTATAATCATTATATCATCGGACAGGTCTTTGAAAACCCAACAAACGCTACACAAGGAGTGACACCATTTGACCTTGACTTCCGGTTCAAAATGGAAGTTGAAAATTTCAAATATTTTAATAATTTATATCTAAAGAACTACTCGTACAGAAGTCAAAACTTCAAACTTACACCATGTTAGAACCTTGATAAAACCTCCATCATGTATTTGTGACGTCATGATGACTTCATCAAGTGTCAAATTACAAGGTTTTTAAACATTAACAATTTTAATATTTGAAAATCTATATCAAATCAAGACGAAGAGACCGTCGGTTGCTTTTTGCGGGATTATATAGAGGTATTATAGGTCTTTATTTTTTCATTGTGTGCGTGACCTGACATGACCTCTACTTCCGGTCGAAACCGGAAGTGCCTTGTAACTTAAAAGTGGCAAATTTGTTCAAGTTGTTTTCAACGATGTTATAATCCAGCAAGGGTCTGGTTTACAAAAATCAGACCGGTGACGTCATAACATATAAAAGCGCCCTCTAGCGGCAGGTTAAAAACAGACCAAAATACACTTTTACTACATGTCTGTGGCGAAGTTTATGACAAACGTTTCAAAATTGATACATAATGACCTTTATGCAGACAACATGTGTGGAGTTTCAGATTGATGACGTCATCATTTGTCATGTGGTATTGCCTTTAAGTTTTACTTTTTGAAGCCTTGCATCTCAAAAACCACAAGTTTGACTGAGTTAAACTTGGCATATAGATAGACAATGATAATTACTACGTAAGTTTAAAGTGACAACATGATGACGTCATCAAAATGATTTTTGAAATTTTTGAAATTTTGACCAATTATTACGTATCTTGAGTACAAAGCAAGTTATAGTCCAATTTTATTTTGAGAACAATAAATGAAACTGTTCACGATACCAACCGCGTGTATTGAAAAACGGCTCTTCATTCCCCCACCACCGGAACCGAACACCTTGAGTTTGTGGTAAGACAAACTCTGAATCTCTAGTTACTATTTATTTACTTGTTTTGTTGTATTGCTGTGTTTTGTTGCATTGCTGTGGATAGTAATTGCTGTGTTGTATTTTTTTGCTTTTTCTGTATAATATTTGCTATAAGATATTTACATGTTATGTACTTATTTGACATGTTTGATTTGAATATCATTTGAAACCACTTGAGATGCTAAATGAAATCATGCATGCAATGAGAAAGATGCCATGAACTCACAGCTTCTTATTATTATTCTTAATTATGCGGTATATCCAAAAGAGCAATAAAAAAGTACAAAAAGAACAACAGAATAGTACAAGACAATAAGCCAATGGCACATGCCTGCAATTAAAAAAGTTAACAAAATAACCGTGACTTGAAAGCTTTTCACTCCGATGCTACTGGCTACATTACAATTTATATATAAAATATCTCTAAAATGACAAGAATACGATTTACAACATTAATAATATACGTACATAAAAGGAACACTAATTTTTATACAAAATCCAAAATAGTTCAATAGTTAACGACTGATGTTTCTGGTGCCCCCAATATCCACGTTAAAGACAAATGTACAGGATTGTTATTTAAATCTTTTAAAAGCATGTTAAAAAGCGATTTTATTTTCAGTCTTAAAGCTTGTTTTCATTGTTTTTACTGTAACAAGATCACCGTTTTATTGTATGATAGTGTATTCATTGAAAACTGCATGGAGGTTGGTAATTGAATTACTATTCCCAACCCCCTCCCTGAAAAAAATGAAAAAAAATAAATAACCCCAAAACACAAAGAAAAAACAAAAAACAAGCAAAGAAACACAAAATACTAATAGCACAAAATAAATAAATAAAGCAAAAAATTTAAACAAAACTAATGAAAAGAAAAATCAACATCAACATGATCAATGTTGTACTCTTTCCACTTTCCCTTTAAGTGTAACCTTGACCACTATTTTCTCAGGATGTTTTGGTAATTGAAATATCCTTACAAATGTTGTCTCCTTCCTTTCTTACCAGGAGATGGTTAACTTAATGACAGGTGATGAAATGGTAATTTAATAGACTTTGAAGAAAGGCCTGGATTAGAAGGATTGTGGTTTGTGATAATGTGATAAGACAAAGAAGTGTCCTTGGCAATTCAAACTTTTATTGAAAAATGCAAGCTTGTGTTAGATTTAATATGTGTGGAATTGCTTAGGATTTATTGATGTTTTATGGGCTTGATTTACTTTATAGCTCCATGGTTACCATGGTTACCATGGTTACGACCAAATAAAAAAAACTCTTACTTTGAGTAATACATGTATTTAAGTTGACTAATCATTGGGAACCATACAAGTTGTGAATAGGGGAACGACTTTGCATAAAAACTATCTGTGTTACAGCGATATAATCATTGCTGGCTGGCATAGTGTATCGATCATTAGAAATCATTTTCATGATAATGATCAAACATTGAAACTTTATTTGAAAGGTTCTGCCTAACTGCGTGATTTCTGGTAGAACACACAGGGTTCTGCCCACGGTGGTCGGTGCCGGAAAACCCGACCGGCACTCATGATTCCCCGACCGGCACTCGCAGAATTTTTTCTTTTTCCGACCACCACACATTTTCCCTTTTTTTTGCCCATTTCCTTCAAAATATTTTGAACGTGTAAAACAAATTATTTACCAGTAAACAGTTTTATCCAAAGTTTCGAGTAGCCTACTTCTTTGGTTTGAGTCTATTTTAATGATCCAGGATCGAGCATTCCTCCCGCCTGTACGATGTACAATCCAACGCACGAAACCCGCATTGATTTTGCAATGGTTTCCAGTCAAGCTGATTATAGCTTTACGCTTGGAATAACATGATACCAGTTTCATCATGTTGCGAACCCTATTATTCTACAGCGTTTAATACAACGGAATTTCCGGCACTAAACAAATTCTGGGCAGAACCCTGAACACACAAATGCTGTTAAGCCCAGTTTATACTTACTGCGAATGTGAATGCAAAGCGAATTTTGACTGCACAGCTCTGCCTTCGCTGCAAATGTTTCCCTGGAGTTGAGCACATCTCAACACTTCAGAATAATTTGTTGCAAATTTGTGATGTCAAAATTTGTTTTGCATTTGCAAGAAGTATGAACTTGGCTTTAGTGCCTACATGTAACTACGGGAAAATGCGTAGATGAATAAGAAGTTAAGAGTCTCTCTTTATACTCTCATTAGTAATGATATGAGTGGGGGAACATGGCAAAAAATATATATCACTTTGTAGAGAATTATCTATCTGCCTGCTTACGAATTAGCCACAAGTGTGTGTGGTGTCTTTTCCCCCAGCGGCAGGATGGACTTCTTTTTCATCCTATGCCAAGTAAATTTGTTTCTTTCTGCCAAAATGAATCTTTCATGATATGTCACTTGTAATTGCTTAGATTTGCACGTTAACATAAGCGTTTGAAACCTGGCGTGCCAATTTGTCCTGGATAAAATATATTTCATGTCGTTCTGGCATTCAAGTATAAAGGCTACACTAAGCTTGAACTATATTTTTTGAATGAATATGCATGAAACCAGGTATTGCAGCGACCAAATTTTCTTTCAAGAGTAAAATTAGAAGATTGGTATGGATCAGAAGTGCTTAAAAAGTGTGTCTATTTCTCGGTTTCAGGCACACAGAGACTTGATTTTTCACCCCTCAAAATGCCAAAAGCTCAGAGCTTCCAGGGGCTTCGCCCCCTGGACCCCAACCGGGGCCTCACCCCTGGACCCCACCATCGATGTTACAGAAATGTTTCCAGTAAACTTAGAAGATTTATATGGATCTGATTTCCAATAAGAGTGTGTCTATTTCTCTGTTTTAGGCACATTGAGGCTTGGTTTTTCACCCCTCAAAACGCCCCTGGACCCCCACCATCGATGTTACAGAAAATTTTCCAGTAAATTTAGAAGATTATTATGGATCTGATTTCCTATAAAAGTGTGTCTATTTCTCTGTTTTAGGCACATGGAGGCTTGGTTTTTCACCCCACAGTAAAAAGGCTCAGAGCTTCAGGGGGCTTCGCCCCCTGAATCCCCACCGGGGCTTCGTTCGCCTCTGGACCCCACCAGGGGCCGTAAGGCCGGCCCCTGGACCCCACTCATTTTTTGTTAACCCTCTAATACAAAATCCTGGTTGTGCTGTTGTGCCCCCTCCCCCCGGTTTAAAAAATCCTGGATCCGCCCCTGATGGGCATCATGAAAGAGTCTAGTGTCATGCACAGGGTGCCTTAAAGATAGTTAATAATAAGTGTAAACAATCATGATTTATAAAATGTTCAACATTTAAACCTCTTTCTTGTAATTCAAATGTATTGACTTTTTCCCAAATTGTTTTATATGAAACGATGATTTATTTGTAACTTGTTTTTCTGCTTTAGGCTGTTGCTCTTCCAAACTTTGGAGCTGGAGACATCAATGGTTCCATGGACACCACACCCCCAGCCCCACCCGTCAAGGAGCCCCAGGCCTGGGAGAAGCCTCTGACGATACCAGACATAAGGAAGAGCAGTAATAACTGGTCACTGGCGTCAGATGCAGGGGTGCGTAATAAAACAGAAGTAATTTTTAGAACACACTATGAGTATGAGGTACCTAGTGTGCATAGTTATGGATCGTGCAGTGTAGACTGTAAGTGTAAGGTACATGTACACAGTGTGCATAGCTATGGATTGTGCAGTGTATTGTTGACTGTGAGGTACACAGTGTGTGTAGTTATGGATTGTGCAGTGTATTGTAGACTGTGAGGTACACAGTGTGTGTAATACGGATTGTGCAGTGTATTGTGGACTGTGAGGTACACAGTATGTGTAGTTACGGATTTTGCAGTGTATTGTGGACTGTGAGGTATACAAACTGTGAGGTACACAATCGTACACAGTGTGCGTAGTGGACACAAATGGAAACACCAAGCAATGCACACATTTTCATGTATCCTGATTGTATAGTCCTACCATGCTATCCATAAAAATGACATTGCTTGGCGTGTATTTTCTTTCAAATCACGCACAACGCATGATGGATACTTTGAATTTAGCTTTCACCCTAACAAGGTCAAATCGGAATGGGTCTCAAAGTTAGCTTTTACAATTCCTTTGTACTATACGTTCTATATTATCAACTCTCTCGCACAGTCAGTGTGGCTTAAGTTAGCTTGTTGCCACAATGAATGGGATTTGATTTAAACCAAATTGTGCCATGGACTCTTTTACAGGTCTGGAATTACTCGTAGGCCACAGAGGCAATGGCCTTTGTTGCCCCCCCCCCCCCCCCCCCCCCCCCCCCGGTCTTTGCTTTAGTGCCCCTACAGAAATTTCTCGTAGACTTTGAGATTTTCCAATAGAAGTGCCCTTTCAAATTGAAGTTAAAGATATTTGGATGACTGAAGTTTGACCTGCAGCATTAATGCCAAGAAGGTACCAATCTGAAGTTTTTGCTCTCAAAGTATGGTATAGACTGTGCAAGTCTCGCGTGTAAGCAAACTTCCGGGATCATTGTGGTTCCAACCATATGGAGTTTTACTTTGGCAAGATTTTGTTTCGTCTATTATTTTAGTTTAACGTTCTTTATGACCATGAAAATTAAATATGTTGTTGGGAATGTAATACCACAAGTGATAAAAAACATGAAAGTAAAATCAATTCAACAATACAACGAAGAAAACCCAAGAACTTGACCTCTGCTTCCGGTTACTTGCAAAAAATTAAGAATTTGTGCCCACCTCCGATCACCAAATTTGTTTTGGTCGCGCGATGATAATCACCAGACACTGTAATTGTCAGCAGACGCTAAGCCTTTTCATTGCAGTTTACGGTTGTCGAGGCGTAAGCGTCCTCTTTAAACTGCGTCACGCGTTATTCTACGCCCGTGCGATCATCGCGCGTCTTAGTTTAAACCTGCTTTTAGTGGTTGCACGTACTCTGGCGTGGATTTACAAAAGGGGTTCCTAAAAGTTAAGATCAAATAAGCATCCTTGTCCCAGAGTTTTTAGTTTGTTTCAAGTAAAACTAACAAATGATTTGTGTGTTTATTATGAAAGCTAAAACCCATTTTATACAAATTGTAATGATTATTTTTGTTGGTCAGATTTTTTCATAGATCTAATTTAAAAACAATGTTTGATTTCAGAAAAAAATATGTTCTTCGCTTGACATGTTTTCTCGCTCCGATATGCGCGAGACTTGCACAGTCTATTGACATTGGTAACTTTAAGGTACATGTCGGTAGGGTTGTGTAATTTCTATCCAAAAGCTTGCTTGTTATAAAGATGGTAATGGAAAATTATTTCACCTGAAATGCCCCCGTTGATTAGAAATTAATAAAAGTTTAAAGTAGGCCTACATGTATGTCAAACAATTTGAATCTCCAAAACTCACCTCAAGGTGAGTTTTGGAGATTCAAATTTCCTGGTGTCTGTTTGTGATTGCTGGGGCCAGAGATGCGGTTAGTACCCGCGTCACCTCGCTAAACGTGGATGGGTTCAACGTTCTTGATGAAATTTCAGCAACAGCTTTTTGCTGTTTTCACTGTATTCAGCTGAAACTTTCACCGGTGACTACACTAAAGACTACACTAAGCTTGACTAACTATATTTTTTGAATGAATGCATGAAACCAGATATTGCAGCGACCAGATCCAAACGCGAGATTTGTGGGATTAACATTTTCTTTGAGTAAAATAAGATTGGTATGGATCAGAAGAGCTTAAAAAGTGTGTCTAGTCTCGGTTTCAGGCACACAGAGGCCTGATTTTTCACCCCTCAAAATGCCAAAAGCTCAGAGCTTCCGGGGGCTTCGCCCCCTGGACCCCCACCGGGGCCTCAGCCCTTGACCCCACCATCAATGTTACAGAAATTTTTCCAGTAAACTTAGAAGATTTATATGGATCTGATTTCCAAAAAGAGTGTGTCTATTTCTCTGTTTTAGGCACATGGAGGCTTGGTTTTTCACCCCTCAAAATGCCAAAAGCACAGAGCTTCCGAGGGGCTTCGCCCCTGGACCCCCACCAGGGCTTCGCCCCTGAACCCCCACCATCGATGTTACAGAAATGTTTTCAGTAAATTTGGAAGATTTATATGGATCTGATTTCCTATAAAAGTGTGTCTATTTCTCTGTTTTAGGCACATGGAGGCTTGATTTTTCACCCCACAGAACGCCAAAGGCCCCCTGAACCCCACCGGGGCTTCGCCCCTGGACCCCACCAGGGGCCGTAAGGCCGGCCCCTGGCCCCCACCCATTTTGGGTTTGCCCTCTAATACAAAATCCTGGTTGCGCCGTTGTGCCCCCCGGTTTAAAAAATCCTGGATCCGCCCCTGACATCCCAGTATCCCAGCACTCAGCAGCCTATTAAGTGCTTCAAATGGGTTATTCTACTGAAGACTGCAGACTGAAGACTGCAGACTGAAGACTGAAGTGTTTATAGACAGATAGACTTTTGCAGCATTATACATACAGTTGTGTGCAAAAGTACAGGTAGCTTTCACTGAAAATCTATTTAATGTACATGTACATGTACTTATCATTTATAATGAACTCTGGCAAATTTGTCAAATTCATTGCATTAAATCAATGGTTGCCACCTAAAACAAATTAATTGTAATTAACGCTGTTATTTTTGAAAAGAAATTGAATGCCAAAAAGTTCCCAAAATATTCTGTGTGCATAATTCCACTGGGTTTTCCTTTCAAGTCTAAGTGTTAGAATATGTAAATGACGTATGTGTAGGCTATTATTTGACAATGTAAAAAAAATTCTATAGGGTACAACAAATTAAAAAACCTCTTCCAAAAAGTTCTCATGCACAGGTACACATGTAGGTACATGTACACTCATGATGTTATTATCTATCCAAAACATGCGTGCAGTTTTTCTATAAACTGCCTTGAACGATCTGCAAGTATTCCATTCTTGCCAAAAAACTTTTCCGTTTCACTGGATAATCTAATGAAAACCTTTAGTCAAAGTTCCTCTACGCTGGGGAACTCTTTTAACTGGCAGTTTGGAATGCTGTGCATGATTTTTAAAGAGGGACTCTCAAGGTCAAATTCAGTTTCATGATTCACTCATTTTCAAACAGATACAGGTAGAGTCCTTATAAAAATGGGGAAAACAATTACAGTCTCTAACCTCACGTTAAAGACGATGTAAATTACCACTGTGTTTGATACCCTTCAAGTGCAATTTTTGTCAAAATCCAAAAACGTTCGAAGGCGTCACATTTCAAGTCTGAACATTTTACTACCAAGAATATTCAGTTCATTCCGGAATTTTGATGATATTCAATCAAAATAGTATTGAATTTGACCTTTTCACTGGTGCAAAAATTCCTCTTTGTATACATGTAGACCTTTTTGTTTTTTTGCTGTCCGATGATGTCATGTTAAAAGTTTCACTCTGAAAAAGTAAAATAAAATGACATTTTACACCATTTCAATGTGAGGTTAATGTAATTTCATCCACTTTCATGAGGACTCTATCTATAATCTATCGGGAATTAGGTGCATCACAAAACTGAATTTGACTTTTGAGACCCTCTTTTAGCCATACACGTACACACCGCAAACCACTGTAACCACACGTACTTGTGTTTCTGCCAACTTCTTTTTGCTGTGCGTGTTTCAATTCTCAGCCATCCTTATTGCATCAAGTGACATTTTCAGCTCAGAAGTCAGTTCCCAAAATAGAGTTGTACAGGTACATGTATGTGCTTGTATTATAAATGGAATAATCACTGGTGCTATTATTTAATGGTAACGGCTAACGCTAAACACACAGTTTGTAGTTGACATCCTTGGGGTTGGTACATTGTTTTTTGTTTTAGCAGCCTATTTCAGAATGCTGGGTTATTGATGTATCTGGAAACAACAATTAAAACGTAACCAAAATAAAACAATGTATTGTACACTGTACATTTAGTTGTACCTTACACTCAGTTTGTAGACCATATTTACTTGTACATTTTTGCAGTAACAAGTAAAACAAAATTTATGTTTTATTTGTTTATCTGTAAAGTGTAAGAAAATGTTGGTGCTTCGATAAACATGAACATGTAAGCCTACAAGTGACTTAAAAAAGCACCCATTCTTTGACATATTTTATTGTATAAAATGACCATGGAGATTTGAAGGCACGCCTGCTCATTCACAATCACGATGGAGTTGTACTGTTTTGCCAGTCATGCCAGTGAATAAAAAATCAATCTTGATCACAGGGTACATTTGTAGCAAGCCTATTTATCATACTTACATGTATGTATGGCAAGCACATGAAATATAAATTCTGGTGCCCTCTGTCAGGCAGAATGTTTTTCCTTAAAGGCGTTATCAAAATTGCCCCTGATGGGACAGAAAGCTACAATCCCGGCCATATCTCGTTGGGCCCCTGCACCACGGCCCCCGTGCCCCCTTTCAATGTTGGCTCTCATTGCGCGGTCTGCGCTCCCATCAACATTGAACGGGGGGACGGGGAGGGAATGTTTATTGCACGGGGGAAGTGTTTATTGTTACGTTGCAAATGGGTGGCCCAAGCATTTTGGCCGGGATTGTAGTTCCCAGTTACTGCTTAGTGCATTTACGCTAAAGACACAAGTTTACATAGAACTACATGTATGAACAGGATGAATGGACAAGTTGGAAGGGTAAGTCTGTAATTTTGCATACATGTACATGTCTAATGTGAATGTGTACATGATGGCTACACATACTTCAATACCATTTTGCTGTAATAACATTGTCACCAAAGTAACACAGTACTTACATTATCCATGATAATGTACATATGAACATTATCATGGATGCATGTTGAACAGTTTGAAATCTAATGCACAGTGTCACTTGTCACTCAGTCCGGCAATGATGAACACTCTCGCATTGCGTGACATCCATTGGAATTTAATCTGCACTGTCTTATCTTCCTCCAAAAAAAAGAGAAAGAAAAAAAACCCAAAAAACAGAACCATCTGCCGTGAGCTTGCATGATGAGTATGCGAACATTTCCTAAATTGGTTATTTGGGTGAACAAGTTGGCATGGTTATGAAGAAGATCCGTCTTACAAACGTCAAGTCCCCTCATCCGGGATTTTGCTAAAAAGGATTATCCCCAGTGTGTTGATAGAATGTCAAGACCAATCATGTTTCCGAACTACATGTAACACCTGCAAATTTGAATGTCATTGAGAATCAGACTCGTCTCTAAAGTACTTTGACTCCAGCGACCAGTCTATTGTGACGGGATAATCTAGCCAATCTAGTCCAGTGACGCAAGGTTGTGTCTGTACATGAGGGCACAGAGTAAAACATGATGTGAGAAATTTCACATGCCTCAGAATGACTTGCACAAGATTTTCAAATTAGACCCAGTAGATGATCAATGTTAGGGATTAAATGCTGGCAAACTCCAATAAATATTACTCCAATAAATATTGTGCATTAAAAAAATAAAAATCCCTCACAATTTTTGCCATTTGTGCCAGAAACAACTTGAATAGTGCAGGGCTTGAAATAGTCTGAACCACTGGCCAAGGTCTAGTAATTTATGCAATGAGATGGTAACCTCACAACCCAACTAGTTCTGCAGTCTTAAAGATTTACTAACGTACAGTACTTTAGCTTTTCAAGTCCAAACCTGCTCCCAAAAGTTTAGCAAATTATAGGCCTATATTAAGTAATAAACTACAAGGGAAGCTGACTAGGTAAATTTAATTCAATTTTTGGGTGAACAAAGAAAATTTACTAATTGAATGGGATTTGAACCTACAACCTGTGGATTACTCTACCAACTGAGCGATCTAGCCCTTTCACACCGGAGGTCTCCCTATATTTGTCAATATCTTTGTTCAGGGTTTCATCAGCAGCCCAACTTTAACCTGAAACTGCCTGACAGCCCGGACAAGATTATGACAAAATAGGGAGATCTCCAATGTGAAAGGGCTAGAACGCTCAGTTGGTAGAGTGTCGACACATTAATCCGGAAGTTGCAGGTTCATATCCTATTCTTGTCACTCTGTCGATTTGTTCACCCAAAAATCAAATTATATTAGGAGAGAAAGAAATTACTTGGTCTTGCAAAAAATATTCATGGTCCAGTAACATTTTGGAGCAGCGAGATCTATCTAGTGTAGATTTGAACTTGCATAAAGTAGAAAGCTAAAGTTATAATTAGTAAATCTTGTAAAATATCAGTTGGAAAAATACTCAACTACTTGACTTGGTTGTTAGGTTACTGGCCAAATGGTCTAACACACTAGGTTAAAGTTCCGGTGGTTGAGTCACTGGACCATAGAGTCCGTGGTCCTTTCTCTATGATTGGACATGTTGGAGTGTGGGTTCAAGTTGTACATTGTAAATGTGTACCTCCGTGGGTAGAGAGTTTGATGTGAATGAGTAGCAACCTGTGCACTCATTTAGCTACCGATGCAGCATACTCCCAATGAGTTAAGGTGGTTTGAGGAATGCTTAGGCCTCAATGAACAGCATGAACAGGGTTAATAATAATGTAAGGTGGTTTGAGAGACCTTATCTAAATTCAAAACGTAAATAAATGCGTATTAATATAAAGACTTTATCTTAAAACACATCAAATTACTTCTGTTGATTTTGCAGTTGCTGTTGTACCTTCAAGAGTTCTCTACCAAGATGTTAACAAAGACCAGTGATCTTGAGAAGAAGATGGATGGCTTGATACACGAAACCAAGTGCACTGACTCAAGAGTGCATAACGTCTTCAACGATTTCCTCATGTTGGCAAATACACAGTTCATTGAAAATGTAAGCCAGACAGGATCGCAACAGTTACATTGCATTTATTGTTGTTTTTTTCAACTGTTGGTTTTGGCATGTAATGTTATTGGTGATGCCATCCTTTCAAGGGATCGAACGATTGATGTTTGTAAACAGTTCAGGGCTTATTTATGACAGATGTAAACACATGGCTCTGATTCTCACCACTACAGTCTGTACACAGTACATGTACATATGTATTCAATTTACATACACGGTACACTTACTTTCTGCAACGTGTTCAAACAGTCCCTTCAAAAGTTCATCCTTAATCTAAGAATCAAAGGTTTGTGTTTAGAACATTTAATTCTTACAGGGAAAGGTTTTACACAGTTTGGAAAGCACCCCGTTCTCAAATGCTGGTAATTATTGCATCGGGGAAAATAATTGATTTTGATACATTAATGATAATCACTGTATACTTCATGCGTATTGCAGGGGGAAAATTCCACTGAATTTGACATCCGAGATCAGACTCGAATCCAGGACCTTCTGCGCCCTTGAGTAAATGTCTTTACTACAAGGGCCTTTTTATTTAGCACTAGGGCATTTCTAAAACACAAAAAGTAGCTTAGCACAACAAAATTATGCTAACCAGAATAAGGTTTCCAGCCAAACTACCATGTCACATGTACAATTTGTGACCAGTCTCTTGTTACTTCTGCTTAGCAGAAAATTGTTAGGCAATATTTTCTGCTAAAGCAACACTGAAATTTGGCCCTGGGGTGTTGTTGGATGTTTTGTTCTCCTATATAAGTGTATGGCAGAAAGTAAAATCATAGTCCCACAAAATTGTCAAAATAGTAAACCCCCTGTAAGGAATATCGACATGTACACTTATCCAGACAACAAAACAATGTAAGTTTACTAACCCATGAATATTGTGACTAAGTTCAATCACATTGAAAGGAACTCCAGGCTGATATTTTTCTTTTTCTTTTTCAAGTACAAAATTACATCATAATTTGTGATTTTGTTAGTGAAATGTCAAGCGACTTTTGCCTTCCTATCTTACATCCAAGAAGCTGTCAGATATTAATGTAATTCATAACTTTCAAAAGCAATTTTCTGGTAATTTTTAAGTACATTCACCCTAACAACAAACATTTTGCTGAAAAAAAGAAAAATTACCGAACCTTGCATTAATAATACTGCGCTCATTAGCATGTCTTTAGCCATCAAGCCTCTGACAGTTTTTTTAACTACTTTGAATCCCTGAGGATGTAAGGTTTGTTCCCAGTTTGCTAGAGTACCCCCTTCCTCAATCCACCCCCTTTATTGTAATCGCATCAGTCAGCATTTCCTCATAACCAATTGACCTTTGTAGGAGTTTGCCATAGCGGATTCTAATCTGTGCTGAGTTTCACATTTTCTTTTGTCAAGGGAGGGCTGACTTGAAATGAATGTCTTCCTTCCTTCCACAACAAACGACACTGTCCGTTTGAATTACACCCGGGACTTGTTGGACATACTTTGTGCTGTAAAGAGCAAATGCACTTGTATTTAAGGGGGGGCGGTGGTCTTCATGGTTATCAACATTTCCTACAGAGAGTACAACTTCAATTACTCATGTTACCAGCCCAAACGTGTAAATGTTAATACTTATTGGCAATCATGGATAGCACCATATGTGACAACACTTATTTCATGTGAATTCTTCATGTTGATGCGTTACAAATCTCAGAGCTACATATGTAGTGCTCAAATCTCCACTAGACCACCCTTGTTGTAGATCAGAACTGTTACTACATGTTCTAGACTAGAAATAATTTTTACAGGTCAAAAAAATAGTTCTTTATTTTTGTTTGAGCTTTGAGGACAAGGTTTGGAAGCTTTTGTTATTACCGGTAGTCACTCTTAAAAGGACACCATTCCGAAAAGCACTAGACTGCAAGAGCTACATCAACTGTTGGGTTGCACTAAAATAATGCTAAGATAACTGGACCAATGATAAAATTACTGGAAATTTTGAAAACTTTTTTGTTGTTGCTTTTAAAACATGTTGAATAATAGCGTTGTACAAAAACTGATTGCATTTTTGTTACTTAGTAAAGCTAAGGTCATTGCACTGAACTGTAAAAAATAACTATACAAATTAATAGTAAACTTGCGGTACAACCATGTATGTGTAAATCTGTTCGGGAGGAATGTTGGCTCTTAAAAGAGCCGGTGTGGTCTCGGCGTTGCAAACAGTATACTCTGCTTGTCTTCAAGAGGAAAAAAAGAAGACGAGCAGAGTATACTGTTTGAAACGTTGACAGAGCCAACACTCCTCCCAAAACAGATTTACACATGGTTGTACCCGCAAGTTTGCTATTTATAGTTATTTCTTATATTCCACACCAAGCAAAGCTTCAAACACCATGCACTGAACTGTATTTACTTCACGACATGTACACATGTACATGTAGTTGAAACTTTTGAAGTGAAATTTGACTTGTCTAAACCAAAACATTGCCTGTCATCCATGTCATCAGTTCATTTCCTTTGGTTGAGAAACCTTATGTCAACGTTTTTTTAGTGCAACATGATATTTTGTGAAAAAACATTTTCCCTAGCTGCACAACTAGAACAAATTTCTCCCACGCTGTACAATAGACTTGGGTCCATGTACCTACACTATGTACACTTCATATGTGCATTACAGGTGAAGCGCATTTTAGTATACAACCAATAGTTACATGTATATCAATGTACATCTTGACTGATGACAGTCATATCTGTTCTACTTTTGTGGTTTTCTCTTCAGAGAGTGTATGATGATTCGGAGGAAACAGACCAGAAACCTGACACTGCAATCAGCAAGAAGGAAGACCAGGTACTAGACAATGACAATAGACCCCACCCTAGTGACTCATTACTGGAAATGTTGACACAAATTACAGCCAATTTACGAATACAAATGGTTTTCTTTCATAAGTGAAAGGTCATCGTGCTTATCGCAGATGTACACAAACCAGGAATAGATCCTTTGCTTGGTGTCACAAGCACAAACAGCGCCCTCACTGACTGACTGACTGAGTTCAAAATAAGAGGCACCTCATTAGTTGATAGTACTGGTAGTTGTATGTCAAAGGGAAATTTGTTATAATTTGTTGACTAGCCTGTGTGAATTTTGTGTTGTATTTTCATGTCTGAAACATATTTTCACTCGCACACACCCACACCCAAACATTGGTTGTTTTTGACTAGCCTGCCTGGGTAACTAATTTCATACAAAGCTTGTTGGCAGATTTGTTTGCTATAAGCAGAAGATTTCCGGCATATCAGTTACAACAATTTAAACTTTGGCATTTTGGCTGATAATTTATATTTGTGCTTAGCAACATTTGTGTGTGCTTAGGACTAAACTTAAGAAAGGGACAGGATTGACCACTCCTCATATTATTCACAGGTTTAGCTCTGCTTCATGTTGGATTCTGTTTGATTTACACAAATGTGTAGGTTGTATGGATTATGGTCAAACACAGTACAGAGCATGGAAGGCTCTAATGTAGATAACTGCATGTATACAATGTACAGTACATTATCATCAGCATCTTTCTTCAAATCCGGCTGGGGGAAGTAGAGCCACCCCGCCTCTCAGACAGTAGTTGCCAGAGTTGTTATGCTTGAGTCACGTGGTGTACCTTGACTTGGTACACCCAGCAGGTTCTTAGGGGGTCCCATTAAGGTCATGTCCAGTCTACATCAGATGTGTCTCCAGTGTAAGGGTCTCTATGCCTAGCAAGATTGATGAGCCGTGGCTAATCTGTCGTTGTTCTCCTTTTAGACTAAGACGAGAGAGCAGAGAGAAGCCGAAGTCATCCCCAGGGTTATTAAAGCTCTGAATCTTGGCATCAACGTCTTAGACACGGCCTTTGAAGAGCTGGACGCCAACGTTGGTAACTCTGATTCTGAAGATGAAGATGCTACTTATAAAGCCGTCTTGGAACCCATCCTGGAACCAAAGGTAAAAGTTCTTACTTGACTCCAACCTTGTTGAGAAGTGTTTTCCTTTTCCTTGTGGATTCTTGATGTAGTCAATCATGGCTTGAGGGTGAAAACATAAGTCTGCCAGAGTAGGGGCTGGGGGCAGGTGACTGTCAACAACATGTATGAGGAAATACAGCCACCTCTGAGTTCCACATTATACCATGTTATCAGTGTGTTGCAACCTTAATACATGTCTCAATTAATATTTAAAGGTACCGTAATCTTTGGAATATAAGCCGCCCGCTGTATAAGCCGCTATGCCAAGAATTTGTCAAAACGAGATTTTTGCATCAGTGTATAAGCCGCCCGGCGTATAAGCCGCAGTGGTGACCACACACAGAGGGGCTGTGCGTGTTTGCGGTCCTCTGTGGTGATGTACAGTGACTAGCGGGCGGCACGAAGTCATTGTACATCGCCACAAAGTGCGTCTTGCGTTGCATTTAAGTAAAAATGTACTGAAGTTAACACCATCAATCGTTATTTAAATAATTTTATTAGAATGGTCTGCAGTCAAGTCGGTCTATTTTCTTTTCGTAAATTTTGAATGGCGATATATCGTCGGGTAAATATCGCCGATATTTCGATATTCGTTTTAAGTTTTTTCGAACGCGGAAAGACGGTTTTATCGCAGGGAGGAAGTGAGCAATTATAAACAAACAAGACTTGACTGTATTGATAAACTGCTGAGGTAAAATCACTGAATTTAATATCCATATTCCATGAAAACAGAACGTCTTACAGGAGGAAGTCTGGCTACGTGATACACTAATACATAAACCATTTAGACACATACTCGATGCATAACTTAGAACTATACGTTCTACTATAGTCTGGCTCCTAGGTTTTCTATTGTTTTACTCATAGGATGCGGCAGCAAACAGACGCTGTGAGAATATATTTGTTTCTACTAGCATAGAAAGGGGAAACATCGCTGCATCAAACTTTCGACTTGAAATAAAAATGACACCAACAAGAATTGATCAATCGCGATCGTCGAGGCCAAGATTTAACAACACTTTTAATTTTGATAGTTTTCAGTTACGTAAGAAGAATTCCTTAGTATTATTTTAAGCTTATTTAGTAGAAAAAAATACCGGTCGGCAATGTCGTAACATTGCTTGAGAGCCGGTCGGGATTTTTTAGGACTGGTTAGTGCTGACCAGCCCCGAACGTTGCGCGCGATCTCTGAAGCTGCTGCCTCGATTTTTATTCTTATACACGTGCACGTGACGTTTCCCGAACACGCGGTGATTTCTCACTAAGGGAATTTCCCTTGCCCCTTCGCTCCCACGGCTACATGCCGTTTCTTCATCCCCTGACAATAAAGCAACTAGGAGCAAGCACATCCGCGGGATCGAGGTGATGAATACTATGGGATGGCAGTGCTGTGAGAAGCATTACGTCATTCGGCCAAATGGTAAGCGGCCTCTGTGCAGAGCGATATGAAGAAAGACAACCATGGCTAGAACAACTGGTCACCTGCTTCTTCACAGCAGTACGGTACAAGCAAGCGGTCACCAGCGAAAGTCATAATCAAGCAAGCACGGTGGGCGTAAGTTTCACGACCCCTCAGCTCGAAAGATGAGCTGGGATTTTCAACAAAATTTTTTCAAAACCATCACATTTCACAGGCCATGTTTTGTTTGGGTTTTTGGGTTTTGTTTTTTTTTTCGGTTTAGAAAAATGTTTCGTTTCAGAAATATTTTACAAATTTTTTTTTTCAAAACAAGATTTATGCGTCATTGTTTAAGCCGCCCGGAATATAAGCCGCTGAATTGCTGAAAAGGGCCAAAATCAATGTATATTCCGAAGATTACGGTAATTGTTCAAGAGGATGAGTTCCTGCTTATCACAGCGAAGACAGAAAAGGTCTTCACCTATCAGAAGACAGACGGCAAAAGGTCTGTCTGAATTGACCCCAGCTCAGGATGTGAAGGTCATTACACAGGGCTTTCCTGTTAGCGTGGGGGGCTAGTTTCCCCCTTGGGTATAAGACGTCTGGACGACTCACGTTGCGACTTGTCCTGACATTAGTGCATAATTGGAATGGGTGTGGAGCTTGTTTGTGTGTTGTTCAGGGAGGAATGACGGAGTAAGGGCTTTTATTAAAGGGCTTGTCTGGACAGTTCAGGAACTGTGGTATTTATACATCCCCCTCTAAAAAACACAACAACATTGTCTGCAGTAGGAAAATAAAGACTCTGGCTTTCTAAGAGTTAGAGAAATTGAATTACCTGATCGATAATATAAAAGCTGAGAGCTTAACAAGGATTACTACATGTAGCTGCTTAATGAAAAGTGCATGTGAGGTACAATATGTTTTCTTAAACTAGAGATTGCCGCGTATGGACAACCAGCTGTGTACTAATGTCATAGAACTGTCTAAGATCAAATACTTGCTTTATATAGTCTATAACAAAATCTGTGTTAATCAGAAACACAAAGATACAATGTAGCTGAAATGTCATGGGATACACACAGGGTTGGCTCATTGGTTTCTTCCCTGCCTTCTAAAGTGAATCCTGCTTCAAACCTGAGCCTTGCGTGTGGATTGCATTTTACGTCCCTACCTTATTGCATCTCCCACATTTATAACAGACATTTGTTCATCGTCTTCTCTACACAGGTACATGTACATGTACCTTCAGACCTACGGGTTACAGTGCTGATGACTTTTAAGTTATTACCAGAAAGAAATAATGTTTAAAATAATTTTAACGATGCTATATTTTGTTTGTAACTTTCCCAATCAAATCCATTATAAAAAGCAAATGAGCTGAGCAGGTACAATTGTAATATGATTTTGGACTATGAAACAAAAGAACTAAACTTGTGTGCAAAATTGAATAAATATTGTTTTCTTTGTTTCTTTTGGGTGTGTGGGGGTTCGGGGTTATTAGAATGGCATTTTTAAATTGTATAATGTTGTACAGTACCCTGACATATTCCTGTTGTCAAGTCAATATATTTGTGCCACACATGTGTACAACTGCTTCAAGAGAAAAGAGTTTGCAACTTGTACATGTACTTCATTCTCGAAAACTGGCACTTCGTGTATAATGTGACCAATAAATCACTTATGTTCTCATTCATGGGTTTCTTTGAACAGAACCATATTATACATGTTGTGATTCTAAAAAGTCCTAGAGTCTGTGAAAAGTATGTGAAATTGAACGGAGTCCTGAATAAAAACTTGCTCAGTGCATTACATGTACTTATGGGCTTCTCATTTTTGTCATTGGTGCTGAAGCTCAGCTGGGATAGAGTTGGCCTGTCCTATGGTAAAATTGTGTGCACACTTACATTTACCGACAGGATATACGTATATCTAATAGTTGCACTATCACTTTACAGTAGTTTGATTACATGGTAAATGGTAGAGTTCTTAAAGGCACCCATACTGGTCTTCTACAATATTCCAATTAGCCTGAGTACTGCAATCTACACCAAAGCCCGTATCAATCATCCACTATGTACATGTACTAAACCTTTAATCTACATGTACATGTACAATCTAATCCCAACAGTGTCCTGCGCCAATTAAATTGGCCCAATTTTCAGACTGTTTTGTAATTGTTTTCGGCCCTAATTATAACAAACCTCTATTGGTTACAACACACCATGTAACCTTAAAATGACTTTTGTTTTAAGTTGCACCATTTGTTCACCCCTTGGGTTTCCAAAACACCATGGACACCCATTATAGTGTGCAACCCTTTTTTAGTGTATTTAGTCACTGTTAGCATCTCGTTTCAAATGACAAGTTATTGTATGTAAGCAAAATTATTGTTATTATTATTATACGTTTTTTGTTTCTTATGTTGGTTGAACTATTTTCAAACTAGAAAGTTGAAGACTTTTGATGTTCGATGCACATGTTATAATCTGACTCATTGTGAGTAGACAATGATGATAAAACATGTCCAAGCTGCTGGACTAGACAGTTGAATCGTGTATTAGTATTAGCCCCTAGCGTGTGTAGGCTAAAGCTTACATGTACTTGTTCAAACAGATCAAAGAACAATGACAACTTTTGTTTGTTTGACTGAAGAACAAGATTTGACACTCATCCGTTTTTGAATTGACAGCCAGGGGAGTGCTGCACATTTTATTTGTGTTTCAATTTACAACATTCAGGAGTTGTAATTATAGTGTACATGTACATTGCCCAGGCCTGGAAGTACACAGAGGTCATGGAGGCCATGTCCTCTGTTGCACCTGGTCTTGGCCTTGGTACCCCTTCAAAAGTTTCACATAGACTTTACGATTGTCCAATGGAAGTGCTCTTTGCACACTTGCAAAATGAAAATGGCCTTGCTCTTTCAAAGATGAAATTCCAGGCCTGATTGACTCCAAAATGGTGGAAATGGTATCTTGCATCTGCAAGGGGTCAATTAGGAACAAAGTTCCAAGTCGTTTTACACATCTTATGTAAATGTTTGGGGTAGGGTGAAGATACAAAAGACTAAGTTGTCATCATGCTGACATACATGTATCTTTCCCTGTGCAACTTTAATTATGTCTTTTTATTTATGTATCAAATAACAAACCACAAGGGAAACTGACTGGGTAAATTTTAAATGATTTGGGGTTGAACAAGGAAAAATTGACTAGAGCGGGATTTGAACCGACGACCTCCGAATTTTATTTATGTCTTACATGTATGTTTGCCTTTTTGTATTTAAGGACCCTGATGGAATTAAGCTGGCATGTTATAAACAGCTTAGATGAGTTGTCAGTATTACCATAGTGATTTGTATTGTGACATCACACTTTAAGATAAAGATCGATTCACACTTAAGATCGATCTTAGCTCTTTGTAAAACAACATTGTATCTTTATTGTGCAACACAACATTGTATCTTGCGCTAAAACTCTTGCAATCTGTTTTGTGAGTACATTCAGGTTAATTTAAGCGAGATACAACAGTAAAATTGTGTGTAAGACATACTGTACAATGTATGTGTACTAATTTTTTGTGAATGAGTTTTGCACTAGATTTGGTGACCCTAAGGTTCCATTTTTACTGAAGTACTACATGTACATGTACATTGTAGATATCATTTGTTTCCTTCCTTGTCAATGCAGTTATGGTAGAAGAGAGTTATCTTTCCGGACACACCAAGCTCGTATTTTTATGAAGGGATTTCTTGCACAAGAATTTTGGCCTGATCAGCATTACATCTTTTCCCCTCAGTTCTACACTTCCAAAGCTGAATATGGATCTACATGTACATGTAGATCCTATACATGTATATCATTCTTGTCCTTCCTCCTTCCACATGTTCCAGGCTCGACCCCTGAGTGTCACATGTTTACCTTCACCAATGTCACCCTCGAATCTTGGGACTGCGTATAAATTGGATGACCCATACTCATTGTCTCCATTTTGAAGGAAGATAAACATTTCTTGTTCTTCCTTCAGCAGAAGGGACGCGGCATTTATCTAATTGATGTGACAGTGGTGACAGGTTGCTGACACCTGTTATAATTCTCTCTCTAATTCTTTCTGTAGGATCTGTATGCCCATCGTGCACTGCCGTACTTGATAGGCAGCCCAGCTTTCATGCAGGATGACAGTGTTGGAGTAGCTGAGATCACAGAGGAAGGTCAGCCGTTACACTTGTTTCAAAAGCTCCTCTCATGGGGGTGTGGTGGTGACGTACTTATGTTTTAAGAAAATATAGTATTGCAGTTTATCTCAGCATTTCTTGGATAATCATTAGAGAAAAATCTTGAGATTCTGTTGATGCGTTCTGCCTGGATCGTCAGTGATCATGTTTGAGCTTGTTACAATGTATGTAAGGCATGTATAAACTACTGTGTTTGTCTGTGTCAATGTAGGCATGTTTCTGTGTTGGGCTGTAAGTTTGTTTGTGTATATGTTTTAGGTTGGGCTTAGAGTACTGGGTGTGGTTTGACTGTTCGAAGGAGGTTGTTTTTTCTTTTGGTTGTGTCTATCTCTATTTTTTTCAAAGACTCGTAAATTGCCAATTCTACTTGTACATGTAGTATTTTTAGGAATATGCTGTGATTAAAACTTATGTATATTTCCAGTACCATTTGCTTGTTAGCAAACAGATCATTCAATTGATACTGTTTTCCTAATTTTAAAGTGTAAAGTAACTGCATTCAGGCCTGAGTTACAAGACTGTTTTTATGTATTCACCATGTATTGACCCAATCCACCTGACGTCATCACCGTACTCGATCTCAATCTCGCCATTTTGAGAGACAGATTCCCTGTGTGTTACTGCATGGTGCGCATTTTACTTGTACCATATCTTTGCCTTCAATAATGCTTCCAAAATGGTACACTGCACCTTGGCAGTTGAGGAAGTGTATGTGACGTCAGTGCAGGGGTCTGTTGAGCCTAAACTCATTTTATTAAACAGATAAAGGATAACGATGTAGCTTCTCCATCTTTGAAATGATAAGAGTTAATCATCTTCAATTTTGATTTCTATTCCTGGCAAATTTTTGTGCTGTGAACAGAAATGAGCGAAGAGGGTTCGATCAGTGGTTCTGAGAAGACGACATCAGAATCAGAATCAGAGGTAAGTTGCGTGAAGATAATTGTCAAAAACACCCAAAGCTTGACTTGTATTTGAAGGGGAAAAATGCTAGAGGATTGGGAAATAATGTGCATATAAATGGTGAGTTTCATGCAGTAAAAGGGAGTAGCAAGCATGGGCCTCCCTTGTATTTGAAGCTTGTTTCAAAATATTGATCAAGACAAGTTCTGTATATTCATAGATTGGCCAGTGTGATGAGGGGCTGTGAAACTGACAGCCGAGACTGGACAGTGTGTATTTCATTGTCGGTTGTCACGGACACAGCTATCCAATTACAGAGTCTTAACAACCTTGCTCTGAATACTTACATGTAGACCCCTCATGTTTCTGTCGATCAGTGCTATTGAGCGTCAGGAATGTGGTTAGCTTGAATCATGTAGTAAAGAATCAGCCATGATTGCTAGGAACATGAGGGGTCTCTCTCTCTCTGCCTGACTGGATATAGGAGTTGGTATAGGGTCATCAGTTAAGTTGTCTTTCTACATTTTATAAGCCAATTTGTCAGCTGTCTTCAGAGCCAACACAACTTATATTTGCATGAGATCAACCACTAACCTCCCAAGATTCAAAGGACAACCATTTGACTCATTTTGTATTCTCAGTACTTTTATGAGGTTACATGGAGTACACAGGGAACCAACAAAGATGTCCCCAGTATAGTGAATGATCTCTTGCTTTGTTGTGACACCATGGGGTGTCTTGGTCAAGCAGTCTAGGGCGGTGGACTCAAGTTCTGAAAGTAGGCTCTGTCGGCTATTTAGAAAAAGTGCACTTTCCTTACAGAGATTCAAGTAGGGGGACAGAGCTCCAGCCGTAGTTTCAAAAAGGGCCGTTTAGTGCCTTGTGAAAGCGAGTCTAGGACATCCAAAGAAATTGTCTGGTGCTAACCTTTGTATTGAATTATCAGTACTTTTATTGTAACGATATACAGGGAGCCCAACAGAAATGGCCACACAGCAGGATGTAATACATGTCTGAACTGCTCTTTTATATTTCTGTGTTAATAAAAAGGAACACCTTTCTGGATCCGAGTCAAGTTTTGGGGACATAAATAACAAGCATCAGGAAGTAACTGTAATTGTATTGCTGTGTACTTTCTGCGTTTCTCTTGCCCCCTGACAGTGAAATAAGAGTTGATACTTTGCTGACTAACTGTAAATATAAAGTACAACTTTGTTTGTTTGTTTTCTGTTAGTACACTGAGAGCGAGACAGAAAGTGAGATTGAGTCTGATACGGCCATGCAACAGAAGAAACCATCTCTACAAGAAAGGGTTCGTAGATACTATTGATCTGTATTTGCATATAACGTTAAGGGAAGCCATCAAAAATAAATTAAGCGGCGTCCTGCATCCCGCTGCAGTGCTCCCGTAAAGGGCCGCGATTGTGTTTTTGATGCGGCGCTCATGCGGCCCAATTCCAAGGGCCAGCTCATAATGAGGTGTCCTTTGTTGTGCCTGCTATTTATATGTTAATCGGTGACAACAATAGACAGCATCGCGGCGCTCGTGGGCCTCAAAGACATACCAATAGTTGCGGTCACATTGTGGCTTTACTGCGGCGCGTTCTCGGGAGGCTGCAAACTTCCTGCAGTACTGCCATTGTATTGTTCTATTGTGTACATGTATTCAGAGCAGAATCTTTTGAAGGTGTTTTTTATACCACCATAGAAGTTTCTTAAAGAAAGCAGCTTTCAAGATTTTTTAAATGGAAAATGGAATTCATCAGCCATCGTTTGGACATTAAGGGATCACAATTGATAGTTGTGTTGTTCAATTTACTTGCCATTTAAAAAAAACAACGTTACCTTCATCTGGCCATAGTACAATGGAACGTTGTAGGTAAAGTCTGCTTTAAAAAAAACACATCTCCGGCGTGCGTGTAGAACGATGTCTGTACAACGCATTCACTATGGCAGCCGGTACCCAGAAGTAAGCTATTTCGCAATGACATTTAGCGTGGAATTTTTCTCTGTGTGGAAAGGCAACCCGACTATATTTCTTTTGCAGCTATCTCATTGTTTTGTTTTCACATGAGGTGCAACAGCTTTGGAATATTATTTGTGCCAGCGTGCTTGGTATCATGGCAAAAACTTAATTTTACAAAATTTAACACGACAGGTGTCAGGTGAAAAAACTAAGGTTGAACACAACCACGGATGTGATCTAAAGCAATGCGTCTTCACCACCACAGTATTTTGACTATCCTATGCACAAACACCCCGCAAAAAATTCCCGCCCAAAACAACAAAACAAAACATATTTAAAAAAAAAAAATCTTACGTTTTACATTTAAATAATCTTTCTGTTGATCCAAAATGTCCAAAATGGTGTCATTTTTGTAAAATAAAGCCTATAAGTTGTGCAGTTTTCCGTAAACAAGCTAACATTTCCGAGGAAATGTGCTTTGAAGACCATACTGTCGACGGCTTTTGCGTGAATACCAGTGGCTCATTGCTCTGTACACGTTTTTTTCGCGCACCAGCGATGGTGATTATTGCACTTCGAGGGAAAAACCCTTTTCCCCGAGCATGCGCAGACACGTAAAGTCTTTTGTCAAGGCGTTTCAAACAGGTGTTGTGGGATTTTTCACCATTAGAGGGCTTTTACTCCATTGGTATCGCATTGTTTTGAAACGCCCTCTAGCGTTTAATGTTTCCTATCTTTATTGTTGCGCATAAAGGAACGACATAACAAAGACTAGGAGCCTCTAAATTGGAAAAGACGTGACCGCGTGCGTTGTGTAAACTGTGATCGCAATGTGGTCCGTGTTTTGCGGAACTTCCGAGTGAATTGTTTAGACATTAATTTATCCGAACCCTAAAAATGTAAACGTATAACTTCACATTTAATATTCCTGTGTTGTAACCAAGTCATTTTTTCTCAAGTCAAGTCAAGTCGCAAGTCATATTTGCTCAAGTCAAGTCAAGTCACGAGTCACTTTTGCTCAAGTCAAGTCAAGTCGCAAGTCAATGAAATTGGCGACTCGAGTCTGACTCGAGTCCAAGTCACCGACTCGAGTCAACAACACTGCAACATTACTATTGTCTACATATTATTTTGCAAAATGTATATATATATTTTTTTTCAAAAGGGTTTTCAAATCACCAATAAAGTGTAAGGAGAGTAATTATTAAATTCTTGTGATTTTGGTGATAATAAAGAGGCTTAGAGTCTTCGTTTTGGACCGAGACGACGGTTTTATCTAATCAGTGTTTTATTTTATTCTTTACAGTAAACGTTAACACAATTTAAAAAAATAATAAGTGGCAACAAAAATGCACTCGACCACTGTTAGAATTTTTGCTTTTGTACTTAATATAACCGTACGGTATTGATAAAAAAAAATCAAAAGAGTGCAGACCAAAAGTGAAAGGTTAGTTGATTGTTAATTACATGACGTACTTTGGCAGGCACAGCGTGTAATAATATCAATATAGTTTTACGAAACCACAGACAATCATCAATGGAGTAATTAAACAAAAATAAGTCAAGCATTCGGAAAACAGTTACTTTACACAGTTTTATTATCTCAAAATAGATTCTATGAAATTAGAGGTAGGGCTTATGTGTGTCAATCATTCTGGCGTCTATAACCTTGCTCTATGGATAATTTAAACTGCTTGCTTCGTTTCCTATGAAAAATAATCGCACACTTTTTAATATCAAGCAGTCATCCTGTGAGGCCCACAAAACGATCTATCGAGACCATCTAAAAGTAAAACCAGAATGCCCCCATAAGCCAGCCACTTAATTCCCTTAGATGTGCCGAAATTGTAACTTCTGGGGTTATTATTGACACAAAATTGTTACACTTTGTTGTAACTTGATACAAAGTATAACAACACTTCAACATTTTTGCTTTGTACGCCGCGCTGCCCACATTATTGACCACAATTCGTGACTGAGACTCCTTATGTTTACTATTTTTACCGCGTTTTTATTTCTTTCTTGTTTTAAAACGATCTTTTTGAAAACGAAGCTGCAAAGACAAGCGACGTGCCAGATGGCAGAATGTTATCAATGCCCACGCACGGGCTGCGATTTGGAAAAAAAACCTTCGGACAAAAATGCAATACTTTATCAATTCCTACTGTTCAAAAAAGAAACCTTTAAAACATTACACTAGTGTTACTATTTTGATACTTATAACAGCTTGAATTATTGTATTCTCCTGTAAAAAATATGAGGCTGAATCTTCAGGCAGATCGTTTCTCCATCGAACTGTTTATGGGATTAGTGGTGATAACAATCTTAATCCCAGCCAGAGTGCAGCCAGCCGCAAGTGCGCCGCGATCTTTATAAATGCAGTCACCTGTAGAGGCTGCTATTGTTCTATTGTTATGCATGTTTTGACTCGGTGGCCGCACTGGGCCGACCCCTCGGCCGGCCGCGGCGGGATTTTGCGGCCGACCAAGGCGGGATGCAGGACGCCGCTTAATTTATTTTTGATGGCTTCCCTAATGACTCTACTCCCTATTCTGAATCCATTATATTCCAGTCAGAATTATTTCTATCAAATCTGTGGTCTCTGATGGAACAATACAGTGTTCTCCCCATTCCCCATGCACAAGCTAGTGTATCGGGCCGATAACGTACGAATCCCGGCTGATACGCAAATATCTTTAGTTAATTTATAAATGGGTATTTTTACAAAGGGGGGGGGGGTTACTTAAAATCAAATCCACAAAAACCATAAAGAAACCATTTAGAATGCCCAAGATGCACAGTTGTACTTTTAAAACCACCAAGTCAAAAACATTCTGTAGACCTGGTTTCAATTTAGCATGCTTATGCTAACCTTCCATATTTTGGTCCAAGAATGCCCCCACAAGCTTGTAAAATCCTTGGGAGAACCCTGATGTACAATGTATTCTTCTCTCTGTTTGGTCATCAGATAACCTTGTGCACACTGCAAAACTTCATTTTATTTTCATCATCTGTGTTAAAGTTTGTTATTTGTGTTTGATCACAATGTTTCTCTGGAGGTCTTTACTCTATATGTTTTCGTTCAGGACCCCCTCCCCTTCCCGGCTCAATCTGATTACTATCATGCATGTCACACTTCTATAATTTTACCATGATCACTTTGAGGTAAATGGAAAGCATGAGTTGAACATGTAAGGCAGGGTTGCGTCATGGAGTCCATAACTACTAAATCCCTCTGATTGAGAGGGATGGCTTTGCAATTAATCCAAATCAAAGGCTATTTTGGCCTACACTAAGTCTTAAACTTTCCAACACTTGATTTATGGGAGAAGATTTATCAAGATCAAAATTTGTCTTCACCTTTTTATTTTATGTGGCTTTAAAATATGTTTTACTTTTGTTGAAATTATTTTAATTTCTGTGAATGCAAATGAGCATTTAAACAGATATGACATTTTGTGGAGGAAAATTTAAATTAACTAAACTGTGACACATGTTTCTATTTTTGTAGAGTCAATCTGAATCTGAGAGTGACCTTTTTGATCAAAACGAGAAATCATCTGAAAATGAAGAAGACGAGAAACCGAAGGTATGTTGGTCATGAGCCTTAATTGAAGACTTCCTCTTGACATGGTTTCAAGTCAAAGGTCATTAATAGTTATTGAAAAGGTCATGACCCTGTGGGAGGGATCTGTGGCATTGTGGATAGGGAAGGAAATGATTGTGAAATCAGAGAATGCCATTTTACTCACAGCACCTGTATTAATTAAGTTACCAATCTATGTCTTGCCAACTTTGTTTAAAGACAAAGCTCAGGATGGCTTAATCCATGTAATCAGGAGGTGTGTTTGAAACATCCAACCAGACAACTTGCACCATGGCGGACCATGGCGTACCCCTCCATCACACGGAGGACAGACAGGGATTCACCAGACCAACAATCAAAGATGACTCTATTCAGTTTGAATTACAGCTTTAATATTATAGATTATCATCTTGCAATGGCTCACCAAATTTGTTTTGTTCTCGGCATTTTAAGAAATTTTTTTCTCAATTCTCTGAAATTACAATTTCCACAAAAAATGTTTTAAATGATTGATTTTGTAATTTTTTTTAATTTTTTTTCACGCATGATTCATATCCCTGTCTTAAAACTTGTTACAAATTATTTCAGCACTGGAGGGTATCATAATTGTGCAACAAGATATGTCATAACTGTTCAGACAGGATGTTGCAAGTAAGAGAAACCCCTCGTGAATTCTGGAAATATTTGTCCAAAGTGGCCTCTGCATGGGCTCAGTTTTCCTGAACCACATGCATTACAATATCAATGAAAGTGTTTAGGCCAGAGAACTTCATATCAACCTATCCTTCTGTTGGCTTGTACAAGTATAAACATATATGTATATGTCATGCTTTTAGCCACAAGATGTGTGTGTTATGGCCCAGTTTCTTAAGGCTGTTAAACAAATAATCATGCTGATTAATTTTTCTGGTAAGCAAAATATAGCAGGGAAGCAATTACAATACATTACATGGTATTTGGTTGGTAATCTGTTTCTGTTACATGTATGTAAGCACTTTTGTTGCTTAACAACTTCATGAAATTGGGCCCTGTTTAAAAGATTGAAAACAAAACTCCTTTTGGATGAAAATGATGCTCCAAGCTGCTACCCAGGCACTCCTGCTCAAACTCAAGACTGGGTTGTAGAATGTTTCAGACATCACATCACATTGATATCAAGGTTGATGATTCAGTTTTCTTCACATTTCGTCGCGCGTACCACGAACCGACCTAACTGACAAAAAACACACACTTTTGCAAAAAAATTTTTTTACAAATTATTAATATACTCATTACTGTTAACATTTTCAGCAAGTTTCAGAACTAAATACGTAATAGTTTTGTAATTACACTAATTACTAAAAACGACGTATCACTAGATTTGCCGTTTTGTCTTTTCACAAAGTGACCTATCTAGATACGCCACTTTACCAATGATGTACTATGCACTACAGCGCGCGCAGTTCGGGCGCGCGTGTAAAATTTGCGTACCACGAACTGACCTAACTCAAAGCGTGGTATTTTCACAAAGTGACCTAACTAGATACGTCTCTATTATGCATTGGTTTGTACACGACGCTCTGCGGGCAAAACTCGGATTTTAATTTTCACAAAGTGACCTATCTGTTTAGGTAATATTGACTAATTAAAATAGTTGCGAGGATTAAATGAAATTGACAGTTCTGTATTAATAAAGTAGTCGGCTTTATTTTTGTTTAAAAAAATTGTATACAAATAGTTAGCAGAACCCGAAACAGCAGTTTGAAAAATAGTGCAACTTCATTCGTGATTTTCTCCAAACATGTTTTTTTATACTGTGTACGAGTTAGGTCGGTTCGTGGTACGCGCGACGATTTAATGCACATTTTTTACTATTTCTGAGAAGTGCCTGTCTTTGGCATGTGGCATCACAAATTAAGTCCTTTCACAGAACAAGTCTGGCTGTACTTCAAAATTAACCACAGCCATAGGCAAAGATGCTTGATTTGGATTTAGCTTAATTGGTCAAATGCTTTTTATGTTGATGGACTTAAGGTTGGAGTCTTTGCCAATGAACTAGCAGCAAGAATTGGAGCTGCATCCTCTAGCAGGTTGGGTGAAGAAGGTAAATTTGTCTACTTCTTTTTCAAACTTAACATTTGTATATTGCAAAGTTGTACCTTCTTTTAGTAACTCGTAATCTTAGACATGTATTGAGTGGTTTTCTGACAGTATTAACATTGTGAATGGAAGATTTCGAAGGTACAATGCATGATACCTTGATGTTGTTATGTATACCCAAGGCCATTTGTTTGAGGAGAACATTTGAAAAATAAAGGATTTTTGCCCTTACAACTAACAACTACCGTAATTTCCTGCGTATAAGGCGCTCGGTGTATTAGGCGCATTACACTCAAATTACCCAAATATGATTCAAGCATAAGGCGCACCGCCGTATAAGGCACAACATATCTTTCACATTATACACATACAGGGGTCATTGTGATGGTATAAGAACACTTACCATAGCGCAAAGGGATCGTAATTTTTTACTCACGAAGACGAGTAAAATATTATTTTCATTTTTTCATTACTATTTATTTTAGTTTTTCTTTTTACACAACGAGCGAGCGCAGACACAAATTTTCCCAACGTTTCCCAATGAATGGGCTGCTAGTCTTTGCTATCTCGCTTTTTTGAATCCATTACATGCAAGAACCAGCGAATGCTAGAGGGCGCTTTCTTAATAATGCTTTCACAACAAAAAAGCCCTCTGTTGGAAAAATCTAACAGCGCATTTCACGATAACATACCAAAACGACTTGACTAATAAAGACTAGTACATATCATGCGCTATAGCAGTGTTTTGTGTGCAGCATTGATCGTCACTCATTCGGGTCGGTGTTATAATTATCATTGTGGGCAGCAGCATGGCAAGTGACTTCGTTCTTCAGTGAGTTTCTTCA
This sequence comes from Leptasterias polaris, assembly GCA_037783415.1. Lineage (NCBI taxonomy): Eukaryota > Metazoa > Echinodermata > Asteroidea > Forcipulatida > Asteriidae > Leptasterias > Leptasterias polaris. Next base: position 4,100,349 of record JAZGTN010000050.1, on the reverse strand, counting down.
AAAATGTGAACGGTGTATGTTTTATTTAAAGAAAACTGTGACATGTTGAATTACCCTGGACAAAACAAAGGAACTATTTTGCAGTATAAATGTAAGATTACACATAGTAATCATCACAATGAACTCAATCAAAATCAGATAAGGCGCACTGGAAGATAAGACACAGTGATTTTGTTTACCTTTGAAAGTCAGATAAGACTTGCCGGCGTGTCGTGGCCGAGCGGTTAAGAGCACCGAACTCAAGCTCTGGTGTTTCTGTTCAGCAGAGTGTGGGTTCGAGTCCCGGTCGTGACACTTGTGTCCCTGAGCAAGACACTTAACTATAATTGCTTCTCTCCACCCAGGGGTAAAATGGGTACCTGTGAGGGCAGAGATGGTTCTTGTGATTGATTTAGCTTAGTAGCGCATATATTGCAGCACAGGCTGTATACTCCCCAGGGAGCTGAGATGGTTTAAGGAATGAAATAAATGGCCCAGTGACCAGGGGTAATAATGTTCGAAGCGCTTTGAGACGCCCTTGGGTGTGATAAAGCGCGATATAAATCCATATTATTATTATTATTATATGCAGGAAGTTATGGTACATGTACATGTATGCAGATTTTGCCCAAGGCATATGGCAGCAGGTGTTAGTTATGTACACAATGGATGTCAATAGACACCTTGCATTGGCAGCTATCACTGAAGTCAAACATTGAAAATGCGCACTCATGTACGCGCCATGCAGTCAATGATAGGTCTTCATTGACCTAAGTGAGGGCGCTGTTTGGGCTCGGCTGTCATATGCGAGGGTCTACATGTATGGTCGCCTAATGGTCGCTGAATTCTAGATGTCAAGAAAACCTTGGAAATGACTTCACACTCCTGTATTAGTTGATTTCCTTTTGTTGTAGGTTGGGGTGGATTATTCCATTACGTCAATGGGGATGATGTGTCAAGAACATTTATCATCACCCCGCTTCCTGGGATATTTTATGCAATAGGCCATAGGTCATGTGACGTCATTGTTAAATTGGGTACTTCTATTTGGAATTCCAACCACATTTGTGATATTATAACTTCTGAAAAGTCTTTATTCATGATCGAAAGTCCAAAATATTCAACCCTTACCTAAACTAGGGTGAGCTTATCTTAGAGTAGATCCTGTCCCCATATTTCCGTCTTCAATACTGTAGATCTTGTGCGTAAAGTTTGGCAGTGCAAATTACAAGGTTGAAATATAGTTCAGGAAGACTGGAATTTCAGAATTGTTTTTTATGACTTCATCTCACAATGTGGTTGATCACTCCAATGAGTTCCTATCACAAGACTTTGCCGAAGTCTTCAAGAAAGATGTGATCAGCCAGCTATGGGAGGAGAGTGCTGTGAACACTCAAGTTGTTTGAGAGTTGGTTGACACTGATTTGTGCATTGCAAAAGATTTCACTCATCCCGGAGAACTGAAATGACTGTTGCCATGGAGATGCAAGAAATAGGGGAAACAATCTACATTTGAAGTAGCTTTCTTCAGATGAGCTGGATATCTTATAATGTAGAAGTGTTATGTTGTAGTCCATGGTGCTACTAATCAGGGTTTGAGGAAATAAAGATTTGTCTTGAAGATGACAGTATAAACTTCTTAAAGTAAATGCTTTTCTTTGATTTTTATCAAAATGACGTTCTGATGGATGGTTTCAAGCAACCAGAAATACTATTGGAATCATTAAGAGTTCCACAACTAGCTTTATATGGAAGCAATTGCCATTGAGAATCGTTCTTTCACTATCTGTGTACAAGACGGACGTTTTAGTGTAACCATATCAGAACCCCACCTCACCACTACCACCACAACCATGTGGACAAGACATGTGGACTTTGCACCCGCCCATCGATTCAGCGATCCCATGCTTATTATTCACAGACACCTGGAGTTTGATACCGGAACTCTAACATCTCATTTCTTGACACTTTTCATTGCAGAGGCAAATCGAGACAGGACGATCTCTGAGGTTAGCGCGGCATCCACATCCAGCAAGGGAAAGAAACGCAAGAAGGCGGTAGGGAAAGATAAGAGTGGAAAACGAAGGTCGGCCTCCAAGAACAGCAGTAAGAACAATTTAGTTAAAAATAAAAAATCCCTTAATGATAGTTCACTTTAATACATTTCCGGTTAAACAAAAATGAATGAAATCTGTCCATTTTGTAACTTTACCTCAATGGGATAATTCCTTAGAGACTGAGGAATCTGTGTAGCTTTCTTTAAAGGGATAAATCCATGGGGCTGGAAGGCAGTTGCTCTTTCAAAATCAGTGATATACAAATGGAAAGACTATTTATTAAGAAAGGTAAGGTAAATCTTTAATTCCTCAAATGTTAAGAATTTTAAGACCACTCCATAGTGTAAGAAACGATTGCTACAGCCACAGTTCCCTGGTAATTGATTGATTATTGACTATTGATTATTGACAATTGATTATTGACTATTGTTTATTGACTGTTACAGGTGATAACCTGTTTGGTGAACCAGCACCTCCACCTGAGGTAGATGAAGATGAAGATACACCATTTGGCAAGCGAGGAGGTCTCTTCAGCTCCTCTGGAGGTGGGGGGCTCTTTGAAGATGACAAAGAGGAGGAGGTATGGTTGGTTGGAGAGGAGTTTTATTTGAATTGACAATTTTGCATAAAGAATTCTGAAAATTCAATGCATCTTCCCCTCATATTACAGCGATACTTGTTGTGTGTTTTTCTATTTATCTTGAAATTCATTGACAATTAGTCTTTCAATTTTGTTTAAACCATGATCTCAAGCAATATTCAAGATGATGTTGTAACTTGTTTTCATTTTAGGGGGATTTATTTGGTGAGGCTTTAAAACGCAGCCCAGCAAGTCGAAGAGATGACCACATATATGAGGACATTGGAGGTAAAGCCTTAGAAAATAATGGAGAACATAAAAATTAATTTATGCAAATCAGTATCTACTTTTTAAAGTATAGATGTAAGTTTTGTTATCATTATTTTTATTTTTATTTATACAAGACTGTCTGAACAAGTTTTGGTTGACAGCTTGTGTTTTTCTTTGCCATGCATTGGATTTGATTTTGATTATTCTTAGTATAACATGAACTTTTACCAACTGATTATAAGGAGATGTTAGTTGTGATGTCACTGATACTTTATAAAGTGGAACATACTATCTCAGGTTTTAAAAATGGCACCATGAAAATTCGAAGATCTTCAAAGTAACAATGTAATGTGTTATGTCTGTGGTCTCAATTCTAAAGCTGAAAAAGGGAGACTTTTGTGGCAGCAAACCCATCCGTGTTAATCATTTTCTTCAGAAATATGCGCAGTGGAAATGTACTTGGTATGTCTTTTGCCAACTAGTGTCCCAGAGTATTCTATTGTTATTATAAATGTTGTATTGTTCAATGGAAACAAATCCTTGTTAATGAGGCAAGACTCCGCAAACTGTAAGGTTCGATCCTAACCTAAGACCGGGGGGGGGGCTTGGAGTAGAGATTTTTTTTCTTTTTCTTGGGCTATCATGTGATGTTAATCATGTTGACTAATAATTAACCCAACTTCTACAGCTGTGAATGAAACAAAAGCCACCACGAAGAGCAGCAAGAAGGTACCAGCTGGTGCTGTGCCATTCTTCGGTGACAGTGCGGGAGAGGATGACTTGTTTGGCAGCTCGCCAACATCCAAAGCGGCCGGGGTGAGTGCCAAAATTTCAATTTTGTGTATTTAAGCTTACTCATGGTGAATGTTTGAGATAGTGTCAGGCTGCATCGGAAGTGTACCCCATGAGAGATTTGACACTCTTGCTTGTTCTTTCTAGCTAATTACAAATTTGAACCAACTTAATGATCTAAAATTGAATTAAAATACTTGAAAGGGTAGACTTTATTATTTTATTTTTTTGAACAGCAGTCGCAGTAAAAAGTTCAGAGCTTATCCTAAATTTCACTCAAATGGAAGTTGATTGACAATTTTTTAGTCTCACTTCCTTCTTGAAGTCATTTTGTTTCTTACACGCAAGAAATTTTGCATTTCCGGTTTTTAATGTAAAGATTTCCTGGTGATTATATATCAACTAACATTATGCAGGGCCTCACACCGTGATCAAGTCCTACAACTGTTCACATAGCAGAGGGACATTTGTCTAGTCGCTCAACTATTTGGATGCAACTCTTTTCCAAAGTAAATCATGGAACAGTTTGTGAATATTGTTACTCTTTGCATTTGTAATGTGTAACAAAAAATGTATGCAGGTATCATTGATATCAGGTATCAATGTACTCACTGATTATACGCACATCACCTTTGTATTTATCAACTTTGTGTGTACAATGTCTGTGCTTAGTTTCCTATTCGTCAGAATCAAAATCAAATTCCTTTAAATTCATCATTTTTTTATTTCTCTTTACAAAATTATTGATAATCCTTTTCTTTTCCATGGTTATTGGAACAGAAGGGATAAATTTAAAACAATTCAATTGGTGAAATGCACCGTATACAACTTGATATATATGTTGGTGTGAGTTGTACACCAAAGCAAACTTTGCTTGAGGTGTTTATCCTTTCAGCTGTGTGCATGTTCCTCTAAGTTCCACATGATTTCCTCTTTGTTAACTCGTACTCTTTCCCTCTATGTGTGTGTGTGCGTGTGTTTGTGTGTGTGACCCCATAACTAGAAAACCCTGTTCATGAGGGCAACCTCAGCTGCCAAGGATCGCCGTGGCAGTATGGTGAGTCACCCAGTCACATGCATGAATGAGGACCTTGTGCATGTATTACCAACCTACAAGCATTATTCTCTCATAACAGTCGGAGATGAGAAATTTCAGACTTTTAAATAGTGACACTATGGTCAAATTCCCTTTTGTACTGCATTTATTTTTCATTTGATATAGTCCTTATGAAAGTGTAAAATGTTACAAGTCTCTATCCTCACGCTAAAATGGTGTAAAATGTCGTTATATTAGATGACCCTTCCAGTGCAAATTTTGTCAACATCCAAAAAGATCCAATGACGTCACATGTAAAATGTATGGGTCTTCACTTTTTTGTACGGGAAATGTTTATTTCATTCCTGAATTTAAATGATATTCAATCAAAACCACATTGAATTTGACCTTTTTAGTGACGAACAAATTATCTTGGAGTGTACAGACCCATTTTTTCTTGATTCATCCAATGATGTCACGTTTCAAATTTTGCTCTAAAAGAGTATCAGGTAAAATGAAAATTGTAACACGAGGTTAGAGATTTGTAATTTTTTCTTCCACCTTCATAAGGACTCTATCTATTGGAAAATGAGTGCATCACAAAACTGAACTTTGACCTTAGAGCCCATCTTTAAGATATGAAGAAATCGTGCCCAGAAGTCCCTTAAAATCCAGGGGTGCCATCATTTCAACATACCTCCTAAAATTTGGATTCTTGTTTCAGACCCTTTTGTCAGCAATGACTCTCACCCCTGAACAGTGGTCATCAGGCCAAATGCTTGTTAAAATACCCAAGGACTTGTCAAAATTGGTCTTAGGTGTCCAGCTGGACAGTGTAGTGCTTGTTTAAGCTTAAACCACTGCCGGCACCAGATTGTTCCTACGGTTCAAAATTTGAAATCTTATGACAATGTTGAAAGGAAACATTTAGATAGGGACAGTGAAGTAGTTGGTGGACAAGTGGAAATGACATACATGTACTAACTGTCTAGTCAGGGAAAAAGTGATGGGCAAACCCGGTCATGATACTATATCAATCATTGTTGAGTGTCATGAAGCAGACTGGTACTCTTGTGGTACAAGGATGTTGGTTCTTATCCCGGGTTAACGACAGTCCATATATTATGTATCAATCTTGGTACAGTGTCATGACTCTTTGTTTCTTGTAGCAAGCACCCCCACCCCCCTGTGACAGGTTTCTTCAGACTCTGGAGCTTGTTTATTGCCAGAAATGAGTCTGTATTAACCCAGCTATTGAATGTTGTTTGTTAGTCTCAATTTTCTCCATTCATATGATCCATGTAAGTTTTTCAGATTTGGATCTCTAGAGCTCTTAATTCTGTTTGTACTTGATTTGTATGATTTGATTCAACTTGTTTTGATTTCATTTGATTTGATTTTATTTGATTTGATTTGATTTGTCTAAAGTGCTTAGGGATTTTGATATGATATTGCTTTTGTTCAGTAGAAATAATAACATTTTTTATTGTTTTGACTTTGCTTTTTGCTCTTGTTCTTGTTTTTGTTTTGTTTTGTGCGTTTTCTTTTGTTTGTCGTGCATTGAATCCAATTTCCAAGGAAGCTACACGTGGTACAAGATTAACATTTATAAGAAATGCATGTGATTATTTTTTAGAGAGAGAAAAGTAGTATCTTTACAGCTTTCAATAAATGTCCAAGTTGCATAATCTTGAGATATACACGTAACTCCCAAATTACCCCCAAAAGCTCCATTGAATTTAACAGAAATGGAGCTCTTAAGCTGATTGGCTGATTTTCTCTTTATTTTTCACTGGGTGCAATAGGAAACTGAAAAACACTGTATACAATGGTATACAATGTTTTGTGTGTTCGGCAGTTTTCTCTTTTTCTCCGCAAGAACAAAGTTGGACATCTGATATAAACAAAATTAGAAACATTTTTCTAATGTCACTTCTCAGGTTATATTGTAAACTTGGCGTGATCCCTGGCTATACAGCTATTTGATTTGCGACTGGTGCTCCCCCCCACCCCCCCCCCCCCCCCAAAAAGATGATGACAAAATAAGAGAGATTTCCAATATAGGTCTAGTTAGCTCAATTGGTAAAGCATGGTAAGTTAATCCAGAGGTCACAGGTCCAGCTCTAGTCTATTTTTCTTTGTTCACCCCAAAATGATTTACATGTATATGTACCCAGTCAGTTTCTCCTGTGGTTTATTACTTGATATTTTTATAAGCTCTGGGGCTGATTTCACAAAGAGCTAAGATTGATCTTAACTGCAAATCAATCTTTATTTTTAAGCAAAGTGCAAAACGCATCTTTATACACAGTGATGTTTTATTTTTATTTTATTTTTACTTTGCTTCATCACAACCGCCGTGATCTAGATGGAATGGCGGTATATAAATACCTTGTTGTATGTATGTATGTATGTCACAATACAAATACAATGGTTATACTGACAGCTCATCTTAAGATGAATCTTAGTGCTTTATGAAATCGACCCCTGACTTCTTATTCAAACCCAAGCAAGATTCTTGTTTTGCATACACTATACTTAAAAAACATTATAAGCTAGACATGGTAATCTTCCTACTTTAATCTAATTTATGTTTTTGTGTGTATGTGTGTTTTGGGGTTTTTTCCCCAGAAAAAATCAGTAAAAGCAGTATTGTTAAATAGCCTGAAAAACTATAAAATCCTATACCAGATGTACATGTAGGTCAACCTATGTACTCAGTAACTTTTCCTACTCTTTTCCCATAGGCCAAATATCATGCTTGATAAGTCAAACATCTAATGTGACATAGAATTCCTGGATTTCTGTTGAATCTATAATGATGTCATATCTTTCATCACTGTCCCTAATGGGTTTTAACCTACATGTAGCCTTGACTTTATACTGGATGTCATGTTAGTAAAGATTCCATGAGTCAGCGTGTTAACCTTTAATAGCCTTTCTGGCAACTTCAGATCAGATATGTACCTTTCCTAAGTCCTGTTTGCTTCAGTCAGTACCTCATAATTGCACAGTTGGGTCACACCCTCAGGTTAATTGCCACTTCTCGCTCCAAAGCTGCCAATTGTTTGTCTGAATTTAATCTAAATTGCCTTATTTCGATGATAGTCTGATAGTTAAGAACAATAAGTTGAAGACAAATTTTGAAACCAGGGGTCGATTTGACAAGAGCTAACATTGATCATAAGTGTGTATCATTCTTAATTACTCAGCAAAGTGTAATGTCACAATACAAATCACCATGAAAATATCAAAAACTCATCTTAAGATGAATCTTAGTGTTTCGTGAAATTGAGCCCAGAAGTTTTTGCAAGATGCAGGCCTGTGAATTTTCAAGATTTTTCCTGATTTTATCAATCGACCTCTTTCTTCAGATAGTTCTGAAGATAAAGATGAAGATGTGTTGCAAATAAGAATGACATAGCTCTTGTTATGACTGAACCTCTAAATGTCTATTATATAGAAAGTCTGTTCACCTTTAACATATTACATCCTGTATATTTTGGGAGTTTCATCTCCAGACCTAGAGGACATAGTTACCAATTTTTCCAGGACTTTTATTTTTTGTACAATTGTATCCCTGAAAATAGTTTGAAGGCATGCCCACAGTTTCTTGAGCTAAATCATGAACAGAATTTGTAAAAAAAATGAAAAATAAATAGATCTATTATAAAAAAAATAGCTCATTGCATTTCCAATGGGTTTGTAATAATTGTTGGGGCCTAACTGTGTCTTGTGGGCTTGGTGTATGGTGGAATTACTTCACTCTTACAAACTGACCCAATTCACCACGTCTTTACACAAAAGATCTCCGGGTGTCAGATTCCTCGTTTGTTGCTGTACAATGTGCGTTTTAGGTGATGCAGCACAATAAGAGACGCACACCATATCGTTGGTTACGTACACTCTGACTCCCAAAGTGTCAGACCATGGGCTAGACTGTAGCCGCATGTCACTATAGTGCAAGCAGTCTACAGGATGGGGGTTCCATTCTGTTAGTGTTTGACCTCAAATTTTGATTTTCTTCTCAGGATTCCGTGAGGAGGAAGCAACAACAGGCAGAGAAGAAAGCTAGTAAGGGAGGAGGAGGATTGTTTGATGATGAGGATGATGATGGATTGTTTGCTGCAACACCAGCTCCAAAACCAGTCAAGAAAGGTAGGAAGAATTGACAATAAAACAATATTTGTATGTGTAACATTTGCATAATTTGCAATCACTTTCTTTATGTTGCAATTATTGCAATTATTGCGTGTATTAGATTGTTGCGGTACCCACTGCTAATAAATAAATTCAAACTGGCTTCTTGTCACCACTTGGCCTGCTTGGTGGTCTAGTGGTAAGACATCTGCTCAAGAATGGTAAAGAGTCAAGGGTTCGACTCCCACCAGAGTAGTACATCTGTGGATTTTGTATACAGTGCTTGTCACATGTTGGTGTAGGTTTTTAAAACAATTGTAATACTTTCTTTATTCTTGATGCAATTATACATGTAACACCTATTAAATTTTTTTCTTGTGGTCCTTTCCATCTTTGAGAAAATAATCATGGGATGGTTCATTAAGCATAATGTATGTATAAAACCGCATCAAAATTGTTTGAGATACATGTATGTTTGGGAAAAAATCAAAAACATTTACCTACCATTTAAAACCGTTCATGAACTTTGTAATACAGAATTGTTTAACTGCATTGGTTGTTTACATTAGAAATCCTTCATAAATGCTGTTTGTGTACTGCATAGATGCAATCACCACATGATATCATATTGTAGGCTTGCATAGTTTATTTTTCAGCCATGAACACAAACTTGTAAAAATGTTTCTTCTTTTCTGAATATGTGTCGCTTTTATCAAATTTGTATTTTGTATGTAGTTTATTGAATGTTAACCTATTGTTTTGTAATAGCCTTGTTTATCTGGAGCTAAATGCCTGAGGGCAACAGTGATTAACTTCACTTATTTACGCCTGTCATCAATAACTGTTAGTATTTATAATGGGTGGTCATTTTTTCTTGTTGTACTTATTTTGTAATATTGCTGCTAACGAGTAAATAATCACAATAATAATACTTACAAAAACCACCAAAACCTGCAGTTAATGACATTGAACGGTCAAACAGTAAAAAGGTTAAAACATGTAAATTTTGTTGTTTGAAAATTTGATGATTTGTATGAAGCACTATTCTAAAAAACTTTCCTGCATTCAGCAGTGGTACATGTGTAGTTCAAGCTTTTTCAGAATAAAAACCAGTCAGAATGTATGTCATGGCTTAAAACGTGGCCAAATGCATCAATGTATAAGCTGTGACTATTATTCTGACAATTATGCTATGTAGAAAAAATAGCATGTGGGAAAAAAAGATTCATATGTAACTGATGTTTCTTGAAAACTTGCGATCCTTCATATCACCTTGTTTTGGAATATCTTTCAGAGCCAACAAAGAAGACAGTGGATTTTTTTGATGATGATGATGATGATGGTGATTTATTCGGAGGAAGCTCTGCTGCCAAACCTGCCTCTGCTGCTCCACCTCCTGAGAGGAAAGAATCTACAAAGAAAAAGGTACATTCTCAAATAATATCGGAATGAGTTACTTGAAGCTTGGACACTTGGAGTTATGTGATGTAGTAATTTAGATAATAGTTTCAGGCCGGAAACCCTTGTGTTCGTTTTTACCCTAAGGAATAATGCGATGTGTGTAAACATTAACATGTATATCAGCTGTGTGTATATTTCCATGGATGCGATCAAGATTAGTTTGCTGTTTGAAGCAATTGGAACAGATGATGATTTATGCACAAGAATGACAGACAGAAAGATTCCTGGTCGAAGGCTCTGTGAAAAACCTTGTAGCCTTCTAGCTTGAATACACTAGTCAAAATGTTGAGAGAAACTCATTTCAGTTGTTTTGTATTTGCTCGCATCAGTGCATAAGCTTAGTACATGTAACTAAATTTTGTAGTAATGTCGTTTCCCACACAACACATACACATGAGAGGCTCTGTGTGAAAAACATGGTATCTCGTTTCATTTGCTTTGTCTTGGCTGGTTTTCTTTTGTTTGTGATACGGCATATCATATTTTGTGATAGAACGTTTTTGCACCAGCATGATGAATATTTACATTTCTCCTGTTTATTTTAATTTTTTTTTTCTTTTCAAAAATGGTCACTGTTCCCCCTTTAACAGCGCCCTGCAGGAGCTGTGTCAATGTTTGGCACCGTGGATCCTTTAGCTGCCAGGAAAGCATCTGGGGATCTTGAGGATGAAGAGAAGGAACCATCAACCTCGCCGCCTCCCGTTGCCAAGAGGGAGCCCAAAGCAGCTGAGAAGAAGTCGGATATGTTTGACGATGACAAGGATGAAGGAGATATGTTTGCTGAGAAGACCAAGAGGTTTTATATCCCCCAAAATTTCTAAAAAAGCAATAATGTCAAATTTAAGATTTGAAACTTTATATGGATGGAGCTACAATTTAGTTAGGTACATGCAATATCTCTCAACATGTTTTAGTGGTTGTGAAAAGAGCTGGTAGTATAACAACTCAACGTGTCAATCAGTGTGCACTGATCGTTTTGGCAGCCAGCAGCATCAGAATTCAGCTTTCCCCTGAAGACAATCAGAGCATACTTATTGAACATTTTGAGCTTTTACATCATCCGTTCTGATTTTTTTGGGACCAACACAAATCGTGCAGAGAATTTATGTACATGGTGTGACCACAAACCTTTCTAGATTTTAAAACTTACGAATATATTTAATATTTCAAACTAATACATTGTCAGGAGATTGTTAGAGAAAGCTAGACCAAAAAGGTGAATAGAAATTTATTTGTAGAGAGAACAAAGCAGTTAAGACCAAGACCAAGAACAATATTCAATGAAACTTATTTGTTTGAAATGTATACATCGTCAGGAGACTAGAGCAGGCCTTAAACAAGCAGAGTTCCAGGCTAGGAATTAAAATTTTGAAGAGGACAAGCAAGGCTAATTTGATTTTGGGAACTTCCATTGGAAGCTCTTAATCTCTGTCGGACTATTTTAAAGGGGCACCAAGTCCTGGAACCACTTGGCATCAAAGGCCTTGGGTGGCCTTTGAGTCATTTCAGGCCTGCATATTTTGTAAGAGCTATATCCAATGGATATATAGAGAAACTACTCAGTTATTGAACCAGAAACTGAAAAACCACACCAGTGGTCCTGTGATCATGCCAAGACTCTGAGTCATCAGAGTGTGGGTTCAAATCCTGGTCACAGGACTTGTGTTCTTGGGGAAAAAAACCCACTTGACTGTGACTGTGAAGTATATGATTGTGAATGATTAGTAACCTTTGTGCCCAGTTGATTGCCGGTGCTGCATACTTCTCAAGAGTTGATATTGTTTGAGGAATGCTTTAAGCCTGATGAACTTGGGTAGGAGTAGTGTGAGAAGCTTTGATGCTTGGTTTAGCAGGGCATGATATATGACTATTAACCCATCTTGGCCTGACCTTGTAATAGTACATGTACATCGTTCATGCATAGCTCATGCAGCACTTAATGTATTGCTGCATTACAGTAAACGTTCATTATTTACTGCATTGCAAATAAGGATACCTCCAACAAGCTGTGTTTTGGTAATAATATAAAATCCCCTTAAATAAGATTTATATTTTGCTGTTTCTTGTCTCATATCACTAGTATTGAGAGTGTAAAGATAGAACCTAAATGTAACTAATTGTTTGCATCCAGGTTTTTCCATAAGCTGGGCGTTTACAGCTTTTGTGTGTTTTATATGAAATCATGTAGTTAGGCAGATATGTGTTAATATGCTATTGTTATATAAGTGGCCAGAATTCAGAGCATTTAAAGTTTGTTTGACCCAAGATTTCAAACTGAACTCCAACTTACTTGAGTCTCTATGTTTTACTCATCAGTAAACCAGCTCCAACCAGTGCACCGACCAGGAACTCCTTGTTTGCAGATGAAGACGGGGAACAAGACGGACTCTTTGCTGATAAGGAGAGTATTCACGTTCCAGCAGCTTCTAAGCCCGCTGTTTCCAAAGTGAGTCAAGTTGCTAGAATGAATTGCTCAAAGGAAAGTTCAGGCCATGTCACACAGGGCAATTTAGGTTATCAGTTTCAAACAATAAGTATACTTGCCATGGTACTGTAGCTGGGAACTCATGCCGCAAGGTTCTCCTGTGGTTAGTGACTTTCCGCGCTTAGCAGCTCTATTAAGTTTCACTCTTACCCTGATGATGTGTATGTTTGTTGTACTTAACATTGATTGGAGCTCAGTGGCATGTTGATTCATTTCGTATACTGAATATGAAAATATCTCTGAACTAATCACAGCCTGATGCTAACAATAAGTCTTCTGGTGGAAGTTTATTTGATGACATTGATGGTGATGATGAGGATGATCTATTTGGAGCTGCCTCACAACCCAAGGAAACGTAAGTCATTGTATTTATTTACTTCAGTTTGGTTTGATTTCTGTCTTGTTTGTATAAACTTGAATCTTTGATTGTGAGGGACACAATTTCAAAGGCATGCAAGTTTTCCTCATTTTGGGGTTCTCAGCAGAAACACAGTACAAAGTCTTGCACTGTGTGCCTGGCACCTTTCTCATCCTAAGGAAACCACATATATAGCTGGTGGCCTTTTTTTTTCACTGCATGCCTGATTTTATAAATTAGGGTTTGCGGTGCCATGTAAAATTCTATGTAATAAAAGGTATAGTCTGATTGCTTTTGGGGGTTTTTTTCCGGAAAGAATGCTGATTTGCGAAAAAATTACTTTAAAGGCCCTGTACACTATTGGTAAGATCGAAAAACACAAATGTTCACAGATTCACACACAACTTACATGATTTAAAGTAAGTAATGGTAGAAAGGGTTCCTTAAAATATTTCTGCCTAAAATGCTATCGTTTCTGAGAAATGAGTAAAACAATAGTTTTTATCGCGCGCGATAATAAACTCGATGTTTGAAAAACAGAAAACACATAAGGTCTCTTTTCACTATTTTCTCGTGACCTCGATGACCAATTGAGCTCAAATTTTCACAGGTTTGTTATTTCATGTATGTGGTTGATTACACAAAACATGAACACTGTCTGTGATTATTTTGTCAGCTCTGCCAATCCTGTATAATACCTTTAAGTGTAGAGATCGAGGAAGTAAATTTTTTTTATAAGAAAATTCGTTAAAATTCTTAAAATTAGCTGTGCTTAATAGACTTGGGTTAAAGAGGTCAAGCGGTCTACAAGGTCTAGCATACTGGACTTAATTTTTGCTTCTCATCATCCAGGTGTATAAATTAGTATTGTGTGTGTCACTTTTAATTCCCTTGTGAATGTGTGCTCTTAACAGAGTTCAGAAAGCCCTAAGAATCGTTCAAGGATGTAATATCCGATGACCAGTGATTTTTGTTTATTTCCAGTCAAAGAAGTTAGGAATGTTGTTGCTTTGTTTACCTTACAGGACAAAGAAAAAGCCAGCTGGAGGTGTGGCTTTGTTTGCAGGGGCGGACATGTTTGGAACGTCACCAAAGAAAGAAGATATAGAAGAGAAACCCACAGTCAAGGTAAAATTGTAAATAGCTGTCTAGAGGTCAAAGGTCATTCAACCCAGAGGTTCGTAACAAAGATGTCTTTCGCAGAGTTCCTCTGCTTTTAGACATTTTGGCGTTTTGCATTTTTCTCATACTTGTCTGTTTTTATTTCATCAGAGACGCGACAAGAGTCCAAAATCCAGAACAACATTGAGTTTGTTTGACGACAATGATGAGAAAGATGATCATCTGTTTGGTGACAAACCGAAAGGAGCAAAAGATGATCTGGTAAGAGGCCATAACCCTCCCCCTCCCCCCCCCCCCCCCCCCGCCCAATTTCATGGATCTGAAAATAACTCGGAGTAAGATTCTAAAGCATGAAGTCATGAAGTCAACAATTTAAAGGTGAGGATGTATTTGTGTTTCTGTCTTCTCAGATGACAAGACGTCGTACTAAGAGTAAGAGTGTGTTCGATGATGAAGATGTACTCTTTAAGATCCATGAAGAAGCGCCCCCTGTTGATCTCTTTGGGTCAGTTAGTCCAGTCGCAGCATCTAAGGTAAGCTTCATAAAGATTGTCCAAGTTTTGTTTTTCATTTCTTACCCTTCACCTTGAATCTTGTTGGTCATTTTTTTGGAAGTTTTTTTTATCGGCGACAAGCTTTTGTTTTATGAGTGTCTGAAATAGTACTGGTTTCCCATGAATCTAAGCTTATGACAGGATAACAGAATAGAGAAGTATTATTTGCTTACTAAGGCTGCATCTGAATTGACGGCTTGGATATGGCTGCAGATGTTGGGTGTGCTTTGGTGCATGTATCCATGACGATCAAGCCACAGCAACAACCGCTAATTCAGACATGTCTTAGTAGTTATATGCAGTACTGGCATGTAGTAATAGTGCAATGCAGTGGTTGTGCTGAAGAGACGGTACACTCTGGGTGATTCTTAGCCCTGGCGGCCTTTCACTTTCGTAATACACTACAGTGACGTCCTGGATATCAGGTACCATTTCTGGGGCGGAAAAATTTTGAAGTTTCATAAGTCAAATCTTACCTGCAAGAAGCAACTAATTTCACAAGATTCACATTCCATGGTGGCATACATTTTTTTGCGGTGGGTTTTGGACGTCATATATTCCTCATTAATCCGTCATTTTCATGAAATAATGGAGCTCCCAACGTTAACAAAACACCCGTTTTGTTCGTCTTCTCACAGTGTCTGCCGTGCGTACGCGCATATTCGCGTGTAAGACGCAGGGTGCATGACGCACATATCCTCAGTGTCTGCCGTGCGTACGCGCTTGTTCGCGTGTAAGACGCAGGGTGCATGACGCACATATCCTCAGTGTCTGCCGTGCGTACGCGCTTGTTCGCGTGTTAGACGCAGGGTGCATGACGCGCATATCGTGCGTTGCGTTTGCATGTTAACGCTGTGCTGTCAAGATACTGTGACAAAAAGTGCGATATCAATTTGGTGCATTTTGCGGTATGCGTAATCTGCGCCCATGCAAACATATGCGAACACATGCAAACGCCGGCGTCTTGGTTTTTCTATATTAAAAGTTTGCAGAATTTTTTTACGTTGAGAGCTGCATTATTTCATGAAAATGACAGATTAATGAGGAATATATGATGTCCAAAACCCACCGCAGAAAAATGTGTGCCGCCATGGAATGTGAATCCGGTGAAATTAGTTGCTTCTTGCAGGTAAGATTTGAATTACGAAGCTTTGAAATTATTCCGCCCCAGAAACGTGCCCTAATATTTAGGACTCTGAATCTGTGTACAGCACAGAGGAAGAGTCCTATATAGGGCTAGGTGATTCTATTCTGTGTAGGGTGAAAATTATGCTTAAATGTTTAGGAGTTGTAATCAGAGTTCATTGTAAAGTGCTATTTGTATTGCATCAACTCCAACAGAATTGAACAATTTATAAGTTTTCAAGATAATAACCTAAACCTTATTTTGAAAAATAATATATGTTGTGGATGCATTGCTTTGACAATGATGTGAATTTTGTAATAGTTGGACAAATTCAGATAATTTAGTTTTTGGGTTTATCAAAGTTGTTGTTGCAAGTTGCATTTAACATTAGTGACATGTTGTGGTTGTAGGTGGCCTGTGGTCTTCCAAAGGAAACCACATATAGCTGGTGGCCTTTGCATACACTGTACATTTGCATGTACATGTAGGTGGCCTGTGGTCATCCTAAGGAAACCACATATAGCTGGTGGCCTTTGCATACACTGTACATGTACATGTACATGTAGGTGGTCTGTGGTCATCCTAAGGAAACCAGATACTGATGGTGGCCTCTGCATAAATGTACATGTCGGTGACCTTTAGGTTCTAGTTGGAACCTGGCACTAGAGTGACAGTAATTTTGTAATTAAGTATGGTTTAGCAGCTGCCCATGGTTCAGCAGCTATATGAATAGGGATATTAAACTTCTCTTGTGCCCACTGAACATTAGCCCGATTCAAACCTCGATAAGCCAAGATCAGCCTCCTCAGCTTCAAAAAGCCTCTTCAGTGATGAGGATGATGACGACCTCTTCAGCGCCGCGGCAAAGGCTTCGACAAAACCCACTTTCAAACCTTCATCTACCAAAAAACCTGAGGCCACTACTAAGCCAAAGAGCGCACCTAAGGTTGATCTGTTCTTCGATGAGGGTGATGATGGGGATCCATTGGGAGGAGTTAAACCTCCTGAGGTTAAAGTGAGGTCTGGAAGTAAACCATCTCCTCCTGAGGTGAAGGCAAAACCGTCAGCGGAGAAGGGAAGTGAGGATAGTTCAGCTGAGGCTGACCCCTTGTTTGGGGAACAGGTAAGGCAGACCTGTGTTAAGATAAAACCAGTGCATGTCTGGATAATGTCTGTGCTCAATTGTGTTGCCTTTCCGATTAATTGTTGCTGTGTTTTGTTTGACTTTGATCACCATTTTGAAAGTTTATGTTACTTTTGGCTGAGTGTTCAGCCATATTTGGTTACTTGTGATTTGTCATTTTCACTTCTTTACAGGTTTTGTATGTTTTGATTTGTAGTTCTTTTTACTCTTGTTTCTCTTAATGTCTTTCTGATATTGAAGGGACATGTAATACAGGTGTCTTTGTATCTATGTATATGTGTGTTTAGCTTCCTTTGTAAAATCTCTGTTTTTAGTTCATTGCCTTGCTTTCATGATGACTGTAACTGATGTAAAGTGTTTGTGTGTGTATTGATTCGTCTACTTACTGTGTGTATGTCATTTGATCTTCATGACCGGCTGTGTATGTAGACTGCAGTCAAGTCGTCCTGCTGCTTTGTAAACACATACAACCACAGGGAGGCTTGAAGGGAAAACTAGTCTGCTCCCCTTTTGTACAAAGTATTCATTCCTGTGGTTCAGACGGGGAATATGACCAAAAAGGCTGCAACATGATTAAGGTCTTTTGATGGCTTTTGCCTCCTTTAGAATAAAAGGATCATTGTGACTTTAAGTCGTTGTGTTTTTCCTCCTGTAGTTGCTATAAACTTCAGCTAACATTGCTTTATGTGTCTTGCCAGTTAGAGAAACATTGCCTGCTAGTTTTGTGTTTAATTAGACAATAACAGTAATAATTTTTTTTAAAGATGTAAACATTTTTATTAAAGTCATCATCTTCATATTGTTTAAAATTGTGGTACCAATCATTAAAACATCGGGTTTTTGTTCACCCTGAAGTACACGACTGCCTATTTTCATCTAAGTTTATGCTACCACTTACTGAGCCATATACTCACTTTGTACGTGATGATTACTTTGAAAGCTTCAATCAATTTTTATATCGGCCATCTCTTGAATTTTGAAAATCTTAATAATTTAGTTTTTAAATGTATGAACTACCAGTGGTAGTAAGTCGGCCATTGTTAATTTCTCTCTGACTTAACTCTGTTTTCAGCCATCACCCCCTGCCTCTGCAGTCAAACCTAAGAAGCCTGCCGGTGCAGTGTCGATGTTTGCGGGGCTGGACCCCTCTGTTATCAAACGACAGGTCTCATCGGGATCGACCAATGAGGATGAGGGAGAGGATAAGGTAGGCTTGATGGAATCAGACGGCAAAGATGGTGAGGAAACAAAACTCTAGGGTTCGATGGAAAAGATCACGCCCTTATCTTGATGAAAAACACATTGCAATCTCCTGAATCTGGGAAGTAATTTCTTGCATCCTTAAGTTGCTCCCTCGTATGAAAATGCCTGAAATTGTTTTCAGAATTCAACTTAATGTCAAGTTTTATTTTAATTTTTTATTATCATTATTTTTTTTCCCTGGGGTTTGAACAACTTTTCACTCACCTTAAGACAATCAATTCATTGAATTATTACGCCATTGGTTCTTTTCCTATCTACCATAAGTCTATGATGCTTCCCCCAGGCCGTAGACAGTTTACAATGTATCATAAGATCAAGTCACACTTTGGCACCTTGTCCCACAATTGTTAACAAATAAATAAAATAACAAAATAAAATTTTTATTTGAGAACACTGCAAGGCTATTTCATATGCAACGCAAACACAAAGTGAAACTGATGCCTCAGTCAAACTGCTCGACTTTTGCAAATGTTAGACCACAAATCTCCATTTTGATGTCTAGCTCCACTTCACAGGCTTGTTTTGAAATTTGCACAGAAACAATGTTTGTTTCTGTGTTGGACCACCTGAATGAAGTACTTCAATCAGGAAGCTTGTTTGAATATTGGGATAGGAAAACATTACCTTAAATGGTTCTTGGTGAAAAACAAATATGAAAAACTTTGATGTCCAATTTCCTCAGACTTTCACAGCCAGCGTCCAGAACTGGGATCTGCAATCACAATTTCTTTTTGATGTTTACCCAAAATGTTGTAGCTGTGTTTTAGTGTAGTTGGTAAACTAGATGCATGACAGTGATATGTATTGATAGGTTGTACACCTTCAGTGATGTTGGTTTATGCTTTAATATTCGTAGTCAGATATAATGTATTTTATAATTGCTACATAGATTATGCATATATTCATTAGGCAGGTACCATTTGGGGGTTGGAGGGTTTCAAATTATTTTGCTAGATTAAAAGTTAATTTGTTTAATTAATTTATCTGAGAATCGTACTGTAAGTTTTCGACATATAGAATAATTTTTGAATTATTGGCCAATCTAGGCTCCTGAAAGCCAGGTTCATACTTTATTTAAAAAGGAAAAAGTGAGAAAAAATACTATTGTTTGTAGTGAATGATGAATGCCAGATTTAATTTGTTCAAATTTTAAGAGAACAAAAAGTTGTGCAAATAGTGTCAATTTTCAAGAGTTGTGCAAATGATCATTTTTGGCGACATATATTAGTTTGTCTGATATTAGTGTATGAGACAATTCATATAGGAGCTTACATTTTAGCATACTTTTACATCTGTATCATTTTGTATAAAAGTTACACATGAAGATAAATGCATGTACATGATTGTATTCCAAACAGCGTAACCGTTTACCGAGTACTGGTTCAGATCACACAAGCCCCAAGCCTTTTATGGCTCCGTCGTCCTCACCTAATAAGCCAGTCTCTGTCATCCGCTCAGTCAAAGCACCCCAGGCTAAGAAGAGCCCTGGTGCTGGGAACAGAGTTAGCATGCTTCAGGTTGGACCTCAATTACTCTCATTCCTTTCATTTTTTCTTTCAATTTGTATATTTTCATTTTTTGTTTATCCCCAAATCATTCCTTGTATTCTCCAGCACCATCTCACGCTCACTAGCTCTATGTTAAAAAATTAACCTCCATTTTGCTTTTGCATTTCTTTTACTTCTCAAAAAGTTACCAAGGAACATAATCATTTATTCTTTAAATACATTTTATTGTATATTCTTTACAGAGTGAACAAATTAGAGCTCTGTGTAAAAAGAAATATTTATTTCATTCTGTTTGGGTGTTGTGGGTGTTGGGTTGTTTGTTTGCTTGCTTGTTTTTTTGTTGGGGTGTTTGTGTGTTTGTTTGTTTGTTTGTTTGTTTATTATTTTTTATTTTTTTTTTATTTTTTTTGTTTGTTTGTTGGGTTGTTTGTTTGTTTGTTTTGTTTTGTTTTGGATTTTTATTTTATTTTTAAATTATTTTTATTTAAATATTAATCCTCTTGCAATGCTCTTTCAGATATTTCAGATGTAACAAGAACACAAAAGCACAATTTTATTATCACTTTGTTATGCCTATTCTTGTTTTTATTACTTTGAACAATTATTTTAATATTTTGGTATTAGTTAGTTGCTTTATTGCTATCACCTGACTCTTAGTCTTTACCCCCATCTCCCTAGGGGTAATTTACTGACGTCCTTCCTCGCTCTAACAAACTCTTACACCATATGCTAACCCAAAACCTCTAACTACTTGACTCTGATTCTGCTGATACATACTGGTGCAGTCCTCAGTCCAACAGGATCAAACAAAACATGCAGTTGGATTTTGATGGATTGGGGGGGGGGGGGGGGGGGGTAAAAATTGTGCATTATTTTTGTGGCAATCAAGTGTCCCTTATCTATGATGTAATAACACTCTATTGTACTTCCACTACTGAGCTTTGCAAGACCACTAATTGTACAAATACATGTCTGTTATTTGATTTTCTCTCTTGGTGTATCCATATGTAGCAACAATGTGTAGAAATAGCCCCTTATGCCTGCACTTCAACAGTGACTACCTCAGATTCAGTGTTATATGTTGATTGTTTTCATGTTGGCCTCCATCTTTGAGTTTTTTCTCTGTGTAGAAAAGCGTCAGTTACCAACAGAAGGGACAGACAAACTGTTGTGTTTTTATACCAGTTTGCTGACAATAGTTTGTACCACTTGTGTTCTGTACGATCTTTTTTAACTTGTTGATTTTACAAAACTTAAAACAAGCTTGAGGGTTTTGTAATCTGTGCATCCAATGGTCTGATGGTGGTCGATATGAAGAGAGTTGAGCCAATGTACTGTATACATGTACTTCTCACCAATGTACTTTATGTACACATTCCTTTTCATTCCTATTATTAATTTAATGTCTTCATTTATCATAATTTGTTACCAAATACCGATGCAAATATATCTCAGTTACTTTCAGTCCTTGTTAATTTGCACATTCTTTTTTTTTGGGGGGGGGGGGTTCATTTATGCACACAGAAATCAAATAAATTGTTGAGATCAATTTTGAGAGATGTTTGAAAAACTTTTAAAATGATACAAACTGTTTTTAGTAATATTGCACAGGGCAGAAATGATACATTTGCACCAGTATTCACTTGCGTTAATATTTCCATTATGACAACCCTGCAAGCAGGAATGCAAAGCCAACTACCCTGATGTTCACAGCAGAAAGTGTGCCATTGTCCCATTGTTAATTCAGTGAAGTTAGCTTTGCAAACACAATATAATGAACATGTAAACTAGGCAATGTTTGTAGTCAATATTAACCCTTAAGAGACTATGCTTTTCCTCTGTACATGTATAATCATCTCCATACACCCAGACATGGCTGATTCTTTCTGATCTTTTCCTGTGAAGATGTCAAATACAGGAATGATTTCATAATTAAGATCTTAACCAGGAAAATATGGAAAATGATTAAAGAATGATGTTATTAGTAGTCAGTCTGTCGGGGCGATGTTCAAAACAATGTGGTCTCTAAAGAGTTATTCATTTTTTTCATTCGAGGTGTTGGGATCACTGTAAACAAACTGTTACTTTATTAGGAACTTCCTTGCACACTTTGGTATTCTGTAAAACTATTCTGGGGGCAATATACATAAAGCTGGTATGTACAAAAACTTGCTTAGCACTGAAATATACTGGTTAGCAGAAACAGGCAAGATAACTAGCAAGATTACATTGTTGGCTGGACTGGTGCCTCACTATAAAATACATTTGCCAAGCAGCAATTTTCTGCTAAACTTCTCTTTGAAATTAGGCCCTGTCCTGCTAAGCATGAAGTAGCAGGGAGCCAGTCATTAACGGTATACATTGAATGGCATTGTGGTTGCTTAACTATCTCTGCTGAGCAAGATTCTTCTGTGATAAGCAATTTTTGAGCTCGGTAGCTTTTAAAGTGCTGCTTAAAGGGTGTGTACAACATTGGTAAGATTGAAAATATAAATGTTTACAGATTTGCACATAACTTACATGGTATAAAGATGGTCATGGTGGAAAACTTCCCTTGAAATAGTTTTGCTTGAAATGCTATAGTTTTTAGGAAATGAGTAAAACAATAGTCTTTATCCTACAGGATAAAATCTGATGTTTGAAAAAAAGTTAAAACATGACTCTGAAGACCGATTGAGCTTAAACTTTCACAGGTTTGTTATTTCATGTATATTTTGGGTCACATCAAGTGTCGATACTGGTCTTTGACAATTACCAATGTTGTACACACCCTTTAAACATTTTAAGCCAAGCAAAAGTAAGTTAGTAAATCATTCCAAATGGATAAATAAGTTATGGCGTTTTGGCTGGTATCCTTACTCTGGTAAGCATAATTGTTTTGTGTGAACCTACTTTTTATGCTTAAGCAGCTCTATGAAAGTGGTGAACAGCAAGTGCCTAGTTAACAAACTCCTCACATTACAGTTTTAAGACAATCCTGAATTGTGATCATGTAGATATTTTACACCGTTGGTAATTGTTAGTCGGTAGTCTTTTGCTTTTAAGAATCTATCGATTTGTTTGCGACCATTTCCGATAATGTACCATACCTTTAAGTTGACTTCATTCATGACAAAGGATAAGTCACAGCTGTTTTTCTGTAGCTGAAAAAATGTATTGAAAGAATGTATTGTAGATTATCACAAGTAAATTACATTTGATTATAAGCTGGATTCATGGGAAAATTGTCCACTTCCTCACTAAGCCATTTCATTTTTTCTTCACGACTTCTTTTTCGCTTACTAAAGTGCTGTTTTACTCTGCTCTGTTTTGCATGCCTACATGTATGTTCATCCACAATGTCTAGACTGACATCACCTTTCCCCATTTCCTTTTAAACATATAGCAAAGCTGTAGTAACAATGTGATGCTAAATCAGATGCATGCCGTAGTAAAGCAGTAGTATTGTGATGAAGATAAATGTTTTGATTGACGTAAGGCTTGAATGCTGTAGATGTTAGTTCCTGTGAGTAAGGCATTCGAGTACATTTTGTGTCCCGTGTTTCTTCTACATTCAGTTCCTGCAGTCCTCCAACAGTAACAAAGTGGAAGTCTTGATGCTGCTGAAGAATTCCCCTGCCCTGTCCTCCGCCCAAAAGACCAAATTACTCTCCACATCCACCCAGACCCCACCGCCCAGACCCTTGTCACCTCCTGCTAGATCTATGTCACCTCCTGCTAGATCTATGTCACCTCCTGCTAGATCTATGTCACCCCCTTTACTCCCTCCTCGCCCTTTATCACCTCTAGCTAGGCCTTGTACTCCTTTAACCAGATCTCTCTTGCCTCCTGCACTGCCTCGCAGGCCCCTATCTCCCCCTCTAAGGCCACTCCCCCCACTAGACTTCACACCAACACACAGACCTATGTCACCACCCATTATGCAGAATAGCCATGGAAAGTCAGACTTAATCCTTCCAAAGGCCATGAGAAAGTGCCTCAGAGTGATCGACTTCCCAAAAGGCAAGAAATCAAAAAATTCTCATGTAAAAGAGATGAAACCTCAAAATGGACTGAGCCATGCAGAAAAGGCTTCCAAGCTGCCAAGACTTGTACTTCAGAGACTGAAATCCTCCCCTGTGTTCGATCAAGGACTGAGACACAACAGCCCTCCCATAAACAGAAACAACAACAGTCCAACAAGTCCAAACAGAACCCGCAGTAGACATCCTTCCGATCCTTGTAGCATCAAGAGAAAGCAACATGCACGCCTGAAATTTAGTCCCAGTGATGCGCTGCTGACCATGGGATCTAAGGCACTGGCAATAACTCCGAGGCTGTTCCATAAAGAAGGCGGCAATAAACCTCCAAAGTCGCTACCGCTTCCTCCTCAAACACCACGTCATCACAATGGTATGAGGACACGACCTCCACCCCAGCGGCCAACTGTACCCCCACCTCGAACTCCTCCCCCACCTCCTAAAACGGACTCTTATGAATTCTCCTCAGACTCTGAGGAAACTCATGATGGGTGCCCTCGCCAATGTCCAGATGATTATGATATCCGCACCTCAGTACTACCAGATCTACCATCTCTCAAAAGGTCCCCAAGAAGACATGCTCCTCCTCATCCTCTCCAGAAAGGCAACATTGTTGACGATTCAAACGGTGACCCTCCTCATAAGCCCAACAAGCCCCCACTTAACCCCACATTTGTATTATCTGCCAAAATCAGATCACCGGATAGGTCAAGGCTCAGTCCATGCCTGACTCCTTCTCCCCCGTCATCCCCGGTTTGGTTTTCTCAGCATCTGCCGCATCATCCTGCTGTACCGAAAATTCCCTCTTCACCGAGACTGCCAGGACGAAGACAGATGTGGCCGCCTGATATTTCTCTTCCACCACCTTTGCCTTTTCATAAGGCTGTCAAGCCAATGGAACGTGGGCATCCTCCTGAGATTCCGAGAAGGAACAATGCTCAAGTGGCTCCTGCAAAACAACTTCCCACTCAACCTTCTAATTATGAACCAATTGAACAGGTGTCATTGCTTTCATCAAGCACACCTCAGTCAGATGTTCACCAAAGACTCTCAAATGGAGTTCAGGAATGCCCATCACCAACACTCAGGAAAAAGCTGCCTCTTCCTGTTGATGAAGAGCCACTGTATGACTCTGATAATTTATTGGACTCGTGTCCTTTCCCGATCAGTCTGGGACTTAACAAAGAAATCATGGCTGCCAATGGTACTGTTGAAAGCTTCAATCCAGGCATTGATTCCGCCTTCAAGAACAAATCACGACACGTTCATTTTATACCGGGGAGTGAAGACTCCAACATAGATGGGCATCCCAGAGCCTCTCTCAGACTTCTTTTCACTACAAATGATTCATTTAATATGAAAGAACCAAAAATTCCTATTTTGGCTTCAAAGCCATTACCACCTATTCCTCAGTCAATCACAGTCCCGCAAGAGATTCAAACATCAATGTGCCAATCCATGAAGCCCCTCCCACCAATTCCTCCCTCTTCTCAGGTGAATGGTTTTGGGCATCAACACAAAGAGCCTCCATCTGCACCTCCTCTTGTTGCCAAAGTTAAACCACTTCCATCAATTCCAAGGAACAACTTCAGAACAATTGAAGAAATAAGTCAAAATTTTGGAAGTGATAAGGCACAACTCAGGTGCAAACCCTTGCCTGACATACCTCTAAATCCAACTAGAGTGCATTGCAAGATGAATCTTGACTTAGATGCCAGTCTTGGCAGTCCACCAGATACTTCCTCCCCAACAGTTCAGGTATCACCTCCAAGAGACGGAGTACACTTTCCAGGAGTTGGTCAAGAGAGCAGCAAACAACCTTGTGATCAACGAAGTTTTTCCTCAGAAAAACTGCAAAAATGTCCTATTGAATCCACTTACAGTTTTAACACCCACATAAGTCAGAATCAGATACACGGCGTCACTCTAAGGACTAAGTCAAGAAAGGACTCAAAATTGTCCAGACCACTCTCGGGTGATTCTGAACTCTTGCAGAAGATGCAGAAACGGAAGGCTGCCCTTGAACTGTCAATTTCAAAGGCGTCACTCAAGAAAGAGAATCGTTCAAAACTTGGTGCAAAAACAGCTGAGCGACAGAAATACTATTCACCAGAAGAAAAAATTGAGTCTAAAGTGGTAGCTAGAAAAGAGGCATTGACAATTGAGTGCGAACTATTCCCACTGAAGCAGACTACAAGTGCAAGTTTCTTCCAATATCCTGACACCACATGTAATCCTCTCAAGACTTCTACCGTCATGGATAAACATTTGGAGAAACCTCCACCTGTCCAAGTTTGTCCTGATGAGAGAGTCTTAAATAGTACACAAGATGACATCTTTGGAGAGGAAGATGATTTAGATTTTGAGCCATTTCCATGGATGAATTCATCATTACCAAGAGAACCACCCCCACCTCCACCTCTTGAACCTTCCCCACCCCCTCTACCCACTCCTGTTGCACCTTCTTTGCCTCCACGAGATCCACTTTCAGAACCCTTTCCACCACCTCCTGCACCCCCACCCCCACCTCTCCCACCCAGAAGTAGTCCAGCCTTTCCCAAAAAGAATAAAAAGTATCTTGTGGTTGATGCATTACCTGTTGTCAACAATCAAACACGGGCTGGCAGAAAGGGTCCAAGATCACCTCCGATGCCTCTACCCAGGCCTGATATTTATACCTCTTCACAGAGGAAGAAAAGTGAGCACTGGATCCCACCATCACAGAGAGGTTTACCCTCTGGTACATCGATATTAGACTCATCAGATTCAACCCCAAGTCAAAGTCCAGTAAACTTTAGTTCCATAGGTCAGGCTGAATTAATGGCTAAACTGGTCAAGAAGAGAGCAGAAATTGAGTCAGGTAATCTTCAAGCATTGTTGACGTCACCATTTAGCTTTAGTAACAGAGGAAATAAAGGTCGTCAAAGTTCCAAAATTTTTAATCAGCCGAAATGTACAGGGGAGTCAGAGCTTTTGTCCAAGTTAGCACGCAAGAGAGAAGCAATGGAGAAGACGCTATCAACAAACCAGCAAGCTTTCGATCGAGAACAGAACATTTGCGAGCAAAGGAGGAATCCAAATCATTGTCAGACAGTTTCAATTGAACAGTCTGAACTAATGCAGAAATTGGGAAGGAAACGGGCACAAGCAGAATCCATACCTGTACAAGAATCGCATGTTAGACATTTGGAGCAAGACAGACAAACCCTCAGTCCCCGTGAAAGGAGAACAAATCCAAGTCACTGTCGGGATTCGTCAGATGAATCATCTGAGTTGATGCAAAAGCTGGAAAGAAAAAGGCTGGAAGCTGGGTCCAGACTGAAGCCTGAATCAAAATTGAATCAGCACCAAGTGGATGTTTACAATCAGAGTGAAGTCCGTTTGCCTCAAATTAACCCTGCTGAGGAGAGAAGAACTAGGGATCATACACGGGAGCCTGTCGCTGAATCATCAGAGTTAATGCAAAAACTGAATAAGAAAAGGATTGCATCTGAGCCTGAAAGTGTGTCAAGAAGCCAGAGACTTGAAAATAATAAATTGGATCTGAGCAAGAATCGCCAACGGAAGGAGCATTTCGCACAAATAAACTCCTCTGCATGTGTTATGAATTCTGGCTGCAATTGGGACACCCCAAGTGACTCATCTGAATTGATGCAGAAATTTGGACATAAAGGACTGGAAGCTGATGCTACTCCTGGGACCCACTCCCTTCCAAAGACAAAACTACCACCAATTGTACCCCCAAAATATACCAGAAAGAAAAGCCATCCTCTTAGTCTGTCACCTCCACAAATCAAATCCCCTGGTACTCCAGACAGAAAAATTAATTTTGGCCTTATCTCGGGAAACAATTCCATTAAAGGATGGAAACCAGAAAATTACGGTCTTCAGACAACAGGCCCTTCGGAATTGTTTGCGAAATTAGAAAGAAAGAAGACGGAGATAGACAAAGCTGAAAATCAAATTGAAGAGGGGAAGAATCGTCAGAGTGTACCCTTCCCTGAAATAAGTCTGCCTTGGAAGCCCAGAAAGGTGGAACGAATAAACTTTTCCCCAAAGACATCATTCTCTGGTAATAGTTTCAAAAGAGACTTGGGTGCTGGTTGTGAAAGTGAAATCCCTAAAGTGTCAAGACGAAGTAAAGTTGTCAAAAGAGTTCCATCTAGAGGATCTCGTGAGTTTCAGAACCTCAAATCTTTCCCATCAACTCAGGCCTGTAGACTTTCCAATTCAGGGAAACCAAATGGGACTAAGGTGACCAGACATGACAAAATAGCTTCAAAGGCTGAACAAAGCAACCCTTTACCAACTCCAGCCAAGAAGCTGGCCAATACCAAGGTTAAGAGAAAGCAGAGTGAAAAGCGTGACTTGCTTCCTGGTGTAGTCCACCTCAGAAAGAGAACCTCATTGAGAAAATCCCCCACAAAGAGAATTTCTTATAAAATGCGTAGGAATTCCAAAAGCCTGTCACCCTCTCTGACCCAGGACTGCCTCTCCAAGGCCCCCTGTGCACCCAAGACTCTCCCTAAACCTACCAGTGCCAAGAGGCTCCAAGCAGCCAAATTGTTGGGATCTGCAGTTAGCTCACCTGCACCACGCATACGCACTGACAACGCTAATAGCACAGTCCAAAAACTTCAGGTGTGGTGCACGTTCATGATATTCGCATGGCAATCTTGGAATCTTGTCTCCTGAAGCAAAAGCAGCTAAATATTACCTCCGCAATTTGGTTTATTTATCTGCTGTTCGCACATGTATAATGTAATCAGCATTTCCAAATGAAATCTAATTAGTGGAGGCAGTGTCAATGGTACAGCATTGGTAAAATCGATCTGCTGTACCAAGAGTATGCATCCATTGCACTTTGTGTGCTGCAGCAAAATCTGAAAACTTAGGGATTTTTCCAAACCTCGGCTTAGGCTCTGGCTCCGGCTTTGACTCCAGACTTTGGGCTCCATTGCATCCATTGCTTGATGTTGCAAAATGCACACTACTTTAAAACTGATAGGTAGCTCAATCCATTGCCAAAGCCTAAACCTACATGTAGGTTTGGAAAAGACCCCTAAACCCCTGATAACCAATACTGTACATTAGAGCAAACATGTAGAGCAAGGACCAGGCCCTGTCTGTATGCATAAAAAGCATGTGCATGACTTTATAATATTGCATGGGCTTGTTAGTGTGTCTGTCTTATTCTTAGACATTACAGGGTGGAATTAGTCCTACTCAGTACCTGTTGATCTACAGGAGCTATATAACTATTTTACCCATGATTCTCACTCTAGTCCTTGCCATGGTCAGATGGTAGCCATGTTGTGTGTCTACCACTCCACCCAACCACTCTGAGGCAGAATTAACTTCTATGACACAGTGGGTATGGCTCGGTTGTAAGGTTGATGCAGTAGCCATAGCCAATGTTGAAGTCACTTGAATCAGAAGCAGCCTAAGAATATCATTGTCATTTCTGTTTGGGGATGGGGGTTAAAAATGACTATAAGTAAATAAATAAGCTCCAATGTAAAAGCGTTTTTTGCATAATGCATAAACAATTTGAGTCGACACTATTGAATAATGTCTTTACAGCTTTTGAAGTATGAACGTTAATAGATTATCAAAAGTATTCAGTAAAATATATTAGAGGAAATTTCCTGATCGGAAACAGATAGACAAACTGAACTGCGTATGAGATTACATAATGAACTTTGCATGCATTCGTCTGTTGCACGGGTACTAACTTTGCACTGCAGTTTGCTTACATTCATTTTTACTAAACGGCTAATGTTTCAACGGGAATTTTTTTTAAAGAGAAATGCAGTTGGAAAAAGTCATCTGTTGGTTGTGTTTTGTGTGTGGGGTCGCTTGTTCAGTTTAATGAAATAATTTTGTACTCAATTAAGCAGACATGTTTATAAAAATAAATGTGTGTTTTCTCAATCTTCACTAATTTGCAGATAATGCTGATATAAAACATTTCAGGCTCTTCTCAGAAAAATGGCTTTAAAGTGAGGAAAACTGAAACATCAGCCTTGATATCAACGTGATGTGATGTCTTAAACATTCTGTATGCTCAGAAACACTTACCTTACAGGCCCTAATTATGTGTTATTTGAAAGCTCTTCATCTCATCTATTTGATGAGCAAACAATACTAGTTTTGAGTTTGGGCAGGAAGTGCCTGGTTCTGGCATGGAGCATAACATTATATAAAAGTATATAAGGGCAAAATACATATACACTAGGTCTGCAGAATAGTTTTAAAATAGTGGAATGTACATATAACTGGAGTTTGTTTTCTTAATTCAGAAGTTTTCAATGTTCCTTTGAATAATTCATTTCTTTCGCATCTTTTTTTCTTTAAACTAACCATGCCAGTCATAAAACAACTGTCTGCTCTCATAACATCTCCTCTGCATCCTGGGCTTACTTGCATAATGATTCAGCTTGACCTAAAATCCCTGGCAAGCATTTTTTCTTATGTTATTGGTTCTTGATCTGATTGCAGTCAAACTTGGTGATAGACCCCCGAGCAATGAGGCCAGGTGCAGCCCCACCCTCGAAGGACACAGAGCCAGAAGGAGTCTCCTTTGAAGATGCACCTAAGATCCAAACACTCAGTAGCCTCAACAAGGTAAGATTGCCCTCTTAGGTCTGTCTTCAGGTTCCATGAGAGATTGAGTGTGAATGCAGAAATTTGATGTTTATCGTCTGCTTTTAAACCTAAAACCTAAGTGTCTTTGGCTAGATACCTTTCTGAGTCCTCCAATATCCTCCACTCTATTGTAACACAAATGTTTGGACTGGGATGTGATTGGTATGCCTGGCCCAGTGATATGCAGTTAGACTCTCAGTCCTAAATCCAACAATTTTGGGACTGTTGGAGATAAAAGACAATCAGACTCTGGTAACTCGGCACTGAAGCACTGTGAAAATACATGCAGCCTCACAATTGTATTCATTGTAAATATTAGTGTTTTTCATTGTCTACTTAGTTTTTACTTTTTATGTAATTATAGCCAATGGAAGCAAAATTTCTGTATTTTTTTTAATGATGCGGACAAATAAAATATCTATCTATCTATCTATTTATAATGGATAAACAGGATATTCAAATTGTTAAGAGAGTTTCAGCCGTAATTTGGAATTATGATGTATAATTCTTCAAAAATAAAAGGTTTTAAGTGCCGACTTAAAATAGTTTTTTAATATTTTATTTTTCAAATTCAAACAGGTTGTACAAAATATGTTCCAGCACCCTGTGGCAAAAACTACACTGCCAAATATGTCATTATGTACGAAATGAAAGATAAAAAAGTACAAGCTTTGTAACCACAGTTACAACGCTCATATCTGATATTAAAGCAAAACAGCTTGAGAACTCGGTGACTATTGAGAACTGTCATCTGATTTCTAATGTCTCTACTCCAGGGTCGTGCTAGGGTGTCAGGCAAGCGTCGTGCCCCCTCCCGTAGGCATCGCATGGAAGGAGCTGCAGGTGGGAGTAGAAGCCCAACACTGGGAGGAGAGTCAAGTCCTCTGAGTATCTCTGCTGATCCACTGTTTGAGGATCGATCATCTCTAGGAGGTCTGCCTAATATCTCTTCCAGCCCCAAGGGTGTAAGTGATCTGACAGTAATGCCAAGTAACAGGACGACGTCAGCAAGTAAACCTAAAGGTGGGTGCAATGGAAGAGTTTATGTGCAGGGATGCAGGATGTTGGGAGTCTCCAATTATGACATCCAAAGGCCTAGCAAGCTTGGTCAATTTCATGACTCTGCTTACCTCTTTTAAGCACATAATTCTTTGGGAGCATAAGCATAGAATTCCACCCAGATCACAAGTATACCTCTTTTTATTTTATCAAGTAATAAACCACAAGGGAAACTGACTTATTTTGTACAGTATATGCTGTGTCTTCCTTTTTCTTAATCTTGAACTAAACTTTGTTACATGAAACATATTTGGGGGTGGACGGTTGATATTAGCTCCCCAAGGTGTTAGAAGGTGCCATACTATTTCCCGAGGCAAAGCCAAGAAAATTAGTTTTGGCTGATATTGACTATCTACCTGAAATAAACCATGTTATATTTGTTTAAATCATACCTCATACTTCTCTAGTTTTGCATCATTGAACTAAAGAAGACATGGATTGATATTTACAGGTACCACCACCTTTTCATGTGTATGTAGCTATTACTAAACCTGTTTAACAGTTCCATGCTTCATAAAGTGCATGTGTAGTCTACCTCTGCACATGCAATTGTCTACCTCACATACGTATTTACCCTGTGCGTGAATACTCCCGCGCGCACTTAGCAAACAATCCAAAATTACATTTAGCTCCTGATAGTAAATGGACCAGTGGGAATTGGGCTCTTGATCATGGATGTGTATGAGGTATAGTAGAATGGATTAGCCTGTAGTCTTGTCAATGTACTTCATGTACTCCATGACAGCAGTCACTGTGAGTCATATCATTTTGGTATTTTATTTGTTTATTTTTTAACAATATGTTGAACAATTTAGGCTTTAAAAACACACTAAGACAAATAAAATAGAAACTTCAGGACAAACAGAAGCCTGGGATTGCCCCAAAGCGAACCAAATCACTATGGTATTTAAACAAAGCGATTCCCTTTGTTAATAATTGTTCAAATAGACAATGTTAAAACAAAAGCAATCAGGGGTCTTCAAACAGCAATGAAAAACAACTAGAAACAAAACACGAAATAAAATAACAACAAAAGACAAGAACAGCACAAATAGTTAAATATAGCAATGTAAGCAAAATGGGAAGGACAAACATGAAGAAAAACTAAGCAAAGTATTTAAAAACAGGGAGCCATATTTAATATTTTAATGGGTGGGGGAGACATTAATTCCTTCATCTTTGGCCCATTTTTTTCATCTCTGGTTTGTCTGATTCCCTTTTCTGTGTCCTTGCTACTTGGCTGTGAAGACCATTCATAGCCAATGTTTGAAGGTTTATTTAAATGATTCAGATTTGTATTTGCTCAAAGTTGTATTTTTTCGTGGTGGGTGGGGTTCAGTTAACGTTAATTATTTCATTACATTGTTGAACTGTTAATTGTTCTCTGATTTGTTTTTCCATTTTAAAAGTGTCAGATGTGTAGATATATCACTTTGTACTTCATTAAACAATAGTGTGAAAAATTACTTGCAGGAAAGTAACTGAACTGATTAAGTAAGATTCTGTAAAATCTAACCTTTTTTATATTTCAGTTAATTAGTTAATTGGTTGTGCTTGTGTTGTATCATAGTAACGAATCAAAATTAAGCACAAGTTGAATAAGGGCATCATTGTTAAAAAACCATTTTCTTTTAGTTTTTCAAGATTTCTTTTTACGTTACTTCTTAATCCAATTACAGAGGAAGTCGTTCATGACTCGATTGACTTTGAAGCCCCTCTGGATTTCACAAGTGATGTTACCCACACCTCATCATCCCTCAGCAAGCCTTCCAAAAAGTCATCCGATATGTTTGGTAACGACGATCTCTTCATTGCCAGTCAAAAATCATCTGTCTCAGCACCTCCTCCAGAAGCCGAAGACGATGATGACTTATTTACATCCAAACCCCCATTGAACATTGACGAAGATTTGTTTTCCTCAAGTCCCAAGCTTGAGCCAAACAAGAAGAAGGATGCAGTTGATCCTTTTGCTGATGATTTATTTGGGGAGGCCCCTAAAAGCAAGAAGCCAGGGAAGAAAGTCGGGAAAACGAAGACAGAGGATGACTTATTTGCAACAGAGTCACCAATAAAGAAAGGTAGGTTGTGAAAAAGACCAAGCCTGTTATTTTTTAAGAATTGTTCAGTTGATTTCTTTGTGCCTATTGTCTTGAACGGGGTGGGGTGGTTATTATATATCATTGCTAGGCTTGTGAAGGGCAAAAGTAAAGTACTTTAAAAAATATGTTGTGGTGTGCATTATTTGTGCCCGGTTTCCCTCTGTTTTATTTAGGCAAATAGTTTACAAAGATGGTTGTCTTTCAGGCCAGAAGCCCTATGGAAATGCCTTGGTCAGCGTGCTTGCTAGTCAGGTAGCTCCTCTGTTCATTCCTTATTACCATTCTTAACTAAATTTTTCTGGTACACTGGTTTTCATTTTGTTTAATTAATCGCTCTTTCCTTTCTGAACAGGTCTCTTGAGAACTTTTACGATAGCTCCACAAACCTTGTCATACTTGACAAAGGAAACATATATTTGTCTGGAATAATGGCCAAACTGAATTTGTCAGCTTTTCCATGCTTAACCTGCTGGTTTTGCTCCAGGGTAATTATTGATGACAAACTCTTGTACCAACTTGACATTCTCAGATAACAAGTCTTCAGCGCTGTCAATAGAAGATGATGATGATCCGTTTGCCTCAGTGCCATCCACTAAGACCAAGAAAAAGAAAGAAACTAAGAAATTAGAGGTGAGTCAGTCAATCTTTGAGTTGTACCAAACCTTTTTTGAAAAGTTCCACAGCCTGAGGTATCTAGTCAATTTTTAAAGGAAAGTAAAATTGTTTGAAAGCCCACTAGTGGGCATTATACATTTGGTTTATTTTGGTTTTACCTTACACTGATATGTGATAAGCAGTCCTGCAGATAATACTCTGGTGACATTAGAACCCATGACCCCTGCATTTTAGAGCAGATGTGCTATCCACTAAACCACCTGGTGTACCCATCGGCAAATGGCCAGTTCGAATCCTGTAATTGGCAGCTGGTATTTCTTTAAAAAAATGCTTTGCCTGTTGCAATTGTTGCATCTTTTACTTGAGTTTTTATTGACCTTTTGGAAGTGCAATTTTTCGTTTGCTAGATGTCCTCTTATTGGCATTTTTTCATTTCATTTATATCCTATTACTTGTTTGGTTATTAGTAAGACTAGTTGTTTGGAATAGTGTTTCATTCAAATCATCAATTCTTTTCTGTTGTTTTGACAGTGATTTTGAATGATAATGAAGCTATGATATTATGTGTTGAATGCATGATCTACACAGTCGGCTGATTGTGTGTTGAATGCATGATCTACACAGTGGGCTGATTTTGTGTTGAATGCATGATCTACACAGTCGGCTGATTGTGTGTTGAATGCATGATCTACACAGTCGGCTGATTGTGTGTTGAATGCATGATCTACACAGTCGGCTGATTGTGTGTTGAATGCATGATCTACACAGTCGGCTGATTGTGTGTTGAATGCATGATCTACACAGTCGGCTGATTGTGTGTTGAATGCATGATCTACACAGTGGGCTGATTTTGTGTTGAATGCATGATCTACACAGTCGGCTGATTGTGTGTTGAATGCATGATCTACACAGTCGGCTGATTGTGTGTTGAATGCATGATCTACACAGTCGGCTGATTGTGTGTTGAATGCATGATCTACACAGTCGGCTGATTGTGTGTTGAATGCATGATCTACACAGTGGGCTGATTTTGTGTTGAATGCATGATCTACACAGTCGGCTGATTGTGTGTTGAATGCATGATCTACACAGTCGGCTGATTGTGTGTTGAATGCATGATCTACACAGTCGGCTGATTGTGTGTTGAATGCATGATCTACACAGTCGGCTGATTGTGTGTTGAATGCATGATCTACACAGTCGGCTGATTTTGTGCAATTTCCATTTCCTAGAGCTGCTAACCATAAGTACAGGATTTCCTTCCGATGCTTATCTTCCGACACTTACTGTAAGCAAGTGACTAACGTAATAATGCAAATCTGTTGTGAACATCCAAGCTGGCCACCTGATTTTCTTGCTAACCTGTGAAATACACTTACACTTAAGCAAATTTTTCTGCTGTAGTTAGCACAGAAATTTGTTAACCATTAAGCAGCTCTGCGGAATTGGCCCAGGTCTATGTCACTAAAGTTGTGTGGCCATAAACTACCAGCGCAATTCAATTTTGTTAAATGGTTGGTCAACCCACTTGAGTTAAGCAAACAATTGGGATGGAGGAATCATAAATGTTTGAATTAATCTTCTGTTTGTTTCACCTTCAGCTTGAGACTGATGATGACCTTTTCGCTACCAAGAAACTGGCAGAGAAGAAATCTACCTCCAAGAAGACGGACTCTGACTTATTTGGAGACAGCGGCAGTAACATATTTGATGACATCCCAAGCAGTAAGCCCAAAGACAAGAAGAAAAAGAAAGAATCGTCTCTTTTTGCTGATCAGGCTGACGGTAAAGTAGACATTACTTGACCCATTCAGCACCAATGGCAACTTTAGTCGACCAAAATAACACACAAGAAGAAACACTCAAGCCTGAGCACAAAATGTCATTTGTTAACAAGCTGTAGTTTTGTCCATGATTACCCTCCATACCCAAGCTTCAGTTGATATTGTGCAATCCCATCAAATTGAAGTGGAAAGATCCGAATAATGTCAAACACTTATTGAGCGCCATATGGTTGTGGACAACAAAGTGTTTGGGTTCACAGAACTCACTGAGGAAACAAAGACCAGGAACTTGAATATTTATTGGCTGATGTCACTGATTCTTTGTTATTACATTCAATAGGTCTTGCATTTTTGTTACTACTTGTTATGCTCTAAAAGGAAATTCTGAAGGTAGTAATAGAGTTAGAAAAACTGACATTTGAACACTAGCAAGGACAGACTGGAAGCTCACTGATAATAAGTTTATTACAATGCCAGTCCTCCAGTCCTTAAGGAAAGAGCATTTGAAGAACCAAAATATCAGTCTTGATTTATTTTAATTTCAGCATTTGAAATAAGCCCAATACAAACATGCATAAAGTCTATATAAAAAAACATACATTTTGAGGTTTGGGTTTTTGTTTTAGTTTTTTTTAACCTAATTCGATTACATAATAATTTATTGAACAGTAGAAAATGGTAGAGAATAGAGATGAATTTACTCTACCATGAATTATTTGCTAACTAGATTCAAATACGTCTTATTGAGGTTTTTAGTCATTGCTTAAAATTGGTTATCCTTTTCATTCCGTTTTTGAAAAAATACGATAAGTTGATAATTTCTTAACAAGAAAGTGAACACCAACTACTGGGTACAAGACTTATTTCTGAGATTGCAATTAAGAGATATTAACTGTGTTTCTATGTGTGGTAAATCCATCATGTCTAACTGGTCGTACGACTGCTCTAGTTTTTCTGCCTGATGATTTTGTCCACCAGATTAGCTTTTGCTTTTTAATTATTGGAATGAAATCGAGGTCGTTGGTTCAAATCCCGCTCCAGTCAATTTTTCTTTGTTCAACCCAAAATCATTTAAACATTTACCCAGTCAGTTTCCCTTGTGGTTTATTATTTGAAATAAAAAAGCAATACAAAAATCATATGGCGGACAAAGATTTCATTTTTTTGTAAAGAAAGAATAGACCCCTTACTATTGTCAAAGATGTTACATTGTGAATAGACAGCTTATTTCTAATCTATCCTTCAATATTTGTAATTTTGTTTACTTGTTTATACTATTTATTTAGTTTCTGTTTGTTTTATTTATTTATTTATTTGTGTAATTTTATCGGGGGGGGGGGGGGTGCACATACTCTTGATGTTTCACAGAAAAGATAAATTAATTGAATTTCCAGAAAGTCATTGTAATTTAATTGTCTCATTTGTGGCTCTTTTTTTTAGACGATATTTTTACATCACCAACGAGCTCTAAACCCAAGAAGACAAAGACAAAGAAGAAGACCACAGAAAAGAAGCCAGCCTCTGGCGGATCCATCTTTGACGACCCACTGAATGCCTTGGGGAAATGATGACCTTGCCTTATTTTAAGCCATATATTAATAATATCTGCCTAAATGCTTAGCAGGTAGTACTTGCTTACCAGGTTTGTGATAAACACCAGCCATTTGTTCACTCTGAGTGTGTTCATAGCGGCTAATGTTCAAAAGTGCTTAATGAAAAAAATGAATGGTCAAATGTCACACATGGCAACATCTGAATGTGTCCCAGGGCACGACATTAAAATGCTGCTAGTTTACTGTGCGATGGTCAGATGGTTGACCAGTCAAGTTATGTCCTTCTTTAATGAAAGTTTGGCTGTTGCCAAGTGAACTCCTGCTACACCAGGTGGTTTGGGTTTTGGGTTTTTTGCTTGGTTATAAAACCCTTGAAGATTGATTGACAATATATAATTGGCATTTCATTAGTTTGTAAACTCAGGAGGAACTTTCGCCTTATCATTATATTCAGGTGGGTTTCTTTCTATAAAAAAAAGTAAATAAATTCAAAAGTATGTAATAGACTTCCTTAAAGCATTCCAAACACAATTAAAGACATGAAATCAAGGGAATATACGCAATAGTAACCATGGCATCCACAGTACCTTGAAATAAGAAGGACATGAAGTGGATGTGCTTGATTTAAAAAAATAACCCATCCCCCCCCCAACCCATGTGACTTAAAACAAGTTATCAGTGCATAACTTTGCAACAGACCAGTTAAACAGAATTTTGCGTCAAAGGCTAACCTCTAAAAAAGGGATGAAAAATGGAAGGGCAGATTTGTTCGGTTTCAGTCTATTGACAATGAGCAGTCAATATTCTGTATGGTTATTTGGGTCAATGTGTTATGCTGCTGACCTTACCTTACATATCGGGGGCGGGTATTTGAATTGCGACAGTTAATGATTCACATATGTGAGGATCAGATCAATGTACTGATTAAGATTGAAGCTTGAATTCCCTAAATCAGAGAAAACTGAAGCTTCATTACTAAACTAAATATATTTTGTGTCAGAAAAAGAGGCTGATTTTCTTTGTGAATGGATGTGACAAGCTGTCTGGTCAATCCTTTAAAGGGGTGTGGCAGCATTGTTTTTGGTAAGTTTTTGACTCTGAAAACAGAGAGGTTTAGAAAAGCAAAAAACCTGTGCGAGTTTTTGGCAATTTCAAACTTCCATAAACCTATTGGGAACCTTTTATATGAGTTTTGTGTTATAAGGAAACCAAATTACATTCTTAAATGTGTCCAAAATGAATACCCATGATACAGTCTTTAAGATTGTTTCAGATATTGATCATTCAAGTCAGTTGAGAGTTGTGAAACTCTGAAATATATTTCTTTTCATCAAATTGATCAAATATTATCTTATTTCTATTAGGTATGTGAACTTTCAGCTTTTTCAAAAAGTATTTGTAACACCTTTAAACATGTTTACAGAATTGTGTTGTTGTTTTTGTCAATAGTTTTATTCACTGAAAGTAAATTTTGTCTTCATATTTCTGTTTGTTTGGGGGTTTTTTAAAGGAGAGAGAGACGATGCATTCCCCACTTCAAATTTCTTCCAACTCAGAATCTGCTGGATTAGTTACATGAAGTCCTTCAGACAGAGATTTCAATGACTCAGTGTTTTAGATTTGATATCTTGTAGTTGCGGAGGGAAAGATACTGCTTACCAAATTAATTTGCTAAGAATGAAATACCAGGGAACCAGTTATAAGCAGTGGGCATCCTATAGTTACTAACCAGTTTCTGCTAAGCGAATCGTTTCGGTATAAGTGGGAGAATAGTCTGCTGAGATGAAGCTTGTTATTTAGAATGCAATTCTAGACCCACGTTCTGCTAGACAAAATGGAAAAGACTAAGCTGTGGGCAGCGTACACAAGGGAACAAAGGTTCTCACAACGTTTTTCTTTGTTATGGGAATTTTTCAGAAAAGGGGATAATAGAACAACATTAGCAATTTCACTGTGTATGCAAAAGACTTTGTGTACAGGACATGTAGTCTGGTACATTTAGTCTAAGTAAGATTCCTTATTCTGTGCTTCAGGAAATTGCAGCCGAAATAGACTGGAAGTCTCAAGTAAAAACAAAAGAAGACTTTTGGAGATCTTGGTTCACACACACATAGTCTTTAACAAATAGGACACTTTTGCTCGTTCATCTGTGAATGTGGATTTCTCATTGCTTGACAAGAAAACTAGACTATTACATCTTTTATAGTTAGTGTATATTGATTGCTTTCTTGTTAAATATGCTGAAAAAATTTGTTTAAAGAATTGCTAGACTTGAGTTGCTCCTATGATGGAAAGATGAAAACTGATATCTTTCGTAGCTGCCTCATGAGGAATACAGTTTTCAAAGCATTCCTGCTGTGTAAGGTCCATCCCATCCTCTAGTTTACAATAAACACACCATTATAAGCAACCGATGAAAATCTCATCAAATTTGTTAATCATGTTTTTGATGAGAACAATAAAAACCTGTGTTGTCAAAAGAATTTTTGTATACATAATTGTACATGCTTATTTCGATTGCTGCAATCATAGAGCAAGCTGTAATCAATGGTAATTTTGAGGGTTTTGCTGATTTTTCTCAACTTTGACAGTATTTCAGATAGAAATTATTTCTCTGATATGAGCTGTGCAGATTGAAATGAACCACTTTCCGCAGTTGATACAAGTCTTGTAGTTTGTATTTAAAGCATTCAGACATCAATAGTAATTGTCAAAGACCAGTATCCACACTTAAGGCGATTCAACATTGACATGAAATAACAAACATGTGAATGTTTAAACAATTAACTGGTCATCGAAGTCAAAAGAAAATTGTGAAAAGCCCAAGTTTATGTTTGCATTGTTTTCAAATTATTTGTTTTACTATTTCAAGGGAAGTTTTCCTTCGTGACCATCCTTATACAATCATTATGTGCAGTTAGGTGATTTTTTTAATTTTCAGCCTTGTCAATGTTGTGCACACCCTTTAATGTTTCACAGTCATTATAACAATCAACTCATTTCATTGTTTCTGTTTTATTTCCTGGGAGGTAAAGAAGTGATGGGTCTTATCTTTTATTAACCTCTAGCCAGATCAAGCTTCATATAATCTTTCAACTAATTAAGTTTCACATACTTGATACTCGGTAAGATTGTTGGGTTAATCATTATTGTCTAGACTAAAACATAATTGTCACAGTTCAATTATGATAGCACAAACATTGTAATTTGTTTTGTACAATTATTAAACCAGGTTGTACATTAATGCAGGTGGCTAAACTATATGTCCACAAATTTTGTACAAATTAATTTTTGATCTATTGTAAATATTGATAAATACATTACTACTATTAAAAGCAAATCATGCGTACATATATAAATGTAATTATGTTGGTTTCTGTTGAGTTATTTTAGAAAGACTTGGAAATTAGTTATTCATAGATTTGGTTCAATTCACCGATGAGCTTGCCACTGGCTTGCCAATTGTATGTAGCTGAAATTCCTTGTTAAGTGACTGGGTTACCATGGTGTTTGACTAACTGATATGTGCATGACTGGTCTGTCTGGATGGATGCTGGTTGGATTCTTGGCTTGCTGGCATATGTTAACAATTACCTTTTAGGCTACAGTTTTCTAGCAGGCTGCCAGGCTGCCTGGCTTGGCTGTGCCAATGTCGCACTGAGTAGAAGATTTAAATGATCACTTTATACATGAGATA
This sequence comes from Leptasterias polaris, assembly GCA_037783415.1. NCBI lineage: Eukaryota > Metazoa > Echinodermata > Asteroidea > Forcipulatida > Asteriidae > Leptasterias > Leptasterias polaris. The sequence goes on along the minus strand of JAZGTN010000050.1, from coordinate 4,059,000 downwards.
TGAATTCACCGTAATTGCTTGTTTCCCCATCAGTGAGGCTTATGGATTGTGTATGGTATGTTCAATAAACAGAATTATACTATCAAAAAGAAATCGCGATTTTAAAACTGTTGACCATCGGAGAACGGGTACTTGGACATAACTACTTCTATAAAGTGATGTTTTGAGCTTTGCATGGTGTGGAGTATAAGCAAAACTATAGCAGTAAACTTGCGGGGGCCACTGGAAATTGCACCCCGTATGGCGACCATCTTGGATTTAAAGATGGCCGCCACATATTTTTGAACATTTATGTCACCACTGGATTCCTACACCCCTAAAATGTAGGCATAGGCATTTCAACTGTCTCGATGTCTGTATAGTTAAGGATAGGCCTATATTTAACAAAACAGGTCCACAATGGCGGCCATTTTGAAATCCAAGATGGCTGCAATAGGATTTGCAATTTCCGGTGGCCCCTGGACTAAAAATGTTTGTATATTGTTACTTTAACCATGTGCAAAGTGTTATGCTTTTAAGGGAAAGTGCACAATTAATCATCTAAGCCGCCCCATATACTGTTAGGCCCTATATTACACTTTTCTACGTTTTCTTCGGTTCACACTAATTGTGTAGCTGCTGCATAGACCAATGATTTGGAGCCGTCTTCCTCTTGTCAAATAGGGGAATCTATTTCGTAAAGCTCCTATCCTTGTTAATTTCTGTATATGTGCGCTATGATCTTGATGAAATAGCGCCTCATAAATTTAATTTGTTAAGTTATGTTATTGGGATTTTTTCGGTTTTTTTTTGCCCAGTCCAATTTGTCTAATATTCATTTTAAAACGTGCTTAAGAACTCGCTAACCTCTGTGGTGGAGTCTAGCACGTGGGTTTTCAGTGCCCACCTGAGTAACAATAATCTTTGCGACAACATTAGTTTTTGTAACTTGACTTTTGAAAAGCATTTCCTCTAGCATGCTGAACATTTCCCGGGGAAATGTTTGAGCTTGGCTTGCTCTCGTAATACTGACTGACTATTGATCGTGATTTTGAATAGGTCTGTATACGCATGACACTGTAATGGCCGCAATGCCGAGTTTGATTTTTGTGGTGAAAACATCCATGAATAAGAAGGTAACAATTTTTCCTTGGGGAGAATTTCAGGGGCAGAGAGTGCTTTTCTTTGAATAACTTCATTAGGAATTATGAAACCCTTGGAGGACATTTTAAACATCTGTTACGACCAGCTGGGCCCACTTTTGTAGAGCTGTCTATATTGAAGCTGGAAATATCGCTGTACAATTTTCTGCTAAGTTAGCAGGAAATCAGTCGCAGATAGTATATCATTATGTGACACGGTGTTTTGTCTTTTTCTAGTGAGCAATATTTCATTGTGCTTAGATACTTTTGGTGCTTGAGCCTGCATGGTTAGTGGTTTAGTATCACGTTCACCACGAGAGGCTACCTTAGACACTTTTCCAGTAAAAATGCCTGCCTTGTATAGCAGAAATGGGTTGAGCATAAACCACGTTTTGGCATTACTCGTGTCTGTGCTTGTCATCGGTTAGCAAGTACGATTTTAAAGCAAATTATGTTGTCTGTTTTGACAGCTTTAAGGAAATGGGATCTGCTTAAGTTCAACTGATTTGTACAAAAGACGTGCTTTATGTCCAAAGTTATATATCTTTATCCGACGAAAATAATTGCTATTGTTATTTATAAATTGTTTTTCTTAACTAGCCCAGGAAAGCATCTGTCGATCTTTAAGGAAATCCTCCATTTTGCTGTTTAAAAATATGTTTTACACAAGTATGTATGTGAGCCCTTTACCGAGATTTAGAAACTAATTAGCTCTCTCATCCTAGCTTTATCATTATGGCTAATTTGAAGCTGGTGTTCATTATGGTGTCAACTTGTCCTCGAGTATATATTTTTTCTGACATTGTCTGGATTTGAAACCAGTATCAATACCTTTTTACTACAAAGACAATGTAATTCCTCAGATAATAGGCTAACATTGTCAACAATTATAAGTTGACAGTTCACTTTTATGATGTTCAAAGAACTTGAACATTTTAACTATAGTCTCTGCTGTGAGAGTTACACACTCTTGGGGTGGTGGAATGAGTAAAACACATGAAGGGTATAACACAGATTAATAATGGGTCTTTACGCAACTGAGACCATTTCTAGTATTGTGTAACGTGTTTTCTAAATCGAAGTTCTCGATTCTCTGTTTGTCTCCCGTCATGATCTATTATTACAATCAGCATGCTCAATTTGCTTTGCTGATTCGTAATATGCACTCTCCAGCTCCAACTTGGAGCCCGGCCGGTGTCGCATGCAATTATGTCCTCTATGCAATACTATCCGGCGGACATTGCATATGCAATAATGTCCGCCGGACGGTTTTGCATATGCAATCGTGTCCGCCCGGACGCTGCTGCATAATGCAATTGTGTCCGCCCGGACACATTTGCACATGCAATCGTGTTCGCCCCCGTGCAAAACCGTCCTTGCAGTACTAACGCCCTCTATTAGTCGATGGAACACGAAGTACGTTCGCCATTTTTTTACAAGCTAAGTGCATGTCATGAATTACATGAATGATGATGTGGACGGTTTGTAATTTGTAGCTCCATCGCCAGGGTTGCTCATAATGGAACCTGAAGCATATGACAATATTGTCCGGGTTTTAGTTGCTGGAGCGAGTGGCAGCCGTACGCGTTATGAGAGTGTAGTTGTAATATTCAACAACTGTGTATGATTCCTTGGCTATAGGAAGGCCATTAGAAAAGGAGATCTTTAACGTAAAACTGGCATGGAAAAACAACTCGTGAACGTGTGTCAGCCAGACCACAACAAAAAATAGCGCCCTCACATTGCATATGCAATAATGTCCGCCGGACGGTTTTGCATATGCAATCGTGTCCGCCCGGACGCTGCTGCATAATGCAATTGTGTCCGCCCGGACACATTTGCACATGCAATCGTGTTCGCCCCCGTGCAAAACCGTCCTTGCAGTACTAACGCCCTCTATTAGTCGATGGAACACGAAGTACGTTCGCCATTTTTTTACAAGCTAAGTGCATGTCATGAATTACATGAATGATGATGTGGACGGTTTGTAATTTGTAGCTCCATCGCCAGGGTTGCTCATAATGGAACCTGAAGCATATGACAATATTGTCCGGGTTTTAGTTGCTGGAGCGAGTGGCAGCCGTACGCGTTATGAGAGTGTAGTTGTAATATTCAACAACTGTGTATGATTCCTTGGCTATAGGAAGGCCATTAGAAAAGGAGATCTTTGACGTAAAACTGGCATGGAAAAACAACTCGTGAACGTGTGTCAGCCAGACCACAACAAAAAATAGCGCCCTCACTAGAGGTAACACCCCCCCCCCCCCCCCCCCCCCCCATGTGCATACGTATGTTCAGTGCATGCACGCTCGCTTACGCACATACATGTACATGTACATACATGTACATGTCCGCCGGACGGTTTTGCATAGCCCAGGACACGATTGCATATGCAAAAGTGTCCGGAGCGGACAGTATTGCATGGCGGACACAATTGCATCTGACACTGGCAACAATCAAATTGAGGTATGCGCTATACACAAGCGTTCTGCAGTCAGATAATATGAAAAAAGTAATTGCTTTAAAACGTGGTTGCTCAGTTTCCAACCTCTAGTACAGCCTAGAATAGTCAGATTTGTTAAAGTGATGTTGGACGTAAGTTGAAACACAGTGGTGCGGCAAGGATTTCTCTTTCAAGAGGCTGTTTGATAAGACATTCTGCCTTGATATGCTTGCAAAGGGGTCATGGTAGACAAGATTAGCTAGTAATAACTTTGGGTTAAACATAGAAAAGTTTACTGAAGCGGGATTTGGACCTGCGACCTCCGGATTAAGGTGCCGGTGCTCTATCAATATTTTCAAGTGGGGGCAGTGACACATTTTTGGGGGCTATACACTTAGTGTATCGAACCATTCATTTTGTTTGCTTGCTTGTCTGCCTGTCTGCCTGTCTGCCTGTCGGGCTGTCTGCCTGTCTGCCTGTCTGTCTGTCGGGCTGTCGGCCTGTCTGCCGGGCGGGCTGTCTGCCTGTCGGGCTGTCTGCCTGTCGGGTTGTTTGCCTGGCTGCCAGGCTGCCTGTCTGCCTGTCTGCCAGATAGCCCGACAGATCGAAAGACAGACAGCCAGTTTGTTTGTTGTTTTTGTTTTGTCAACCTATTTTTATGTATTTCTGGGGGTGTTTTTTGGGCAAGGGTTCTGAGGTGGTTGGGGCTGGGGCTCCTGCCCCTTCTCCCTCCCCACCGCGGTAACCCCCTAGTTATGGCTAGGCTATTCGGACAAAACGGAAAAGGGAATGTTTTATGTTGCGGTTGAGATGAGTATTGGTGTCTTGTGTTAAACACTTTAGTCGACAACCATTATTTCAAGGACTATTCAGATGTTTTACTATCAACGTCATAAAAATTGTTGGAATAACACATTATTCCTTTCTCTGATGATGGTGCGCAGGTGGCCCAAGTGGTGCTATGATTGTTTGGATATTACTTGAGTGTATACGCAACGGCAGCGTTGATTCTATGAAAAAATACGCATACTTCAGAGGGCTTAAAAACAGGGTTTTCTTTGAAATGTAAGGAGTTACAAGAAAATGCAAGCTATTTATCTTCAAGTTAAGTCTGTGAGTTCTTGTGATAGATTACGCTAGGTGGCAGTGAGGTCATTTATTAATGGGACGGTTCAGGCGAAGCTCAGTGGGCTCTTGACACAAACACAGAATTTACTGCGAAATTGCAGCTTCAGAAATTGTATCCCGTCATGTATCCAGGGACCTTGTAACAGCGGGTTTCTATGAAATGTAGGGAAGACTGCATATTGCTTGCTGGAGCGTTTTGGAAGGTGTCCGTCAATTATCTTTGAAGGCGTGCCAATGATAATGTCAAAGGCTTCGAACAGGCACACGGAGCTTAAGCCAAAGCCATTGTATCAAACAGGGCCATTCATAACAATCGTTGTGAGGTACAAACAAGGTGGAGAATATGACTATAGCATTTTCCCCCAGAAATACACCGAGTCTGTTTGAAGTAATTTTGTAATTATTACGAATATTATTACCATTGTTTTATCAGAACTAAGAAAAAAAATGCTAAACCCCCTCCAAAAAACCATAAATAAATAAAAAAATGATTTTTATATATATATATATATTTACCCCAACAAGTAAAAAACAAACAAACAAACAAACAACCCAACAACCCAACAAAAGAACAAACAAACAAACAAACAAACAAACGAACAAACAACCCAACAAACAAACAAACAAACAAACAACCCAACAAACAAACAAACAAACAAAACACACCTCCGATTGGTGTACATTTGCACGGTTGAGCTACCGTCTTCTCGCGTCAACTCTCGGGGGAGAAATCAAGCCGCGGTTCCGCCTTTTACTTCTTTATTGGATTTTGGTGGAGAAGCCGACCTGCTTGGATGGCTCTAAAGCAAACCCTCGCACCTTGTTTGTCTTGAGTTGAAAAATTGTCTACTGCATTCTTTGTCTTGTAAACGGGATTTTTAAGGGAATTTTGTTGTATAATTTTATTATTATAAAATTATGTTAATGAAACTAAGGATGCCTCATACGTTCACTTAATCACTGTAGCTCGCAAGCCTGAGGAAATTTGTAAACAAGGGTGCTTGCTGTGTGTTTTTAAGTGGACTATACTATACCTAGTACAGGGGACCTATGGCTTAATGTCCCAAGCATGAAGGACAAAGCAATTATGGTAAGGTATCTTGCTCGAGGACACAAGTGCCACGACCGGGACTCGAAAACACCCCCTTCTGATCAGAAACACCATGCAGTCGTCCGGTGGATGGATGGTTGATGAGTATCCCCCCATACTTTTTCCAGTAACAAGGCAGTTTTCTCATGAGAAATGATCTTGATAAAAATGATGACATTTACATTTTTGTCGCTGGAATTATTCCCCCTTCCCAAGGCGAGTTGAACTTACCTAATGATTTATAAACGGCAAAAAGCCGACCAAACTTTCACGCTCAGTTTTCCTGAAACATAATTTTTGACATTAATTGCTTCTGCCCATTCTTCAGTAATTTTTCGCTCCGTCCTTCTTCCCGGCACACGGCGTACTAGACAAGCAAAATAATTTTTTTAGAATCTCCACTTTTTAAATTATTTTTTCATATAGGCCTACCTACTTCATGAACGCTCTTCCGGTAAACTGCACTTAGCCTATATTCTTTGGGCCATGAACTAAGGGAAAATGCTCAATTAAGATGGTTGACCGAGTCTATTAAGATTTTAAATATTAAAGATGCCATCTTCACATGGTGTGTCTGTTCTCACTTTCTCACCCGGAACAAATTTGCCAATTTAATTGGTATTCACACTGACAATCGGATCGCAGCATTTCATACTTTGCTCACGTACTCATGCCAACATACTAATGGCGGAAAAAACCTGACTGACTACGCTATACGAGATGTTAGCACAATGAATGTTAATACCAATGACGATATCCTTTTTATTCTGTGTCGTCATTATTTCGTTATTTCGTCTTCAGCCATTAATGTTACCGGTCGTTTTTTTAACGCAAATTAGACATAAGTAAAAGTATTTTCCAATCAAGTTTGTATTTTTATTTGCTTACCCCAACACTATTTCGCCTTGAGTCTGATATTCTGAGTCCGAGTCTGAGTCTGAGTCTGGGTCGAGTGTTAGACCTAAACCGAGTCATAACTTAACCAGCATGACTCGAGTCAAGCTCACCCCAACACTATTTCGCCTTGATTCTGAGTCTGAGTCTTCTGGTCGAGTGGTAGACCTAAACCGAGTCATTAATTAACCACCATAACTTGAATCCGAGTCATTAATAACGCAAGTCGAGTTGGACGCGAGTTGGAGTCTGAGATACGAGTCATGCATGCAACACTGCGTCTAACCCGGTTTCAATAACTTGCAGAAGCTTATAAGCTGTGTTTAAATTTATTAAAAACCACATTGTCTTTGGTTTGAGAACTTTCCTGAATCCTTCAGTATATGATGAACCATCACCTATGGTGGCTTTAACTTCAAACGTATATACTTACGTCAATTCTTACGTAAATATTCAAGATCTGTGCCCCCAATTATAAATTTTAACGTCAATATTCACGATTTCGGCCGTGTCGTGGATATTTACGTAAATTAATGAGGCGTGAATATTTGCGTAAATGTATATGTTTGATGTCCCTTTAAAGCTACAATAATCACCCACTGTAAGATTAGTTTGGTTTGTCTGGCCATAGGCTGAATAGTGGTGGCTTTTCCAACAAAGTCACCTAAAATACATGACATGGATTTTGGAGGACCTTGTAAGATAATTGGGTTAAAAGAACGTAGGCTTACGTGTAAAGTATTTTGATACTAGAAGTGTTGCCGCTATTCTTTCTTATGGCACCATATCCTTTCATTAACATCAGATCTGCCATTAAATGCTTGAGGGACTATGGTGTAGGCCCTAATCATTATAAATTGATGATGTTTTCACGAAAATTACTTCGGTTGGCCATGCATACCAAACCGTCAGCGTAATAATATACGTAAACGATACTACGGAGCGTGAATCGTAAATGAAAGATATCAACTAGAATGCAGCTTATAACTTTGTGATTTTTCTTCATGAAACCTAGGATCTCCTGGTAAATGTCAAAAGCTATTTGTAATAACTGGAATGGACTAAAAACAATAATAGGATAAACTGCTGTTACACGTACTTATAAAAATGTGATTTTTCTCTAAACACCAAAATTGTGTGACATCTCTAACCAAAACCAACACACACACTAAAGACTTGAAATCTTTTAACACCCCACTAAAATGTGATAATTCTTGAAACTCCATAAGATGTGATACAAATTTGACACACTACTCACAGTTTATATCTTATATAACACTCCACTCAAAACGTGATAACTCTAGTCGCAACACTAAGATATGATATCTCTAAACACTTCACTAAGATGAGATATATCTAGTCACAACATTAAGATTTGATATCTCTAAACACATCACAAAGTACCCGATACTCCACATTTCTGGGAGACGAGGTAGTAATCTGTGTTGGTAAGCGCTGTCACTCGTTGACCCTTTTTTGTCGTTAACTACTAACAGAAATGTAACCCAGGTTGGAAAGTATAGAAAGCCATAACTGCAAATCAAAAACAGATTGCCATAGTTTGAAGCAGTGTTACACAAATATTCATAAATAGTTAGGGTTAGGGTTAGGGTTAGGGTTAGGGTTAGGGTTAGGGTTAGGGTTAGGGTTTCCGTTCATGAATATTTACAGAAAATGTTGAATTCGGCCGACCATGCCATCCGGCGCACTTTGTTTATCAACAAAAGAAAGGCCCCATATACAGATTACATTCCTTCCTGTTACCTGCCAACAGAGGTAGTAACCTGGGAGACGAGGTAGTAATCTGTGTTGGTAAGTGCTGTCACTCGTTGACCCTTTTTTGTCGTTAACTACTAACAGAAATGTGGAGTATCGGCTGCACAAAGATATGAAAACTCTGGACACACCACTTATTTGTTATAATTATTGTCGATTTCATTGTCATTTCCATTGTCATTGTCATTGTATCGTCGATCTTGATGTCTTGTTGTTGTCCCCGTTGCCAATGTCTCTGTTTATATAGTTGTCATTTTTAATATCATTGCCGTTATCCCATCATTGCTGTTGTCGTCATTGTCGTCGTCGTTGTATATGTTGTTGTTGTTGTTGTTGCTGCTGCTGCTGCTGCTGCCGCTGCCGCTGCCGCTGCCGCTGCCGCCGCCGCCGCCGCCGCCGCTGCCGCTGTCGTTGTCGTTGTCGTTGTCGTTGTCGTTGTCTTTGACATTGATGTTGTCACTGTCTTTGTCGTTGTCGTTGATGTTACTGTCAATGCAGTTGACGATGTTGTTAATGCGGTTATTTTGTACTTGTCGTCATTGTTGTTGCTGCTGTTTTTAGTGAATTCCCATCAATTTGGGGTGGGGATGTGACGTTTATAGTTCTGGTGTTGTTCTGGCAGTTTTGTCCATGACTGCATGCATACGCACCATTAGGATATGAAATATCTACCAAACTACTCTGGAATCCATGATTCTTGATGGGATCAGAGATGATATGGCCATCTAACGGTGAATCCATTGGTCATGACCCGTTTCTCAAGCGCATCTGTGGCCGCGGGGGCTGACTTTTAGGCTGATGGTTTAAACTGCTGACGAAGGCTAATAATACTTGCTCCAGAAAGCGCTTAACTTTATTGTAACTTTTATTTTTCCTCTCTCCGTTTTCAACTGAAAACGATCAGAGCATACCGATGAAAACATGTCGCACCTCCAACCACCGCAACTCTTCCCGGAGGTGCTTCTACAAGCCTTGCTGTGTCGCATTGCCCAGTGAAAATTTGTGTAATCTTTATTCAAATTATGGGTGACAACTATGCAGTAATAGTCTTCCCTTTTGAAAGAATTAATGAGAGAAGTGTCTCCAGGAATTTCCAGATCAATGAGATCATTCTAAACGTTTTGAACAGTGTGCTATGTTTACCTTCAAGAGAACGCTGTTATAAAGCCCACTTCACATTCACCTCTTCGTTCACATGGTAAAAACATGATGCAGTCTTTCTGAAAATTGTTTTTAAAAGAATGCAAATTCTTTATTTTAATTGAAATGTAAACCCCGCTTTCCTTAAAATTATTTGGACATTGCTGACAATGAAAGCCTTATTTTGCAAAATCCTTGAAAACAAAAGACCCCACATTAGTGTTCGGAAGACAGATTATTTTATTACTGATTGATTATCCAAGTGCTTAATATAAGTTTCGAATAAAATACTAGACTAGTGCAGCTGCATATACTTATAGTTAATTGACACTTAATAATGAAGGTACCGTATATAGTGATCATGGTTCTTTGATAACAGAGCAATCATGAGAGAATAATGAAACAAAGTACCCACTCCAATTACAGTTACTATTCGCCTCTATCTTGCTCTTGTTGGGCCATTATCTGATTGAGTATACTGGCTTATGGGAGATGACAACGAGAGACAAGCATAATCTTGATGACATTATTTTTAAATAAAAAACCTGAACGCTTCACTAGGATGTTATTTTTCTGGTTCTAGAATTGGAGTCATCCCGTGTCTACATTACTGCATTATTAAAATCTAACGGCGTAAATTGAGTATTCTTCTGCTGGAAAATGCTGATGGGGCTTGTAGTGGTAAGGGGGTGGGGCTAATGGGGTGCGGGGGTTTGCCCACCTATTGATCTGAGGTTGACATGTGCAATTTTCAAGGATCTGAAGGGGCTGGTATTGTGGTCTTGGCTGATGAGCAATAGGCCTACATAAATTCACTTCAGGAGGCAAATGTTTATACAGCATGAAAATGCCAAGTTTTACAGTCCTAAATGTATCATGGCACCTAAATGTAGCCTGGAGGCAAATGTAGCCCCAACTCCGTACATCTGTCACGCGCGCCTGTATTGCAACTGCGAAAACAAGTTTTTATTTACGGGTCGTTTTTATTTACGGGTCGTTTGTCCCCCTAGCAAGGAAATGTATCACCAAAAAGAATTAATTCGGAAACGACTGATTTCAAAAGAAATATTACTAATAATATTTAATAAATTAAACCAAATTAAGCAATAATAAATGATACTAGAATTAAACGTTAGGGTAAACAAAAAAATAAAGATTACGAAAAAGAATCCAAAAATAACCGCTTTTGGATACAACTATTGTGGTAAATAAATAAAGATGCCTTATTAAAAAAAATGCTTATTCTATTAGATTATAGTTCTTCTTTAACTCTCGTTGGATGGAGAATTATAATGCTTCAAATTAAATCTCCTTACAATACATATACCGGTCCTCAAAAACCTTTATTCCCCCGATGTCGTCATCCCGTTTCCGGCGGCAACTTCGGGCGGAAAGTATAATCCGGCGATTATGGTCTCCTCAATCTACATTTTGAGCCATCTGAAAGTAATAACATTTGTATCCTAAATAGGATCAATGTGTCTTTCATAAAACCAATTTAAACGAGAAGTTTGCAAGTTGCCAAATAATAATACTCAAGAAATCAACTTAATAACTTGTACGTCCGAACAACTAAATTACAAAAGGACGTGACGTCATCTCTTCACATAAGGACGCATCTAATCGTACCAACGATAAATCAACTTGACATGTTAAATGAATTAATATCAAAATCTCTTAAAATAAACAACAATTATTCATGTAAACGGGTATCTATAATCCGATATATTAAATAAAGGTACTCACGGTAGATTGAGCAGATCTGCTACCAAATTAAAGGTAGAAAAACGGCAATTTTGCCCTCGCTGGCGCTATCATAAAATACGTCGACCAGCATTTCAAATTTCTGCTGCCCTATGCGCTGCTCGTTACGGCGCACAATAGGCATCCTAGTGACGTAGCATACCGCACACTAATTTGCATAACAAAATAACTATTCTCAAAAATCACCCATGCTCGTTCACTCACAATACCATGGCTCTCAGGAACTCCTTCAAGGAATCTCACATACAATTACGTAATAGTGACAACAAAATAAATAAATTTACATACCGTAAACATAGACTTGTCAAAGTCTATTTTCTGACAACACTGAAAGGAAAATATGATAAAACAGTATGGAAAAAGTCTTTAGCTGTGACAACATCAATGTACCCAGGGCTAAATGTAACCCAAACCCTGTACCTTGATGTAGCCTGGAGCTAAATGTAGCCCAAACGTTGTTCCTAGTGGAAAACAGACCTCTAGCCTCAACCCTGTACCTTATGAAGCCCGGGGCTAAACGTAGCCCAAACATACATAATGAAACCAGGACCTAAAACATCTGTACCTGAGTTAAATGTTACCCGGACATTGTTCCCTATGTGACCCAGCAAAATATAGCCGCAATCTCGTACTTAAATGAAGCCTGGCGCTAAATGAATCCCAAAATCTTCCTAATGTAAACCAGACCTAAATGTAGTCCCAACCTTGTACCTAAATGTAGCCCCAGACTAAAATTAACCCGAACATTGTTCCTAGACCTAAATGTAGACCCAATCCTGTAGCTACATGTAGTCCAAAATGTAACCCAGACCAACCCTAGCCACATAATTGTGGCCCGAGTTAGGTCCGGGCTACAGTAAGATACGATCGCTACACAATAAAGGGACTGGCTACATTTTGGGGCTACATGTAGGTGCCACAAACATGCCTAGGGAGGGAGTATTCATCAATCATAGTAACGGGACGCTCACGATAGAGGCATTACAACGGTGCTTTTCGTTTTATTTCAATTGCGCGTGCGGGAAGCTTTAAAAATGATCTGCTAATACAGTGTGGTGTCGGTCATACTTGACGACTGCTTATTAAAAAAAATGAACATCAAAATGTTTTTAGCTGACGTGTGGTGTATGTGTGTGTGTTGGTACCCACAACCTAGCGATCAATAGCCACTCTGGTTATTATTCGAAACAGAAGGCCACTCTACTGATTAAGTGAGTAAACATACCACACAATGACATGCCATATATTTATGGCTGATGGATGTAAATAACTAATAGTAAATATTAACCGTGGACCAGCGTGTGATTACACAGCGGTTGTAATGTGATCTAAAGAATTGCCTTTGTAACAGTGGAGTCATGATCATTTCAAGCTTGCTCGTATTATTTTAAGGATAATTTTTGTGAACAGTCGAGAAAGATGTAAACACCATATTGTTATATGATGGTATAGACTTTGTATGGACCATAAGCTGTGGACGCATCCTTAGTTACGTCGACGACTCAGGAGGCATTTTCATCCACGGCATGTAGAAGCAAGATGATGTCATGATTACATCCTGCAATTATCCACGCCCATCGAACAGCCGTAGGGGTATTAGGGGCTATGCCTTAAGTCGCGACGCAGGTGAGTTGTAGCGCGGTAGGCGTAGTGTTTCATGTGATTGTGCTTACAGCATTTTAGTCGCCACGATCGATTGTAACAGTGATGTGTGTGTGTGTGTATGAGCGCAGCGAGGAGATATCACCGGCTCGTACATAAGATGTAAGAACCATGTCTATGTAAGATCCTTGGCCTTTGAAACTAAGCCTGTGACGGGTCACTACTATGGTACGAATACATGTATCAGGGCATAGACGGAGGAAAAAGCTGGAAGATGTATGTTATGCAACATTGCCTGTGCTTATACGTGTGTGCAGAGAGCGCATGGCTGACTGTGAAGCTTGATTAAGCGTTTTGTGTATACAGCAGATTGCAATGGATACGGTCTGGGGAAGCCAAGCTACCTCCTAGCCATTATTGAACCTCGTGATTGTTTGGTCTTACGGAGTAGTTTTTAGTCTGGTTCATGTATGACCTTGCCTTGACTTTGTTATCCGCTGACCCTATGAGAAGAAGGTGAGGTGCATATTTCACCAATAACATTAGATGCTACATTAAATATATAAAGAGTTCACACAGAGTGGAGTTTTAAAGTCTAATAGTAATGTATTAAAAGACAACAACATCATTTGGCAATAGCCACAACTGCCTTAGTAGCAGATCTGTGCCTTCAAAGACCATCCACATGCAAAACAAACGCTCATTTGCATCGGCGCAGCTACCGTTGGATCGACTTGTTTGTAGTACTCTGGATCCCGGTGGTATCCCCTTAACAGTCCCAGAGTGGCGTCGTCAAACTCCAACCACCACCCTCTTCCGGCCCTACCAGCGGTCGTACGAAGGCTCAGGCCGCCCATCACCATGGTTATTCTCCGATACTTTCGTTTTATCTGCATCAGCGGAGTGGTCATCGGTACTATTTCTTTTGTCCTTGGCATTGTGGCAATCGGCACCGGGTCCTGGTTGCTCTCTCAGGAGTATCGCCTTATCGACTCTCCTCATACGGGTCCGGTAACCTTTTCCACGGTAGTGAGCAAGAACGAAACGATAAACGACACGACGACAGAAGGTACGGAGTTCATGCCGACGACGGACAATACAACGCCGGTAGCTGGGGACCAAATCACTGATGTAGCCGGTGAAACTATCTCCCCACCGGGACCCCAACTCATCACCGTTTTAGCAACCAGTGGTCTCTGGCATCTTTGTCAATCAGAAGTAAAAGGTGGCGTTACTGGTGGTAAGTAACATAAAGTTTAGTCTTATTAGTCTGTTTGTTTTAAAAGGGGTTATTTTTTGTGTGCGGATGTGGGTATGTATATGCATTCATACCCAGGACATACAACAAAAGGGAACAGTATATAGGGTTCCTGGTTGGGTGAAGGTCCTAAGTTGGAAAGTATGTAAAATTAATGTGAGCTGTTAACATAAGAGGAACAATAAGAGGTCCCGATTGTAGGTGTTTACACTATTGGGCTTATGGAAGGGCCATTGAGGAGTCTTTTACACAATGAAACAATAGACCCACAAAGTTTTCTTTGTTTAACTTGGACCCCACATAGGAATTCTTGGAATGATGGAACAACAATAGCAGGAACCCCACAAACCCGATCCGTAAGGTTGTGTACGTGTGTTTTAACGCTATATACGAAGTGTGGACCTGAAAACAAAAGAGGTCCACATAATGTAGGGACTTGAAACACTATGTAGACTTTAGACACGTACACGCAGTGTTTTTTACAGTATTGAGGAATAGGACTTTCCTTTGTGTACAGAATAAAGGAGTGTCCACAGAGTGACTGCAACACAGAGCTGAATGTGTTCTTATACGGGAGTGCCCTTTTGTGGTCTTTTACACAATGGAGCAATAGACCCCACAAGGGAAATCTTTGTTTAACCTGGACCCATAAGGGATTTTTGTAGAAAAGGGAATACTATAAAAACAATAGCAAACCGGATCCGTAAGGTTGTGTGTGTATGTGTGGAAGCCTATTTATGATGAAGACACATGTTTGTACGGAATAGTACAGCTTGCAACAAACATTAATCAATTTGTGAATTATTGTAAACAACTACATATCATAACCAGGGCCAAATTTCATAGAGCTGTAAAGAGCACAGGAATTTGCTTATATAGCTTAGAAAAATCTTATTAATTGCGGGTTACCAGCCAAAATACCGTAATGTTGACTGTGAATGATGTTGTTTAACCTTTATTGAAACAACTGAAATTTCGCTCCAGTGCTAGTTTTTGCTATTGAATCCGAGGAGGCGTTTTAATTGAAAGTCTCTTACGGCATAGGTGGGAGTGAGGCTACTTCTGAATTCCTATCAAGTATTATACTTTTGTACCATAGCGTTAAGTCAATGCGTTTGTTTCGAATTGAAAGTTGGCTTGAGTATAACATGTTTGCGGATGAAAAACATGACTGTGAAGTTTGGTCCACTCCGTGGGAAGCAGTGGTAGTTCAGAGAAAAACCAAGGTCGAGTTGTTGAATGTCGACGTTTCAAACGGTACACTCATCTGGTCTTCAATACACAATGAGCATGTGACTTCCTGGCAAATTTCTTTGGTTCAACCTAGGATGTCAAACATTGTATTAAAACTAAAAACTACCGACAAGAAAAACAAAAACAAACAGCGTCTGAACTTTACTACTTATTTGCTGCCATTTGGCGCATGTACATGCTCTCGGGCTATGTTGGTTTTCGCTAAAAACAAACGCACTCAAATGAGGTTTTGTAGAAACATCGATGTGGTTATTTTGTGTGTCAAACTCTCTGATGTAATAACATTGCTGTGTCTAATACATAACATCGTTGTGTCAAATATTTTAAAGGGTATTATTCAGTTTTATCTTGATACTTAATTAAAATATTAAACATATCTTTTCAGATTGTTTTACTGCTTTCGGTATGATTATTTCAAAGATTGAATTTTTTCTTTGCAAGTTTTCTCAAAACAAGGCTTAAAGGCACTCTTGGTAAGGGGCTACAAGAAGTAAACATTTAAGATGAAAATTACTCAGGGGAGCTGAAGGTAGGAATTGATATTCCTCTTAAAACAGTTGAAACATGCACTATAGGCAACACTTTCCAAAGAGATGCAGTACGTTGAATAATGCTTTTGTAATGGTGGCTTTTGTTCTACATCAATCTCAGCAAAGCAAACGTATGGGAACAAGCAGAAAGCCATGTTCACAGTATAGCATCTCACTGATTAAGCATGCTCAATGGGTAGATCAATAATGCATGGAGTTGTCAAACCTACGCGTAAACGCTACAGAATTCCATTTGTTATCGTGAAATAATGTTGGGTTTTTAAAATATCTATACTCCCGGGAGTGAGTTCGGAGGATAGGGGGTTGATATGTTTGACTTGGTGAGAGACATTCCCCAAGTGGGAGTTTTTTTTAAGCAATTGTATTTATCTTTTCTCCCACATCGTGACACTCATGAGATCATAATAGTTTGAATGAACTGTGGGTGTGTGTGTGTGTTTTGATTGATAACACCTGTCCATGACAATAATTCTCAGAGTATTTATTTAAAGTTAACGGAATAAATCAAAATTTCAGATAAGCACAGCATTGCCAATTTATTATTTGGAAACCTGTCTCTCAAATTGTTTAGTAATAACTTGCATAACGGGACTGTAATGTTCTACTGCCCAAGAGCTGCAAAGTAATTCAGGGTGAAGGTCGCAGAGTGGTCATTGAGTCTTTGTAAACAAAGTCTGAAGTCTTTGAGGGTAATTCTCAATTTAAGTCTTTACTCTCTGAGGGCAAATCTCAATTCTCATGCCAAGTTTCAAGTTTTTCAAGGCAGATCCCACAACCCAAGTTCCCCACAATAATGTACACACTCGAGTCCGACTAGAGTCGTATGTTCGAGTTCCGCACATTTTACTCAGGTTATTCTCAATCTTATTTTTTAGTGATATTCAAAGTTTTCAGCCCTCGTCCCAAGCACACGGGTAATCAATATCTAGCCATTTATTATCGAAATAAAAGTTATTTAACTTTACCATACGGACACCGTCTTACTGTTGATGCTAATGAGAGCATTGTTGTTTTGTTTTATCCATTTGCTTTCTTGGACCTCAGTCAACTTTAAAAGTAACTCTGTGTTGGCGTCCGCTGCAAATGTTTTCACGCTTGTCCTCGAGAGTCACTTGCTGAGGGTGTCACGATATCAATTTTCATTTGTCAGGTTTTATCCACTTGAGGTGTGTCTAAGATGAAACCTTACACGTTGTGCCGTGCCAGCCGGTCGATAATAACGTACTTGATAAGTGAACATAGTGTCTGAATGAATCGACTTTCGGCTACGGCTATGATTGTTGGCTGCAAGACGCAATGGACAATGTCCTCTGCAGTGATCTAGCCGTATCTATTCACAAGTCGGCCATCTTACGTCTAGTCCCTGAAAACAATTTTTTTTTTTTTTTACAAAAATAATCACTGTTGTACCCAAATAATTGTTTTTTTTCTGTGTGTATGGCATCCTCGTTTCAAATGTTATTGAAACTAGGGGCTTTTGGTTGAACAAAAAGAAAATTGACTAGAGCGGGATTTGAACCAACGACCGCCGGATTAACGTGCCGGTTCTCTACCAACTGAGCTATCTTGCCCTATGTTGGCGGTCTCCCTATGTTATTTGTCGATATATTTTTTGTTCGGGGTGCCAGTCAGAAGCCATTCAACCGTTAACTGCCTTTTAGCCAGGGATCACACCCAGGATACAACCTGGGAAGCGGCAGCCAGGGGATCACCCTAAGGGTTCAACCAACTTTTTATTTCAACCACAAGGGAAACTGACTGGGTAAATAATAAATGAGTTTTGGGTTGAACAAAGAAATATTTATTAAAGCTGGATTTCAACCAACGACCTCCGGATTAACGTGCCGTGAAACTATAGGGTATCAGATTATTAGAAACTTTTACCATATATTGCATACAGCATGTACATGAGGTGGTTGTACAAAATAAGAGCCGCACATATCACAGATAAATAGAATACACACAGTGGACTCTACTGATCACAAGTCAACCATGCACATCTTGGGGTAAAATATCAAACAGCGAAGTGATTGTGAAAATGTGGTTAAAGCTCACAACCGTGGGCTTTCAACTTTGGGAAAGATTAAACTTATACCTAAAAAGTATTATTAGAATACAAATATGTCAAAATATAATAATGTACCCCAGCGCGAAAGATGCACGTTATAATACAATGCAGAAAGAAAGTAGTTTATACCTACCGTACTCCATTTGGTATTAATCAGTTTTACTGCAGATTTTTTTTTTTTTTACTTGTTAGGTTGAACAGTTGTGTATTTTGCATGCAAATTATCTTAGTGGAGAGTAGGCTAACCTTTCCTCAGTGTTATACGGCACCACTCTAAGCATTCTCATAATACGCAAATGAGGTTGGAAGATGTTTGGTGGACCTGTACTTGCTCGTTGGTCTTTGAAAACAGTTGGTGTTTTTTTCTTTTCAGGCTGTTAATTCACATTAAAGTTTTACCTTTTGTTTTACACATTCTCTTTTTCCTTTAGGCGAATTTACACTCTACTGTGTCAAGTTCCTGAGGCTACAAACGCTCCTTGTCTTAATTGAAATTTGAAAGCCGACGCTGTCGTTTAACGCACGGTGGCAGATGGGTTGGTTGTCAAAGTCAGGTTACAAATCGTTACTTACAATCGGAAAGAAGGGGGCCATCGCATTATTACGCCGGTGAAGTACGTGGCCGGCTGAGTAAAGGGTTGGAATATGGTGATACAGCAGGGGAACAATGCTCATAACTATGTCAATCAACCGAAGGTGTCCATACCACTACGGATATGTGGATTGTTGTGATGGGAAAAAAAAGGTTATATTTTGGCAGAGTTACTTCTCACTTTATCCGGTTCCAGAAAACAAATCGAACCTCTCTTAATTAATAGAAAGCAGTTCATTTTCATTGGAAATGTTAACATTAACTTCGATTTTTTCTTTACCGATGGTATTATAATGAAACATATTGATTGGTTTTTATTGAGCCTTGGTAAATCCAGACAGCGCCCCTGGAGATCGAACCCACACTCTAAAGACTCCCGGGTCAGAATAGACCCTTCCGGGTTCCATGGGGCAAGACCTATTCCGGAAAAGTGGCCTAAAAGTTGGGTTTCAACTCGGAATCTTCGTAATTTGGACCCATTTTGTGTTATTTTCACACAGATTCAAGGTAATAGCTACTGACTCATATTTGGGTCAGGCCCCACGGAACCCAGATCTGGGTCAAGTCTGACCCGTAAGTTTTAGATGCACATCGGCGAAGGCAGGCATTCAAGGCAGGCATTCAAGGCAGGCATTCAAGGCAGGCATTCAAGGCAGGCATTCAAGCAGGCATTCAAGCAGGTATTCAAGGCAGGCATTCAAGGCAGGCATTCAAGGCAGGCATTCAAGACAGGCATTCAAGGCAATCTCGCTCACTGTTAAAGGTATAGGCCTATAGCCCCCCTTTTAAAGATGAGAGCAGAGATAAATTTAGAAACAGCGAGGTATAGCTTTTGATTTTTCATTTTTTATATATAGGTTTTCCCGGCCAATTTCAGCAAAAATTCATTCAATTTCATTAACATGCATTCAAATTCACGCATTTTCCCCTAATCCTCTCAAACTAGGGTTTCTTTTTAGCTCTAAATGCATTCAATTTCGTTTTTGGGCACACATGATTTCGTTTTTCTCATTCAGATTCGCTTCGGTCATTCTATTTCGTTTATAGGCATTCAAGACTACACTTTGACCATTCTTAAGTTGAATTTCTAATTGATGCATTCAAATTAAGACTCATTGAAGCGAACATGGTTTTGATGCTAGTTTGCGTTTTCTTTTTCGTTTATGGGCAACGAATTTCAACTTCTTTGCATTCAAATTAAACACGAGTTATGGCTTTACGAGTAGGCCTAAGCTGGAAATTATAGCCCCTTAATACTGGCACATTTAAGTTGTCCTTTGTAAGAGGTGTTTCCATGTATTTTACTTATTTTATTGTATCGTTTGTTTTTCGTTATTGAAACAGTCCGCTGTTCCTTTTGCTTTGTTATACACTTCGAAGTTAAAACCTGCACCCAATAACTTTAAAAATGAAAACTAACTCTTTTGCGAAAGTCTTGAGATTGTTTGCCCATGTATTTATGTTCTTGTCTTTGTTTTCTGCTAATGCCCGGACCATGTCAAATTAAAGGAAAATGTTATCATCGATTTTCAACGACATATTTCAAACGTCTTATTTCACAGTGTTAAAATTAAAATGATAAGGGGTCGTTATAAAATCTAAAGATAAATTAATCTTTTTGTTTTCTTGTGGATTTTGTTCACAAATTCTTTTCTTCGTGTGTTTGATATACATTTCTTCTATTCGTTTATTTTTATCTGAAGTTGGTTTCTGTAACCTTCAATGATCTGACGTGCCAGACATCTCGGCATGTAAGTTTGGTTATGATTATGCCAAGGGTCACCTGCTAGTTGTAGGTAGGCTTAGTCATGTCTCGAATGCTTCAATCAGTATCTCCCTGGTCTTATCTTTGCTTTCTCTTATACATAATAACACAGAGACACTTATTGTGTTAAGGAGATTAGCGAAGCACTTGAGTGACCTCTCTAGAGATTAGCGAAGCACTTGAGTGACACGTGCCAGCCTTTTATTTACATATTTAATTAATAATTTGTATCCAAACAATAATTACTTGAAGGGTTACTGCAAGTATGACAATAATCTTGCTATTGTAATAAAATAACTTTGTGTTATAAACCTTTACAGCGGCCTTCTTTCAATCCCAACGTTCAAACTGTCTGAATAAATAAAATAACCATCCGCCACAGTGTCAAATGACATTTCGACTCACTTCTGACCATCCATCATAATGTCAAATGACATTTCGACTCACTTCATCAGAGAACACGACGTCCAGGCAAAAACAGAGATCTTTACAATTCCTCTGAAAACCTGTGCCCAAAAACTTTCAGTGCCCTCCTCCATGAGGGTGTTGGACCTCACCCTATTCAATAGCTATCTTGTACCCTCCCAAAAAAAATTAATACAAAGTTAAAATGTGTGACCTCTGTGTGTGTGTGTGTGAAACGCTAGAACTAACTCTAATCACAATTTCTCCTCTATTTAAACCTCCCGCTACCACACCCCGTTTACGTAATCACCATTCTTGTACCACAATGCGCTCCCCGCATTTCTAAGACAACTATTTCCTGCTATTCTATGAAACGCTGGAAATGTCTATTAACATTATTCACTACTCTGTACCGACCACGGGTAGCCACCTTTTCATTCAAAATCGCTTAGGCCTAAACTTGGAGATAACACGAAACTAGTGTAGAAATGAGTTTTCCCTAAAAACATTTGCCTTTATTACAGGCAGCTACGAATCAGAAGGCATATAGCTAGAATTTGAATTTGAATGCAACCATTTTGAAAAAGATTGCCCATTAATGAAATTGAATGGTTGACCACCTCTTGCCGCTTGCTTTTATGAAATTGAATGAGTCTTGCGGTCTGATGAAATTGAATGATCTTATTTGACCAGTGAATGCTAAACTGGTGAAATTGAATGACTCCTTAAAACTGTTGAATGCTGCTTGAACGGAGCATTCGTTTTCAAACGAAATTGAACGAGCCAGGAGTTAAAATGAATGGATTTTTTTTGAAATTGGCCGGGAAAACCTATATTAAAGTTGCCACTTCTTCTGCAAAAATCAACAGAGCCTGCAGTTAAATTCGGTATAGTATTAATATACGCCCATAATGGACTTTACCAGGATAAAACATTCTTTTCTCCAACATACAGTCATAAGATTATTGTTAGGGTTGGATTCTTAACATCTAAATTTGCATTGAAGGCCCGGGAAATTGATCAAGAAAATAACCAGGAAATTATTTCTTATGGCTTCGCGTCATGTATGAAGACTTGGGCAGGAAAGCCACGCACACGATTAAATTACTTAACTATTTAAGAATTCTGCGGTTTTTTTCTTTAACTCTAAACTGATATAAAAGTATAAACTGTATTGTTGAATAGTGGCCTGTAGATGACCCCATGGGATTCGTTGCCGCAATGGATATTGTTATGTAAATGCACTGCCTACATTATTGAGTTATGAACCAGAATAAGATAAAGTGATACAAGTCAAGCAAAGTATCTGGGAGTGTTGAAGCTCCATCCTTTTAAAGAATCAAACACGGTGTAAAACCCCTCATCTGTAATAGAAAATCTCTGCCTTTGTTTAGCTCATCAAAAAGAGATATAAATTATGTTACCTGTATGTATTTTACCTTTTTATGACAGTCTAAGACAGTGCAATTTACCTTCTCTATATTCAGTGTTTGGGGAACGCAAACACGTTTTTCTTTCGTTCTTTTTTATTTTCATAATTTTGTTTGTCTGTCTTTTGGTGTTTTGATGTTGTTATGTTGTTTTGACGAAAGTACTTTTGTTTAACCTTTCTGCCAACACAGAAAGTCCCAGCAAAACAATTTATCTTAAGGAATAATTAAAACACATCATTGCGTAGAACTTGAAGCAATGATGCAATGATATTGATGCATGCAAGATTTCATCTCCATTGTTTCCATACGTTGTGGTGTGTCTTGGCCGAGCGGATAAGAGCACCGGACTCAAGCTCTGGTGTTTCAGATCAGCAGAGTGTGGGTTCGAGTCCCGGTCGTGACACTTGTGTCCTTAAGCAAGACACTTAACCATTATTACTGCGTCCTTCGGATGGGACGTAAAGCCGTTTGTCCCGGGTGTTGTGTAATGCACGTATAAAAAAGAACCCAGTGCACTTATCGTAAAGAGAAGGGGTTCGCCTCGGTGTTTCTGGTTTGATTGGCTGCATATTGCGCCACGGCACCTTGTAAACCGTTACATGGTGCTATGTAAAGGAATAGGTCTCATACTTCAAAAAGTAGCTACACATACATTGCGAGAAAATACTGATTGTTGAAGCGCTTTGAGCGTCACTGAGTGACGGATATGATCGCCACTATCATTATTATTCTAAAAATAAATGCGATTCTGTAGTACAAAACATTATTTAATCGAGCAAATACGCTTGCGTATACAATAAACTGCATGTGTTAACAATTCATGTCAATGGGATTCGTAAATCGTGTAGGCCTTAATGGTTTTATTCTTTGTTCAAATTATTATTTCATTTTCAGCGATTGGAAGGTTAATTTAATTCCTCTTCTATAGTTTCCAATATAAACACCATACAACCAAGCATCGGAATATTTTCTTTTCAACTTAGCTGGTCACGTTTCAGTGAAAAAACTTTAAAAAATTACGAAAAACTTGTTATTTCTCGGTGGGGATTTTTTATTTTAATTGTTGTTCCCCTCATCATATCAGGCATATTTCTACTGCTGCAATTGAAAAAGGCAAAGGTAATTTAGGAACGTCTAAATGCTATTTTCTCAACTTTGACAGTATTTCAAATATAAATAAATCTTGTTTCACTACGTAGTGCACTTCTGCTGAGAAAACCCGACAATATTAATGTTTTTGAAATACTACTGTTTGTAATTAATGTTTATCAGTGAAAATTTATTTTTACACGAGCCGATGCATCACGAGAGAGAGATAATAGTTTAGGCCTATTGTGGATTAAAAAGAAGTAATTCCTTGTTGGATGAAATGTCAAAGTGCATTTTGTAGTCAAGTGTATCTCACTGTATAGTTATTGTTCAGCGATGACTATTTATTGATTTTTTTTGCGGCAAAAATTAATTGAACAGGATGAAGCGTTGAGATACGTCCCATCACAATGCATTCGTACATGTAGAGGTTTTACGTGTGTTGATAAGAATGCAATACAACGGGGCAAGTTGCTGTACGTTGACAATCCTTCCTCTAGCAGCATTAGGATCTGAAGTCAAATATGTATCTCAACTTACACACCACTCTTTTGTCTATACCAAAGCTACGGAAGCTTAAATTGCCATCATATTACTGAGTTACTGAGGTAATTTATCTCAGAAACACGGATTATTTTCTTGGAAACACGGAATTCAATGATAAGGTATCTCTGAAACATGGAATTCAATGATATCGTATCCACGAAACTCGGAAATCTTGGTGCTTATTTTCACCTGGCCAATCCTGACGCCGGAATATGCCTTAGGGCCTACTATTGGAAACTGTCTTACCGTCAAATTGTCTAGAAATCTTTATAAATATTTCCCTGACAAGGAGAAATTGTAACATTACGAAAATTAAATAAAACTGATTTTTTCTTCTTTGTTTTTTGTGAAGTGGCGTAACTAGACCCTTTTTTTAAAAACAACCATCGGAAAAATATTTCCATGATTTTACATCACTAAATTACGTAAACGATAAACCGGTATAAATGCTACTTTATTTAATTTACAAGTAAGCCTATGTACAAAATATAATTGACTTGATATCTTATAGGGGAGGTACAAGTTCTGATCTGTAGCTTAGGGGTAACTTCGTCCAGATATAATCGTTCCCATTGAGTCTGTTCGATAATCACATCAGCAACCTCACCTCACCACTAATAAATAAATTGCGTCCAACTTTAAGGAAACACCCTCATAGATCACAGACTGACACGAACAACACTTTGATTGGTTTGGACCCTAAAGGGTAACTGGTGTAGACGCGACCTCGCTTGACCTCGATCAATATTGGACTCTTTCACAGTCAACTCTATGATTCATCAGTTGCCAATTGAGTCTAACGGTCGCAGATTTTAACGGCCACAGAGCCACGCCCCCAGGAAAAAAATATCCTAATCCAGTCACTTGTACTGCATGGGTACTTACGTCATGAACGTTTGCACCTCCGTACTTACTGAACACTCTCAACTACTCCGACTTAACAACTCTTTGAAAATGTGACATGTCAGTGTGAAACTGAGAACATTACATTGACTAAAACTTCAGGTGCTGGATTTCTATATTGTCATAAATTGTCTCGCCTTGACACTTAAATTGCTTTCTCTATATTGTATGAGTACAAAAAGTCAATTTTTTAAGAACTTAAAGGTACGGTACATTTCTTGATGAGTAAACACATTTTCATTCATTTCCATCGAACCAAGCATATAAACCACCAGTCAACTTGTGAGTACTTCTTCAGATTAGTTGAATCTGTCTCAGTGAAAATAATGAAAAACGATTTATGTTTTATAAGGGATTTATACACAAAAAGGCTGATTATTCCGAGTGCGGCTGTCAAAATAAGAATGGTAATTTCAAAATGCTTCTCTTTTGACATAGACAAAACTGTTTTCTTGGGGTTGGTATATGTGATAATCAAGCTAATTGATTTTATTTTCAATAATTTTGTATTTACCGATCATGCACATTTTATATAAACCTGACTTCTGTATGCCTATCCTGTTGGTAGAGAATTGCGTCACACGTGCGTGCATAGTGCTACACGCCCCAAGTTTTCGCCACTCCGATCCCGAATCTAGGTGGCTTACGTTCTTTGTGTGAGAAAATTATAATTCTGAGAAGACCTTTTGAAGAACGTATGTAAAGCCAAGACAATTTATGGAACTTTTCTTGCATAATACTCATGCAAAAATTAGGCAAATGCAATTTCTATGTGCTTCTGGTAAAGTTTGGAGCCAGTTTGGGTGAAGTGGGCGTTGCTAAAATTACGTCACACTTTTACATACAGGATGTAGGCATTGGTAAGAGTCAAGTATGAAACTCAAAAATATATCTTTAAAAAAAATATTTTTGGATGTTGCAAAATAATCTTGTGAAGGAAAATGATACCAACCGTGTAGTGTCATCCACTGCGTGTGTTGAAGTACATGTCGTTGGTGCTGAGTGTGTCCCCAGTCTGAGGTAATATCGCGAAAGCTTTCTAAGTAATCCCATTATAAACACGTCGTTGATCTTCAAACCGAGAGATCTCGCCAATTTGTGACTAATATGAATCATGTTTTTTCATTATATAGATTTTTCACAAGTAAGATTGATTTGATTAGAAAATGACAATAGGGACCGTTGCCTAATGGAGAGTGCGTGTTTGAAAACTCGTTTCACTGTTCCTTGTTGAATTAATTGTAATAAAGTCCAGACAATGGAGTTTGCGGAATACACGGGAGAGCGAGATCGTACTTCGACCCTGACTTTTGAAGAGTAGGGAACCTATAGGTCGCTGCCGAGTGTGCGGCGCGTCAATGTACTCTAAGAACTAAACGTAGTCTGGTGTCATGCCAAAAGCTCCCCGGTACCAATTAGTGTCAGCTTCGCATGCTCTGTTCGCGCGGCAAGCATCCGTAAACAATGTCATGAACATTAGATCATAGTGTGCACTTAACCTACACTGTTTTGCGCTGGACAGGTTTGGCTTGACACTGGGGCCTAAAGTAGCTCCAAAGTACATAATTGTAGCTCGAACCTAAATTCGGCCCAAACATACTTTAATACAGCCTTTGTAGTTGTGGTTCTGGGTTGGGGCTACATTCAGGTGCTGACTACCGTAGCTTGAACCAAATGTAGTCCCAGCGTTGGTTGGGGCCATTAGGCCAGGGGTACGTTAAGGTATGGTTGGGTCTTTATGTAGGATTTTTTGAAGCTACTTTTACTGAATGGGTTGTGTGCTACATGTAGACCCTGAGGTGCCTCACAGCCGAGAATGAGAGAACATAGTCGTAAGGATATGGCACACCATTGTTAACCAATCGTTTCATTTCAGTCAAACTATCCACTCTGACCATGTCTGAAATGCAGGTATACATGTATGTGCAAACAAGTGTTTTACAGTTAGTTGGATTGTCTATATTTATGTAGAGACACGGGAAGGAGGCTGGTCCTCTATTTAAAAAGGACGCGCATTCACCAAAATACAATACTAAGCAACAAATTTCATACGATGATGACGTCGAAAATATAAAATAATCTCCTGTGCTGATTTTAATCCTCCAATGCAATACTATACAGCGAATTAAATACAAAATAGCATTAACACATTCGCTATATTGTACTACGGGCAAGGGCAAAATGCCAGTACAACATGAGGCTGGCTACATACACGAACAAATTTGCAGTTGAAATTACCCGATTCAAGTAGCCCAATAAAAATGACAATTTTTCTGGAATAAAATGATGATTTGATTACAAAAACAATACTCACAAAGAGCTGATACACTATTCCTCCCTAATGAATAGTAGTTATGGAGCATGGCCAGAGCCATGCTCTCTACAAAATAGAGAGAAATACTTTACTGAAAATAAATGTGCTTTCTCTTGCTCATATTGGTTTTTGTTACAACAAACACAAAGAATGGCTTTCTGCAGCTGCAGTAGGCCTACTTTATTGGGGCCGTTGGGCTTACTCAGTGTTAGTGAAAGATAATTATGGTGGCCCTGAAGGGACATCGCATATCGCAAACGTGTGCGCATACGTATGCAATGTCGTGAAACAATTCGCGAATATATGCGCACACGTATGCAATGTCGTGAAACAAATCGCGAATATGTGCACACACGTATGCAATGTCGTGAAACAATTCGCGAATATGTGCGCACAGGTCTGCGAATATAATATTTGCGATGTCGTGAATTTTATTGCATACCATGTCGCATACCTTTGAATAAAATGTCTAATGATCTGGGGGGTTTCTTGCCTACAGTGAGATAAGCGGTAGTCATTGCAGCGGTAGTCGTTGTTGTGAGGCAAGCGAGGCGGGTGGTCTTCGGTATGGCGAGACTTGGCCTGGTGCCAAGTTCCTGGGTACACATTATTGTACAGTCATGCTTACAGGGGCCTGACTGTAGCGCCACGTACTCCCTAGGTCACTAACAAATTGTCCGCAACTATGACATCACCCCAAAGGTATGCGACATGGTATGCAATAAAATTCACGACATCGCAAATATATTCGCAGATGTGTGCGCACATATTCGCGAATTGTTTCACGACATTGCGTACGTGTGCGCACATATTCGCGAATTGTTTCACGACATTGCATACGTGTGAGCACATTTATTATTCGCGAATTGTTTCACGACATTGCATACGTGTGCGCACATATTCGCGAATTGTTTCACGACATTGCATACGTATGCGCACACGTTTGCGATATGCGATGTCCCTTCAGGGCCACCATAGATAATGCTCATAACTGTTATCAGTTTTTCCACACTTTTGTTTGTATTTAAATATTGATACATTCGTACAATCTACTCACGATTTAAAAACTGACCATACCAAAACAATGACGGAGAAACTGAAACGAATATTACAAAATGAATTTGATGGTTGGGATTATTGCCGTGATTTTCCATAAAGCCGTATCTCCACACATCGCTCTACACACGGATTTGGGCTCTTTCCGTTTTATCAAGTGCAAACAAAAGTTTTGATAAAGCTTTTTTTTCTTTCTTGGGTACTATAATTTTTTAATTGCTTGACGAAAAGTCTCCGAAACAGTTAAACCTGAAACGCGATTTTCTGGAAAACATGAAGATGTATCTGTAGGGTTTGGTGGCTGTCTCTTCATGAGAGAGTGGTGACGATACATTTCTCTTCTTCTCTTGAAGCAGATTGCACTCACGTCTTTTTCGATGTAGGATGTAGCCCTAAATGGATCAGAATCTCTGACAGTTTGACCCACTAATGGTTCTTTTTATCTAAAATCATCCCGGGGAGCTTGAAAATAAATCTGAAAGCTCAAACGTGAGAACTTAAAATCGGATCAGCCATGTATCTATATCCCAACAGTCAACTGCCACGCACAGCTCAAAACAAATTCGGGTCAATCCGCTAAGTGATGACCGGCAGTGACTTACAGGTGTTTTAGGGTGGGATAATTGATGGTTAGCGGCTCAGGAGCTGTCAGTGGACATTAGGTCCTCGTAGCTATCTCCGCTTCATCATCGGCAGTACCTACATACAGAAAGGTCATTTCAATAAGGATAGATAGGGTAGAAACCTTTAAGTGATGTATGAATTATAAGTGGAATATCAGAAGTTCCATAAATTAAACATTGCATTTAGGGGGGAAACAGGAATGGTATCTCCACTGAGTTCGTCTATTCTGAGATGTCAGAGAGAGACCTAAGCCGACCATTTTAAGAGATTACTGTTGATCATGGAATACCCCGTTAACTGTCAAATTTAGACTCGCATAGCAGCAGCTTCATTTAACATACTTAACATATTGATATACAAATGCAAATGAAACAATGAAGTGCTAGGTAGAATAAAAGTGTTACAAAAATTGTTGCGAGCAATATAGATGGTCTGATCATAATATAGCTCGTTATAATGTTTTGCAACAAAGACAAACGAAGGGGGTTAAACCATAATCAAGCTATAATAATCATCACTGTGCCCATCACTTGGTATCCTTGGTCTGACAGGTTTTATGAGGTTTTATGCTTTATGCAAATGAGTACCAGCAATAATTACAATCCGGTTGTCACACAAGAGTTGAGACAGCAATTGCACTGCTGGCTCCTGACGCTGCCAAGAGCAAACAAGTCGAAACGTCGACTTATTAGACAAACCACTTTTTCTGAGAGAGACACCACTTGAAGAGATTGCTATACATGCTACGTTTGAGCCAAACATAGCCCATGGAACAGCTCTTATAAGAGCCGCCACTTCCGACCAGAAAGACTCTGTTTCACGATGCAACCCAACCAAAAGACTGTGACAATTAATTAGATAGTCATTTCCACCATGCTAACAAGTCTCCGAATCCTACAACCAACAGTTTCATCTCAGATCCACCACTCCTTCCAAGGAGAGATTTGATACAGTGTGTGCCGGAGGGAATGACATTATCCAATATCGCCGTGCAAGGCTTCGTAAAGCCCTCTAACTATAATGGACTCTTCTCTGAACCCACCCTTTTCTAAACAGACATGTTTCATGGTGTTCTGGCAAGAATAGCTAATAGTAATACGAGCATTTACATCATTCTAAGTAACACTGAGTGATGGTCTATCGTTCGGGTACAATGTGAATAGCTTCATCTTCCTTTGGTGTTTGCCTCTACGGTCCGTTTTAGCATTGTTTTGTCAGTGTGCGTAGACAGGGATATAACATGACGCATGCGTTGGTAGATTTTTAAAGCGCCAATAGACAATCGCTAATTAGGGATCGGTAAGAGATGTTGCCATAGTTACCCGTGCGTTATATAAGATGCTTACTGTGGTTGAGCTGCTCCACGTTGTTGTGGGTTGTTTGCACTATTGATCATCGTTTCTTCATCAGTTTTGTTTTGTTTTGTTTTTGTGTATGATGTATGTTTACGGTTTAAAGTTAATATTAATTTTCAGCATAGCGAGTAGGCAATCAAACAAATGAAATACCATTCCTGCAAAAGAGACGTTAATAAAGCAAACTAAAACACTCAAGCAAGTAATAGACACGGGTGGAAAAAACCCCAGAAACACGATAAAAAACCACCAAAACTTCCCTCTGGGCAAGCAAGAAAATCAACAATCAAATGCACACCCCCAACGAACAAACGCCCCCAACGAGCAAACACCCGACACCCCAAAGAACGGGTGCACCCCAAAGGTCCCAAACGACCTCAATCAGACTGACATTCAATCTAGCAAGTGCAGGCGGTTACTTGTATAATGCGAACCAACAAGCAAGCAGGCGTGCATGCAGCCAGCTGGCTATAGCCGCCACCAGTCCAGTGCCATCTTATTTTACGCAGGCATACTCTAAAAGACTTTGAATTACAATCCATTGAACAATACTGCAAATGAGGACACGCAGAATACAAGCCTGTTCTTTTCCAAAGTATGACATTGTAGAAATTCTTCTTCCAATTGTGGACGGAAAGAATATCATTTTAGGTCCTTTCCTATTATGCGCTCCGATCAAGGCCGTCGCAGATGAACACGCTAAAAGATACAGCACTAAATCAGCAAGCGCGCAACGTAAATGGTGAAACCGATCACTTTTTGTGTTTTAAATCATAAATGCGCAATCGAAATTGCATTTAGAGGAATACAATTTTTTCCTCGTCATTTTACAGCTCAGCTGATATACCTCTTTTAATATAGCCATTTTGTTTGAGACCCAGTCCCGTACGGAGCTCATGATTGTGGAACCGACTATCGAGATCGTTTATCTTGTCAAGAAGATTTGTTTTATTATAAAAGTCGACTTGCCGAAATAATTTACCATTCCAAGACGACTATACAGCGATTAAAAACTTGACTTCCCATCCTTGTATTTGTAGATAATTAATGATCACGGCGAGTTGATGTTTTAGTTTTAACTTGTCGACATGTCGAGGTAAAAACTAACTCGTTATCTGGATAAGTTGTGTGTCACTACGTAGTTCGGTACGATCCTGCTTGTAAATCAGTCACACTATTGTTTGTCGCTCTAGCTTACTAAATCGATTTCACTATAGCATTGGTTCAGATAAGAGCGTCGTATTTAGAATCGTCTTGTATCCCGCTGAGAGCCCATTGAAATGCCCATATTCAGATATCCTATATCAAATTGTTTGAAATGTAATAAGGGCAATAGACTTGAATTAAATAAAACTTGAATTATTTTAATCTAGAAAATTGTCGTAGGCCTACTGATAAAACTCCTGGGTCGGAATTGATACTGATTCCGGTCCCGTAGGGCCTGACCTATTTCTGGGATATGACCCGCAATATGTCACAATGACCCCAAAATGGGTCAATTCTGACTGGTAGTTTTTTAGAGTGAGATTTGTGAGATCCGGATACCCTGATCCGGATACCAAGGGTCCAGACCCAGTTCCGGGATCAATGTGAGCCGGAACCTGAGCCAACAAGACTTTAATGACCCGTGTCCCGTGCGACACGTAAAATGGATCATGGTGACCCGGGAAACGAGTCTGGACCCGGACATTTGACCCACATTGGGCAAAGTTTTAACCTAAAACATTATTTTTTATAGAATTTCCTATTTATTAAAATATCACAGAAAAATGCGAACATGATTTATTGTTAACTGCAAAATGCCTTTTAATTCAAAATATTTTCTCTGATAGGAATTAAGCTCCTAATAAATGAACGTGTATCTGCCCAACCCTGACATTTATACAACTCGTTCAAGGCGAACAGATGTAACGTACAATCAATGTGAAGTGCGCTCTAGGCTAAGACCGGATGGAGATGCCTGACTGTTTTTTGTTTTATCATTGCCCTAAAGTTGAATAATTCCTCATTATTTTTTTAAAAACAATGTTCATTGTTTTTTCAAATTGACTATTCAAGAAAGGAAATCTCAATTCCAACCTCGAGGACCTTGAAGTGTTTTGTTTTGTTTGTTTAATGGTTTTCTTCCAAGTCACTATCTTCTCCGGAAGCTCGTTGCAGGCATCCAGTAAAACAGTGTCATGTATAAGGTGAAGAATTAAAGTTTATTTATTCTATGTTTACGTATAATCTTACTGGTAATGAAACCAAAGGATTCTCCAAAACGTCTTGAACTAACCCGTCGGTTTGAAGATGCCTGTAGATAAGACGAAATGTCCAGTGTTAGATGTTGGAGGGCCGAAAACCCCATACTAAAGGATAGCGACTGAAAACACAGCTACATGCAAGGCTCCGGTCTGAGATTCAAACCGGGGTCACAGAGGGGTCACAGAGCAGCAGAAGGATACAACATTAAAAGCCTTTCCTGATACACTCATTCGTTTTAGGCTATATTTTCTCATGAACAATAGAACTAGCCTGTACCGGTTCATCCTCTCTAAGACCCCACTAGACTAGGCTATTATACTTGACAAGCGAATGATTCCCTCAACGAATAACCGTTGGTCATTGTTGTATCTGCACTGCAACAATAATGATATCGAAACAACTAATTAAGTTATAATTTTGTTTTTTACCCTTACACCGATGTGTGTTAAGCACTGTATACTCAGTACTTTCCCGAGTTCTGCCTGTGGATTTTTTTCACAGAACTCGGGAAAGTTCTGAGTATACAGTGCCTAACACACACATCGGTGTAAGGGTAAAAAACAAATTATATACATCATCCCCGATGCAAAATTAACATCTATTAAATCGTTGTGATACCCGCTGCAAAGGATTCGAACTGCCTCTAGCCGTCGGGCTAGCTCAGTGGTCTAGTGGTAAGACATCTGCTCTAGCAATGCAAAGGTCGTGGGATCTAATCCCACCCGAGTGATTTGCCTGTGGTTTTTTTCACTGGGAAAGTTCTGAGTATAGGTCTACACATCGGTGTAAGAGTAAAAAACAAATTATATTCATTATCCTCGATGCAAAACTAACATCTATTAAACTAATAAGTTTGACTGTAGGACGCATTGGTATCCCATACGTGATCAAAAGGAAATCAACACTCTTAAAATTTACGGTGCAAAGGAAATAAAGGATGTATTTGTTTCTCTGATGGTGCTGTTCAACAATCAAATTCAAAGTCTCTCCGGGGACAAATTATGTCCTAACAGCCACTCCACTTGGATTTGTTATCTCACACCAGCGTAAATCTGTTGCAGAATTTCACCAGAATTTTCACCGGTTTGGTGTACCGCTATCTAACAAGACAAATGCCTTTTTACGACAACGGTTTAAATATAGTTTTCATACTGCACAGTCAGGTGATGTTATAATCAAATCAGTCGAACAAGTTTTTCATTTCTTCTTCTATTCCTATGTATGAGCATCAGGGCCTTCTATTGTCACCAGTTCACCAATGACCCGAAGCAAAGTCTTTGCTGTCGTTGACTGATGCCATTAAAACGATAATTATTTATGCATAACCTGCATTATTATGAAGGACAACATAGCTAGTTCAGATGTAAAACTTCATGTACTAATAATTTCCTGTACTTTTTCGCATTGTTAGTTCTGAAACAGGTTTCACTGCGAATCATCGGGCTTCTTTGTATTCAGAGAGAAAGATCATTCGTATATCATATCTCATCGTGTAGTAGCCTTTGCACAACGACGCACCGAGGGAAATATTGCAATAGGAATTTAATTTTTAAGCATTTCATAATTTGTAGGTCTGGCTTTTGAGACTCCACTCATCAATTGTGCAATGAATGAGTAATGATGGAGTGCTCGCCAGTTGTACATTGTTAGACCGCTGTCAACATGACAACGGTTGCTGTTTGGTATTCCTGTTAAGTCCGTCGTCATGGTAACTCAGCGTCTATATTATCTAGGCTAAAACGACATTAATGGTATTGTCTGCTCATGAGTTGCTGTATTTTTTATAAACAGTTGTGCTATAAAAATATAACATGAAATCACTGGGGAATCTTTGTCAATCGTAATTTGTTTCGGAATCATCTGTTCTTTTCTATCGCTGACAGAAACGTTTTTCAGATTCAAATTTTGGGTCATAAAAAATGATATATTTTTACATAACCACATTACTTCGAAGTGAAATGTTTCTCAAAATGATTTATACTATCGAAAGCTGCTGTATACTAATACGTTTTTTATTGCCATTAATTTGAAGAGTGATCCAAACGTATACGTTCCCTTTAAGCTTCTCATCATGCAAATAACTGGGCTTTTTCTGGGACCATTGTAACAATTTCCTCGTCAATCATCTCCTATTGTTGCATATACCTGTGTACTGTGTCTACACAGAATAATATTGTTGCTATATTTTATGTGGTTAACTAGATTAGTGTAGTGTCATTTGACTCGATCTAGTAACTTGATTATAATCCAGGCACTTTGTTTTCCCACTGAGGTTATATACGCTATTTTTCGGATGCAAAATTTCCTCAATATTTGTGAAAAACCTTACGGTAAGTCCTTGCGTCACACGCATCTCATCTGATTCACGCCCAAAGATGTCGCTTTATACTTCCGGCTCCAAAGCCTGGCTGGCAAGTGTTTTTTTTACCCCTAATCACCCATTTCTGCTTTCAAAGGAATTTTGTATTCTAGAAACTTTTATTTCTGAGAAGACCTTTGAAGAGTCTTTGAAGAGAGTAATGTAAAAGCCAAGTCCAATCTTGCATAAATCTTCATACAAAATCATAGCTCAATGTAATTATTAGATAAGTTTGTGTCAAGTGGGCGTGGCTGAAAATTACGTCACACTTATGAACAGGGCAACATTTTCATAGAGCTACTTAAGCAAAAAATATCGCTTAGAATTGTTTGCAAAGCAAACATTAGCAGGATACCCGTCACAGATTATTATTGTGTGATATACTAGTTTGACTGGTAACCTTATTTTGGTAACCTTATTTTGTTGTGCTTATAGCTACTTGTTGTGCATAAAAGCAGCTCTATGAAATTGAACCAAGGATACAAGCAGTTTGGCTCTATGTCAATCAAAATCATTCCACATAATTTATTTAGCGCCATGCATCCTCTAAAAAAAAAAATTAATGAAAAGAGGCTTGTGTAATACAAATAGTAAACATAAAAATTACATGTATAGGCCAACCAAAAATTAATTTTATTCACAAATTACTTTTAAAATGCTTTGGTGTTCAAAAAGATTTGAGACGTTTCATGAAACGGTTCACACTCAATTGAACGTAGCGAGATTTACAGGGAAGTCGTATAAATTGGCTGTTTATTAATAACATGGCCGCTAGGCCGTACGGTGTAAACGAAAAGATGCCTGGAAAATGATTTCCGTTCCGACCCCCGTGGGTCTACTTTTTGAAGGTATATTTTGTGAGTTGTAGACATACTAAACACTATACTAAAAGTTCTCCAAAAAATATCCAGTCAAATTTGCAAAAACATGCAAAGTTTGCTAAAAACGTTGTTGGGCGCAATCTGTGAAAATGCGCGCGCGCAATGTGCGAACTGAAGTCTTCCGACACACACAAATCAAATTGCGCGGCTGAGACACGGTATTGACCATGGGCAGCGCGCCGTATCGATTCCCCCCGTTGGTGTGTGGGCCGTAAAACATATTATAGGCCTATATCCTTTATTTAAAAAAAATAAAAATAAAAAAATAAATAAAATTGCGTCGCGTCCAACAACATCAATTGTGTGGTTTAGGCCATGTTTAAAACTGTAGGCCTATTTCTCAAAAACTAGACTATCGTGTCTTTTTAACATCACTGAATGGTTAGCCATCAAAGTTTTGTGCCAAGAATAATTAAAGAGCTTAGTTTAAAAAATGTATAGGCTAGTCATTGAACAACAAGGATGGAATGATGAGTCGCTCCAATTATTGTCAACAAAATTAAGGAACTGAAATTTTTTTTTCTTATTCTTTTGACCTTTGATTTCTTATTAATAGGATACTTTTCCCCTAAAACACCTATCACTGTTAGGCCTATTGCAAAAAAATATATCATAAGGCCTAAGGTAAACTTAAAAAAATTAAAATAAAAAAAAAATTAAAAAAAGGGGGAAATGTTTGTTTTATTAAGTTAAAACATTCCCTTTTACCACTTATAACCCCCTTTTCTGTGAGGGTGCATGCAGACATCAAAGAAAAAGTATGTTTAACTATCGCCTTTTGACTTTTCGAGGGAGACCATTGTCTCCCTCTGAAAACAACATCCTAGGATGGTTTTGAACGCTTTTCTGATCATTTTTCTGTCGATGTCTCTCGCCGGAACACTATTAATGGGCAGGAAAGTACCTATAGGCACACCGTCTCCCTTTTTCTCATGATCCTCCCTCCTTTCCGCCTCCCCCCTCCCACACACACCCCTTTCTTGTGGATTTTCCCTTACCAGGCCCGTAACTAGGGGGGTGAGCCGCTCATAGTATAATTTTCTTTGTTCATCCCAAAATCATTTAAAATTTACCCAGTCAAATTCCCTTGTGGTGAAGAATATCTGGCTGCAGCTTCCCAGGTTGTATCGTACTTGGATGTGATCCCTGGCTACACTTTTTGAATAGCTTCTGACTGGTAACCCCCCAACAAGGATAATTATTGACAAAAATAGGGAGACGGCCAACATAGGTCTAGATAGCTCAGTTGGTAGAGCGCCGGTACGTTAATCCGGAGGTCGTTGGTTCAAATTCCACTCTATAGCTAGTACATTTGTTTTGTTCAACCCAAACTCGTCTAAAATTTACCCAGTCAGTTTCCCTTATGGTTTATCATTTGATAAAAAGATCAATAAATAAATAAAAAAGCATCAATAAAAAGGCATAAATAAATAATTAAAAACCCCACCAAGATCAAAAAAGGAAGAAAAAGTCCACACAAAATGTAAAAAAATGGTGCCCTCAAAAAACCCAAACAAAAACTAACAAATTTACAAAATTGGCTGGAATTGGGCCTTCATTATCAAAAAAAAGTAAAAATCCAGCGCCCCCACCCCCTCCCTCTCGTCGACGGGCGCCGCTAATTTATAACGTGCCGATGTCCTTTTCTTTCATATTCGCCCCACCCCCCCCCCCCCCCA
This sequence comes from Leptasterias polaris, assembly GCA_037783415.1. NCBI lineage: Eukaryota > Metazoa > Echinodermata > Asteroidea > Forcipulatida > Asteriidae > Leptasterias > Leptasterias polaris. The sequence continues at coordinate 4,021,663 of JAZGTN010000050.1, read as the reverse complement.
ATTTTTTTATATTAATAATAAATAAAGATAACAATAAAATAAAATAGATAAATAAAAACAAATTAAAAATCGCCCCCCCCAAAAAAAAAAAAAAGGTTAGAAGAATAATTTATTTTACAGGCCTGCCCCTAACAATTGTTTTTGTATCCCCCCCCCCAAAAAAAGGGTTAGGAGAATAATTCCTTTTACAGGCCTGCCCCTAACAATTGTTTTTGTATCTCCCACCCTCTTAAAACTGTATAATATAGGCACTATAATGACGCCTCATTTCTTCAAGCTTGCCTTACAACATGATTCTCACTCGACACGTGGAGAAGCTACATTTTTAATAATTTACAAACATTTATTATTTATTTAACATTTATTTACATTGAACATTTTAACTGCGTTACGGTCCTATTTTCTTTGCATGTCCTTGTTCTCTAATAAAAATTAGCGCATGAGGTCCTTTATGCACTGTATGCTGTATAGGCCTATATCGAGTACGGGGCCTACTATCAAAAGATGCTGTGTTTTTCGTGATCTCACACACATGATCTCATCTCATGACGACGCGCTTGAACACGGTCTCATGCATGATTTTACTCTTCCCTGAAAATATATTGTGCTTTCTCAGCTTTGACAGATTTTAGGTGAACAAAACACTTCGGATTTATCACGGAGTCTTTCTCACCCGAGTGAGGCATGGGCGCCGCCATGTTTGTTTTGGGGTGTCACATGACGTGTGACCTAGGATGTGATTGGCGAATTTAGATCACATGGTGACTGTGCGCAGGTGTTTCAAATAAAATGTAACGAGCCGACGTATCACAACCGTAAACAGTGTTCGATCGCTGTCGATTATCTAGTGCAATGTTTGGTCGATAATTTCTCAAATTTGACTGACGTTTTTGTGGAGAACTTTCGGAATCGTAATCTCCAGCAATTACTCTGTTAAAAACTGTAGAGTTATCTTAGACCCACAGGGGTCGGAACGGGACGACAAGATACAGTTTACCCCGTATGGCCTACGCGTTGCTATTGATACGGCACGTTGATTTATTTTCATATTAAAGATAAAAGGCAACTTGGCAAATGATCGCAAACCCTAAATGAAAATATTGAATGAGAAAACAATTGTAAGAAGAGACATTCATATTTGTAACGGTAGGCGTTTTCAAGAAGTGAGATTTCTGGTGTGACAAACAGAACGGAGCAGTACAGAATTGTCGAGGACCTCTCTCCCTTCTCCAAATGTTCACTCTTATTGTTCCATTTCGTTGTTCTCTCCGATCTTTCCTGTTGTTCCCACCTTTTGCTCGTGAAGTCTATTTAATACATAAACAGAACAAAAGAAGAACATTCCAGAGAGAACCATTACCGATATTTTTATCAGTGACCGTTTTTATTATTCTCGTATAATGTTCACTTGTCTTCTTCAGTTGTTGATGCCTGTTGTTCCCTTTGTTGTCGGCCTTTGACGACCCCTTCGTTGTGTACACTACTGGCTTCAGAATATTCTGAGTTCTACCTTACAGAAAGATCGGGTAGAGACAAAGTAATCGACCAAAATTTACAATCTTACGAATGAAATAAAACTGTGTTTACAAACTTGTTTATAATGCTTTAATGAGAATTAGTATAACAGAAACTTATATAACAACAAAATCATTAATAACATTCAAATTCAAATTTGTAATACTTATTTATAATCCGAACAGACACATGAGTTTTACAAACATCATACTTCTTGATAACGTGCGTTTAAAAAAAATTATTACAATCATTGATGTTATTATTAATATTATTTTAATTATGAGAAGAGTAATTCTTGTATGGAGATGTATTGGTTAATACTTGGAAACTGTCATTATACGGTCAATAAATTGTTTCGTTTCAGAAGAAAATATTGCTGCTATGTATCTGCATGTTTTAATCGCACCTATTGTGACTTATTAATCATCTGCTTCCTGGATTTGTTGAACAAAAAATGTAAATTAACAACTCGGGCTATATATCCTTCATGTAACAGCCGCCGGGCAGTCACGACGACAGTAATTCGCCGTCGACATGCCAGTATCTTGTCTACTCCAGTGTAATTTTATTACAAGCACAACGGAGTGAAATAAAAGTGTAGAGTGCACTTCTTCTTTTTTCTTCCTTCTTTTCTTTTTTCCCCCCCTTTTTTTTTCCTTCTCCTTTCAAACATTGAAAAGGTGTTTATGTCTTTCAAGATGAGAGAAACCTTGCTTTTGGGAGAGATTATGGATGTGATAAGAGTTTGGGCGCTTTGAGAAGCTGGATCCGGCAAGCTTTATGGCGTCTATGTCAGTCAAAATGCGTTAAGATTGCCGTCATGGCTTGGGGTAGTCAAAATAATTATTTACCCCTGAGAGCTGAACGCGAGTTGAGCCTAAACACCCAATTTGACTTCATTTTAAACAATATTTGTAACAGAAAAGTAAGCAGGGAAAGTAAATGGTTGTTTTTGTGATTCCTGCTCACTGGGTTACAATGAACGAACCCAACAAATAGACCTAGCCTATAATAACTCGTCAAACCTTTAGTTGGGAAAAAGCAATAAAATGGTAGGCCTACATGTTTTTGTGCACATTCATATAGGTTATTTCGCTTCCGTCAATCGAAATAAGCAATGGTGATTTGTAGATTTTCGAACGCTATTTCTCGCCATCGACATACTATAGATATCTCGGGAGATTTCAGGTTGAAAAATAATAAATTCCGATAATTACCAATAAAGAGCCTCTATGCACAACAACATCTACCAGAGAGACAAGTTTCAGCACTCATCACAGCAAGATATACACAATTGATAAAGGTTCAGTGTAGTTAGATATGGCAACACCGGCACTGCGTCATTAATGGTCCACACAGTTTATTTGAACATGTACTGACAAATTATTAATTGACTCAAGTGGTAATGATTCTTGCTGAACATGAGGCGGCAATCATCCTCCATGGCCAAATATATTGATCGAAAATTTGCAAAAAAAAGCCGTGCGTCGCCATCATTACAAGTTGAGTGGCTCTCGACTACGGAAAATAAACACAAAATAAATAAAGAAACATACAAATAAAGACAAAAAGAAATAGTTAAGGAGTAATTCGTTTTAAAAGTGGAGAGGTATTTGGTATTTGTTAATTGTATGTACGTTTTATTCGATTCTGTTGCACTTCATAGAAAATAATCAGTGACGACAACTCGTAGTATTACGTCATCATTTGAGTTAAGGTAAATATAAGGGGATATTTAAGGATACCATTTATTGTCTCAACAAAATTATATAAAAAAATCGTACAAGTCATTTTCAGTTACCATCCGTCTGGTTATATTTCAATTTGACGTTTAAATAAAGGGGTTTCGTGAAATGCTGCTCTAGGTCAGACCCCTTGAAAATCCTTTTTTAAATGTTTTGTTGAAGAAGAATTTATGACCAATTTATTCAGTGCTGAGTAATACAGACTCGGGGATGCAGTACAGACCGCAGACTATTCTCACCAGTCAAAGACTAAGAGCAGGGTTGGTTACTTATTGATATTATCAAAAGAAAAATCTGTTTGGTTTCAGTTTGAAAGCTCATTGATTTAAAGGTCCTCGCGAGGACCAATCCTCGCGAGGAAAAAAAATTGCATTTGAGGACTCACAACCAGTGCTCGTTTTGAATGCCACAATCAAATTAAGACAAGAGCAACACAAACAAGGAATAAAAAATTGCATTAAATCTAAAATATAAATCATAGAGCGTTTAAAACAAAAGTAAAGCAAAAATACAGAAAGACAAACATTGAAAGTACAAAACATAACTAAAAACAGAAGCCACAAAACTGCATTTGAAAACTATGCATCAAAGTAAAAACCGCTCGTAAAAAGATAAGGCGTTTTTCGTTGTTTTTACTCCAACGTAACCACTGATTTGGTATCATTCTTACCGGGTTTGATTCGACGGTGTGTTTGTTGAGACTGGAGGACGGGATTGGGGTTAACTCTTACATAAAGACAGTAATAAGGAAGTTTTAGGAACACATGTCCTATGTTTTCTTTATTGGGGCATTTTGGGGGGCTCCGTACCATCATACCACTATTACAAAAAAGCAACGTATTTTTTTGTCCTTTCGCCTTCATACACATTAAGTGAAATTTGACCCTAGCCGCCTATGCATTATAGCCTATTCAGTGTATAACGCAGTTTCAAAATTAAGCGATGACATCAAAATGCCATCATGCAAATCATGTACTCATGAAGATTAATAGAGAAGGAAAAAAAGACACTTAATTTTTTGCCCAAGGTGAATCGATACTGTGGAAGGCGCGTGCTTGAACTATTGACTGTGGGAACAAACGATTGTTTACGCCCATGAAGCTCGTCGATAATTGCCATCCTTGTGCCGTAGTTTCGATAATTATCAGCAACATGAAATTTGCGATGTTTTATTTCTCTCGCCTGAGAAAGGCGAAGTGTTTTACCTCTGCAACGTCGCGGCCATCTATAAAGCTGTGTTTAATTACGATCTTATCGTACATACAACCTGAGGTAAAACAAGAATTTTTAACTCTGCTGGTACAAAATTAGAATTGCTTTCATCTGAAATGATAGTTGCTAATGTTGTTGTCATTATTGTTGTTGTTGTTGTTGTTGTTGTTGTTGCTACTGCTGCTGTTGTTGTTGTTGTTGTTGTTGTTGTTGTTGTTGTTGTTGTTGTTGTTGTTGTTTTTGTTGTTGTTGTTTTTGTTGTTGTTGTTTTTGTTGTTGTTGTTTTTGTTGTTGTTCTTGTTGTTGTTCTTGTTCTTGTTCTTGTTCTTGTTCTTGTTCTTGTTCGTGTTCGTGTTCTTGTTCTTGTTCTTGTTCTTGTTCATCTTTAAAGTTGTATGTATTGAGTTATTATTGTTTACACTATAAAGATTCAATTGAAAAGTCAAAATAATTGTTCTTTTTAATCTTGTTGTTCTTCTTCTTGTTTCTTGTTCTTGTTCTTCTTGTTTTTCTTCTTCTTGTTCTTGTTATTGTTCTTCTTCTTCTTCTTGTTTTCGTTCTTCTTTCTGTCCCTTTTCTTGTTCTTGTTCTTCTTGTTTTTGTTCTTGTTGTTGAAATAAAAACCTAAAATCAATGACGCATCATCCCTTTGTGATGTATGTTTCTTTTGAAAACTAGAGGTTTAAAATAAATGTACTCTTCCGAAACAAAAATGCCTTCCATTTAAGAATAATAACACCGAACTAACCCTTAGAGAGAGCGACTTCATGACCACCAGCATTTAACCAGTTGTCTATAGTTATTTTCTAAAGGTTTATGGAAACACCATGTATACATAAAACTCTCTTGGAGTTGTGGTGGTTCTTAAAAGAGTTGCTAACCTCACTGCATTGTATTCCCACCACGCAACATTTCAAATCCCACTGGTGGTTATTTTTTCATATTTCAACAAGACTTAAAAACAAGCACATTTTGTAAACGTTTTTAAAATTGCAAAGCACCGAACTCAGAGCGATGGGTTGTGAAGTGTTCTGCAGACAGTGTTCCAGAGCTTTGGCATAACACTAAACCGCTTACTAGCCTGACAGACGAGAGTACAAGCAATGTGTTGCTATTTGCATAAATTAATTCACAGTTTGTCATTAGGTGTACACGGATGCCCACTTCATCATAATAACACCCATCAATAAACAGTAGTTCTCAGTTGGTCAGTTGTCTCTCTGTACGTTGAGACGACCTTGATGATAAGAAGTGTAGATGCTTCGCGCCACTGCATCGGTTTGTTATTTCTAGTAATACTCATCTGTTTCTAGATAATTATAACGTATTATCTAATTATATCTCCTTCTGACCATAGAGAAATTCTCTATGTTCTGACAAACCGATGCTTACGTAACATTCCAACGTTGTATATTACTTGGAGATTTTCATATGTCCTTGTCATGGTTGACGATAGCGTAGGAGGTGTGGTGGTGGGGAGGGGGCTGTGCACCTCTGTGACTTGCTATTTACCCCCCCCCCCCCCCGTGATGTTATGCAAACAATACGTATGGTACTTTATCTTGATTCAAAGAGAGTAAGCCTGTTCGAAGCAGCAAATTGACCAACATTTTGTACAACATGTTGTGCATCGTCACCACCATGATTTAAAGACAGTAGGCAATAAGCGTACAAAAAAGCAGCCTGGCCAACATTACCAAATACTATATCATACCTTATGTTGACTTAAAAAACAGAATTCACATCGACAGAACCATTGCTATACCTTAACACCTGTCAGAAATATTAGTAAACATTTCGAATACCGCGCCGTGTTCGAATCGTGGCTTTTTCTCAGGTATGACTTTCCATTGTTTGTAAATTGATAAACTTTATTTTGGCATCTTCGACAATGAAACTACCTCAATGGTTCAACAAATCACCAAGTCTCGCGAGTATTCGAGCATATCTGGGTATCTTGGGTTACTTTGTCCAAGGTCTCTATATTTATTTGTTTATTTATTTATAAAAAAAATATTTATACAGGATACAAAAATCAGCTCAGAGGCTGTTTTAATATAATAATAATAATAAAAAGCATTTATATAGCGCTAAAATCCGCCTAAAAAGACGCTCAAGGCACTGTACATATAAAAAGATATAAAACAAGCCAAGAAACAAACCGAAAAATATACTACTTAAAATACAACAAAAGGTGTTAAAAAGAAGCGCTAAAAAGGGGAGAGGTTTCCAGCACATGCACCCTCAGCCAGATCCTCAGCATTTGGCCATAACAAATTATTTAAAACATAACAGTGGTAATGCATAAAGAACCAGTAATAAACTGATTGCATGACGAAGCCAGGGTAATTGACTGAAACAAGTATTAATTAATGGTAAATAAATGAGTCTTAAGTGTTCTCTTGAACTGGTTAGTGGAGCCCGCTGAAATGATGTGTGAAGGAAGGTTGTTCCAGAGGGATGCAGCAGAAAATATCATGGTCCTGTTAAAAAATAAACAAGCAACAAACTAGCAAAAATTACAAACAATGGAAAACACCCAAGTGGAATATGGAAAGGAAAAATACACAATACACGAACTATATACACAAAAGAACAAACTACTTAAAATACACGTTATTATACATGTTTTTAAAGCTACCAATAGAGGAGGCATTCTGCACATGAGTAGGTATTTTGTTCCAAACAGTAGCAACAGCATAACCGAGGGATTGTTTAATTAAAGCATTCAACATTTGGCAACATTCTAACAACAACATTGAGAGAATCGGCGTTCCTTGTATTGAAGCCGTGCCTATCAAAATACATTTCAATGTTGCCACAAAGACGATCAGGTGCTAGCCCCTGAATACATTTGTACATAATAGAGAATAAGTAAAAATCACTTCTCTTGTCAAAGGTCTGCCAAGAAAGTGCCCTAATGATGTCTTCACCTCCAGAGTTGACATAATCTAAATCATCGGCAACAATCCTAGCAGCTCTTTTTTGCAGTCTCTGAGAAGGGCCTTTTTGTTGTTCAGAGAAGAGTTCCCCCAGACAGAACAAGCGTAGTCAAAACATGGTTGAATGGTTGTTTTGTACAGAGTGTAACCTTTTGTTAATGGTGTCTAAGTCTACTGAGAGAGTGAATTATATTGATTGATTTCTTGTTTTATTCCAAAAGGAACATACCTCATTCTCCTGGGGAAGGGTTACAACAAAATTAAAATAAACACATTACAGTTTACATCATGACGGAGGAGTTAGCTAGTGTTAAACTAATTATTTCAAACATTGATTTCCTTTAACTTAGCAGACACGTAAATATACTTGGCTAAGCAATATACAATAGGCCCTACCTTTTTCCTGAGAGGTCATTAAAAAAAGAAAATTGTCTCTTTCCGATAGCATACTAAAATCTGCATTACTTTTACAAACAGTATCATACACTGTACATGGTTTTTCTCAGAAAATTATACGTCGGACAAGTACATACAAAATGCATTTCTGTTTCCACGTCTTCCATACAGTGAGAGCAAATACGTTGATTAAATTATAAACCGATGTATCTTCCAGTTTCTACAAGCAGTTTATGCGCTGAACATCTAAATCTGGCCAGATAATGTCTGTACTGAGGATTATTTAAAAAACATAAATATGGTTCCATTTCGTACCGGTTCTAAGCTTATTTTTTTGACTGCACGTTCTTTTAATCATGTAATCTACCTAATCTATACCTAACCAGCTACAAATAAATTCATTACGTTATTCCTCTATATACAAATTACCACAAAGAACTCGCTGACTATGGAACCCTGACAAACTCAAGGGAGCATTCCACATGTCAAAGGTATTTCTCAACTTAAGGAACATAGACGTCCTTCTCCTATTGCCTAACTTCATGTCTTCTATAAAGGCATTATACAAAATTGAATGAGGAGGTTTTTCAGATAACTTAAGCCAGTATTTTAAAGTTCGGCAATGTTCAATGTACAGAGGAAAACTGCCCAGTTCACCCAACACAGCATCATTAGAAGTACGTCTGTTTACATTCAAAATATATTTATACCAGCTCATTTGAAAAACTTTGGCTTGATCATCACCTTTCTTCCATGTTACTTCAGAACCGTAATTAACAATGGGTTTTAATAAAGTATCAAATATTTTCAGAAGTACTGGAGGGGACAACTCATTGGCAATGTTTTTTCTAATTGAATAGGCTGCCTTATTATCTTTATTATAAAAGCAACCGATTTAAAACATTTCAGACATGCGAATCACAGGTGAGATTTACATCAACTTCAACCCCTAAGTACCTGACTCTTTCCACCTGTTCGAGAGGGGTGTCCTTAATAAAAACATTCAAATTATCTTTATTAGTACGAGAACTTTTTTAAAGCATAGTTTTAGTCTTCTTTTGATTAATGCGAAGACGGTTACATTCATACCTTGCACTGATACTATCAATATTAGATTGCGACACTTCGTTAATATCAGTAATATTCCTCCCTGTTGTATAAATGACCACATCATCAGCAAAAATAATACAGGTACATTTGGAATTAATAGTTTGAGTAATGTCATTTATGAAGATTAAGAAAAGGATAGGCCCAAGAACGCTACCTTGAGGCAGAACACACCAACAGTAATTAGGCTGAGAAGTTACTCTATTGCAGCGAACAACTTGTTTTCTTTAAAAGAGATAGCTCCTGAACCGTTTTTCAATGTCACAGATACCATATTTATCTAACTTAAAAAGTAATAAATCATGATCAATAGTTTAAAAACACTTGGGAATATCGAGAAAACAAGACCCAATAAATTCATTTTCATTAAAAGCTTCATAAAAATCATCAATTACACGATGAAGACTAGTGTGGGTGGAATGTTTTTAAAGGAAAGCAAATTGATCAACAGTTATCATGTCATGTGTAGTGAGGTAATTAAGCAGTTGGACTTGAACTTCTTTCTTAATAATCTTGGCAATATGACAAACATCTGAGATAGGCTTACCATGGTCTTTTTACAACCCTTACCCTTGTAAATTGGGGGTAGTACGAGCAAATTTCCAATTATCCATCAGAATTACAACCTGCATCGCTTTATGCTAAATGTCACACGCGGCAATTTACAAGCAACCAGTTCCATGGCAATTTCCAAGAAGTAACAAACAAACAAACAAACACCCCAACAACCCAACAAACAAACAAACAACCCAACAACCCAACAACCCAACAAACAAACAAACAAACAAACAAACAGACATTCACATGTTTATCTTCACAAAAATTTCTTGGGACAGTAAGATAGTTTAGGAACAATATCAGTGGCGTGTTTTGGCGACCATGACCGAAACCAAGTTTCTGACGTAAAATTCACTGACCGAAACAAATTCCGAGAGCTACACGAAAACGGGTCGGTACCAGTAACAGTTGCATGACAAAGGTACATCTCTTGAAAATTCATGTTCTTAAAATATACAACCTTCATTTTATTTTGAAGTAATGGAACTTATTTTTCGTAATTTAATTAACATTGTTGATTAATGCTTAAATCTATTTGTTACGGTTTGGTCGGAACAGCCGCGCCACCGCGGTTCAACGGAACACGCAAAAACCTTCAACCAACCAAAGCTCAAACATGTTTCTGGTTGGGGTCGCCGAAGTGTTCCCTTTTTGCATGCAGTGCAGTGTGGTTGGTTGTCTCCAAGTTATCTGTAAAAATTGCTGAAAAAGCCTGGTTCGACCCCAGCATTCAACGATCGAGCAGTCTTCTCCTATCGTTGAGACTAATAATATACCACGTCGTCAAAATTTACTGAGGATTTTAATACGAAATGGCCACACTCGTTCGTATCCGATTAAAAGTGGAGTTGTTGCCCCTGTTTGTCAACGCGTTTCGCTGTGATGTCTGAATGAAGAAAATAAAAATACAACATCAAGCCTCAACATCAATTCATAGATACTGGAAATAGATTTCTAACTGATATTTGAAGGCAAAGTTCGCTCTGCAATACAAAAGTGATAGGCTAAAATGTAATCAAATAAATGTTGTATGACGTACATGCTCCCCGACGAAGACCGGGAAATTAAAACGAATTTTATGTTGTTGTTTTGTTGCTGGGAAACCATATCAATCATAATCTTCAGCTTGCTTTAAAGAACTCTCAGTGCTCCACCAAAACGTGACATATCTTGTTAGAAGAAGAAGAAATGGCTCCCTACGTTTTGAGATGTGTATATAGAAACAAACGGTCCGTCTAATGATCCCGTATTGAATCAGGGTCCAAGGTTCCCGCATCCTTCTTTCAAAAACAATGCAGATGCACATTTTAGTCCGATAGGAGGATTGTTGTTTGTCATCTGATGAGTTCTAGGTACAGTCTTCCAGATTGGAATACCTTGCAGCCCTTAATTAGGCACGTTCTGCCTGGTTTCCTTTGTATCGCCTTGATGAGAATAAACTCAATTGAAGAGTCTTTACAGATATAAAAGAAAGTGTAGAAATACCAAGTGAAGGTTGACCTTTAGATCTCGATCTAAGGTTGGATGTGATGTATAATAATTAAGAAAATAGAATTAGCTGTTGCAAACTGCTTACCAACCAAAAGGACCTGAGGTATAAATGCAAAAAATAAGTTAGTGGCCTGACGTTTCGACCCCAGCAGAGTCTTTCTCGAAGGCTAAATGACAAAACAACACACATAATAATTAAGACAGAGAAGGTTATAGTCCTGGGTTTCTCAAACATGAACCTTTAATGTAAATTTTTGATATTGAGAATGTAAAAAATCTTATGACTGGTTTACAATTACATAATATCGTAAACCTACTTGTGTGTGGTGCGTATTATTAAGACACCGTTTAAATCTGAGTTTGTAAACATTAGTGTTATTAGCAACATTCATCGCTTATGAAGTCGTCGAGGAGTGTTTTTCACCGCTGTTAGAAACATTTACTCTTTACCTTATGTTTTAAATCATATCATGTTTTAAAATTATGGGTTGTGGTCTGCCAGTGGGCTGGCTTATTTGCATATTGGTAAATTCACATTTTGTGTTCGGTAGGCCTAAAAACCGGAAAAACGTAGTCTTGAGGGGCAGGGGATTTTTGTTTCAGAGTGCTAAACGTTTCCAGGACCACATTGGAAGGTAACAATTCCATGCTGACATTTTGTTTGTCTTAAAGTGACATAACTCGATCGATTTAACAAACTTTGGGCGCTACTCGGTTGTAATTTTAATGTATTAGGGCCTATTAGGTTTTTGTACCGGAAAATCGTACAGCAATACTAAACAATAGGCCTAGTACGCCATATTTTCCCCCTTTTGGTCAATGCAAGTAACAGCACATATTATATTTTGTTACCATGAAATATAACCCCGGTTGGCATGGTAACAGACATACACGCACTCAATCAAGTGAGAGATATTCCCGCGCATTAGCCATGCCGCTTGCCTGCCGAGAGGTCGTGTACAGCCTAGCCGAGTGTGTTATATGACGGTTTCCATCTAAGTTTCCATATATACATGTAAATGCATTGTAATGGCGGGAAGTGATGGCAACGCGCAAAGCCATTAAAAGCACCCAGTCCTTTCCGTAGTGTAAATAATACATGCTTTTTGTGCAAGGTAACGGAAAACATCAAAAAAATAATAGGAGATTGATCTGCTGTGTGAACTAGAACACGAATCTTGCCTTGCTCTTTTCTCAAGGAAAAACGGGAGGGGGTGGTAGTAGGTGAGATTGAGATCGGTTGTGTGATGCTGGCCCGATATTCGTTACGACAACAAACAATTAATATTTAACCCGCGTGTTGCTGTACTGTAGAATTAAGAAGAGTTAAGTCGAAAGCATTGTACATTGCATGACACTATTTTTTATAGACTAATTTAGCAAAATGAATACAAACATGATGGATTTGGAAAGAGGCGTTCTTCATCAATGTTTTAGGTACATTTCTGTTTAGAAAGAAATGTAAAACAACAAATAATAATGAATAGGCCTAAATTAAAAACTTATCAGAATAACAAAATTACAACAAAAACTGTTCAACTTAAAAAATGGTTCAGCCCATTGGGTGTTTTTACGGATCATGCCTAATAAATACAGGAATATTATTCGACGACTGAGGTATACTAACTTTTTTAAGTACCGGTTTCCTAATTAACATTTCCTGATCTTCAAAGGTCACAAATTGGTTATTTTAATACCGTACTTATGTGTTGTCGGGACAGAGAGTAGATCCAACACCTATCGGCCCTTTTCGAAACTCCGGCTTCGGCTTGGCTCCAACTCAAGCCTCTTACGGAAAGCTCACGTTTTCAAAAAGTAACTGACGGAGCCTTTTAGCTGGAGCCTAAGCCCAAGTCGTGGTTTCAAAAGGGCCTTAATTAGTGAACACGCCTTTTGGAACAAACCGTTGTTCGTTAGGGAGTCCCCCTTTTACAAAGCACGCGGAACTTGACTGTTGTCAAACACCGCACTTATTATGACCCAGCATGCATGAGGTAACAAATAGACTTGTCAACAAGTCTAGGTAACAAACTGAGTCACAAGAAAATACCGTAGTGCAAACCTCTCTCACATGTTTTCACTATCGGATTTGTGTCTCAAAAACTATACCATTTCAAGCAAACATACTTCAAGGAATGTTTTTCCGTCATTGTCATCTGTAAGTTGTGTGCAAATCTGTGATTGTTTGTATTTAGTATTGTGTACACTCTTTAATGCTTCCTAATGAAAAGTGAAGACCATTTGGGACAGGAGGTCTCCACGGGGGGATTCGAAACACAGGGATGTTCCACAAGGAATTTTGTGTGCAAAATGTATGAGGGAAAGAACAAACAAAAAATAACATAAGAGGTCTCATATGGGATGAACAAACAGGAATGTGTGCTGTTGCTGTTGCTGTTGCTGCTGCTGCTGTTGTTGTTGTTGTTGTTGTTGTTGTTGTTGTTGTTATTGTTTTTTGCATGATCACCTATTACTACTTCACGTTTGCTGCTGACGAAGTTGATCAATTTCTCTACCTGTTTGTTTTTGTTTACAGAGTGGGAGTGTTTAAACATCATAACGAATCTATCCACTATGAAAAACGCAAAGGAGTTGTGTAAGTACGCCTCGATCACCTCTTTCCTTATTGATACTTTTTTAACCCGCCCCAAGATATAGTCTTATCTCGCCTGCTACTTAAGCTGTCAACGTAATTGGGTATGCCGCTGTTAGAGTTCCAGGGTAGGAAAGCTCGTTGGTCAACAGCCTTGTGGGATGAGGATGATCTCGACAAAGATTACCAAGATTTGATTTTCCAAACGCAATTTTGTTTTCAAAGCAGCACATTAGTCATGCATGAAGGAACAATGCATGTTTAGTGTGCCAATCGATGGTAGTTGGGCACATTGCTGTATCCCAATTGACTGGCAGGTCAAAATTCACAATTAAGAGGTTTCTTTATGAGTCTCAGAAGCTTAAGAAACTCAAATTACAAACTCAACTATGGCATTTACTTATTAATGAATTGAAGTCAAATTGTATCATTTAATAGTAGTCGGTTATCGCTAATTTTTACACTAAGCTTCAAAGGAAAACTTCAAAAGAAAGTTTTTCTAATCTGATAATACTGTATATAGTTTGTACGACGTTTTAAGTAACACTGGCTTGAACCAAGCGTCTTTGCCCTGTTCGAAGAACACAAACAAATGTATAACGAGAAAGAGTCAAACTTTTTGCCTGAGACATTGAGTTGCCCACGCTGTTTAATGAGGAAGAGCATGGAAACTACAATGTGCAGAATTTGCATGTGTAACCGTTAGTTATTAGTGACTGCTTGAAAATGTGTCCAAAGACTGAATAAGTTTGGACGATGGTGGCAGCATCACATGCATCACCTAAAATAAATTGTCACCAAAGGGATCGTGTATTGTAGTAAACAACTGATGCTATATTATTGCCTTATAAGTCGGCGATACTAATTAAGACCGTAGTTCATTAAGAAGTCAAAGCAAAACATTAATAATCGTACCCAAAATGCTTGATTACTTGCTGACTGCCGACAGCTCCTTTGATTGGGGCAATTTCGAACAGGACTAGTTCACCATTCGACTTAGATATGACATTGGAAATACACACATCTGAAGGTTAGTGGTTTTTTTGTTTTTTTTGTTTTGCTTTTTTTAAACTTCTTTTTTCACTCACGCAAACCTATTTCTCATTTTATGATGATTTAACACTCATTCTGTCGCATTTTTTTCTGGTTTTTCTGTATACTTTCCGCAAATTTATGTGTTCATTGCACATGCGCACTGGCAAGAAATGCCAAAACCAACACTCGTTGCACAAAAGTGAGTGACACACACGACACTGTAATCAGAAACAAGAGTCAAAACAACATTTTGGATGAATTTGAATTTTCAATTTTTTTTGTCCGTCTGTGTCTGTGTAAAAAAAAAGCTTTTTGTCTGCGATTTGTTTGTAATGTTATTACTAATTGCTTTGGGCGTTAACAACACTTTTATATCTGTAAATTAATGTTCCTTTAGGTATAATATTTGTAATAATTCGATTCAATATTTTGTTGATTTGTTTATTAACATGTCAGCGTTGTTAACATTTTAATATTCATTAACCTTACAACTATACACTAATTATCTAATAAAACTACCTCCACACCCCACCCTACCCCTCCCCCCGGAAAAAAATTACCAAACCACTCAAAAACACACAAGTTTTTCGATCACTCGAGGTTTTTTCTTTGTTCTCCCATTGTTTTAACCTTAGTTTTAGAATGTTTTAATCATTGCTTTCTAAACGAAAGCGAAGCGAACGCGTCTTCGCTCCGTCAAAACACCCGTATCACTTTTTTGAAAGTTTCATACGCTCATAAATAACTGATAACTCATTACAAGACTGGTGTAAAACATAAAAACACACAAACAAAAACGTCTTGGTGACGGGAAGAATATGAATATAAAATAATAATTATAGCAGGTACAGCGATGTCATTCTCAGCAGAAATGGTCTCCTTTTTCGAGGATTAGCTTTTCAATGTTTTGCAAATCTGAAGAAATAAAAAACGGAATAATCTTCAGACTATGGACGACTCATGCTTAGATAAAGGGCTACAATTCAAGAAACTGCGTCGTCCTTTCATGGTTTTAGTATGAAGGGGTTAGTTTTTTTGGATTTTATGGTTTCAAGTGCTATGACATGTAGGCCTTAATTCTACTTTGATTTTCTCAATCCAGGCTATGTTTTGCCTCACATTTGCCGATTTGCAGTGTTGCCATATCATGCTTGGGTGTCCATGCTTAAATGCTAAGCAGATTTCTAAGTAGCTTATTATTCTTTGCTTAAGCTTTATTGTTGCCTCACTTTCTCTCTCTCTCTCTCTCTGGTCTCGCTTATTGTACCATGCTTTACGTAGCAAATGATAAGCAGCAACTTATATCATTCATCGCAATCAATTTTTGGATTGTTGTAACCACAGTGAAATTGTTACAGGTAGTTTATTAGTCTTGGTGCAAGACGTCCCTGTTCTGTATTTCCACGATCCGCCCCATTACAAATTGCCGCCAATAGAGGGCGCTATCATTCCACGAACCCGCTATCTGCTTATTGTCATCTGCTGGGGTGACCTCTTTAGCCCATTATTCAACAAGCAGTCATGTAAAATCGTCCTAAATTACATGAATCCCTTCTGCAAATAAGCCAAAACAAATTAAGCAATGATCCGTTTCTTTCGGAAGTTGAATTGACGATAACTAAAAACAACGTCCGCAATAATGTTCAGTAAAGTAGAGTCCGAAATAATGTTCATTGAAATAACATAATACAAATAACCACTCAAGATGAAGAATAATCGAGCAACCTTATGAGGGCCTTTTGGGGGCGCTCCCGTATCCCTTGATGATGTCAGCAATGATATTTCAGATTGAAATTGTTAAGTTGGTAAGTTGGTATCAATGTGGTAAACATACAGTATATATGTGAAGTAAAATTGTGCACGGGTTTCTTTGGTAAAAATAAGCACAGAGAGAGACAATTTGTTTGTATCCAATTGTACTTGTCTGAAAAAACATATTGACAATAGAAATGACAGCACCAGAACCGAGTTCTTAACACAGTAAATTTACTCTTAGATGTGAACTTAGTTGAGATTTTTGCTTTGATACTATTAAATTGAACTAGAACATCATTAACATGATAATACACGAATTGTACTCCGGAATTGTTACTAATTTGTTTGGGGAAACTAATTGTCTCTCTTGTTCACGATTCAATACTTTCCACCTTCAAATACGCACCCTTTTTCTGCCTTTATGCTAATTTTTACATTTCTCAAATCATTCTTTCCAAGTATTCTGACACAGTATTGCAAGTGTACATTTCACACCACGTGCTATAAAGGACCAAACGCGAGTGTGATCAGCAGACAGATTTTTAAAACTAGGTGGCAGCAGACTTACCAGATAAATTTCCATTGTTCACATAGTTCTGAGTATGCTCACATTTTCTGCGAACAATGGATTTACCTGGTAAGTCTGCTGCCACATGTGTTCTCAAAAGTCTCCCATTGGTCCTTTGGAATTGGTTAGGGGAACTTCTATGGGAACAGTCGTGCCACCATAAAAAAAATGAAGACTCGGCCCCCATAATTAGTAGGAAGGTTTAGCTACACGTTACGTGAGAAAAAGTGTTTAATGAACTCAGCTGTTTTGCCAGATGACGTCACCACTTTTGGACAAATCCATGCAGCTTGCGTACGGTCGGCTGCATGGAGATAATAACGTGGACAAAATTAATGGTAAGTTTGATTTGCTGGGCAATTTTCGACGTGACGTCCGCGAAAAATGTTTGACACGCTCACGTTGACGCTCTAGTAAATACGTGTAGCTAAACCTTAATTATGTATATTGCATTAAATACATCATTTTAACTATCAATAATTAAGCCATTAGTACATTTCCGCATATCAAATTATTATCATTAATCAAAAACATGAATCTATAAAAGGAACATGTGAAAAGAGGGCTTGCACATTTTGTTGGAGCCGAACGTTTGTCTGTACGAAAGATATTACCCTTTATATTAAAGCGATGGAGACAAACAATGTGAAAATCGAGTGTGAAGTTAAACACTTGCCAATGATCTGTACTGCGACACAAGGCAATACTATGTTATTCCACTGTGATTAATTTGTGTTACGTGTCTTTATCTTTATTTCTCTAGTATATTTCCAGTCAATGCTGGCTTTTGAGCTGATTGGAGTTGCTGCAACTCTAGCGGGATGTTGCGTTGCTGGTATAGCTATATTGAAGCAGCAGCCTCTGGCAGTGCTCGTTGCTGCCTTTACAATGTTCTTTTCAGGTGGGTAACTTCTTACATTAATTTTAAAAGCAGTTTTGTCTCATAGAACATTGTGCTATTCGTCATCAACATTTTCACGGGTCGTCGTCGTTGTTTTTGTTCTCTGTTTGTAGTTGTTGTTATTGATGTTGTTGTTGTTGTCGTCGTCGTTGTTGTCGTCGTCGTCGTCGTCGTCGTCGTTGATGTTGTTGTTGTTGTATTTTGTGTTTTTTGTTGTTGTTTTTGTTGTTTTTGTTGTTGTCGTTGTTGTCGTCGTTGTTGATGTTGTTGTTTTTGTTGTTGTCGTCGTTGTTGTTTTTGTTCTTGTTCTTGTTCTTGTTTTTTGTTCTTGGTGGTGGTGTCGTTGTTGGTGAACTTTTAAAAGAAAAAGTTTGTTTTGAAGTTGAAGCTGTTTTATTTGCTCATGGTTATTATTATAATTTTTTTACAGGAATGTTCATGTTGGTTGGACACTCTATGATGCTGAGTATTCATACATCCAAAAATAAAAATAAAGACACATCTGGGGGTAATGCACCTGGCTGGCATCACGGTTGGTCATTTATTGTCGCCTGGCTTGCATTCGGCCTATGCCTTATAGCAGGAGTAATAAACTGTATTGTGTACAGAAACTTCCGCAAGATGTCAGAGGAACTGACCGGGACGCCCTCTCGTGTCAAGTATGCCAACAGACCGCCTCCACCCATCAATCTTGGGTCAAGCATTTGAAAGCATGCCAATATTATTGGAATACTATAATATTGTTCATAATTATTGACGACGTTGCGTGTTGAAACCATATGGTTGTAGCCCTTTACAAAATAATTTGCCCAAGTTTGCGTAAAAGAACTGTTTAAAACAGTGCATGGTAAAAATTACATTTTATCATGAGTTATTGCAGGAAATAGTTTTAACTCGTCCGAAAACTGTGTTGCAAAATTTTGGAAGTATTTGCAATACCATTACTTCTTTTCATTTTCTTTATTATTATTGTTAAAATACAATCTTTGTGTCAACAAATAATTTCTGCAAGAGATTTTTTTTTCTGTTGACGGTAAGTAATTTACGATGTAAATGTAGAGCATGGTTTAACTTCGTATAGTCAGTGCCTTTTCTACTTGTCCTTTTCCTTGTACATTCATGAGATTTATATACATAGAACATGTTCGTTGAATTGCTTGTCGGATGTTTATAAAACATTGGATAGCCCAAAGAGAAGAAATGGTCGTATGATATGCACAATAAACAATTGAAAATTGAAACAAGATTCTAATGATTTAATTTGCAAAATCACCAGTGTACCAATTGTTGAAAGTAACGGGGAAATTCCGTATGGTAATGACTGTCTGGTACTTGGACGTTTGATTACCAGACCTTCACCAACAGTTACACTGGACAACTTTCATACAAACGGTTAAGTATCAAGCTAACCTTTGTTTGTACCCTAGCAGAAAACGTGCGTTAGCAAAACAGGATATCATAACCTGTCAGGACAGTTTGTGTGCTTGTTCACAATGGATTTGCACTGTTGCACCACTCATCTGCTAACAAGAACTGCTGGTAGTGAGTATGGACTAGAAACTTGGCTTAACGTACCGGAATGTAAGGAGAAAATGTCTACCAAAGGTTTTCCCACATTTATTTGCACAACCATAATTCAAAATGCACAGTATCAAAAAGCACATGCTTAGCACAGTTGAAACTTTTAACTAGCATAAACCGATCAAGCCTTATAGTTTACAATAGGCCTACATCTGTTTTTGTTGTTAAGTGTCTTTTGTGGTTTTCTTTGCAAATGTTTTTTTTAAATGGTTTGCATGATGAAAATGTTTTAGGTTAACACGGGCTAGAACAGAAATCATAATTCAACTCATTGTCTCTTTTACAATTATTATTTTTTTTACCTCCTAATTTTAAAAGATTAAACACTATGCCAACGAGGATTTTGGGAGCTCGTAAAACACGATGGGGCCATTCCCAAACCAAAATGACCATAATTTTAATTGTTCAACATTAATGGCATCTCTTGATGCGTGACGGCCGAAAAATGACGGTTGCTGAGTGATAAATTAAAAAATTATCCTGCAAAATTAAAGACGTTGAAAATTACACTTCTTAGTCCCTATGGACTGTGCAAGTCTCGCGTATATTCGAACATTTTGGGACTACTTTGGTCCAACGTACATTGCTTTAATGCGTGAAGGAAATAATAAGCATAAACGCCGACACTTCGTAATCAATGAGGTCAAACTAAAGGAAATGTATACGCGCCGAGCACAACTCTCAGCCAATTAGAGGGCTTCCTTTGAACTCAGTGGTGAGGGTGTTGTTTGAGTTTATGATGTGATAGATGGCAAGTGAGCTCATACCGTAGAACTAAATCTTTTGGCTAATGGACAATCTATAAGTGAACTATTATCTTCCATAAACCAGTGTTACATATCTTCCCTTTTTATTTATCTACTGTTAATGAGGGGGAAAATGATCGATGGAATCAAAAGCTTGATACAATAAAACAACATAATAAATATCCATCCACACTTTTGAACTGAAATGCATGATTGCTTTTCTGATCGACAAACTTAATTTACGATTATTTATCTGAAAGCTTACTTTTTAAAAGATTTGATACCAATTGAATATCTTGAAAAATATTCCCGTCTGGGACACTAGCCAACCGATTATTCGCCTAGCCACCGAACGCGTGGCAGCGAACCACCAGATATGACCACTTCGCTTATAAATCTCCCGTGATGCTGTCATGCGAGGTGGATTTGAACTGTTTATTTATTAACGCTATCATTATACCGCCCCTGCTTAAAAACCACGTGACTAACTGTCGCATTGTCGAGTGCAATAGCAAATAATTATGTCAGAAAAACATCCAACAACACTGATTTATTTCGACTTACCGTATCGTAGGCCACATGTTATGATTGCGCACAAAATCAAATCAGCCATGAACCGTTTTATAATTCAGATTAATGTGTTTTCCTGCAAATGACCAAGATTACACTATCATTGTGCTGTTTTGTGCTTGTATCGAAACTGGAGGATTGAAATGATTTGACTCTTTCATAAATCGATGATGTAATTTGCTCAAAGATACACGGTTCATATTACGATCATGCACCATCTTGGATTGAGTCACATTGAGTAACTTTGACACAGATTCCTGGTAATACTGACCTAGAAATGGGTCAGGCCCCATAGGGCCTGGATCCGGGTCAATTCTGACCCTGTTGGAGTCAATTCTGACCCTGTTGGAGTCAGTTCTGACCATGTTGGAGTCAATTCTGACGCTGTTGGAGTCAATTCTGACCCTGTTGGAGTCAATTCTGACGCTGTTGGAGTCAATTCTGACCCTGTTGGAGTCAAATCTGACGCTGTTGGGGTCTTTAGAGTGTGGTCTACCTTTCCCTGCCCCTTCTTGACTTTATT
Source organism: Leptasterias polaris (assembly GCA_037783415.1). Classification (NCBI taxonomy): domain Eukaryota; kingdom Metazoa; phylum Echinodermata; class Asteroidea; order Forcipulatida; family Asteriidae; genus Leptasterias; species Leptasterias polaris. The sequence goes on along the minus strand of JAZGTN010000050.1, from coordinate 4,000,425 downwards.
AGGTGACAGCCCTTATGCAATACACAGTGACTCAATGCACGTTAAACACCTTCGATATCCTATACCCATGTCACTGATTGTGTCTGTATTAAGTAATTAATGTTTTAACAAATATTATTACACATTTTTTTATTCGGGTTTCATCGGAGAGTGGAGACAACAATCCGGTTATTTCTATGGAGATTAAAATAATTAATATTTAACACGCAATTTCTCTGTAGCCTAAATTCAATCTACTGTGAAAAGTATAAAGTGAAACATTTATATAAATATTCCATAATAGTATCTAATATTAATCTAAGTACAACTATGCACGAGTTTCGTATGTTTAACAATGAAAGTTGTAAAATCGTCTTATCAACGTTTATAAAATTGTACAGAATTTAAAAAAATGATATTTGATTCTTGTATTGATATGAATGTGGAAAAGAAGGAGCCGCAATATGTAGCCGCGGGACGGTAGTTTATGTGCCTCTTATTATATCACAGCAAGTAAAGAATTTCCTTTAAAAAATCATTATTACTTAAATGTAAGATATTCACTTTATGCAATGTAATTACTCGGGACCGATTTCAGTGAGATGTTATTACAATAATTGCTCGTCACGGTTAATTCTTGCTCAACAGCAAGAGTTGGGTTACACTGCAAAAACTATGTGTGGTTTAAATTATTACTATTCTCTTAACAGCAAACCCAGTGTACCCTTTTAAATGGAAACCCGTGTCAAGTGAACTGCCATTGTTTAGTGTCAAAGGTGTACCAAAACAGGTTTGCCAGTAAAGACAATTAATTCAAAAATTAAACAGTATTCAATTTAATACCAGATTTGTTTGTAGTGTACAGGCTGAGCTATCACGTTGCTTGTGTTATAAGCCAGATCGGTGTTTGAATGGCGCATAAACGAAGTATTCTAAAAATTCTCAAAATTCTCTGCAGCTTTATCAGATTGGGCCAGAAGAAGTGTTATGAAAATATACCATACACTTTACCAAGCCTTCAGAGTCTTCAGTTAAAACTATAATGGGTTAAACATTTGTTTTAGATAAAGGAGTGAGTATAGACCGATATAAACGAGGATTCAGCCATCTTAATTCGTGTTTGTTTCTTTCAATAAACTCATTAAAACCAAACCTAGATTGGGGGAACAACAATACTCCGGTCCCCAAAGTATATCACGACACCTGCAAAAGATCACATTCCTCGTCAGTGCCCAATTGGTATTGCTTTAGATTGGCTCGGAATGTTTAATGCGATGAAGACACGTTGTTTATGATTGTATTACTCACACATAGATCATTGTCATTTGATTGGTGGAACACGTGTATGTAAGGTGCAACCTGTATTTTGCAATGATTTACTGCTTTGACGTTTGACCACCGCGACCGTCGTGTATGAAAATAGATATAGAACGGGTATATTGATTTTCGATGCTTAATTTTCAGTGTCGTTCCCAAAACAATCGTTCCCGCTCGTTCGTCCAAAAAGGCAAGGTTGTGTCACTTTTGTTTTATTTTGTTTTAATTGAAGGGGGGAATTGTTTTCACAGTGCAGGATGGACGAGTTTCCGTTTCTTTTTTGTTTTTAATGTTTAAATGTTTCAAATGAAAATGATCTATGTGTGAGTTTATATGAAACAAACATATGCTAAATGCACTTCGTTCATGCAATGTCGCAGAATATGCTCAGTCGGTGAAATCTGGTTTTCCATTTCACTAGGCTTTGCCTCGAGAAATGGAATAGTCCAAGTTTTACCTTATATTATTCTGCGTCAATGCTTTTACATGCTTTCATTTTTTTGTATATTAGTTTAGAGCAACACAAAAGTTCACTGTCGTATAATGATAACTCTTTCGTAGACGACTAGACGTATATACTATACACACATACAAATATATTATATATTTTTATCAAGACAATTATTTCACGTCTCTCAGATTTATGTATAAAATGAAATAATTGTAAAATGTTACCTTTCCATCAAGTATTCGTTGCAGAGAACACCTTCGTGTGTTTCACACATTTTATGGGATTATAAGAGCATGGTAAGAATTAAGGCCGTGTTCGAATTCGATTGATTCCGCAGCCGAAGTCGCGGCCGCTAATTCGGACATGACCTTAGTTTGCCGAAATGTTGATTTTTTCCTTTCTTACTGCCATTTTAAATCAACTGCAGCTGTTTATATGACGTAGATACAAACTGAGCAGTCATTGGTGTAAACTGTAGTTACATTCAAAGAAAGGAAGTCAGAGTTTCTTTAGTTGATATAGCTTATTATATTTACCAACATCCAAATCTCTTGTCAGCGGAGCCTTATCAATGTTATCTCAGCAGAAATTAAAATGATCATAATGCCATTGTTAACTGCAAGTCTCACGTGTCTTCGAACTTTTTGATAATGTTAAAGTGCGATGATTTGATTGAATGGTTCGAACACGTGCGAGACTTCAATAATCTATTATTAACGGCAACGGGATTTTGTACTTCTAACATAATGAACCAACAATTCGTGTCTGCATTCAGTTACGTAAGAAAATTCAACAAAATGAATGCAATTATGCCAAACTAATATTGGAAAAATGAACTCTTATGTTGGAAGGTTGGGAAATGGCATTCTAACTTGTATAGTCTGTATAACGATTTGGAGCCAGATAGTAATCCGTCTGGTGGCATGTTTCTTACTTTTGTGTTACTTAACAAGCTTTTGTTGAAAATATATATTGAAAAGACTTGTTTATATGATTTTTTTACAATTGCATGACGGCACTCTTTTGTTTTTGTCTGATAACTGAGATGTTTATTTAACGTACTGTAGTCGTTGGTGGTGAGGTCTCAGCAGAATCTTATGACGTAATCCGTTTCAACGGAAGAATGTTAAAACCAAAAGGGGAAATGAAACGTTCATGTGCCTTTGGGGAGAGAAAAAATATTTGTCATATCGCACTAAAATTCATCACTTCTTTGTTCAATTACTAATTTTTTTAAGTATTAGCCTAATCTGACTTGTTCTTTAGTGATTCAAAAAATTGATATCAGAATAAAATAAAGAAATTTAATTAATTTATTATGAAATACTAGAGTGCTCTCTACTGTTTGTTTCCACTAAAGTCCATTGGTTTGACGCAGACTGCTCCCAAATCAGGCCGTTTACTACGAGTTATTATTATTTCAATATTTGAATAATGTGTGGTACAATGACTTACTTAGTCACACGATTTGAATTCCACAGACTATACTATGGTGTTCTAAAGGCGACAGATGTGCGTCGCGTCGTGCCGTCGCGTCGCCTGTTCCGTCGTCCGTCGCGTCGCCCGTCGCGTCGTGCCGTCGCCCGTCGCGTCGTGCCGTCGCCCGTCGCGTCGCCTGTTTTTCAATTGATTTCCATGGTGACTTGGACATCCGTCGTCCGTCGCGTCGTGCCGTCGTCCGTCGCGTCGTGCCGTCGCGTCGCCCGTCGCGTCGCCCGTCGCGTCGTCCGTCGCGTCGCCCGTCGCGTCGTCCGTCGCGTCGTCCGTCGCGTCGTCCGTCGTCCGTCGCGTCGTGCCGTCGTCCGTCGCGTCGTGCCGTCGCGTCGCCCGTCGTCCGTCGCGTCGTGCCGTCGCGTCGCCCGTCGCGTCGTCCGTCGCGTCGCCCGTCGCGTCGTCCGTCGCGTCGCCCGTCGCGTAGCTCGTCCTTTTGTGCCTCCTGGTGGCGCTGCAAGAGACTGTGCATCATGGTACAGTTAAAAAACTAATGACTTTTTCAGTGGCACTCTTGTCCATGTACTTGTGAAATGATGACAGACGTATGATGTTGTTGTTGTGTGGTTGAAGTGTCATTGATGAATCGAAAATAACCCCCATGTTCCGAGCTTCCGAGGGAGCTATCAGAGCAAGTTACCGATGGAAATGTATGGCACATTATTAATGTTATACACCGTTTTCAAGTTTTCTCAAAGTGATTTGTTTCCTGTAATGTGTCACTTCGTGTAACGTTACTCTCTATTGTGTGATCCATAACTCTGTCACTTCTAAAAATCTCACACATGTTAACAATTCAAAGATGAAACCGTCAATTTGGAAAAGCCGTTCAGGCCAAATGAAAGGTATCAGTTAATAAACCTGCTAAATATTGACATGACTAGTGACAGATAAATCATACTCGACCATTGTGTCACTCCGTAATTTATTGCCCAATCAGTATTGAAATGAACATTTACAAATTTATCATCAAGTTAGAAACACCAAGGACTCATGACCATGTATTTTGTTTTAATGTTAGAAACACCAAGGACTCATGACCATGTATTTTTTTTAATGATTTGGTGTTAAACAAAGAATTTTTGTCTTTGCCTCCTTTTTGCATAATTGTTGCTACTTATGAACTTTCAGGCTTGCGAAAGGCGATATATTAATCCGTTGTCATTACAAATATTATTGATATTACATATTTTAAGATAAACGGGCCAATTACCACTTTAATCACTACTACATGTACTCTGGTAAATTAACTCTTCTGTCATATTATGGCATATATTATTATTTACTGTGAAAAAGGCATGCACACATAACTTCTGTTTAAAAAAACAAAAAAACAAAACAATGGGAAATGACCGAAAGTAACAAACTTACTATTTCCAGCCAGTAATTCTATTTGAATATTCGCCATGAAAATTTACTTTATTAATGAACACTAGTTAATTTTATCACCTTTTTCTTCCGAAACATTTCTCATTGTTAGAGAAGTTTACCTCTTCCCACTCAAAGTTTAAAAAGGGAAGGATGTAACAATAATTATCTGTTTGGTTTAAATTTGGTGTGAGAGTTTGTTGATGTAATTTTACTTCTTGTGTTTACTGCTAGAGGAAGTTTCTCCCTTTTGATGGCTTATTATGTAACAGGTCCAGAAAAACCGTGTTCAGTAGGAGCATAGAGAAAGGACCACGGAGAGACAAGTATGTTCCCTTCCACTGTTTATTCCAACTTAATCTCTTGTAGCACCCAAGTTCATTTCAAGGAATCGTCTGTAATAAACAACCCTCTTGTTTAATCCTTAATCCTCAAGTAGTGGTAATTAAGTCACACATTAAATGTATTATAGTTTACAGATAGCAGCCTGTGTGTTCTCCCACCATCACTTCTTTGATTTTATGTACTGGTGGTTCTTCATGTTTTTAAGTTTTGCCTGTTTCAAGTCATTACTGCTATGGACTCGATTTTAGAGCCATTTTGATTTTAATTTGTAACCTTCCTTGGCACATGTGTTTTGTTGTTTTTAGTGGTTTTTATAAATCCTGTTAGTTCAGTAGTGTTACTGTTGGTCTTGGTTTAGAATTCACTTGATTTATTGCTTTATGGTTTTGCTTTTTGTCATCGCTTCATAATCAATAAAGTAATTTTTCATCGCTTTATAATCAATAAAGTAATTTTGTGCAAGCCCACCAACCATGTGGATAATAATTAGGTAAATTTGATCTCAAGAACTGGAGACCGATTAGCCTTTTAAATGTAGATTACAAACTGTTGGCCAAAGTTCTCACAAATAGGTTAAAAAGGGCCATGCCTTTCATAATAGGTGACAGATAACAGACATGTGGTGTACCGGGGAGAAAAAATCACGACAACCTCACACTTTTGCGTGATAGCATAGATTATAATTGGAACAATAAGGAAGCAGCTATTTTAAGCATCGATCAGGAGAAGGTTTTCGATAGAATTAATTGGAATTATATGTTTACCATGCTTGAGAAAATGGGGATTCCCCCCAAATTCATTCAATGGATCAAGCTTTTATATAGTAATCCTGAGAGTTGCGTCATTGTAAATAACTTCATTGGCAGACCTTTCCAAATAAGTAGAGGTATCAGACAAGGGTGTCCCCTGTCTCCATTGTTATATGCAGTCTGTGCAGAAGGTTTAGGAACTCTAATTAGAATCAATAATGGGTTGCATGGTATTCAGTGTCCAGGTGGAACCATGGTGGAACTGAATGTGTTAAAATTATCCAGCATGCCGATATTTCTAAAGAGAGTGTGTAAAGAAAATAGAAAACATTATTTTTAGTTTTTACTGGTCAGGTAAACCGGACAAAATCAAGCGTGCCACTATCACCGGACCTCGATACATGGGAGGGACAGGTCTTTTGGACGTCAGGGTCAGGTTACGCAGTCTAAAACTGATGTGGTTGAGTATTATATCAAAAGTAATGGTAAATGGAAATCCTTCTTTAACTATTGGATCGAGAAACCCGGCGAAAGCCATAATCTTGGTTGGTATGTGTTTGGTAAAACCAAGAAAAAGTCACCAGACCACTCCCTTTTATATGGACCTTTTTGCAGCCTACGAAAAATCAGGGGGTGTTTTCAGACCAGAATTCACCTCAGTTTTGGAAGTAATGAATATCCCTCTCTGGCATAATTCAGTGGTTGCGATTAATAAGGATAACGATTTAGCGAGTCCTGTTTTAACAAAGAATAACATCATCAAATTTCAACATGTTGTTAAAAATAACAGACTAATTACCTTTAAGGAATTGGCTAGGATCAAGTGTGATCAGGTGATTTCAACATAAATTTACTAATTCCAACCAATCCTAGCTCCCAGTCCTTTATCGACTTATTTACATCTCACTCTTTCCTCCCCCAAATCCATATGCCCACACGTATTACTGATACTTCTGCTACACTTATCGATAATTTTTTATCAAATATTCTTCCTTCCTCAAAATCTGGTATTTTAATCTCTGATATCTCAGATCATCTGCCAATTTTTATGTTCGTTCAGTCTCCAAACTCAAGTTCTTCTCATAATCACAATTTACCTTTTTCTCGAAATGTGTCTAATGTGAACCTTGAACAGTTTATTGACGACTTACACTCTTTTGACTGGACCAATGTCCTTAGTTGTAATAATCCTGATACAGCTGCTTATAATACTTTTCTGGATAATTCTATTTTTCTGTACGATCAAAATACACCTTTAGTTAGACAAAACAACAATACCAAATCTAATCATATTTCAACTACCCCTTGGATTACACATTTCCTCCTCAAATCTATTAAGAAAAAGAATAAATTGTATCGTCAGTACTTGTCCAACCCTACAACCTCACATAAATGCAAGTATATCAAGTATAAAAACACCTTGACTAGCCTTCTACGTCTTTGTAAAAAAAAGTACTATTCCCTTCAGTTTGAAAAAGAAAGAAATAACATCCGTAATACCTGGAAGGTTATAAATTCTGTTTTGAATAAAAATACCCATTCTCATGGTATTAACAGCATCATTGTTAATGGGAATTTAATTGACAACCCAAATCAAATCGCCAATCATTTTAATCAATACTTTATCAATATTGGTCCCAACCTTGCTAAAAACATCCAACCTACTCATTCACCCCTTAGTTTTGCTGATTATATGCCCAACCCTAATTTTAATTCCTTCTTTTTTACTCCAGTATTTGAACATGAAATTTTGGACATTGTAAAAAATTTACAAAATAAAAAAAGTTCTGGTCATGACCTGATCAATATTTCCATTATCAATAAGTCAATTTTTGCCATAAGTAAACCACTTGTTCATATTGTCAATACTTCTTTTACGACTGGCATTGTTCCATCAGAAATAAAAATTGCTAAAGTCCCACCAGTTTTCAAAAAGGGTGATCGTAACAATATATCCAATTATAGGCCCATCTCTATTCTTTCATGTTTTTCAAAGATCTTTGAAAAATGTGTCTATGCCCGTACCATTAATTTTCTGAATAAGTTTGAAATTTTAACAAATCAACAGTTTGGTTTCCGTAGCAAACATTCAACCATTCATGCACTCCTTGATTTTATTGATAAAGTTACTAATGCTATCGATGACTCCAATCATACTTTGGGGGTGTTCCTTGATCTTTCAAAGGCTTTTGATACAATAGACCATCAAATACTATTGCATAAACTTCCCAACTATGGTATCCGTGGAATTCCCCATGAATGGTTTAAGAGTTATCTTTCAGACAGGCCACAATATGTTTCCGTCAATGGCATTAAATCTGAGTCTGATGTCCTTACGTATGGAGTACCTCAAGGATCAATCCTCGGGCCTTTGTTATTCACCATATACATTAATGATTTCACAAATTCTTCTAGTGTGCTTTCATTTATATTATTTGCGGATGACTCTAATTTATTCTTTTCCCATAGTAACCTTGACTATCTTGTAAACACTGTTAACAATGAGCTCAAACTAGTTGCCACCTGGTTTACGGTCAATAAACTATCCCTAAATATCACTAAAACTAACTGCATGTTGTTCAGTAATTCAGTCAGAGACCTTCCAAGTCCTATAAAGATTAATGACATTGAAATCACTGGAAACTGATTGTTGCAAGTTTCTAGGACTTTTTGTTGACCGTAGACTATCATGGAATAGTCATGTTGATTACAGTGTAAAATTATTGCTAGAAATATTGGTGTGATCATTAGGATCAAGCATTTTATGCCTGAACTGGTTTTACAATCTCTTTATAAAATACATTGATCGGTTCTTATCTTAACTACAGGATACTTGCATGGGGATCAAGTTCTACTAGAAATCCTAATAGACTTCTTCTCTTACAGAAGCGAGCTCTTCGTATCATTAATTTTGCTGAATTTAACGCACATACAGATCCCCTTTTCCATAAATATGCAATTTTAAAGTGAATGATATTTATTGTCTTCAGCTTGGGTCCCTCATGTATCAACTCACTTGTAAAAATTTACCTTCTGCTATTCAATCAATTTTTTCTTTAAACTCAGATGTACATTCCCATTTCACCCGCCAAGCTTCTAATTATCACATTTCTTACACTCGTACTTCCCTCGCTCTTAAAACTATTAAACATGAGGGACCTATGCTTTGGAACATGCTTAATGAAAAACTTAAAGCCTCCAAAAGCTTGTTTACTTTTAAACGTGTCTTTAAAGCTGATATACTGAAATCTTATTGTTGATGAGTTTTTTACAGATGTACATTGTATTTTGAACCATACCACAGTGCAGACTCGGGTGGTCTCCTACATGGGATCCATGGTGTATACTATCATCCATAGCCACACTATGTTAAATCCATCGAGGGATACGCTGCTTTTGCATCACTCATGATTTCGTTCGATACTATATTGCTGACCGGCAAGATTGTTGTGTTTGATTGTTGTGTTAGTCCTAGTCCAATGTTTGTTCTCGTTATTTGATTGTATTATAGTGTTTGCTGATTTTTCTTTGTAACATGCATGTGCATTGAGACCTGCTATTATATTTGTTTATTGGTGGCTCGACTCGACCACGGACCTCCACGGTTCACAAAATTATTTTTTAATCTCAATGCATATGCATGTCACTATAGGGACCATTGCCTACAAGCTTTGCTTTTTAAATGGATCCCTCTGCAGTGTCACATAATGCTTTTTTTGTTTACATGTAATATTCTTCAAACCTATGCTGTAAAACATTTACTTTGCATTATGTAATGATTACTTTTGATGTATTTATTATTGCCTTTTGCTTTTTTGATACTGTGGAAATAAACGAACCTTGAACCTTGAACCTTGAAGTGTGAAATTAATCGTATCACTGCTGGACGCATAGCTAAACGTCTTCGAACAAAACATCAATCCTGTCCTCTTCAAAGAAAAACGTTGTGGGCCTAATGACCATCCAAGCAGGTGGCTCAGTTCCAAATTGACCATGGGGATCAGGGTTTGGTACCTTTTTCTGAAATTACCACGAAATTAATGTACAAATCATTGAAGGTCAAATAATTTGTTTTTCCAAAAGCACAGGAAAAGTGGGCCTCGATTTTAGGCCTCACTGATAAGTTCGACTGGGCCAATATTTGGACCAAATTAAACATGAACAATATTATGGACGCCAAAGACAAGGACACCTTTTAAGACTTTATCACAGGATTCTGCCAACCCGAGATAAACTTAAACGCATGAAAATCATAGATACAGTCGACTGTCCTTTCTGTAAATCCGACACTGAAACTGTCGAACATTTGTTTCTATACTGTAATGAGGTGGTTGAACCCTGGTTATACGTCGAATTTTTAATTAGGAAACAAACTGGCTGCCGTTTCTTTTGTCTCAGTGATTGTATAAGAATTGTATGTATGAATTTGTCATTTGTATCTATGATAATTGTTGGCATGATGATCAATGTTATTTGGAGAATCCGGTGTGATCTGGTCTTCAATGAGGACAACGTTTTCACAAACACAAACATTACTATCAAGACCTACAAAGAAACTCTCAGATCATTTCTACTAAGGGAGAGGAATAGGCTCCAAACAAGTAATTTTAACAAATTGTACAAATTCCTGTGTACTTTCAATGAAGACGAGAGTCCAAAATTTATGTTCTGATCAAAATCGAATTTTGTCACCTCTCAGTTACTGTCCTTTGTGTAGGCCTTATTTTTAATCTTTTTACTTGTACTAGGTTGCTTTTATATAAGTCAAATCGTTCAGGGCAAGCCTTTGTATACAGCAACCTTCAGATGAGCAAACCCTGGTACATTGTGCCATACATATTTATTCAGAATTGTGTGGTGTCTGCCGTCATATCTTGTGACAAGCAAAAGTCACTGTACCAGTCATAACTCGCAAATGGCTTATTTAGCGACTTTGGCTACAATTAGGGCCGTGGACAGCAGCGACAAGGCCACTAGTGACACCCTATGAGCATACTAAGCATCCACATTTATTATATACCTGTCAACCGATAGCCTATGTTATGATTGTACGGATATTGATGTACGGATAATAACAATCTTGTTCATTGAAATTACAGCTTTTAGTCACAAAATGCAGTCAATTCTTTCTGTATCTATCCGTGCTCTGGGTCCCACTTGTTTTTAATCAATGTGTGGGTTATCGCGGATGATGATCGACCCCATTTCTCCATTAGATGACTTCACATACTCTGTACGCCTACAGTTAAACAGACCAGTAGTCGTGAGAGCAGTAGTCTCGCGCAAGGGCGTCGATGGGTGGGGGACGGGGGAAACATGTCCCCCCCCCCCCCCACTTTTTAGACTGGGGGGGGGGGGGGGCAGCATATCAGATGTCCCCCCCCCCCCCACTTTTTGATTGACTGTTCATTAGAAATATGCAACAAAATATAAAAATACACACTTTTTTCTTGATTTAATATTTCATTACATTTTTTGTTCAAATAAAAGAATAGCGAACAAACGGTGAACTGTTTTCTTCCTTTTTCCTGATGGACCACGCGCCGAATGATATTTTGGGCCCATTTCCGTTTCTATAATACAGACAATAGACGACAAGTTTCGTCCAAGACATGAACGCCAAAATCCCGCTAACATACCTTGTAGCATTCAAGTTATGCGTCGTTTGTGTATGCTATAATGTACGGTACACGATCCCTCCACAAAGGAAGTCTGTGTGTGCGCGCACGTGCAAACGTGTTACATTTTGTTACAATCGCACAACGCACAAAATGTAGTAAAATCCAGTTTTTGCCATGACAGACCTTGTCGAAGAAGCAGTATTTAGTTTTTTCGAAGAACTTCAAGCTGACACACGATAAACGCCGGACTAAAGCTTTAGTCTCCATACATGATTATCCATCAACAAGGGAAGAAATTTTATAAATATTTAACCTAAAGCTTTTTGAACCTTTTGAGTGCGTTCCGGTCCTACTATTTTCTTTGCGTGTCATTCTCTAAATACACTCTGTATGATGCATATATTATTACCATAAAAATGTTTTTTTGCGGTCACATAGTCTGTTTGCACACAACTTCACGTATGATTTTACCGTTCCCTTTACACAAATTAAATGTAAAAGTAATGGTGTGGGGTGCAAATAATGTAAGATGTATTTTTTCAAGACTTGTTCGCCCGTCCCCCCTACTTTTCAGTAGCGATCGACGCCCTTGGTCTCGCGAGATAGTTACAAGAGAGCCGTTTCGCTATTCACTGCGACAGAGATTTAACGACTTGCTCACAAGTCAAGTATGGATGAAGCTATCAATGCGGACACTGCATCAGCAGAAAATGTGAAAATCCATTTTCCAGAAAAAGAGAAAATAATGGTAGAGCATTGGTTGCACCATTGTGATTTGCTGCTGTTTTGGCTGTTAAACCTTGCCCATATAAAATAAGATGTTTTTAAGCTTTAGGAAATTAGGCCCAGCGGTTTTTTATTTTCATTTACTGCAGCCGGCTTCAAAACCTTTAACGATAAAATAGAGGTTGACGGGGATTTTATTTTGTTTAACAAAATAAACCTGCCGTGCCTTTTTTGACCAATGGCCCAAATTTGCGTAGGCCTACACCCAACATGTAGCTCAAGTCAATGAAGCGTTGGACCAAGTTCGGCTGTAATCGGCTAAACAAGGAAGAAGCATTTTGTAAGAATTCATTAAAAGACCACTACTGACCACCAGATGACCATTGGCCAAAGGCACGTGTCCAGGTTTAATTTGACCAGTTGGCCTTTTTCATTTTGATCTCTCTACCGCTGGACCAAAGAAAGACCGAAAGAAAGGAAGAGTTCAAGCATCACAAAGAATTCTAGCATAATATATCAAAGAATAATTGTAGCACGAGCCTGCACACAAGGCTGTATAAAAGAAAGGCTGCAGGGGGTAAATATGAAAAACCGAGTAGACCTTCGTACTAATGACGTCACAGGTTGTCGTCCAATTTGCAGCATAACGGAAAGCCACTGTGTCTCTGCTGAACTGTCCAAACAGCACTCATGGTTACAGCACCAATCAATACAGTAAACAAACCGAGCAGTCTTTACTTGCCTTCTTTTTGTGTGTTTCAAGTACAAAGTGCAAATCGTATGATTCTTATTGTTTCGACCTCCATTGTTTAAATACAGGCTCACACCGATGGGTGGTGGTGGTTTATGAAATGTGGAGCCTGTGAACTAAAGACATCTTCATTTTTAGCGATTGGATTGGATCAGATTAGTGATGGCAATATTTGAAGCATTCCACTGTCTTGAGCTCGGTACCTTCAATGGAAATTGAAGGTAGAGGGACAGCTGCTGAAGCAGGTTTGTACATCAGAGCCTCTGTCTTTCCAAGGCTGATGGTGAGGCCAGATTCTTTGTGTGCCATAAACGCACAGTCATCTGCAAAAATGCCTCGGTGATGTTCTTCTCGGTAGTCTTTGTCATGGCATTCAGGCGCCGAAGGTCAAAAGTGATCCATCAAGCGTATATACTTCAGGTACACACCAAGCACGAGGTCACGGACAGCATGGTTGAGCACAGGTGCCAACACACAGCCCTGCGTTACACCGTTGGAGATCTTAATTAAACGGATGGGAAGTTTCCCCATTCGAGAATACGATACCATTCATGTCATACGGTGGCCCACAACTGTCACGGCAAAACCCAAAGCGCCACGGCAAAACCAAAAGCGCCACGGCAAAACCGAAAGAGCCACGGCAAAACCGAAAGCGCCACGGCAAAACCCAAAGCGCCACGGCAAAACAAAAAGCGCCACGGCAAAACAAAAAGCGCCACGGCAAAACAAAAAGCGCCACGGCAAAACCAAAAGCGCCACGGCAAAACCAAAAGCGCAACGGCAAAACCAAAAGAGCCACGGCAAAACCAAAAGAGCCACGGCAAAACCAAAAGCGCCACGGCAAAACCAAAAACGCCACGGCAAAACCCAAAGCGCCACGGCAAAACCAAAAGCGCCACGGCAAAACCAAAAGCATGTGGGTTAAAGGTCGAAAGGAGTCGCGGTGATTCATGGGATAAGTTATAAATAAATGGTCAGCACGCGCGGTGTGCAGAGTTGATCTTTATGCCCACGTAATGTGTACGGGGACTGGGGAGGCACAGCACTGAGTTCCCCTCCAAAGTTTACCGAACCGATTTTCATGAAATTTGTCACAAATGTTAGTTTCATAAACAATTCAGAAATCATCAACGGTGCATTTGGGTGTAAATTTTGCCCATTTGTTGTCAATTTTGTTTTGTCCCTATTCCGTATTACAAGAGGGAGAAGATCATTTGTACATAACAGATAAGAGAAGGCAAGCCCCTTGGGCTAGCATGAGACAATGATTCTCCCTCCCATCAGCTAGAGACTCAAGCCCGCATAATAAAAAGGACAAATTGGATTAAAAAGTATTATGAATAACAACTCCAGAGTAATAATAATTTTTTTTAAATTGGGAATTCAAAATGGCCGCCACATAATTTTTTTTTTTAAATTTAATGTTTTGCTTTTTTCACTTACGGCCACCATTTTTCAGGGATGAAAATTCTCGGATGAAAATTCGATATTATTATTTTTTTGGCTATCAAATAAGAAATTGACATGTAAGAATATTTCATTGTTAAAAATTTAGATATAAGTTGACCCTCTAATTACAGGCTGAAAACACAAAATCCAAGATGGCCGCCGGATGTGGCGGCCATTTTAAATTCCCACTCTGCACTTAACACTATCACAGGATTCATCAATCTGACATTTCAAGAAAATAAATAAAATGGGTAATATTTGTTTGAAAAGTCAGAAAAAATAAATAAAAGTGTGTGAACCGATGTCAAACAAATGGTTATCGCGGTAACAGTTCACACCCAGTAACATTGACTTTTTGAAATAGAATGACATAAAATATATTTCGGGAAAGTCAGGAAATTTCCTGGCGATCGGCCTTGGCGTTAAAAAGTTACAAAGAACAAATTGGTTGGGGGAACATTGTGCCCCCCCCCCCCCGGTCCTGATAGGGTTAAGGTTCTCGGTCAATTACTCTGTGAACTACAGAAGTAACTTGAAATCAAGTCGTTAGATTTTATGCCATTGTTATGTACGTCTTATGCTATGGTGGAGCCGAGGATGGAACCTGTGATGTCATATCGTAGAGTAATGGAATGTTGAATGATACACAGTAGAACCATTTTCAGCAATGTGAGTTAGTCTTAAAAATCATTCCAGTGCCGATTGTATATAATAAAAGTCATTTTGTTTCGATTTCTTTTCTTCCTCTTTTTGTTTACGTCAGGCTGCTAAACAGTGCTATTCATACCATCATGACCATGACCATGTGCCATGAAGCCTGGTAAATATGGGACCTGAACGTGTGTACAGATCAACTGCACACCGCGCGTGCTGACCATATTTATATCTATTCATTTATAAACCTACCCCATGAATCACCGCGACTCCTTTCGACCTTTAACCCGCATGCTTTTGGTTTTGCCGTGGCTCTTTTGGTTTTGCCGTGGCTCTTTTGGTTTTGCCGTGGCTCTTTCGGTTTTGCCGTGGCGCTCTTGTTTTTGCCGTGGCGCTTTTGGTGTTACCGTGGCGCTTTTGGTTTTGCCGTGGCGCTTTTGGTTTTGCCGTGGCGCTTTTGGTTTTGCCGTGGCGCTTTTTGTTTTGCCTTGGCGCTTTGGGTTTTGCCGTGGCGCTTTGGGTTTTGCCGTGGCGCTTTGGGTTTTGCCGTGGCGCTTTGGGTTTTGCCGTGACACCCAAGCTTTGAAAGAATAGTCCAGAGTACTTCTCTGCTGACTGTTTCGAATGCCTTAGTCAGATCTATGAGGACCATGTAGAGGTCCAGGTTTTGTTCGATGCACTTCTCCTGAACCTGGCGCACAGTGAAGATCAAATCGATGGTGCTGCAGCCAGGACGAAAGCCACACTGTGACTCGGGTATATTTTTCTCTGATACAGTGGCGATGAGGCGATTGAGTATAACACGAGCAAAGATCTTCCCAGCAATGGATATGAGTATGGTGTTCCATAGAGGACATCCTCCGTCGGAGTTGTGAGATGTCCGTCGGAGTTGTGGGTTGTCCGTCGGAGTTGTGAGTTGTCCGACGGCCAACTCACAACTCCGACGGACAACCCACAACTCCGATGGACAACCCACAACTCCGACGGCCAACCCACAACTCCGACGGACAACCCACAACTCCGACGGCCAACTCACAACTCCGACGGACAACCCACAACTCTGACGGACAACCCACAACTCCGACGGCGAACTCACAACTCCGACGGCCAACTCACAACTCCGACGGACAACCACAACAACGACGGAGGCTGTCCTCTATGGAACACCATATATGAGGGAGATGCCACGGTATTTGCAGCAGTCGTCTTTGCTGCCCTTGTATGTTTGAATAGGGAGACAATCAACGCATCCTTGAAATCCTTTGGCATATCTTCATCTGCCCATATGCTTGTAAAGAAGGCTGTGAAAATTCACCAGCGTCACTGGACCTGCTGCTTTGAATATTTGTACAGGAATTCCATCCATTCCAGGAGCCTTACCGGAGCTGGTCTGACTGATGGCTTTTCTAACCTCATTAAGAGTAGAGGGAGGTCAAGACTGTCAATGGTTGGGTACTGAGGGATCAGATCAATGGCAGCACTGTCGACAGTGGAAGGTCTATTGAGCAGATTGTTAAAGTGTTCCATCCATCTCTCACTGATGCTGTTCTTTTCCTTCAGCAAGGTCGTACCATCAGCAAGGTAGTACCATCAGCAAGGTCGTACCATCAGCTGACAGAAGGGGAGTGGAGGTTGGTCTGGACGGTCCGTAACACTGCCTTGATAGAACTGAAGAACATCTTGGAGTTCTTTGTATCGGCATAGCCTTGGACCTCTTCTGCTTTCCCATCCCACCAGTCATCTTGCATTTTACGCAGTGCTGTTTGTGCTCGGCTCTGGAGATGTTTAAAACAACGACGTTTCGATGTACAGTCATTCTGCCAATAAATGCTTTATGTTTTTCTTCCAGAATCGTTCTGATGCCTTTGTCATTTCCATCAAACCAGTCCTGGTGGACTCGGTTTTTTAGACTTAGCTGATTTTATTGCCAGTGTTTAACTAGTCCCATATGAGTCGACTTCCGGTAAGTGGTCCGTGGGTTTCTAGCTCATTATCGAGGCTGGTGGCAAAGCTCTCACGATGTCCTACATCTTTCAGCTTATTTGTGTTAAGAGACGGCCTGACAACCTGGGCTTCATGCGATGCGCTGGAACTATTTGCAGTGCGAGGGCTGATCTCACTAGACGGTGGTCAGTCCAGCACTCAGCTCCACGCATGGTCCTTGTGTGATCTTAACATCACCAATGTCCCTCTTGCGACAGATGACAAAGTCAATCAGATGCCATTGCTTGGATCTTGGATGCATCAAAGTTGTCTTACACTTGTCAGCAAGCCTGAAGAAAGTGTTGGTGATTACTGACAGGTCGTTTTCTGCACACAAGGTCAGAAGTAGAAGGCCATTTTCATTCATTTTCCCAATGCCATGTCGCCCAAGGACCCCTTTCCAGTTCATGTAGTCGCTGCCTACTCTGGTATTGAAATCGCCAAGCAGGAGAAGTTTGTCACCAGGAGTGTTATTTTTATCATGCGGTCCTGGTCGCTGTAGAAGCCTTCTTTTACTTCATCATTGCTAGCCAGGGTGGGTGCACAGGCACTGATGATTGTTACATGGCGATATGTGTTGAGGGGGATGCGGAGCTTCATGAGTCGCTCACTGATGCCAGACGGAATGTCTGGAAGCTGGTTCAGGAGAGTAGTTCTGATGGCAAACCCTACTCCATAAATTCTGTCTTATTTTCACCCTTTCCTTTCCAAAAGAAAGTGTAGCCTCCTTTCAGCTCGGTGATCGAGCCTTCCTGCGCAAATCTTGTCTTGCTAAGGGCAGCAACGTCAATGTTGTAGCGCCCCAGCTCTCTTGCCACTAATAATGCTGTTCTCCTCTCAGGCCTGGTGGTGTTTTTTCTACTACATGTATGTAATTTTCTTATGCCATTCTTACTGTTATGCGCCCTCGAACAGGCTGGTCCTGGAGAGAGCGCAATATAAAATCAATAAATTAATTAATTAATTATCCATGAGTGTTCGGACTTCCATGCTCTAAAATTCAGTGTTTTTGTTCTTTTACTTTTCCATTTGTTTCGACCGCTATGTAGGTAAACTGCCAGCCGCGGTATGCTGACCAGTTCGGATGGGACAAGTAATGTTTTAGACACCTTATCTAGTCTCCTCCCTCATTCAAGGGTGAGCAGTGTATATCCTAGACAAGGCTGCTTTTTAGTCACATGGGATGCTGCCGAACTTCTCTGTTGTCCCGGGTCAGAGACGAGCGACCAATGTCCCAGGCCGCCTACGCGCAGGTTTAAGACTACGACTCCCAGTGGTTACCTCCACCTGTCGCTTCACTCCTCTCCCGTCGCCATGGGACTTGTAGAAAGTGCAGATGATACTTTTTCGTTGTGCGCAAAGAAACCTGTGCGGGAATAATTTATAGTGGGAGAGTCGTTGCACTGGGACAGTCCTACTGTCTTGGCTTTGTACAAAGATTTGTCACGACTGGAGGCCACCTCAGCTGCAGTGGATTCCCGTGACGTCTTATGTTCCTGGTCACGCTCTAAGCTCTCGACGAATTATTACACTGTAGAATTGATGTTCTGGCCGTTGGATCTTAGTGGATCTCATCCGCCCATTATTCCAAAGTCATCTTCACTTTAAGGATAGGGAAGCTCCTTGATTCGCCGTTGGCAGCAGCAAAGAGGTTTGAAATCAGTGTTTTCCTTCTCCTATAAGTGGGCAACCTTCCATGGCTTACGAGCCCCACCTGCCCAGGTTTGAAATCAGACTAACCTTCTCCCAGATGATTTGCCTCCCATGACTGACGAACCCATCTACCCGGAGCTATCTGGTTTTAAGGCACCAGAAACCCGCCTTCACACCTCTGCCTATAGTTTTAAACAGGGATCGGCACTTGAAGCCAGGCAGTGAGTTTGACCAGGAGAGACTATTAGAGACGCAGACCATAATGGGACATTTCATTTAATCCATTAATAGAGATATCTCTATTAATAAAAGAGATATCTCTATTATATTAGAGATATCTCTTTATTTTATTTTTTTAATAGAGATATTTCTATTAATAATAGAGATATCTTTATTAATGATAGAGATATCTCTATTTAGAGATATCAGGGGTCGCAGCTGGTTGGCCGGCCCTGCTGAGCCATGGGCGTAAAATTGGATAGGGGAGGGAGAATATGAACTATATGAATATAACAATGTCTGTTTTGTTAAGCCCCCTATATTTTATGTAAAAGAGGATTTTCTTGTACTGAATTCAAGTATAGCCTTAATTAATAGTATAAAATTGTTTAGGGCAATCGAAAGGTTAAGCCCACAGAAAAAGTTAACTAAATTAACTTACACCACATAAAACTAAATTCATGCTCATGCCACTCCACTGCTCCTCCCCAGTGATTAGTTTTAAGTATTAATATGACAGGTGTATGAATTGCTTATAAAGTAAGAAATCACGAATTCGGGGCAAATATTTGTAAATATATAGCTGTAAATCTGGATATGATATGACCTTTGCTAAATACATTTGGTAACATTTCCCCTCCCATGTAAACTTTATGTTTCAGTCGGAGTTAATACCGTCCGGCGTTGAACTGTCTGGGCTTCATCACAACTAAACAAAAATTGTTTGCTCTGCATATCTCAAACCATGATATCATATTTTTATTATATAGGAATGAGGGTCTATTAACCACTGAGCATAATTTTGTAAAGTGGAGCTAATTTTTTGGTAAAAAGAAACATTAACCATCAGGCAAACCCCCACACTGCCCGTAACCGTGGTCGGTTGTAGGCGGAGCATGAACCTAACCGAAACTGGACAAACCTTTTCCCGAAGTGAAATGTCATTAATAATGCTTACAAGTAATAATTTTCACACTGCATCCCACGTTCATCTGATTTTGTCTTTAGTTTTTATCCCGTAGTTTTTTTTAGTATAGTCTTGGAATATTAATATATCTATTCACATATTAATTTTTCACAAGAAGGCCACTAAAAATCGGGGTTCAAATTCACATAATGAAACATTAAAGGAGGCACAAGACGTAGCTGGACAGGAGGCGGGAGCCACCCTCCCCGCTCAGAACCCTTTCCCCCCTCCCTCTTCCCCCCCATTGAAATACACTGTGAATGGTTAGGTGCATTAAATAGATCTCCGCCATTTATTTGCCCCGCTTGCCTTCCGAAATGAAAATGTCTAGTTACGCCAACTGCACATAAGATCACCCTCCACCCTTTGCAAGAGGTAAAAATGGTTACCTATTGCCTGCGGAAAACAAACAGAGGTCAAATAAAAAAAAAAAAAAAAAATACAATGATGATGTCATCATAATTACGTGACTTCAGGATTTAGCTGTCTATGTCATTGTCTAACAATACACCAAGTTTCAACTCAGTCGGACTTGCAGTTTTGTAGATACACGGCTTCAAAAAGTGCACCTTTATGGCTTTATCACGTGACACACGATGACGTCATCAATCTACAACTCCACACATTATGTTGTCTGCATGAAGGTCATTAAGTATACGAATTATGAAACGATTATCATAAGTTTGCCACAGATATCTAGTTAAAGTGTATTTTGAACTGTTTCTAACCTGCCGCTAGAGCGCGCTCTTGGTATTTTTGACGTTACTGGTCCTATTATTTAAAAACGGACCCTTGCTGGACTATAACACCGTTGAAAACAACTCCCAAAAAATTCTCATTTTTACATTACAAGGCACTTCCGGTTTCTACCGGAAGTAGAGGTCAAGTAATGTCACGCACACATTGAGAACACTAGACATAAAATACCTTGGTATAATCTCGCAAAAAGCAACCTACGGTCTCACAGACATGTCCTTGATTTGATATGGATTTTCAAAGATTTAAAAAAATTAACTGACAGCCAAAAATAATACCATGATCAAATTGTCGTATTCGTAATTTTTTTTAAAGCCACCACTTGTCAAGTAATGGACAAAATATATGACAATTATTGCGACGTTTTTTGTAAACGATGATATTGACATAAATCTTACTATTTACATCACCGTGCCTGAGAGACATACTCACCGGGCCTAGAACGCCTTCGGCAGGCATGGTCACGTCGATCAACGTGCCGTCGGTCTCGATGTTTGATGAGAAGCGAACCAATTTCGATCTTTTTCAGATTGAGTTTAAGTTAGTTATTAAACGTCATACATATCACTAAATCAGGTGAACATCTAAGTGAGAACTCCTCTTCTGATCGTTGTTTACCATCAAACCATCAGACGGGCTATAAAGGGAAATCACTTTACGTTTAACTTCGCACGAGTTAGCGATAAACTATGGTGTTCCATAATAATGTGCCACTCCTTTCCGTCGCCTTTTCAATTTTGTCCGTCGCCTTTTCAATTTTGTCCGTCGCCTTTTCAATTTTTCCATCGTGGGTCCACGTGATTACCAGGTGACTATCACATGACTCCGAAGGAAATTCGACCTTTGGGAGGCATACCGCAGTTGAAGAGGTCATACGATTTTGGCGTTAACTTTTCAAATGTAGCCCCAGTCTTGATCTATCAGATGCTTAATTATGAATATCATAGTCGTAAAATTCAAAGACCCAACACGACACAACACCCATTAAAACCGTGCTACCGTGCGTAATTTTGCATGAGAACAGCACGTTGTTTGCAATACCAGCGAAGAACCGTTCAGATTTGGAAAATAATCAATGTAAACAGAGAACTTTCCAAATTTTAAATAGCAAATTTTTTGTAAACTTTTAATTTATTATTTACATAATGTTCTTTTGACATTATTGCAGCAAAATGAGTGATTAAGGTAACCAGTCTTTGCGGAGGCATGAGGGGGTTTTTTTTGGGGGGGGATAAAGTGGGGGTTTTCCTCTAATTTAATTCAGTGCTCGATCTGCTGTTTTTATATAAAACAAAATATAGGCAAAGTAAAACCGCACAGAATGTTTTTCGGATTCTTGTACTGATACTTTTTGACGATGTATTTAACAATGCGCCTCGAGGTGAAGCGCAAACGGGTATGCTCCGGGAAACCTACCGTCCAACCCCGGGAATGTTCATCAGCTCCAAGAACAACAGACTGACAAGAAATACTTTCTCGTCGTTATCCAACAAACATAATTGTTATACTTGCAGCATTCTTTTGTGACTGCATGTAGGCAATAGAAAGATATTTGGCTGTTGAGCCATCACAGAGTTGCCCTAATGAGTAACAAGCAATTTATGTAAATTTCAAGATGGCTGTCATTGCTTGTTCTACAATAGTATTTTTCAAATGACAAATCTCCGATGGCCCTATAGCAAACTCTCTGTCTCATGAAATACTCTATGACTGTGAACCAAATTTCATGCTGGTGTCATTTAAGATACAAGCAAATCAAAAGCTGCGGTAATTTCAAGGATGACAAGCCCATTTCAGTTTCATATGGACGCAACAGAATGCAAAATGTAAGAATTACAAAACAATGTTTAAAAGTATAAGAAATCGCTTAGAAATAGTTGAAAACAATTACGGTTTTGCATTACCTAACACATTTGCAGCGGGTACAATACACGAAAATATTTATAACAATAAGAAGGAGACAAATTTGTTCCAGAATTGCGTATAAATAATTTATTCAGCACGTCTCTTTAAAAACAACTGAACAATAACCACAATTCTACATTTTTGTGTTGGTCAGACAATACAATTATTTCCGGTTGTATACGTCAAAATTAAATAAAAATTATGATTTATTTGCCACAAAGTTTAATCAGCTGGGGCCCTCCGATGTGCAATAAAGCAATCAGTAACGATAAGTTGTCATCGATCCACTAGAGGGCGGGCTATATTATCGGTGGGTTTCTGCAATGAAAACTTTTTTTTTTGGTGTGTGTCTGTGACTTGTCGTTCTTATTTCGACTGTACACGTGGAGCTGTATTTCCTGATTCGTTGTACAATATTTAGTTAAATGCACTGAAATTGACTACTTGCATCTTCGGGGATTTTTAATCACAGCACAATTTAAATGTATATACCATAAGGAAGACCACGTTTCGTGGCACGTCTTAAACGTCTGAATGCCATTGTTGATCATTCATAATTAACATGCTGTTTTATGTTGACGACCACTTCGGATAAAACGTATGTATAAGGTAAAAATGTGCATGCAGTTATTGTACACAAACCTATATCAACCTATATCATCTTTATATAACCTGACGAGGGGAAAAAATGCAACCTTCTTTATCTTAAAATTTTCTATGACCAAAACTATATGAATAATTTTGTTTAGCACTATAATTACTGGAATAACATCTACTCCAGAATAACAAAGGTCGTGGGTTCGATGAGGTTTTTTCGGAGGCAGGACTGGAAAGTACTGACTATACAGTATAGTTATCACACAAGGTGAATCAATAATAGCCGTTGAGGGCATCATATAATGCACTGAAGCACGGTGTTGCTACTTTTCCCTCACGAACCGTTCTTCCTCTGACGAGTAAGAGTAAGCCTCCCTTTTCAACCAATGGTAAGTGCTAACTATTTGTTTAAAACAAAACTCATCTTAAAAATCTCTGAACCTCTTGAAATTAATTAAATTATGTTTACTGTATTTTACTTTTCAATTATAGTAGGTTTTGAGCTAAGCTCATCCAAAATAACAACATCCCTGATTGGGGGTCTTTTAAGGCCGTTTTTAGAGGGCTGGTCTACCGAAAATGCTGCAGATTGAAAATCAACAACCCTGTGGGACACAATAATGGACCCTAATTTTTCGACAATTCTTTAAAAACCAGGATCATTAAAAGGTCGTGGGTTTACATTATTTATCCTCGGCGCACACTTGTCTTACTATTAGGTGGTGTGCACCATCGGCAGCATTGCTCGTCAAAATGATAGCGCCCGCATTGAGAGTACTGCTTGACATCCAACTAGTACAATGATATCGACTTTCTGTCACCGAGACTAATTATTGCTCATTGGTTGACTTGTCCATTATGTATCTAAATCCACTACGATATCGATAAACAAAAATCACTATGAGATTAAACATTTCCATACGAACTATTTCTTGTGGCTAACCAACACTAATTACAACTGCAAGCCAACTACACATTTAGATTAAAACCCGTCAACTTCCCATGAAATAACACTCATTCTTGTTTGTTTGGTGTATCTCTTGTAAAAATTTACGCTCGTGTAAGGAACTCTTGTAAAAATTTACGCTCGTGTAGCTAATTTGAACTGATCTGAGTTGAGTTCACCATCACGTTGAAAGCACATCTTGCTTGCGTTAAGGATTGAATGTGTATCGTCATCGCAAAATCTAACAGAGCGCCTAATTGTGTCTTTCCATTAAGGCATTTTGTTTGCTTTTCATTATGGCTGTCAATTTGTGAGGCTCGAGTGATTAAATGTAAGAACTATATATCAGTACTTAGTAGCCTATCATCCTTGCTCTATATCATCATACCGTAAGGTCTCGTTCGCAACGTTTTATAATTATGTAGGGTCTTTTGTCTCTGACAAACATGGAGTACGACGACACCAAGAATCACAGTTTTAGTTCAGTTGCAATGTCGAATTATACAACTATAGACGCCTACGACTATCCTGCTGAACCAATGACACTCTCTGAACTCGTAGCGGTGTACGCTGAAGATAAGGCTCTCAATCTTATTCTCTTTATAGTAACATTACTGGAGTTAGTCACGGGTACCTTGGGTAACCTTCTAGTGATAGCTGCTGTGATTGTCAACAAGAGACTACATAAAATCCACAATGTGCTTGTTATGAACCTAGCCGTTGCAGATCTGTGTGTCTCAGCCTTTTTCAACACTATCAACTTGGTTGGCATTCAAAACAAAGCCAAACATCTACTGGCCAATGCTGCTTTTTGTCAGTTTACTGGTTGTCTATGTACCATAAGTTGTGTGACGTCGTTCTTAAGTATTGCTGCTATTGCTGTAAACCGCTACATTCGCATCTGTCATCGCCTCGCCTACCATACAATCTTCACAAAACGTACCACTGTTCTTTTTGTCATGTGCATTTGGGGAGCCGCATTCACTGTCGACTTGATACCCTACTTCTTACAAGGGTCTGCGCATCGACTCATACCTCAAGTGTTCTCATGTATGAATCAACCTTCTGTTGGGTATGGTTTCATTGGTGTGGGTCTCACTATGGCTATTATAATATACTGTTACTTGCGCGTATGGTTGAAAGTGCGAGCTTCAAAAAGAAATCTGCAGAAATTCGCCGATGGGCAACGCAGACTACTGACGAAAACTGACTACCGTCTCCTGCGCACACTTCTGATTCTCGTTTTGGCGGTGGTGGTCCTCGTGGTTCCATTTAACATCGTCTATAATGCCTCAATTTCCGTTGAGAGGGAAACATTTGTCATACTTTATACAATGGTTCATTTCAATAGTTGCATTAACTGCGTTATTTACGCGTTAACCAATACGGAGTTCCGTCGGGGCTATGTTGACGTTCTCAGTAGTTGTCTTAAGATTTCAAAGCTATGGAAAGGTTCAGTGGAAATATTCGCAGTAAGTAAACATCCGTGCGGTCTCGAAGAATTACCGGTACAGAAGGCAACTATCTGTAAATGATGTTATTCAAAACGTGTCATGTAATACTGTTCCAGTATAGCAAAAACTAAGTCTAAGGTTGGCAGGAGGTCCACAATAAACGAATTTGTCTTACATTTGTTTTATGCAATTGTTGAACACTCAATGCCATGTGGAATTAAGGAGATACATTATGAGTCGTTGATTTGGTAAAAGTGAAACCATCTTCATCCTCGTGCAAACTACTCACAATTGAATCACCAACAGCCGCTGTGGGTGCTTCATATACACGAACTTGACACTTTCCCCACGAACCGCTCTTCTGATTAATATTGCTTCAACCGTCAAAATTAAAGCGCTCACTATCGGCTTTTAATTTAGGTCTACATAAGTGCGGAGTTTGTTTAGACAGAAAATTTCGAATATCGTCTTGTACCAAATAATACTCAATGTCGACCATCAGCTTGTTTGGCAATCGACTCAACAGCAAACATATTGGCCAATGCTGCTTTTTGTCAGTTCACTGGTTGCCTGTGTACCATAAAGTTGTGTGACGTCGTTCTTTAGTGAGCAAGTTCGGGTGCTAACCTTTAGTCAATTTGCCATTTAAATCACGCATGCGTGGTCTCTGGTACACTCAAACGCGTTTAGTCGATTGATTCGGCAATTTTGGTGACTAACATGGCGACGACGTATCGAAGAGAGAAAAACTGTATTCAAAACGCTCCAAAACGCCATCTTTACAAAATGACATAACTTCGTTAGTTGACCATAGAAACGGTGCTCCAGAGCTAGGTTGGTCCAGTTGGACCTGGTTCAACCATGCAGCGTTCGAGTTCTAGATCAATGGTTAAGTCTAGTCGACTCTAGTCAACAGCAA
Organism: Leptasterias polaris; assembly: GCA_037783415.1. Taxonomy (NCBI): domain Eukaryota; kingdom Metazoa; phylum Echinodermata; class Asteroidea; order Forcipulatida; family Asteriidae; genus Leptasterias; species Leptasterias polaris. The sequence goes on along the minus strand of JAZGTN010000050.1, from coordinate 3,974,125 downwards.
CCGATTTTGCCCAATCATTTGCATCTGACATCGCCTCTACACCATACAATATTATTCACAAAAACGTACGACTGTCCTCTTTGTCATGTGCATTTTTGGGGGGCGCATTCACTGTCGACTTGATACCCTACTTCTTACTAGGGTCTGCGCATCGACTCGTACATCAAGAGTGTCGAAGTTTCATTGGAATTCTACTCCAACCATTATGACGAACCAAAGGGATTTAATGAGATAGCGCTTATCAGCCAGCAACTGTCGTACTTTACAGCAATGAGTCTAAGTTTGATTCGTTGACCCTTGTGTGGGTTCATATAGGAAGGGCACAGTCTTTTTCGATCATCATGATGATCGGTAGAATCTCGATCAAACTTTGCCTAATAAAGTAGGCCGTGTCCGACCGAAATGCTGGCTACGGCTACGGCTCGATTTCCGCGTCATCATGCGTTGAAGTCAGGCCTATAAACGTCCCTAGCAACAGCCTTAGCAAAAGTCGTAGCCGACCGTAGCCGCCAGTTCTGAATTCTGATACGGCCATAGACTATTTCATTTTAGGATTCCACCATCATGACGAACTCCAGAGACCATGGTTTATTGTAAAACCTCGCAAAAGTCTGTGCTCCAGACCATGCGGTGGCGGTATGTAGAGTGTGACGGATCCACCTTATTAAACTGTCTATTGAAAATTATAATGAATTCTGAAAACTTATATAATTATAATCTGCTCTCTTGAGCTCGCACAAACTGAGTGCGCTTAATTTTTGAATTGTTAGATTATCAAATATGCACAGTTGTTGGTTATCAGGATACCTATAGGCAGACATATCTGCCCGAGTCTGTTTTCACAGTGTCTGACATACATTGTGCACAATAAATGTAATGTTTGCACTCGGTGTGCCGTCTAGAGCTAGTAAAGTTACCAATTTTTTACTGAGAACTTTTAATGAGATATTTTTGTTAGAATCAACATCCCCAACAGACTTGTAACATGGAAAACTTGTTCTGCTATAAAAACGTGTGGTGTATTGCTTGCTTGTCATGTGGCAATTCTAGTGCCATGGAGGATGGAATATGTACTTGGTCTGTCATTATTATGTGCATTCTGGGTACCAACATAATGGGTTGGCCATGCCAGTTTGGCACTATAAGAAGCCTTTCAGCCTTGTCGTCCATTATTTTCTATATAGAAGACTCGTTCGATTGGTCTGAAAGGTAAGGAAAGCAGGACAAATTTTCCCATTAAATCATATAATGGGTCTCAGGTATGCCTAATTAATTGCCCTGCGTCATGTTTCCAAGAAACAAACGGCTTTACCTGACAATTCAATCTTTATGCAAATGCAGGTTTGATAATGTTCCGACGTACTTGAAAATTTGAGGATTAAGCGTCAACTTAATATTATTTGACTCAATTTGCGATTGTGTTTTGTTTACAAGAAATTATGTATTGGCCAACCAAGCACCGAGCCACGATTTTATGCTCTTTAGCCCACATCCGCAGTAGTATACTGTGTTAGATTATTAAAGTTTTTTGGGTGCAATCATAATTATTATTAAAGTATGCAACAGCTGTAGTTTTGTCAATAGACATACATGATCAAGTTTTCAATTTTTGAAAAAATATGATTTCTGGGCAAAGAGCGGTGCCACTCGTCCAATGCATATACATCGTCAAATAGCACCCGCTATCGGCTTTGGTTAGCGTGGAGCTCGTTTTATAAACAAGAAACCTTCTGAATACGTCTCTGCACCAAATAATAGGTAGCCTATACTGAGCAAGTTCGGGTACTGGAACATAATAGTAATTTTTACTATTTCACGCATGCGTGGTGGCGTGTTCCACTCTAACACATTTTAGTCGATTGACTACAAAATGGCAAACCAACAAGGCGACGACAAACGAGCAGAAAACAATGTCTTACATAAAAATGACTTGATAAAGTGTAACAAGGATTATTATCTTTAAATAAATATATTTGTTGGCAAAACCTTACCATTTGTAACCGTTAAACTAAATGTTTGTATTGCAAATGTTTACAAAACTTTCTCCGTCACGTTAGGGCTAACTTCGTCAGTTGACTAGAGAATTAAAACAGTGCTCCGGATCGGAGCTAGGTTGATCTAGACTTGGTTCCAAGTCTGTGCTACCTGATAGCCAATACAATATTGCCTGAAACAGCGCCCTCTTGTGGATTAACCTCCGTCTTTAACCTGAGATTGCGAGTTAGGGCGCGTGATAGCTAATCTGTGGGGGGAGTTTTGCGTGGCTGATGCAGAGAAATAAATGCAATCTCAGACTTCAAATCAAGTCTAGGGGGGCGGAAGGGGTAGCGCCACCAGCGCGCCACCTACGTTGAAAATAATCTCATTCGACCCTCGCGACGTGAACTGGTCGAAGCTCCCCACACAAAACCATTGTAAACGGATTTGTGTGTACTCTCACAGTATACACTATTTGAATTACGGTTGCTCTCCACTGCGTGCCGTTGAGACTGCCTGGACGAGTCCATTTTATCAGAGGGTATTGTTATCTTCAAATGTTGTAAATTCACCAAAATTTTACGCCAGCAAACATTTGTAAATTGGTTTTTTTGCGTTTCCAACTGCTTCAGTAATTTAACAATTTAATAAACAACATATATTTCACGTAAACGACATGTAGGCCTATAACATATCTGTTTAAGATGTGTATGTTGCCTCAGAATTAAAATTACCTGCGGCAAATGTTCCCGTCCGTCAACAGAGATCCGTCTAGAGGATGTACCCAGGGATTTTTTTTTTACTTTCAGGAACGAAAGATCCATTCCTAAATATTACGTTAATGGAAAAAAATCAGAGGATGAACGATAATTTTTTTTCACATTTTGTCGATATTTGCAGCCATTTTAGGGGAGACGTTTTGTAACGAAATTCCCACCTAGACCTATTCATACACGTTAGCCACTGCAATAAACCAACGGAAATTTTTCGGTAATATTTTTACGCATTATTTTATTTGAAAACTAAGCACCTCAAAAATTGAAAATACTCTTCCAATATACACTGTTATGTTTTCAGTGCTGTTATTTTTAAAGAGAAAACTTTTACGGAATACATGGATTTCTTCAGGGTTGTTTTTAAATGGTCATCACCTCTTTTTAAAATGGAGTGTACCCAAGCTGCGATCGCAAATGATTGCGCAACGCCTCTTCCGCCCCCCCTGCATAATTGATCGATTTTTGCATCGACCGATCAGTGTTTTTCGTCGATCGATCTGTGTTTTTCATCATAATGATCGATGAAATAAGACCGACATGGTTTGTAATTATTTCGGGGGTCCACTTTAGGTAGTTTAATTTCAATTGGCTTAATTAGTCTTCATTACCTTACTCATTCTTTCGTAATAGTTTTGCTACAAATTTTCTCAATTAAATGCCACCTTATTTTGTTTCACCCGTAAATAGCCTGTGCAAGTCTCGCGCGTATCGGAGCGAGAAAACACGTCAAACGAAGAACATTTTTTTTCTTTCTGAAATCAAATCATTGTTTTTAAATTAGATCTATGAAAAAATCTGACCAACAAAAATAATCATTACAACTTTTAAAAAAATTAGTTTTAGCTTTCATAATAAACACATAAATCATTTGTTAGTTTTTGTTGAAACAAACTAAAAACTCTCGGGACAAGGCGGGGGGGGGGGGGGGCGGAAGGGGTGTTGCGCAATCATTTGCGATCGCTGTTTGGGTACACTCCATTTTAAAAATAGGTAATGACCATTAAAAAACAAAAAGAAATTCATGTATACCGTTAAAATTATCTCTTTATCAGCACTGAAAACATAACAGTGTATATCGTAAGAGTATTTTCAATTGTTGAGATGCTTAATTTTAAATAAAGTGCGTAAAAATATTATCGAAAATTTTCCGTTGGTTTATTGCAGCGGCTAACGTGTATGAATGGGTCCAGGTGGGAATTTCGTTACAAATGGTCTCCCCTAAAATGGCTACAAATATCGACATAATGTGAAACAAATTATCGTTCATCCTCTGATTTTTTTCCATTAACGTAATATTTAGGAATAGATCTTTCATTCCTGAAAGTCAATCAAAATCCCTCGGTACATCCTCTAGATATTTGACGATTTGTAAAAGTGTTTTTGGAGAGAATGGATCCCGCCAATACTTATTTTGCGTTCAAACGATCTCTGTTGACGGACGGGAACATTTGCCGCAGGTAATTGTAATTCTGAGGCAACATAGGCCTACACATCTAAAACAGATATGTTGTTTAGGTTAAATATATGTTGTTTATTAAATAGTTAATTTACTGAAGCAGTTGGCAAGGCAAACAAAAAATTTACAAATGTTTTCTGGTGTAAAGATTTTGTGAATTTACAACATTTGAAGATAACAATACCCTCTGATAAAATGGACTCGTCCAGGCAGTCTCAACGGCACGCAGCGGAGAGCAACCGTAAATTCAAATAGTGTGTACTGTGCATACACACACATCCGTTTGTACGTGGGGAGCTTCGACCAGTCCACGTCGCGATGGTCGAATGAGATTATTTTCAACGTAGGTGGCGCGCTGGTGGCGCTACCCCTTCCGCCCCCCCGCCCCCTTGGGACAAGGGTGCTTATTTGATCTTAACTTTTTAGGAACCCCTTTTATAAATCCACGCCTGAGTACGTGCAACTCTAAAAGCAGGCTTAAACGCAGACGCGCGATGATCGCACGGGCGTAGAATTGGCGCGTGACGCAGTTTAAAGAGGACGCTGACGCCTCATCAACCGTAGACTGCAATGAAAAGGCTTAGCGTCTGACAATTACAGCGTCTGGTGATTATCATCGCGCGGCCAATTTGTAACCGGAAGCTGAGGTCAAGTTTAGTTCTTGGGTTTTCTTCGCGAAGAACATACCTTTTTCTAAAATCAAATCATTCTTTTTAAATTAGATCTATGAAAGATTCTGACCAAACAAAATAATTATTACAATTTGTATATAATGAGTTTTAGCTTTCATAATAAACACACAGATCATTTGTTAGTTTTTGTTGAAACAAACTAAAAACTCTGGGACAAGGATGCTTATTTGATCTTAAAGTCACCTGGAAATAGATGTTTTTTTTTTTTTAATATAAAGAGTATATGTTTATTAACAATAAAACAATTTTTTGAGTAATTTTTTGTTAGTATTTATATGTAAAAAAATAGATAAAGTTGTTTGGGGGCGACTCCGCCCATCCCTTTTTGTGAGGTCAATCGAGGAAGACTTCGCCTCGATCGAACATCGACACCCTTGAACTTGCCTGCATAATGTAATTTTCTTCTTGTTCTCCTGAGCGCTTAGAGACTTTCTTCTGAAGGTGTTAGGCGCTATATAAATACAGTTGTTATTATTATTATTATTATTACGTTGTATATACACGTGCAAGTAGTGAGATTGTACGTTTCGTTTGGTTATCTAAAAAGGGGATTTTTCTTGCATTTTTCCGGCAAAAAATGCTGCTGGATGCAGCAAAACGACTAAAGATGGGGTCAGCCAGCATTTGTTCCCTGCAGATCCCAAATATAGGCAGTTACAGGCATCGAAAGAAAGGCTAACGAGGGCAAAGTGGTCCGGTCCGACGTCGTTTTCAGCGCTATGCAGCGAACACTTGGATACCCCGTCGTGCTTGGATACCGGGGATTTTTTCGTTGGTAGTAGTGTGCAAGGGAAGTTGCAGTGAAGCTTAGGTTACCAGCGAAATGTTTCTGGTGTTCGGATCGACTTGAGCTATGTGCCACGACGCCGCGGCACGCCGATCGATAAATAGTTTGGCAAAGTAGGAAAAACAATACCTTGTATCCGTGTTCTCGTTATGACCATGCTCGTATCTTCCGTTTTTAAGACATAGAAACGCGCATGGGACAGTTCGGGACCGGTGAAAAACCTCGTATAAACTGGCGTCTCGTATTAGTCGACTGTACACTGTCCTAGGATTGCATTGGGTGGTGACGTCCGAATACGAAAACGCATCATACTGATCAGGTACCCAGACGTAATGTACGGGGCCAGACTACACATTTTCTCCTGCCTCGATTGACGTCACGAACAGCGCCATGTAAAGGGGGCCTATTTTTTAATTTGTAATTAAAATAAAAATACAATTTGTTAATCTTAGTTAATTGTTTATTCACATTCCACTCATAAAAATGTATATATTAATGACAAAAGCTTTATTTTGACAAAATACCACTGCCAGGTGCCTTTAACTTTTTAGGAACCCTTTGTAAATCCACGCCTGAGTACGTGTACACAGACGCGCGATGATCACACGGGCGTAGAATTAACGCGTGACGCAGTTTAAAGAAGACGCTGAAGCCTCGACAACCGTAGACTGCAATAAAAAGGCCAAGCGTCTGAAAATTCTAGCGTCTGGTGATTATCATCGCGCGACCAAAACAACTTTGGTGATCGGAGGTTGGCACAATTTCTTAATTTTTCGCAAGTAACCGGAAGCAGATGTCAAGTTTAATTCTTGGGTTTTCTTCGTTGTACTGTTTAATTGATGTTACTTTCATATTTTGTATCACTTAGTATTAAATTCTCAACAACATATTTAATTTTCATGGTCATAAAGAACGCTAAACTAAAATAATAGACGAAACAAAATCTTGTGCACATGACGTCATTTGAGTAGGGCGCCCTCGCCTAGAGGTCAAAAGGAAGATGTTCATTGGCCATGGGCTGTGCGCCGCGCGTACAAATCTGTGTGTTCCCATTGTTTCATCATCAGTTTACTTCTAAGATGGCGGCTTGGTGACGTCAACGCATAAGGTCTATTGTCAGACGCTAAGCCTTTTCATTGCAGTCTACGGTTGTCGAGGCGTCAGCGTCCTCTTTAAACTGCGTCACGCGTTAATTCTACCCGTGAGATCATCGCACGTCTGCGTTTAAACCTGCTTTAGTGGTTGCACGTACTCGGGCATGGATTTACAAAAGGGTTTCCTAAAAAGTTAAGATCAAATAAGCATCCTTGTCCCAGAGTTTTTAGTATGTTTCAACAAAAACTAACAAATGAATTGTTATTATTATTATTATTATTTTATTTGCCATAAAAACAGTACATAACAAAATACAATACAATATACCCCAAGATGGGCGAGGGACAGCAAAAGCAAATACATACTATGATCCGTAGATCTGTTGCCCCACATCTGGGGTACACAAAAATATAAATAAATATTATTTTTGTACAGTATGCAATAATAACATCAGGTAAATAAACAATAGCAAAAATAAATAAATAAAATAAATAAATACAATATTGCACAAGTTAATGCAACAATTAAGAGGGTGGGTCACCAAAATAAGGAACACACTGCGGCCAGCCATACACAGCAAAAAAAAGAGTGCAAAAACCCCAAACCAAACACCAGCCTGACTTCCCCGCCCCAGAGAAAAAAATAAATAAACATATGTATATACCTTTATATAATTATAAATATGTACAAATTTAAATACAAACAAGGGCTATAGTAAAAAAAAACATAATAAGATAAATATGAAAATGAAAGAACAAAATTAAAATACAGACAGGAAGCCCTTCCCATCCCACCCAGATAAAAATGTAAAAACTAATTAGGTTGATTCATGAGATTGGCAGACAGAATATCTAAGTGAATTGAGGAAGCTGTGGAAAGGTAACAACAAAAGAGAATTACAAATGTTTTCTGGGGAAAAGATGAGGAGCAGATAAATGTAATGCATCAGTTCTGGCGTACAGGTGTTTGAAGTTCAGAACATCAAGATATCTATGGTTGACAGAAATGGTTTCTGCCACATTACAATGAACAAGATTAAACTTACACTTAATGAAAAAATACAAAACAGAAAAATTACGACGAACTGACAAAGACGACCAATTAAGGGCCACGAGTCTATCAGGATAGGACATCACACCCATCCTCTGACCAAGAATAAACCGAGTGGCACGCTTCTGGACACGTTCAAGGGCCTGAATTTGGTGGGATGTATGAGGGAGCCATGATGGCATACCGTATTCTAAGATGGGGAGAACCAGAGATTTATAGAGGCAGAACTTGGCTGAAACAGAGGAATTGAAAGCAATACATGGTCTTAATGAGGTCCAATGTTCTATTGGCACTAGAAACAACATTTTTACATGGTTGTTCCAAGAGAGCTGAGCATTCAAAGTGACTCCAAGGTATTTGACAGAGGATGTTGGAAGCAAGGGAAAACCTGAAAGAGTGTAAACAGGGGGTAGAGTGAGTGTTTACGGGAAATATGCATGATTTTCGATTTGGTATGGTTGAAAGTCATACCATTGGAGACACTCCAAGTGCTCAACTCATCGAGGTCATGCTGGAGGGAGCTCACGTCTAAAGATGAACGGATTGGACGATAAACTAACACATCATCGGCGAAAAGAACACAATTAGAACTGACATTATTAGAGATATCGTTTATGAACAAATTGAATAAAAGAGGCCCAAGAACACTTCCTTGAGGAACACCAGAGCTAACTGCAGACCAAGAGGACTTGGTACCAACAAATGTGACTCTCTGTTGTCGATCGACCAGAAAATCTTTGATCCAACTCCAGAGAGAGCCACAGATGTTAAAATTACTATAGCAAGTTTATGATGGGGCATACGATCAAAAGCCTTTATACTCATGTCCAAGAAAACTGCATCAATCCTTGGGGGACTGCGCTGATCTAAAGTGGTAGCCCAGCTAGGAATGATACACAAAGTCTCTCCATAATCTTGCTAACGAGAGAAGTAAGAGCAATAGGCCTATAGTTATTAAGCAGGGAACGATCACCAGATTTGAACACGGCGGTAATATTAGCAACCTTCCAACTACGAGGAAGGCGTCCACAGGTAATGGAATCATTGAAGATCCTGCAGAGAACTGGAGAGATCGTAGAAGATGTGTTACGCAAGAATTTAGCACTGATTCCATCTGTCCCAGGAGCCTTCCCCAGAGGTAAAGAAGATAAGGTACACCGAATATCATCAATTGAGAAGTTAACACTATAGAGAGAGCTGGAATTGGAAAATCACATGTGGGAGGGTCTTGACAGAAAAAACTGAAGCAAAATAACTGTTAAAAGCACAAGCTATTTCATGAGGATTTACTAGTGTTTGGGCACCATGTTTAAAAGAAAAGGGGGTAGGTGATCGTTTCCTGCTACGTACAAAGGACCAAAAACGTTTTTTGTTATCCTTAGATATGAACGTAATAATATCAACAAAATGTTTATAAGCTCTTCGAGAGGAATACTTCAACTGATTCCGCACAAGTTTATATGAGTTCCAATCAACAAGAGAACCAGAACGCTTAGCTTTGGAAAACAGTTTACGCTTTAAGTGTTTGAGGTCTGCATTGACCCAGGGAGAATTGTTTCTTTTCCTATTATACTCTTTCTAGAACCAGGGATAGCGTCTTTGACAGCAGCATTGATGAGGTCCAAAACACCTTCCCATGAAGAGTCGACGTCGTCTTTGTCAAAAACAAGATCCCAGGGAGTGTATTGGAGAAGAGCATTAAGATGAGTTATGGAATCGTGATTGTAAGACAAGAACTGTCGTACAACAGAGGGATGTGGGGGAGTAGCATTTAGACGAGTAACAAACTGAACAGCAAGATGATCGCTGGTAACAGGGTTTGGAACGGACTCAACGGATACAAAGTTAAGCGGGGAACCACTGAAGACCAAGTCGATGGTGGACCCAGAGGAAACGGTATCATCACAAGTAGGACGGGTGATGTCTGTGACAAGCTGGAATAGGTTGACCGAGTCAGCAAATTCAAACAAACGAGAACGATTTGGGGAGTCGGCTACTGCAGGATTACAGTCAATATTAAAATCTCCCATGAGAATAATACAATCAAATTTGGGGAGAAAGTATTCCATTCTGGAAACCACGGCGTTGAGATGATCCCAAAGGGAAGTGGTTTCGTCGGAGGGAGGGCGATTTAAGGTGCCAAGAAGACACTTGGTTTGACGAGAGGATATGGACACCCACAAAAGTTCAAGCTGGGGCGATTCAAACTCGGCATGACGAACAGGACAGAGGTTAGCTTTGACTGCAGTCAAGATGCCACCACCACGAGAGGGACAGTCCTTGCGGAAGATCAAGTAATCCACGGGGAGTCCTAAGATGGAGTCTGATCGAGTCATGCTCCATGAGCCATGTCTCTGTGAGTGCCAGAATGTCAGGAGGGGTTGAAGAAGAGATTGATGTAGCAAGATCAACACCCTTGTTACGAATACTACAGGCATTAAATAATAACACAGTTAGGTGACTAGGGGAGGAGGTAGTGAAAGAAGTATATCTGAGTTATTTGGAAGTCTTCTTGAGAGTGAAGCAGGATCAAGTGAAGCGTCAGTTGATGGAGTGGAGAAATTAGGCAAGTCGGCAAAAGCTTCCTGGAGTGAAGTGTTACTGATTGATGAGAAAGGCAATGTTGCACTAAAACAGCAGGGACAGAACGTACTTGAAATGAGCAGGTTGTACTGGGCGATAGTCATCTCAGGTATACACTTATGATGCCAATACACATTGCAGTCTTCACATAGAAGGGATCTCTGGTTACATTTTACTGGGCGACTACATTTACCACATGGATCCTTAGTAGGCCCAGGATTAACCTCAATGTCTCCAGACAAAGCAAGGGGCAGGTTAAATGTAGCAGTAGAGTTGGAGTAGTAGTTAATTTTAGCTTTTCCAAACTTACTTCTTGGGCTGAGGTTTCTAGTGATAGTTTGTTGGTCAGCCATGGATGCACACAGGCAGGTAGCTTGGTGTAGTCCACAGTATGCAGGAAGGAACAAAGGGTGGCAGGGTTGTGACAATGGAGTCGGTCAGGTGAGCACTGCATGATGCAACTGGCTTTGGAGACTGGTAGAAATTGAAGAAATTCTGATGGGAAAACACCACAAAGTTTGCTTTCCTCAGCAGCCAATCCATCAGAAAAACAACCATTCTGATCAGCAACTACTAATACATCATGTGGTATACAATTTACACTGCTTAGAGGGCTGCAAATAGCAAAATATAACACAAATGGAAGAGCCCAACAAAGAGCTTGCAAGCAAGTAGCCATGTAGCCATGTTTTTTGATATGTGTGTGTTTATTATGAAAGCTAAAACTCATTTTATGCAAATTGTAATGAGTATTTTTGTTGGTCAGATTGTTTCATAGATCTAATTTAAAAACAATGATTTGATTTCAGAAAAAAATATGTTCTTCACTTGACGTGTTTTCTCGCTCCGATACGCGCGAGACTTGCACAGTCTATAGGGAGTGATCCATGATGCAAAAGACCAACAAATCTGCTGCCTGGATTTTATGCCTCTTTAGCGTTCCATGTAAATACATCGCGCGCACAGTGAATGACACACGAGGTTGACGATTATCAATGGTACCCGGAGACTATTTCTGGTACAGAATTTTAATTGTACTAGTGGGAACCACTATTTAAATTACAACCTCGTGCTCAAGTTATAAGCATTCTGTGTGATTTTGATCTCCTGGCCACCATGATCGATCCCCTCCATATCCGGATGATCCAGGCAAGATGCAAACTGCGGCGCAACTGCTCGATGAGTTGATGGGCAAAAATCGTGATATTTTGCCCACGGAAAGATCAAAAGAAATAAGATGGGACCACCCCTCGGTGAGTAGAAAATTTCAGAACTACAGCAGATAAAATTAAATGAAAAATAACTTGTGATTCAAATAGTTTTAGTTGTCTAAAAAACGTCAGGCTCCTTCGTTGTTGTAAACGCAAGATTGTGAAATGATCAGCGGAAATGGAGCGCCCTCAACGTTTTCATTGTGAGGTCTTCATTTGGAGGAGCAAGTTTGTGTGTTAATAACCTTTAGTCAATTCGCTGGTTAAATCACTCATGTGTAGTCTGTGTTTCACTCGAACCATGGAGGAAAAAATACAAGGAGTTTGAACGGCCCGCCAACCCCCCACAGCGTAATTAACGCCCAATTATCGATCCTAGTTGTTCAGTGGAAAAGGCATGGAGACCTCCCGGGCGCGAGCGCTGCGCGTCAGATTTACGCGCGCGATAATATCTCTTTGTGCACAGGGTCTGGGTACCGCTTCGGACTGCAGTGGAGAAATGACTCGTTCGTGATTTTTAGTAAGGTACATAATTCCGAACATTCAGTTTTCCCATGCGCAGTGTGTTTTCTTTGTTCAACATGGCTGCGCCCTATCGTTGAATGGTCGCGTTGTTTTGTTCCGATTTTGTTCCTACTTTCCGGACTTTCGGAAGGTAAGATGAGATGTCATTCAAGTATTTTTGTATGTGTTGTTTTCGTGAAAATATGATATGATAATTTCGGTAATTTTGTTGCTTTCCGACCTCTACCTACGGTTCCAAATTTGATGGTTTTCACACGAAGGTTCGCTCTGCTGAATGGTATGATTTGTTTTGGGGTACTACAAAGTACTTTTTTTTTCTCAGCAAAGAAAATCGAAGCCTTTTTGTACTATTTTGATATGAATGATCGTGCCACTCTTCCAAGACTTTTAATCTTGGCTCCATACTGCGCAAGCGCACACAGAGAGGCGGCGTGTCGCGTGCGGTTAGGAAGTGCGTTACAACTGCGCGTTTATCTGTGGCGGTACCAGACCTTGGACGTTTGATCTCCTGTTCGTTGTAACTCCTTGTATTTCTTCCTCCATGCTCGAACCAACATGGGGACGACGTAATGAATTTGAAGAGAAAAAATGTCCAAAATGCCATCTTGACAAAAGTGAGTAGGGTAGTAACTCGTTAGTTGACTAGAGAAATAGTGCTCTGGAGCTAGGTTGATCCGAAGGACTCGAACTGGTTCAACATTAACAATGCACTGCAGGGTTCGAGTTACTTCTACTCCTAGTCCTAGAGTACTAGAACTATGACTGAGGTTCATTTCGCTATCGTCTCCATGAACTTCATTTACATTATTCATTAGCTATGTTATAGTAAAAATTTCTTTTTTTCAAATATATTAAAATTTTACATCAAATTAAAGGTCTCCTCATGAGAAATTCAATGGTGCAAACCCCACTGTCAAGTGTCATAGGTGCTTTCGTTAATGAGTTATGCCTTCCAAAAGACAACAAACACGCGGCACTCTTCTGGCCGCCGACTGAGGTAAAGAAATTAAGACCACCCACACTACTAAAGCTTATCAGCCCTATCCCAAACGCGCACTCAAAGGTTCAAAAATGAGATTTTACCGAGTACTAAGTTTAATTAAAACCTCCATAAATTGCATGCGCGACCTCGCGCGGGACCAAAACCCAACTTTTCTTACTCAAAAATGGACAAGGATTCTACTGATATAGGTTTGACAGCATACCCCACCGTCGCTGAATGTTTACATTCCTTTAAAATGGGAAATTTAGTCAAAATTTGGCCCCCAAAAATACATAAAAACCTTATTTCTTCACCGATTGAGACGGGGGGAAAAAAGCACCGTAAACTTCCCAATCCTCTTTCTATCAATAGATGGCGGTATTTTGGGGGTTGAAGTCAAGAGAGGGCGGTATTAATTGAAAAACGGTGACAAAATTTTTCTATCAAAAAAGTTCCAAAATGGCTGCGCTCGCGGTAGTCGCGTCGGTGACCATGCTCTGAATCTTTTTGATGCGTGAAAAGTGAGGTAAATTTGTGCCTTTTTTCAAAAGGATTATGAAAGAAGAGAGTTTTATTGACCTACAGGAGTAATTTGAGGCTCAGACAGCATGTTAGGTCGAAGCAACATTAATTTGAAAAACCTCTTTTTTGTGTGCGGCCAGAATAGGAAATGTCAATATCGCGCGACCTATAACATAGCTATATTCATACTCGGTCATAGGTCATCATGTACAAAATCCTATTCAAAACATTTTGCCCTTCATGTTTGGATCTGGAGTTCTCTTTTGAAACCAGATCTTGCCAAAATTAGGCTCTACGTTAGACCTAGTTGCGATAATCGCAACCCACCATCCTCCCAAATTCTAAGATCATAGATTTGATCTTCAATGTCTAATTAGTAATTAAGTATGGTCTTACGTTGGTTAGTTGTCTCGTAACCCTCCGGTCCCTGAGGGTCTCCGACTGTCGGGGGGGGATGGTAGGTTACGATTATCGCAACTACGTTAGACCTAGCCCCATGAATAGGGCAAATCCACTCCGTATCCTCGGCCCTAGCACCATTGCAAATCTATTTGTTGTGCCCTATGAGATTTTTAATCCTGGACGTTCTCAATCATGAAATTTACCGATCGAATCCTACTATACTTGTAGATAGCCCTACTGCTGATTTTTTTTAAAAAGACATCATGGATTTCTGGGGAAAATTGATTGCCTTTCGAGTCGCGAGTGTGAATTTTTGATCACGTTGCACAGAGAACTATACTTGTCGGGCTCCCTCAACTATTTAACAACATTTACACGATCAACTGCTACGATCTAATGGGGACCAGACTGATTTACTTATCGCGCTGAGCACAATATCTCTTTGCGCAGACGTGCGTGAGATGTGCACCGCATTACACTTTAATTATTTCACAAAACCTTGATTGTGCTCGGCGCACTGAGAAAATTAGTCTGGTCCCCATTAGATTGCAGCAGTTGATCGTATAACTGTTGTGGAGTTGTTGAGGGAACCCGACAAAACATGGTTTATTCGCAAGTTAATAATTATCTGAAAAAAAATTCACACTCGAGACTCGAAAAGCAATCAATTTTCCCCCAAAATCTGTGATGTTTTTGAAAAAAAATTAAGCAGTAGGGCTTTCTACAAGTACTACAGTAGCATTTAATCGGTGAGTTTCATGACCCGGATTAAAAATGTCATCGGACACAAAAATAGGATTGCAATGGTGCTAGGGCTAAGGATACGAAGTGAATTGGTCCTTTAATATGGGGCTACATTAGACCCAGTTACTGGGGTGCTGTACTCGGTTTAAATTTTTTTTTGACATCTGCGGTCGTACTAGCGCCCCAGGAAACATTGCAAGTTCCGCCCAGGGAACGATTTCATCCAAAAATTTTGCATATTTTTGCATTATTTTGCATAGCAGTCCATAAATTTTGCATAGCAAACTTTAAAATGCTTAAATATTGCAAACTTGTAAACTTGTGAAATGTTTTTAAGCTTAATTTCGGGAAATGCTACATGTATACGTGTTGAAAATGCTGTGTGGAAAGTACAAATGGCCTTAGTTCCAGACTTCCATTGTGACAAAAAAATAAAAAAGTCACATCTCCCGGCATGAACCTGAGGAAAAATTGGCGTGCTAACTCGACATCCAGCGTCAACTGGTTAAGAATGCAATGACTATCAAATCATTGTTTATTTAGCCCACAATTATTAAGGTTCAGACTTTGTTTTATATGAAACAAACACACCAAAATCAGCCTAAGAATAAGATGTTTTAAAAAAAAATTTGCACCAAGTTTATTTATGGACAAAACTAATAATAATTACTTGAATTTAATTGAAAACGTCAGAATGATTGCATCAACAGCACACTTTATCTTTAGACAATTATGGTTGAACTTTTCACAATAATAATGAATACCAACAATAACTTTAAAAAACTGGGACACAGGTCAGATACAAGTTTGAAAGGATCTTCGGATATTTTACAATAACATTACAATGTAACAACAGTTAACCAAAGACCCCCCATGAATTTCCCTGGGATATGAATAAAAGTTAATAACATAAGGAGAAAAAAGTAACTTTAAAACCTCATAAAAGGAAGGACCCTGCATGAACTAGTCATTATTAATAATCCTTGAATGTTATTCAGTTTCTATTTCTACCTCCATGGTTGGAGATCCCTCTCAACTGAATAACATACATGTTTAGTACGATTGTCGCAAAACAATTTTTTGCAAACACGTACGTAGAACTAGAAGGAACAGTGTAGCGATGTTTCTTCACATGATTTTAAAAAAGGACCAAAGTTCATGCAATTCTCCAACTTCCATGCAGAAAAACAACAACTTATTACAATTTGCAGTTCTTAACATTTAAACTAAACAACTGTTTTTTCTAACTTTGCAAGAATAGGAGACATCAGTTTAGTTATAAAATCCCAAATCACCGTCAATCAGAATAAACAACTCTACACATGTGAGAATCAAAACAAGAATGCAGTCTGGTTGCAAACCAGTTAAGTCTGTACAGTGCATGGGTGCATATACAGGGGAGAACCAGACCATGCAAACAGTCTAAGAAACAAATCTTTCTGTTGGCTGATGTATTTCTACATAGCTCGTGTAACAAATTTTTTCATTGGCCGATTTTGCCCTAGCTGCCAGTCAGTGTACTGACTATTGCATGTCACGGACGTCTTGGCATGGCAGAAATTACGTTCGTCGTCGGGTCGGTGGTGCCGATGGCCCAAAGTAAAATGTTTATTGCTTATTAACTGAGAGATTCTTGCAAAAAAAACCACAAAGGTATGAAAGGTTTTGAAAAAATGCTGTCAAAATTTTTGATTCAAGAATAAATATTGCAAAAACTGTATCGCAAATTGGATCGCAAATTGCGATCCACTTTTTAAAATTGCATAGCAAATTGTCCAAATTGAAATCGTTCACTGCCGCCACATACAGCAATTTCAATTTTCAACATCCAGCCACAACATATGCCTCAGAATGACACAAAGACCCAACAAAATAGCTTAAAACCCCCCTGTTGGCTTCTTGGTCTAAGATATCAGGCATTTATTTGTACTCAAGATCATCTTTTGTGCTCCAAATTGAAGATTTCTTAAGTCAATCGAGAAACCATCCATCACGAGCCACATTTCGCATGTTTCGCATGCCTCAAACCGCGTAGTTGTCACGGTCAAATTCTTGGCTAGTATAGTGATCAAGCTCACTTTCTTGAGAGTCCTTGGCTTCTCAACCACAAATAATAAATGGAAGAACTTTAAGTTAATTAGAAATATATTGCAGTAGATTTACTCTTATAATTTTTTATCTTTTAGGTGTGCAAGAACTTTCTGTGTGGATTTTGCCCACACGAGCTTTTCACTAACACAAGGTCAGATCTTGGTAAGTTTTGTAAACTCTGATATTTGTTACTTTTCAAGCAGGTGACACTATGTATGTACAACCATTTTATAAGTTTCCAATTCTTTTCTAAATTACATAATTAACAGCACTGAGTGTAGGTGGAAACATTTCTTAATTTGTTTCAGTAGCAACTTTATACCAAATACAGTTTGTCTTTAACTCAGGCATGACATTCTTCCTTCTTTACTCTCACTGTCTGATTTACTTTTTTTGTTTTTGTTTTTGCCCTTGCGAAAAAATAAAATAAAAATGCGATTAAATTGCCTGAAAAGTGTATGAAAGAAGCATGTTGCATTGGGATCGGGAGCTTTGGGCTATAACATTTTTTTGTTTTGAAATGAATGTTGGAAAGATATTTTATAGTTGAATTTAATGGGAAAAAACACCCCTTGAAATTGTGTCTTGTGTGTAATTTCATGTCGAACAACATTTTTACTCCATTAAATGGCGGACCATTTGTTCCGCTGGTTGCATTTCAAGAGGCAAATTTATGTTTTTAAAATCATACTCACTAACTACAACACACTGTATGTGTTTTTGTGGATGAGCAACTCTTAAAAAGGATAAGGAACCATTCCAAAAAGCAACATTTTGAGAGACTTTAATGTGCCCAATTAAAGCAAGGCAACACCATGTGTACATTCAGATCAGCCCTTGTACTCGATAAAATGCTCCTGCTTTTTACCAAGGACCAAATATCATGCATCTTAACTATTCCAGTTACTAGCTAGCGGGACCTGTTAGCTGGTTGTTTCACTAGTCTCCCAGCTTTTTCACTGGACTCTCAGCTTTTTCACTGTCCATATTAAATAGGGGTGCTTTTTAATACTGAACTAGCCAGCTGGACCTTTTGGAGTGAATTTTTACTCTTGCTCAAGTGTTTTAACTAGGAATTGGCCAGCGTACCACTGTTGAGGGAGAAGGCTGCCAAAGGAAGCTTCTAGATGAATGTTTTTGTTTATCTTTATATTTCTGTAGGTCCTTGTGATAAACAACATGATGAATCATTGAGAAGAATGTAAGTTTTGTTTTCAAACTTGGGTGATAAAATGTATGTTTCTATTTTCAAATAACAACAGCAATGGCAAAGTTATTTATAAAGGATGTTTACCTTCATTGTGTGTGTTCCACAAAATTTCACAAAACTGCCTACCCCCTTACATCTGTGCAACAAATACATGCTTTCAACTAACTTTTGAATGTTGTTCACATGAGTAGTGCACAAGTACCACAGAGTTCAACTTTGAAATAAACTCAGTCCACTACACTGCAGTGTTGCATAGAATAATGCAGGCTATGTGGAACTGGCCTGCTATGCTCTCACAGTGTCTTGTTTGTTTGTTTTCAAGAGGCCTAGTACTACACGGATTAGGCCTATAGATATACACTGTACCGTAATGTCCTGCATAAAGGCGCTCAGCGTTTAAGGCGCAGTACCCTAAAATTACCAAAATAAGGTTCAAGGGTTCAGATAAGGTTGCACTCTTGCATAAGCCGCAACATATCTTGCACACTATACAAGCTCGCTAAGTCGCATACTGCTGGTACATTAACACATACAGGGCTAGAATTCGGGGAAAAACCCACAAGACCGCAGGGCTTGTAGCTCAAAATATTTACTGGACCGGAATTTTGTGTACAAGACCAGAAGTGAGAAGAAAAAATTCCTACACAGGTTAATAATTGAACTGTTTGATTTTGAAAAAGCACCAAGAGAAGATTGATCTCATTTGTATATTATGGGCAAGTAGTCTTTGATATTCAACAGAATTATATTTATCAGACTGAAAGTCAACATTTGAACACAAACACAAGACCGCCGGACTGGTCCGGACATGAGTTTACTGGCCCGGACATGAGTTTACTGGCCCGGACATGAGTTTACTGGCCCGGTGTTAAAGCCACTGGCCTCGGGTGTAAAATTTGAGCCCTGACATACAGGGGTCATTGTGATGGTATAAGCACACTTACCATAGCGCAAAGAGATCGTAATTTTTCAATCACGAAGACGAGTAAAACATCACTTCTATTTTTCATTATATTTTGACCATGTTCATTTTAAAGATTTTTTTTATAAGGCCTAATAAAAATAATTGTTTGTTTCTGGTAACATGCTCTGAAAAATTTGGGATGGTAGGTAGGGAAACAATTTTATTTAACAACAAAAAATTAATCAGTATCATAAAGCTGCATGCAATTTTGGATAGTTCATATTGGGCTGTTCCATTCAGATGTAGATCGTTGTAAATGTCTGCTACTGTTGCTGAATTAGCAAACAATTTCAAAAATCGATGGACTTTACAGTCATTGAAATGCTCCGCAAGAGGTTTCTAATTAGCGTCAGCCATTCAGTAGTTTGAATGGCGACCAGCCCTACATCATAATCAACAATTTATTTTAGGTACAAATGCCGCAACCCAAGAGTGCAGAGTTTGAAATTCAAACTTGGGGTCGGATTGCGATAGCATGACCAACATTATGAAGGAAACTGGCAACCATGCATACGTCTTCCCATCTAGCCATGGTTGTCTTTCTTCATGGTGTCGCCGAAGCAAAACGAGCGTGCTTGGCACAGGCTGATTGGCTGATTGGCTGATTTCTGATTGGCAGCTTTCCGATTGGCCGAAACGCACTCGATCGGTGTGAATAATTATGACGTAATGTGTTCTCACAGTGCTGCCATCCCATAGTATTCATCATCTCGATCTCCACAAAGTGTGCATTTTAAAATTTGTATTCTTTAAACACATTTCCGTATGTTATGACTGGAAGCTCACGAACGGTGGGTAAAAAATAAATTTTATTTTGCCACAAATGTTGATAAAATTGTTACGGTCGCAAGGTTTTTGCATGGACGGTCGGGTTACCGGAAACAAGCAATTATTTTTATTAGGCCTAACCATAGCTTTACAGTTTTTCTTTTTACACAACAAACGCGCACACACACACGTTTTCCCAACGTTTCCCAATGAATGGGCTGCTAGAACCAACGAACTCTAGAGGGCGCTTTCTTAATAATGCTTTCACATTAGGAACGTACGCCCTCTGTTGGCGAAATCTAACAGCGCATTTCACGATAACATACAAAAACGACTTGTCATTCGCGACGGTATTGTTATTATTATTGTGGGCAGCAGCATGGCAAGTGATTCGTTCTTCGATAAGTTTTTATCAAAAATGTGAACAGTGTAGGTTTTATTTTAAGAAAAATGTGACATGTAGAATTACCCTGGACGAAATAAAGGAACTATTTTGCGGTATAAATGTAAGATTTCACATAGCAATCATCACAATGAACTCAATCAAAATCAGATAAGGCGCGCCGGAAGATAAGACGCAGTGATTTTTGTTACCTTTGAAAGTCAGATAAGACGCGTCTTATCCGCAGGAAATTACGGTACATGTTTCTTGTATTTTGCAGAGGCTATAAACTATATGTGGAACTATGTTCTTCAAATTTCCAATCTGCTGTCGTACTTGGTGGAAGTGGGGTTTTTTCCTTCTAACTTGCACGCATGTGCTTCAAAATTTCACAATCTGCTGTGGAATTGTGTGGAAGTGCATTACATTGATAAAGAATTACAGATGGTCTTCAAAGTCCCACAACATTCCATCTTTACAGAGTTCTGTGGAATAAATTGGCCTCTGAAAAAAGTGAACTGGTTGTAGAAGGGTTCAAATAGCAATTTTACAGTTAACTCATTTTCTTCAAATGTTTTTCAAGTAATAGCTGACAAGGGAAACTGATTGGCAATGTTTTGAATAATTTGGGGTAGAACAAAGAAAAAATAACAAGGGCAGGATTTGAACCTGCGACCTCCGGATTAGCGTGATGGCGCTCTACAAACTGAGCTATCTCCATTCAACCCTAACCTGAAATCCCACATCCAGCATGTCTAGTCAAGCTGTGAAACTTTCTATCAAATATTGTGATCCTGTAACGTTATAAACAACAAACTCTGTATCATTTTTGTCACAGTTTCAAAAACTCTTCCAAAAATGAATAATTTTAACATTTAGAGAAGGACAAATTACAAATTTTGTTTTTCTTTTTCAAGGTTTACAGAGGCAAGTGAGCGTGAGAGGGCGCGTTATGAAGATGACTTCTTATCGTACTTGCAGCAAACTGTGTCCGAAGTAGACCGTCGAATCCGCAAGGGCCACTCTAGACTGTCACTCAGTAATGCACAACAACAGGTAAGGAAAAAATGTTCCATCCCTACAAGTGATGTAACACTTGCATCAGTATCAGTGTTTTCATTGCCCATTCTAGTATGAGGTGGCCCACCTTCTACCTCCAGTGACAACCTCACTCATTTTTGCCAATGTTCAGACCTGTGATTTTTCAGGATCTCTCCTTGTTTATGTATTTTTTCTTAATCTCCATAAGCCCTTTTAAACCTTAATACATGTACCTTAACAGCCCTGATACTTCGGCTCTGAAGGGGCAAGGCAGTTTTGCCTTGACTTTTTGTAAAAATTTAGGGCACCAAGGCAATTTTCAGAAATTTCAAAGGGCACCAAGGCAATCGTAAAAAGTTGCGAAGGGCACCAAGGCAATATTGGAAAAAACACATATTTCATAAATTATTCATAAAATGCACATCACTCAGTTCTTCTGTTCTGCTAGTTTCCTTCATGACATACATGTATGCAAATTGGACACCTTTTTCAGGTAAGTTTTTTGTATGTAATTTTTTTTTTATGTAAGTGTTTTTTTTCATGACATAGGATGGGATTAATATGAGGTAGAAATGACTAAATAACACAACTTTTTTGCATTTACAAGTGCAACCAACAAGTGGAGCCTTACATACAATACATGTTTCTAAGTTTTGGTCAAAGGAGAGGAGACTCGATGTTTGGCAAGTTAAAACAACAAAATTGTATCTAGGGACTGTTTACATCGCGCGCAGTGAGGTAAAAGATTCGCCTCGTATAAAGGACAACCTACGTCTTACGATGTCATGAAAAAAAAAATTACATAAAAAAATAATTACCTGAAAAAGGTGTCCAATTTGCAGCATTTTAATGCTGCAACATTTAGTTGAGCCAATTTCTTTTGCTTGGTTCTTTCCTGGTACGGCATTTTGAAAGCTTCTGAAGAACCAAAAAAGCAACCAACGTTGGTTGGACGCATCACCCAAGCCAAGCAAAGCAAGCAAGCTGCATAACAACAGCTTCTTCTCGGTAGTTTTTCTTTTTCGAACAGTCCCACCTACTGGGGCCGAGCGAATATTTCAGCGCGTACGAGGTTGAAACGATGTGCACGTGTTTATTGTGCGTGTTTTACAGTCTGGGCACCGACTCGGATAGGTGTACACATGCAGTGCTGCATACACGTCGTAGTGTGAAGCTGACTGCACTATACTATTGGTTTGTGATGATCGTTGTATATGTACAATGTACATGTATGTACGATGTTTCCATGTGTGTGTTCTGTGCGTGTTGTTCGTTGCGTTAAATTTTTATTAAACGTATCACACAGACATCGCGACTTTGGACAGTTGCTATTTCGGCTAATTCTCTGTCATTTTTAGAGATGAATGTCGAACTTGGGATATCGTTAAATATAATTTTTTTTCAGGAGAAAGGGCACGACGGCAATGACAAGAAAAGGGCACGGCAAAAATTGCCGTGAAAAGTGGGATTTTTGAAGGGCATTGCGGCAATAGGTAGGGGCAACGACGGCAATTGCCGTCGTTGCCGTCGTTGCCGTCGTGAAGTATCAGGGCTGCCTTAATGTTTTCCTTAACCTGCCTGAGGCTGCAAGCACTGGCCTCAGGCCTGAGGTCCAGTGTTAATTTCCAACCCTGCTAAAGGGTGGCAGGTAATCCAGATATCTGGATCACTTGCACCCTTTTCTTTCTGTCTTCATTTGAACCCAACTCTTCCTCATTTGACTTACTCAGCAGCTGAGTGCACCAAACCAATACAAGAATGAGGAGCAGATCCGAATGCTAACAGAGCGTATCAATACCCTGGTGGAAAAGGCAGAAGAACTTGGATGCAACGGGGAGGTGGAGGAGGCTCAGGGGACGATGAAGCTGTGTGATCAGCTCAAGGAGGAGAGGGAGACCCTTAAAGAGGTCTGTTGCACAGTTTACTTCAGGTTTTAATATATCCAGACTGAATAACAGGGATGAGAAATTCAGAGTTTTTATGCTTGCTTAGGGAAGAAGAGTAGCCGTTTTTTTCTTTAGATTAAAAAACATGCTCTTTGATCTCTACCTGTTCCACTGAGGATCCCAAAAGCTCCTTGAAATCTTAATGTAACGCCTGGGGTTACCGAAAGGTGGAAATGCCATCATTTCAACATACAGTCAACCAAAAAGTATGTCATTCTTGATACAAATTTTAACTTTTTAGTCTCTTAGTGTCTAATTCGCTTTGTCATTAAAACTCTCACATATCCTCTTAGGACTGCCAAAAAGTTATAAACTTTGCATACCCATCAACAAAATAATGAGCGTCTTGGGTGCAGCGAGCCCGATAAAGGGCTATGTAAGAACTGTAGTATAAGGTACTGCAGCTGTTTGATAGTAGGCAAAGGAGGGTGTTTTTTACAATATAGAGGAAGATTGTCTGTGAAAAATTTCAAGAGTAGTGTCATCCATAGTTCATGATATTTCTTTCTATTACTGAAACCTACAGGCAGCTGCCTTGGCCCTGGATGCTGTACTCTCCCAGGAGAAGCAGATGGAAGTCTGTGAGGTGTGTGGTGCTTTCCTTATTGTTGGTGATGCTCAGTCTAGAGTAGATGATCACCTTATGGGAAAGCAACACATGGGTTATGCAAAGATCAAGGCCACTGTGGAGGAACTCAAAGTGAGTAGCTTTCTATGAGTGAATCAATCTGTTAATCAAAGGATCAATCTGTTATCCAGTGGATCAATCAATTAGTTAATGGATCAATCAATTATTTTGTGGATCATTCAATTAGTTAGTGGATCAATCAGTTAATCAGTGGACCAATCAATTAATCCATTAAGGGAGAATTGCAGAATGAAACAAGCGGGTAACTTGAGGTGACTAGAGGTTGAACCTTGGGTAACTGTGGAAGTCCTTCAAAAATGAAAGATACCCTCAAGTTACCACCTGCTTAATTTTGTATTTTTCCCTAACCCTCCTGCTATCGGTGTGTTTCTCCAGACAGCAAACCCAGGGCCAAGACATTTTGAGGTTTACACTTGAGCCATTGCCCAAAATGCTTCAATGAAAGTGATAAACTTGAGAAACCACCAGCTGTGTTCAATAGCAATGGAATTTGGGCCACTGTTGGAAGAGATAAGGTTCTCAACCTTGATCAATTTCTGTTGTGGCAATCTGTGGCACTGATTGATCACACATACAAATACAATGACAGGAATGTGTGGCATCAATCAAATTAATCCACTATAGGAAGTTAATGGTCTGTCTGAACCACATAGACCATTTTCGAACTCAAGAGGGCGCTCTGAATTACTTTGTCATCAGTAATTTTTAAAGAAGCTGACAGAGCTGAAATTTAAGCCTTGAGTTCAAAAATTAATCTGCTGACTTGGCATAACATTTGTCAGCAAATTGACTAATTCAACTGCACTGGTTGTGTTTTATGGAATAACTGAGTAGGTGTACTGTTTAGATCAATGCAACATAGTATCATATTTTTCACTTAAAGGGTGTGTACAACATTGGTAAGATTGAAAATATAAATGTTTACAGATTTGCACATAACTTACATGGTATAAAGATGGTCATGGTGGAAAACTTCCCTTGAAATAGTTTTTCTTGAAATGCCATATTTTTTAGGTTATGAGTAAAACAATAGTCTTTATCCTGCAGGATAAAATCCGATGTTGAAAATAAGTTAAAACATAAGGGGTTTTTCCCCACTGTTTTCTCATGACTCCGAAGACCGATTGAGCTTAATCTTTCACAGGTTTGTATTTCATGTATATGTTAGGACACATCAAGTGTGGATACAGGTCTTTGGCAATTACCAATGTTGTACACAACCTTTAAAGTAGGATGATTAAGGAATAAATTATTCATGATCTAGTTATTTCTAAGACAGTTCTGAATATGATTGGATAGTGCTTTTCTGCTTCAAAAATCAATCATCTTTTTCAATTACAGAATAAACGTATGCAGCCAATCATTGAGCGCGAGGAACAGCGTCGCAAAGAGCAAGAAGAGCGTGAGAAAAAGCTAGAAGAAGAGCGGGAGGAGCGCCGCAAGAAACGAGAAGAACGCGAGAAAGAGCGAGAGAAAGAAGTAGAGGAAAGGCGCCTCAAGAGAGAGAAGGAGCGTGAGAAAGAAAGAGAGAAGGAAAAGGAAAGGCAGAAGGCAAAAGACAAGAGACGGAGCCGATCCCGAAGTCGGGATCGACGGAGGCGATCAAGGAGTCGTGAAAGGAGACGAAGCCGTAGTCGCGACAGACGAAGGAGTTCAAGTCGAGGCAGACAGCGAAGCCGCAGCCGGGACAAACAGCGTAGTAAAAGTCGGGATCGACGCCAAAGCCGCAGTCGCGACCGCAAACGAAGCAGAAGTAGGAGCCGCAGCAGTCATAACAGGTACGGGTGTCTGTGGAATTTTATTTCGGCATCAATCATTCCTGTTAGTGGACTGACCTTTTAAAAGTAATCAACCTTACATCAAAGTTACCCTGATACTGGCCATCATTAAATAGCTTATTTCAATACCATGATTTGAAATAGATGTATCATGGACAACTTAAAAGCCAACAAGGTTTGTTCAAGATGCACTCATAATTCTATTATCTTGTTCTTTTATCTAGTTATCACAAGGTTCCCAAGTTTTGTAAAGGATTTTGTTATTGAATTTCTCTTTCAAACAGACGAAAAAGTCGAGATAGAAGTCGAGACCGGCATCGTCGATCCAGATCTCACAGTCGTGACCGAAAACGACGTTCAAGATCTCGCAGCAGGTCGCGCACCCGACGGCGCTCTCGTTCCAGGTCACGCACATTGCGTTCAAAGCGCAGTCGCTCCAGCTCCAGAAGCCGTATCTCCAAGCATCGCCGGGAGTCTGAGAGCAGAGAGAATAAGAGGCAAAGCCAAGAAAAAGAAACCAATGACAGGAACGCCGATCCAGAGATGCGCAAAGATGACAATGATGAGGCAAAAAAACAAACTGATAAGGAGGGAGATTCTGAGGCGATAGAAAGCAATCATGAGGAGAGGAAGAAAGAAAGACGTGACAGTAGCGGTGATAGAAGCGGAGACCATCATGAGAACCAACGTAAAAGATCTCGCAGCGGAGGTGATGACCGTGAAGATGATGAGATGTCAAAGAAATCTAAAGAAGGTAAGACTTAATTTCTTCTGATTGGTCGATCTATAGCGACATGAGTTTGAACTTGGCCTTTATTGCGCAGCCCATATCATTCCCTGTACTAACGCTCTGTTAGCAGTGCGTCAAGTTGGATGAAGATAATTTTTTATCACACGCACACTCGTGGAATATGGAAAAATATAGCATGTATGCATCCCATGCTGATAATTACACAGAAATGAATGGTCTCTAAAGGGTTAACCTAAAACCCTGCCTCGTTGATTTCTTAGATGTACAATTTTACCAGGGTTTATTAGAATAAGAATATTATTTAGGTTTTACCCTGGCACCAGGGCGTTAATATTTGTTTGAGTAGCTCATTGAATAATAACGACAAAACTAATAATCTTATAGGTATCTCAGCACCAGGAAGTCTTGTTTTCTAAAAACATTTGCTATTAAATGCATAAAATCGCATGTCTATTTCCCACCAGACACTCAATGGATTATTATCGTTAGAACTCTCCAAACACAGTACAGTTTTTTATGCTTTTTAGTTAGTTTATTGAACAAAGAGTCTCCCCCTTCCCTCATCTTAGAGTTGGACTCTGAAGATGAAGAGAATGACGTTGAATCAAAGAGGAAGAGCAGCACTCCCCGATCAGGAGGCAGACACACCCCGGAGAAGGGCGATGCTGGAGACCACCATAAATCTGAAGGTGACACTTACTCTGATAACTGATCCACAGTTAGATGGGTGAGTGTTTTATTTTTATTTTCTCCCTCAAAAATATATCATAATTTCTTGCTTTTTAATTTTGTTTATACTAATGTCATCCACCCCACAGTGTTTCCCCTCCCTTTTCCTCTCCATTCCTACTCCTGTCCTACCTGTGCACTGGTTAAGGTCTCACCTTTTTTCCTCTCTCGCTTGCCTTCGTTGTTGTGTCCTGCGTTTGTTCCTAAATCAATACCTGTAGAAGTCAACATCTTTGTCTCCTTCTAATCTCTCAAATTTTGCCGGAAAAATTACCTTGAAAGGCCAAGTACAAAACTAGTGTGAAGACCTCAATTTGAAATAGTGACATCAGTTTTCTGTATTTAAACACCCCCCACACTCCTCATCCACCTCATCCCGTTATCCTATTTGTGGCCCTGCCCCCTCCTTTCTTGACTTTGTTTTCTCGTAGCAGCGAATGAAAGTAAGTAAATGTATGTCGAAGTGGAAAGGTTCTTATGCGGATGGACACATCAACGACCCTAACTCGTCACTGACAGGCGCTCATCGTTGTTGGAGCCACCCCTAGGTATCTGTTTAAGCAAAGATCACAAGAAATAATGGATTTTCAGTTTTAAAAATCTAAAGAATGCAAGAAACTAAACTTATTTGAAGAATATTTACTCAATTGTTTTTTTAATTTTTGTACGGTGAATTCACGAATCCATGTGTATTGTTTAGATGTGACATTAAAACTGCTTTAAATTGATTTCTGAACTTTTTAAACAACAATTGTGTAGTTTCAAGAGAGCATACAAAGTGCTACTACAAAGATACATTCTGTACCCGAAAACAATGATTTCATTTTGTGTGTTTAACAATAACATGATTGTAAAATACAAATTTTTTGTTTAATCAATGAAGATTAATTTCTGTGATGTAACCAATAATGTTACATAATTCAGCCCCCAAAAGAAAAAACAGAAAGAATAACTTGGAACTTGAATGAATAACTTGGAATTAAAAAAAATCTGCCTATGTAGTAATTTTCAATCATGGAAAAAAACCACCATACATAACACCTTTAAAAGTATTTAAAGTAAATGTTGATCTCACAAGGAGTGTGATTGTAGTATACAATGATATGTGTATTCTCTGCCTTAAACATTATGTTGTTACCGATGGTTTAATTTGACGACGCTGGAAGGGCACGTATTACAGCCCCATGTACCTACCCCCAGCCAGACCACTCGCTTGGAAAAACAGTTAATCCCCCCTTGTTGGAGAGCCTTAACGCAACAAGGGGGAAAACGAACGTTGCCAAGGAATCGCTAATGTTGCACAGGGGGACACACTCACACACACACACTACGGATGATGTTTGTTGAGAAATGCTGTCATGTAAAACAGGTATTCCACAAGGTACCCCCCTACTACTACTACTGCATATTATGTTACCATTTTATAATAGGAGGGGTTATCCGTAAAGACTTGCTGCTTTTATTTTATTTTTAAGGTGCATGCTTGTTTACTTGTTGTGGTTTCTATGAAGTAATGATGATAAGGGGCAGTCAAACCTGAAGTTGTGTTCACACCTTGAAAGTTTTCATTAAGTCTTTTTAAGGAACATTCTGAAAGTTTTATTTCTTATTAACCCTTTGGTGACCAAGCGGCTTGTACCAAAATGCTGCATGTTAACATAGTATTTACATTTTTTAATACAAACCAAAATGCCTGCTGAGAATTATTTATGCAGACATTTTTACTGAAAACA
Source organism: Leptasterias polaris (assembly GCA_037783415.1). NCBI lineage: Eukaryota > Metazoa > Echinodermata > Asteroidea > Forcipulatida > Asteriidae > Leptasterias > Leptasterias polaris. The sequence goes on along the minus strand of JAZGTN010000050.1, from coordinate 3,945,281 downwards.
AATTGAGCTAAAAGATTGACAATTTTAACCTTGTCTGGGCATATGGTGATGAATATAAAGAAATGAAAGGTCTCTAAGGGGTTTTGAAGAATCTTCCGCTATTAAAATTGTCCCCACTTTTTGTATGAAATCAATAATCTCAGCTTTACTTCTGAGGCAAAGAAGTGCAGCTACAGCAGCAGTGATGTTGGTAATGCTGCATGCTAACCTTTCTTGCTTAGTGAACAGTAGAACCATGTTTACTAGTTGATAGGTGTCCACATAAACACTGATTTGACTGCTGGATTAGTAAGACTGGTCAAGTCAAGTCTTTTGTCAAAAAACACATAATTTAAGGACACATACTTTATGAAGAAATTGAGAGCAAAACAAAAAAAGGAAAAAAGTCTTGTTTTGTTACTGTTCCTACTGTGATGAATAAATTTGTGCCATTTTAAAATGTGAAATTTAAAGTTGCAATATAATTTGTTTTGAGCAAATATTTTCAAAACTAAAATATACAAGAACATTTGCATTTATGCCACAGACAATGCTCAAAAATGTTACATGCAAAAAATGTTGTTCATGTCTGATGGACATTAGGTAATGTGTGGATTCTGACAATAATTAGTGTTTGGTTTTTAATCAACTACCACTAATCATTGGCAGATTTGTTTAAGCAGTTCTTTAAATGAAAGCTTGTAACTTTCCCAAATAATTAAATAAAAATAAATATTTAACATTTTAATTTAAATTTGTAGGTACTGTCAAATCAGCCAAAAATCGGACCTAGCATCTTGGAACAAATCAAATAAATCCCCTGGTTAAAGTTGTTGAATTGGTATTGAGGAAAATATTTATGGGTCTCTGTTAAGAAGCATCTTCATTTAGGTTTCTTGATTAGATTAACATTAAAATAATTTAATTTTTTTAGGGGGTTAATGCGGATTTACATAAATTTAGTTACCTGTACAAGTTTTAATATTTGAACAAATCTATGACAATAATTCTTAGAGAAGAATCCTCACTGCAGTATGTGGTGAAATGTTTGGCACACAGTGATCATTGATTCACTCCAAGTTTCAATTTTGAGAAATTTATCTTTAAAGTTGATACACTTGAAAGTTGTAAAACAAACTTCTACTAATTTCCTATAAGTCTGACAGTATGTTTAATTATGTTGAAGCCGTTCATGAAAATTACTAGCAAATTGTGGTCAGTGTAGAGTTTCTCTTTCTTGAAAGTATAAAGTTATTTTAGAGACATTTTACATGACATATTACATTATTTTGAGCTGTCTGTTGAGAAGCTTGAGAGAAAATGACAGAGTATATTGTACAGTGTATCACAAACCAATTGGGAACCTTCATGTGTTCAGAGTTCCACAGCACTCTATATGTTTCATCCATTTAAGCTGATTGGATTAGTATGCCTGGCCTCGTACCAAGCATGATTGGTTTGGCTATGCATGACTTAAGTTTCTCAATATCAGGCAAACCAAGGAATGGGTTTTGGTGGATATGATGTTGTACACCTTCAGTTAAAGATCTTAGTGTACAGTGCTTATGTTTTGTCAGCTTTTTAAATATTCTGTAATCATAATGCTTGTTTTCCCATTTTTGTTTGTTTTGGGAAACCCAAATTATCCTATACAGCCCTGTCCAGTGAAGAAGAATTAACATGAAGAGAAAAGACAATGATGATGCAAGATAAGGCTGATTCCGATGATGAGGTATGCAGAGGAGTTGCATCCCACCCAGACTCAACCTGACAGGGCCCCAGGACATCTGATGATGTACTCTTGTAGGTTTATCAAACTTCCAAATGGTAGATACTGTAGATTTTTTAGTTTATTTTCTTGAGACACTGGGTCGTGATATAGGCCTAACATTGGGAAGAAATTGCCCTTTTGGTTATTTAAAAACTCATGAAGAAAAACGTCAATTGCTGAAGGAAAAACCCATAATTAGTTGATACGAAAGTTCAGCTTTGCATAAAAATATGCATTTCTCTTCCTTTTGGTTTTTTCCCTACAAATTGACACCTGTATATATATAATTAGTAAAGTTTTTTTTTATGAAGGAAACCCAACTTGTTAAAGATTTTGTGATATTGTCAAAGTTGTATATGAAAGACTTTGGCAGCATGAGAAGCTGCATTTCTGAATTTAGGGTTCTGGCCAGTTCCAGGAAGGTCATTAAAAACATCAGGTTAAAGAAGTTCTCATGTTTAGCAAGATTTTAAGGCACTTGTAATCCATGTATATATTAAGTGCCCTGTGTTTGTTTGCTTATTATTTCAGCTATAAAAAGTTATAGGGGGAAATATAGTGGAACACTGATACTCATGATCACTTCCATAACCACCCCAATTGTAGCTGTTAGAGCTTGTGCTAGCTTAGGTTGCCAAAAGTTTCATTCATTGAAGAAGCCTGAAATTCAAGAAAAAAAGTACATGTTTGAAAACTACTGTCTTTAGAGAGACCCTCCAATACCCTCCAAAATCCTCCATTCTATGGTAACTTGACACCTACATGTTTTAACTTGTGCAAGATTAGTGTCTGTTCCAAATATAAGCAGTTAATATTTTGGTTCTGCAGTTCCAGGTCTTCAAGTTCAAACATACTGAACATGACTGTTAAGGGTTTGGAACCATTAGAGTTAACAGCCGAATACAGTGGTTGTAAAATTAGTCTCAAGTAAAGACTGTACTGACTTCTTCTTTTTTTTGCTAGAAAAAGGGGTTGTTTTGGAGCTTGGCATCTTCCCTTAAGGGATTTTTACAATTTGGCAAAAACATCTGTAGATTTCAGCGAATGAGTATAATGTTAAGTGAAACTATTATCATTAGTTGTTGTGTTTTTTCCAACAAAAAATATCCCAAGTTTTGAAGTTGGAACAGATCAAGATTATTTACACAGGAACTTCTCAAGATGCTTTGGCACCCTTTTTTTCCTCAAGTAAATATGTTGTTGATAATTTGCCACGGCTTCATGTAATTAAAAAAACAATTATAATAGTGTGCACGTCTTTATCAGGCAATGTAGACCTTAAACTGTGCTTCAACTTGTAAAAGTTCTTGTTTTCAGCCGTTCTGTGGATTTCTCCCATACAGAGTACACATACTTTGCCTGAAAACGGGCAGCATACATCCAGGGGTGTACAGTTTAGTCTTACATGAACATTCTAAGGTATATGGTATAGTTAGGTGTTGCTATAAATAGAAACCCTCCGGGAGACGTCAGCAACTTGAGCAGCACTGTATGAGGTGGGTGCATTTTTGTCTTTGTATCTAAGGCCACAGTGATTGTTTAGTTGTTAAAATTGTGCAGATTGCTTTTCAGCCAATTGATTTTGTTACTTTAAAAGGGTTTATATATTTTGTACCACGTATAAATTAGGATGGTCATATGTAATAATTACAATCTGAGGTGTGTTTTTTATTTTCATCAATTTGTTATACTTTAGTTTTTGAAATTCAACTGTCTGTGAAATTTTATGTAGCACCTGTTGCATCAATTTGTTTATCTGGCCGTCTTTTTCTTGTTTAAAGATTATTGATGATTGTTGTAAAATAAAACGACACAATTAGAGTGAAAAATGGAAAGGTAGGCCTGTGATGTATCAGGATTTGTTGTGATATTAGGATTTTTCATTGACCTCCGCTGTTGCTTACAGATTTTCTTGAAAGAGATGAAACACTTGGTTCTTGTTATTATTAAACCTGTAGATTTCTATTGACCATACGCTTTAGAAGCCATTTGAGTAGAGCTAGAGATTAAAAGGTGGTTTCTCATTGGCCCGTTCTGTGCGCTGCGCATACATAGATGTGCGTTTTGCATTGTTTCATCATCGTCTTAACTCTAAGATGGCGGCTGATGACATCAATGCATAAGTTCCATTAGTGGTGATTTACAGAATACAGTAATATCTATTACGTGGGCAATGAAAAGCAGCCTGTGAGAGTGAAAAGAACTCACTTGGGAATGCTTAAAAGCACCCCACTCTTCCTCATGTGAGAACATGACCTTTTGTTCTGAAGAAAGTGGCAGGAGCTGCAGAGATTATAAAATCCAAATTTCCACTTAGGCCATATAACCAACATCCTATAGTATTTCATCAGGGAGCTTCATCTCCAGACCAAGAGGGTGTTCTAGTTCAAATTTTCCTTTTGTGTTGAAATGAGTTTTCTGTTCTAAAAGATGCTGTGAGTATATATAATTTAATTCGCCCTGCAATTTGTTCAACATTTGTTAAAAAGACGTTAGACAGTGTATTTGGATAACGAAATATAGTCATTTCACTAGTATAAAGTAAAGTATAAGTTTTTCCTAGCACCAATGATATTCCACTCAGGTATTAGAAGTGGGCATTTTTTTTTTCTCAAAATATTTTAGGTATTGCCCACTCACTTTAACGCCACCTCAAATGCATCAGATTCAATGCGGATTGTTATAACTTAGTAATATATAGATTGTGAATTGTGTTGGTTGAGAACCAATCACTTGATGTGCTACAAGGACATATGTTCATGGAACAGGGGAACATAAGTTTACCTTGATCGTGGACCCTGTCACAGCGTGTAACAATCGTATAATCAGAATCTAATAACACTAATGCTAAAAACGGAGGCTCAGATCTCAGACAACGTGTCAAATTTCACCAACGTAAATACATGTCCAAGCCATTGTCGGAGTTGATGTTTACTCATGTGCTTTATTAATGCAGTCTAGCCAGCTGATGCGGTGATGATTGCGTGAGTGATGGAAAGTTTGTCTAAAATCCTGGCATTTTGAGCAAAAGTTATGTCAGTAGTGCAGAGTTCTGTTGGTTTGGGGGTGGTAAAGGTAAATGGAGATCTTCACAAGTAACACCTAGGGACCTACATGGTGGTGGGTGGGATGGGTGATTCATTAGTCATCAACATGAATTTGAGATTTGAGGTGAACAGATACTCAAATACTGTTAATAACGATCCTTGTATGTTTATATTTGCAGTTCACACTTGATATGGATGTACATAATAATTATTCCACAAGTTTTTAGTTGTTGATACTCATAGGACCACTCAAATAATTATTTCGGCAAGAACTTGGTAAACTTTTATGCGAAGGGTCTGTTGTGATTGAAATAGTTTTCAATAAAAAATTAAGCTTTTTCAAATGAGAAAAGTTTGTTTACTGAGTATTTATTTCCAATGTTTGTTTTTGTTGGTCCATTTGGGAGGGTTTGGAAAATGCAAACCTTTAAGGCAACCAACTGCAGAGCATGCCTGAGGAACATTTCGGTAGTGCAAGAAACCTTTTTTCAGCAGCATCTCACTATAGCCAAGAATTTATGGCAAATAATGTGTGCTTTAAGTGCCATCTGCATTATGATTCCACATGAAGTGCCCCCATTTGAGAATAAAACCACCAGTTGTCTTTATTTTATTGCAAAACGGTGTCATATTTTGTCCAGAACAATAGAAATATTAATTACCAAAATGCATTTATGTAGCACCATCTCAATTTTAAAAAAAAGAATCACAAATGCTCTATGAACAGATATTAGATTCTATGCAATAGCCATCAAAGAAGAGGCAAAAGAAAATGGATAAAAACAAACGGGAGATTAATAATAAGAAAGTCTACATACAAACGTAAAATCAAAACTATGTATTTACTGAACCTCACATGTAAGGGACAGTCAAAAAACAAGATAGGCCAGACAGGAGAATAAACCATAACCTTAAAACATTTATTGAAATGAAATGCAGCATCATCAAAATAAACATTATACCCAGATTCAAGCACAATAATCCCACAAGTACTCGAACATATCAATAGAAAATATAAACATTAAATATGTGTACAAAAATAGCTGTAGGCCTGTAAAATCTACAATATGAACAGGTTAATTAATTGGGTCTTGATGCTGAGAGTTTCAACAATACGCAAAAAGTGTGTTGATGAATTATTGGAGAACTATATTACACCTGTCCTGGCAGGATTTATCGATAACCCCTTGCTAGGATTAGGGTACTCCTAGCGGAATGAACCTCATAGTTCTAGGAGTAGGAGTAGGATTAGGGTTAGAAAATACATAGGGTGTTGGAACATTTCTTTGTCACTTCCCTTTCAAATATTTTTAAAGATATCCTCACAAATTACAAGTGCAGACAATTTCAAGTAAGAGGGGAAAAGGGTTAGCCGTTTGAAAATCTGACAATTCTTTGTCACTCCCCTCCTCCCCCGCCGATCCTACCACCAGAGCTAAGAGCCAGCCCGCCCCTCGAATCAACCTGCGTGACGACGTGGTGATTGATTCAGAGAGCGAGGGCGCTATTTATTTGTGTGTGAAACGTGCAAAAGGGGTGTCAAAAAACTTGTACGCGTTAGAGTTACGGTGCACTTTGCAAGGATAAGAGAAGGTCGGATGGTAATAAGAGGCAGCTTCTGGGCCGATGACTTAGGACACACGCAAATCAAGGTAATTTTCCACAACATTCTTCTTAAAATTTAGACCAAACCAGGGAAACTCTTGTTACTTTCCTGGTCCTATGGAAAACACGGACAGGTTACTGAAAAAAATTAGAGTTCGGTCGGATGATCAGTGTGTGTATTACCGCCCCCCACCCCCCCCCACCCCCCAAAAGTCGTCATGTAATGACTAATAATGGCAATCCCAATCAAAGAAAGCATTGAGCTAGACCCAGTATTTACTGGCATGTATTACTGGGGCGCTATACTGACAAATGTTGACATCTGCGGTCGTAGCCCTGGCAGTTTTAGCTGATGACAAATTTATGTATTTTTAAAAATAAAATAAGGAGTAGGCCTATCCTACTACAACAAAATAGCGTGTATTAATAGAGAGTAGCGTCCCAGCCGAGTTACTGGGGTTTGAATTGACTTGAGCTAGAAATTGAGTTTAGTTAGCCCATGTCCCATGAATAGGGCCAATACACTTAGTCATACCATGGTCATACGAAGTGGATTGACCCTATTCAAATCAGGGCTAAGTTTAGTTCAGAGGTAGCCCTGTCGGCCTTTCACTTTCGACGAATCCAGGACAATGAATGGAGGCTTAGCCAAAGCTTCTAAGTTCTATAACCTCAGTCAGTCCGCACTGCCAATAGTATCTTTGGCACTGCACACAATATCCGTTCCTTTTATCTGCAGCGTATGCACGAGTTTCGGGAGCTTGACCTCTCCATGAATATTTAATGAGCGTGGTATAGTCTCAGGAATTTCACCAATTTCTTGTGATCAAAGTAATTTTCTGTCAAAATATTTACAGATTCGTAAAGATGAATAAACGACCTTTAAAGGCCCTGTACACTATTGGTAAGATCGAAAAACACAAATGTTCACAGATTCACACATAACTTACATGATTTAAAGTAAGTAATGGTAGAAAGAGTTCCTTAAAATATTTCTGCCTAAAATGCTATCGTTTCTGAGAAATGAGTAAAACAATAGTTTTTATCGCGCGTGATAATAAACTCCATGTTTGAAAAACAGAAAACACATAAGGTCTCTTTTCACTATTTTCTCGCGACCTCGATGACCAATTGAGCTCAAATTTTCACAGGTTTGTTATTTCATGTATGTGGTTGATTACACAAAACATGAACACTGTCTGTGATTATTTTGTCAGCTCTGCCAATCCTGTATAATACCTTTAATCCAGTTGTACAATTTAATGATTTCGTTGTCAATTATTAGTGCTAAAATGGACCCAAACATTTTGTTTCAAAACGAAACATTTTGCTTCGTAAAACATGGTGCTAACTATTAATTTTCAATGTTACCACAACGTATTTTTGGGCTTACCGAATAGATAAGGTTATATTCTATCCAAATGCTGTACTTTTTACATTCGATTTTATTTAGCTGAGTCAGGGCGCTCGTTTTGCTAACACTTCTCACAATATAACGTTAACGTCTGTTCGTGAATATGCCGCCATGATCTTTTACGGATTTCCTGATCGCTGATTGGTCAACCGCGAAACGTCACACTCCTCCACTGTACATACCCGGATGTACTTGTAAACAAGTGCGTGGGGCGCTGTTACCGATTGTTTGTTGGGGTCTTTGGGGAAATATTCAAACTGACGGATTGGTGGCCTAGTAAGCAAATGTTTTATAGACGATTTTGCGTACTTTGAGAACAAAGGATATAATTTGAAAGGGGGTTGATGGTCTGAATAATTATTAAATTATTAAATTGGGGAACAAAAAGTTAAATTTGGATGGTCAGATGCAAATTTCAAGTAGAAGTTTTACTACTGGTTTATTCAGAAAATGATATATTTTTATTCGAGAAGACTTTTTAATAAAATCATGGTCAGGAATGACTTGGGTAGTTGGATGGTCAAAGTCCTATTGTTTGGGTCCTTTTATTAAACAAAAATAATTAAATTCTTCATACAACAAAAACTCAAGTGAGCAAGATGTTTAATATTACACCATCAATTCCTTTATTTTAAGTCACATACACTGCACCAACATATAATTATCAAAGATAAGGCACAGTTCCAAAAAGTTCAGCTGCTTCCATTTAAATGAAACAAATTAAAATTATCAAATTAAAAAACTACATGTACTCAATTGGTAGATATTTGTTTTAATCCAACAAGAGAGTACAAGCACAGATGTAATAAAAAAGATTTTTGGTAAGTTGTGACCGGTAGGTTGGCAATGTTTAAATGGACTTTTTATGAGACAGTTTATTGCTGAGTGGAAAGTTTAATAACAGTTGCTTCAATTAAAATGAAAAAATTGTACATGTATTCATGTTTGGTACATGTAACTGAACTAGTTCACTTGTTCATTAATAAAATAGCTACCAAAAACCAGTTTGAGTAAACGTCATACTCGCAGACTTTTAGAAGACAAACTGTTCAATGGCAAGCTAGCTCAACTTAATTTTTAAACAAGAAAGTAAACAATCGCAATCTCAATTAGCTTCAAATTTCCCGCAGCACCATAAACACAGCTCTATTTCGCCAGTTTCCTTCTTCCCCACACCCTCCATCCTATCCGTCCCCCTTCCCACAAACCAAAACCTGTTCCCCTTGTGGCTTTGCCTTCTAACCATTCCCCCCCCCCCCCTTTTTAAAGAACTATCCACATGACGACTCATACGATTTTTTAAGCTTTAGTTTCCATACACGATTCTTCATCAACAGGGGGAGAATATTCATAAATGAAAAAACCTTCAGCTTTTAACACTTTGCGTGCGTTCCGGTTCTACTATTTTCTTTGTGAGTCCTCTTAAAATTGTTTAATTATGGTGCATTATCGAATACCATCAAAATGTTTTTTGTGGTCACACAAAGTCTCATCTCATGGTTTGCTTGCACTCTTCCCTCCACACACAGGCTGTTGGGATGGCGGCTGTGGGTCTGGCCATTTAAGCCGTCGGTCTAACCTGGAAAAATCAAAATGGGAAAAAAATTTGTCAACAAAAGTACATTTGGAAAAGGGAGTTGTGAAAAAGGTAACAAAATCTAACAAGTGCACGTTGCAGAGTTTAGTCACACCAGCAATCCATAAATTTTAAAAAGAGAAACGACTACCCCCATCCCCAACCAGCCTACTCCCACGATAGGAAGAATGGCCAAAACAAATATCAACATGGGCTCACATTTTTAATAACCACGATGATTCACATTTCAAAATAAAAAATCATTATCAAGCTAGCTTGCACAACTTGACAAAACCTTATATATGGGGTCACAATTTGTGCACATGAGTTGCGTCTTTTGCACTCGTAAAGTATGCCCAATTTTGGTCTGGAAAACCTTACATCCGATTCAGTAATGGTACTTTGTTGCAATTTTTTTGGAAAAGTAAATGGTGGAAAATTCACACAAAAAACTAGTGGCCTCAGCTCATTTTTCCCGAGTCCAGAAGGTGCAGCAGAGGGCAAGGCCGAGATCGAATCATTACATAGCGAGGCCGAGACCATCTGAAGTCGGCCTCCAATACTACCAGGATAATCGCAAGTACTTGTTCAAATCGGACTAATCTAATGGGATTCATGTCATGTAGGCTGACATGTTCTGTTGTGTAAAATTGCACATGACACAGTACAATGCATGCAATGACACTTGACACTGACAGTTGATGAGTTCTTCCTAAATGTGAGGGCCTGACAAAAATTATAATAAAAATTGAGAACGCGAATATCCACACTACCCCCATTTTGTATTATTTTTATTTTGTTTATTAAAATAGGCCTAGGCCTAGGGGCTAGGTAAGATTAATTTAAAATTAATAAAAATTAATAAAAAAAATGTAGTACTAAGTAGGTCTATGAATGATTGAAAAGCCTGCCAAGAAAAAGAAGGAAAAAAACCCAGTAGATCCATCGGATTTTTGAGCTCCGTGGAACACCCGGAGGGCTAAACAAAACCTATATGGAAAGATTCGTAATTTATTGCTCAATAATAATATCCACGTTAAACAGAAAAAAAATGGAACGCAAGGAAGTTATAAAGCATTGTTTGCCGAACTAATTTATTTTCGTCGGACGTAAAGCCGCGCGTCGTCCAATGAAAAAAAAATCGGTAATTATTCTGTGGAAGAACTGCATTGGCCGCAATTAAACCATTTAAACCTTTTTACTTAATTTGTTGGCTTATCTGGTGACAAATCAGAAGAGAATTTCAACACACCTCTGCCTCACAAGTTTATAACATCATAGAGTTCGTCGTCGCTATCACTGTCACTGCCTCCGACATCTTCGCACTCACTCTCGTCTTCTTTGTCAAAGTCGTCGTCGGACTCGTCATCTATGACTGTTGACAATGAATCGATCAGCTGCTGTGGCAAGGCATCACCTTCGTACCACTTTGGCACAACTGTGTCGCCTTCAAGGGCCCATCCATGATTGCACCAAGGGCGAGGAACGGCTGGACAATTCTCTGCAGCCCTCTTCCAGATGCCAACTTGATAGTTGGCCAGTCTGCAGTGCTGCTCCAAACTAGCTCTGCATGGTGGGAGCTTTGCTAGGTCGATGTTCTTTTTCACTGACACCTTCCCCTCTGACTTCTTTTGGATCAGATCCCAGCGCAGTTGATTAATGTCTGTGGCTCGTTTTTTCTTGTTGGAGTACATCCTGCATGTGAATTCCTCCAGGCCCTTCTTAAGATCAGCCGAAACCTCCCACTGTTCACCAACCTCGACAAAGGTATCCTCAAATCTGGGGTTAGACTCAATGAGCTTAATGGGGTTGAGCTTACCTTTGCCTTTGAAGCAGCTTGTGCTGTCGCACCTGGTGAAAGCATGCAATCCCAGCAGGGCATTGCACCTTTTTGGTGATAGATCAGCAGCTAAAGTAGTGATGTTAAGGAGGCGCCTCTTGTTGCCGTTTCCTGTTTCAAACAACACCGTTATCCCAATGGTAGCAGCAAAGTGCAAGAGTATAAAAAATACGTCACTGTCTGGACTATGGACAACTACTGTTTTGTACCCAGTTCTTGCAGCATGCAAACAGTAGAGGACAACCCGTGTGTCCGTTTCCTCTTGGGTGGAATACAATTCAAGGATCTCCGACGAACTACCTGATTTCATCTGAAATGCTTTACCTGCATTGACAAGGATAACATTCTTGGCTGAAGTTGATTCTGTCCAACACTTCTGAAGGAGATCGATCAACTGGACTTTATTACCATCGTTTTCCAAGAATGACGACCAGCTTTCAGGACAGCGGGTGCTGCTCCCTTTGATGATACGTCTTTCCCCTGCACCTCGACGCAACCGTTCTTGGGACTTGATTGATTGTGGCTCATAGCTGTCTGTGCTGAAAATAACATTGTCCCGCTTACCCGATGTGGCCATGGAAAACAATGCTCGACTGATCTCTGCAAATGTCTTCTGTGTTTTAATACAGTAGAAAAGAGCATTTCCATCCTCAACATACATCACTTCATCAGATGCATTCAACACTTCTTCAGAGAATATATTTTTAGTGATGTAGTTCATCCCAGTGCTCTTATTTGTCTTCACCAAGAAGCCATCCGGAGTCTCAAGCGAAGGTGGTATAGGCAGTAAGGGGTATTTCATGAACCTCCGCAATGTCTCCTCTCCTTCACATTTAGCAAGCAGCTGCAATGCAACACTTCCCTGTTGCTTCATTTCAACCAGTTTGTTTGCTGATGTTTTGAGCACAACTGTCTTCTTCTGTACTCCCATGATCTTGATTCTCTTGATTGGTTCAAATATGTCACCATCTTTGTCAACAAACCGGGAAACCACAAGTGCATCAGCTGCAGCGTTTCCAATCTTCTCAGCACCTAGCATACTATCAGCAATTTCGTCGGCAATTGCTGCACCAGATGCAACGCAACGTAACAATGGGTCATCACAATCGAATGGATTCAACAGACTTCCAAAGGCTCTGGTAGTTCTTTTTACTGCACGTTCAGACACTCTTACGTTGGATGGCTTACAATCATTATGGACAATGTGGTGGGGTGCATCAGAGTCCAGCATATCGGTCATAGTGAGTGCTGCCTGTATAAACCTAGTCCTCTCGTGCGTGCTCCTCACCCATCGTTGATAAGTTCCTATGTTTCTTTCTAAACCGGATATACCACCACGTGTCTTGGAGTGCTTCATGAAAGTCTTTTCGATAGTCTTGTCAACTGCACATCGATTTCCAGGTACAAAGGACCGAGCTATAGTGCACCTGCACGAAGGAGGTCAGAAGCTCCTGGGTGACTCTCATCTAGGTTTGCAAGGAAGGCACTGAAGTATGTGAGGTAACGTGCATAATTATGACCATTAAATGAAAGAAATAAGCCACGCATCTCAAACGTACAAGCATGATAGAGCTCAAAATCATTCGTTTTGATGCTGAAGATGAACCTAAGTACCAGCCAAACATGGTCCATGTATGACATCCACAGCTGGGGCGTCTTTCCAAGTTTTGGACGGACCTTGTAAAAAGAAAATCGAGGTGTCCTTAATACACGGAACTAGGCCTAGAAGGACTTGGCATATTATTAGAAATGATGTCCCAGTGATATGTTCAGAAAGACTGGGCATATAAACTCTTAACTGGCGTGTGGATTCATTGGTCGCAGGATCTAAAAGCCTATTGTTTTTGGACCACCTTGGTCAAATGTCAGGAAACAAACTGGCTTGTGGGGCATTTGTGTTTACCAAACACTACTTTTCTAGTTGTTTACTGCTTTACTCGTGCTATCCCTCAGTGATCTAACTGGAAGATATGTGTATCCACAATATGATACTTTTTGTTACAGCTTCATCCACAGGTAGCTTGTATGTCACCATGGCCTCTGGCTCCATTCCATACATTGGATCACAACAGATTGAAGATGTCCTTACATACAAGGACTTAATCCCAGCTTTAGAGAAGGCCCTGGCTGATTTCTCCAGTGGCCCAGATGGGGGAGTGGTGCAGCCACTACGCGCTTCTGTACCTGTGAGGAATCGTGATGGGTAGGTTTAGGATCTAGACATTACAAAGGGAAGATTTGGAAATCAATCCATGGGAGTTTCAGTTTTCGAAAGCTAGGCTTTGCCGCCCACTGTGGGTTTTGGCTAACTGATGAGGGAGCGTGTCTCAAAGGTCGGAACGATAGGAACAGTTTTTAATTCGATCAGATAAATATTCCAGCACGACCACATGAGCATTCTGTTGGACTGTCCGTTCCATTGGACTCGTACAAAATACTAATAATGCACTTATTCACGTGTAGGATTGCTCCTGTACTTCATTTATTATAGCAATGATATTTGGGATACATCAAATGAGAATACTGGTCTTTGACAATTGCAAAAAATATACCCTCCCTTTAAAGGACAATGATATTTTCAAGGCCAATCAAAGTCTACTGTAGAAGATGTACATATTATCAGTGTTGTAGTCGAGTCACCTGTGTCGAGTCCGAGTCACTTGGTCCGAGTCCGAGTCACGGGTCACTTGTTTAAATATTGATTGCAAACCAAATTTCGTAAAATAAGAATTGGAAATGACAAAATAAGACACATTTAATTTAAACAAAGTTCTGTACAGTTACAATTTTATTTTAGGTTTTACAAATACTCTTTGCCCCTTATCCAGAATATCTTTTAATGATTTAAAATTATTGTTTTCTCTTCAAAATAACCAATTATATACCAAAAGAAACAATATGGGGCGGAACGGCAGATGCCATGGTGATTAAAAAAATGTACTATAGTGACGTGACCAAACTTGACGTCGTGTGTGTGTGGGTCGACCATGTGTGGAAAATGGCGCAAACAACACACAGCCATCACAGTGCAATATGCACGGCAGGCTGTGTTTTACAGGTACCAGACATGCCATTTCCCTGGTAATATGCATCAAGCACAAGCAGTGGCTATGGTGTTAACGTTGACAGAATACCAGCATTAATATTGGTGTCGTGCATCCCAGTGTTATTATGCGTATTGAACATATATACGAATCGAACATACACGCGCTGTACGTACATTGCCATCTACACAATAATCACGAACACTATTACTTGCAACACCATACGACAGTGTACTTATTTCTTGTGCTAGACGTTAAAATTCCTCCATGTGCACTCCGGGAATGACAATCGGATCATCGGAATTGTTTTTAATATTTAAAAAAGTATTGTTTGTGAAAATACGTGACTCGCAAGTCACGAGTCCTCGGGGACAAGTCGGAGTCATGATAGTCGAGTCCGAGTCCGAGTTTTTTGCAGACGTGACTCGAGTCAAGTCTGAGTCACTGAAATTGTGACTCGAGACGGACTTGAGTCCGAGTCCTGGACTCGAGTCATACAACACTGCATATTATACATTAAAATATAAGTTTTACTAAAATATTCAGATATCACCCCATGCATACTAATGCAGATATCACCCCATAGATGCATTGCATGGGGTGATATATCTGCATTTAGTCAAACTTAGCATTTAAAGGTCAAGTTATGTAAGATTAGCCTAGTAATCATTACAAAATATGCTGATTGTATTGTTTAATTCCCACCAGTGTCAATGTCTATAAAAGTATTTTCAGTGTTAAGTACTTTGGAACCCCCCCCCTCCCCCTGCAATGCAAGTCTCGCATGTATTCAAACCTTGGGGACTAAGTTGGTCCTAACCATTAGATTACATGATTCTGTTTCTCCAAATCAGGCATGATATTCTTCCTACTTTAATCTGATTTGTGATTTTTTAATGTATTTCAGTCCTACTAAATATCACGCCTGCTTCAAATACTCCAGTTACATGGCTATAAAAATTATCTTGTGTTGTTGGGAAAGTAAAATTTATCCGTTTTATGAAAGTGAAACAAATTTATTTTAAGTCACTAAAGCTTGAAATTATAATTTTATGGAGTTGACTGGTTGGTTTTATGGTATCATTATTTCAGTAAACGTTTGATGACAAGAGGATGGGAATAGTTTTGTTTTTCCGAAAACCACAAACTGCATACCATCAGTTAAATCTACATTCTATTATGCTTTTGTTATGCCACATTAATAAATACCTCGGAGAGTTTATGCATTCTGATTGGTCAAAGACTTGTCACGTGGGGGTGTATTAATATGTGATATAAAGACCGGCTCGGTAAAAAAAGCGAATAAATTGCCCTTTCAATAACAAGCACATTGTTGTGTAAAAGTAAATGCATGAACTGCTGTGCTTGTTGTGCGGAAACTATCAATTTAACTGTTTTCTTTGCGTGTATTGTTTTGGGTTTTTCACATTTTGGACGAGGACAGATAGCGCTGCGTGCACGCGCATACCATGCAAAGGCGTAAACGTGCTGACAATGTACATGTATCAAGTTAAGGGAGCTGGTACATGTACGTGCATAAAACTAAGGTAATGCAAAGCAAAAAGCCGAAAACCAACCAAAATATTTCTGTTTAGGATATAGTGCTGTTAATTTTCAAAGCGCATAGTCTGGCTCTCCAAAATATACGCAAACATTTAAATTCTGATGATTGTTACAATTTTTCTTTTTAAAAGTTATTTATTATAATTGGAATAACAGTGTGGGGAGCCGGTCTTTACTGCGTGGTAATGACCTTTGTTGGTGGCTGGTCGCTGTTAATGGACTTCAGCTCGGTCCATTAACAGCGGCCAGCCACCAACCCGGTCATCACCATGCAGTGAAGACCTGCTCTCAACACTGTTATTCCCTAAGTAATTGATATCTAAAATAAGGCCTGTAAACCTAAAGTGAGAGCATTTGAATAGATATCAGTTTAAGTGGATGAATATTATCCCTTTTTAAGATGACCATTGGATTTGATTTTCTACAGAGTCTTCATGTCCATGCCTGGCTACAGCAGAAACCAGAATGGTCTTGCCTGCAAGTTAGTCACAATATTCCCCAGAAATGAAAACACTCACCACCCAGTCATCCAGGCGACCATTATATTGTCTGATGCTGATAATGGCTCAATGAAAGCAGTAAGTCACGTTTATAGATAATTACTTTGCAGGTAACTTTGTTTTGAATCTAGTTCTACATGTATTTTGTCTAGTCGTTGGTTCTTGTCAGAACCACAAGTTCACCCACCCTTTTTCAAGACAAGAACAAAAATGGTATAACACACAAAAATAAGAATGATTGAATATCAACAGCATCCCGACATCAATTCTCCAGAGAAATAGCTCAGTCAGAAAGTGCTTATTTCGCTTGCAGCAATTAAAATAAGCATGACTGAATGTTCACAAAACACTATGAACTGTTTTTTTTACTGTTTTCATGAAAACGGGAGACAGGAGTAGACAGCAGACAATGTATTCACTTTTTGCATCACAGGATACAGAAGAGATGAACAAAGTAAACAAAACCAGACAAGTAGGGGGGTCGAATTGGGGGATCTTTGCTAGAGTAACCACTCACACAGCGGGGGGATGTACAATTGTTCGGAAGGCATTCATCTCGCCCCTAGCAATCTCACCTACTATAAAGTCTCCCCCCCCCCCCCCCAGCAAGCTCACCTACTGTTTGAACAATCTTGCCTCGCTTATAAAAGTGACTCACTGATGCATTGACCCATTGACACAGTCATCCCCTCCCCACAAAGGTGCCGACTGTTGATCCAAAATATATTCTAAAAAACTTTTGTAACAACATTACTCAAAAGCAAACACTTTATTTTTACTTCCTCGAATCGGTTTTGTTCCATCTTTTTGAAATTAACAATCTTCACCACTGATTATTTTCTAGATTTTAGAGGGGAATACAGTAACAGCTCTGCGGACGGCTGCAGCATCGGCTGTTGCTACAAAGGTAAATATCTGCCCATTGATTTGTAACATTAAAAAAATAACCATACCTGACAATTCAATATAATCCACTGTTGTTCTGAATTACACTTCAACTATGCCAGCTGGCAATGGTTAGGCATACATAATGTGATAACTGCATCTACACAGTATACAGGCAGCCTGCCTATATGCCTGCTATATTAACATTTATCCTTTAGAGACCATTCATTTCTATATAATCATCACCATATGCCCAGAAAAGGTTTTATAGTTGATTTTCTTTTCTTGTGAATATGTTTAAACAAATTAATACCACTAATGTTATCTATCTAATATCTTGCAGAGTTTGTGGTGTTCAATATATATATAGGTGAAACAAGAACTACACTCAAGAGGCGTTTCTACGGCCACAGATCCACACTCAACACCCAAAAGCTGGATACACCTGTAGGACATCACTTCAATCTTCCTAATCACTCCATTTCTTACATGATTTTACATGGCATTGAGGCACTGGGAATTCAACCACAGAGAGACTGTACGTTTGAGTAGGGAGAAACTGTGAAGGCACCTCCAGACCATTCAACCCCATGGTCTGAACATCCAAGAAGGAAATGACTAATAACCTTTTGTTTTTGCCTTCTCTTTTTCCCCACAGATATCCACCTTTTTAGTCTGCCTTATTTACTTTTTCTCCCTCTTCCAACCTTCCATTTTGTCCTTTGAGTTTCCAACTTCTTGTGGTCAAACCAGCCCCTTCCCTCCACCCCCTCCTTTGTCTCCTTATTCTTTGTTTACCTATGCTTTTTCTGTATGCTTTCTGCTTCTCTCTCTCTCTCTTTTCATGTATTTTCACTTGACTGCTCTTGTTACACTTGTACACTTGTATACTTATGTGTGTGTTGTGTTGTCATTTAGCCTTTGAGAAAGAAAAAATGTTAGGCTTCAATTACTGTTGGGCAGGAAACTTTAACTGTTTTGAAAAATAAACCCACCACCAACCTCATCACCACCTTGTCCTCATCAGTCTTTTCTTTGTCCTGTTGTTGAAAGCATAAACATGTATATATAACAGACCATTTCTTTTGGGGGGGGGAAGCTGACTGCCTTAGGTTCAAGAAAGTTAGTCTGTATTAAATAGTTTAAGTAATCTATAGTGTTGTACATTTTACATCAAGTTCTAATTCACAACTTGTTAACACTGTGCTTAGCACCCACCTTTTCAGGTGAGGCTAGCATTCCAACCTTATATACAAGCATAGGAAACACTTAGATCAGTTTTATGAATGATAATTGTGCTTTAACACTTTACCCTGCCACTTTATGTTTGTTTGTGACAAACACGAGCAATTTTGTGGCAAGCGTGCAAAGTTTTGTGGCCAAAGATTGCTCATTTGTTGCAAGCATAAGTTTTTAGGGGCAGGCATGTCGCATGTTTTGTGGAAAGAGTGCCAAGTTTTCTGGGCACATTTGCCTGGTTCTGGCTGGGTGACAAGCGTGCCAAGGAATTTTTGGGGCAAGCATGTTTTTTGTTGTCTTTTACAATTTGGGGCAAGAGCTTTCCATTGATATAATTGAGGTCCATTTTTAATGTTGCCGTTTGCCCAAGTTGGATTCGGCAATAGGTTCTGAAATAAGTGCAGTGGTACATTGTATAGCCGGCTGTGCAATAAATCACAACAATTTTTCATTGACTGTTATTCTGTAAGCTGTCTGAGAATAATACTAGACTCTGGTCTGTTTGGAGATTTTTTAAACGCAGGACCACTAACTTATGATTCAGGTCTTGATTGGACACTGCAAGCTTAGTTCACTACCTCCATGGTTCATAGTAGTTCCTACAGCCATTTCAAAATGTGGTCTCCTGGTTGTAGGAGTTTCTGAAAAAGAGTCATTGACAAAACAACACTTGCATCTTGATATTCACCTTTTCCATCATATTTTCAGTATTTGGCTCCAGATGGAACTAAGATCTTAGCCATCCTTGGAGCTGGGGTCCAAGCTAAAGCTCATTTGGATGCCTTGAGGTGTATCCACCAGTATTCAGAGGTGAGTTTCCCTTGTGGGCTGTGGGAGGCATGAACTGATCAAGGATTTTCAATGGCAAGGAGGGCAACCTGTTGTGTGTCGTGGCCGAGCGGTTAAGAGCACCGAACTCAAGCTCTGGTGTTTCTGTTCAGCAGAGTGTGGGTTCGAGTCCCGGTCGTGACACTTGTGTCCCTGAGCAAGACACTTAACTATAATTGCTTCTCTCCACCCAGGGGTGAAATGGGTACCTGTGAGGGCAGAGATGGTTCTTGTGATTGATTTAGCTTAGTAGCGCATATATTGCAACACAGGCTGTATACTCCCCAGGGAGCTGAGATGGTTTAAGGAATGAAATAAATGGCCCAGTGACCAGGGGTAATAATGTTAAGAAGCGCTTTGAGACGCCCTTGGGTGTGATAAAGCGCGATATAAATCCATATTATTATTATTATTATTGCAAAAAATAAGTTAGTGGCCTGATGTTTCGACCCTAGCAGAGTCTTATTATTGTTTGCAAATTATACTTGTACTTGCTCAAAGGGCTGCAATAATGCTGCCAGGGATAAGAGTCCATGAGCCAGACACACTTGCTTGTACCAACTTGGGGGGGGGGGGGGACTCATTCTAACATCCCTTTTCTTATTGTATAACCAAAATTTACCATAAACAGTATGTATGATAGCATTTCCAAAAATTTAGATTAGTACCGGTTTTCGAAAGATGTTAACTGTAAAATCTGAAACCTCTTGGTCGCTTGCTTAAAATGACCAACCATGTCCCACATTGTCCCCACAGGTTCGTGTGTGGAATCGAACACATGCTAAGGCAGAAGTTTTTGCTGCCAAGTATGGCTGCAGGGCCTGCAAGACTGCCCAAGAAGCAGTGAAGGATGCGGACGTCATCGCTACGGTAACGGGAACTTCCACGCCCATCCTCCAGAGTGAATGGGTCAAAGATGGAGCCCATATCAATTGTAGGTAGAACAAAATACCAATAGTTGAAAATTGTCTTTGGAAAGTACATAACCTCTAATGACAACTAACTAATCATTTTTTGGTTCATGGATACTAACTTACTCTTCCAAGTCCTTTAAAAGTTTCTTTTGGGGGTCTCGCTAAACCTGAATTACCCTTTGCTCTTAACAGGTGTTGGCGCTCCTTTACCCCATCAGCAAGAGCTTGACCCAGTACTTGTCCGTAGATCAGTCATCTATGCAGACAGTAGGGAAAGTGCAGTGAACGAGTCTGGGGATATTATCATAGCAAAGGTAAACAAAAATGGTGCACTGGAATTCGATAGCTTGGATTTTCCGAATCCTATATCTAGTAAAAGTGAATGTTAAGCATATTTTCATGACGCAAACAATCGAGCACTATACGCTGTTTTACTGTTGACCCAATAACCCTTCTATCATCAACACAATCATTTGGGATTCACCATTTTGAGATTCACTGTCCTCCTGTGTTATACTGTGTATAATGCACATTTTAGGCAATACAGCACTCACACGAACGCATGCAATATTTCATGCAATTTCACTCCCACAGTGGCAATAGTGGCAGACATGTAAAGTTGGTGCAAAGATCCAATTGTGAAACAAAACAAATTTATTTCCTTTTGCAATTTACTTGAAATATAAACCAGGCTTCAGAAGGAAGTGTTATTTTGAGAACCAAGTCATAAAAGTGAGGGTTCGAATCCTGTTCAGTGCACTGGTACCTGCAAGAGTGTAGAGAATGTTAATGTGAATGATTGGACCCGACAAAATGAAATGTTTGATTCCTTTAACTGGACTGATTGTTCAAAACGTGCTGACAATTAAACAAATCTTAGTCTGTGATCTTTGATCTTTTGATTTGATTGTTTTTGGATAAAATCTGATGGCATACAAATGTATCCCTGATAGTTTTGGGAATGCAATGGATATGTAGAAAAGTAATGCAAGATTTGTTTCATTATTGAAGCTAACCAAAACAATTTTATGATGTATTAAATGTGTATGTAAATTTTTGAGAACATTAACAATGTAGTTTCATAAGAATTTGTACATTTTTGTTCTGAACAATGTAGAAATTGATTGATGGAGAAACATTACAAATATTTTTTATATTCCTGTATTGTAAGCAAAATTTGACAAATAGGATGCTTTATTTTTTCTGCTACTCTGCCAGGCTAAAGTATTTGGTGAGATTGGTGAAGTGGTAATGGGGAAACTCAAAGCGAGAAAGAATGAAACCACAATCTTCAAATCTTTGGGTAAGAACCTTTCTTTTTAGTGTGATTTTTGTTTCTCCAGAGAGGGAGATGTTCATGCGTATGCCAACTCTTGGAAGATTCAATGTTCTGGTGAAACGGTCTCATGCACTGGACTAAAGTTCTGGTGGCTAAGTCATCTGGTTATAGGTTTGAATCCTGGTCATGGTGGCTAAGTCATGTGGGTATAGGTTGGAATCCTGGGCATGGTGGCTAAGTCATCTGGTTATAGGTTGGAATCCTGGGCATGGTGGCTAAGTCATCTGGGTATAGGTTTGAATCCTGGGCATGGTGGCTAAGTCATGTGGGTATAGGTTTGAATCCTGGGCATGGTGGCTAAGTCATGTAGGTATAGGTTTGAATCCTGGGCATGGTGGCTAAGTCATCTGGTTATAGGTTTGAATCCTGGGCATGGTGGCTAAGTCATGTGGGTATAGGTTTGAATCCTGGGCATGGTGGCTAAGTCATGTGGGTATAGGTTTGAATCCTGGGCATGGTGGCTAAGTCATGTGGGTATAGGTTGGAATCCTGGGCATGGTGGCTAAGTCATGTGGGTATAGGTTGGAATCCTGGGCATGGTGGCTAAGTCATCTGGGTATAGGTTGGAATCCTGGGCATGGTGGCTAAGTCATGTGGGTATAGGTTGGAATCCTGGGCATGGTGGCTAAGTCATCTGGGTATAGGTTTGAATCCTGGGCATGGTGGCTAAGTCATCTGGTTATAGGTTTGAATCCTGGGCATGGTGGCTAAGTCATGTGGGTATAGGTTTGAATCCTGGGCATGGTGGCTAAGTCATCTGGGTATAGGTTTGAATCCTGGGCATGGTGGCTAAGTCATCTGGTTATAGGTTTGAATCCTGGGCATGGTGGCTAAGTCATCTGGTTATAGGTTTGAATCCTGGGCATGGTGGCTAAGTCATCTGGGTATAGGTTGGAATCCTGGGCATGGTGGCTAAGTCATCTGGGTATAGGTTTGAATCCTGGGCATGGTGGCTAAGTCATGTGGGTATAGGTTTGAATCCTGGGCATGGTGGCTAAGTCATGTGGGTATAGGTTTGAATCCTGGGCATGGTGGCTAAGTCATCTGGTTATAGGTTTGAATCCTGGGCATGGTGGCTAAGTCATCTGGTTATAGGTTTGAATCCTGGGCATGGTGGCTAAGTCATCTGGGTATAGGTTGGAATCCTGGGCATGGTGGCTAAGTCATCTGGGTATAGGTTTGAATCCTGGGCATGGTGGCTAAGTCAACTGGGTATAGGTTTGAATCCTGGGCATGGTGGCTAAGTCATGTGGGTATAGGTTTGAATCCTGGTCATGGTGGCTAAGTCATCTGGTTATAGGTTTGAATCCTGGGCATGGTGGCTAAGTCATCTGGGTATAGGTTTGAATCCTGGGCATGGTGGCTAAGTCATCTGGGTATAGGTTTGAATCCTGGGCATGGTGGCTAAGTCATGTGGGTATAGGTTTGAATCCTGGGCATGGTGGCTAAGTCATGTGGGTATAGGTTTGAATCCTGGGCATGGTGGCTAAGTCATCTGGGTATAGGTTTGAATCCTGGGCATGGTGGCTAAGTCATGTGGGTATAGGTTTGAATCCTGGTCATGGTGGCTAAGTCATCTGGTTATAGGTTTGAATCCTGGGCATGGTGGCTAAGTCATCTGGGTATAGGTTTGAATCCTGGGCATGGTGGCTAAGTCATCTGGGTATAGGTTTGAATCCTGGGCATGGTGGCTAAGTCATGTGGGTATAGGTTTGAATCCTGGGCATGGTGGCTAAGTCATGTGGGTATAGGTTTGAATCCTGGGCATGGTGGCTAAGTCATCTGGTTATAGGTTTGAATCCTGGGCATGGTGGCTAAGTCATCTGGGTATAGGTTTGAATCCTGGGCATGGTGGCTAAGTCATCTGGGTATAGGTTTGAATCCTGGGCATGGTGGCTATAAGTCATGTGGGTATAGGTTTGAATCCTGGGCATGGTGGCTAAGTCATCTGGGTATAGGTTTGAATCCTGGGCATGGTGGCTAAGTCAACTGGGTATAGGTTTGAATCCTGGGCATGGTGGCTAAGTCATCTGGTTATAGGTTTGAATCCTGGGCATGGTGGCTAAGTCATCTGGGTATAGGTTTGAATCCTGGGCATGGTGGCTAAGTCATGTGGGTATAGGTTTGAATCCTGGGCATGGTGGCTAAGTCATCTGGGTATAGGTTTGAATCCTGGGCATGGTGGCTAAGTCATGTGGGTATAGGTTTGAATCCTGGGCATGGTGGCTAAGTCATCTGGGTATAGGTTTGAATCCTGGGCATGGTGGCTAAGTCATCTGGGTATAGGTTTGAATCCTGGGCATGGTGGCTAAGTCATCTGGTTATAGGTTTGAATCCTGGGCATGGTGGCTAAGTCAACTGGGTATAGGTTTGAATCCTGGGCATGGTGGCTAAGTCATCTGGTTATAGGTTTGAATCCTGGGCATGGTGGCTAAGTCATCTGGTTATAGGTTTGAATCCTGGGCATGGTGGCTAAGTCATCTGGTTATAGGTTTGAATCCTGGGCATGGTGGCTAAGTCATCTGGTTATAGGTTTGAATCCTGGGCATGGTGGCTAAGTCATCTGGGTATAGGTTTGAATCCTGGGCATGGTGGCTAAGTCATCTGGTTATAGGTTTGAATCCTGGGCATGGTGGCTAAGTCATCTGGGTATAGGTTGGAATCCTGGGCATGGTGGCTAAGTCATCTGGGTATAGGTTGGAATCCTGGGCATGGTGGCTAAGTCATCTGGTTATAGGTTTGAATCCTGGGCATGGTGGCTAAGTCATCTGGTTATAGGTTTGAATCCTGGGCATGGTGGCTAAGTCATCTGGTTATAGGTTTGAATCCTGGGCATGGTGGCTAAGTCATCTGGTTATAGGTTTGAATCCTGGGCATGGTGGCTAAGTCATCTGGGTATAGGTTGGAATCCTGGGCATGGTGGCTAAGTCATCTGGGTATAGGTTGGAATCCTGGGCATGGTGGCTAAGTCATCTGGTTATAGGTTTGAATCCTGGGCATGGTGGCTAAGTCATCTGGTTATAGGTTTGAATCCTGGGCATGGTGGCTAAGTCATCTGGTTATAGGTTTGAATCCTGGGCATGGTGGCTAAGTCAACTGGGTATAGGTTTGAATCCTGGGCATGGTGGCTAAGTCATCTGGTTATAGGTTTGAATCCTGGGCATGGTGGCTAAGTCATCTGGTTATAGGTTTGAATCCTGGGCATGGTGGCTAAGTCATCTGGTTATAGGTTTGAATCCTGGGCATGGTGGCTAAGTCATCTGGTTATAGGTTTGAATCCTGGGCATGGTGGCTAAGTCATCTGGTTATAGGTTTGAATCCTGGGCATGGTGGCTAAGTCATCTGGTTATAGGTTTGAATCCTGGGCATGGTGGCTAAGTCATCTGGTTATAGGTTTGAATCCTGGGCATGGTGGCTAAGTCAACTGGGTATAGGTTTGAATCCTGGGCATGGTGGCTAAGTCATCTGGTTATAGGTTTGAATCCTGGGCATGGTGGCTAAGTCATCTGGTTATAGGTTTGAATCCTGGGCATAGTGGCTAAGTCATCTGGTTATAGGTTTGAATCCTGGGCATGGTGGCTAAGTCAACTGGGTATAGGTTTGAATCCTGGGCATGGTGGCTAAGTCATCTGGTTATAGGTTTGAATCCTGGGCATGGTGGCTAAGTCATCTGGTTATAGGTTTGAATCCTGGGCATGGTGGCTAAGTCATCTGGTTATAGGTTTGAATCCTGGGCATGGTAGTCATCTGGTTATAGGTTTGAATCCTGGGCATGGTGGCTAAGTCATCTGGTTATAGGTTGGAATCCTGGGCATGGTGGCTAAGTCATCTGGGTATAGGTTGGAATCCTGGGCATGGTGGCTAAGTCATCTGGGTATAGGTTGGAATCCTGGGCATGGTGGCTAAGTCATCTGGTTATAGGTTGGAATCCTGGGCATGGTGGCTAAGTCATGTGGGTATAGGTTTGAATCCTGGTCATGGTGGCTAAGTCATCTGGGTATAGGTTGGAATCCTGGGCATGGTGGCTAAGTCATGTGGGTATAGGTTTGAATCCTGGGCATGGTGGCTAAGTCATCTGGTTATAGGTTGGAATCCTGGGCATGGTGGCTAAGTCATGTGGGTATAGGTTTGAATCCTGGTCATGGTGGCTAAGTCATCTGGGTATAGGTTGGAATCCTGGGCATGGTGGCTAAGTCATGTGGGTATAGGTTGGAATCCTGGGCATGGTGGCTAAGTCATGTGGGTATAGGTTGGAATCCTGGGCATGGTGGCTAAGTCATCTGGGTATAGGTTGGAATCCTGGGCATGGTGGCTAAGTCATGTGGGTATAGGTTGGAATCCTGGGCATGGTGGCTAAGTCATGTGGGTATAGGTTGGAATCCTGGGCATGGTGGCTAAGTCATGTGGGTATAGGTTGGAATCCTGGGCATGGTGGCTAAGTCATGTGGGTATAGGTTGGAATCCTGGGCATGGTGGCTAAGTCATGTGGGTATAGGTTGGAATCCTGGGCATGGTGGCTAAGTCATGTGGGTATAGGTTGGAATCCTGGTCATGGTGGCTAAAGTCATCTGGGTATAGGTTGGAATCCTGGGCATGGTGGCTAAGTCATCTGGGTATAGGTTGGAATCCTGGGCATGGTGGCTAAGTCATGTGGGTATAGGTTGGAATCCTGGGCATGGTGGCTAAGTCATGTGGGTATAGGTTGGAATCCTGGTCATGGTGGCTAAAGTCATCTGGGTATAGGTTGGAATCCTGGGCATGGTGGCTAAGTCATGTGGGTATAGGTTGGAATCCTGGGCATGGTGGCTAAGTCATGTGGGTATAGGTTGGAATCCTGGGCATGGTGGCTAAGTCATGTGGGTATAGGTTGGAATCCTGGTCATGGTGGCTAAAGTCATCTGGGTATAGGTTGGAATCCTGGGCATGGTGGCTAAGTCATCTGGGTATAGGTTGGAATCCTGGGCATGGTGGCTAAGTCATGTGGGTATAGGTTGGAATCCTGGGCATGGTGGCTAAGTCATGTGGGTATAGGTTGGAATCCTGGTCATGGTGGCTAAAGTCATCTGGGTATAGGTTGGAATCCTGGGCATGGTGGCTAAGTCATCTGGGTATGGGTTGGAATCCTGGTCGTGGTGGCTAAGTCATCTGGTTATAGGTTTGAATCCTGGGCATGGTGGCTAAGTCATCTGGGTATAGGTTGGAATCCTGGGCATGGTGGCTAAGTCATCTGGTAATAGGGTGGAATCCCCGTCATGGTGGCTAAGTCATCTGGGTATGGGTTGGAATCCTGGTCATGGTGGCTTAGTCATCTGGGTATAGGTTTGAATCCTGGGTATGGTGGCTAAGTCATCTGGGTGTAGGTTGGGGTCCCAGTCATGGTGGCTTAGTCATTTTGGTATGGGTTGGAATTCCGGTCATGGTGGCTAAGTCATCTGGGTATAATAATAACTAGTTCTTATATAGCGCATTTCACAATAACGTCTCAATGCGCTTTACATTAGTGCCCTGGTCATTGGGCCAATAACATTCCTTTTTTAAATCTTTCTCAGCTCCCTGGGGAGTATACAGCCCGGGCTGCCGTGATGGCGCTCCGAAGGCTTTTTCAACCACAATATCAACCTCTACTCTTGCAGGTACCCATTTATACCCCTGGGTGAAGAGAAGTAATTATAGCAAAGTGTCTTGCTCAAGGACACAAGCGTCATGACCGGGACTCGAACCCACACCCCGATGACTAAACCACCAGAACTTGAATCCGATGCTCTTAACCACTCGGCCATGACACCCTATGGGTTTGAATCCCGGTCATGGTAGCCAAGTCATTTTGGTAATGGTTGGAATACCGGTCATGACACTTGTGTCGTTGAGCAAACACTTGACCAATTGTTCCTTTTCACCCAGGAGTTAATGGGTACCTGTGCGGGCAGATGGTTTGTGGTGATTTAGCTTGGTGCGCTGCATACGTGCAAGCACAGTCTGTTTCTTCTCCAGGGAGCTGAGATATGGTATAAGGAATTAAATCAAATAGCCTAATGACCTGGGAAATAATGTTCATGCATCGAAACTTGCGGATGCCGGCGGTATTATCAGTGTCCATTATTGTTATTATTAATATTATTATTATTATTATTATTATTATTATTATCATTATTATATAAAATTTAAATACCTTGTTAAATTTACATAGGAATGGCAATTGAAGATGTGGTCGCTGCAAAACTGGTGCATGACAAAGTGCAAGGCACAACACCAAGTTTGCTGTAGTGGCTCAAAAAAAGTGTGCTGAAATTATAGTGAGGACCACCAATAAAACAGTGCTACTTTCTGCAACTTTCTTCAATCTTTTCTTTAACTAAAAATGCCATAGCTGATGAGGGATCTGGTAAGTTCTCGGTAGAAGTGTTTCATCCTTGAATTTATTTAAAGGGCTCACAAGTTGAACATAACTTATCAAAATTATCAAAAATGATTTGCAGCAAAATAAGTAATAAAAACCTCCTTTGACATAACCCACAAATTATTGATATTGGTCAATAAATGTCTAAGTTCTAGGTCTTTGTTTCCTCAGTGTGATCTGTAAACTAAAACACTTTTTTTACACATTTTTATGGCGCACTGTAGTTTTATGGCATTTCAGATCTTTCTATTCCATTTTAAAGGGATTTCATAATAACAACCTTATTTCATTTTACCATCATTGGAAAGATCCAATCTTTCTCTTTCCAATTTTGGGAATATTGGGTATGGAGGGTGAACAGGGACAAAACTACAGCCTTTTGGTATTTATGCTCAGGGTAGAATGTGTTTTTGTGTATGTATCAGCTTGGTCGACCAAACTCACCAATGGTAAGGAAAGGGTTAATGATTAAAAACTATATAGCATTTTCAACTATTGTTGGTTTACTTTGGACAAATGAGACTAATATGCTTGGTTATTTATATCTTGGGATTGTTGGGTATAGCATTTTGGGTTGTGGATTGAGTCACATTGTTAATTTAATGGAGATCTTTAGGTTGTTAATCCCAATGTATTCTGTGTCTGTAGTTTACTGGTTGTATCATGCTTAGAGGACAAATCATGTGCTTTGCCATTTTAGCTGTATGGTTAGTTTCCTCTTCCCATTGGCTAATCAGGTTGGTTTGCTGTACAGGCATGGTGCACGCTATTGATACGCTATGTCTACAGCTGACAAAGGCAGCGTGCACAAGCAGACACGTGACAATTGAGCTAAGCATTCTTCGTGTTCTATTTCTATATGGCTAGATAGAAACTAAGTGATTTAATGATTGATTAATTATTATTATTTTTTTTAAAATTGCTGCACAATCTCTTTTAGACAATTTTTTTGTGAAACACTTGTGAGTAAATACAAGCAACCTATTTCCAAGCCAAAGTTATTGCTTATTACACGTTAATATGCGAGAAAAACTGATTGTACGTGTGTAGTGTACTTGACTCAACAACCATGGTCCAGCAGTTTACATTAGTGATCCATCAACAAATGAGGGCGCTATCAGAAACCAGAGAGCTGTAAAACAGCATACAGAGAGCATTTAAAAGATTCTTTGTATTGTACAAGACAAGGATATTGACATCGATTTCTAAGTTTGGTTTTCAAAGTCATAAGGAGGGGGGACCAGTTTTTTTAATGAGTGTATTGATCGTTTTCTAAGTTAAAATTTAAAGAGTATCCTATATAATTTAAAGATTACATTATTATTATTATTATTTATTCGACCTCAACAGTACAAGTACAGAAAATACAGTACAATGCAATAACGGAGGGGAAAAAAACCCAAAACAGAAACGACAAAGCAACAAAACATAATGAAAAACAACATAAATAAATTAATGACAAACAAATCAATCAATCAATCAATCAATCAATCAATTAAAAAGGAATTAAACCAATAAATAAATAAATAAACAAACAAACAAATAAACAAACAAACAAACAAATAAAATAAAATAAAATAAAATAAAATAAAATAAATAAATAATACTAAATTAATGTCAAAAGCAAATTCATGTATTGTAAATTTTATAATGATCTTTTGTTAATATAAATGATGCCATTGTTTAAAATTGTGTATGACTATGAAACAAATTATTAGAAAAATATAAACATTTCTTTTCTGATCATTTATTTGCTTTGAGAATATTGATTAACTTATGATGTCTCATGATTTTATCAATGGTTTTGGGAAGAATAAATTAATTGTCATTGTTTGGTTTTCAATAAACACACCAAATTAAGTGGAAAATTTTAACATTGAAAACGGTGTATTTTTGCACGTTCAGGTTGATTAATATTATTCTAGACTGTCACAGCATTTCAGACGAAAATATAGTACTCTGTGGGATTGGTACAGATATGATGTTAAAGGCATGGTATACTTTGTGTAATATAGTAATTGTCAAAGACCAATATACTCAATTAGTGTAGCCCAAGATATGCATAAAATAACATACCTGTGAAAATTTTGGCTCAATTGGTCATCAAAGTTGCAATAAATAATGAAAGCAAAAACACACTTGTTGCATGGAATTGTGTGCTATTAGATGCCTGATATGAGGCTTCATGCCTGATGAAGCCTTTCTCGGAGATTCAATTTTGTGTGTGAAAAACTACTTCTTTCTCTAAAACTATGTTACTTCAAAGGGGGCCGTTTCTAACAATGTTTTATAATATCCCTGGTATCAACAGCTCTCCAGTGCTCTTTACCAAGATTTTGGAGTAATTTAAAATATAAACTTCACAGATTTGCACATAGCTTATGGTATAAAGATGGTCATGGTAGAAAACTTGCCTTGAAATTTGCCTAAAATGATAGTTTTAGGGAGTAAAACAATTAGTCAAAAAAACGATGTCTAAAACCATTGAAAAACCAAACAAGGTTTTTCACTATTTTCTCATGACTTTGATGATCGTTGAGATGGCTTTTCGCATGTTTGTTTTTTCATGTGTTTGTTGGCCGAAATAATCTGGAGTGCTGGTCTTTGACAATATAAATTACCAATATTTTTCGAGTGCTTTGGTTGAACATTTGAAGGCTTAAACATTTTCCCAGGCTGGGAAATGGGTGAGTGTAGTTATGCTTGTTTACCTCCATGATAAACGATAATCTTTTAATTGTTATATTTGCCCTCGAGGATGTGACAAAGTATGTGAAGGCAACAAAGTTTTAATAAATTAACCAAATTATTTGAAGCGATTCATAGCTAATGTCTTCTTTTGCTCTCATTTATTCCGACCAAATAACGTAGGTTACAGGAAAGCTGTAACAATGTTTGCTACTGAGAGCCTGAGCTGATATAAAAAGCAAACCGATTATAATTTTTAATTTTTGTTATTTTTATTTTTTTCATGCAAGGGATTATACAAAATACTGTTTGCCCAGTCTGCCAGCCTCGGTCCTCTTTCTGCACCTTGTGGGTGCACCACACTAAATAAGCCAGAATTAATGCGCCAAGCTACTTTTCATAATTTGTAAACCCACAACTTATTTTTAATTATAACGTTTTTGGGGGTCATGCAATTAATAGATTGTGTAAATATAAAAATCTATCACAACCTGGGGGTTCTGCGCTTCAACTTTTGAGGAGACTTGATAAATTTAGGCGTTAAAGTTGGCCCTATTTGACCGGGGAAGTGGAGAAGTGCTGCACGAAAACTGGCAGCAAGTCGGTTTTGGAAAAAAAAAAAAATCGTGTTTTTTTCTTCTGGGGTAGTTAGCAAAAATTCCAAACGGCTGACCTGCCAAAAATTGAAAAGAATTCTGAAGTTTAGTTGTCCGGAAATATGTCTGATTGGTTTTCAAGAGGCTGAGAGACTTACACGATTTTTTGAGTATTTGTGAATAATTATCATTTAGCATTGGTTCCTATGGGAGATTATTTAGAGGGGTGCGCCCTTGTAAGTTTCAGCGGGTCTACAAAAGTGTAATAGCGCCCTCTACTGTTAAGTTTGCGTTGAACCGTCACTTTTTTTCGTACCACAACATAAACTTTTGAGCACGTGGACTAGCTGCCGTGAAGTTCAATGCGAAAAGGTTGTTTCATTGAATGAAAGAAGAGACGAATGGGCACGAATGATGACTATGTAAGTAAGAACTCGACTGAAACAATGCTGAAACTTTTCTGGTATGGTTCTGGTTGGTGTCGCAGGACGCCCTGTATTCAGGGCGTCCCTGAAATCGAGGCAAATCTTTTACCTCTCTGCGCGCGATTACTAGATACAATTTTTGTGGTTTGACTTGCCAGGCAAAGAGTCTCCTCTCATTTGACCAAAACTTAGAAACATGTAAGGCTCCACTGGTTAGTTGCACTTGTAAATGCAAAAAGTTGTGGTATTTAGGCATTTCTGCAAGGTACAAAAATATGTCATACTGTCGGGGCCATAAAAAAAAAATTCCCACCGAAAAAGTTTCATCAAACACTTTTTCAATTCACAATTCACGATGATCAAATCATGTGACTGAACATTCTGCTGAGCATTCTGGGGAATAAAATACAGAGGCTTAAAGAAGCCATGTGCCTTATATCATTTTATAATAGTCTGGATAATTTTTTTTGGTAACACTCTATCATTTTTGTTATTAATATTAAAATTTAAACATCAGCTTTGTGATTCGATGATCACCGATTTATATGCTTTATTATAAATGTTAAGAAACATAAAAAGACATAAAACTAAATAAAAATAAAGAATTATTTACATTTTTATTTTTCTTTTTTTTTCTTTTAAGTTTTTGAAAGATACCATGGTTATTTTAAAAACCAAATAAAAAATATGTTGAATAAAATGAAGACAACTGCTGGCTATAGAGTCATACACTAAGTCTCACAGAACACTTGTAGTCACTGCAGATGTTTCTTCAACGTATGGCTTCACCCGGACACCATACTTTCTTGTTTGCATCGAAAACAGGTCAAACTCAAAACAAATGGGACGCTATGGAAGTCATCGAAGATCGGTGCGTGGTGTGAAAGTTTCAATGTCCATCACGTTTTAATATATGTTTGCATATTTCTTATAAACAAAGGAAGGTAATTAGGGCATCAGTTGATTGTGGAATATATATATTTTTTTTCAATTCAAAGAAAAAGGCATACTACATCGAAAACCGGACAGGGGAGGATACT
The DNA here is from genome assembly GCA_037783415.1 of Leptasterias polaris. Taxonomy (NCBI): domain Eukaryota; kingdom Metazoa; phylum Echinodermata; class Asteroidea; order Forcipulatida; family Asteriidae; genus Leptasterias; species Leptasterias polaris. The sequence continues at coordinate 3,912,591 of JAZGTN010000050.1, read as the reverse complement.
AATATGAAGCTCAAAATTGTCACTATACCAATACCAGAGGCTTTTGTTGTTTAACAACAATAACAGCAAACGAAATAACTAGATCTTAAAATGAGAAAAAAACCACGAAAAATACCCGACGAAACATAGCAGCTTTTGCATAGTTTAGCATAAAAGCAATTTTTATTTGAACAAGCTCCAATATGAGGATATTTATCTCAGTTTGTCATTACATTGTGGCTGTATAACTATAATATAAACAAATTTGTAGGTTTATGTTATGTACTGCAAATGGCATCAAAATAATAAAATGTAGGCCTATTTAGTGCTATTTATGAAATAGCACTTTAAATCAGCATGCCAGACCGGTGACACTAAATACCGGAAAACACCGGAAAGGGTAGGTTAGTTTGTTTTTTTAACTCCCAAAACTATGGTGGCCCTGAAGGGACATCGCAAATTGCAATGTGCGCAGACATGCGATGTCGTGAAATTGTTCGCAAATATGTGCGCAGACATGTGCGATGTCGTGAAATTATTCGTGAATATGTGTGCATACATATGCAAATATATTTGGGATGATGTCACAGTTGCGGACAAATTGTTAGTGACCTAGGGAGTACGTGGCGCTACAGTCGGGCCCCTGTAAGCATGACTATACAATATTGTGTACCCAGGAACTTGGCACCAGGCCAAGTCTCGCCATACCGAAGACAGGGTTGTGACCAGAACTTTTTAAGAGCCGGTTAATTTCCACAGAGGAGCGAGCTAAGCGAGGTACCGAGAGCGCTTGCGCGAGGCGTTTATCATGGGTCCAAAGGGGGTAGCCCCGAAAATGTTTACATTTTACACCCTTAAAAATACACATTTTATGGGTTCTAGACACTAACAACATACAATGTATTTTGCTGAATAAGAAGTACACATGTTGAGCTATAATATATCAAGTTCTTATACCCAGCCTGCTTAATACCTCACAAATTCTATATATCCTTCATATATCTGGAGCTGACAAGTGAAATGAGACGAGTGTCAAATTTAATCAAATAAAGTATTTGTTATTTATTAAATATAAGTTGTGTAAAATTCTTGCAACCTAATAAGGTAAGTTAGTATTAAGAAAACATAGAATGATCCAGGGATGTGATTCCTCCGGTTTTTGCCGGAAATTCTTTTTTTTTTTACCAAAAAGTCGACCCGTGTGAATCGTGTAAATCCAGTGAGAAAAATGGGGACAGAAGATCGCGATACATTTGGTGTGCGAGCGCTGAACGCAGAAACCTTTAAAAATTGATGGACTTTTAACAAGTCTAATGTGCAGTGAGTCAAGTACCCAGTAGAAGTCAATGTGGTTTGCGCAGTAACGCACGTACGGTCCAGACTAAAAATTTTTTTTATTGGATTGTGCACTGCTCGGAGATGTGCGCTTTCTTTCGTCATACTTCCGTAAGAAAATAATTTTCTTGTCTATATCTCCCTCGTGAACACATAAATGTGACCAAAATAATGAAGAAACAGTGGAGAACGATTTGTGAACAACTGGTATGGCGGAGCGGCGTGAAGCGAGGGTATCTGTCGTACAATAACGACAAGAAAAATAACACCGCCGCGTGAACGAACGACATGTGCTCACAACTTGGTGAGTTAGATAAAAAATAAAACACATGCATCAAAAGGAGGAAGTCTGGCTACGTGTACTGATGCGTAACGTCATAGAGCAATGGTAACGTAGAGCTATACGTTCTACTTTCGTCTGGTTTCTAGGTTTTTCTAATGCTTTACTCAAAGGATGCGGCAGCAATCAGACGCTGTGAGAATATATTTTTTTCTGCTAACATGGAAAGGGGAAACATCGCTGCATCAAACAGTCAACTTGAAATAAAAATGACACAACAAGAAATGATCAATCGCGATCGTCGAGGACAAGATTTAACAACACTTTTGATTTTGATAGTTTTCAGTTACGTAAGAAGAATTCCTTAGTTTTTAAGCTTATTTAGAAGCAAAAAGTACCGGTCGGCAATGTCGTAATATTGCTTGAGAGCCGGTCGGGATTTTTTAGAACTGGTTAGTGCCGACCAGCCCCGACCAGTGTAGTCACAACCCTGACCGAAGACCACCCGCCTCGCTTGCCTCACAACAATGACGAAATCTCGACTGTATGCAAGAAACCCCCCAGATCATTAGAAATTTTATTCAAGGTATGCGACAAAGTATGCAATAAAATTCACGACTTCGCAAATATATTCGCATAGGTATGCACACATATTCGTGATAATTTCACGACATTGCATACGTCTGCGCACAAATGTTTTGAATATTTTCACGACATCGCACATGTCTGCGCACATATTTGCGATATGTGATGTCCCTTCAGGGCCACCATACAAACCCAAGGAATAAATTTTGCTCTTCCAGAATGTGTAAATCTTGGAAAAGATTCGTAATGAAGAAATTGAGCATCTACAAGAATTAAAGGCTTATGTTTTAAGTTGTGGTCTTTAAGATTTTTATTTTGTAATAAACAAGTGTAAACTGCTTGAATCATTCTGTCCACTATACTTGAAGCATTTAGAACATGTATTGAAGACCCTGTATGGTTGATGTTCCTTTCTCTAAATTAGCATGGATGACAATGCTTCCTCCTCCATGCTGAAAATGTAGCTGTACTTTCTTTAAAAATACACCAATGTTTTGAGTAAGAAAGCTGGCTTCTAGACACTTAATATGTTGCTACAAAAATAACCCCTGGTCACTATTTGATCAATAAGTATTAGATTTTAAAGATAAAAGTGTAACCTACTCCAAAAACATTGTCCTCTGGGCTGTGAAACAATCACACCTCCCCATCCAGGGGGTGCTACAGTTTGTACCAGTAGGGGGTCAAATCCATTCTGGGTCTGTTGTGTGTTATGTGCACCCAATTAGCTCCGCTGTATGCAAACGTTTCTATTTAAAGAGACCTTTTGAAACACAATGCTGAATGCAGTAATTAAAGGCACCTCAAATTGTTACTGTTTTCATTACTTGTGTACTTTGGGCAAGGGGATTAAATATCTGGCACCACTTTCTGTGGTGTAAAGAAATGCCCAGCCCCTGGTTGGGTCAGTAGTAGGAGACCCACAAAGTCATGTTTTTTTGTAAACCCATATTCTCATTCAATTCTTATTCTTTATTCAGCCATTATTATAAAAATACATTGATGATAAAGAATCGTATGTTAATTGGGTTTTAACAGTCACCGATGTGCTTTTCCAAGTCCTTTGAAAAAAAACACAGGCAAATAACTGCAGTGAGATTTAAACCCAGAACCTTTGCCCTGTGGATTTTTTCACACGACTCAGGGGAAGTACTTAGTCAGTATAATGAACTAATGGAATAATATCAAAAGAAATCTAGATAGTTTATTGATTACTGCAGGAAATACAAATCTAAAGAAGCTAAATCAGCATCTTGGTTATAACATTTAAAGCAGATAATGTGTTCCAAAAGGTGTCCATGGGTGTTTTGTATATGAAGGCAATTTGGTGGAAATGATTGAATTGGTGTGTACTTAAGAGCTTGAGTTGTGGCATAGTGATGATGAGGTCGGGCTCATTGTTTTGATATCAGCATTGCTCAATGATTGCAGCAATTGAAATAGTAAACAGTAATTTTTAACATTGTATTTATTCTTTATTCATTTATTTATTTATAATGCAAGTTCATCTCAAACAAGGCTAAAAGCAACTCTTGGTAAAGGGCTACAAGAAGAAAACTTTAAAGATAAATAAAAAACCTCAGGGAAGCTGAAGGTAGGAATTGATATTCCTCTTAAAACAGTCTAGGAGTAGGATGGAGGGAAACATGCACCAGGCAAGGAGCAAGGAGTTCCAAAGACATGCAGTACGTGGAATAAAGCTGTTGCAATGGCTATTTATTTTGTTCTAAATAGTCGGCAAAGTTAGAGTGTATGGGTAAGCCTATTGCATGCTTAAGTAACCTAAGGCTACTAGGAACCAGGTGGGAAACACTGGCGGCACATTTACATGTACTATGAAAATATCTGAAGAAAAGACAGGTAGGAAAAAAAACCTGTTTCTTTTCCACCTGGCGTCATTACCCCATCTTTTGTAGTGGTCCAGTGGAGAGGTTCTTCCTTGTTTCTGGACTTGGTGAAGATCTGCCAGCTTTTCCTTTTTCCTTTTCCTCTAATTCCTGTCTTTCTTTCTGCGCCTTTAGACCCTACCGATCCTTGGGACTTGCCCAGGGTCCTCCCTGAATCATCTGAACTCCGCCTCTCCGGCCCAGAAGAGTAACAGGAAATAAACATGTTGCAGGATCCCAAACTCAGTGTAATCATCTCATGATATGCTGATACATCAACATGGGTGTAAAAAGTTGACATGGAAACCCTGCTAATGAAAATGCAGAAGAACTGCAATATGAGGATTCTGTTGCTTTGTGAAGTGAACTGGCATGGGTTACCGATTTGCCATTGCTCTAAAGCCCTTTAAGAAAATATTTCAACGTCTCTGAACATTGGCTAAGACTAAGAGTAGAAAGGACTTATACCCCATTGTTTGTGTGTGTGTGACTTAACAGTCCTTTAATAATAATAATAATAATAATACCTACTTCTTATATAGCGCATTTCACAATAACGTCTCAATGCGCTTTACATTAGTGCCCTGGTCATTGGGCCAATAACATTCCTTTAATCTTTCTCAGCTCCCTGGGGAGTATACAGCCCCGCCTCGCAGGTACCCATTTATACCCCTAGGTGAAGAGAAGCAATTATAGCGAAGTGTCTTGCTCAAGGACGCAAGCGTCATGACCGGGACTCGAACCCACATCCCGATGACTAAACCACCAGAACTTGAATCCGATGATCTAAACCACTCTGCCATGGCTCCCTTCTGCTAGTGTGATAGGGATCTTTCTAGATCAAGTCCTTTCTGCTCAGTGCAAACTTGGTCTGTCTTTTTAAGTCTTATAAATCCTTTCTTCTCTGAACCGACTGGGTCTTTCTAGGTCTTGACAATTTGTAGCCTCCATTTAACCACATTTTATGTAGCATAAAGTGATGAGTCTGCAATGGCAGTTGGCACCGGCGGCGGGGCAAGGGGGGCAGTTGCCCCCCCACTTTTGAAAAGGTAGTCATTTTGCCCCCCCCCACTTTATATCGAGCTATAGAAACCAAATTAGGGTTCACTGACAACCCCGTTTGTAATATTATACACACCTTTACGATTCATATAGGCCTAACAAAAAACAGCAATTAACGCCAAACGTAGGCGAGTTGCCATCCCCGGACAATAGATAATGGCCCACGATGCACATTTCACCAGTCCTGCAGTGCGAGTCACCGCTGGTCGAGTGTACTACTGCATGGCCGGGCCATAACCAGCACATACGAGACTTGTAGCGATCGGGTGTAAAAATAAGCTGACTTTATAGCGGGCTGGGTCCGGAATCCCGGCTGCGCCACAACGTGTCTCTGTGCGTTATTCCCACTAGAAGCCGTCAGCCACAATTACAGCTTTAGCCGCAATTCGATGCATAATCTCTGAGCCCGATCTCACACACGACTTCCTACCCCGGAACATACAAATTTTACATTTAAATCAATTTTTGACCGTCAAGTTTTGTCCAAATACGGGCAATGCATCTTTAACTTCTTCCTTTGCCATTCGTACTTTTTCCCCTGCCAAATTTAATACTCTTTTATACGGGAGATTCGATAACGTGAGGTGCGAGGTGAGAGATATAGAACACCATACTTTTATGATAACTCACTTGTAATTGTTTAAGTTTGCAACAATAATTTGCTAATTTGTCCATGATAAAATATATCTCACGTCGTTCCGGCATTCAATGATTTTTTCCCCTTATGGATTGCCTGTGTAGTACTACATGTACACTTGAATTTTAGAAACGCCAGATAGTAATGTTTTTTTACCCGCGATGTTTTTAATGAATATGCATGAAACCAGATACCGACGAGATCCAAAATGAATATCATCACGCGTTGCTTCTTTTCCACATTTTTCATATTTTGAGTCGGCTATGTTCAGGGATTAAAAAGGTCTGCAATCCTATACCTTTCCAAATTACACACCACATTTATGCCCTGGTTAAATTTATAGTTTCATTTTTTAACAGTAATCTGGTATAAATTATTATTATGTGACACCACTTTCGCAAAACAAAGGTTTGTCTGTATGGGTTTGCCACCTACTTATTCATGGAATTTGCCGCCCAGTGATGAAAAGTAGGTAGCACCGCCCATAATGTTCTTATCAACAACGTCCGCAGTATTATTATTTAAAACAAAAATATTCTGGGGACTTCATGCGGGCATTACCAGCCTAACCCAGATGAGTGGCAATAAGTTCTAACGAGAGGGAGGAGCATCACTGAAAAATATTAAATAAAATTAAAAGATTTATATGGATCAGAAGTGCTTAAAAAGTATGTCTATTTTTCAAATTTTATGCATAAAGAGGCTTAATTTTCACCCCCAAAACGCCAAAAGCTCAGAGCTCCAGGGGGCTTCGCCCCTGGACCCTACCAGGGACTGTAAGGCCGGCCCCTGGACCCCACCCAATACATTGGTTTTAGCCCCCCCCCCCCCCCCCCCCCCTCGGGGTAAACACCGGCCCAAGTATTTGCTTAAAATTGAACTTTTTAGTTAAAGCTTCTCAACTTAATCAACCTATTTCCGATAATTCTGCAAAGAAGATTTCTTGTGTGCCCGTTTTGAAAAATGCTTGTCTGCAAATGTCATGCTCATATAAGACACCTTTCGAGAAAGAGTCTTGAGGTACAGTCGGGATGCGTCTTTATGAGCATGCGCACTCGCCACGTTATCCGATTAGCTTAGCGGCTGAATGACGTAGACACGATCTGCATTTAAACGAACTAACAAAACACGTCTTGATGGCCAATTGGCAAATAACAGAATGGTGGTAGTTGTTCAATGTATAAGGTAAAGTAATTTTGTCTAACGATCGTTCCCGAAAAACGCCATCTTTACGGGCAAATTGCACTTTGCTTACAGCTGTGTCAATCGCTCCCATTGTTAACCCAGCCGAGTTGAATTTGGTTCAGTAATACACTTTTTAGATCGCTGGAAGTAAAATTAACTCCAAAGATCATATGATTTATCTGCGTAAAAAAAAATTGGTTCAGATAAATCACGTGAACTTAGTTTTTTGAAAATGCTCGATAACGGCCAAATTTGACGGTTTCGTTTGCAAAATTTAGGGATTGGTCTAATCTACTCCTGGAAGACCTTCAGATTCATGTGTGGGTCTATGTTTGTTTCCCCAAAATAGCCCAACATAGCCGGTGTGTGCCTATATACCTATGTTGTGCGCAAATGGAAATAAAATACATGGGGAAAAAATTTGCCCCCCCACTTTTAAAAGTGTTCTGCCACCGTTGGAAGGTAATCAACCTCAATGAAATGGGTTCATCAGCCAAACTTTTGAACATAAACCTTGTGATTAGGTTAAAGGTAGAATTCAATACCTCCAGTTATTACAGCAAGCAATGAAAAATGACATGGTAATTGGTGAAGTAAATCTGTTCTGCAGTGCAGGGTGAATAATGGACTGTGACATAGTGGAGGGACCTTGCTGAGTGGATGGTGATGTTGATGGAATATTGACATGCTGTAATGATGAAAGACATGTCTCAATGGGTCTTGGTACAAATTGAAGAAAAATTATTTAAAATGAAATGAACTATTCTTTAAAATATCAATTTTGAAATTTTATCAAACTGTGATGAGACTTTCTCTGAATAGAATATTAGAGCCTTGCTCTCTGGTTGTATCTTGTATGGTGTGTTTACTGGTTAAGTAGAAGATTGACTTTGCACTTCTAAATCAATGAGGAGAAAACACTCGGGGAGGATTCTTACTGTAAAGTGTAAGTCATGGGCTTCTCCATCATACATCTAGCTTAAGGCCTATTGTCAATACCAGATAGAGATAGCCCTGCTGCCCCCTGGAGATTGATTGTTACTATGGTATACTCAACGCAACACAATTACAGGAATATCATGCCATTCATTTCTGTTTGTTAAAGAAATACATGCATGCAAAACTGAAGAGTAATGACATGTACGTTAAATGCAGAGAAAAAACTTTATGGTTTTGATGTTAAAAGAAAAGACTCATTAGATAAGTCGTTTATGATAATTATACTTTATTTTTATTTTTTTTGGGGGGGGGCCTTTTGGAAGGGAAGTACATGTACAAGTCCTGTGACAAAAACCACAGACATATTACTCGGGTTGGATTTGAACCCACAACCTTTCCCGAGTAACATGCCTGTTTTTTTTTTAGGAAAGTACTGAACATGCAGTGCTTATTACACAAGTCGGGATATGGGTTAAATACCCAATGCAAGTCCGGTAGTCTAACATCTATTAGGAATGATCAAACTAAAAATCCGGTGGTAGTGTGGAGTATTTTTCTTGCAAAATTTGTTATAAAACAAAATAAGACAATGATATACAACCAAAATTCAATCTATTAAAAAGTTTCGGTTTGCTTGGGTTCTGAAACAATAATTAGTGGTCAGGGGCTGTAGCACCACCACTGGAAGGGATGAATGTTATCTGCCAAGTATTGAAGAAAACTATAGTGCAAAATGTGAACGGCATATCTTGGAGAGATTGTTATCACAGTATACCCTACTGTTAATTTGACATTCTCCTTCCTTGTTTACCAGTGCATAACCAGACATTGAATTCCTAATTGCCATTTTCCTTGAATAAGATGTTTACCAGATTGCGAGCTCCGACAGGAAGAAATTTTCAAGACGATCGATCACTAAAAGATATCTTCAAACAACAATTTGTCCTGCTATAAATTTTTAAAGCAACCTTTTTCTTTCTTCTCTGCAAGCTGTCATAGAAAATGGATAAGCAATGAGACATCAACGTGACTGGACGATAGGGGCAACGACCTGACGGTTGTTGGCACGTTGTGATGAAAATAGCCTCTCAGAAGCAAAAAAACACTTCAAATGAAATATTCTCATTTTCTGCTTAATTCTCAACTCTGTCGGATTGCTGGACTTGGGATGGGTCACTCTATACAAACCAAAGGTTAGTCCAACACACTGCCCACGGCATCCCATTTTCATGATTAACAAAATTTGTAGAATTCGATAAAACAATTTGTTTCATTTGCTTTTTCTCTCGTTTGCATACTGGCCTAGGCCAGATTCAATCCCACATCTTGTGTTCAAGAGCAGATGTTTTACATAATTACTGAATGGTTAAGCGTTTCAAGTCCCATTCCTAAGTTGCCTTTGGGTTTGTGTGGCCTATAGTTTGTTTTTAAAGCATGTGTAGGACTAAATTATACTGACATTTTGTAACACCAAAATCTTCCTGAAAAGATGCCCAAGGTGTTTTTTTGTGGTCAGAAATGGTTTAATTCTGTGATAGTCTTAAGTGTGTGGATCGAATCTTATGCAAGACTTTAAGAACATGATTGAATTGGATTTCCCCATTTGGGGTTTTTCTCCCACATCTAAAACTGAACATTTCTTCTCGCTTCACCATCCTTCTCGCTTGTGCTGTTGGAGGTGTAAATAAATGAATAATAAATAGGATAAATAAATATTTTGAAAGGAACGTGAGTCATTTCAGCCGTAGAGCTATAAACCTTTAACTCTATAGTTTGAGCGATGAGACTTAAACCTCAAAAATCTAAGCAATTTCTTAAACTAGCCATTGCAGATCAGTCATTATACTGCACTGCTATCTGTAACTCAATCCTTTCAGAAAAAAATACACCTGCAGTGTCATTACCAGCCAATAGAGACCTACGTGTAATTCCACTCAACTTGGCTATAGCCTTCTGATTTTCCTCTTTTTCCATGTTGTTTTTCTCCAAACAAATTCCTGAGGCATCATTCATTCTATACGTGTTCACAGAATTCTTGAAAAAACATTTAACACCTGATTATCACATATTTCCCAATCAAGGTTTATGACAGTCCCACATCCCTAAATGGATAATAAAATCTGAAGAGGAATCCCCATTATCATTTACACAACTGTCACTAGGTTGTAAAAACTCATTGACAAGACAGTAACAATGAAAAGTGACGTGTTGTGTTAACTGTGACATGTTACGGATTATAACACCCCTTCCTTTGATTCTATCTGTTGATTGGCCGAGAGCGTGTCACATGGTGTTGTATATTTTTACTCCTGTACATGTTCACCGACCAAACGAACTATTCAACGATAGCCTAGCAACCGATGTACTAGTGCATGGATACCCTGGTACCCTGACTACATTGACTTCAAACATTGAAGTAACGGCAATTTTCTTCTCTCCAATCCCGAAGCGTGGCGTACCGACCATTCACCACGTCCGCAACCACACAGGAACACGGAACCATTCGTGATGCACGTTGTACACGTACGTGTACAACCTACACAGCATGTAATGTACAACCTGTACAGTGTACAATACACTAATGCACATACCCGACGAGCCGGCCTCCTGTGCAGGCGCATATCTGCAAGGCTGGCTTGCGTTGGTAGCAGCATCGGTGTGCACTTAGCGCCAATCAACAGATATAATCAAAGGAAGGGGTGTTATAAAACAAATATTGACTGCTTTGTCTCCTGGCATAGTAAAACTAGTCACTCTCGGTGATCCCCGGAGCAGCCTATCTTCCCAAGGCGAAGCCGAGGGAAGATAGGCTGCTCCGGGGATCACCTCGAGTGACTAGTTTTACTATGCCACTCGAAGCAGTCAATATTTGTATACTATTGTGCAGTCAGTGGTGTTCCACTCAGACAAAGCAAGTGCCCGTCTATTGTTTTCTTTTAATTCAAGGTAACCTATTTACCCTTAAGAGCACTTGGATGGCCCCAATAGGGCGCCGGGCGTAGACTGGTGGTTTGATTTAAGAAGTAAATTTAAGGGCCATACAAAACCTCTTCCAGGTGTAGTCCAGTGAAGATCTTTGGTGGAAGCACGTCTGTGGTTGAAGTGAGTAAATAGAAAGCCCACTTTCGGCGGCCAATGAGTCAACTTTGTGAGGAATAATTTCATTCAATGTTTTTGAAAGATTCTGTGCAGGGTCTGGCAATTCCCCTGAACAAATAAGGAATGCAAAAAAGCGAAAAGGGTTAAATAATGGATAGATTATGAAACATGACAAATATTTTTGTATAGGCCTAGATTAAAATTTAGTTTTGATTATCATGTATTTTGAGCAGCACATGGTGGTGCTTTTTAAAATGAAAAATAATAATAATAATATTAACAATGGTTGTGAGCGCTACATTAATACATCAGAAAGGTAAACTTTTAACAATGACGATGCAGGCTTGAAATTTCCGAGGGGCAAGTAAACTGCAAAGTTTAGCCTAATGGTTGACTTTAAAAAAAACTTAAGCACAGGGCCTGTACAACATTTTAAATGGAATGCGGGAGTATTTTGCTACGGAATATCATTAATTTAATTGTTTTTCTTTTAAATGTTCTTTCTGCTTTCTTTTTCTTAGGGTAGGCTTACTCATAAAAACAATTTAATTGAACTTCCTTGATCTATGATTGGCTAGGACTTGACTGGTCAAATGATGCATGATGATGTCGAAATTGACCAATGGGATTGATCTCTTCTGAAGAAAAAAATGTGAGGATATACTACACCTTCTGGGTTGCTTGAGACCAAACCAGAGAAGAAAATCACCAAAAAAATTAATGGTATAAAGGATGTCATGGTGTGGCTTTTTTGTTCTTTCTCCATTCAAATGTAAGTGAGATGGAAGTGAAAAGTGTCTGTCCCCTGTTTGGTAAGTGACTGAATCAATACTATTTGTATCGAACACAGGGTACAAGACAGAATGGAAATGAATTACTGCTAGGGCAGGCATGGGTGCTTCACAACGCAAGGCAATTCCCTCCATGCCCCTGGTCATTGCCTTGGTGCCATTTAAAAGGTTCCAGTATACAAGTTCTTATTATTTCCTTCATAGAGGTGCCCTGTACTACTAAAGGAAAACTGCATTTGCCTTTACAAGAACAAAGGATCAGGTCTGATGAAGCTGCATGCAGTCAACAACTTGAAGAAAGAACTAGGAAAACACAGACAATGGGTCGTATAAATAAAAAGTAGTATGTTCTTTTACTTGAAAATTTCAAGTGTTTACTACCACCCATATGAATAAAAGGAAGTAAAAGCTTTTACTGGAAAGTATTTACTAAATACTAAAAGGATCTACTTTTACATTAAAAGTATTTACTGTTATTTTTAGCGTTTACTTATTGCCATATGAATAAAATGGAGAAAATACTACAAAATACAAGTAAGTACTGGTCATTTTTCAAGGTAGCCCCAGAGCTACCTTGGACACAGAAGTAAAGACACGTCTGAAGAAATGGCAGCGTTTATGAATGTTCCTCACAGGATAAAAGTTTATGCGCCAAGGAGAAAATGTTGTGATGTTGACTATAAACAATGTAGAGTGGATGGCAGATTTTTTGTGGACCATTCAGGAGAAACACGTGGAGGGGCTCTGACTGCAAAACAACAGCTTCGGGTTTTTCTATGGTATTATATTTATGCTGAAGATAAAATAAGAACTGTTTGGTTTCTTTTCAATAAATCAAGTAAATTTAGATGTAGCAAAGCACGTTTTCTTCTTTGGAAATGTATATGCCTTTTTTAGGCCTATTTTTAGTTCATAAAATCAGAGGAAGTAATTTTTGAAATAAGTAAATTTCAATAGAAACTCAATGTTGTGCAAGTGCATATAAAGTTTGTTCAATAACTTTTAAGCTAAAATTAAATAGCCTAGGCCTGCATACATAAATATAAATTGAAATATGTGACGGGCTCTGTGAAAATGAGTCACTTGGGGGGACAATTCACTTTTGAGTTTTATACATGGCTGTAAAGAGCACACAACAAGCTTAATTTTGACATCTCTTACACACTTGTGTCATTTTTGGTTCAAAGGTTATGACCTTTTGAAAAACAAATTATGTCGATATCTGAAAATAACCCCTAATGGAGAAACGGCCCGTTTAATAAAAAAAAATCAAATATTGATGTCAAAAGAGAAATACTATTATTTTGTTTAGAGTTCATAGATACCACAATGTTCCTCAATTGCTACAGACTTGAAATTTTGGGGGAAGTTTTATTAGTGTATTCACATGACGATGCATTTTTAATATTTTCAAAACTAATTACAAATGACCTTATTTGCATATCTGAAATAAATTAAAGGGAGACATTTACAATGCCTTGTAAAGTACAAAATAGGAACAAAAGGGTCATTAAAAACTGTTTTTATTCATGTTTATCAACAACAACAAAAGTTTCCATTTAAGAATTATGAAAAGATAGACCCTTAAGAGGCAAGAAACCGTTTTATCACAAAATTTTATTTCAATTTTTGTTTCACCCTACCAACACTCAACTGCCCCGTAATTGAAAGTGGGTTGTGCGACAAGCGACTCATTTTCGTAGAGCCCGTCACATATATTTGTTGGTTCAAATAAATGGTTGTAGAGATTTCTTTTCTTAAAAATGTTCATTCTTCACATCATTTTTCATTTTGTTAATCTTCTTCATCAGCTGTTTGTCAGTGATGACAATAGACTGTGCAAGTCTCGCGCGTAATCGAACTTCCGGGACCATTGTGGTCCCAACCATATGGAGTTTTACGTTGGCAAGATTTTGTTTCGTCTATTATTTTAGTTTAACGTACTTTATGACCATGAAAATTAAATATGTTGTTGGGAATGTAATATTAAGTGATACAAAATATGAAAGTAAAATCAATTTAACAATACAACGAAGAAAACCCAAGAATTAAACTTGACCTCTACTTCCGGTTACTTGCAAAAAATTAAGAATTTGTGCCCACCTCCGATCACCAATTTCGTTTTGGTCGCGCGATGACAACTACCAGAGGCTGTAATTGTCAGACGCTTAGCCTTTTCATTGCAGTCTACGGTTGTTGAGGCGTCAGCGTCCTCTTTAAACTGCGTCATGCGTTAATTCTACGCCCGTGCGATCATCGCGCATCTGCATTTAAACCTGCTTTAGTGGTTGCACGTACTCAGGCGTGGATTTACAAAAGGGTTTCCTAAAAAGTTAAGATCAAATAGATATCCTTGTCCCAGAGTTTTCAGTTTGTTTCAACAAAAACTAACAAATGATTAATGTGTTTATTATGAAAGCTAAAACCCATTTTATACAAATTGTAATGATTATTTTTGTTGGTCAGATTTTTTCATAGATCTAATTTAAAAACAATGATTTGATTTCAGGAAAAAATATGTTCTTCTCTTGACGTGTTTTCTCGCTCCGACACGCGCGAGACTTGCACAGTCTATGGCCAGTTGTGTCAGAATCATAATCATTCATGGCTGACTTGTAGGTTTCTATGTTTCTATCAACTCAAATGCTGCTTTGGGATGTGGCTGTGAGTAGGTAACCACATTCAAACTGAGGACCTATAACAAAAGAGGACAATAGGTCCATGGTTGCTATCACAAAGAGTTGGAACAAAGGAGGGTCCAAGATTGCAGGCTGTTACACACTTGGGTGTGTGTGCGCGCATGCGTGGACGTGAATGGGTGTTACAACACAAAGAGAACCTTTTGTTAAGAGCCATTCAGCCATGGCAGACAGCTTGATATCAGAAGTTTTTACTCCAAAGCATTAAGTGAGTACTTTGCAGTAAAAGAAAACGTTTATTCATATGGAATTAAGAAGATGCTGGTACTGAATGCTTCTACTTAGAAGTTGATGATTCTACTTTTTGCTGATACTTTTCAGAATTTACTACTTTTTATTCATACGACCCAATATCTTAGATTTAGAAAAGACTCAGTTAAAAAAAAGAAACCTTGTTCTTATGCCTGTGGCCTTGGATGTTCCCTTATACTTTTCATGAAAGTTCAAAATAACTTTTATGCATGGCTGAGCTTTGGAAAACCAAACAAAAGCACTGCAATATTTTGAATTCTTCCAGGGCCATAAAAATGAATTGTTTGCACCAGGTCTTGTGGGAATCTGGACAGTCCATGGTCTCCACAGCTTGAAAAGGCCACTACATTTTGTGTTGTTTGAAGATTTGGGGTTTTGAATAAAAATTAAGGGTGGAATGTCCAGTGCCTTGTATTCACCACATTCACACAGTTGTGTACACAATTCGTAATTATCCAAACACATTTTTGATGACTTATGTAAAAATCTTTAGTGTTATGTGGTCGTGAGAACTTGGTCCTTCACAGTCTTTCTTTTGTATCTTGAAGAAACATGTAGTTTTTTATTATTGAAAGGGGCAACTGAAATATTGGATATTTGCACACTACAGGGTAAACATGCACCAAAGGCATATTAAAGTAGGTGATGGAAAAGTTTGGTTTAGCATACTTAAGGCAAATGGATTTATCAATACTTATTCTTTAGTATACTAAAGAATAAGTATTGATAAATCTTTCTACTCTATGACATCACTCTAATGTTTAGAAAAGTTTTGATTAGTTTATTATTCTGATAAAATAGAATTAGCTGTTGCAAACTGCTTACCAACCAAAAGGACCTGTGGTATAAATGCAAAAAATAAGTTAGTGGCCTGATGTTTCGACCCTAGCAGAGTCTTTCTCAAAGGCTAAATGACAACACAACACACATACAAGCAGACAAGAGTTGCAAGGGTAGTCAAGTGGAAATACATGAATAGAGAGAGTGGAGGGAGAAAAGCAGAAAGCATTCAGAGAAGGCAGGGGTAAGCAGGGATTATGAACACAAAGGGGGGGGGGGGGGTTATGAAGGGAAGGGGATATGCTTGACCACAAGAAGTTGGGAACACAAAGGACAAAATGGAAGGTTAGAAGAGAGGTAAATAATTAGTTATACAATGTAGGGCAGACTAATAAAGTGGATATTTGTGTGGGAAAAGGAGAAGGCAAAGACAAAAGGTTATTAGTCATTTCCTTCTTGGATATTCAAACCATGGGGCTGAGTGGTCTTAATACCCCTTAACCAAAGTTTGTCCCTACTCTTCTAACAGTCCTTTGTGTTCCCAACTTCTTGTGGTCAAGCTATCCCCTTCCCTTCATACCCCCCCCCCCCCCCTTTGTCTTCATAATCCCTGCTCCCCCTGCCTTCTCTGAAATGCTTTCTGCTTTTCTCCCTCCACTCTCTCTATTCATGTATTTCCACTTGACTACTCTCGTCTGCATGTATGTGTGTTGTGTTGTCATTTAGCCTTCCAGAAAGACTCTGCTAGTGTCGAAACGTCAGGTCACTAACTTATTTTTTGCAGTTTATTATTCTGTAAGTAACAGTAGCTGAGATTCTTTATGAATCCACAGAAAACTGTTCAAAGTTTCCACATAAATTCAAGAGTTAAAAAAATTACAGTGGAACAAGTTTTGAGATGTGCTCCCCTTTATTATTTATCAAAAGTGCAGTCCCCATAAAATATGAGATTTTGTTTTCTTCCAATTGGGCTGTGTATAAATCATGCCTGTGTCTCTTTTGTAAACATGTGATTTCACAGGTTACATGGTCTAAAAAGACTCTGTATACATATTGAACCTCGCTAATAATCCAATTTTCATGTGGTAAAATAAAAGTGTGAGAAATCCTACTCATCTTTTGTCAAAAGTTCAGATTACCTTAAGGAATCTCCACTGCTTCTAAATATTTTGCAGGTGAATCAAATGTGTGGTCAGCTGTCCAAAGTAAACTGTCCAAACTATAAATTTATAAAAAGTCTATGATTGCTCATCAAAAAGGGGGTTGCGGGCACACGCCCCTCCAAAGCCCCTGCCCCCCCCCCCCAAGATTTTGATCATGACCACACAAAATTTCTCCTCACAAGGGGGAAGGTTTATTTACTGCCCTGTCAGCGAAACATTTGGGAAGACTAAACAAAACACTTGACCCAATACCCAAGTGAATTTCCACAAACAATGACAATCACCACTCACCAGCAGTGTTTTTTTGCCTAGGAATAAATCATTTATTTCTTCTCAAGGCCTGCCGAAATGTTTAAAAACTGATTAGTTTTTCAAAACCACACATCTCTGGAGAATTCCATAGGCCATCAAGCAGACTACATAACATACAGAGCAACATGATTTTTGAAGAGGCATTTTCACTTCAAATGGAGTTTGTATATTTTTTAGAGGAGAGTCAAAATATCAAAAGATGATCACTGTGCAGCTAGAAGGTCCTATTGTGTATTTCCATTTGAAATGGGCCGTGTACAAATTTAGAAAAATAATCAATTTTCTTTTAGATAACCCACACAAAAATAATTAGTGTACTTCATCGCACCACTTTTCCCAGCAAAAATGTATGCAATTTCATTTAGAATATTGAAATGGCTCAAAAACACGTTCATTAAGTCAATATTACATGCAGAAGAACAACTTGTTAGGGTGTAAGGTACTGTAAACTATATGTTCAATTCATAAGACTTTTGATGGTAATTTCAGGATACTACTGTTTAACAACTACCTGCCCGTTGTTTTCCCTAAAAGTTAAAATATTATTAACAATACACACAAACTGAAAAACATCACTGTGGTTAAAGAAAAATTAATATAATATTCTTGGTGTGTTTTACATTATTTCCTAGACATAACTGGTGGAGACATACCCCCCTTGGTGTGGTATCCTGTATACATTCAGTGTATCCAATTAGTATCCAGGTGTAAACCATCCTGCCCAAATATCATACCCAAGTGCAAGCTGTTTTGAGAGTTTACATTTTGGTGTTAAACTCTCTCCCTCCCTCTGGTTTATGTCAGTTGTTGACTGGAAAGAAAAATATTTTCTCTGATTTGCAAATGTGTCATCTTAAATCAGGTCTGAGATGCAGAAACACACCTGGACTGATTTGTATCGGAGATTATTTGGCAGACGTTTTCTTGCATTACATATTTATTTACAAAGAACTGTTACTGGTGGAGAACCCAAATGTCTTGATTTCTGTTAGTCAGTTTTTAGGAATCAATGTCTTGGTTATTTGTTATTCATTTTGTGTGAGACGTCTGGTTGCAAAACTTGCCAAGCACTGGAAAAGAGTGGGTGGAGCTGGTGTTTGTGCCCATTAAAAACGAGGAATTTAAAAATGGGATCAAGGTGGTGTGACAGACTGAGGATGTCCTTGGTTTGATTTTTGGACAAAACCAATGGGGAAGTCTTTAAAGGCCCTGTACAAGATTGGTAAGATCAAAAAACACAAATGTTCACAGATTCACACATGATTTAAAGTAAGTAATGGTAGAAAGGGTTCCTTAAAATATTTCTGCCTGAAATGCTATCGTTTCTGAGAAATGAGTAAAACAATAGTTTTTATCGCGCGCGATAATAAACTCCATGTTTGAAAAACAGAAAACACATAAGGTCTTTTTTCACTATTTTCTCGTGATCTCGATGACCAATTGAGCTCAAATTTTCACAGGTTTGTTATTTCATGTATGTGGTTGATTACACAAAACATGAACACTGTCTGTGATTATTTTGTCAGCTCTGCCAATCCTGTATAATACCTTAAATTAAAACAAAGAAGTCCAAACAATGAGAGATGTGGATGTTTAAATAGATGTAATAAGTGCATTGGGGATAAAGAATACTATTTTTAATTCTATTTTTTTTAACCCCTCACCAGTGTTTGATAACTAGCACTGTATACTTGGTGCTTTTCCAAGTCATGTCAAACCCCCCCCAAACCCCCCACCCCCCCCCCCCCCCCCAAAAAAAACCCCAAACAAACACAGGCATACTAGTGGTATTAGTTTTAAACCCAAGACCTTTGTCATTCTAGAGCAGATGTCTGACCACTAGACCAAGGAACTTGCCCTGCGGTGTTGATGTTTCTAATAACATAACCCCTTCTCATGGTAGCAATTGTTTGATTTTTCCTTTTGGCCCATCTTTCTGTTTGAAAACAAAAAAATACATGAGGAGAAGCCTCTATCTTCCCCTCCCCGGTCACTGACCCACCCCAGTCTCATCTCCACTCGACTCTCATCCCCACTATAGTAACAGCTCCGTCGCTCTGTCAATTTACACTCTGTACTTGCTGCTGCACTCATTAGATTAAATAGTATGAACATTCGTGTCCTCATCAAATTCTGGCGCCAAGCCTATATCCACGATAACAATTTTAGCTCTATGTTTTTATACCAGTCTATATGATACTGGCAGCTTGCTGTTTCAAAACAGATTCTTGCAAGATGGTTTTGGATGTCGGAGGACATTTTACTGTGTGAAAACTAAGTTTTTCCCAGCATATTTGTTCACTGAGACTTTCGGAGCCCAGGCGATACTTGAAGCAAGCTGTGTCTAAACCAAGACATGAAACAAATCTGTGTGGTTTTGGGGTCCCATGACTAGAAAGCTCTGCCATCCTCCATAAAGTTTAGATTTACAGCAATACACCTGCTTCAGTGTCTGAACTCAAATGAACTCAGACTTTGTAGTGAACAAAAACACACACACTCACACACGCACACAGGAGGTCCAGCAGTTTGTTTGCAGAAGTTTCTGAGGTGCTCTTTTATGGGTTATTTATTGCCAATTTGTGCCTTTGAGGATGTTTAAAGCTGTTTGCAACATTGCAATTGAGATCTTTATCAAGTTTTTATAGAAGAAGTAAATTGGAATTGGACAATGTGCAGGGTTGGTAAATTTACCCCCTCCAAGAATATTATTTTTGTTGAAAATTCAGACAAGAGATGGAGCATTTGAAGGCTGTGCTCAGCTTTGCCATGAATTGTCTATCTAACTTTTAGGGTTTTTTTTACATGTAAGTTATTTGTCTATTTTGTGGATGACGAAAATTGCATAACAACAATGCACCCCATTAAAAAGTAAAAAAATAAAATATTAATAATTGTAGATGACTGACAAGACTTATAATAGGGAAATTAGTTTGTACTGATGGTTACGTATAATGTCGTTTGGGGACTTAATTTAAAGTTACAAATTGCAAGTATGCCAAGTAGAAAAGGTTCAGAGACTTAGTGACACTCTACCTTGCACTCCTTAACCTTCCTTAAAATTTAACCCTTGCAGTCCCAATTGCCCAAGTGAAGGATTTAGAAGGACTTGGGTCAGCAGGCCCATAACAATTTTTTCGCAGGGTCAGGCATTCCAAACTTATTTTAATCCAAACAACTTTGTGTGGAGTGACATAGGAGAAGAGAGGGGATGATTTGGGCCCCACTCTAGCCAAACTTCATAGTCTGTCTGTAGATTTTTTTAAAAGTTGGGGAAAAATGGATTGTATTCACAGCAGGAAATGAGTAGGCCCCCCTATGATTATGTTTTTAAAAAAACTTAATGATCTGTCATTCCAATCCTGCAATCCGGTTTGGGACTAATAAGTATGAATCATCTGGCAGAGGTACTGGCATGTAAATTTAAATCATGAACAGTCAGATTAAACATCAACAGTCAGATTTGATAAAATCATGTTTTAGTTTCACTTTTTAGACTAATGTTTAAAGTTACTTCTGAGGAGTGCAGACATTCTCCTGAATACTTTAATGGGAGCAGTTCATAGCTTAAAATAAAGGACTGTGCCTTAAGACTTTACCATGAGGATTTTGATTTTGAATCAATGACAAAATGACAACTCTCTTCCCATCCAAGAGCATTTGCCGGCTGTCAAAACCTGATAAGTGATACAGTCACTCTAGTCTTGAGAGAAGTAGATCAGAGTTTACCTAAAACTTGGGCATGATGAGATTCCGACCAGAAAAGGGGGAATTCAATCTCAATATATACCACCATCCAAGAGGTGAACTCTGAGTATTCTCATTTACACCTCATTGACCAAAACAACCCAGCCAAATGACCTCTGTGTAAGTAAAAACCACCACCCCCTACAGCGGAGCACATGGTGCCTTATTTTAGCAATTTCAGAGAGCTTTTGTGTTTGGAATGTAATTAAGGGAGGCGAGGTGGAATAGTCCTGAATGGAAACTTACCTTGACAAGTACTTTGTGTACAATACAACTCCGGTCCATTTGACTTTGAAGATCAAGAAGTATGTGCACTTTTGGGGGTAAATATTTCAAGTGGTGAATATTTTTATTCCTCAAAAAAATTCCCATTTGATTTCCCTTTGAATTTATTCACATTTTATGGTCCAACAGTTTTGAAGTATTTTCATTGAGGTCACAAATATAATTTCATTCCTATATCAAGGAAAATGTTCTTAAAAACAGGTATAATATTCTTCCTACTTTAAGTCTGATTAATGAGTTTGGTTGCCCTGGAAAAATCTGAACAAATTATTATTAAACAGCCTGAAATGTCTACACCATGTGCACATGTAGGTCAACCCTTGAATTGTACGTGATAGAATATTTGTATATTTTTTCCCAGGACCAAGTTCCATGCATGTAAAAACTTCTCAATCAAATTCAATAAATGAAACTAGTTTCATAGACAAAATTTGGCTCCTGTGAGACTTCTGCTCTCACGACTACTGCAGCAAGCAGTCTTGTGAGAGCATAGCAGTGAAAGTCACATGAGACCCGTTTGTTAATATCACTGTCCACAAGTCTAATGAAACCTCTTGTTCTGCAAGACAGATTGAGAATTTATTGAAGTTTGTTATAACCCCTGCTCAAGTACAACCCATATAAGCTTTATAACTAAAAATTAGCTGTTTTTCTCAGCAAACATAACTAGGCTTTTACCATGTCTTCAATTTTCATTTTGTGGAAGCAAATGTAGGTCATATTTAATTCTTGTACATGACACAGCTGTCCTTATGCAGCAAAGGTTGGGGGCTTTCTGTCAGAGCTCAGAAATGTATTTTTTAATCCAATAAAAGTTGGTACAATTCGTCAAAATTATTTCTGTTTTGAATGTCGAAGTTCAAGCTATAGATGTATATTTGAGCAACTCAATGCTGTCATGCACAAAGGTGGAATGTATTCCGGTTGGATATAAAGTTGAGAATTTTAAACAGAATGGATTTTGAATTTAAGCGGATTACACTTGGAAGGGGAGGCGGCGGTTGCATATTGTTGGACTGGTTTTGCCTTCTTTTCGTCCCATTTGGTTTCTACAAAAGAAAGGATTAAGGCTTACCCCATAAAGATGCGAACAGAAAATTTGATTTATTTTGATATCAGTCAAGTGGATAAATGGATTTACTGCAATTCGAAAAAGGACTGAAATTGGACAAGATTTATATCAAGACTCATGTGTTTATTATATTGCTTAACATTTGGTTTGACAGAGTATTCCCAAATAGTTGAAACTGGTTTCCATTGGGGACCTGCAAACATCACCACATGTTCATTTCAAGCCCAATGCTTCGATTTTAAAGGTCAATGCAAGGACACCAAGCAAGGAGTTTTCTCCTTGGTAAAGTGCTCCTCTATAAATTGTAAATTTCTATTGAAATATTTCAAGGGGCACCAAGTCAATAACCAGGGACAATGGAGTCATGCAATTCCTTCCATTTGCCTCTGTGAAGTATTAGGCCCGTAAGTTAATATTTACTGCATTTGTAATTTATGAAAACTTGCATAGTATTATTTGACTTCAAACAATAACAACAAAACTGAGGATTACTGAGTTCTACACTGCCAAAGGAACAAAGGAGTGGGTTTGTCGCAGCCTGAAGTGAGCACAAATACATTTGGCCAAACATGGTTCACACAATTAATTGAAATGTCTTTTTAGTTAAATTGGCATGTTAGTTATTCCAGAAAAAAACTCACAAAAACTGTCGCACTACAAATTCCATAAGTTCATTGGAATTACTCAGACACAGCGTTTTTATATTTGAAATTGCAAGACCTTTTTTGCAAAAGGGCCTTTCCACTGTTCTCTTCAGTTGGAATCTGAAAGATATCTCAAAATAAGTCTTAATAAATATAAAAGCTTTTTAAACAAAGAAAATAAGAACCAAGGTTGCAAAATTTCATCTGCTAATATTTCTTCTTTATCAATTTCTCTATTGTCAGTATATGATTCCTCATTGGGGTCATACACAATATTATAAGCACCCAAGATCACGACAGTTCTTATTTCTATGTACAAAGAGTTGAGATTTTTATCAGATTGAGATATTGCACAGGATTTAAATGAAATTATCATGCAAAAGTACACCTTGCACCACAGAAAATGAGTAAGCCTACCACATTTAATGTAATCCAGATTGCAGAATTCAAATTATAGCAGTTAGGTTTTTTTCACTCTCTGTAAATTCATGAGAAGATGTAATAAAAGCTCACTGGGATAAAGGATGGTGAGGTGAGTGAATTCATTGAATCTTTAATAAGAATTATTGACCAAAAAGACAAGAAAATGGATATGGAAAGGTTGACTTGTGCCAGATTTTTATTATTTTTTTATTTAAAAAAAAAAAAAAAAAATGTATTTATTTATTTATTTATTTTTTATTTTTATTTATTTTAATTATTATTAATAAATACCTCAGAGAGTTTGTACATTCTGATTGGTCGAAGACTGGTCACGTAGGGGTGTATTAACATGTGATATAAAGACCAGCTCTGTAAACTAGCAAATAAATGGCCCCTAAACAAGCACAATGTTGTGCATTGCACCGTGCTTGTTGTGTGGAAACTGTCAAAACTGTTTTCTATGCGCGTATTGTTTTTGGTTATTTTGACGAGGACAGGTGGTGCCGCGTGTACGCGCATACCACGCGTATGCATAAACGCGCAGACAATGTATCATTTTAAGGTAGCTGGTACGCGCATGAAACCAGGGTAATGCAAAGCATAAAGCCGTACACCAAGTAAAGTGTTTCTATTTATACTTTAAAAGCGCATCGTCTGGTTCTTCAAAATATGCACATAAAGTCATTGATCTCCATTATACTGATGTAGTTAATTAAGTGCAAGGGACTAGGAGCCACGCAAAAGTTGAACAGCCTAAAGAATGGCCCTTGAACATGAGTGGAACATTTCTAAAAATAACGGCGATAGAAAAATCACAAATTCCGATGATTTTTACCCCTTTTATTCGATAAAGGTATTTATTAATGGCAATAACAGTGTGGTGAGCGGTCTTCACTGTGTGGTAATGACCTTGGTTGGTGGCTGGTCGCTGTTAATGGACCTCGCCTTCACCAACCCGGTCATTACCACGCAGTGAAGACCGGCTCCCCACACTGTTATTCCCTAATTATTGTTATTATTATTATTATATTTATTATTATTTATTAATTTTTTTTTTTTGGGGGGGTATAATGTATTGAACCATTCATTTGTGTGGTTTCTTATTTAAGGGGGGCACCGCCCCAGCATTCTCTGGCTATGCCACAGAAAGAAAGGAAAACAATTTATTAACTTATTTCTCAAATCCACTTTTATATTTGTTCAGAATGAACAATAGTCCTAATCATTAAAAAATAAATAATAATTAATCATTAATAAATATTGATGTCTTTAAAGGCAAAGTATACCTTTGGATTTTGGAACCATTCGATTGTTTTAATCCTATATAAATGTAGATATATACAATAAAACTAACCTGTGAAAATTTCATTTCAAAAGGTGGTTGCGTTTTTGAGATATCGCCGAAAATCTGGAGCGATTATGTCCTCGCAGGAAGAACAATCCCTAATAGGAATACACAATCTGAGAAACGTTTCTGACAGAAACGTTTCTCAGATTCAATTTTTGGGGCATAAAAACTAATATCATTTTAACATAAGGACATTTCTTCGAAGTGAAATGTTTCTCAAAATGCTTTATACTATCAAAAGCATATTACCAAACATACATTCCTTTAAGGACAACTGGGGTCTTTAGGAGTGTAACTTTAATTAAATTTATGCCTGTTATCCACTAAGTTGTTCAGGAACACACATTGTGAGCTCACTTTTTAGAGATAACTATTAAGTAGTATTTCTATAGTTTCATAGGTAAATCTTTAGTATTTTGATTTAATTGAAACGTAATTCACATAGATGAAACAGGCAGCTGTCAAAGTGGATGAAACTTGTAATAAGCTTAAAAATATGTTTAATTAGTAATGCGTTCAGTTTTGAAATATTACTTTTGTATTGTTGTTGACACTATTGTTCCAAATACCTACCAAAATGTTCTACATAGAAAATAGTGTCTTTGTATAGAGTGCAAGTAATTTACACATGATTAATAAACCAATCTGTTGAGGGTTTACTTGGCATTCATCCATCCATGAAATATATTTTAGACCTTGACATATTACTGAAGGTGGTACACACTCCATTCTTCCATCTGCCACATTTTCCACCTGACCACCCTCTGTTTTGATAAGCTGTTAGTTAACCTCAGTAGAGGCCGGTGACGCATTTGAAAACAAGTTCTCTGTCAAAATTCTCCTGACCTTTTGTTTTGATCTCAAACAGTGAACTTTTCAGGAAACTATTGATGTAGTTTATAAAGATCTATTTCACCAAGCAAGGTTTTCATTTGCTTGTGTAACATAAAAGTGCCCCAGGTTTAATTCATGAGATTGTCAACAGCAAAAGTTTCACTTGGTTGAAGATTTGGGTTTTATTTTAATTTGTTAATTTTTTTGAACAGAAGTATTTGAAGTAATTATTTCTGTTTGAAAACCTACCCCTGTAATTATGAAGTGATGGTGACCAGGTTCCAATCAATGAACTCCTTTATTAGCTTGCCTTGGATTTTTCATTTTAAAGTTAAAAATGGTTTTATACCCAATGCTAGAGCACTTAACTGTTTTTTGACAGAGTAGGTTTGTTCCACCCTGTACACCATACAACCATCCATTATTGTGAAAGCTCTATGATGACACAACCACCTGTAAAAATTTCATAAAATTTGGTTGTCACTTTTTTAGTGAAAACAGAGAAAAAGCAGTTTATTTTTGGTAGGCTACTCTTCAAAGTATTTCTCTGTTAAGACTGTTGCTGATATGTATATCAGTGAGTTTTCAGACTGAAAAAACAAAAAACACACACAAAAACAATATCGTATAGATCTTCTCTTTTGTCTTTTAAGTTTTTTATCATTTTTTCTCCATATTCTCATGTCATTTTATGACACAAATGACCTCAGAAGAATCTGACATTTAGAAATGTCAGAGACTTTTCATTCATGAATCATGTACTTTCTCTTCTCTGTGTATGTCATGTCTGAATGTGGTTTACCCCTTCTTGAGTTTATATTCCTCCTGATATCCACCAGGGAGATTATCCCAACCAAAGAGCTGTGACCCTGAAATCATGTATCAATTCCCCATAGCCTGTGTGATCCCAGATTGAGGGATTAAGGCCCACACCCACACCCCATGGGCCCACACTTTTCCCCATTTGAGGACCAACAAAGGATGTAAACATCTAGATAATCCCATTGTCCCAGATTGGCACATCCATTCAAAGGGCTTCACTGATGTCCACACATTCTACATCAGTTGGGTGACTCACCCCTATGGTATATAATGGGAGCTTCCAGATAAATCAGTGATCTTGCATTATATTAGGTGTGTGCACAGCTAGTCGATGCAATGTACTTAGTCACTTTCTGGTTTGGTGTGTAGTTGGTTGTATGGGTGGGACATGGGTGCATTGCTTAATATAGTTAGAGAAACTACTGTTCTACGTACTTCACTTGGCTTGTGTCTGGATTGTGGAATATTTATCAAACAAGCAGCACATGGATGGAGCTAGCTAGACTGCATTTGAAAAGGCACTGATCATACTTGAAGTGCTGATGTGCAATAACTTCTTGTCTCTGCTCTGCTCTGCTGAGAACTGATCCAATCGATACAACAGATACCTGGAAAGATAAAAGGAGAAAAATCAAAGTACATGCAAATCTGGGGTCAAAAGTGGGATGCCTCTGTAGCTCCAGGCCCCTTCTTCCCCGGTGTTTACATTGAAAACTATTGATGTGGATTCACAAGACACCCGAGAAGAACTCCCCCCATCCATACAAAAGATGACATCCAGTGATTGACTGACCGATCACCCAGCACACAGATGGCAACCACAGGGATCGTGATTGGACTCTGAATGGGAGTTAAAGAAAACTGTGAAACAGGGAGCTGCATCGAGACGTGGGGCAAGCGGGATTAGCTGGAGCAAGCAGCCCTTAGGCTGGTGGGCTGGCAAAACCAACTTATATAGAGTCCCTACAAATGCGCCCCTTATTTCTTCAGGTCTTCTACAGTATGAAAGGGATTATTCTTTGACACGCTCTGATTTTTAATGATGTTTACTTGTGAATTTGCGTGTGACGGAGCATAGAGACATCTTAATGACTAGGCGTATAGAAACATTCTTCAACCAAGGCGGATTTTGCTCACTAGCTTCTAGCATTGAAAAGGCATTTATTTTAAATAATTGTGCCCCACCCCCCCCTCTAAAAAAAATAGAGACACAATTTGACTTGAGTGAGCTATTTTTTGGAATACCCTTCAGATGTGATCGATGTTTGTTATTTTGAGGAATTATTCAGCTTGCTAAAGGAAAGCTGAAATTGGAGCTGGAATTTGGAGGGATTTAAAATCGAGTCAAGATGAGCGTTGCCAACTCGTTTCTTCTGGATAGGTACCTGGAGGAGCTGAAACATAACATGGCAAACAGTGGGAAAGGTAAGCTTACACAAAATTCCATTGAAATTTCTTGCTTACAATGGATTTGTTTTGTGGTCTAATTTCAATAGTTTTGTCTGTTGGTCTTGATTTGTGTAACTGTTTTGTTGCTTTTTAAATATTATCTCATTACCAATATCTGGTTTACAGTTGCTCTACTTTTCATAAAGGTTTTAAATGTACGTATTCTTTGTATGGTTGTTGCAATTATTGGCTGAATAAATAATATAGTAATCATAGTTTGAGCAAGCTAAAGAAAAAGAAACATGTTGACATTTGGGAACTTTGTGTAAATAACATAACAAAGGTACAGGTTGATGAGGCCTAATAAAGTAAAATAAAATATAAGACATTTGAATTTAATTGGTGGAAAGTGAATGGTTCATGAAGTCATAGAGGAAACTTCCTCTGGGAGGAATCTAATACATGGGTGTCGTGTAGTGGCTTTCTTATCTTACAAATTTCTACCCCTAATGAGTATTGTTAAACCAGCCAAAAAATGTCTCTGAACACCCAGCTTGTGCACAATGTGTGGATGGGAGGGCTTTTATGAGGTCTAGTGATTTGCTGGAGATAACATTGCTAATACTTAGATGGATGGGAAAAAACTCTTGCTGTGAGCTTTGATGGAATGACGAATCTGGCAGAATTAATTGTAGATAGTGTTTTCTTGAAGGTATTGTGGATAGGTGTGCAAAGTCACAGAGAGGGATGCCAAGTTAATTTGTAGAACATGCTTGCTTGAGCATGATGGTTCATTTTAATCCATGCTTCATTTTCTACTTGGTTGCAGGTCGGTTACTTGTTTTTTAAAGGGCATGGCAGTATTTTCCCCTTAAAGAGTGCCTGTTGGAGGGAAATTTAAATTGTACTAGAATATTTTAAGAGGGCACCAAGGCAATGACCAGGGGCATGGAGGCATTACCTTCATTCCCTTGTAAGTTGTAGACTATGATTATGAGGTTTTTGGTTGCCATTTAAAGTGCACTGATGACCATCACTCTTTTCCCCCCATCATTATTTATTTATCAATATTTTTCATATTCTTAACATTGATAGGGCTTAAAGTCAAAATCTGAATACATATTTTTTTTAAATTGAATTATATTTTTGGGGCCCATTGTGGGGGCCCATTATAAAAATTTCTAAAACGTAACACAGGGTGTCAGATTGATGTCATTGGTGACGGTGCACTCTTAGTCTTAGAGTGCTCCCGTTAAGAGAAATAATAAAAAAAAACACCTGGGCTTTTTGGAGTGAACAATTCCTCACTTTTCTTGCTGTTTTTGTGTCAGAATTATTGGTTTCAATCTACCCAGCTTACTCTACCATAATTCAGAATGTAGGTTTTTTCTCAGAGTTGTTCAGAGCTCAAATTTTGTCCAGAATATTCTTGCCATTGTGATGCTTCCTCCTCCAGTAGGACTTTATCATTATTGCTCAGTCAATCTATACACACTGCAGTGCAGTTCCTACACGTGTATGTTTCCAGATGGCTTCAACTGTACCACATGCTCTAACCAGTGGCGTAACTAAGGGGGTGCACGGGGGGGCACGTGCCCCCCCAATTGATGTCGGTGCCCCCCCATTTGAAATCTGAACCTTTGAGACTATAATAATTACCAGAATATAAAATGTTAAGTTTTATCAACTTTTATGGAGCACTGGTGGCGTATAACTCAATGTTTCAAACTATTTTTCTATTTACACACGCTTGTTGTACCTTTGCAATGGACAGTTGTTATTTTTACCAACGTCTTCAGAGTAAGGTAAATCACGTCCGCAAATTGTATGATGACTAATCGCCCGCGCGCGCCCCATTCTGCCACAGTCTGCCACGTTAAATACGGTACGGTAAGTGTCACATGAAGCTACACGACGTGCTGGGTGCCGTTGCATTTATCGTTTAAGTACATGAAGAAAAGCCATTGAAAACTCTTGAGCTGCTGCTGTGAGAGCATTGATCTAAAATATCTGCTTCATTTGAGACATTTCTTTGTTCTTCAGTGTATAGAGTATATTAAATAGTTCGTCAATAATTATGTAAAAATTGAAATTGGGGGGGGGGGGGGGCGGATGGGTCAAAACAATTTTGAAAAAAGTTCAAAGTTTTTAACATTGGTTAGGCCTACTGTGCATGGCCGGCCCCAAGTGTGTAATAAATAAATACTAGTGCCAGTCCTTGAATACATAAATCCCCATAAAAAAAAGACTCACAATCCTTGTTATCACTTAATATCAGTTATGATTTATTTCTACACATTCAAACAGTAACTGCATGGTTCTAGATGTGCGAAAAAGAAGAGAGAAAAAAGAAAGAAAAATTAAATAATAATAATCTTTGTTCATTATGATGTATTTTATAGACCGGAAAATTAAGTTTTTTTAAATTTCATTGTCGGTAAGTTACAAGTGGCTTTGTTTTTGAAGTTGTTATTTTTCTATTATTTTTTCCTATGTATTCTTGTTAAACTGTTTTTCATTTTACAACCATGTCTTTAACTCTTAAAAAGTATTTTACATCGCCCATAAACATTTTTTTAAACATTATTAATAGTAAACGAAGCGCTGAAAAAGGGCATCAAACATCATTTTGCAAATTGACCATCCCTTTGGTTTAATTGAGGGGCTGTTTGGAACCAGCCATTGCGTAGATTAAGATCCAGTTTTTAAAAGGTGCACAGGAATCTATAGTTGATTTGCCAGCAGTGCCCCCCTAGAAAAAATGGTGCCCCCCCCCCTTGGTGCCCCCCCCCCCCTTGTTCACCCCTAAAAATTTACCTTAGTTACGCCGCTGGCTCTAACTAGTATTGTACACGTATACCTCTTGTGAGCAGCGGGTGCCATGCAATATGAAGATATTATGTAACAAAATATTGATCTGAGCATCTCAATTTAATCTAAACCAATAATAAGGCATGAGATTGATGCTCATTGAATACACACACAGGACCTTGGTTCATCCCAGTCAAGTTGTACATTCAAGTACACTATTGAAGAGAAAATCCCAGTCACTGGTCAGAGAGAGAGAGAGAGAGAGAGAGAGAGAGAGTGGGGGAGAGTATGAACTGACCTGTTAATAATAAGCCATCAAATTGAATGATCACTGAATCATACATGGTCTCTTCATTCTCCTTAGAAGTTGAACATCACCAACGGCTAGAATATTTCTTCCAGTAAGTGGAATTTTGAAAGACTATTACTTTTTAAAACTGAATGAGAAGTTTACATTTATGCATTTACTGAATTAGGCGAAAGATAAGTCAACCCAACAGTAAATGTAAATGGAAATTTACTCCCCACTTTCACATTTAAACCCATTCCTAATTGCATCTCCATTATAGACAGTGGCAACATACCGTATGTGTATCTTGACTTTGACTGCAGGTGTGTTGCACTTTCAGTAAAATCAGGGATGAGAAATTTCAGATCTTTATCTGAATTCACACTTGTTTTATATGTCTGCATGGCAGAAAAAACAGTTTTTTTCTTCAGGTGTAAATGAATCATTCTCTTCCATCTACTTCTCTATGTTGAGGATAACTGTTCCAAAAAGCACCTTGAAGTGTATAACTCTAGGGGTTCCTAGGGGATTATGTCATCATTTCAATCTAAGTTATAAAAATCAGACCCTAGTTTCAGACCTTTTTGTCGGCATTAAAATTGTTTTAGGAAACAAATGTATTGTATTCCATACTTTCCTTGTAGTGGATGCATGCATGAAGATTGCATACATGTAAATAAGCAGTAAAATCTGATGATTGCTCTTTTAATATTCAAGGCTATATAAATGTCTGTGAAAGCTGACAGTATAGTACTGGCCTGATACATCATGGAGGCAACGGAGGCAATTGCCACCATGCCCCCTAGTCATTGCCTTGGTGCCCTTGGAAATGTTTCAGAAGAATTTTTAATTTTGCTCATAGAGGTGCCCTTCAAGGAAGAAGTGCCTTGCCATTACAATAATGAAATATCAATCAGGCTTTATAGTATGAATTAAATGACTGATAGCTTCTCTGTACTTACAAAAATTAAGTATTTTCAGAAAAGATATTGTTAATAACCAAGCATTTAAATAGAACACATTACAAAGTCATGCTTTCCTTAAACTTCAATTTGTTAAGTGTATTCATACAGAAACCCTACCAGAAATTCAGAAAATGTGGAGTAAAATAAAAAAAAATTAATGACAACAAAAATGTTAAAACTCCCACCAGGGTCATATTTTCGGAAGAGTTAAAGTATAATCATTACAATTTTTTCAGTTCCTACAATGGTTCTGTTCAAAATATTCTCAATGCAGCCTGGAGAAAAATCTCTAAACATATATTTTCAAAACTCATAAGTAATGAGTCACGATTCAGTCTTCACCCTCCGGCCTAATTCTGTGATTCCTCAACTGACGGTTCACCCCCTCTTCAAATTGCTCAGCAAGGCGTACTCTTTTGCCCTGCTGTCTAGAAACTTGATTTGGCTTCGGTCATGGATAAAAGGGATTTCAGGAAAACCCGTAGCTGGGAGCTTTCTTGAGCAATTATGTCTACTGAACTATAAAGAAGTCATTTGAGTCTACACGGAAATGGAAACAAGACAAGGGAAATTCATCAAGAGAAAGAGCAGGAACTCTTGAGATGGACTTAACTCGGCCATGTCAATGGGAATGCTCTTAATTAAAGGTCAATAGTTCAACCCATAGGAAGGATTGTTGGATTAGTTCACCATAAGTATGAATTCCACTATCTGAAAATTTAATTTTCAATATTGGAAAGGAATGAAATTTAGGGGGGGGGGAAGCATATGTTTTTTCTCTTCCTGTCATTTTTATTAAAATGCTTGATGGAAATAGCCAGGTAAAGTTTAATAGATCAAAAGCATTGTAGAAGATTATTAATATCTATTCCACTCAGTACAAATTGAATTTTGATGGGTAGGGTAGACTAGAACGGGTGTAGAATTTCAATCTTTTAGGAGTAGGTAAAATGCAATTTTCAGGAAGAAAAGTTCACTACCATTTGAATTTCAAAATGTGTATGAAATCAGTGCTGCAATCGGGGCTGATGCTTTGATGTTGTAAGGGCAGTTTCTTTCTCTAAAGGGCCTCCCTGTGAAGGAAATGTAAGTTTGTACTGGGACATTTTGAAGGGCAGCAAAGCAATGACTTGGGGCATGGAGACAATTGCTTCCATCACCTCCGTGAAGTAACAGGCCTTCAAAATGACAGCAGCTACCAGTACATTGGCCTCTGTACAACTTTAGTGGTGGAAGAATATTTTGTTTCTGATGTATGTTTCATGAGTGCCAGTGGTGCTTTTATTTTGAAATAAAATGTGTACAATGTATCACCATTAAAAATCAGCTTGCCCACAATCAAGAATACCCAAAATTGCAATGAGCACATAATTTTTGTGTGAACTTAGATTGTAATTTTGTGTGAAGTCATTTTGGTTCATGCTTGTTATGAAATCGGAGGAAAAAAAGTTCGAGTCTAGATCATAGACACTGGTACAAATTAATCTGTCACTACATGTAACTTAAAACTCTTGGTTTCCTTTTATATTAAAATTTCCCATGAAGAATTAAACAATCTAAGGTCCTGTATTTGTCTGATCTTTGCTGTTCTTCCTGACTCATTTCAATTGTTTTAATTTGCTTGTTTGGCTCATTTGTTTCAACTTCTTTTCCTTTGTCATAAAAAAGTGGGGAAAATCTAAGGTCTCTCGTGGAAATTTGTGTTTGTTTGTTGTTCATTAAATCATTAAAAAGGCATGTTTTGCAGAGATGAGTGCATTTTTGTGGACAAAATAATGATAGAAAATGAATATATAAATATTTATATAAACATGTCATTATGCTTTTTCTGAGTAGTTTCAGTGTGGCAAACTCACAACAACCAAGTCCTAGGACCACTGGACAGAGAGTCCAGTAATGTTGTTGTAGGCTTTAGCCGCTTTACCCAGTGACTTTACAATCAAACAAGTTACCCCATCTTTTTCAAATCCTTATAGGAAATTACTGTGCTTCAAAGTTCAAGCTCTGATTCTCAGCTCAAACCCCCAAATTTGTTGGGCACAGTCATTGGCACAGCTTGATTATTTATTCAGCATGTTCTATAGCATTTCAATTGTTTTAATTTGCTTGTTGGGGGGAAGTGTTCAGAAATCTTACCTGGATATTTTTGCCTTTATGTTTATTTGACATTGACAGTCATTACTGGCTAGGGAGTCATTGCTGCTGTAACAGCAGCTTGGGATTTCAGAAGAAGTAAAACCAATCTAATTCGAGTGAAGCAACAAGAAACGTAAACATGTTTTGTGTGTGTGTGTGTTATTGGCCTGCTGCAAAGGTTTGAATGATTTATGTAGAAGTTGGCTGTGGTCTTTTGCTGATTTCTTGTACCTGAAAATGAAGGTGATGCAGGGTTAATGTGTTTTGTAAATTGAGGTTATACAGTCATTTTTCACTTGGACAACAGGACTAACAGTAAGTTTCAAAGAAGAAGGAATTGGGAATGACCAACTTTGCTTGATGTTTCTTTAGTTTTAAAAGAATGAAAGATATTTTCAATTAATTGGCTGGGAAAAACTATTCAGCATCAAATACTGAAACTACATTGTGAGGTAGGATTTTGATCTGATTATGTCATTATATTGACCATACAAGCTGTCTTGTTTTTGTTTTCTCTACAGTGTCAAGTAATGTAAATATAGTGGGAAAAACTTACCAAAACATTCTATGAAGGTTGAAAGGTTTGAGTAAATAGTTAAAATGTTTTTTTGTAAAATTTATTTGGTTTTAGCTTGTAACAGGCGTGCAACTTTTCAGCTGATTTTAGCTGATCAGCTGATTTCCTCTGTTTTCTTCTTGTTTGGTGCCATACATAGAAGAAAGAAAAACATTTGTACAAAGTTTTGTGTGGATTAGTTTACTCTTTGTTTTGCAAAAATAAATTGCTTTGTCTGTTTTAAAAGCATCGTCCAACCCCCCTATGGGTTTTTCCAGTGCACATTTTGCATAACCAGTGGGTTTAACTTTGTATTTATGCCTACACATAAATGTTAAAGCCATCACAACAGTACCCTAGTCATGATGTACCATACTGTGTATTCTTCAACTCTACCAACCTACAGCTTTGCTACAACTTTACAAGTGGTTTATTTGCCCAAGCCAGTGAGTATCCGTGTTACCATGCTTCCAGCACAGCTTGTGGGGTCTAGACCAGTGTACATAAGCCAACCAATTGCCAATGATCACTGTCCGTTCCCTTTGACTACAGAGGCTGAGTGTATTTGTATAGCTCCTCCATCATCAACCCTACAAAAATGGGAACTAAGATTTCCGAGTTCCCCCCACCTCTTTTGTCTTGTGCTCGCAGTTTTTTGATAACTTGTGTCCACATTGTGTGGATGTGTGAGAGGCAGCATAGTCAATGGTGTACAAACAAAATGTACTTATTGCTACTACAGAAACCAGCATACTATGACTGTGTGTCCATCTCCTAACCTACTAATGGATATATTTACACATTTTATGCGAAATGCCAAAACTGAAAACAAGATTATCCGCAGTCTGAACCAACAAACAACAAGTTTTTGTGAGAGAGCGAGGCATTTTTTCTAGGACTTTAACACTGGACTGTGGTATGTAACAGTTGTAATAATGAAATCTGCATATAATTTGTTTAAGAAATTTTGCTCATGTACGGTACCAGTAGTCTAGAAACCATTCAAAGACCCATGGCATAATGATGCAAACTAAAATGACAAGAAATTGAGAACTAATACCTTGCAAACTCATGCTAACATTTGATAACGATGCCTTTTATATTAAAGCCTATGAGACATTTTCTCCATGTAAAAACCCACAGAAGTTGGTTTGTATTGTTATTTAAGCACATAATCTCCCTGAGGCCATTTAGTCTGGTCCTTGAAATGGACTCCCACTCCTGACTCCGTTTGTGGAGCTCTCTGTGGGTATCCTTCATGTTTTTTTAATACTCAGAATGGATAGAAGATGGAGAAGAAAAGATCATTGAAAAATCCTTGTTTCAATAGTCACTATCAGGAGAGTGAATGAATAGCTCGGTAGCGTAACCATTTTAGAAGACGGTAGTGCAATTTGATAATTGAAGAAGCTTGAAAGACTGCAAAAAGAGGAGAACTCTTGGCGTCCTACTAGTGATTTCTTTGAAGTCAAACCAGGTCAGACTGACGTCTGTTTCAAAAAAGCTATGCCTAATTTTAGATTACATGTGCCTCCAAAATTGCAAAAAGTAGATCACAGCGTACTTTGTTCAACTCCCTGAAGTTGAATGATGTGCAAATAAAAGATATTATTTCTAATCGGCTGCTTAAGAGTTAAAGTGAATGTTTCAGAAGATTGTGTCCACTTTCACTTCAAAGTTCAATCTGTCAGTTTTTATAAACTGTAAAAACTGTGATACCATTGTCCATTTTACATGTATGATAACTTAAGTCACTTTACTAACCAGCTTAAGTGCTTTATACTGCCAAAGTGTCAAGAACAATGAAGACAGCAACTTGGAGTACAGATTTTCACACGGGTAAGGGTTCATTTAATAATTTTAAAAGAAAGGCAATGTATTTAACAAAATTAATTACGAAAATCTAGATTCCGTTTTAGCTTTTTTTTTCTCACTCCACAAATGGTATAGAAATTAGGTTCTGTGAAATAGAACCGGCTCTGTACAATACAAAATATGGTTCCTACGAAAGTAAAATCTATATTTTATTTTTTAAACTAGGGACATGGCTATTAAACAATAAAAGAAAACTGTTCTGAAAAAAGAAGAAGCCAGAAATGGTTTCATGAAACTCACAAAGATGCCATAACTATTTGACTGACTCACCTGCATCTTGTCAAACCCTTTCTATGAGCTCAGATTTTGTCAAATGTAAACTTTGAAAGCCCCAAGCCTCGGAGTTTCTTATGCCTTTTCCCCAATCAGTTTGTTTGCAAGGTTTTACCAACCCTTTAAAGTTAAACCCTCTTAGAAATGTTTGGGATTTCCTGCAGTGTTATGGAAACAAAGAGATTAAGAGAAATGCAGTTTGATCCTTCAACAGAGATTAACATTTTGACATAATCTGTGAAGTCGGAGACTATTTGTGTTTTGTACATTTAATTGTGTGTGTTGTAACAGTGAAGAGCTAAAGTGCAGGTACTTTTCGATTGAATCTTTAGTTGTAGTGATAGAAAGTATGCTATGAAGTGTGAATGCCAGAATGCAGAATATATAATAAGTCTGGTAGATTTTCCAACAAATTGTAATTGTTTTATGATGTCATAAGCTCATTTGCACACCAAAAATGAAGGTTAACTGAAAAGCTAACTCTTTTATCACTAAACTTTTCAATCCTTGGCTTGTAGATTAGAAAGTCTAATGCCCTCTGGGTTTGTTACCTAACTCTATTGATACGTTCATGGCCTAAATTATTGGCAGGGCACCTGCTCTTTAGTGTAAAAGGGAACCCAGAGAGGAAATGTAAATTTCTACTTGAAAATTTCAAGCGGCACCAGTGCTGCAAGGCAGAGACAAAGACCAAGGAAATTGCCTCTGTTGCCGCTGTGAAGTTTAGCTCACTCGTGAACAGTCGATTTGAATGTTGCCACTGGTCTATACTACTATAAAAATTCTGTCTCTCTCCTCTAAATACTCCCTTCTTAAAAAAAAAAAGAAAAGCTTGTTCATGAGTCATTCCCGTTTGACTTGTTTTTATCTCACTGGATTTCTGGTCAATGCATCACGGAATCAAGTTTACAATTTCGCTGCATCATGTGTTCGATTCTTGTTTCAAAGGCTACAGTACACATGCTTAAAATGTACATTGCATCTTACTGCAGAGGAAAATTGCATCACAGTTTTGTATTTACAGCAATTGAAGAATGAGAAACCACGGAGGGGATTTTAAGTAGCAGGATAGATGTTTTCACCTTTCATAAAAATCCACAAGGGCGTCGATGGGTGGGGGACGGGGGGGACATGTCCCCCCCACTTTTTAGACTGGGGGGGACAGCATATCAGATGTCCCCCCCACTTTTTGATTGACTGTTCACTAGAAATATGCAACAAAATATGAAAAAATATACACCATTTTCTAGATTTAATATTTCATTACAATTTTTGTTCAAATAAAAGAATAGGGAACAAACGGTGAAATGTTTTCTTCATTTTCATCTTTTGTTCTGATGGACCACGCGCAGAATGGTATTTTTGGCCTATTTCCGTTTCTATAATACAGACAATAGACGACAAGTTTCGTCCAAGACATGAACGCCAAAATCCCGCTTACATACCTTGTTAGCATTCAAGTTATGGTAATTTGTGTATGCTATAATGTACGGTACACGATCCCTCCACAAAGGAAGTCTGTGTGTGCGCGCGCACGTGCAAATGTGTTACATTTTCAAATTGTTACAATCGCACAATGCAAAAAATGTAGTCAAATCCATTAAAATAAATAGGGTCATGACAAGATTTGTCGAAGAAGCAGTATTTTGTTTTTTCGAAGAACTTCAAGCTGACACACGATAAACGCCGGACTCCCGAAGCATTTTTGTATTTGGTAGAATCTCGGTTTTACATAAGGGAAACCCAGGCCCAAACACCATTTCGGATGATGTTATTGTTAAATATCACCCCCTGTAACTCGCCTCCTGGTCAAACAAAAATAGGGAACAAGTGTAACACAGAATTAAATGTAAAAGTAATGGGGGTGCAAATAATGTAATATGTATTTTGTCAAGACTTGCTCGCCCGTCCCCCCTACTTTTCAGTAGCGATCGACGCCCTTGAAAATCCACCCTCTGATCTCTCTCTTGTTGCAGGGATTTGAACCCCTGAGGCCCTTGGTGGGTATCAGGAGGAACTGATCTCTGATATTAAGAAGATAGGCCTACTGGCAGTACACCCATCATTTGAAGTTGGGAGAGGCTACCTGAGAAATTTTACTCACCGGGGAATTTGTTTTTCTGACCTCCAACAAATCTTGATGGAGAGTTGGAGGCATTATACTTCAGAAAGAGAAAGATAATTGTATCAAGAAAAACAAATCTTATGTAGAAAATTGCATTTACCAGTTGATTAGTTCCATAGCAGCAATCCAAATAAATTGATATGAACGTGCACAAAAATCCCTGACAAAACACAACCACCCAATTTGCTGAGATTTTCACAGGTTGGTTTGTACGGTGGGTTTGTTAAAAAAATCCAGGCGATGGGAACAAAGCTGCTTCCGAATCAAGCGACTTTGGCTGTGTCTAAGGCTGATGGCTGCAATTGCAATATTAGAGGGACTTTATGGTGTTCTGGGTGTTCCCACTCCCGAAGCCATTTATTTGGACACAGTCTTACTCTTCAAGAAAACTCTAACGTTTTATAATGTTCCTTAGATCGTGCTTTATAAAATAAAATAAAATTTTAATCTCAAGGTTTGGCATAACTTTGTTAATTACAACAAAAACAAAAGCAGAGAAAAAAAAGTCACACAAGTCACAACAAACATTACTTCTTTTCAGCATGGCCCTTCTATGAGGTTATGAAGATTTTTTTCCATGCAGGGCTTTAAGTTCTTACAATTCCTTCTCACTCTCACCTGTAAGTAGCCTATCTTGAGAAAGTTCACCCCCCTCAAGCCCCAGGGGAAGGTGCCCCTGTCTGTAGTTCAATACCTGGGCTTGCTTCAGTATCCCATGGTGTCAGACACTGCAGTGGATTTCAAGAAGACAGGACATTGATTTTGCTAAAGGGAGGGAGGAATGAGAGGGTTGGATGGAATAGCTTTGAATAATCCCCACTGTAGTCTCGGAGGGGAATGGACTATGAAAGGGTCCAAGATTGATGTAGACACACATGTAGGATAGTATCTGCTGGTTGTGATATGTACCTGATTTACTTTCATGCCTATGGGGGTACGATGTATAAGTGGGTCTGTACTTTTGCTAACCCAGTACAAGAGTACAAGAAGTTGAACTTCGTGGTCATTTACATTCACTGTAAATGAAACATGCTTCAGTTGTTAAAGCTTTGATCAGACACAGTGTTTGTGAATAAGTTGCTTTATGTAGACCTACATGTATGTGTGGAGGAAGACAATTATGAGTACAATTATACTCAGACAAAAGTTACTAACAGACACCATTTCTGAGATTCGGTCACAGCTTTAAGCTGGGTTTATTGCCTGTCGAAAAATTGTAACATAACAGAATTTGGCAAGGAGCCGGATGCCGAACACAGGGCAAACCGACTAAACAGACACACCACCACTTGCACGTGGACAAACAAAACTTCCATAAAACACAATTTTTTCACATTTAAAATGGACGCCTTCGCCCATCCAACCAACACAAATTGTGGCCACCCAAAGGACAAACCTTGTCCTTCCAATATGGATTTCATTTTCCATATCCACATAAAACATATACTTGTTTACATAACACGATAGGTCACCTGACCGTATTATACAGAACATTACATGACCTCCACAGAAAACCACACACATAACACACCTTGCCTAAAATTACCAATTAACAATTCTAATATAATACCCTAAATTCCCCAAAGTGGAACGCCTGAGGGGATAAACAAGCCCCAACG
The DNA here is from genome assembly GCA_037783415.1 of Leptasterias polaris. NCBI lineage: Eukaryota > Metazoa > Echinodermata > Asteroidea > Forcipulatida > Asteriidae > Leptasterias > Leptasterias polaris. The sequence continues at coordinate 3,872,394 of JAZGTN010000050.1, read as the reverse complement.
GAACCGAAGGGCGCTTGACTTATTAATCTACATGTAAGTTGGTACAGATTGCACCCCTATTATCCTATACAAAGTTAACAATTAAAAATTTCCCCAAGTTGGAACGCACGAGGGGATAAACTAGCCCCAACGAAACCGAAAGGCGCTATTTACTAATCAAATGACATTTGATGAATTACATACTGTATTGTACCCATGGCATAATTCTAATTCCCCAAGTTGGAACGCACGAGGGGACATGTAAAATAGCCCTTGCAAAATGAAAGGCACTATTAATAATGACTAGTATAATATTTGTTTATGATTATAATGACAAGTAAATTTCCTCGACAGCCTAGTTACCCCCTATCACTGATATTCCTGTCATTTTTTAGCCAAAAACTTTTATACCAAAAATTTGGCGGAGTAAAGGGGAGGTGGTGGGTCGAAATTTGCTGTTCTCCCAACAAAAACTGTGACAAAAGTGACGCTTAACCTTTTTCCCTCCAAAAAGACCCCCATAGTAAAAGGCAATTCCATTGGTTAGAAGTTGAAATCTAAGCCTTTGATTGGTCAATGCCTTTACCCAATCAAAAATCCAATTCTGACCTCAGCTGCTTGCTGATTGGTTATCAACCCTCACTGGTGGATCCCTTGGATTCATATACCTATAAATAGCTTCAAAGGCTTCCCAACCAATCACATGACCTGGTAATGCTCACACAGTAAGCATTTATATGCTATACTAACCAATGCATTGGCTTAACTCACATAGACTGGCCACCAGTCTCCCCATCATTTGTGCACGACAACATGCACCAAAGCCTTTAGCTGAGTATAAAGCATTTGATCATTTAGTTGATAAAATGAATTATACTCAGACAAAAGTTACTAACAGACACCATTTCTGAGATTCGGTCACAGCTTTAAGCTGGGTTTATTGCCTGTCGAAAAATTGTAACATAACAGAATTTGGCAAGGAGCCGGATGCCGAACACAGGGCAAACCGACTAAACAGACACACCACCACTTGCACGTGGACAAACAAAACTTCCATAAAACACAATTTTTTCACATTTAAAATGGACGCCTTCGCCCATCCAACCAACACAAATTGTGGCCACCCAAAGGACAAACCTTGTCCTTCCAATATGGATTTCATTTTCCATATCCACATAAAACATATACTTGTTTACATAACACGATAGGTCACCTGACCGTATTATACAGAACATTACATGACCTCCACAGAAAACCACACACATAACACACCTTGCCTAAAATTACCAATTAACAATTCTAATATAATACCCTAAATTCCCCAAAGTGGAACGCCTGAGGGGATAAACAAGCCCCAACGGAACCGAAGGGCGCTTGACTTATTAATCTACATGTAAGTTGGTACAGATTGCACCCCTATTATCCTATACAAAGTTAACAATTAAAAATTTCCCCAAGTTGGAACGCACGAGGGGATAAACTAGCCCCAACGAAACCGAAAGGCGCTATTTACTAATCAAATGACATTTGATGAATTACATACTGTATTGTACCCATGGCATAATTCTAATTCCCCAAGTTGGAACGCACGAGGGGACATGTAAAATAGCCCTTGCAAAATGAAAGGCACTATTAATAATGACTAGTATAATATTTGTTTATGATTATAATGACAAGTAAATTTCCTCGACAGCCTAGTTACCCCCTATCACTGATATTCCTGTCATTTTTTAGCCAAAAACTTCCAAACGCGCAAAGCGCGCCCCAATAAAAAAGACAGGTCAACAACAATGAAAAATCCTAAAATCCCTTAATGCACTCAGTCAAATTCTGACAGAATGCCCTATTGCCTGCCATAGACAAATGCACCCCATCAAACCTATAAAGAGACAAGTCAGTCCATGAAAACTGGGGATGATGGAGTACCTCACACCCTATCTTACTAGCATGTGCCCGAGCAGCCCTATTTATGGCCTTACGCTGCCGTTCCATACACTTCTGAGACCGGGCCCCAAAATAAAAAACCCGAGGAAGAATATCAGACCAAATCACCTTGGCATAAGGAAATTGTGTTTGCACTTCCTCCATAAAATAAAAAATGCTCTGCCGAATGGAAAAAACATCATGAGTAACCAAATCATTGGTCCCCAAGTGAATAATAATAACAGATGGTGAGGGGGAATTAGCCGGCACTGATGTCAAGAGCGACCAAATATCAGCCAATTGGGCCCCACTCCTACCTAACCAGATCACTGTTGCTGTAACAGGCAAATGCTGTTTTGCCCAACGAATAATGGAATCCCCCACTACCCAGACCGGACCTGCATGGGGAATACAAGGAAACACTAATCAGAATAATTAGTCATTTAAGCTTATACCCGGCAAAGCACACAATGCCTCTGGTCTAATGTAAGCCCGGGCCGCATCGGAACGCCAACGTCCCATCTGCTGTATTTCAGGAAAGGGGACCCCCAACCCAAAAGCCACTGTGGCTGCACCTATCCGAAAGGAGTGAGCCCGTATGCATTGTCCCCCGAGCCCGCAAAAGGCGAGCGCCCTCTTTAGAACGGCATTAAACTGATACCGAGTGAGGGGGGCACCACTGTAATGACAAAACAAAACCCCTGGTCCCTGTGGACGAACCTCTATATATTGTCGTAATGCTGTTACTGGACATATGCCCGCATCCCGTGCAGCCGCCAAGCGAATGGCTTGCGGACTGCCCGACTGATTATTTTTACTACTGCGGAATGAAATGAGCACCGTACCACAGCCTGCACCCAGTGAGCTAAATGCTATATCAGAAAATAGCAGTATCGATTCTTGCACCCTGTTAGCTGAATCCACCGCAAATTCCCCCACCCGCATAAAACCAAAAAATGCACACAACATCACAGCATGGAACAACAACCGTTCATACTGCGATGAACAGACATGTGGGAGTGCAAGCAAAATGCGCGTGAGTATTGGAATTGTAATGGGTAAACGACTATCTTGATGTCTTCGATCCCGCCTACAACCCTCCAAAAGCTTTGACACTACAAATTCCTGCGTAGGATCAGCGTGGCCGTTTAACTTATGATAAAACCCTATTCCTGCCACATATGTGGCTATTGTTGATGGGGCTAAACCTCTAAGGGAAAGCCAAGCAATGAAATCCCTAACACTGGACGGAGCAACTGGCATGGCAACCCCGCCTGACCTCTGACCCATAAACTGACAGAAAGCATTCCAACCAGTGGAATAAGTCCGGTGCGAATTTTGAGAAAATGCCACAGACAATAACCGTGAAACCTCACCTGCTACCAAATCGTGGGAAGCTCCGGAAGAGGGGTCATGTTCGAGGCCGCTTCGGGAGCCGCTGCTCGAAAACGCTCCATCTGGAAACGTGACAGAGAATCCGCCAAAACATTAGAGAAGCCCGAAATGTGCTTGGCCCTAAAGACAATGTTATAGCGAAGGCAATGTAACACAAACAGGCGCACTAAATGCATAATGCGGTTACACTGCGAAGTCTGCCCATTGATGATATGCACAACCGCCAAGTTATCTGTCCGAAAAAGCACCTGACAATTTGCCAACAGAGGCCCCCAGCACAACACTGCTACTACCACTGGAAAAAACTCAAGAAATGCAATTGATGGTGGGTCAGCAATAATACACTGTTGCCAGCGACCTTGAAACCACTTGCCCTGAAAAAACCCCCCATAACCCACAGATGCAGCTGCGTCCGTGAACAATTCAAGGGCATTGTCCCAATTACGATCTAGAAATGGTGAAATCCCATTGAAGTGGGCCAAGAACTCCAGCCACATAAGTAAATCGAGCCTTGCCCCATGAGAAAGTGTCACCCTGTGATGTGGTTTCATCAAACCTTGAGTTAAAGCAATGAGCCGCCTGCAAAATGCCCGACCTGGGGAAATTGCTTTACATACAAAATTCAAAGATCCTATCAAAGATTGCACTTCCACCAAAGTTAATTTCCGCTTACTCAAAGCCGCATGGATTTTATTACACAGTGCTAATACTTTAGGTGCTGGCACTCGAATCTGCCCAACTACTGTATCAATTTCCAAGCCCAAATAAGTAATCACCTGCACTGGCCCCAGAGTCTTTTCTTGCGCAATGGGTACACCTAGCTCATGACAGATGGCAGTAAATGCCGCCAATGAATGGGCACATGCCTCCACTGATGTGCCAACAAACAAAAAATCATCTAAATAATGAGTTACTAATGAGGAATGCGTAACTTGTTGAACACGAAAGTCCAAAAACGTGCTAAACATCTCAAACAGAGAACATGAAATTGAACAGCCCATGGGCAAACACTTATCATAATACTACAATCCATCAAACATGAAACCCAACAATTCATAGTCCATAGGGTGCACCGGAAGTAATCTAAAAGCGGACTTAATATCCGATTTCGCCAACCAAGCGCCATCGCCGGCCTGCAGAACCAAATTTACTGCTTGATCAAATGAGGCATAATGCACAACACACTTTTCCTGCTCAATGAAATCATTAATAGACTCGCCGGTAGGAAAGGATAAATGGTGAATAAGACGAAATGTATCTGGTTCACTCTTTGGTACAAGCCCAATCGGCGAACACTGCAGCCGCGGTAGCGGTCGGGACAAAAAAGGACCAGCAATGCGGCCTAAGCTAAGCTCTTTTGCCAATTTATCACGCACAACCTGTGGACGCTGATGAGCAGATGGCAGGCAATTAGAATCCCGTTGCACCCTAGGACCTGCATAATGCAAACTAAAGCCATATCTAAAACCATTAACCAAAGTCATGGCTGCATGCCTATTTGGATACTGTTCCAACCGCTCCCCCAAAACAAACAACTTAATTGGAGTAGGAGGCACGAAAATTATTATTAATCTTACCGGCAGCAGCAGCTGGAGCAGCAGCTCCCGTCCCCATGACAGCTGGTGAACGCACTGCTGGCAGCATTGACCCCCGACCCGCCTGTGCAACTGGTGCTCGCATGCTATCTATGCGTCTCCCGTTGCGCGACACATTACCAGCGCTGGCTGCTGGCTGGGAGCCAAATCGGGCTCTACAGCTGAGCGCATTGTGATTTGCGCGCGAACAGACACTACATTTGTGTACAAATTTGCACGGCGCAAACCGGCAACCCTGTGCCCTGTTGAAGGCGTAGCAAACACCACCAGAGCCAAGGGAGCGGGGCCCCGGCACATTGCCACGGCCGCCCGCTGCGGGACCAAAAGTGTAGTAGCGGTTATTGGGCCGAGGGGTTGCGCTAGCAATGGACGCAGCTGCTGCTACGGTTACCCACAACTCAATGTCCATGTCCCCCCAACTACTGGCCGGATCAACAGCGTGTCTCAGACGAAATTGTTCGTCATATGTCCTCCACCCAAAACCCGAGAACTGTACCGAGGCCAAACGTATGGTTTCGGCATATTTTAATAACTCTGCTGCACGAGCTGAATGCCGCTCAAGATAGATCGACATGAAGACATGAAATGCCGATAGCCATTTATCCAAACTATCTATTTTCTTTTTCAAGGAAGGTTGCTTGAAAACAATCCGTTCCCCTTCCACTGCTAGCGTCAACTCTGATTGTTGTTGCTGGGAATTTGCCAACAACTGGATTGAATTATCCGTGAGCAATTGGGAGAAGTCGACGAATTCTCCATCCCAAATTTTCTGCTTGACTGACATGGGTACCGATATCCCCAACCCATTTGAATTTCGTCTAAAGCTAGGAATCATAGCTGGGCTAGTAGACGGCTGCCCACAAAAATTGGCCACATTCATACCATTACTGACAAGATTACCCCCACTACCATGACTACTGGTACTTAGGCTACTGCCAACGTTAGCAGGCATAACACTAGGCCTATTTAGGCCTGTGGCAATAGTCGCAACGTGACCCATATTACTGGTACTACTACTAGGCCTATCACTACTGCCACTACTATTATTGCTAGGCAAACTCATGACATTACTATATGCACTATTATTACTAATAGCAGGCCCATCATTAGTGGGAAAATTGCTATCCGCCTGCCCCACCACATGCCCTTGTAACAGACCCTGTTGCCCGGACTCACCCGACTGAGCACCACCGTGCAGGCTGCCGCCGCCTGGTTGCTGGTGCCCCACTCTGGCTCTCTTAGCCGGTGGCCCTGCACTCCCGGCAGTGGCAGTAGGCCGAACAGTAGGCCGAGCACTAGTGTTGTTAAGAAGCGCAGCAGGCGGGCGAACGACTGCGTCGCCGACCTCAGCAAAACGAGCCGGTAAACGGCTGGCCCTTCTTGGCCGTGGCATATCTACGCTAACGTAGGACTATATGTACAATTAAAAGGATTCGTCTAGGCCCTACCGATCAAATTGCTAGTACAGTCCCGATCTAGGCTAAAGTTCACCGACACGAAAACAGCGAGAAAATATTGTCCGGTTGTTACAAAGTTAATGTTCACTTCCAGATGATCACGCCAGGTCCTAGTTGACTTCGTATTTCCCGCGGAGGCTGCTCCAGTAAGCGCGTTCCTTTGATGATATCGCCCGAAGTTGTGAAAATGCTGGCGCACACAGTGGTCGAAAAGTCGCAAAATGTTACAGCGTGGATGTCCGCTGAAGAAAGATACGGCAGTTGCAGGATCTCTATTGCTCCACACCTCTGTCAAACTCAATACAATTTGGTGAATCAGCCGAACAGCCCTAATTCCTCAGAGCCTGTAATCCTGCTAAAACTGCTAAAATGCAGAATCCCGCGGAGACAAACGGTAGAACAATTCCAGAAATAGACAAATTTTCAAAATTTGCTGTTCTCCCCAGATTCCCGCGGAGACAAAACGGTAGAACAATTTCAGAAATTCAGAAATTTTCGAAATTTGCTGTTCTCCCAACAAAAACTGTGACAAAAGTGACGCTTAACCTTTTTCCCTCCAAAAAGACCCCCATAGTAAAAGGCAATTCCATTGGTTAGAAGTTGAAATCTAAGCCTTTGATTGGTCAATGCCTTTACCCAATCAAAAATCCAATTCTGACCTCAGCTGCTTGCTGATTGGTTATCAACCCTCACTGGTGGATCCCTTGGATTCATATACCTATAAATAGCTTCAAAGGCTTCCCAACCAATCACATGACCTGGTAATGCTCACACAGTAAGCATTTATATGCTATACTAACCAATGCATTGGCTTAACTCACATAGACTGGCCACCAGTCTCCCCATCATTTGTGCACGACAACATGCACCAAAGCCTTTAGCTGAGTATAAAGCATTTGATCATTTAGTTGATAAAATGAATTATGAGTGTTTTTCCATAGTATGAGTGCTATTTTTTCCATGATTCTGGGTGTGATTTCTTTTCCATGTGTTCATTTTTAAGTACTTTGCTAAGACGAAGTGTGAGTATTTTGTCCATAAGTATGACTACATGTATATAAGTGCTTTTCTTATTATGAGTATTGAGTAGGAATACAGTTTTATGAGTAGTAGTTTGAGTATGTACACAAAAATATTACTAAAAGTACTACTCTCTGAGACACATATCCACCATTTTCTATGCAGAGCCAGTGACAGCTTTGGGAATCCTTTTCTTTGTTCACCTTCTGTATCTTCTGTCTGCTCTCTGCTCCTTGCTTTCACTGTGAATTTGTTTGCACCTGACTACTTCTGTAACACTAAAGACTCTTGAAGGGTCAAAAAGTGAGGCCAAATTCTCAAAGAACAAATCTACGCAGCAAAGTAAATGTTATGTAGTCCTTTACACATGGTGTTTCGAACTGAAAATAATACCTCGCCATGCAAAGCCTCAAAACCCATGCTATTTTCTTCCCCTCCTTTTCTGGGCAGTCAGAACAGTTACATTTCTCTAAACCCCCTTGGATCAGCTACAATTGTGGGTGAAGATTTTATGTAGAGGATAAAAAAAATTGAAACGGATTTATGTATAAGGTGGGATTTATATGTGTTGTACTATAGTAGTACCTTTATTATTCTGTCCTCATCGCATAACCACTTGCATGAATGAGACTAATCTGCCCACCCATGAAGCTGGTTTTCAGAAAGTAGGAGAGAAGTTTGAGGGCTTTCTGGTTCCCATAGTAAACTAAACTTCACTGAACAAAATTTATGAATAATTGGAGGGGTTGTCTATAAGGCCAAGTAAAATAAATAACATGTTGCTCGTCCCCGCCCGCTTCGATTTTGGACGCCGCGCCAAATTTTTTGTTATTTGTTATTTAAAAAAAAATAAATAAAAAATCTTTGAAATCAATTTACATATTGAGAGCTATTTCAAATATTCATCATCTTACTTGCATGTAGGCCTACAAAAAATGCTGTTTCCACCACGCAATCGTGAGAAAAATCCTCATTTTCTTCGAAACGTTTTACCCTTCACGTTTGCATGCCACAGTTCTTTTTTGAACGAGATCTTTGCACCAGGACCTGATGCCACACACACACAGAATAATTTTGGAGCAAAAGCAAGAAGACTCTTGGAAAGAATAACAATATGTATCGAAATGGACACAGAAACACACATGGCAACTTTAAACAGAATTTGAGGACATACAGAACATGCTCATAAAACCATAAAACCATCTTCAAATACGTTATGGCGGCCATCTTAGACATGGTGGCCATCTTGAAAAAAATAACAAAAAATTTGAAAATAACAAATAACAAGGACCAATTTTTTTAAAGTCCGGACGAGCAACATGTTATTTATTTTACTTGGCCTAAAACTAACTGACTGGATATGAAGAACTTGGATTGCAAATACATTTGTAAACTTAGTTTATTTCTTCAAATCTACTTCATTGTGATTTACTTTTTTTTCATTAAAAGCAAGTAATAAAACACAGGGGAAACTGACTGGCTACATTTACAAACCATTTGGGTGAATAAAGACAAGAAAGATGACTTTGAGCAGTATTTGAACCTGCGACCTCCGAATTTACGTACTGGTGCATTCAGGACTACAATGATTCAGGATACTAATCACACTAAAGACACATTCCATAAATGTTATGTTAACAAGTATTTAAAAAAACAAAGTGATGTATATATGATGCTTAAATCATGAGTCAACCACAATTCATTCACTTTCTCATGATTTGGAGCTCGTACACTTTCATGAAATTAAAGGTAGGGTCTTTGTTTGGTTTTTGTCAACATAATACACCTATCAATTGTATGACGCACTATCAGACCCCCGGGGATGGTGCGTCACTGTCCATATGTGGGGTTGGATTTGCGTGTCCAAAGACCCACCCTGAGTCGAAAAATTGACACACTTGTTGCAGATTTGGACGGTCTTCCGAACCATTTTTTGACTCACCATTCGCGGATAGCAACGCACCACGGACGGACAAATCGACGCACATAATTCCTTGCTATGCTGCAAACGATGCACGCACAGTGAATACCAAGTATTTCAACCTTGTATGTACGAGTTTCCCGGCACACATGCTGAACATACATGGCAAGTTTATGCACGAGGCGAGAATGTACTACTTGATCTTCGAGACGTGCGGTTCCCAACGCACTAGCTATCAAACACACGAAATAATAGAGAGGGAACCAGTCTACTAAATAATGCATCTTCGTATCCATCCATGACTCGACGATCGACCCCCAGTATCGTGCATGTGAGAGATATAATATACCACGGGGCAGAGGTTGACAAAACCACCGCGCCATGAATTACATGTGACTAAATAACACACATCCTCGTAATAACTGGTAATGACTGGCCGCTTTCCGATTGGCCGATCGCGTGAATAATTATTTATGACGTAGTGCTTCTCACAGCGCTGTATTCATCACCGCGATCCCGCGGATGTGCTTGCTCTACCTAACGTGGTAAACCTTTATAGTTAGGGGGCGAAGGAATGGCGTGTAGCTGTTGGAGCGATAAGGCAAGGGAAATTCCCTTGGTGAGAAATATAACTGCGTGTCAGAGATGTTTTTACACGTGCGTGAGCAATACTGCAGTTTTCTTTTGTCAAACTCAAATACACACGGAAGTGATGGGGGATATTCACACGACTTCGACTCTGCAGGATGTTGTGCTTATAAAGATCGTGAAGGATTATCTCTCGGTCGGTAAATTTTTGGAAACAACATGAAACAACAAGGATTTACAAAATACACTGACACAGGTACATGTACAGTCTCGATGTTAATTGTCAAAACATTTGGGCTTCCTTATACATCGTCTTTGTTGTTCGTGTATTTTAGAACAAATTCACTTGCCGCCGACAAACGGTTAACCGTTTAGAAAAGTTTGAAACGGATAGTAAATTAAACGTATGGTCACAGGCTTACCTCGTATCCATCTATGACTCGACAATCGACCCCCACTATCGTGCATGTGAGAGATATAATATACCACGGGGCCGAGGATGACAAAACCACCACGCCATGATGCACATGTGTATTGGGCTTGGGCAAAAGGCTTGATATTGACTCATTATATAGTTTCTTATTAATTGTTAATTGACCCAACTAGTGACAGTCCCAAGCCGAGGTGTGCTGCACATTATGTGTATTTATTTTGTAAATGTGTCTTGAAAATGAAAAATTTGCAACTCGAGGTTTGTATTTTAATGTGGAATATTTGATAACTGTGATGGCCCACACCAAAATCAAGCACTTCAACGTATTCAAAATACCCGACAAAAGATAAGCAATTTGTTGTTGTTATCACTAAATTGGGACCACTGAATTAGGCATCATTTTTACAGGTTGGTTTTATGGTATGTTTATTGAAAACACAATGATGGGAATTACTTTACTTTCTTAAAACGATGATGTAGTTTCTCCATGCTTTCATGAAAGGTGTCCCATTTTCTAAAAGAGGGACCCTCACTCAGGCACAACATCTGTCTTACATTAGAAATCCTTGACACCATTTGGAGGGAAATTAGTGATGATGGAATTATCTAGAGAAAGGTCAAGATTTGTCTGTGGTTTCCCTTGATGACAGATAGTGAAAAACCCTCCAGGGTGTGTTAAATTATTTCTTCAGCTCACCTTAATCAGCTGGAATTCACTGAAGGAAAGATTTAGCATTAATTGTTTACATTTCAGAAGCGTTGAATTATTCTTTAAAAGTCCACTTGGTGTAAAGTTCAACTTTTGGGAAACGAGGGCAGTGGGTTGGATTTGAACCTCTAACCCCAGGATTAATCTTGTACATATTGCCCTGTTTTGGCAGTCCCTCTACATGGATTGTCAAGATCTCAATTTAATTTTTAAGGGACTTTTATCTTTTTTAAGAAAGAAACTAAATAGACAGATTCAAAGTACAACACTTCTGTATGCTTTTTACCTTAAACCCATTCGTTTCAAGTGACCTTGTTTCGAGGGCAAAATGAAAAATAAAACATGCTCTAGAAAATATTTTTTCATCTTGGATCAAACCCCTATCCGCCGGAAAATCTTGTCATATGTTCAGGGGTATTGTCAGCACGTAGGCATGTGGCACTGCACCCACACAAGTCTTGGCGGCAAGCGGGGTGCCACATTTGACACCATTTTTAATCAAATTAGAATGAGTTGGTTGGCAGGGGATGGATGCAGTTGGGCAGAGCGCGAATTGGTTAATATCCGTGGGGCATGCGGCTGGACTAGATTGAGGACAGTGAGTGTTGATTCAGACGAGGGCCATGCTGAGTTCTGGATGTCATAATCTGAAACTGTATCAGCCTTGGGGAAAGGATAAAATGGCCTTGAAAGAATGTAGGCTTTCATGGTGTCTGATGGAGAAAAGTAAAAAGTAACACATCATTTATGTTCTCCCCCTTGGTAAGACTCCTTTGTAGGACTCCTTGGTAAGATGGTAGATAAAAAAGATCCTGGATGCAAGCAGAGTGCTCTGTTTGAAAACTCAACACTCTACTTGATCTCAAACCCGTTTTTTCTGCTCATTGTGAAATCCAAGAGGTCTTCGTCATTACATATGATTTTTTTATTTTTTTTTACCTTTGATAGACTTGTTTTGTTTAAGGTGTTTTTTGCGTTGAAAGAGGAGGAGGTGTATCTCAATTAATTAATTATATTTTAGACATCTTGAATATCGCTGTTTTATTTTTTATTATTACCTTTTTAGTTTGCAGATTTGGAGGTCTGTAATTATTTTACCTGAAGTAGTTTTTTGGCAAGTTTCCTTCTACAATGTGACGTCTTACTTAGATTGTATTGTCAGGCCTGGAACTACAAGGAAGCCAAAGAGGCCGTGATCTTGGTTGCCCTCGTCTTGGCTTTGGTGCTCCTTTAAAAGTTTCCCATATAATTTCCAATGGAAGTGCTCTTTGCAAAATGAAAAATGGCCTTGCCCCATGAGAGATGAAACTCCAGCCCTATATTATGAACTCTATCGATATTGGGTCACCCTCATTCTGAGAATTCATCAGGGAAAACTCTAATGAAGAAAGTGGTTTTTACTGTACACTTCTTTCATGTAAGGACAAGGCAGATTTTCCTTGGTAAAGGGCACCTGAATGAGGGAAAGTAATTTTTTGCTGGCAAATTTCAATGGGCATCAAGGCAATAACTTGGATCATTTAGACAATTGCCTCTGACACATCTGTGATTAAATTTTGAAACGCTCCCTTTACAAAACGCCATTGTCTTGCTCTTTAATCGAACCCCATTGAAAAAAACTTGTTGGGCACTCAAAGTCTAATATTGCTGCTGCTAGACTAAAGATGATAAGTGATGTTTGAAGTTTTGCATGGTGTGAATGGATAACAAGAAGTAAATATAAATAGTTAACTTTCGGGAACAACCATCAATCTGTTTTGGGAGGAGTTTTGTCTCTGAGAAGAGCTAATGTGGTCTCGAAGTTACGAACTACAGAATACTCTGCTCGTCTTCAGAAGAGTCTTAAGATGGTTGCAGGGTTAAAGTCCAACTTCTTTGATAGCTAGTGTAATTTTGTGGTAAAATTAGGTCCCTTCAGCAGTATGTCAAGGCAAAAAGTCATCAGTAATTGTCAACTGTCTTAGGCACTAATTCTTCTTCACAGTAAGGGACACCGTGAAATTGGACTGAAATCACCGACCAATGAGTCACTTCTCTCATCATCATTACTGTACACAGCAGTATGCACCATATCAGTTAGAGTATGGAGCAAAAACCATACACACCTGTGGTCCCGAATTTATGCTATCGATTGACTCTTATTTCAGCGTGGTGGAAGTGTGTAGACCAGTAACGAGTGTAAAATTATCTTCAACCCTTGAATCCCCTAGTGTCGGATACAAGAGCAGTATTTGCATGGCCTTTGGCACAAATCAAACACTTCTCCTCTGGGGAGTTGACACCTCCTGGACGTAATCAAATTAATCGCTGTCAAGTCACAACTGATTGCGGCAATAAGAAAAAACTTACCGCCCAGGTGTTACATCCAATCTGAGGATAGCTCTCGTTGTTGCTAGGTTTTTAATTTTTTCCCCCCCCCCTCTTTTTGTGATTTCATTAGCCACTGATTATACATGTAAATGCAAACTTGATTGTTAGTTCACACCTGTGCTGATAATTGCTGTGATAACAGAGGAGGCTTGTCAACAAGTTGGAAAAGTATGACAGTACTGTAGTAATAAAAGTAGAGTGATTTTATTGCAAAGATGTCAAAATTTATTCAAAATTTGATCTAAAAGATTTGGGCTTTGTCTTCTGAGGTACATGTAAGCAGCAGTACAGTTACACTAGATGTACAACATTACAAGTACATTTTAAAAAAATGTTTGCCAAAGCCAAAATGTAGCATACTTTTTATTGTAACAAAGAAGACAACCAGTAAAGGCGTACACAATTTTCAGAGAGTAGAGCATCGAATGGGAAAGGAGCTTTTTTTCAGTGGTATCTAAAACTTTGGGGTTTAAATTCAATTTATACTACGATGAGGTATGAAAGCAACAGCACACTGTTCACTTAGTACCTTTTTGATTTATAAATTGTATATTATTAAAAAAATAATATTTCATCAGGGCTCAAAAATTATGCTGAACAGCAAATCTTGTGTTCAATTAAATATTACTCCCTCAGTGTGTAATTCTGTAACATAATTATTTGTTTGAAGTAATACCCATGAGACAAATGAGATCAATCATCTATTTTATTGCTTGTTCAAGTAAAAACAGTTTATACATGAATGTTAACTGTGTAGAAAATTGTTCCCATTTTGACTCTGGTCTTGTAAATAAAATTTCAGTTCCAGTATTTGGATCTACATGCCTTTTTGTCTTGTGGATTTCCCCCCAAATTTGAGCCCTGTTCACACCACACACATCTACATGACCTTGCCTTGATACTCTGTTCAGGGCAAATATTTTTGAGTTGGTAAAGGGCACATCTAATTAGGAAATATACATTTCTATTGCGTATTGGATTATTTCATGGGTGCACCAAGACGATGATTGGGGCAAGGAGGCTGTTCCCTTCAAATTCAAGTCTGCATGTCTGTATAAGGGATTATTTGCAACATATGGGACAAGACTTTTGTTTCTAAAGATTAACTTACCAATCTTTACACATCTGCCATCTCTAGTAATCCCATACATGTAGGTCTGGTGTTTGTTTTTCTGCTTTAGCATTGTGTTTGACATGGGAAGTGGTGAACTGAACAAATAAAGATACTAGCTCATTCAAGAAATAAAAACCAGTAGCTGCTATAAGTCAAGGCAATGCCCTCCAGGTATTTTACTTGTGTGGTTAAAGATTCACCCCAGGGAATTTGTCCATTAATGAGAAATTTTACATAAAATTATTGTTATAACAAGAATTTTAAAAACTACATGTTGCAATAAAACATTATCTGCAGATGTTTTACTTTAAGTTTAAAGGCCCTGTACACTATTGGTAAGATAGAAAAACACAAATGTTCACAGATTCACACATAACTTACATGATTTGAAGTAAGTAATGGTAGAAAGGGTTCCTTAATTAAAATGCTATCATTTCTGAGAAATGAGTAAAACAATAGTTGTTATCGCGCGTGATAATAAACTTGATGTTTGAAAAACAGAAAACACATTTAAGGTCTCTTTTCACGTAAAAAGGAAATATTTCACCATTGCACTTTAGCTTAAAAAACCTAGGTGCTTCCACAAAACTATCCCACACCATATGGTACATCCCAGTTTCCAAACAGTTGGCTTCTGATGCAGTGATTAACCCTGAATTCATGCTAAGCATCCCATTGCCCTGGCTGTACAACAATGAGTCACTCAAAATAAGGTAAAACCAAGATTTTCAAAATGTGTTTGTCCAAAAGAGATATACAGTACAGCCTAACTGACAAAATCTTTCAGTTTATTATTTTGTTACCATCTTGTGCGGTCTGACATGTAGGGTGTGTCATTACCAAGGAAACCTTCCCAAGTAAAGCTTTTGGTAAGTGGAGTAACAGCTCTGTTAGAAACTAATTGGTGCTATAAAAAATTGTTATTACAATGTATGTTTGCAGCTCTCATGTTTAGTTGACTGGGATTTTGGAACTTAGGACCTGGGAATTTTTACAGTTTCAAGGAAAGATTTGTCCAGCAATTTTGCATTTCAAAAAATTTAGACTGAACTTATTTTGCACTCGATGCTAATGTTGATCGTAGCAGCTAGCAGTTGATGGTTTTGGAGTAAGCAACAGATAGGCCTACATTTTGAATAGCAATTTGAATTGTTCACTGAGTTTACCATATAATTTATATGTATAATTTATATGAGAATCTGTGTCCGAAACATACAGTTGTCATACCCATGTGTTTCACAGATTTCAGGCTTGTGATATCTCAGGATTTTCTTAAATTCTCCTTGAGCCTTTACAATTTCTTGAAAGAAGTAAAGCGGTCACCACATGGAGAAATAGATAGTTCACATTGTGTCCAAACCTGCAGTTCTGTCATTGTGCTGATGCACACAGTCTGTATCTCTCGATCCCTAACTATAACATCTGACAGGTTCTGGGTCTAGAATAAGGGGAACCCAGGCCATTAAGCAATTTTTAGGATTGTCCATCGTCGCAAATCTCATGCCTGACATGTACAGGTATTGATGGCAGCTTATTTTGATGTAAAACATATTTTTCCTGCAGGGTTTGGCATTGCATATTACCATGAAGTGTTTCAACCATAACATAACTTTCTGTCAGTGCAGTTATAAAATCCAGTTTGTTTAGGGTTGAGTACCTCTAACAACTATGTAGGCCAACAAGCACCGGGAACATTCATTTGATAACCAGCCTCTCTCCACAATGTATCAGAACATGAACTGTGGCCAAAAGGAGTGCATACCATCGTACTTGTATTTGCCGGTATGTAAATAAAACCGTTGATAATGTATAAGTTGTGAGATAAAGAAATGCATTTGTAACATTATAGAAATGGCTCTTGCATCGTTACATTGTTAAGAATTTGCTGGTCAGATTGTTCCTGTTTTATGTCCAGAGTGTTTTTTTTATGTTGATGTTTACTAGGGAAAATGATGGAATTCACAAAGTACGCAAATGTGTACATACAGTACAGCTGACCCCTTCCACAAATATATACACCACACAATTAAGTTGAGAGTGAGACTATACTTAATGAAATCATACAGCTCTAAAAAATCCAAAGAGCAAGAGTGAAAGTTTGAACTATAAGAAACAGTGATTTAGTGTTCTTAAAGGAATTCTTTCAAAGCCCTTTTTGAATTTCCTGGGAAAATTACCAAAACATTTGTTTTATTTTTTTACGTTTTACATGCTGCATGTAAATATTTACACCAAGAAAAGAAGTATCCATAATTGGAGCCAAACTTATCCATCAGAATCAGACAACGTTCAGCATATTAATTAAACATACAGTATACAAAGTTATATTGAGGTGAAGAGACCCAAACTCTCAGCCTCACTCAGGGCTTGAACTATACACTGGACCACAGGCCAGTGTCCTGTAAACTCATGACCAGACAAGTCTGGCAGTCATGTGTTTTTCAATTGAATAACAATACCTCAATGTGTAATATCTTGAACAAAAACAAATTATCAGTTGACTTTTTAGTCTGATATTAATACATTTCAATTCTATTGAGTAATGAAGTATAACTTAACACCCGAAAGACAAATGAAATAAGTGCTTAATGATCAAATGTTGAAATGTGTCAGGAAGTAATTTTTTCATTTTGATTCTGGTATTGTAAAAACATGTGCGGTCCAGTAAACATTTTGAGATACAAGTCTTGTGGATTCCACCCCCCCAAAAAAAACAATTTGAGCCCGGTGACACTGAAACTTGTATCTGTTGCAACCCAGAAAACATAAACTGATAAGTTTTTATGACAACCTATCATAACAACTATACAATGAAAATGTATGGATAATCCAGACTATTGCTTAGGGGAGACTTAAAAGATATTATCAACATCAAACACACTCTGGAGAGATATCATATTTACTGGGCAAACATACTTGCATGTACACCCCCACTCAGTTTGAGGCTATTATAGTGGTTGCTGAGTTACTGAAAAGATGCCCAAAGTTTCTGACGCCAACTTATTGAGCGCTGACAGTGTCTCCTCACCGTGGGTCTAGCCAGGCTTTATGGAACTGTCTGCATTACTTTTAGGCCTGCATTATTGTGCTCCATTATGGGTTTTACTCGGCTGGTCAGACTCAGTGACGTTATCTTCTTTCATTGATTATTACCCCAATATTTGGTTTTTATTTTTTTGTGATTTATGTAGAAGTTACCTAAAAGCTGATATACTTGATGAAGAAATAATGAGACTGAAGAATCCTTTGATGTGATACGCTCATGTATCCTGCCTAGCGAGGCTCAACTGCTTTGGGAAAAACTTCTAGATATTTGTTCTCAAATGTGATCAAATATTTGTGTGAACTATTGTTATCTTAAAAAAAAAATGCATGAATGTACATTTGAATCTTATAAAGAGAAAGTACATCATTGGTTTATGGAAGAGTAATTTTATTCCCATCCTCTAGTTTCAATTAACACATACAAAGAACATGTGACAATATCATTTTTAGTGGTCAGATTTGAGAGAAAATAGGAAAATGTCGTATGTTGTATCAGGATTGTGGTTCCTGTTCGTAGTTTTGATTACATCAATAAATATAACGCTAATTTTGCTGGACTTTGACAGTATTTCAGATGGAAATACTGTATTTGTCTGTAGGATTGGTAATGGTATATCATTGAGTTTTCAGATTTAAAAAACTAATGAATTGTTTGTGATAGTTAGCAATCCTGGGATCAATTCCACAAAGCTTGAGGTTTCTTCTTTTAGACGAGTTGTCAACATTGCCATAGTGATTTGTTTTGTGGCATTACACTTTGCTAAGCAATTAAGATTAACACATCTTAACTCATTGTGAAATCGACCCCACTATTAGTTTTTGTCCACTGTTTTGAAAATATAAGTCTGTGCCAGCTGACTTTTTTCCAAGGATTTGTCTTTGAAGAAGATAATCTTAAGTGCCTACTTTTGTTTATAAGTTACGAGATCTCAATCGCTCTACACTTGAATAAAAAACCACTAAGTCTTTCGAAAACAAACTCACCAGCCCCTCCAAATCCTTGTAGTAGGGGCTAGTGGTCCAAACTCACCAGCCCCTCCAAATCCTTGTAGTAGGGGCTAGTGGTCCAGAACAAGTGTGGACTAGAGTCATGTGATGAAAGATTGAAGGGGAAGTCTGCATCTAGCTAGTCACCACAACATTCCATTAATAGAAGTGTTGAACATTGTAATGTTGAGAAACTTGCAGCAATAAGTTACAGTAATTCTGTTTTCTTTTATGAACTGGAAAGATGTGATACCTGAAAGGTAAATATCTGAATGATTTTCTGTCTGAAGGGCTGACTTCAATGCACTTTAATTTAATTATAAAAAGCAACAACCTTTTAACTGGTTTTGCTTGAGTTTCAATTGCTGTTGGTTTACATTGTTTTCCACAGACAGATGGTGTTCTCAATTACAATTTTATTGCCCCTGCAATCTCTGCATGAACTTTGACCTCTACCGAACATCTTGGGAAATACAGAATCATAGCAAGGGGGCTCAGAGGTTGGACATGAAAATGTTCATGTCCCAAATGGTAAAAATTGAAAAATAGTATAAGAAAAACATAAATAGTCTGAAACATTGAATTGGGTCAGTGACAGATGACACAAAATACAATAAAGTGTACCACTGCACTTTCCAAGTTTATGAATTATGAGACCAATTTATGTAGCACTGTGTAAGGGTTTAGGCCTATAAGGTGCTGCAGCACAATCATCAGCCACCACCAACAACATTGGGGCAAAACCCTTCTCATAAGTGATAAGTGATATAAGTGAAACAGGGTTCTTTTATGTGCATTACAAAATGCATGGGACCATGCAATAATGGTTACAGTATGTGCCTTGCTTTTTGATATAAGTGTCAAGACCGGGACTCAAACCCACACGCACAATTTTCACCTGCCAAATTTCTGTTGAATGATGGTCGGTAAAATTTTACTTAAATCATAGATATTCTGAACATCTACTGACTGGCTTTTAAAACAATAGCTGAGAGTACAGTTTGCACAGTCACTGATTATAAACAATCTGTTTGCTTGAAGTATATCTTTGATAGGGCAAAAACAAAAAAATTGTTGAGTTGCCCTTCAGTAAAAATATTTGAAGGAGTCAGTCGGTCGGTCGGGATTTTTATTTTTTATTTTTTTCCTCGACTGTCATTTGAAGATTGAAATGCATTGGAACTAATCCCAAATACAATGTCTTTCAATACACAATGGTCTTGTACTAGCAGTAGTGTGCAGAAGTACATAAAGAATGAAAAGACAAGAAACATTCAACTTCATACTATCTTTTAACATTTTTATTTCAACATTTTATACACTTTTTCCTGAATCCTTGGCCACACGTCCGGCCCATTTCTTTTAAAGCTATAATCCTTTCAAAGCGCATTCTCTATGGGCCATTCGGCGGTTTAAACCAGCTAATTGTGTTCACCCTTGCCTTGTGTGTTTTGGATGTTCAAACAAACAACCTTTTAAAAAGATATTTCAAACAATAATTGTGCGACTTACTCCGAATTACTTTCCGCGATGTGTGCTGGGCGCCGCCATTTTGGAATGATCCCAATCATGCCAATCAAAATACGACGTCATCGGCCGGTCGGGCTGTGGGCGGAGCGAGGGTGCGAACATTTCAATGGTTGGGTTGCTTTTAATACTTATCTGCTACTGCTTGAACATGGACTGCCATTTTTGGAGTCAACTTGCATATATTAAGATACATGTATGATGCGGGTCCATTTGCGCCACATCAACTAAAATACGTCTTGAGCACGGTAACACGCTGGGAATCTGACTCCCAAAATGGCACAACCAAGATTTATATAGGGTGACGTCAGGTGAATTTGGTCAATATATGTAGGCCCCCTATTGAAAATTGAAACATTCACAGGTAAAAGTCCGGTCTGGCTCTATGGGTTTTGTTTAGAGGGTTGGAGTCAATGTATGCACTTTTTCAACAACCAATATTTCACAACAGGTACATAATTGTGGAGGAAGGTAGGAATACATGTATGTTCATTCATTATTGAAGGCAAAAAACAGCAACCCCAATACTCCACCATGATTTTGTTTTTCTCGGGAGGCCATCCATGACTCTCCCCCAAGCTGAGCACAGATCCTGGTTTCGCACTGATTCAAGCTGTCAATAAAAATGAAACACTAGAAGCCTGATGCCACAACTGCAAACCAAAGAACAACCCCCAATAATGCGAGCACCAGGGCGTGACAGACAAGTCCTAATGTGATTTAGCAGATTTGCCAGCGTGGGGGCCTGTGGATGCAACTGAGCGCATGGGAATATTGACAGCCCTGTCAGCCCATGTTTGCTGCTCCTGGTGTTTTTCTGAACAGGGTACTGGTTGTGTTTCTTAGGGATGCTACTAATGATGAGTTGCTGGGGGTTGGTCTTCCTCCACCCCAAGGACAGTTGTTTTGTGACACTGGGAGGTCCCTTGTTTTTCTGAGTAAGGAAGTGTGAGATTTATGCATACTTTGATGAGGGGCCTTACCTGGATTATGGAGGAGAACATTCTCTTGATGATGTGTCCCTAGGAAAACTTGGAGATTGCAGGGCTTTTCTTTCAAGATTATCCCAGTTTCAGCAACATTGGTAATTGTCAAAGACCAGTATCAGCATTTTGTGTGTGACCCAACATACATTTACATGAGATAACAAATAATGTTAAGCTCAATGGGTCGTCGAAGATGGGAGAAAATAGTGAAAATCTCCATCACTGTTTTCACTGATTTTCAAACATCTAAATTCAGATCATTAAATAATTTCATCTGGATTGTTGATAATCATGGATTATGAGGTTTGTTTTTTCGAATCCAAGTAAGTAACATCAATTCATGGGAAGTTTTCCACCATGACAGTCTTTATACCATGTATTGTAAGTTATGTATAAATCTACAAATATTGATATTTTTCAATGTTATGCACATCCTGTAAACAACATGTTGTTATAGTTCGGAAATGTCACTGGACCAGAACAAATTTTAGAAGACATGATACATATCTTTGCTACTGTTTTATTTACTAAACATTTAGGAGGTTTAGAAATACAGAGCTAGTCTTAAAAGTGTGTGTGGAAAAACACTAGACTGCAGAACTTGTTCTGTTGCTGGGTTACTGGCCCAGTACTAAAAGTAATAAGACTCAGGCCATTTGTCCAAAAGATATTTCAACCCCTGGATTGTGAATGGACCATAAAGAAATAAGAGCTAACAATGATGTGCCATCCCTTGGATTTCATATTAGGGCCTATATTGCATAAAGCCTTTAGTGCTTCAGGCTGAAATTTGTTTCCTTTAAAGGGCCTATGCAATGCATTTTTTTATTAGTTAAAGTCATAAAGTGATCCTACCTGAACAAATATTTACCCATTAAACCTTTGGTTTCACCGCGTTTATGCCATTAAAAAAATAAAAACATATTTTAGGGGTGCCCAGCACGCCCCGCCCATTCCCTCATTATCATAAGAATGTGTGACGTAGACTAGGGAGATCGGCTCACTTCCTGGTTCTACGTGTTGTGCGTCACACGCATACTGTACCGTGTGAAGTTTCTAAAAGTTTCTTCAGTTTGTCGCTGCTTCATCAAAAAAATAGGGCATTTATTCAGAATGCCACCGACCTGTGTTGTTGCTGGTTGCAGCAACACCACTAAGGATGGTTTCAGTCTCCATCGTTTTCCCTCTGATCCAAAATTTCGAAGAATTTGGACGGCGAAAGTCAAGCTGACTCGGGCAAAGTGGTCAGGGCCAACCGAGCACTCGGTCATCTGTTCCGTGCATTTTGAGACATCGTCGTCGCCTCTCTCTGGCTCGTACATGTATGGCCGAACCCCTAGCTCCTCATTTCTTTCATAATCACTGTCAGCCTCACTACTTAAATCCGAAGAATTAGTCCCCGAAAATTCTTCATCTACTGCTGAAAATGATGAAGATTCGGCCATGTTCGTCTTTTTATATCACGTCCGTCGTAGTGATTGTTAATGTACAATGCGTTGTGTGTACTGTAGGAATTTCCGCGATCCGTGTATGCATGTACACGTAGCGCATGCATCAGCTGGCACATTAGCATGGTACCCACAACATATTCTTGGTACCAGACCATTCTGAATTGCTTATGAACTCTCCGCAGTCTACGTCACGAACAGCGCCCCCGCGCGGCGTAAAAAATAAGGAATTTAATTAATAAAAATAATTATTGCAAATTTTAAACATTTTACACTACTCACACAAATTTTTTATTTTTTAAATTGTATACAGAAGGTAAAAATAAACTACAAAAAATAAATTTCTAAATTGTGAAAAATAAGTATTGCATAGGCCCTTTAAGGATTTCATCTTTGTATCACACCAAGGTTAAATCTTTCAATCAGACCCATTGAAGTTCCATCTGGACATTAAACCTCAAATGCCATCTATCACTATCAATACGCTGATATGAGATGCCTGAAAGAGAAATCGAACACATCTGCAAGCTTAATGAAGTTGATTATGAAACCTGGTGCCAAATAATCCCTGCTCTTATAAATATAATCAAATGGTCTTGTCTTTGGTGTCAGCAATTCAATCAGCTTCTGAATGTATTGATGTGGTCACTCAGTGAAGGTGAGACCTGAACAATGCTTCTAAAGAAAAAGAGCTTTGTGAGAATAGTCTTTGTCAAAATATTGAATCACTAAATCCTGTTTAGGCCAAATAAAAAAAAATACCAGTTGATCGTCCTGATTTTTCCAAAAAGAGGAGGATGAGGGCCTTTATATTTATTATTTATTATTTGTTTCCAAGATGGCCGCCAAGTATTTCAATTCAAACAGGCCACCAATTCTTCAGTTTGAAATCACCGCTAACTTTCTTTATATCAATTTATTGCATGAGGACCCAGGTTAACAGGGGGGTTTGCCGAAACATCCAACTTGTTCTTGGATTCCCCAATGTTGACCTGAACCTGGAAAAGTATAGTTAGAAAAGAAATACACTTTCTCAAAATCTATTTGTGTGCAGGTATTTTTCAAAGGATTAACAAAATAGTAACACCTCACCCAAGCAATCAGAAAAACACAAAAAATGCAGAATACATCAGAGACACCAAGTCAGATTTGATCATGAAAAAATACTTGTGAAAACAAAATTCAAATGACGTTGGATCATGTACCCGGCACGCCAGAAAAAAATATTTGTAAAAAATTTAAAAAAATAAAATAAATAAAAATGATGTGGGTCATGTACCCGACACATCATGCAGTTTACTATTTTTTATAATTAATATTTAAAAACAACATTTTGAAGATTCCATAGGTTTGGCTAGTTCAAAAAAATAAAACAAAAAGAGCTTTTGAACTTCGAGTTGTATTTGTAAATAAAAATGTTTGGCTCCACCTGCACTAGTTCCTTGACTACATCTTATACAAACAATGCACACTCAGTAGTAGTCTGGTTGGTCAGACACCGTTGTCGAAGTCTCCCGATCCCGACGCATAGTCCGAGAAAATATCGACAAGCATGCGTTTTTCGTCCCCTACTGACCGTGCACCAAGGCTTAAGAATTTTGCTTTTGGTGCGAATTACACACACACAAAGACCATCTTGCAGCTCACCTCTGATAAATTTTACTCTGAAAAAAACGTGTTCAGATTCAGAAGACACCACACGAGATGCGTGGGTCAGCAACGCGGCAATGAAGACCAACTCGACACGTTTGAAAGAACTCCACAGTCGAGTCAACTCGATCAAAACTTACAACGTAAGATAACAGGTCGAGTTGTCTCAATGGTCGAAGTGGTGACGACCGTAACCCTAGCTAAACTTCGTTCCCATGGATGATCGATCTCGTAGCACTATTCGATACGGCACGCTCCCATGCATGGTAGCGAGGTTGCATAGAGCTATGCTCGTATATCTTGCACGCACGTGAGCCTGCATGCAGCGTGCAGTCTACCGACGGCCCCATAATAAATGCGGTTTTGTGTTTTCCGACCCCCTTTTTTGTGTTGCAAATTCTAAAATATCGGTAAGTTTACATCAAAAATATTTTTAAAAATCCTAAATTATGTCAAGGGTGGATTAAAAATACAAACAAATATTGTCTTTTTTAGGAAAAATCGAAAATAATAAATAGTAAAAAAAAGGATGCGGCCTCAAAAAAGGATGCGGGCGGGGACGATCAACTGATATATTTTTTTACTTGGCCTTATGTAATCCTGATTCTTTTCCCAATCCCTTTGGGATTAATCTTAGGCAACAAGATTCCATTGGGAAAAACAAATAGATTTCCTTTTTCTTTTTGTTGGAAATAAAGCTCTAAAAGAGATCAATGTGCTGGTTTGTTCAGCAAAATATAATGTGACGGCTGTATTTTGTGATTTCTTAAAGGCAAAGTATACCTTTGGTTTTTTTAACCGTTCGATAAAAGTAATCCTTTATAAATGTAGAAATATGCAGTAAAATGTTCATTTCAAAAGGTGGCAGCGTTTTTCAGATACCACCAAATTTCTGGAGCGGTTTTGTCAACGCAGGAAGAATAATCCGTCATTGGCATGGAATACACAATATGAGACACCTTTATGACAGAAACGTTTCTCAGATTCAAATTTCAGAGGATATATCTTTCCATATCTTCGAAGTGAAATGTTTCTCAAAATGCTTTTTGCTATCAAAAGCTGCTGTATATCTTACCAAGTAAGATTTTATTGCCATTGATTTTAAGAGTTATTACCAAACGTATACGGTCCCTTTAAATAGACAATTTATTTGTCGTAAGGCAACTTTTTCTATGTTTTGATCAGGACTTACTCATTCTTCCAGGTTGATCGGCAAGTAAATAATGACATAAAAACTATATTTGGAAATTTGACTTTTTTATATATATATCCTAGTTTCCTATACGTATATTTCCCCTGTTGATTTTGTGCCTTCAGTGGGATGAAGAATAGTTGGTCATTCTCTGAATCTCTGGTGAGTTTGTGGATTGAAAATCTGGAAATTGAGTCTCACCAGTTTTCTTTCAACCTTCCTCATTTTAGAAGGAAGTCACGCTTCTGTTCACTTGGGAATTTGGAGAAGTTTCTCAGGAAAATGCCATTCATATTATTTTGTACAGTTTTTTTTTTCAATAATAGATATAATAATTACATCTTCTTTAAAGCCATTATCCACCTGGAGGGTGCTCATGGCGCTTGCTTCAAGAAAAAATTATTCCCTTCTTGTCTGCCATTGGTGCATTGAGCAAGTAATGTAAAAAAGTAGTTGTGTGTTTTGTGGCGAACCGTTCCAGACCTTCCCTGCAGCCTGGAGAGATGATCAACACAGGTAGATTCTGTTGTAAAAGTTGTGTTTACGTATGGAATACTACTATTAATCACCAGAACACTTCCATGTATTCAAAGAGTGTGTACATTAATGATTCGTTGTAAAACGCTCAAATTATTGAGAGAAAAATGTTGTCTTCGGGCCTTGGATTTCTCTTGATTTTTCCTGTTTTCTTCAGGATTCCTTTTTCTCGTATTATGTCTCCTTTTGCCCTCTAACTTTCTTGCGTGAAGTAAACATACATGCAAGGGGAGAAAGATGTTGTCCCATTGTGTAGGAACCTTTTGTTTGCAATTTGTTTAGTTACATATATGAGTTACAAAACCCCTTTAAAATACAGTGTGCTGTATATTCAGGGTTCTATTACAGAAAATACGTCACCTCCGATACCTACATATGCATTTCTATGCGCATGCGCAAGCATTTCGCTGACACAAAACAAATGGCTATTACGTCACCCACACACTGCACCTCCCACCCAGTAGCCCATACGAATCGTCCTTCTTATTTCAGCGTGCGTGAAGTGTACACGCGTTTTTAGGTTAGCTCCTAGCGATACACTCTACAAGCGTAAAGGATCTTATTTCCGACACGACATGGCTGAACCAAAATCTAAAAAGACAGCGAATCGCAAAAATGTTTGCCGTTCCTGTGGTAATTCATCGTCACCTTTGGTCTTTGATATACATCCTTCCTGCTTCCGTTGTCGTCTTTGTGCACAGGATAACCCTTGCGGAATTTGTTCAAAATGGACGACTGCACAGTGGAAATCTTTCACTTCGTGGCAAGATAAATTCACGTCAGTTCCTTCACTTGGACGGGTAACTACAACCCCTCTCCTTGTGAATACTACATCGTCACAGGTTCAAAGCAGTATTCCTTCAGAAAATATCGTCGTTTCATCCTATAGTCGCCCTATTCCCGCCTCATCGGAGAGACGAAACGACACTTCTTGTCGGACTGAACCGGAAAGTCACATACATCGGCCCGGCCCGGACGCCCCGGCTTGGGCGTACTTCCCTAACGATCCCCGTCTGTACGGGCCGCAGGTATATCATTCTCGTCCGCCTTTGAACAACTCTCCTACGTGCTACACTCCGAGGATGGCTTTTTACGGCGAACGGGGCCTTGCTACCGACCATTTACCGCGCCCGAGGGATCGCTATGTTGATGCTGATTCCATCCAATACGATACTCGCAACTATTCCAGAGACCACGCTACATTGTCTTCGTCTCGTGATAGTGCCTCCCGCTCTCATCGTTACGACAGAGATCATTTCCCGGAGGGAACTTCCCGTCTCCGTTCTAGGGGTTTTTCCCGTTACCGCTCCCGTTCCCGATCACCTATCAGTTCGTCTCCGTCTTACTCATACACACACGGCCGTCCTTCGTCTTTTTCAACTACTTCCAGTGACTCAGAGGTAGACAGTCGGGAGCCCGAATTTAGTTCGATGTTTCATCGGGGCAAGGTGATCATCCCAGAAGTGAGTAAAATTTTACAATTTCCACCCCCTTCTCCTGTAGAAGTCTCCCGCTCCTCCTTCCGGAGAGAGTCAGCTAGACCCATTCCTCATCCGAATTTTGGGCTTCCTGTTGACAGTTTTTCGGCAGACATCATGGATACAGCTTTTTCTAATGTTCAGAAGAAAAAATATCCCAAACCCTTCTCCAGAGAACATTCACTTTTTAAAACAAAGGAGGATGACTCCAACCAGTTTTTTACTGTACCAACCATTCCTTCAGCTGTCAAAGACAAATTGCGTTCTTCCAACCCTTCCAAGAAAAATATTTTCCCAGACAAACGCACCAAGGATCTTAATTCTAACTTGGAAAGATTAGATCGTCAACTGCGTGTTGGGGCTCAAGTTTCAAATTTCTCCATATTACTCTCGGATTGCCTAGCCCGTGCCTCTGATGACCCGTCACTGGTTGACCCCGACCTTCTCCCAGTCATGTTCAAGTTTATGGATGATTGCTTAGCCTCTTGCTTACGAGCCTTTGCCACTAGTTCAGCTATTTCCTGTTCTCTTCGTAGAACACTGATACTTGATCAAATGTTCTGGCCCTCTCAAGGCTCCAGAGAGCGCTTGGAAGATCTTCCTCTCCTCGGGAACGACCTGTTTAACAACAAATTCGAGGAAGTTATGCTCAAAGAGGCAAAACGACTAAAGACAGAGGAAAGAATCAACTTACGACGCCCTTCCTCTAGTAAGCCTTCCTCATCTGTTACTCAGTCAACATATAAGGGAAACCAGGGTCACCGTAGTTCTTTTCGTTCATATTCCAACCAACATCGACAAGCCAAAGTCTCCTTCGCCCGGACTCCAAACAAACCAAGTTCTCGTCGACAGCCCTCGTATAACACATCTTCATATAAACCATCTCGCTCCTTCAAACCACAAGGGTCAAGAGGAGCCAAAGGCCAATGACGACATAATTCCCGCCATACTCATTCCAAAATCAGCCTCGGGACCCGTAGGGGGTCGACTAAGGGAGTTCTCCCACAACTGGTTCCATATCACCACAGACACTTGGGTTCTTCAGACCGTGTCCTCGGGTTATCTCCTGGAATTTACGAGCTCCCCTCCACAGCCACTAAACTGTCTCCGTCGACCCACTACGGTTCCCTCCGATCTGTCTCGCCGTTGCTTCCTAGAAGAAGAAATTGTGTCTCTCAAGGAAAAGAAAGCCATAATCTCTCTTCCTCACAAATCAACGACGGGCTTTACTTCAATTTTCTTTCTCACTCCAAAGAAATCCGGCGGGTGGCGTCCTATCATCAATCTCCGGCCACTCAATGCCTTCATCAGACCGAAACACTTTCGGATGGAAACTCTGGCCACTGTCCTGCAATCCCTACCTCAAGGCTGGTGGGCTACGACACTAGATCTGAAGGATGCTTATTTACATATCCCCATCCACAGAGACCATCAGAAGTTCTTACAATTCACGTATCGGAACATCACTTACCAGTTCCAGTGTCTTCCATTCGGCCTATCTACCGCACCTCGGGTTTTCACCAGGATCACCAAGGTGATAGCAGCAGCGTTACGCCGACAACATATACGCCTTTATATGTATCTGGACGACTGGCTCATCGTGGGTCCTTCACGAACAGCTACCCTTCAAGCCTTGTCAAAGACTGCCCAACTTACCCAGAAATTGGGCTTCATCATCAACCAGGACAAATCTTCCCTGGTCCCTACTCAAATTCCGAGGTTCCTCGGTGCCTCCCTCAACATGACAACAGGCAGAGCATCTCCTTCACCGGAGCGTTGCAGAGTACTGGAGGATTGTATTCAGATCTTCCTCTCATCAACAACCTTGCCAGCACGAGCATGGCTTCGTCTCTTGGGATTCATGGCAAGCCTCGTGGACCTTGTGCCATGGTGCAGAATGCACATGCGACCTCTTCAACTGCATCTACTGTACCATTACCGTCCACGAAGGGATCCCATTTCAACTCTGGTTCCTATGGACTTCAATATACGTTCCCATCTCAAGTGGTGGCTCTCTCACCGGAACCTCCTGTGCGGAACAGTTTTTCCCCGCCCCTTTCCTTCAGTAACATTGACCACAGATGCTTCAAAGTCAGGCTGGGGAGCCCACCTAGACGACCTTTCCCTAGCGGGACATTGGTCTCCTCCAGAACAGAATCTTCATATCAATCTACTGGAACTCCTGGCTGTTCAAAAGGCCCTCCAGTCAGCTACAGACAGGGTGAAAAATCACTTGGTCCTCGTGAAAACAGACAACTCCACCGTAGTGTCTTACATAAACCGTCAGGGAGGGACCCACTCCTCTTCCCTATGTATGCTAACTTGGAGCCTACTCACTTGGTGCATTCCCCGTCAAATCTCTCTACAAGCGAGCCACCTCTCCGGGAAGGAGAACATCATAGCGGATGCCCTCTCACGAGGGAGAGCTATTCCCACGGAATGGTCCCTTCATCGACTGGTGGTCAAACAGATCTTCAACGTCCTAGACACCCCACACATAGATCTCTTTGCCTCTCATCTCAACAATCAACTTCCAGTCTTTTGCTCTCGACATGCTCACCCACAGGCTTGGGCCACAGACGCTCTGAGCATCAACTGGTCAGGCTACCTGGGATATGCCTTCCCCCCAATCTCCCTTCTACACAGAGTCCTATCAAAGATCAACCTAGAGAGGTGCAAGATAATCTTAATAGCCCCCCTCTGGCCAAGACAACCATGGTTCCCTCAACTTCTGGACCTCCTCATTCGACCTCCCATTATTCTACCAAAACGACCAGACCTTCTCATACAACCTGTGTCCAAGATGTTACATCCAGATCCGGACAGTCTTCATCTTTGTGCCTGGATGCTATCAAGTCTTCCCTGCGAACGGCTGGACTTTCTAAAGACGCTGCTTCCCTTGCAGCACAATGTAGACGACCGTCCACTAGACGAACGTATGACAATCGCTTACAACACTTCTTCAGATGGTGTGCCAAAGAAGGTTTCAATCCCTATTCTGCATCTATAACTGTCATAGGGGATTTTCTACTTCATATATTTAATACTGGTCTCCAGATTAACACCATTCGAGGCTACAGATCAGCCATAGCAGTAATACATCATGGATTCGACGATGGCTCTACTCTGTCCAATAACACTGCTATATCTCAACTAGTAAAAGGCATGTTTGTAGAGAGACCACCTGTTAAGAAGCTCACTCCTTCTTGGGACCTCAGCACTGTCCTTCACAGGCTAACGAAGTCTCCCTTTGAGCCGGCTGGGTCTTCTTCTCTACACAACCTCACGATCAAGACAGTCTTCCTCTTAGCAGCCTCTACAGCTCGCCGTAGAAGTGAAATCCATGCTCTTTCAATAGAACCTGGACACTTGCGATGGGAACACGGAGGAGTTCGTCTTGTCCCACGTATCAACTTCCTAACCAAGAACCAATCACCAAGTTTTTCCCCTCCAGACATATTCATTCCGAGTTTGACTTCATTTTCAAGTGTCACAGAAGATAAACTCTGGTGTCCCGTTAGGATCCTAAAATTTTACATAGCACGTACCAAGGAGCTCCGTGGGAACACTACACAACTTTTCATCACAACAGTTCGTCCGTTCAACCCAGCCTCCACTGCTACTCTTTCTAGGTGGATCGTTGAAGCCATACTACCAACCACAAACTCTCCACCAGCTACTGCCCAGCCCCGGGGGTCTATGCCTGGTCCTACAGTTCAACCAGATTTACCAGGCGAACCGTTGACGGGCGCACTTAATAGCCCCCTAGGTTCACATTCAGCCATACCACAGGTGCGCAAAGTACCTACTCTGGCACGGAACACACCCCCTCGACCAATTGCTGCTCCGGTCAAAGCTCACCAAACGAGGAGCATGACTACCTCATGGGCTCATTTCCAAGGTGTTCCGATTGCAGATATTATGCAGGCAGCGTGTTGGAAGAACTCCTCAACGTTTACTTCCTGCTACCTTCGAGATGTTCTTCAATCCGAGGGGCACATGGGCAGACAAGTTTTACAAACAGCAGCACGCTCTTCAGCCCAGAAACACCGTAGGACTGTCAACTCATCCTCATAAGAGCTTTTGAGTACAGCTAACCGGTATGTCTTAACTCCTTCATTTACCTCTATTTTAGATGTGTACCAGGCTCAGCTAAGACATCTTTTCTAGGGCTCCACACTGCACTTCCCCCCCCCCTTCTGTTCAGTCTCGGTGCTACTCTGCATATGTAGGTATCGGAGGTGACGTATTTTCTGTAATAGAATCTCCCTAAATCTGTAGGGATTTACTATTCTATCTAAGAAAATACTCACCTCCGATACCATCCCGCCCAGTTAAGTATCCTAAAAATAAACCATAAGGTGAAATAAGAAGGACGATTCGTATGGGCTACTGGGAGGTGCAGTGTGTGGGTGACGTAATAGCCATTTGTTTTGTGTCAGCGAAATGCTTGCGCATGCGCATAGAAATGCATATGTAGGTATCGGAGGTGAGTATTTTCTTAGATAGAATAGTAAATCCCTACAGATTTAGGGAGAATTTATTTGCTATACTGCTAATGCTATTCCATTTGTCAGGATTTTTCAATTTCTTGCTCTCGAATATATTTGGATCCATCCAGCATTGATGTACAAACTACAATGTTATTAAACACATTTAAATATTCAATTCAATTCAATTCAATTCAATTTTTTTTCAATTCAATAGACATTTATTTCACATTGACATATTCAATGACAGTAAATACAGTTTGTATAAGGAAACAAAAATAATAATTAAATTAAAGCAGTAGTTTGTAGCATAAATCAATATTACATGTTTACAGTAAGTAGGCATAATATAATTAATTTTACGTGAAGAGCACACTTGACTGTAAACAAAAAACCTTTTTATAATGATGTCAACATGTAGGAAACGAGGTGAAGCATGGCTTTTGTACCTTTCCCTAAAAAACAGGACAACACTACAAAAAACAACAACAGACGGACTAGGACAGGACAACACAAACAAAGAGTGAGACTAGGCACAATGTATTGATTCACTTAAATAAATTATAAAATAAGATACAAGGTGAATTCTTACACGTAACTGTTGATAATGGATTTTTTCAGATTTCTAGCAAATAAAAACAGACTAGTACTGTCTTTTAACCCAATGTCCAGTTCATTCCAGTAAATGACACCATGTTGAAACAGGCTGTTTCTAAGATGGGATGTTCTATTATGTCTCACAAATAAATTACCTTTACACGAACTACGTGTTCTGTGGGAATGAATAGAAGAATTTAATAAGAAGTAGTTATTGAACTTAGGTGGGAGTATGTTGTGAGTAAACTTGTACATAAATACGCCCAGTCTGTGGTGGTAGAGATCATTCAGTTTTAAAATATTTAAACTTGCAAATAAGGGAGTAGTATGGTCACGATAACCTGCATTATTTAAAGTACGAACAGCTTTCTTCTGTAACATAAACAGTTTGTTTATACCATGAGAAGTTGATGATCCCCCAAAGGCAAGTAAACCATAGTTCAAGTATGGGAGAATAAGTGAATTATACAAAGTTAACATAACGTTTCTTGGAACAAAGTTTTTCAGACGGTTCAGGACCCCAACATTTTTAGAAATTTTGCTACATAAGACATCAATATGGTTATTCCAAGTGAGGTTCTCGTCTATACAAAGTCCAAGAAATTTGGTGCTCTTGACTTGATTTATTTCATTACCATCAAAACTGAGTGAAACTGTGTTTTGATACTTATGCTGCTGTGGGCAAAAAATAATGTAATTAGTCTTGAGCAGGTTAATATATAATCTGTTTGAAATAAGCCATCTATTTATTTTAACAAGTTCAGCATTTGCATTCTTAATGGCTGTGTCTACATTATGGTGATTATAAATTAAATTTGTATCATCTGCAAATAAACAAAATGACATAAGATCAGAAGAATTACAAATATCATTGACATAAATAATAAACAGTAAAGGACCTAACACACTGCCCTGGGGAACACCACAAGTAATGCGCTTTTCTAAAGAGTTATGCGAATTAAAAGAAACAAATTGCCCCCTGTTCGATACATAACTCCTGAACCAGTCCAAGGCCAACCCTCGAACACCATAATGCTCTAACTTGTTTAAAAGGATATCATGGTTTACAGTGTCGAAGGCCTTGGACAGATCCAAGAAAATGCCAACAGAAAACTGCTTGTTCTCAAAGGCATCAATAATTTTACTTAAAACATCAAGAATAGCCAACTCTGTCGAGCGATTAGCTCGAAAGCCATATTGAGATTGAGACAGTAGACCGTTCTTATTAACAAATGCAATCAAGCGACTGAACATAAGTTTTTCAAACACTTTTGAAAAAACAGATAATATTGTGATGGGTCTATAGTTAATTAAATCATGTTTACTACCGCCTTTGTGAATAGGAACCACTTTACCCATTTTCAAACGATCAGGAAAGACACCTTGAGAGATAGACTGATTAAAAAGAAGAGCAAGTGGTATAGCTAAAGCATTCCTGGCCTTTTTAACAACAAAGTAACTCAGACCATCCCAGCCTGGGGCTTTACCAGTAGGGAATTTGTTGATCATGTTAACAATTTCTGCTTGCGTAACAGGATTCAAAAATAAAGAATACGAGCACCTGTTTCCAAGAAAGGAATGGTATGAACAATCAGACAATGGAAGGTTACTGGCTATTCTGTTTCCGATGTTTACAAAGTAATCGTTAAAACTGTTAGCAATACTGTCGGCATCATCAATATTTTCACCGTTATGAACAAAATAAGACGGATTATTAGTTTTAGACCTGGATTTATTAAGTAAAGAATTAATAAGTCTCCAAGTGCCTTTGATGTTACTCCTTTCGGAATTAAATTTACGAAACCAATAGTTTTTCTTAGCTTGTTTAATGACACAAGTGAGAATATTTTTGTACTGAGTGTACACATGCTTATTGTAGGACGTAGACCTATCAAGATACTTACTGTACAGGTAGTTTTTCCTTCTTATACAACTATAAATTCCTTCGCATAACCAGGGTGACTTGTCCCTATTGATACGACGAGTTTTAATCTCTTTCCTAGGAAAATGCTTGTTATAAAAGTGAAGAACATGATCTAGGAAATGTGAATACGAATCATTAACACTATCATAATTATTAATAAAATTCCAATCGGTACCAAACAAATCTTGGACAAATTGCTGGATATTGTCGTCACTGAAGTCACGTCTGTGATTATTCAAATTAGATGAGTTATTACTAGAATATTTACTTACAATTGCAAACACAGGAAGATGATCACTTATGTCTGTGAGTAAAATACCGGTTTTATGATCTGAAAACTCGTTGGTAAGAATGTTATCAAGGAGTGTGGCACTACCAGGAGTAATTCTGGTGGGTTTATTGATAAGTGGAAAAAAGGAATTAGAAGACAAAGTATTAATAAAATCTTGAACACTTCGACTTGTCTCATGGAGCAATAAATTAACGTTAAAGTCACCCATAACGTAAACCTTTTTCCTGTCTTTTTGAACATTGGCTAATGTGTCATTAAAAGAATTAATAAAATTGGTACAAGAAATATCTGGGGGTTTGTATACAATCCCAACTATGGTATTTCCAGATGTAGGATTCTCAATTTCAACAAAGCAAGACTCAAAGTCTTCAGAGTTAAGACAAAGATCATGGCGAATCTTATAGGTGAGATCATCTTTTATGTAAAGAGCCACTCCTCCTCCTCGTTTGTGTTTTCTACAATAACCTTCCATAACATAGCCATTGAGTTTAACTAAGGGATCATCAATGTCTTTTAACCATGTTTCACAAACACCGATAACAGAAAAGTCATCACCCAGTATGTCAAGATAATGCTGAATATCAGAAATGCTACTTGACAAGCTTCGAGCATTAATATGCAGAAGTTTAGAATAATCGGCTTGAGAAAAACTGTTTAGAAACTGGTCTTGATCATAATACTCGCAGGTAATATCAGGCAAATGCAAATTTATATCAGGATCTAAGTTCGGATCAACTACTGGTGTAATATCGACCATCGATGGAACCAATCAATCAAGTAAAAAAGAAAGTGAATACAATAATGTACCCGATCTCACTCCTGGTGTGACACATAACAAGTATAGGACAACAATACAAAATATTAATATATAATAAACTAAGTTGGTTCAATGTTAACAGAAAGCAAACTCAGGATACATAATTTGCTTACTTGGCTTCCGCAATAGAGAATGTCTTAAATTCACCACTGACTAGCTGATAACGGATGACTGCAGGGAGAGACCACGGGATATAGGCGAAGTTGATTCGGGTGTCCTTTCGTAGCCCGGGGAGGTGCTTTTCCCTCAGAACTTGACGTAGCTTTCTTATCTTGGGTGTCACATCATCTGACAGAAAAATGGCAGAGCCCTCGAACGGATTGTTCTTGAGAAGTTTTGAGGCCTTGCGTAGAATCTTGACTTTGTCGTTTGACCGCAATAGTTTAACGTGTATCGGTCTCGGACGAGCAGGTCCGTGGTGGTCACCCGTGGATTGTGAATTACAGTCCCGGCGTCGCTGCCCAGTGCGGTGCGCTCTGTCCACCTCGATAGCCTTGGCACCTTCAATTTTCATGTGATCAATGAGGAATTTAGATACAAATTCCTCACACGGTAAAGAACTCTCAGAACCTTCAGGAATGTTGTGTAGGATGATATTACACTGCCGGCTTCGATTTTGGAGATCATCAATGGAGGACTCCAGGTAGGCCACTCTTCGTTGTTCAACTCTGCTGTCGATTTTTTTCTTTATTATTTCATGCTCCTTCTCCATATAGGACAAAGCTTCTTTAATTTCGTCGATGTCACTTTGCTGGTCAGTGATGCCATCGTTTAGTTTCTCCCACTTAACTTCCAGGTTTGTGAGTCTAGACCCCATGTTCTCCAGTGAAGAGAGAATTTTGTCGAGCTTCGTGTGGACTGCTTCATTGCTTCCATTGTTGCACTCACATGTACAGTGGCAGCCATCTTGCACTATTTGAGAATCAGGACGTGGTTCTGCCCTAGTTTTCCCCTCGTTTCTCCTCGTTGCTCGAGTCTTTTTGGCATCCCTTATGTCCGACATGGTCAGTGGCCAAAATGGGTCTTGAATATGCAGCAAATAAGGCTGTCAGTCAGACTAAGTTTCAGAAAATAAATGGATCATGAATTAATTTGCGGAGCCAAGTGTAGAAACGTGTTACCGCATTAGATACATATGTTGGCTGCTCGTACAACATTGGTAATTGCTAAAGACCAGCAGTATCCACGCTTGATGTGACCCAACATATACATGAAATAACAAACCTGTGAAAGTTTCAGCTCAATCGGTCTTCGGAGTCATTAGAAATCAGTGAAAACCCCTTATATGTTTTTAACTTTTTTTTGAACATCGGTTTTTATCCTGCGGGATAAAATCGGTTTTTATCCTGCGGGATAAAGACTATTGTTTTACTCATGGCATTTCAAGCAAAACTATATCAAGGGAAGTTTTCCACCATGACCATCTTTATACCATGTAAGTTATGTGCAAATCTGTGAACATTTATGTTTTCAATCTTACCAATGGTGCACACACCCTTTAAGCAGTCATTCTGCATATACCCCCCCCCCCCCCCCCCCACCCTCCCATCTATTCACAATAGAATGCACCTGGCCATTAAGTAGAAAATATGAAATTAATGACCATCAGACAATGGGATAGATTTTCAGCCAGTATTACCCCATTATGCAACTGTATGAAATGGTGACACAAAGGCTAAACCCTGGATGTCCTTGCCACTGTGAAGTGACCATAAGGTGATGAATTTGATGGATTTGTGCACATGGCCACAGTCTGAAGAAGTTGACAACTCTGGTGTCTGGCTTGTCAGACTGTCTAATGTAGATGATGAAAGATGAGCAGTTATTGATTTGAGATTATTTTGAGACAGTTTGTTGCTTCAACCATAGATTTGAGTTTAATCTTAAGATCATGTGCATGCATTTATAAGTCAAATTAAGTCTACCAACTTACAAGTTCTGGAGTGGATAGATAGGTTCATGTGTCAAAGTCCTATGTCAATTTGTATAAAACTTTTGGCCCTTATGAGCACCAGTAACAAAGGTCCTCAGTAATGTGTGCTGGTGTTCTGTCACTTCATTCCCGGCCATTGCGATTATTTAACAAGCTTTCACATGACTGTTTTAAACACAAATTTACCAATGCCTATTGTTTTTTCGGGGAGGGGAGGGGGGGGGGGGGGGGTTGAAGGTTATGATAGTTATTGTTCATTCACTGAACACTTTCTTTTACTAGTGACACATTCTGTGAATGAGAATAATTATAATGCATTACAGGGTCCTTGGTTATGGCACTGTAATAATAATAATAATAATAATAATAATAATAATAATAATTTGGGAGGCTAATCATCCTTACTGGCAGCTAAGAGCTGAATTGCGAAGGACGCGGCTACAACGTGTTCGAGAAGCAGGCATGCAAGGGCGCCTTTGGCAGCCAGCCACATCAACCCATTATGACCACGGAGCACAGCCAGAGATCGAAAGTGTTTGATTTTTTAATCGATTCACACTTTGTGGAGGTTTGGTTTAAGCAAGATTGCTATTTTTTGAGGAGGTCTGGATCTCTGTCAAATATTACAAGGGTCTTTGGTTAACTATTTAACAAGAATAGCTTTCACACAACTGGAGTTTGCTATTTTTTAATACTTATTGTTTTTTTCAAGGTCTCTTGTTAAAAAAATTTCTGGTGAGAAAGGGCCTACTAACCCTATTAACAATTTCAACTCTTCAAAATCCAAAGTTGCATGTTTTATTTGATTCTATTGGACTGAGGACTGATTATGCTGTCATCAGGCATGCCATTACCACAGTGCCCATAGTCATGGAGTCCAACACTTTGGGTGATGAGTTACCATATGGTGTTGGATTTTGTATGAGCTAGGAAGGATCCTTGTAAATCACTCAATGGAATTAGGAGATGTTATGGCCCTCAAAAACATTTCAGATTGATGTGTGTACTTTATTATTATCATCAATTCTTTTGTGTAGCATCTTAATATGCAAATTTGCTCCAAGTCTTCAGTCAAGACTTTTAGATATGATTTGAGATATGTTTGGTTATGAGCTATAGTGTCAATAAAACAAATGTTATTTCCTTGAATTTTACAGTACTTAATGATCAACTTTGTCTTTAACTAATTAACTAATGAAACAGTCTTCAAAAGTTGGATTTGAGCTTCAACTATTGCTTTTGATTTAAATTATAGGAACATCATCGACAGATGAAGTTCTCTTACTAAGAGAGCAGCTTCGGACACTGAGTCTAGAGATGATGACATTGAAGCATGCTATCAACACCAAGGGATCAGGTCTTCACACCCCACTCCTAACAACAAACTGCAATGGATTCACACATGTGGTTCCCTCTCCAATGCAAGGTAATAAAAAGAAATACATTGTGTTGTATAATTTTTTTAAATCTATGTAGACGAATCAAAGCAATAATTGTGTGCTGCCAATACTTGGTAGGCACTATTCCGTACGTTGTACCCAACGTTAATATTTGTGTGTATCACATCAGGCCTCTTTTACCAATGATGTTAGTGTCCTTGTACAAAGCGCCATTGTGGCCCAGAATGAAACCTGCAATGACGCATACGCAAGCGCTTTGTATACCAGTTGTTGAACAGCAACAAAAATGAAACTGATACAGGACTTTCATGTATACATGCAAATGACCAAAACTTGATTGGTCTACAACTTTATTATGTATTTGAATCATACCATCAGCTTGGAGTTCAACTGTCGATTTATCTGTTTTAGCATCCATACACTGTCACTGGAGTGGCAAGTTTGAAATCTGTATAAAAGCACTCTGCATTAATGACGTCACTTTAGCTCAAAATACCTGTTTGTCAGACAAATATTTCACCGTTGGCTCTCACGCGATCACCGCATCGGTGCGCCAGACCGCAGTAGTATATGGTTTAGTACATGTGAGTACATACATGTAGGTTAGTGAATTTGACGCAATTTTTAAGATCTGGGTATCCGGGGCTTCTATTTTTAGCGCTAGTGCGGAGTACTATTAGCAGTGGGTTCATTAGAAAACGGTTAGTTCTGAGTATCAGTAATATGGGGAAATCCAAAACAATGTTCTTAATCCCTGAGGCAATTATAAGACAATTATCATCCACACAGACAGAAAAAAAAAAGAAGTGCATTAGGCATGTAATTTTTCCGGATTTTCTCTGATCTCCCTGAGCCTTCAGATTTTCTGAAAGAGGCAAAACTTGCCATCACAGAAATGAAAAGACTTGGCCCTTGTATTGTTATGACCAGACCTTCATCTATTTGAAATGATGTAGAGAGAGTCTGTAAACCTTTAACATGTAACATTCTGTACATTCAGGAAGCTTCAATTCAACACCAAGTGGAAATTATTGTCAAATTTTCAGGATTTTTCATTTTCAATTCATACAATGTCATCTGAATAATAATGGTTCTTATATCTGTAGTGCACATAGCTAGCTAGACCAAGACGTTTTACAACATTATTATCCCTGCTCATCAAGCATACTAAAGAAGTTAAGACCATTCCACAAACCTTCTCAACTCCCTGGGGAGCATACATTAAATAATGTGTATATATCAGGTTTCTTGTCAAACAAGAATGCACTGTGCACTTCAATGTGTCTTCATGTTTATCAGTAGACAAAATAGCCTTTGAAAATTCAGTATAACAACTTTTTCATACATAAATTTGATACAAAGTCAATAATATTAACTGGTAACAAAAGCTCACTTCAATGAATAAAGACAAAACTTGATACAATTGTTTTCTCTTTCAAACCAGTCCGCAGTGTTATTAACAACACCAACGTTGAAGAAAGACAAATTAAATGCAAGAAGAATTTCTATGATTGATTCAATTGATTGTCATATTTTGTTTACCCTGGAATTGATTAAATTTTCCAGCAGACTGTACTGCTGATGGCTTGGCAGTTTGTTTTGTCTGTCATGTTTGAGAGTATTGAAAAACCACTGTAAATGGAGGTAGTGTTCCCATCAGACAGTAGAAGTGCATTCAATTACATCTTTTTTTTTACGAGACAGACCGATCGACGCGAGCCATGTGATGGGAGTCTTTAAGTAATTCAAGACAGTATGACATCTAAAATACTGTCATCTTGGTGGATGTTGTTTTGGAGTAGTCTTCTTCTGTATTTACAAGAGAAGTACGCACATGACGAAAAAAATAATCAATTCATAACTGAACATTTGCATAAACTTGAGGATCTTAATTCACTGTTTTCTTGGGAAGATCTACATGTTTTTGGAGGAAAGTTTCACAGTTTACTTGGCATAAAAACACAATTTTTTTTTTAAAGACGGAATAGATCTTGTTACCTGTAACATCACAGCTTATGTCTAGACTTCCTGCATGCAGACACAATCTGTAAACAGCTCAAAATGGCAGAAAACTAAATCTTACATTTTATGGAGATTGCAGCTTGTGATTTTTATCAGCATATGGTATGAAGAACTGATGCACATCTGCATAACTTTTTCAGCTGTTGTTTTAACAATTCATGATTCTATGTGGCACAGTCTAAATAATGAAACAACATTTAGAATTCCTACTATGACCAGTGCAGTATATTGCCTGTCAGGAATTGCCCTGTAATGCGCAACATCACTATTCTTGTAAGTGACATGGTCTGCAGACAAATAATCCTTTAAAAAAAATCTACAATTTTTGCCATCTCTTTAAAATGCTAAAATGTGGGAGTGACATGTTTTCACAAGATTACCCCCTCCTGTCATTTTAAATATTTTTTCAGAGTAGTTCCATTCTCAATCACCTACACTTCACATGGACAAGTCTTGCAGACTTAATAATTACGCCGCAGTCACATCAATGGTGGAAAACAAAGACAAGGATATGGTTGGCTTTCTCGATGAGGAGTTAGTCCATTTCTGTCAGTTAATAATGTCTTTCTTAAAACTTGACACATTTTCAATCACCAAATGATTCACTTGAAGAAATTCTATACATTTATTGGCCTTTTTCGAGGAGTTTTACATCTGAGAAAATGAAACCAGATCTGGTGAGAAGATGTTACAATGTCCGAAAAATCTCAGGAGACAGACACTAAACCTATTTTTCAGAGGATGAACCCCTCATAATTTGCATTGCACTTTTTGCAGGAGAACTTTATTGATTCAAAGTGTTTCATTCAAAATTGAAGAAAGTACAAGAAGACAGGTGAAGAATCTTTAAAACATGTAGATACAATGGCAGTATAACACATTTTCTTTGAATGGAGCAGTATCAAATTGGTAAACATTAGAAAGATTTATATGCAGTTATTAACAATTATTCTCTTTTGAGAAAATTATGAATCAAGTTATATTTCTGGTACCTTTACAAGACAAAACAAAAATAAGGTGCTTGGCCTAAATTGTTTTTTTCTGAATGAGCTTTTACGTTTCAAAATGAAAAACATACAAAAACGTTCACATGTGTCAAACTCATGGACATTGCATGAAAT
Organism: Leptasterias polaris; assembly: GCA_037783415.1. NCBI lineage: Eukaryota > Metazoa > Echinodermata > Asteroidea > Forcipulatida > Asteriidae > Leptasterias > Leptasterias polaris. The sequence continues at coordinate 3,830,444 of JAZGTN010000050.1, read as the reverse complement.
ACAAGTAACATGCAAAACTGTTTATTCATTTTTAGTTTATAATTAACTACCACTAATCATTGGCAGATTTGTTTTCTGCAATATCTTAAATAAAAGTTTGTTACTTTCTGAAATCTATACAAATTACTTTTTGAAATTTAAATCAAAATTTTCGGGTCAACTAAGCCTAAAATCAGGTATTCATCTTTAAAGATATATATAGGCCTGGAACTTCATCTTGGAGAAAGCAATACCCTTTTCATTTTTCAAAGGCCACTTACACTGAAAATCAGAGGGAAACTTTTGAAGGGGCACTCTGGCCTCCTGTAATTCACTTATAAACACAATGTATTTTTGTATAATCTATAACATTTAATGCATAATATTCTGGATACAATTTAATTTCTTGATATGATTTTGATTCCTATTTTAATATAACTTTCAATTTTTGTTCACAAAGAAATTAAGCAAATTGTTATTTAAAAGAAGTCCGAAGAGGCCTTTAAAGACTATTGTATGTTTACATTAGTTGGTCAGCCTTTGTAGTCAATTGTCCTATTTCTGGTCAAATATCTTGCCTGAATTGTCACAGGTTGGTTGTATGTAAGTTACCTGAAAAACACTTTAACATGATTTTCTTGTTCCTAAAATTAATGTAACTCACAATACCACCCCTTTAATCATTACCTCACTGCTGGTGAAATACCATGCCTAAATTTTCCACTAGTTGGTTTTGTTTAAATTTTAACAGAAATTTATCTGTTCCTAAAATAGATCTTGCACACATCAATACCTTCCCTTTAATCATCGCCTTGTTGGTGGATTTTTTTTGGCGGGATTCGCCTTCCTGCCAAGAAACTCTAGACATTTATTGCGGTAGTTTGAGGGTAGTTTGAGGAGGGAAAAGAAAGGTATCCATGTTTATGGTTGGATAAAATAACTCCTTATTGGCAGCTTTCATTTCCAGCTCTCTGGTCTTAGGTACATGTACATTCTACAGTAAGTGTTTTCTATGGAAACAACAATTGCCAAGAAACACAATAAAGGGGGACACTTTAGATCCATCACAGTAGCAGTTTCTTTCCAATGATTGTAATTTTGGTAGAGTACCTGAAACCACCCAAAAAGTGTTTCAAAATGTGAATGGACAGGCAGGCTTATACTGGAAATAGTTTGAGTTGATTAGTTTTACTTTATTTTTAATTACCTTCAAACTCAATCAAGTAAAGGACAGAAACAAATAGATTACAAAACATAACAAACAAAAAACTTTAAAACTTTACAATTTAATTAACTCAAATCATTTTCAGTTTTAGCATGCATGTCCCTACACATGTTGACACACTTTTGGGGTGGTTTTAAAAAATGTGGGGGAAAATTAACTTTATTCCCAGCAGGAAATTAATTATAAAGGAATAAATGATTTGCTTTGATTGTGTAACAGAAAATAAAAATCTGCCAATCCAATCCTGCAATCTGGAACGCACTGTTTTGCTTAAATGATTAAACATAACCAGTCAGATTTTATATATTCGTGTTCTAATTTCACTTTAGGATATTGCAGGAAGACACAAACTTCACAGAATGTTTTTTAATGAAATATTTTACATCTATGGTATACACACGAATAATATTTGGGGTGTAGGAACGTAACATATTTTTGTAAAACGTGATGTGTACAATCATAATTAGTCTGAACTGGGCATATATTGTTAGCTATACAGAAAAACAAATTGAATTGTTATGTAGAACTACATGAATACAAAATCCAAACTTTTTAAACTTTTAACTTAATGATGGAGTGTCCAGTTACAAGTAAACATATAAAAAAGAAATTTAAAAACTTTTTCAGAATGTAACTTTTACTTACAATCAACTCTCTCAGCCCCCCCCCCCCAAATCGCAAGAGTGTTGCTAAAAAAAAAAATTATTTTAATATGTTCCATTGAATCAATGTCAAAATAATTTCACCATACTTCAAGATCATCTTAGACTCATTTTTTCCCTCACAATTGATAATTCCCTAGATAATTTTGTTCCCTGGTCTCTTCCTGTTCTTAATTAAAGATTTTTTTCCTATGCGCTTAACGCTTGTAGCCCAAGGGCCTGAAAAGCTTTTGAGGGCCAGCAGCGTAGCGAAATTTCTAATAACCGGTAAGGTGTGTGGGTTAGCGTTGGGTTTCGGTCGTTGACATCAAGTGACAGTTGAGGAAATCACATATTTCCTTTCATTTTTATAGTGTCTCTCCCTCTCTCTGTCTCTTTTTCTTTCTCCAGAATTTTGTTGTTGGCTGTTTCTGTAAATTTAGTCAGCTGTCTTTGTTTCCTTGGCTTGAAGTTTGTTACCATATTCAATGTCTTCAGAAAACAGTTAATTTTCTCACTTGCTTCCGCTTTGTGTTTGGCCTGACTGTGAAAACAAACGCTGCCTGTGCACTTCCTTAATATTATTTTAGTTTTTATGGATTGTTCTTTTCATCATTTGTATATTGTTGGGCTTTTTGGTCATTGTGCTGTGGTCATTTCTGTTTATGTGGTTTTGGTTTGTTCTTTGTTTTGATTTTGGTCACAGCATTTGTTTTTGTTTTCATTTTTCTCTCGCTGATGTTTTTGAATGCAGAGCAACCATCCATTTTTGAAAAGTTTAATCGATTTCAAATCGAATCTTGTACAGTTTAGAAGTCTCAGTAGGGCCTACATGTATAGTACACTGGATGTACTGTATGTACAATGTACATGTACTTGTACAGTATAAACCAGTGAACCATTGAGCAATTTCATCCAGCAGTTTTACATGGCAAAATAGTTAGACTGAACTTGTTTTGTGCACACTGAATGCAAATGATTTTTATAAAATAGAAACTGACACATTTTGTGCAGCATTTGGCTAAAATATGCTCAATACAAGGAAAATCATTCCCTGTCATCCATTATCTCCCACACACTGACTTTATTATTTGGCTTTATAAGTCTCTGGGTGCAAGACCCTAAATAGTATCAGATTCATCTAAAAGAAAACATTAATAAACCTACACATGTGTCAACTGAATAAAATGTCTTTGAAGCTTGGCACAACATTAGTAATTTTCAAAGACCAGTATCTGCACTGCATTTTACCCAACATATCAGTGAAATAACAAACCTGTGAAAGTTAAAGTTTAATGGGTAATTGAGTCACAACACAATTTTGAAAACCCCTTTTATGTGTTTTCACTGTTTTCAATCACCAGGTTTGGACTCATAAAGTTGCCAACTCTCCCTAATTCTGCAGAAAGTTCATTGAAAATAAACCAATCTATGTTCTGAAGAACACATTTGAAGGTCTCCCTGCTTGCAGGATGCAAATGTTGGCAGCTGTGGACTCAGGATTTTGGTTTATTTAAAAAATTTTGTTTTACTTATTTTCTCAAAACCTACAGCAGTTCAGCAATCAGCAGTAAGAACCAGTGTGGGGTAGGGGAGCCCAGAACCCTTGCCCCTCCCCCATGACATCAAAATTATGCACAAATGCAATGTTCGACTACAGTACATCAAAAGCCCCCCCCCCCCCCCCCCCCAGTTATGGTTTGTTCTCAACATTTTGCCCTATGTGCTCCAGTCTATCATTGGGAGGCTTTCCAAGGTTTTGTTTTATGATCTATTAGCCATCTTGAAAACTAATCCCTGCACACTTCCAAAAGAGGACAACATAGGACATCCTCCTTTAAAGGAAATTGATTCTCGCCATTAGCCCTAACCCCACTGTACCAAAAACCCAGATTTTGTATGGCTCTAATAATTGAGATAAAAGCCCTAAAGACATTTTCCTCGGCACATCACAGCCCCTTCTCGTCCCCTTGCTTCGGGCGTAAAATTTGCACCACAAATTGGAAAGTGCACTTTGAGGCGAAAGGGCGGGCATAAATTTGATATGGATCAGAGTAGCGTTTGTTGGAGGAATTAAAGGCCGTATCCTGCAGAAATTTAACCAAGGGTGTCTTTGTCCACAGGAGATGCCAGGATAGAAGGCCAATCAAGACAAGTTGGGAAGCCAATTAATTAGCCAGGAATTACTGCCAAATACAGTGCCTTCCAGGCATCTGTGAACTGCTCATCCAGAGTTCAATTTTGCAGTATAACGCATGGTATAGAGTTCATCTAAAATTTAGATTTTTGTTCTTGTGTTTAGAATAATGAAATGGGTGTCCTAGCTGCTTGACCTCATAACTGGAATAATGCAACAATGCATTAGTGTACGTGGACGACATTGGTAGTTGTCAAAGTCCAGTAGCCACACTTTAAAAAATTATTAAAAAATCAATAAAAAATTAATACCACTTTGGGCCTATCATTGGCAAATTTTGTGTGCGCAAAGCCTTACATGAAAGCTTATAACTTTCTTGAATCTATAAAAAAGAGCTATTTAAAATGTCAATCTAAATATTCAGGCCAAATTGGCAAAAAATCTGACTTCAAAAATGTCCTTTAAATGAAGGGTCGTACTTTGGTAATGACGCCGGAAAAAGGGTTGCGTAATTTTTACCTAAAAGCCTACTTCCTATAAAAGATGGTAATAGAAGTAAGCAGTGTTGTAACCAAGTAATTTTTTTCTCAAGTCAAGTCGCAAGTCATCTTTGCTCAAGTCAAGTCAAGTCACAAGTCATTTTTGCTCAAGTCAAGTCAAGTCACAAGTCAAATTTGCTCAAGTCAAGTCAAGTCGCAAGTCAATGAAATTTGCGACTCGAATCTGACTCGAGTCCAAGTCACTGACTCAAGTCAACAACACTGGTAGTAAGCATCACATGAAATTATTTTGTCTGAAGTGCCCCTGTTGATTAGAAATAAATAAAAGTGTGTCAAAAATGTGAATCTCAAAAGAGTTTGGGAATTAATTTTTTGTGGTGTCTGCAGCCAGAGAAAGGTGTTGGTACCCCCTGTCTCCTCAAGCAGACACTGTATTCAACTGAAACTTTCACAGTTGACTTTTGTTGTATCTTTATTGATATATTATGCACATGTTTCCAGTTAATTTATGTATGAAAATGACTTGTATACACGTACATTAATGTAAATAAAATTCCCAAAATACATTAAAAAATTCTTATTTTTACCAGCAGCAAAAAAGTTACTAAATTCATTAATGTTAAAAAAAAATTATTTTATAGTGGCCCCAACAGAAAAGAAAAAATTCCTTGAATCTGGGCCTAAGGTTCTTGTATTTAACGATCTAAATATGGATTTTTTCATATGATTTGTTTCTCTTTTACATGAAGCTTTAACTGGCAGTGCCCACTTTCATGGTTCCTAGTTCCTTACAAAACAAAACAAGTTGGTTGCTTTATGATCTGGGAAACACAGGTGAGCTTTAAAAAGCGCCATAAGCACAGAATTCTGTGTGGTAAGTAGTGCTATGAACTTGGGCCTGGGAGATTGGGCTCTGCGTACCACATACAATCATGTGATTTGCATGGATTTCATGCTTACTTTAAGTGTATTTTAAAGTTTTATAGCTTGGAATTTTTGCTTTTGCACTTGCATACTCAATGTCACTAGGCAGTCTTTGCTTACTCAGCTAGTGTAGAAAGTTCGGCACTTTCCCCGGGAAGCGAAGAATGGTGATCACAAGCACAGAATTCTGCAGTAAGCAGAGCCAAGAAATTGGGCCCATTTCTTTTTCACAGTGTTACTTTGTGGACTGAAAGAAATCATGGCAGATAGAAGTTGCATTTGGGAACAAACCATCCAGGCTTTTTCTATGGGGTGGGGTGGCAACTAATGACAAACTCAAGGTCTTTTGTCATTCTCCAGTGCTTGACCATTTTTTGACAAAACTCATTTTATAGATAATCATCAAATTAATTTTCCCACTATGCTGCTTACACAATAAACACAGTCAACAACTTATCATGTGAATTGTTTGGGACTTGGTTCTCACTAACATTTGCCAAGCAGAAATGTTACTACTAAGAGTATTTTTCTGTAGTGAAATTGCACCAAGGCAAGTAGATATTTTGTGTTGTGAGAATGCACAGATACTGTAACATCATGTTTCAACCATTTATGGCACCATTGTATTAGATTTTCAGTCTATGCCATATAATTTTTGTTCCAGGTCCCCGTTATTTTGTGTGCTGAGGGTTTATTCTTAACCAAAGCTGTCTATAAAATGTACACCACAATGGCTTCAGATCATGTGGTTTATTTCATCATATGGCGCAACAGAAGGCTTCATTTGGCTTGAACTTGCTCCAGGTCTTGTGTCATTCTCCATTGCTGGACCATTTTTTGACAAAACTCAAGGTCAATTTATGTGCTAAATTATGTTTTGCACTCAATTGATATAATTTTGCTCGCATAATGTTTTTGACAACACTAGCTAGATACTAGACACCAACTAAAGTCAATTTAAAAATGCCCTTTTTTTTGCTGCAGGTCTTTTTTGTCTTTTTTACCAGACAAAAACTTCTATGAGAGAATAAGAAAAAAGTACATTGTACTTTTAGTCTGGGTTCAGTTGGCAGTTGGGCTTTTCACCTGAGTCAAGGTTTTCATTCGGAAGTTAGTGAAAGTGAGATTATTGTACACATACATTGGATGCAATTGAAGCATGAATTGCAGTAGTAGTACTAGTCCCAAAGTGCATTTTGTTAATGACATTGCTCATCTGCCTGTATTCACAAATCGCAAAATTGGTCCAAATTCGGTCTAACTTAAAACTTGTTTCTACCGTACAGATATTCATCAAATTCAAGGGGGTGTATTTGTTGATGCATCGTATTGCAGGAATTCCCAGCAAAACATGCAAATTTGTTGTGCAATCTTGGAAAGTAAATTGCTTTGTTGTCAAGGGAATAAATCTACTGGATACCTAATAATTCCAGTCTACTTGACTTCTAGAAACCCTCCTGATAATGTAAAAAATACACATTAAACCGACATTGAATTCCTACAAAAAATATATACTTTGTCAGTAAATAAATGTACAGGTAGGCCTATGTATTAATAAGAAAATATTATTTTGTTTTTGTCTTTTTATTCAGTCTGAAATCTCTTCCTAGAAAATATCTGCATGTACATATGTATGAGGTTACAAATTTCAAGTAAAAACTATGATTATGAAACCAAAGCTTGATACTTCATGGAGGCAATTGGAAGTGCCTTTTATTCTGAAAACAAGAAAATACCGTAATTTCTTGCGTACAAGACGCGTCTTATCTGACGTTTTTGACCACAAAATCATCACTGCGCCTTGTATTCCGGTGCGCCTTGTATGATGTCGCTTGAGATCAAAATGACCGCGGCCGACGTGCAAATAATCTAGGCCCTATTTAATGTAGCTGCGGTCAGGTTAATAATGCGGTCGCCAACCATCAACTCACCACGCATTGTTGACGTAGTACATTATCAGCGCTCAACTCTCCAGACAATGTCGCCAGATTTTCATTCCGACAATGACGCGATGTATTGAGCCGCCTTTGTGGCCATGTGTCCCTATACATAACGACCGTGAATTCATACCAACAATGCAGCAACGTGTTCATCACTTCTTTTGTGGCCGCGATTTCGTACCAAAAATACTGCATTCAGATTAATCAGAACGATTGCGGAAGCATTCACCCAACCTCTGTTGTGTGAACGGTGATTCACGCATTCACCCAACCTGTGTGAAAGGTGCGACCATGTCCATGGTTTACTTTAATCAACTTTATAAAAATAAACTGTAATCGTTACTTTTTAATTGATTGTATTTTATAAACGAAAAAACAATTATAAATCACGGGAAGTGACCCTTTTTCGAAACTAATTCTATGGTAGACCTTCAGCTTAGTTAATTGTTTCGTTTATTTTAGCTCAAAAGTTAGACATAAAATAACTGTGGAGAAAACAAACCAGAAAAACGACGTCTTTGAATAAATGTTTGTGGTATAAAATAAAGAAAAGAACTTCTCATTAATTATAAATGTCACGTCCCCATCGATATCGGAATGGCAGGAGATTTTTCCTGTATGGTAGCGCCCTCTGTTGAACAAACAGATCTCTTCAGCCCTGCGGTAGCGCCCTCTGTTGGTCACCTGTAAACTCCCTTCAACCCCTTGTGACACACGGGAGAAGAATCTCCTGAAAAAGTCGCTGAACGGTAGGTTGTTTCAGTTTAAAATGAACTTTTCTACATGTCTCTACATGTTTCAAGCACATGTGATTTCTATTTATTCACATGTTGATTAGCGTGGTACTTTTAGGGTAACAAAATGACCCCTTTTTGGCGATGTACCGATACGGTCTGCTGTTTGCAGTCACAGTGCATGTAAGATCATGCGCCTTGTACGGCGGTGCGCCCTGTCTGTTGACGCTTGAATTTTTTTTGGTAATTTCACGGCCCTGCGCCTTGTACGCCCCGCGTCTTGTACGCAAGAAATTACGGTACTGCTATTTCAAGAAATCTTTTCTCATGTCACTCCCAAAAATCTAATTAGAAATATTTTCTAGGGAGTGACACAAGAATAGTTTTCATGAATTAATATGTTTTTTAACTTGAAGATTACAATTTTTAGTAGTGTTAGTTGGGAATTAGGTTCATGCCTCAATATACTGGTGGTTGCACTTAAAACGCACAGTGTTGTGCGTACAGGTATACACATGGTGAGGTCAGTGACCACAAAAGTCTGATACGTGCAGTTACTGAGTCACATAGAATGTCACTATGTACTGGCATTTCTACGCGATATTTGGGTTTATGGTGTATTTGTTGGTAGATATGTTTTCTGGAAAGTTTTTCCTCAGTCTGTTTTAAACTAGTATCCAATACACTTTAGTATAATTAGGCCTGTAATTACATGGATGCCACGGAAGCCATGGCCTCTGCTGTCCCTGGTCTTGGCCTTGGTGCCCCTTCAAATATTTCCTAAAGTTTTTAAGATATGCAACTGGAAGTGCCTTTTGCAAAACGAAAATGACCTTGCCCTTTCAAAGAACTTTAATTGCTTCACATCACCTAGGAATAAAAATGGGTATCTGTTAATGTGAATGATACACAACCTGTGCGCCTTTTTGGCTGCTGGTGCTGCATTCTCCTAAGGATTTAAGGAGGTTTCAGGAATGCTCAACGTCCGATCAACAGGGGCACTCTGAGGGGCATACTTGGCTTGATAAAGCACATGCAATAAAGTCATGTAATCTTGTGTACACGTACATGTACATGGACCAGTACAAGAAGACAGTAAAAAGTGTTATCTATTTCATTCACTCACCCATCATTCTTAAACTAAATGAAAGAAACAAATCAAGTTTTCAGCAGCTTGGTAACCCCCCCCCCCCCCCCCCCCCGACCCCCAGTTTTATTTTGGTCAAAATACATTTATTAAAATTTAAAATACTTATTTTTAAAGCCCAATAAATTATAGGAATTCTTGAAAAAAACTACAGGTGGTTGATTGGATACCCACCGTGGTCTGGAAAACCCTCAAAGGTATTTTGATATGCGTCTGGAAAATGCACAAGCTCACTAACAAAACAAGTCGGACTCAGGTTGTTGTGCCCCATGCTTGTACTTTTGAAAAAGTGCATTGGGTTTTTTGCTTTTTTTGGTGCATACACAGCATGAGCTCATTTGGATGTGATTTTTTGTTTTTGTCCCCAGTGCTTAGGGCGGTAATGTTTGGATCCTGACTTTTGGTTGTCAGGTGGCGTAAAGTTGTGTTACCATGGTATCGCCTGTTACCCAGTGTTTGTGACTTTGTGTTGTATCTTTCTCTGCCTTTGAAATACTTTCATGTTTCTTTGCCCTAAGGCTGCAAATCCATGTGACCGTCATGCTTTTTGCGTAAAGCCCAATAAAAAAAAATGAAAATACACGTGAAGCAATTACCATGTACTTGCACAGTTCCATGTATCCATAATGTGTACTGCGTTATTTAGAAAAGTTATGTGCATTGTTTGGCGTGTATTTTCATTTAAAAGGTTTGCGCATTGTGAACAACGCTTGACAGACACATGAATTTTCGGCCTAAGATTCACTATATTTTGAATCTGAGAATGAAAGTACAGTACCATACTTTTTTATTCAGAAGAACAAGAATTTTCTAATAATACTCTAAAAATTACTGATCATGAATATCTAATGAGAATATATTGATAGTGGGTAAAATTTGTTTTCATGTGTTGAATTTTGGGGATCAGGTTGGCTTAGCGGTTTCTTTCTCTTCGTTTATTTATTTGTTTATTTATTTATTTATTTATTTATTTATGTACTTTTTTATTTATTTGTTTATTCCTTTATTTGTTATATTTATTTATTTTAATATTTTATATTTTATATTTTTTTTATTTTTATTTTTTATATATAAATGTTTAGGGGGTAATTATTGTACCGAACCATTCATTTGTACATTTACTTTATTTCCTCTGGAGGAGGGGGCAAGGGTTCTCGTAAAACACAAGTATACAGTAGTTATTTCACATCTGTGTATGGGTAAAACCAAGAATAATAGTCTTTATCCCGATGCAACTATTTCATCTATTAAAATAAAATATACCTGCACCAAATGAATAGTCATTGGCATTTGAACTTGAGGAGTTACACTTCCTATTCCACATGCTGTGCATTGTTTTTGTTACGCTAGGCCTACATTTATTAGTTCGCATCATGTACTTCAATCTAAGCACCATCAGCAGTTTTCAGCTTTTCATTAAGAATACATTCAGAATGAGAAATATTGCCCGACCCAAAAATCTAAACGCACAATCCATTCGGGGACAATGACACATACAGTTGTCTGAATACAATACAAACCAGAGAGAAGCTTGTTGGAAGGTTCTTGCAATATGCTTCGTAAATTTAGATTTGATAGGGTTTGCCATTTTGACCCCACTAATCCCAGCCTGAAGGTGGGGCTTTGGCGGGTGCGCAATTTGGATACACTAAATTGCAATTGCACCTTTCTTCTCCAAACAATTTCCCCTCGCGTCAGGAACTTGAATATCCTTGATTCGCCGCCGCCGACAGAAATTCTTTCTTTTGTCATACAGGGGCATTTCTCAGTCCATTTGTCAACCCTCAATCTTTTCTATCAACACTTGGAAATAACCAGGGGGATGTTTCTACTTCCTGGCGCTTTTCAGACAAATTTGTAACTTTTATTTTGATAAATCTTAGGTTCCTCTAGGCCTGAGCAGGTGTCAATGCTATTTGCAGAACTTTTTCTACATTCTCCATCCGTTCTGTTCATTTTAATGGAGCTGGAAACTTAGTGGAAGTTACTTTAGTTTCATCCATAGACTTTAAAGACTATATTAATACGCATATTATTTTGAGCTTATGATACCGGAAAATATAGAAACATCGTTGAAAATTTGTCAAACATCGTGTGTGTCCACTGCAATGTTTCCGATACTAGGACACAGCCAGTGCTGAAACAGCACAGCAAATCTTTTTTTTGCTTTTCTTGAAAGGTTACACTGAGATTACGCTTCCAAAGTTGGTTTCTTGTGTTTCCTTTTTCCTTTACTTGTATTTGCAAAGTTGGCCCTGTGCTCAAGGTAACACCTGTAAAAAGATTTTAATAAAACAATGTTTTTCAAAGACCAATAGATTTGGTATTCTTGCATGCTCAAAGTACATGGACCTTTTACAGTAGTGATAACTGAACCTGTATCCCCTAAACCGGAAAGGTGAATTACCTTGAAACTATTACAATTTGTTTTTTACCTTTCCACTTTTCCCAACAAATTTCCGGTCATTGCACATGTCATGAACTTGTTCTCATTTATAGACAAACTTTATTTATCAACAAACCACGCATCTAGTTTCCCAAATTAATTGTCACGGTATACAAACATCCAATGGTACTCTTTAAAAGTAGGGGAGTCCTTCAGCATGCCCAAGTGCACCCCTTATGCACAGAACTCCAGTAGCATAGAAACTCCTCTGAGCATGTCCACAAAAGACCAATGCATCAGGCGTTGCAGGATTTGGTGCGCAACTTTGCGCCCATTGTGGCCAGGCTGGGTGACCTTCTCTGAAGTGTCTGCAAGCTGTGATGTACTCACACTGCCCCTAATCCTAAAGCACCTTGCCCATGGCGTGAAAACATAATATTGCTTCCAGTCCAAGTAGTATGAAGGTTGTTCAAATTGGAGGTTGGGCTCTTACCTGCCTCACAGTGACAGTTCCCTTGCCTTTCGTATTCATGGACCCTGGTTCAAATCACACCTTTAACCACCTTGATGGTTGATGTAAAGTGTAGTAAGATGTGTTTGGTTTTTATCTATATGGCCCTGGGTTCAGTTCTTACTTGGACCATGGCCTTGTTAGACCTATTTGCATTAAATCTTCTTCATTTTTTCTGAGTTATGGATGACAATTTTATGCAGGCTATTAAAGGGGCACATTGCTTTCGGATTGGGCGCTCTGGACTATAACAAGTGTTTGCTTTGAAATTAGTATGGTTTGAAAGATATATTAAAAGTAGAATATAACAATTTCACATAAATATCCCTTGAAATTGTATGGTTTTTGTGTAATTTCATGACAGAACACAGTCCGCTAATATGTGGAATAATTTTTTTAAACTCCACAATATAGCGGAAATATGTTCTGCTGGTTATATTTCAAGAGGCAAATTTATTATTTTTTAATTACACTACTCAATAATTTCAAAACACTGTAGTTGTTTTTGTGAATGAATAAAGTAGGTAGTGTTACTCTTCCATTTGCTCCACCTTGATTTTCTAAATTTACTAATTAACTGAAGCAGTCTTTGACCCTCACCCATTCACCTCCCCAACAGTATTAGGAAACACAGTGGTGTTTCTCTTCAACCCAATATTAAACTTGCTTTTTTTATGCAGAGCCTTTAAAATCAAACATAAACATCAAGTATTAAAAATTATTCCGAGGGCCTTGTTTCAATGCAGTTTGTTTTGGCCAAACTGTGCCCCCCCCCCCCCCCCAGTTTAGAAAATCCTTGTGAGAGCCCTGTACACATGATTTGAAATCTTGTTTAAGTTCCAATCACAAATTTTGCAAAGATGCATAAATTTTTCCTCCCATGTCAAGACAGGTGTGGTTTGTATCGTGTGTATCTCTATAGCAAATTTCCCCAATGTTTTCAGCATACTTTAGTAGGATAAGAACTTAAATAAATACACAATAAATTGTGAACAATCCATCTTCAGGCTTTGATAAAAACGAAACACACACCTGTAACCTGTGCGCATACAAATCTGTGCAGTAGTTACATTATGCTATTGTCATTCGTTGCCAGTATGATTGGCAATCGAGGTCGTTGAACTCCCTCTGTTTGCGCATCAAGCAGCTCCTCTAGGTACACCCAGATTAAATGTTCATCTTTCAACACCCACTGGCTAAAAACTGCAAGCAGTAAAGTCAACACTTTTTTGTGTTTTACCTATGTGCATGTACATCTATGCCATAGATATGTGCAGAACTTGTAAATAATATTTTGCTAGCTCCATTTATGAAAAAGGACACTGTGTTCATATATCCCCTCTACACAGCAAATGAGAGGTTGATTTCTTTCCTCAATGATTAAAGTGAGGTGAGAATTGCCTTTAGATATGTATAATGAAACCATAGATTGATTTCACAAAGCACTAAGATTCATCTTTAAAGATGAGTTGCCATTTCCATAGTGATTTGTATTGTGACATCAGACTTAGCTTTATAGCATATAAGATTGATACACAGTTATAATAAATCTTAACTCTTTGTGAAATCAGCCCCAGGTTTATTTACACCAAAACCAAAACTATGCTGGCCAAAACAATAATAATAATAAACAGCATTTATGAAGCGCATTATTGATGGACAATATTCAATTTCCTTTAGTATAAATCTTCACAGCGAGGTGGTGGCATTAGCAAAAAATGCTCTTGGTGCGGTCTTAGAAACAACCTTTATAAAGCGCATTATTGATGGACAATATTCAATTTCCTGTATGGTAAATCTACACACGGAGGTGGTGGTTCTGGCAAAATATTGTGTGAGGTGATCGCTGAAAGTAGTGAATGGGCCGCCTCAGGATTGAATGGACAGGGGGAAACAATGGCACAAGGCTTAGTGTGGACTGTCATTACACTAGGGGAAAAGATCAGTGGTGAAAGTATTTCTTTTTTAGATGAACTCATTTTGTGTTGGTATCAACAAGTGATATAGCCTTGACCAAGGCGTTGGAGTTTTACTTTCATTTATTAATTGTCTTTTTTAGATTAGTTGGTTTTCCCTTTGCGCTATTGCGCCATTGCGCCATTGCGCTACCCACCATGCACCCGAGCTATGTGCAGTCTCTGGATGTGTGCCAAGCATGTGTAACGCAGTGCTTGCGTGGTGTGAGATGTGTACACGTAGACTATCTGAATCAACGCCTTGATGGTTCTGTTTTGAGCTAGCCGGGGTCATTACTATAATACGTGCATAAGACAAGACCCCATTGGTCAGTGTGGCGGAAGTCATGTTTACTAATAGGATGGGGGGCGCATTGCGCAATCATTTGCAATCGCGGTTTGAGTACACTCCATTTTTAAAAAGAGATGCTTACCGTTAACAAAGAAAAAGAAAATCGTATCGTTGAAATTCTTTCTCTATCAGCACTAACATCATAACAGTAGGGCCTGTAGTTTCAAATTACTAAAGCAGTTAACAACGTAAAAATAATCATTTTCGAATGTTCTCTACTAGTGTAAAGATTAGGCCTACGTGTTTACAACATTTGAAGATTTCATCACCCTCAGATAAAATGGACTCGTCCAACCAGTCTCCCAGTCTCAACGGCCACGCCGAATCGTGTGCTTGTGTGGAAGCATGGTACAAAGGTCATAATGAGGGAAGCTTGTGATTGGACCGTCGAAAATGAATCATTCATTTGCCTCCCATTCTGCGCTGTTTAGTCGGCCGAACGAAAGATTTAAATATTCATGATCTGCATACCAGCATATCCGCTAGCCCCCCCATTTTCGTCCAATAGTGGACGAAAATGGGGGGGCTAGCGGAAATAAAAACAGGAAACACATTAAACCCGGTAGATACAGACGCGACAAGGCTGTCGGCCTACGGCCTCCGCATGCGAATAGTAATACGAGTGCGGATGACCTGCGCACAGTAGTAGTACGGGCGTCGTGCGATGTGATACAAACATTACGCACAGTGCTTGTGTATAGGCTAGTGGTGGATTTTACGGCGTCTTTTCGGAGTGAAAACTGCGACCGACCGCCTTGAGCAAGGCTACAAGTGATACAGTATATCATTCATCAAATCCTGTTTATTTTCTCTCTAAAATGAATTGAAGTTGTCAGGGGTTTTTTTGCCGATCACTTAAGCCATCAATAAAAGCCTGAGTCAAGGTGACAAAGATTTACAGTGGATTTAAAGCACTTTGGAAATCTGAAGATGCTTTTAATTGGAATCATTGCCTGAAGCAATCATTCTCAGAGAGAAAAGATCCTGCAGTAATAATAAATTCACCTTCTTTTGAGGGTTAGTTTACAAAGGATCAGAAGTCTTGTGGTTTCTTTTAAAATGGAATTTCATAGTCAACAGGATGCGTACTTGAACTCTGAGGAGTTTTGTCATCCATGGGTGGTTTTGATTTATGACACTATCGATTCTTTTCAATGGCTGTAATTAAGTTTACCACAATGAGATGAATAATTATGCTTGTAAATCAATGGAATGCAGACTGACGAGCATAAAATGCAATTACAGAGTTATTTCTTCTTCAGTGGGTTTGAATTTTACATCCAGGAATGATGGTCATGATGATCTACCATGATTAATAAACTTGCTAACTCCTTTGGATAATATCAAACTTTCTTTCAGCCTAGTGCCACCTGTTGATACATTTTTATAATCAATTATAAACAGGGGTCATTCTTAACACTTGAGGCCGACCCTGTCTAGTAAAGACTGCTTTGGGCTGGTGAAAACCACTTCTTAACTTGCTCGATGGGAGACTGAAAGATATTCAATCTCACCTGTTAAAAACTTTTCTTCCTTTTTTCCAGAATTGAATAATACTAAAAAGTTTTCAGTTTCTTTGGTGTGTGTGAATTTAAATATCAAGTGCGATAGCTACCATTATTATACATGTATATATGAAAGTGAACGTTATGACAAATATATATTTAGCATCTGGGCAACTAAAACTTCCTGTTAGTGTTGTCAAGTCTCACGCAAACTAAAACTTTTTTTAGGTGACCGTTTGGTCCCATGTACATTGCTTTATTGTGTGAAGGAAAGAAACCTGCGCACTATGATGGGCCTGATGTTCGAATATGCATGAGAATATACGTTTGTGTTGTGTTTCAATAAACTTTCAATACAGAAAATCTTCCTTAAGCCCTGTTCGCATTGGACTTATTTTGGGTAAACTAACCGAGCAAATGGGTAACTTAACCATTTTAAGTCCAATGCGAACAGTCTGAGGAAGTTTCCCTCCCAGGTAACTTACCTGACCCGAATGGGTAGTTTAACCGACCCACGGCTGCCCGGTTAAATTGACCAGGTCAGTTTAACCGAGCCGAAAAGTCCAGTGCGAATGCGATCAGGGTAAAAGCCGTCCCAGTAAAAAGCCACATCCGGTCCCCCGATCTACCCGCCGCGCCACGTGATCATGAGGTGACACGTCGTACACACGCAAGTGTTTAAACGGACGGAAGCTCGGTTGCACTTACTGCATTCTCGCTGTCATGTACCCCGGTCAAAGGTCACTGCGATAGCGCCCTCTTGTGTTTGCCTTAAGTTAGTCGGTATAGTTTTACCGATCGCGTCGGTTAGTTTACCCACGTCATTAATCCAAGTGCGGACGCTAGTAAGTTTCCCCTTTTGGAATGTTAACCACTGTCTCGGTAAAACATTAATTCAATGCGAACATGGCTTAAATCTGATAAGCAGTACCCAAGGTGGAAGTACAAAAAAGTAAAATTTAATTTGCTCACGGTACTTATTTCTGTCCTGCAGATCCAAGCTATTTTGACGCATACAGGGACCAACGCTACTCTTCCTCAAACCACAGTCCAAGCTGTTACAGTGGCTGCTCTTGCTCCCCACCCTCCTCTGGGAAGGGTGTACCCTTGACCTTTGACCCTTACACTGACCTACAGGATCTCATTCAGATGTCAGGACCATTGACGGAGGAGGCAGTGTTACGG
Source organism: Leptasterias polaris (assembly GCA_037783415.1). Lineage (NCBI taxonomy): Eukaryota > Metazoa > Echinodermata > Asteroidea > Forcipulatida > Asteriidae > Leptasterias > Leptasterias polaris. Next base: position 3,813,323 of record JAZGTN010000050.1, on the reverse strand, counting down.
GTACTGAGACATCGATGGCACAGCGGAGAATGTCATGTAAGTTGAACTTCAAAGATCCCATTGTTGATATAGTCTAATATAGATACAAAGAAGGGGTGGCAAGAGGGTGGGGTGCCACTTTATTTTGCGTTTGCCCAATCCTCCATGATCATCCAATGGTAAGTTTAAAGACATGCCTAAATCCTTCAAAATCATCAAAATTCTCTGGTTGATTGTGGAAGACTCGGGAGGTTTAGGGTTTTAATGTGTGTAGGAAACAATATTGTGCATTTTAAAGTGTCCAACTATTCAAATGCGAACGGAATGGTACCAGACACAAGATTCATCTTATTTTTTTACTTCGGTTACATTTGTAGTTATGAATATAAAAGGTTTACCTTATGTTACATCGGCATGTCATGGGCGAGTGGTCAAGCCAGTGGACTCTAGCTCTGGTGTTTCTGACCAGCAGAGCGTGGGTTTGAGTCCTGATCGTGAAACTTGTGTCATTTAAGCAAGACACTTCAAACGATTAATTGCTTCGTCTTTCTGATGGGACATGAAGCCATAGGTCCTGGGTGTTGTGCAATGCAAGTAAAAGAACTGAGTACACTTATCTTTAAGAGAATGGTTTGGGCTTGGTGTTTTCTGGTATGGTTGGCTGCAGATTGCCCCACAATATGTTGTAATTACATGGTGCTATGTAAATAAACGGGTCTTATGTTTCGAACATAGCTCTGTATACCTTGTAGACAAATGAGCACTTTGAGATGCCCTTGGTGTGATAAAGCACTATATAAGAACTGTGTATTTTGATTATAATTTTGTGTGAATAGCTATTATATTTTCATTTAAACATCAGTTTTTATTTTGATATTCTTACTTTGTATTAGGTTACCCATGCTTAATTTTGAAAACAAAAACTTAATCCCTCCAATAACGTTGCTGACTGATTTATTATTCATGTATGTATCCCAACACTTCAGACAAGAGTTGGCCCAGTGCTCGTCAGCATCAACCCATACAGAGGAGTCCCTCTTGAGCAAGCCCTTCAGCACAACCGCATCAACCAATCAGAGCAACTCCATCGGTTAGCAGCTCATGTCTTGAAGGAGCTTATAGATACGGGAGCATCACAAACCATAATTCTTGGGTGAGTAAAGAGCGTCAACATCTTGAAGTTCAGCTTAGGGGAAGGGTGTTTTTTTTTAAGTGTTTTTAAACCTGGTTCATACTTGATGCCAATTACAAGGTAAATTTCCCTGTGAAAACAGTGCATAGCCTACTGACTGTTTGTATCACGAAAAGTCACTTCGCAGTAGCATTTCAGGAAGTGTAATACCACTACCAGGCTTTTAGCACACAAAAATGTGTGATTTGACTATAGTTTTGTTGTACTGACAGGAGAAATGTACAGTCACTGCAAGCCTGGAATTTAATCTTTGCGAGGGCAAGGCTATTTTCAATTTTTAAGTGTATAAGAAACTTCTGAAAGGGTACCAATGCCAAGACATGGGGCAACAGAGGGCATGGCCTCCATTGCCTATGTGTAATTCCAGGCCTGCACTGTAATATTAGGATAATCTTCAGAAATAACAAAAGTGTCATAAATACCAAGAAACCAATTTACGTGTACCTATGATAGAGAGCAATCCACAAGTCAAACATCTGAAAATGTGTCACAATTTTTCACATGCGTCTGATTATCACACACAAACAAGTACACCTGCATGCTATACAAATTACTGAACCTCACTACTTCATTGATAAACTCAACACAACAAAACCATTCCAAACAGAGAATGTCATTTGACTCTTTAACTCTGGCAACCCACTAATCCTTTTCATTTAATAATTGTCTAGCCAAGGATAATTGTTTGTTGTCAAAAAGTGTATATTTTTGTTGAGGTTTGTCCAAATTCTTGTTTAGATTTTCTTCCTGGAAGTTTCATCAACACAGGTGCTTTTCAGAAAGACAAAACAAACGCCTGAAGAATGAAATTAAACAGTGGTTTTTCCTGAGTGCTAGCTTTTTTCCCCCATGAACACTTGTCTTGTTTGGAGAGCACTTTTGTCTGTCTAACCACAGAGTTACTGAATGACTGTGAAGCCCACAGTAAACAGACTCTATGGGTAAATTGACTCTGGAGCTTTTAATGTTTTTATACATGGATTTACTATTGATAGATTAACTAATTGATTTACATTTGCAGATATACAGAAGGAAAAAAAGCTAGCGTGTTCTTGAGCCATTTAACATTTCTTGCCATAAAAAAGAACTTAAATTTTAGACTTGCAGTGAACCTGTTCTTCACGTAAGTGGCTGTTCGTAGGTAATATTAAAAAAACCCAGGAATAACCCCATGTTCGTTTCGCTTGATGCAGTTCCCCTGGGGAAAAAAATAGACACTCAGTATGCTATCCCCGGATTATAGCAGGGGTAGCTATTTCCCGGGAAATGGCTGTTCCTGGGAGTTTGCCAGGGATAGCAAATCAAGTGTGGAAAGGTCAACCAAATTTATTATGTACGATATTAATTAGTGTGTTTGTTTGTAATGTGTACTTTTAAAACATCTTTCTAACCATACGCATTTCATAACAAACGGTTACAAACGCTTTTTATTAGACCAACTCGCCCGATCCAAGGCAACGTGTCCCTTTAAGTTATTAGGAGGAGCATAGAGCAGGGAGTACTACCTGCATGGCATGTGTTACATATCTAACTGCATTAATTGACAGGACCCATCAGTGGTAGGTCATGGTGTCATTACCACCCTCAGGGATATCCGCTCCCTATAGGAGAAACAAAAACTGTTCTTTATCAGACCAATGTTGAGGGAAAAGGTACATTATTGGTGTAGGTGATTTGAGTTAGAGAGGGTTCAGCTTTGCTTTGGGTTTTTAAATATGTGTTAGGGTATGGTGCAACCATTCATGGTTCAACCATAGAGCAAGGAACCTAGAAGAAGATTCAACTGTGGTGTCAAAGAAGGAGCAACTTCTGTCTTGTTTCAAGAACACAACATTGGGGAGGAGCCTTCCCTTGCCAAAATTGTTTGTGAAAAAAATTGTTTGTGTTTATTTAGACCTTCCTGTCTTTTATGATTAGACTGTAGCTTGGTGCATCGTTTTAAGGACCGCAACACTGGTTCGGAGGTGCAACAAATTAGGTTTAGGATGGGATAAACCAATGGTTTTGGGAAAGGTCTTATCAGGGCTCAAAATTTACACTGGAAAAGTTTTACAGTCTTGTGTTTTTTGTTCAATTGTTGGTTTTCAGTCTGATAAACTTCTTTCAGTTCTAATGAGTAAATGGAAGAGCTCTTTACCCATATAATACAAATGAGATAAATATTCTCTGGTGCTTGTACAAATTAAAACAGTTAAATGTTACACTGTGTAGGTCTTTTTTCCTCTCATTTCATTTCTGGCTTGTAAAATAAATTCTGGTCCAGTAAATATTTGTGGATTTCCCCCAAATTTTTTAGCCATTTTCGGTATGGTTTTTGTTGCAAAACATAATGGGCTATGGATTGTAAGGATGTTGTACAATATACATTACATATCTTAGAACCATCAAAGTTTTTCATAATTTTGGCGCATGAATCATCTTTTGAAATTTTCATATAGGCCTAACACTGATTTAGAAAAGAAATGAGGGACAAGTTTGAACCACCTTTCTCGTTGATTCCTAAATGATTTGACTTGTTGATGAATAAATATAGAAAAGTGTACAGGGAGGCCATTGCCTTGGGGTGGTTACCTCTCAGATTGATGTAAAACAGCATCACAAACATATCAATGAAGACACCATGCTGTGAAGAGGTGGGCTGGGGTGACACTGCCAGTATCTTATGTCAACTGTGTGAACATAGCTTTTGAAAAACATATATCTGATAAACTTCTGTGCTGTTGGCAATTTATTTTGGTTCAAACAATGGCAGTGAATCGGCCTGTTTGTGTGGTTGTGCCCTACTTTGGTTTCTAACTATACTTCAGTTAAGTATTAGCGCATATGTCTTATTTTACCCTCCGTGGTCTAACTGTTCAAACTCCTGTATTTTAAATACACCAAAGCAAACACTTCTCATCTTATAATTTGCCAGTTTTTAAGAAAAAACAAGTAGGCCTATGTATAGTGATCTTAACCCTTAAGAGCCTATAGCAGCCGCAAGGGGCTTTTACCAGAATGTGCATACCACCTTCCATTCAACCCAAAAGGTTGGAGTGAAAATCATGTCTTGAATTGACATTTTCCAATGATTTCCATGTTGACATACAATCTAGAGTTCAAAAGCAAAACCATTCTGTTTCTTTTTATTTTTTCCAGACATTCTTCCTTTAAAAGTTTGAGTAAAAAACATCCCACATTTGCCATGTTTGGGTACATGGTGATCATTACACAGAAACAAATGGTCTCTGAAGAGACTTTTAAGTGCTGCTATTGGCCAACTGTTCTGTTCCTCAAGGTTAGAGGCATATTTTTCACTTTTCAATGTTGTCATCTCATACAAAAATGAATTTTGTGTATTGTATAACAAACAAGTTATACTTTTGATAGTTCACCCTCAAAGTATATTGTTATAAGTCGTTTGTAGTGCCTTAGAACAGCTGTCGTACTGAAACATTTCAATGTGATACGTTGATGATAATTGTATCCGAAGTCAAAATATATCCTGCTCAAATTGAGATTGATTTCAGGAAACATGAAATGGCTGATAGGTCCTTGCCCCTGACTTTTACCTGTATGCGGAAATCTTAAACTCCCAACAAAACATGTCTAGGGTGGGACCACTTGACCTGTACATGTATACTGTGTAGCTGCTTCACCTGGCACTAAAAGCACCCCATCAGGGAGTAGGAGGTGAGCTTCCTCTGGGACTCATACCCCAACAATACCCCTATCCCCTCTGTGATTTACTGATCCTTTAAACCCTTGGTGTTCAATAGAACCCTTACAAAGACTCTTTGTTGTTGCTGGATTGACATTCAAGAGAATTGAGAGGGGAATAAAAGCTGCAGAGATTTCCATTTTTGTTGGGATCATTTGTTTGAGCCTGGTAATGGGTTGGTGTCTGGAATGTCATTGCTTAAGGCACAGGGTTTGCTTTCATTCTTTTCGCCTTTTTTGTGTGGAGATTTTATTGGGTTTTTATTATGAAATGCTTTCTAAGTGGATAATGTAGAAGATTATTGCACTGTTGCAAGTTTTTTGTGGTGGTTAGTGTGATGTAGAAGTTAAAGGAAAACTGTTTTGGGTTGTTTGTTGGTTAAAGAAAAGCTGGTTTTACTTGTTTCTTGGTTTAAGGCAAAGTGTACCTTTGGTTTCTTGATCTTTTTGTTTGTTTTAATCATATATAAATGTAGATATATACATGTAGGTTTATACAATAAAACTAACCTGTTAAATTTCATTTCAGTGGTAGTAGTTTTTTTAGGTATTGCCGAAAAAAATGTGGAGCGATTATGTCCACTCAGGAAGGATAATCCGTAATTGGAATACACAATCTGAGAAACGTTTCATGCAGAAACTTTTGTCAGATTGAAATGTTTTTGAATCTCTCTCTCTTTCAAAAACCACATAACTTTGAAGGGAATGGTTTCTCAAGATGTTATACTTTAACAACAGTGCTTTTACCAAGTCAGTTTTTATGGTCATGTATGTTTGAAGTAATTACCAAAGGTATACCCTCCTAGGCCCTGTACACTATTGGTAAGATCCAAAAACACACAGATTCACACATAACTTACATGATTTGAAGTAAGTAATGGTAGAAAGGGTTCCTTAAAATATTTCTGCCTAAAATGCTATCGTTTCTGAGAAATGAGTAAAACAATAGTTTTTATCACGCGTGATAATAAACTCGATGTTTGAAAAACAGAAAACACATACGTCTCTTTTCACTATTTTCTCGTGACCTTGATGACCAATTGAGCTCAAACTTTCACAGGTTTGTTTGTTCATGTATATGGTTGATCACACAAAACATGAACACTGTGTGCGACTATTTTGTCAGCTCTACCAATCCTGTATAATACCTTTAAAGGTTTTGGGTGAGTTGTTTGTTGGTTAAAGAAAAATTATGTTTGGTTGTTTGTTGGTTATTTTTTTGTGGAAATTAAGGGAATTTGAAATGTTTAGTTTAGTAAAATAAACCACAATTGCCTCTGTTATAACTTTTCTTTGAATATGGAATTGTCTCACAAGGACTTAGTTTAAATTCACATCAAGTCAAATGATTTCCTTCATCATCATTTCCTCAAAACGAAAAAAAATGTTAGACATGTCCTGTCATTAAAATGTGATTAATTATTAGCACCTTGAAATCTCTTGAAAAGGCTATGCCCTTGTCAGATTCTTTCCAGAAAAAATAATTAATGTTCCACCACCTCTCTGAGATCTTAGAAAGTCAACAGTTCTTGGTAGTCCTTGAAACTTTTGTTACTTCTGGGAAGAAAAAAACCTCAACGAAAGTCACAAGTGGGGAACAAAAGGAAAGTTGGATACAATATTGCAGCAACCTCCATGGAGGGAGCAATGTGTTGACACAGTGCTTAAAAGCTAAATGTTGTTATACACTCTGAGTGCCCTTTTAGCTGCTTGATGTGACTGCTGGCTATAGCTCTGAATACGTATAAATGGACATATTGATGAAGCCATAGCCAAAGTCATTGGTTTTGGGTAAAGCCTTGTAGTTGTACAGCCTCAGGGATTGGTTGAATGAAGCAAAGAACAAGGGTTTAAAGCATGGGGCAGGGCACACCCTTAACACTAAAGCAGGTGTACAATCTGAGTTCTCCCTTATCAGTGCTCCGCTGACCAAACAAAAGTTAGAACTTCTGAGGACCAGTCAAAATTACATCCAAGTGGTCCTGCCGGCTAGTTCATTGCTACTAAATTTTATGTGAACCACTAACTGCACTGGTTTCAAACTGAGGTACCATTCAAAATGACAGTGTAGAAAGAAAACCATTAACAGATGTGGACCAGTGAAAAAGCGGACAGACTATTGAAATGACAAACTAACTGGTCCTGCTGGCCAGTCACTGAAAAAGTTTAAAGACCAAACAAAATGCCCCCCACCACCCCTCTCCATTTTAAACATCGTGTATTTATTAGTACATTACCTTAATGCCGGATTTTAAAACTTTTCTTGTATTGTAAAAAAAAAACGAAATTCGCGGCGAAAAATCACTCCACAGAAAAGCCGTCCAGAAACATAAGCGCCTGTAACCGATGGTGGCAGCAAACATATTGATCAAAATAGTGACGTAGCTGGACGTGTGAGCCAGTAACACGACTATTACTTGCCTGCAACCGCGCTGGAAGTTTGACAAGTTATATTTTAAGTTTTACACATGCGATTAAAACACAGCAAACAGTCGTAGATAGAGCGCAATCTAAAGACGACATTAGTCTTAAAATAACACATGGTTCCCACATGGATGCACCTCAAAAGGTTGAAAGGTCAGCAGTTATATCACCAATGCATCAACGTTCTGTGTGTGCGCGCATGTACGACTCATCATCGTGTGTTGTTACGTGTGTGAGTTGTATACACCTGACGACCACCACCATTCTCTCACACGTGAAATGTACGCACAGTAAAAATGGCAACGTTCCGCTTTTCATATCACAGAAATGTATTAAATTTTAACGACACAATTTTTTAGAACACCATGAAACTTGTGTTAAATTCACTCAAGGATTTCATTCACTGAATGTAAGTTTTTGTATAGTAAATTTCACATGAAAATTAGGAAAGTTATTGTTGTTTTGTGCTGTTAAAAGTCGGTTGTGTGACGACTTTCACTCCCATTACACCCATGCTATTTTCTTGTATCCCAACCAACACAACACGACGCGGCGCAGTAAACAGTCGTTTAGTTGTTTCACACGTCCAGCTACGTCATCCTGAAAGCCTCTCGGAAAGTGTCCCCGACGGCTTTTGTTTCATTTTCTGCTGCGCGCAGGCACATGCGAAGCACTTTTTAATAATTTTTTTCGGGGTAAATAAAAATTATTAAACCACTATGTTTGGGTTTTTTGTACTAATAAATGTGTAATGCTCAAAATGGTGATTTTTTTTTGGACCATTTTGTGCCCTCCTTAAGGGTAACTCTGACAATGTCTTGCAAACACTGCTTTGGGCTTGTAAAAACCACTTCTAAACTTGCCTGGTGGGCTACTAAACATGCAATGTGCAATCTCCCTGTTTAAAAAAAGTCAAATTTTCCTTTGTGTGTAAGGATGTAACTAAAAGGTGTAATATTTGCTTCAGGGCTTAGTTTACCCACACAGGATATCATGGCTGAGTGGTCTAGTGCACCTGACTCAAGTTCTAGTGTTGTCAGAGTCTGGTCTGGGTTGGGGTCCCAATTTGCACCTGTGTTTCTGGCATAGTCAGCAGATTACATCACCTTGTAAATATAAAAACTTACTAATAACTCACTTCACGGGCATAATATTTAGAAATTTTGAATTATTTTTAGTAATTCAATGGTTGCACAAAGGTTACATATTCTAGCATAATTGTTCTATAATTAAAGGTGTTTATCTTCAGTACCTGTAACCCCTGTCATTAAAAATAATCAATGTTTGAGACACCTGTAGTAAAAGCACTGTAATATAAGAACTGATTATAAGTCCTGTTGTTATGTCAATTTGCCTGTTGCCTCTTGGTATCAATTAGGAGAACAGGTTCTTCTTGTTATTGAATTAAACTCGTCCAAGTAAAACAAAAAGTAAGCTCGAGAGATCCAGTCAAGATCTGGGGATTTCGCAAATACATTTTATGCGTGCGTTAGCCATAAAATGAGGTGCATGCTGGTCTAGATAATGACAAAACTTGACAACATCTAGACCAGCATGCACCTCATTTTTATGGCTAATGCCACATAAAATTTATTTGCGAAGTAGTCTATGTATATATGTAGATTTACCTTCAAGCAGACGGTGTCAATCGTTTGTTAAGATACATGAATCTTGGCAATTATAAATTTATGGAGAAAAGGTGAATAGGATTTCAGTATGCTCATTGCTCACTCCAGGGATAAACCAGAATTGCCTGAAGCTACTTTCCAGCTCTAATCCTCCAGCCAGTACATGTTTTGTTCTCCCTTTATGGTACTTGAAGCGTGGATGATCAGTGCTTGAAGCAATGGTAACCATTATGCCCCCAGGTTCTTCTTGGATGCTGCATCATCCTGTCTCCATGGTGCAACAAGGTCATATCTGTTTACATGAAATGCAAGTTTTAGAATGTCAAAAGGTCGTATCTCACTTAAAGTAACCTGGATGTGATTGTATACACAAAGTCAACAGACGCTGTGCACACGTGAGGTACGACTTTGTTGTGAGTTACGAAACTTGTCGCACCAACATGAGTGTATCATGTTCGCATGTGATACCTGCTCCATAAGAATTCAATTAGATTTGAAAAAATGTTTTTTAAATCTGAAAATGTAGGAATTTCTGAAGTTAGTGTTTTTCAGCAGTCTCCTCAAATCTGTGGTCTCCTAAACTTAAAGCCTTTTGTTAAAGTCCTGGTCTCAGAACATCATCCTCCCCCCTCCCTCCTCCCTCCCTCCCTCCCCCCCTCCTCCCTCCCTCCTCCCTCCCTCCCTCCTCCCTCCCTCCCTCCTCCCTCCCTCCCCTAATCACAGGTTATTGTGTCATTCTTGGTTTTCCTGTCTTGGCTCAAATACCACCCCTATAATGTAAAGGGGGTCGATTTATAGGCTTGGGGTACCATGTATTCCCCTTTAAAATGTTGTGCCTAAAGTTACTTGTGGGGATTTAACAATAAATTGCAAGTTTTATTTATTCTTTAGGAATGTTGTTTACGTCTCACCAGCAAATATTATTTGGTCTGGTTACTTTACCAGAGTCTTTGCAATGCAGTGGCAGTTCATTCCTGTGGTTTGCAACCATGCAGAACCCATTCATCAAAGTGAATATTTATCCTATTCCGAAACCTTCCTTTCCCCCACACTTTTCAAACCTCCTCACCAAAACCTCAAAATAGCCCTCACTTCAAACACGGAGTCATGACAATTGGGAGCCATTGTGTACCGCACAGACTGTCGCAGAAAGGGGGGATGATTACTAACCCAAACCCTCTCTTGTTGAAAAGATGATAAAGAAGTCTTCATCACAAATTCATGTTGATTGAATCCATCAGTTGATAATTGCGGTTGTAGATTTCTAGGTTATTGGTTCAGGAAACTTTCCAGTGTGAGAGCTGTCATTGTTAGAGCCACTTGGTTCTTGTTAAGAAGTGGAGAAAGAGAGTTTGGATAGCAGCTAGGCTATCCAGTTTTATATAAGCTTTTAAGAGGCCCTACAAAAACACAGCTTTTTTGTCACTTTGCTTTAAGACTCGCTGTGTTTCCCCCCAAGAAGTTGGTTTTGAGATAGATGTCGGTACAAGAAAACTTGAAGAATTGAAGCTGGACTTCTTTGAAATCCAGTATCGAATGGAGTTGTGTCGGAGTAGGAAAATAGAAAGAAGTTGAAAGCAACCAACTAATTGACTTGTGTAGAAATTCAACTTCTGAAGGACTTTCATAATTTTTTTTTTTTGGGTAGATTCTTTTTGTATCTCAGGGTGATTTTTTATTGGAAAGAACCAACAGTTTTTTAGTGCCGTCCTGAGTGCCATCAGATCTTATTTTGACAATTTGTTTAGCTGTGCAAGAACCAAAACTGCACACCCCCTAAAAAAACAAAACATTTTATTTCAATGATGAAAACATTAAGCACCAACTGCAATGATTTACTTCTTGTAATACTTTGAATAAGTACATCAGAAAACTAATGTATCTTTCCTAGTCATGTTTTCAGTGGTGTGCACACAATTCTTTTTCAACATGGAATTGTTTGATTCTATTACAGAATATACCTTACCTCCGATACCTACCAATGCATTGACAATGCACATACATGTATATGCAAACAATTCTGCTGAACAAGCATCACCCCCTGGGCCCTCTGCACTGCACGACTAGAGAGTTGATACAAAATGCCCTTCATTTTTACTGCGTGCCACAGTGTAAAGTCATTTTTCAGGTTCTCTACGTAGCAATACGCTTAGTGCAAGTAGTTTGGTCCAGATTGCGATTTCGGACACCTCTGCAAATCGATGCCAGAATCTTAGAATCAACTAGCATTTTGTAGAGATGTTAATAAATTGAAAATATGAACATTAATAAAATCTCTCTTGTTTTTGTCTCTTTTTCCCCCCTTCAATTATTCAATTGACAGTGGTGAGAGCGGTAGCGGGAAAACACACACATCTCAGGCTCTTCTTAGACAACTATACAGACAGGCTGGTGGAGGAACTGAAACGGATGCTTTTAAGGTATGTTCAGCATTTCCCCCTAAACAATGTCTATCTACTATTACTCTATGCTCATACATATATTCATATTCATGATTGAGAGCCATCCCATGCCATCCCACATTCACCATCCCGTGCTAGATGCTATTTTTGCTGTATTCCAAGCATGCGCCAGTATTCACGCGCAGGGTAAATAAATGCACATGCTCAGTAGACTGTCACATGTGCAACATTTACGCACGCGGGATAAATATGCATATATGTAGTAGACTGTCACAAGCATGTGCAACAGTCTACTGCGCATGCGCTTCACGAAGCAATCGTGGAACTGCCGCACAAGTGTAACAGGCACGAACAAGCACGAACAAGCACGAACATTGCTTAGCTACATACACATGTACAGATGGCAGCACATGTAAATGTCAATTGGCTTTTTCCTGAGGTCAATGATGCTGAACTAGAGAAGTATGAGGTAGAGAAAAACAAATATAACATGGTTTATTTTGTTTTCATGTCAGAAACAAGTTTGTCAAGTTTCAATACCTTGGGTAGCCAATATGGAGTATATCGATTGTCCACTATCAAACCATGTTATATTTGTAGGCCTATATTAGTTATTCATTGTTCACAAGTGATAGTTCATTGCTTCCCCACAGTTAATAGCTGCACGGATTGGTTACAATTAAAAAGCTTCAAATTCAAGTCCAATGCAATTGATAATGCCAAACGGAACTTTCTTTATAACACGAACCAGTGGAAAAGCCAATGGACTAGAAAAATGACAAGTTAACTGGTTCTGCTTGGTTGTCACTGAAAAGGACAAAACCCTGGATAAATGCAATGAGCGGATCTCATAACTTACTCCAATCCTGTTTTGTGACCTGCACTTCAGTAAACTCTCCTGTGAAGTGCATGTTATTGTTGAAATTTGTATCACATTATGGTAATTCAATCAAACAGCTTACATGTAACTTGTAGACTGTAATATAAATTAGTCTGCCTGCCTTCATTGCAGTCATAGTACTATGTACATATTTTATCTAAAGCATCTAACAGCATAACAGGATAATTAGGAAACGAGAAGAAATGTTCAGTTTTAGATCTTGGAGGAAAACCCATGCAATCAGGTGGTGACTGAACCCCCAATCCACACAAGGCTCCAGGGTCCAATTCACAGAGCTGCTTGTACAGAAAAAATTTCTTTACAATTGTCTGTTGATCAGAAATGAGCAGGATACTATTCACAGTTTGTACATGTGACAAGGTAGTTTGACTGGTTAGATTATTCTGGTAAGCATAGCTTTGTTGTGCTTAGCTACTTTTTGTGCTTAAGAAGCTCTACGTAATTGGGCCCAAGTCTGAGGTGGGATTCGAACCGGGGTCCACAGAGGTGAAAGGCTGGAAAAGGAGACACGGAATTAACCTGATCCCCAATTTAGTCACTTTGGCTGTGTAGTAAAACCGACTAACAATTCATTCATATTGTATTTGTATTTTTGTTTTTTCTTGATACATATGTAGGTCTGATTTATTTATGGACCTCTATCAGTGATTCCATTTTTTCCCCTGGGGTTCCTGAGATGTATACAATCACAATAAACAACAATAAAATACAAAATAAACAAGAAGCATATGTACATCCAAAATTTATAACGGCTTAACAATTTTGTACTAAAAAAAAAAATCAAATATTTCACTTAAGGAAGTATAAGAAAAGAATGCAAAACAAACATTACGTCCGAGTGTGCAAGACTAAAACAAATCTGCAGTAAAAAAACCGGTAACTTTACTTTCATTTAATTTTTAAATTTTTTGAAAATAAGTAGATAACTCTTGAATGAATTGCTCGACTATTTTTCCAAAAACCATTTGTGTACCTTCCCTTCAAGTGTTTATCATCATGCAACGGTCACCTTAACACTCTCGTTTTTTTGTCGCGACACTATTCAGAGAATTTCCTTATACTGAGAATGTTGACTATGTGTAAAGGCTGTTTTTATTATTCTCATTATTATTTGATTGGCTATTGGTACACCACCATAAAAATACCACACACAAAAATAAACAAAAATATCTCTGGACACTTAAAATCTCAAAAACGAGAATGTTCAAAAAATACATCAATGCACAAAAGAGCATTTGATAAGAAACACTCTTCGAAAGGAACATTTAACACTTCAAAGCCTACACAACGGGAAAAAGTTTCACAAAGAAATTTTTTCACAAAGGATAATGTGTCATCTGGCCTTGTGGTTAAAGTGTGATGCAAAGCCATAAATAACCATTAAAAAAATTACACTCCTTCTCATTGGAGTGGAAAAATCTGATTGAATTTTGTCACGTCTTGTCACCATGTATTTTGTGGTTTTCTTTTTTATGATACGTGTTGCTGATAAAAAAGTTAAAGGAGGGTTACTTCTTTTTATGAAACGTAAATTATGAATTGATATACCCTCATGAATCAAGATAACCGGGATTATGAATCGACAAAATGAAGTCACATACATCATTCACTGATATATAGCAGAGCTCTAATCCTGATTCTGCAGAAAGTTCCCCGACAATAAACCACGCTTTCCATGTTCTGATGAACAAACTTGAAAATCCCCTTGATTATGGAAACTGTTTCCCCATAATGTTGAATGTAATTCTAAATATCTCCTTGACTGCAGAAAAAAAATCACTGATTGCAAGATGCAAATGTTGATAAATGAGCCAAGTGTTTCTTTTTCTAATCCAGATATACTGGATCCACACAAGGAAAAGGAAGGTTTATGGAAAAGTTCATCCTTGTTTTGGGGAAGAGTTTATCCTACCCTCTCTAGTTTTCAATAAATTCACCATACATCAAACTTGTGAACATTTAGTGGTAAAGTTTTAGTGAAACAGCCAAAAAATTGTTGATGTTTTGTCAGGACTTTTGTGCATGTTCGTGCATGTTCGTGCAGGCTTTATTGTGGTTGCAGCAATCAAAATAAGAAATGGCGATGTGTGGAATTGTTACTTGTATGAACTTTATAACCAATCATGATGGAAACTAATCAACGTTTTGTATAGTTACCAATTGTACACTGTGTCTTTAAGTGCAGTATGTTTTTCGTTTCAAGAAACATTTTAATTTCAGACAAGATGCCACCCCAGCAAACAAAATGTTCATGTAGTCCAGACTCATGCCAGTAAATCCTCAAAGAATGGTAAAACCACATATTGTTAGTGATCTTTTGTGCTGAAATGGAGTGTTAAATATTTCAAAGTCTTGTAAAGTGGTTGTCACTATCAACAAATGGGTTGGGGGAAGTCTGTTATTTGTCTAAGACCAGACTGGGAGGTGTACATGTAGGTCCCCTCCAAATCCTGTCTCTGCTGATGTTTGAGTTTACTTTCTGATACAATACTTTAAGAAGGCATGAGTTGTCTGTAAATACACCCTGCCTAAAGGGACAATTGCAAAGCTCTCCTCATTTTTAAGATAGTGATTGGCTGTGCTGCAATATTTTCTACCTCCATGGTACATCGGGCGCCTCCTTTTTAAAATTAATAAGTTCTTGTGAGGTGTTCTTTCAAAATCAGTTGGGGTTGGGATCAAATATGGCAGTTTCTGGTGGAAACTGGAAGAGTTTTAAAATCTCTATAGTATTGTAAGTAGCTCGGCGTACATTGTAAAAACTGGTATGCGCTAGTAAACACCATTTCTCAACTTGTGCTGTGGGCTGCTAAACATTTTGCAACCTTCAATTATTGTTGAATGTTAAGTTACTTTTGAGTGTGTGAATGTAACTTTGTTTGAGTAATACTAGTTGCAATTGCTACCATTTCAGAAAGATACAGGTTTAAAATCTGGGCTACTAAAACTTCCTTTGGGCAAGTCAAATATTAGCCGGGTGGGCTACTTAGCAAAAAGCTTAAGCGTATCCTGAAGTACACTAGTATTGCAACTGTTTTTTATGCAATGTGATTTCATCGCAAAATGCCTTGGCCTTTGCTAAACCATGTGTATGAGCTACATGCACAAATGTTGTCCTGATTTTGTATAGTGTCTTGAACGAAAGAGGCTCTGCTAAAAAATGTCACATCTCTGCGCTACTAAGTTTGTTCTTGTATCCAGGATAAATCGATCATTGTAATAATTTAAAACATTCATGATTGTGTAAAGGCTATTTTGGTGATACAATCTTTTTGTGCTGACATGACAACCTATTATGTTCAATTTCTTCTCGTCATCTCCATTTGGACAACTGCTGTTATTAAAAGTTAAAGTGCTTCCTGTGTGCTTAAAGTAAAGTTGTTGCCAGCTTAAGTCTTTGATGGGTGTGTTTTTGTGTTGTTATCAGCCTCAAACTCCTGGAATGCAAACAGGCATGGGGATTGGGGAGAGAACACAGAAAAGGTGGGGGACAAGCTTTCTATTTTTACCAGCTACACAAGTTGCCCACTAGTTGTCCAAATTGGCTGTTATTTGTTTAGTAATTGATCTTGGTTTGCAGGACTCTTTTGAAGACTATAGAGGAGATTGAAGTTATTTTATTGGGAATATTAGGGAGGAAATAAATGACAGTTACAATTTAATTGGTTTTTCCCAAGGATCTTTTTCATGTTTCTGCTGGGAGTGTTGTGTTTTTTGTTTGTTTGCTATAGGCTATAATCTGATACCTTTTAATGCTGTACTCTGCCAATGCAGTATTAACAAACAACACATTGAACTGTATGTAAATGAATCTTTAGATGACATAACTGACAGGACAGCCAGAAAAGGAATCATGGTTCAGTATGATCAACATAGCAGAATTGTAGTTTGTAATTATCCAAACCAAAGAGATAAACAAATTGGGAAAACAGGTGCTTCTTTGGGCAAAGGATTTAGAACTGTGTACAAAAACTTGAAGCCGAATAATGAATGAAAAAGGTTTCTTAGCTCCCCTTGGTGTTGCTATATACTGTACACCTGTAACATGGTGTATAGGCATCTTTGTTGTGTTCCTTGTATAGGCCTACACAGTGACATGATTTGTTCTTATTCTCATTTCGCTTAAAAGGACCAGATTATTTATTTCCTTCCAGCCTCAGTTTGGCTATATTATTTGGTTGCATGGGAAAATGGCCTATAAATAAACAAGATGGCCAGGGCCATGGGTATTTAGGGTTTGTGACCTCTGCCAACATTTCAAAACTCCTTGGAGGATGTACATATTTACAGCACCCTGTGCCTCATCTTTTGACTAGATCAAATTCTCCACAGGATGCCCACATATATCACATTGTGCACCCTGGACCTCATTTCCTGATGACCAGCTCAGATTTCCTTGTGGGGATCCCAAGTAACAAGTCTTCCATCACTCACATTTTTGTTTTGTTTTTGTCTCAAGAAGTAATTGAAAAGGTCCTTGAAATACCTACAGCTGTTGAGAATTGTTCTTCTCCTGCAAAGGCTTGATTTATAGGGTTAATCTTTTAGCACAGCCTCCAGTGTAATTCTTTACAGAAAGTCAACCAAATCCCTGCTTTTAAGGGTATACTGCATACGGATTTGAAAAAAATATATAAACATGTTTCCCCTTCTAATTTTTCAATTAACAAACAATCGAAGCAGCCTGTGAAAATGTCATCCATTTAGGTGGTCATGTTTCTGTGGAAACAATGAAAAAAGGCAAAAATATGTTTTATCAAGGATTTTTGTGCACATTCAATCATATCATGTAGAATGGACTGTGCAAGTATTTAAACATTGGGACCTGTTACAGTGCACGGACGGCTTTGTTTCCTTCATGCATTAAAGCAATGTGATGGGACCAAAACTTTCCATTTTTTTTTACGAATACACGCAAAGACTTGCACATTCTACACACGCTTGGGTCTATAGCTGTTGACACTTCTCAACCATGGGATGGCTGGAGTGGAGTCTGCATGTGTGGAATGAGCTTCAAATTGGGAATTGTCTATAGACCTTATATGCATTGACGTCACCAAGCCGCCATCTTAGAGGTAAACTGATGATGAAACAATGGAAACGCGCTGATTTGTACGCGCGGCGCACAGGATTGGCCAATGAACATCTTCCTTTTGACCTCTAGGTGAGGGCGCCCTACTCAAATGACGTCATATGCATAAGGTCTATATTGTGCGTATTCCGATTGCAGCAATCAAAATAAGCCATTTGTGGGGTGTTTGAATGCTTTTTCCTCCACTAGGACAGTATTTCAGATGGAAATATCCATTTTGAGGATTGGTATTACTCGGTAAACTTTTAGATTGAAACTAATTGTTTGTTTTTTCTTTATAATTACCAATTGCAACCGTGTACTTTGTCTCTAATAGGTTTGAGATTCTGGGTTTTATGAGTCGGGAAGTTGTCTTGAGTGAACGCAAAGTTATTAATTAAAAGCTGAAATAGGGTGGTGCAAGAGAAGAAAAGAACCCCCAAATGAGCAGAAGTACATTGGGTCACAGGTCAGGAGGTCACCACAGATAAAGCTATGGACATAGAGAATTTGAAAAGACGTAGTACCGTTTTGTGTGCAAGTTATTTTCCTCAAATTTTGTGTCTGAGCACTTTGCAGCAAGTTTGACCTTTGTGTTATTTGTGATAATTTTTATAACTTTTATCTTTTTCAGCATCTTGCAGCATCTTTCACTGTTCTCAGGTCGTTGGGATGCGCAAAGACATCAAGTAACTCTGACTCAAGTAGAATGGTAAGACAGACTTAATGAGTTGCAAAGAAAAGGATATAAAAATACTCTTCATTAGACTTAGGAATTTGTCTTGATTGAAGGCAAAGTTGTGTGGAATTGAAAGCTGGGATTTGGTGGTACAAGAGAAGAAAATCGCTAAAATCTTGAAGCAGAAATGCAAAACTCTTTATATAATTTTCTTTGGTAGTCACTGATCTCAATGCTCTTAGGATCCCACCTGGGAGGTCTAAACAAAATGGTGTCGGGGAAGAGAGCAAGAAGATAGGAAATTCAAATACAGGAAGATGACTATGGCTGATGTGTTTGAAGTTGGACTGGTTATAGGGCTATAGGCAGCAGGGAAGCATGAAATGGTGAGAACTCATAGTCAGGTAGTATGTAGGAAGAAGCTTGATGAGTACCTCATGGTGTCTGTCTTGGTGACAGTTCAACTGTATGAAAATGTTACCAGACTAATGTAGCGCTCCTTTAATCTTTGATGTCTGTTTTCTATAGGCCTACTAAGAATTTTCCTCTCCAGTCTTAGGTTGAAATAAACTCACTGGGTCAATAAGTTAATCAGACTTAATTTCACCCATTGGTTGGTGTTCATTTACTCTCTTCAATATGACTCTCAGTTTCAACCAGTCTTAACCAGCTCCAGCTTTGTCTTTATCAGCCATTTAAACATGGTCATGTGACCACCTTTCAACCAGTAGGACTGCCTTAACTTCTTCGCAAACTCAAGCATATTTTACCCGAAAAGACGCTTTTTTCAATATATAATACTCTATCCTTACCTCATCTTCAATACGGAATTTTGGCATGGGGCAACACATACCAAACGTACTTAAATAAACTCTTAATCGTACAAAAGAAGTCACTCAGAGTAATTAATAATACTCCTTACAGAGCTCACGCAGCACCGCTCTTTGCTAAACATAACACTCTAACCGTTTTTGATTTGTACAAATATAATTTAGGTGTTCTCATGTACAAATTCGACAAAAATACGTTGCCTCCTCCCTTAGCTACATTCTTCACAAGGAATGCTGATGTTCACAAGTATAATACTAAATCGTCAAGTAAGCTCCATGTAAACTTAGCTAGAACAAACACAAGTAAATCAATAATCCGAAATCAAGGACCCATCCATGGAACAAGTTATCACCACTTCCCCCCCTACGAACACTACATAGCTTTAAAAAGTATACGAAAAAGTTGTTGCTTTCTAGTAGCTATTATTTATAAATTCTTTATTTTCAGTCCACTCTTAGCATATTTATCATGTTATATTGTACGATCTTCACGTGTAATTCAATAGGACATAATGATTGTGTACTACTTTATCTGTTTATTGTATTTTCATTTATAAATTATTTATGTTCAGTAAAACCCCACATTTATTACATTTATCACATTCATTGTGTTATATTGTACGATTCCCTTCAGTAATCCAACATGACGCAAGGTACATGTTTCTGTTATAATTATTGTTTAATTGTAGCAATTATTGCATTGCATTACCCAGGTGCCTGGTCTCGTATAAGCCTCGGCTTTCTATCAGACACCTCCATACTTCTACTTCTTTAAAACTCTATACCCTATGGAAACATTGTATTTTGATTGATGTATGGAAATAAACCAAACTAAACCAAACTAAACTGTCTGGGGGTATTTATGAATACAATATAAATGTAAGTAAACTTTCAGGAGAGAAAAGATGCACTAAATTAGAAGGACTGAAAATGCTTGAAATTCCTTTGTGGGTTATCATGCAGTTGCAGTACTAATGGCAATAAATCTTGTTTTTTACTCAGGGTCACTACATTGAGGTTCTCCTCTCAGACTGTGCCATCTATAGAACAAAGATCCACTGCTATTGGTTGGATCATGCCAGGGTCGTCAGGCCAAGACTTGGGGAGAGGAACTTCAACATATTCTACCAGATGCTGGCTGGTCTGAGCAAAGATGAAAGAGGTATTGTTTATCAACCATCATCTATTCATAATAGTGGCGTGTCGTGTGTCGTGGCCAAGCGGTTAAGAATAAGAGCACAAGACTTAAGCTCTGGTGTTTCTGATCAGCAGATTGTTGGTTCCAGTCCAGGTCAGGGCCTGAGCAAGATAATTTACCATAATGGCTCTGTCCTTCAGATGGGACATTAAGTGTAGGTCCCATGTACAGTACTAGAGGATTGGTAGTGCATGTAAAAGAACCCAGAACACTTATCTTGGAAGAGTAGGGGTTAACCCTGGTGTTTCTTGTTCACATAGCAAGCATCGTTGTTTACAGGTTTCCTCAGGCTTGCGAGCTACAGTGATTAAGTTCACTTTTGAGGCATCCTAATTAACAGAATTTATAATAATGATAATAACACATCCTAGACATCGCTTCTTTACAAAAATTACACAAATGTTCCTAACAAAACTTGTGAATTCAGAACTATGCTGAGCATTCCTGGGTGTGTTCTGCTTGCGCGAGCATAAAGAGGATGTTTACACAAATGTTCACCCTCAGTGGAATCTGATTGAGTGCAATGACATTACCAATGTCAATATGGCGACCTATATTCATGCTAGGTCATGACCGAATTGGTGGCTGTGGCTGCGGCTATGACAGTGATCTAGCCATAGCCGAAGCTGTAGCCATAGCTGACCAATTATTCAAGCAGCAGTCGGGTATCCTCAAAAATGCCTTCATTGGCCAAATAAATATTTTTGAGGATCATTCTTTGTTTCAGTTAAACTACATCTGAATGGTTGCTCTGCCCATACCTTGGCCTACCTGAACAAGTCAAAAACAGAAAATGCTGATCGAGACAGAATACGATTTGAAAGTTGGAAGGTGAGTACGAACAAACTTTGTTGTTTAAGATGACAAAAGCTCCTACTGAGGTTCAATATTTTGTTATTTTACAGGTCCACAGGAGACTTCATGAGTACAACATTGCTTGTAAGGATTTTTATCTGAAAGGAATTGTTCACAGATTGCCCTTCACCTTCAAACTTTCTTGCAATGATTCAAAACCACTCGTTTTACATTGGTGGTGATTCTGTACATCCTCCAGAAAGTAAGGCACGCCAGACTTGCACTTTCCATTTAGACAATGCCTTACATTCTGGGCCCAATTTTGTGGCTCTGCTTGCATGGAAGTTTACGCTTATGACCCATATAGAATCACGCACTTCAGTATACTCCATATAGAATTCAGTCGTCAGCAGAGACATAAAAATGGGCCCTGTAATGTCCCATTCTCTAGACTACTACCCACTTATCATTTTTTTCTTTTTTTCCCTTCAGTTTTGTACAATCCCACTCCTTTTATAGTTTGTTTTCAATGACTCACACTCCAGTATTTTATTTCTCTTGGACATAACTGAGAAGAGTTCATATTATTTTGGCATAAATAAAGCTGGTTTGTAAATTGTAAAATTAAAGCAAATTTTCCTTTAGGAAAATTAACGGTGCAAAGTGATTGTTTGTGTCACGTCACAAGGGTTCGCTTCGCAGTCACTTCCATGTATGAACCAGGCTTAAGGCAATAAATTATGCATTCAAGAGTCGACTCATACAAAAGTACTTGGAAAAAAAATTTAATTGTCAGAAATTCTTTTGTCCAACCATTAATGGGTTTTATTTTTCTACCTGAATTGCTTCTTTTTTTCAGAGCCTTTTGAGAAAGTCTTGAGAAAGACTGACAGATAATGGGCGCCCCAAGTGGTGTGATAAAGGGCTATATAAGAACTTAGGATCGAAATATGATTCCGTTAAATAAATGTGCATTGTTTTATTTTGTTGTTTCAGAATGGGCTGGCAATTTTAGGTATCCCATTTTTTGATGTGATGAGAATTTTAGCAGCCATTCTACTCCTTGGAAATGTACAGTTTATTGAAGATGGAGGTTATGAGTTAGACATCAAAGGAAACAATGGTATGTTGGTATCCGAACAGTCCTCCCTAGCATTGTAAAAAACAAGGATGAAATTTCAGACTTTCATTTGAATTTAAAGCGTTTTATGTCTGCATGATGAAAGAAATAGCTGTAAATTTTTTAAAGATATAAATAATTCAAGCTCGTTGATCTACTTCTCTAGCACTGAGGATACTGTTCTCGTAAGCTCCTCTAAATCTAATCAATAGGTGAAAACGCCATCATTTCATGATTACTCCTAAACTATGGATCCTAGTTTCAGACCTTTTTTTGTCAGTAACGACTCTCATTCTTGTTAAGACCTGGGCCCAACCTCATAGAGCTGCTTAACACAAAAATTAGCAAAGCACAATGTGCTTTAATACTGGAAATTGGTTATGAGCGAAGGTCATGTCATAACTACCATTTTTCTGTAAGTTGTCCCTATAAAGATGTTAACAGTTTTTTTCTTAAATATGAAATTGTTCATTTTTCAGTTTTATTTGTGTGTGTGCATTGTTGTAATTAGAAATCAAGTCAGTTGCAGCATTGCTGGGTGTGTCTGGAGTATCTCTGTACAGAGGGTTGACTACAAGAACACACAGCTTGAACGGACAGGTCTTCAAATCTCTCTGTGATGCACAGACGGTGAGTTACAGAATAGGTGTAGCTTATAGCGAAGATCTTAACTATTTCAAAGCTTTTTGTTCATTCTTGGGTCTTGGGCAGAGGCCTCAACAGTCCAAACCAAGATTTAGACTGAGACCAAATGGTTGCAAAACTTACAATGAAAAGACAAAAAGGATATTGATTAATAAATTTATTAAAAAGGAGAGGACTAGAATGAGGAGGACAAACAATTATTCTTATAAATTAAAAGGGTGAATCCACCAATAAAAAACATTAAATGGATGGCAGGGGAGCCAGGGATAAAGAAAATGGGAATGGTTTAGAGATCCAGACCAGTCCTTATACCTGCAATACTGTTCATCATTTTGAGTGACGATTGATTGAGATTTATTGTTTTCTGAAAAACGGTTTTCACTTTTGAGAATTCTTTTAGAGCACACTAGCTAAGGTGTAGAGAACAATCAACCGGCTCTTCTCAATGCCAACACCCCTACTTAAGGGATTTGACCACAGTGTACTCGCAAGATTTACTCTTATCCTATTTCACCATGTATTGCCTAAAATCACACATTTTTCATTCATACCAAAAACTTGCTGCCTCGCAGAATTTTGTTATGCACCACCTTTGAATAGTCCTGTCTAAGTGATTAATGCAATAAAGACTTCTTGCACAAGCTGTTTCTCTGTAGATACTTATACTTTGGGCAATTGCACTGTAGCAAACCTAATATTTTAAAGAGGCATTTGCCTCCATATGCCAAAGTATTGCCTTGATGCCTGCCTCCGACTTCGTACTCTGCGGTCTCCGGGGAGGGCCCTCACCGCACCCAGGCAGGGGTGGCCCAGCGGCTCTCCCTAGAAACGAACATTTCCCTCATGGAGGTGCCCTTTACTAAAAGAAAACCTCCATTGCACTTTCAAGAACAGAAGCCACTAGAGTTTTCTCTCCAGGCCCTTTGGTTTTCGTCCCTCTGGGAAAAATCAAACACTTTTGAACTCAGGTTGTGCTCCATAGAAAATATGGATATGGATTGATATGGCCGGCTGCCGAAGGCGCCCTTGCATGCTTGCAGCTCGACCATGCTGTAGCCATGTCCTTGCAATTTAGCTTCTCAGCTGCAAGTAAGGATGATCAACCTCCCATATTTAGTATTATCAGAACTATCAGGACTGATGTAGTTAACTTGTTGGATTTCATTTTTAGGCCAACAAGACGCGGGATTCTCTGGCTAAAGCCTTGTACTGCAGGACAGTACTGACGATCACCAAGAGACTCAACAGCCTAAAGAAGCTCGGCATCAGTCACTCATTGGGAAGCAGTGATGACTCAAGAATTAATGGTAAACTATCTATCAAATGTTTTAAAGTTTGTAAAGGTAGTTTGTGAGATGGTGTTTAACGACAAACACAAGTAGTGGTTTAAATCTGCAGGGCCAAACTTCATGTAGTTGGTTAAGCAGAAAGTTTTGCTTAACAATTTTTCTGCGAAGCAAAAGTTAGCAGGAGACCAAACAGTTAAGGGGAATGTTATTTTGGATGGTAACCTTATTTCGGAAAGCAAAATTGTTTGTGCTTAGCTACTTTCTGTGTTTAAGCAGCTCTATGAAATTGGGTAAAGGATGTTGGGTTGCGATTCTGACCCGGTTGCTTTTAACAATCCAAAACCCTCAAAATCCCAAACAGGATTTGTTTAAATCTGTTGGACTGAGGACAGCTGTTGTAAACTGACAATTGTTTTGTACTTGGGATCAGGTATACCACACTAATCAGAGTCCAACAGTTTTATGCTGAGGTGTGGATGTTGGGTGTCTAGAACAATCAATCAAGTGGCCAAAAATATAATTTTGAACATTTCTAATCTAGATGTGTGTATGAAGCCTGTGCGACAGGCATCACCTGCCCCTTCAAAGTCCTCCACCAACCACTCATCCAGCTCGCATGGTTCCATCGGTGAGGGCTTCATTGGAATCGTAGACATGCTGGGCTTTGAAACAACTCAGGTAAGTTTTTCCCCCCAAATGTCAACATCTTCAAAAGCAATAAATCACGCCCAACAGCCATGTTTAAACAATTTGGCACATTACATGTATTTTGTTAACTGTGTTAATGGCATACAAGAAAGTTTTAGTATGTTTTTTTCATTTTGAAACAGCGCATCATCTGTCAAAATTCATTTAGACAAAATAAATAAATAAGTAAATAATTAAAAAAATTCTGCAAAAAACAGGGCAATCAACTCTAATACCATGTCCCCAAAGAATCAAAACAGTACACAAATCCTTCAAGATCCCAACAGAAACTGTAGATTTGAAACACTTATAATTTGTTCAATCTATATCCTCATTGACAGTGCAATAGACTAGAGCAACTGTGTGTCAATCATTGTAGTGAGACACTACAGCTGTTCTACAACCAGCATGTGTTTAATACAATACAAGACACCTGCAGAGAGGAATGTATACAGTGTGATGTACAGGTTGAATACAGCAACAATATGCCATGCTTGGAGCTGGTCACCTTGAAGGTATGTCAGGTTTAAGGATTTCAAGAATTGAGGAAAGATTTGTTTATTATTATTATGGTTTCTTTTGAAATGACCATTTTGGTTAAAATATTTTGTATTTTTCTTCACAGGAAACTGGTATTTTTAGCTTGCTCAGTAAGGGAGGATTAGAACCTAAATCCAACTCTGAAACCTTTACGGAAAACTTGAACAACAAACTACAAAGTCATAGGTCAGTATTGACTTCATTCACGGTATTATCAACAATAATTGAATAGTGTCTTGCATTTATTTATTTGTTTGAATGCACCATGCAATGAAATTCATGTGAAAGCACCAACCAATAATTTAGTTTGCTTGCACAAAATGACGTAATGTGGAAAGAAGTGAAACACTATTCGTGATTCTCCATACCAAAAGAATTGGTTGTGTAAGAATTCATCATTTCGGTCAGTATGCTTTGATCATCTTCAGGATAAAGCTGGAGTAAGTAAAGATGATAAAAAATTACTAATCCTACTTAAACAAAATTGTTTTTCCCTTGCAGTTGTTTTCAGAATGAGACTGATAATAAAGACATGTTTACTATTAAGCATTCGGCTGGTGATGTCATGTACAACGCCAGTGAGTTTGTCAAGACGAATCATGATGTCATCAATGATGATGTCATCAGCATTTTCCAGAAGCACTCATGTAATTTTGGCTTTGCTGGGTATCTCTTTGCGCCTGAGCTGAAAGCTCTACAAGGTAAGATAGAGAGAGGCAATGGGGTGATTGGTGAGGTAAGCCCCTCCTATTGTCCAAACATTAAAACATATTATCCACATGGTTTTGAGTGACAATTTTGCCAGCATTAAATATGATAATACTTGGTGAATGCATCTAGATACAGACCATTCAATATCATCCACTGTGGTTTTGTATGTGATCTAATGTTTAGAATGTTTGTATACAATCATGACAGTACACATGTACTGTTCCTGGTGCACACACCATTGTGGGGACTTCCTATTGTTGTTCTATTATTCCCTTTTCTAAAGAATCTTGTTGTGGGGACCCAGTTTAACAAAGAAAAACGTTGTGGGGACCTTTGTTCCATTGTATAAAAGTCCCCACAGCTCTGGGTATGCCTACCTACACAGTTCTGTGCACAATTGTGCCACCTTATATATACCCCATGCAGTTGAATTGTTTCAAATGGTTGGTCAACTCAATAAGAAGTTACCAAGAGTAAGAGGGTTATAACAATTTTGTTTCAACAGAAACAATTTAATCAAAACATTCCAACACATTTTTGACTTTCCAATTTGCTCAGCCCCTTGCAAAAATCAGGTTAAATTTTGGGGGTGAACAAAACCCCAAATTGAATGGGATTGACTAGAATGGGAGTGAACCTGTGACATCTGGATTAAAATGCTGGTGCTCTACAAACTGCCTCTCTAGCCCAAATGTTGGTGGTCTCCCTATTTTGTCAATATCTTTGTTCATGGGTGCCAGTCACAAGCCATTAAATCTTTAACTGTTGAATACATGTATAAGTAAATAAAATTAACATCTCTTAAATAAAAATAATTAAAACAAAATAAATAGAAATAATGGTTTCAAGAAAAAAACATATAAATTATATTTTGGGACCTATCATCACTATATTTTAAAACTTTGTAACTCTACAGGTAGTTCCCCTAAAGGTTTTATGTTCAGAATTTCACCGAGCCCACCACCTACAGAAAACACCGGGTAAGTGAAGACTGTTCAAGATGTTATCTTCTATCATGTTGCGTAAATGTATGTTACTATAGCCATATTTATTGAGAATATATAAGCAAGAAAGTAGATTTTTTATCTTATGTCATGTTCTTTAAGAGTTTGTGGTTTTTGTTATGTTTTTGTATTTGGTGTTTAACATTTCTTGCTATAAGTAACACTTTAAATGAAAATATGGTAGATGGCTTAAACAGAATTAACCCATACTCAGCCTGATTGGTCACAGTACATAAACACTGGTCCTGTTGCTGCATTACAATAAACAAAATGTACACTCTGTTGGAAAGAGTACATCAATTTCTTTAATAAATATATATTTGTCCATGTTTCTTGTGTCATTTCACCAGTCACAGGAGTATAAAGAAATAACACCATGTACTTATTGTTCATATAAAAGCTTTCCTGTAGGAAGGCGTTTTATACAGTGTTTGTGTGTCGGGAAATTCCATAGTAAGGCAGATTTTACTTTAAAAAGATTTGAAATTTTTAGCATAGACCTTTACTTTGATTTGTTGTTTAAGGAAACACGAGGAGACATCGTCAAGTCTTTGTCAAGATTTCCAGGTGCGACTAGACAGCCTACTGAAGACATTGAGCCAAGCTTCTCCCCACTTCATTAGATGCATCAGGGTATGTAGAAATTAGAACAGTGTGGGTAGGGAAGCGTAACTGTCAAAATCTTATTAAGTTTGTATCTTCTGTTTCTGCTCCTGTTTGATTGGCTTTAAAATAAAATTTTAAAACAAAAACTTATTTATGTTAAATTTGCATTGTGGATAACGGATAATAGTTGTGTTGTGAAAGTACTCAGTTAAGTGCTTGACACATCGGTGTATGGGTAACACAAAAAGCACAGAATTAATTCAAATAATTTGTGTTTTTTTGTTGTTGAATCTAGTCTAATGATCGAGAAGAGCCAAACTCATTTGATAGTGACGCTGTCAGGAAGCAAATTAAGCATCTACAACTCTTGGAGACAGTACAACTCATGGCTGGAGGTAAGACTATATGACCCTGCATTACTTTGTTTTATTTAAATTTTAATTTTATTACGCTTCTTGGTTCGCACAACATTACAATAAGAAAAATAAAGAGTATTAAAAATATATAAAATGTAGTATAGGGCCTTTACAATAACATACAGTTTGTAAACATGTTTAAAAAGTGAGTTAGTGAGTGGCAAGGGGGAACAGGTAACCAGCACCTCTACCAAGCCATCCTACCACAGTTGAAGGAGATAGGACGGGGTTGTAGGACCGGAGAAGGGGAAAGAGGGAGGGGAGGAGGCAAACTGATGAAAAGAAAGAGACACAAACACGGACTCTCTTTGATATTATCTTGGGATAGCATTGATGAATCCTGCTTTATACCTAAGCTAAGCAAAAAATCGAAAAGAAAAAAAAGAAAGGTTGATTAGCATATACTGGGACCAATTTAATAAAGTATGTAAGCAGACGTTTTATGCTTATGGAGTGGCCGTTAGCAGAATTCAATTTCATATACACTATGTATCATAAGCGAAGCAAAAAGCACAATAAATTGCCAGGGGGTTTCTGTAAGAAGATGAATGACTTAACAATGCAAAACAAATCACTGTGAACATGCAAAAGTTGCTGTCAAATCTTCTCGATCAGTTATGAATTACAAATCACAATACAAATCACTATGGTAATACTGACAACTCATCTTAAGATGAATCTTAGTGCTTTGTGAAATCGACCCCAGGGCCCAATTTCATAGAGCTGCTTTAGCAGAAAATATTGCTTAACAATTGTCTGCTAAGTAGAAATGAGCAAGATACCAGTCACAAAAAGTACATGTGACATGGTTGTTTGGCTGGTAACCTTATTCTGGTAAGCAAAGTTTTGTTGTGCTTAGCTACTTTTTGTGCTTAAGCAGCTCTCTAAATTGGGCCCTGGCATACCACCATAATCAGAGTTGAACAGTTTGGGTGCTGACTTACCATATATGGTAAGTCAGCATCATATATGATGTTGGATTCTGTAAGCGTGAGGAAGGATCCTACAAAATCTCAGTGGAATTGCGTTTGATTGAAATACTTATTAATTTTTTGACATTTCTATAAAATTTACACCTGGTCTAAGGTGACCAGATGATACAGTATTGGCAAACCCTCTTTTTGTACATTTAAATGTTTAAAATTGTTTTCTTTACTGAAAGGTTACCCACGCCAGATAAGATTTCCGTCCTTCGTCAGCCGCTATAGATTCTTAGCAAGACATAAAAAACTCAAAGGGCTAATGGAAAAATCCCTGGAAGATAGCAAGGTGAGGTTTTGGTGTTGGTTATTTATTTGTTTGTTCAGTAAAGATATAATTTGTCCAGCCAGTGATCTTTGGTTTCAATTAATATTGATTTGTTTTGTACTCTGTATAAAAAATGTTTTTTTTTAAAATAAAATGCTGGTTTTTATTTTACAGATTCATAAGACTGTATGTCGCTTTCCAACTTTGTCCAGGATGACGTATAGTGTTTATATAAATCATGTTAAAATATGATTTTGAAGAATTTTAAAGTTTTAAATACTCAATCTTTGACTTTAAGGACTTAAAGTAGAGAACAAAATATACTTCTCGTGTGCAGTTTGTGCCCTACAATTCTGAATCCAGACTTCTTGTATTTCAGGTGATTTTGGACAGTTTTCTACAAGCAATGGATCAAAGCAAACTGCCATACCTCAGCACAAGATGGGCGCTGGGAACTAGACATGTCTTTCTTAGGTAGGAACTTAACAATTCTTTGAAAATGACTGGAGTAGCAGAGGGTTGCTTTTTATGTGGTTTATTACTTGATATTTTAAATAAAAAGAAGCATCCCCTCAAAGTAACTCCTCTGCTGCTGCTTCTCAGGTTGCATCATAAACTGGGGTGTGGTTCCTGGTTATAAACTGGGGTGTGGTTCCTGGTTATACTGCAGTTACAGGTTGTATGGCTTCTGACTGGCACCCCAAACAAATCTATTGACAAAATAGGGAGACCACCAACATTACAGCTAGATAACTCGGTTGTGCGTGCACATTAATCCATTAAGTCATTAATCACTTAACTGTTGGTATGAGAAATAAATAAGCTGCTTTTACTCCCCTTGAAGGATGTCACATTTGACAATTACATTTATTATAGGCGAATTGTAGGCTTCCAATTTCACTGCATGCTATAGGAACTTTTCAGTTGCACGAGATAGATTTTTCCAACAGTGTTTTTCCAGAAAATCATATGAAAATTGATTTGTGAATATTTGTTTCTCCTGTAAGATCTGCCAGAACTGTTTGTCTGTGTATTGACTCAAGTGAGATGACCCTTTGGTATATTTGTGTGTGTTCGCATGGAGATTTATAAAAATAGAAATTACAAATTTAGAAATGGTATTTTGCAGTGAGGAAGCATGGCAGTGTCTTGAGTGTCTACGGGATGCCAGACAGCACCAGGCCGCTGTCCACATACAGTCTCTCACCAGACGCTGGATCTGCATGAAGCACTGGCCCACACTGAAAGCCCTACTACAAACCAAACTCAGCAACAGTAAAAGAATTCAGTGCCTTGAGGTGGAGCCTATATATGAAGGGTCAGTATGGGCTACTGACTTTTTTTTTAAATCACCAAATATTTCCCTTGGTTAAGCTGTTAATTTAAAGTGCCATTGAAGCATTGTAAAAATAATTAGCGAAGGACCCTGATATTTCAGAATGACATGCATGCCAATACAGGCTGTGCATTTAAATAAGTTAGTTCGAAGCAGTTCATCCTGGAGGAAACAAAATACTAATAAATGGCATGTTTATAAAGTCCAGAATCAAACCAAGATATTAGTATTTTCAGCATGGCCTTATAAAACAAGTAGCTGTATCTATTTGTTCCCAGGTTGAATATTGCCATTTAATTTTATCCAGTCTCTGCAGAATGCCCTATTCACATAAAGAATCCTTGACAATTTTTGTCAAGGTGTTTCTGACAACTCTCTTCCACATCACTGACATTTCTTTTAAAATAATTAAATAAAACAAAATATATAAATCACTTTCTTTGTTATGTCTTATCAGGATCCAGTCTGCCGCTTCATCTTCAGGCAAGACATCTGAGCCTGACCGATGCGATACAGACATTGTAGAGCAGACGTGTAGTGTGTACGGCTTGGATGTGGTAAGATATTCATTATATTGAGATGCTAACTTTGCTGCTACAAAACAATATGTGACTCAGAAAACTTCTCCCATTGTTGAAAATTATGACATAATCCCTTATTGGTCAACATTGTTAACCAATCAAATTACGTTTTTTCAAGTTTTCATTTGTATTATGCTTTCCTGAACCTTCTAGAAATAATCTTATTGGGAGACCTTTTGGTTCTAGGATATTTTTATTTTATTTAGTCTTCTCAACATCTATATAACGTTTTTAGTGTTTCTTTTTACTATTAAAGTAATTACTTTCTATTTTTGGTGAAATTTAGTGTGTAATTTATTGAATGTTGTAAAGAGAAATAAAATAATAATAAATATTAACAATCCATAACAAACACTTATGTAATTTCTATGAATATGTCTTGGTTGATTTTTGTTTTGTTTCTAGAACCACCCACCTCCAATACCAAAGAGTCGACCTTACACAGTGGCTGGTAGCACCAGGGTGGATTTCCCACAGACCAGGATTATGAAGTGCAACTACCCTGGTAAGTACAGAATGGTTGTTACTTTCATACTCAGAAGGGCTGGTTGGCTGATTCTATTCCTACCCAGGTTGGGTGGCTGGCTGGTTGTATCCTACACATAGGTTGGCTGGTACTGTCTCTTCCCAAGTTGGCTGGTTCTATTCCTTCTTTGGTTGTCTGGTTAGATATTTATATTTCTACAAAGGTTGCCTGGCTAGCTGGTTGGCTGGTTCTATTCCTGCCCAGTTTGGCTGGTTGGCTGGTGTCATTTGTGCCAGGGTATGCTTGTTGGCTGGTTGGCTGGTGTCATTTGTGCCTGGGTTTGCTTGTTGGCTGGTTCTATTCCTGCCTAGTTTGGCTGGTTGGCTGGTGTCATTTGTGCCAGGGTATGCTTGTTGGCTGGTTGGCTGGTGTCATTTGTGCCTGGGTTTGCTTGTTGACTGGTTCTATTCCTGCCCAGTTTGGCTGGTTGGCTGGTGTCATTTGTGCCTGGGTTTGCTTGTTGGCTGGTTCTATTCCTGCCCAGTTTGGCTGGTTGGCTGGTGTCATTTGTGCCAGGGTATGCTTGTTGACTGGTTCTATTCCTGCCCAGTTTGGCTGGTTGGCTGGTGTCATTTGTGCCTGGGTTTGCTTGTTGGCTGGTTCTATTCCTGCCCAGTTTGGCTGGTTGGCTGGTGTCATTTGTGCCAGGGTATGCTTGTTGGCTGGTTCTATTCCTGCCCAGTTTGGCTGGTTGGCTGGTGTCATTTGTGCCTGGGTTTGCTTGTTGACTGGTTCTATTCCTGCCCAGTTTGGCTGGTTGGCTGGTGTCATTTGTGCCAGGGTATGCTTGTTGGCTGGTTCTATTCCTGCCCAGTTTGGCTGGTTGGCTGGTGTCATTTGTGCCTGGGTATGCTTGTTGGCTGGTTCTATTCCTGCCCAGTTTGGCTGGTTGGCTGGTGTCATTTGTGCCTGGGTATGCTTGTTGGCTGGTTCTATTCCTGCCCAGTTTGGCTGGTTGGCTGGTGTCATTTGTGCCAGGGTATGCTTGTTGGCTGGTTCTATTCCTGCCCAGTTTGGCTGGTTGGCTGGTGTCATTTGTGCCAGGGTATGCTTGTTGGCTGGTTCTATTCCTGCCCAGTTTGGCTGGTTGGCTGGTGTCATTTGTGCCAGGGTATGCTTGTTGGCTGGTTCTATTCCTGCCCAGTTTGGCTGGTTGGCTGGTGTCATTTGTGCCTGGGTTTGCTTGTTGGCTGGTTCTATTCCTGCCCAGTTTGGCTGGTTGGCTGGTGTCATTTGTGCCTGGGTAATGCTTGTTGGCTGGTTCTATTCCTGCCCAGTTTGGCTGGTTGGCTGGTGTCATTTGTGCCTGGGTAATGCTTGTTGGCTGGTTCTATTCCTGCCCAGTTTGGCTGGTTGGCTGGTGTCATTTGTGCCAGGGTATGCTTGTTGGCTGGTTCTATTCCTGCCCAGTTTGGCTGGTTGGCTGGTGTCATTTGTGCCTGGGTTTGCTTGTTGGCTGGTTCTATTCCTGCCCAGTTTGGCTGGTTGGCTGGTGTCATTTGTGCCTGGGTTTGCTTGTTGACTGGTTCTATTCCTGCCCAGTTTGGCTGGTTGGCTGGTGTCATTTGTGCCTGGGTTTGCTTGTTGGCTGGTTCTATTCCTGCCCAGTTTGGCTGGTTGGCTGGTGTCATTTGTGCCAGGGTATGCTTGTTGGCTGGTTCTATTCCTGCCCAGTTTGGCTGGTTGGCTGGTGTCATTTGTGCCTGGGTTTGCTTGTTGGCTGGTTCTATTCCTGCCCAGTTTGGCTGGTTGGCTGGTGTCATTTGTGCCAGGGTATGCTTGTTGGCTGGTTCTATTCCTGCCCAGTTTGGCTGGTTGGCTGGTGTCATTTGTGCCTGGGTTTGCTTGTTGACTGGTTCTATTCCTGCCCAGTTTGGCTGGTTGGCTGGTGTCATTTGTGCCTGGGTTTGCTTGTTGACTGGTTCTATTCCTGCCCAGTTTGGCTGGTTGGCTGGTGTCATTTGTGCCTGGGTTTGCTTGTTGGCTGGTTCTATTCCTGCCCAGTTTGGCTGGTTGGCTGGTGTCATTTGTGCCAGGGTATGCTTGTTGGCTGGTTCTATTCCTGCCCAGTTTGGCTGGTTGGCTGGTGTCATTTGTGCCTGGGTTTGCTTGTTGACTGGTTCTATTCCTGCCCAGTTTGGCTGGTTG
Organism: Leptasterias polaris; assembly: GCA_037783415.1. Lineage (NCBI taxonomy): Eukaryota > Metazoa > Echinodermata > Asteroidea > Forcipulatida > Asteriidae > Leptasterias > Leptasterias polaris. The sequence goes on along the minus strand of JAZGTN010000050.1, from coordinate 3,779,668 downwards.
GCTGGTGTCATTTGTGCCTGGGTATGCTTGTTGGCTGGTTCTATTCCTGCCCAGTTTGGCTGGTTGGCTGGTGTCATTTGTGCCAGGGTATGCTTGTTGGCTGGTTCTATTCCTGCCCAGTTTGGCTGGTTGGCTGGTGTCATTTGTGCCAGGGTATGCTTGTTGGCTGGTTCTATTCCTGCCCAGTTTGGCTGGTTGGCTGGTGTCATTTGTGCCAGGGTATGCTTGTTGGCTCACAATCCCTAAATAATCAGAAGCCCCTAGTCTCATCATCGTAGCTTGACTCCAATACGACATACCCCATTCCCACCGGTCTGCCTTAAGGGTTGCAAGCTCACCGGCCAGCCCCACTCCAGTGTCTTTCTTTAGTACCACATAGGACATAGCTTGCCTACCTCGGCTCTCCCTGCCATGTTTTGGCTCCCACAGTACCAACTCTGGTCTTTGTTTTTTCTTCTCACTGGTTCACTGGTTTACTGCAGTGTGTGTGGTTATTAAAACTAGAGGATAAATTTACCCTCCTGAAAAAAACCCTTGTATTTTGTAAGTATGTCATTCTCTCTTCCTCTACAGACAATTCTACTGAACCATTACTACAGGCTGGGGAGCCAGTTCTAGTCACTGGTGTATCAGCTACTAGAGGTTTACTCATTATTGAACATAACAGCTGCGCACTCCATGTCCCATACCAATACACACAGGTCAAGGTAAGTCTAGCATACTGATCAAGATGTTGAGTAGTTACACCACCAGTTCTTTTGCAAAACCACCTCAACTCAAAGAGGAATTTCATGTACATGGTCTTACCACAAATCTTAGTCTCTAAATTGTTTTTCCTCCATGCAAAGTTCTGAAATTCCACTTTAATTTATTATTACTTGTTCAACTTCAAGAAAAAGTACAGAATTGGCACTGAGTCAAGCAAAATAAAATGATTGGTTTCAATCTGAAAGCCCACTGATCATCAAGCTCGTACCAATCCACCGGAGAAGTATTACCTTCTGAAAATGTCAATCTGAAGGAAATATTATTTGAAGCCCAAACAAATTACAGTTGCTTATTATGATTGCCAGTACAGTCAAAATAAGCCTAATAAAAATATGTGAGAGACCCCTACACTATACACTGATTTGTGTTGTTTTCACCCAAATGTGACCACTGGATTTGATGAAATGGTCACATGGTGTTTGTATGGTGTGCTTATAAATTGAAAACTAAAGAGGATGGGAATTAATGGGGCACATTGCCTTCAAATTTCTCAAAACGTTGCTGTTTGGAATTACTCCTCATCCTATTTAAAAGTTGTTCATGCACAAAAACACATAGTGTGTTGTAACTAGTGAGTAGTAATTGCAAAAACAAAAATTTGCCTTTTAGAATACAACCAGCAAAACACACGGTCCACCACTATGTGCAGTCTAAAAGATAGCAAACCATGCCCTGTCATTAAATGACATATAAACCACACAATTGTCAAGAGATATTTATGTGAATCAATATAATCTACTTCTATAATAAGAAGGCAAGGTGCCCCTCATTCAATAAATAATAATGCTCTTTCCTGTGAACTTGAGTATTATTCATTATATAATAGTATGAAATAGTGTTAGTAAATAATATTATAATAGTATAGTATTAATAAGTGTGAACATTTTGTTCGTATGTCACTCTTTTTTACACTTGCTTCAAAAAAGTACAAAAATCAAATTTGTCATCAGAACTAATTTATCTTGATGATGACTAGAGCAAGCTAGTCGAAACATTGAGCCCATTTAAGAACTCTCTCGGCGACAGTGAAGTTAATAACGAGAAGTCTCCTCGATCCACTATTCGAAAGTAGATAATCCCAGCTGGTTTCCTACCTTCCTAAGGTAGTAATTAATAAGCAGGACAGTTCTTTTCAGAACTAAAAATTCTCCCAAATTTCGAAAAATCTACTCGGCGGCAGTAGAATAAATAGCAAGATAAGTTCTCAAAAGAACATAATCTACTTAAACAAGTAGATATACACATGGTGTTACCGCAAACCAAATATACATTGATACCTCACCTTGCAATGCTTCAAATCTATTATGTGGATATTAGAAGAAAAAAATTATCAAATGGCTTCACTGGAAGTAGCAAAACCTTAATTTAATATATTTTAATGTCTCTAGACTTTCAAGAAGTATTCAATCAACTGTATGACTGTATGTAATTTTTTTAAATGCAGTCCCTTGTAACTCTCAACCCAAGTTAAAATTTTTCTTTTACTTCATTTTGTTTTTCATTTCAGACCAATGGAATGACAGTGGGGACCAAGTTATGAACATCACAACAAAACTCACGCCCTGCCCTTATCAGCGAAGTAGCATCCGTACCTGTTAAGTTCCCTGAATGCAACACTGTCTACCCTGGTTTAAAAGACATCTACATGTATCATGGCACCAGTCTTATTTGGATGCTTTTGAGTTTTTAGTAAATAACCAACAAGTTTTCTCCACGTTCTTAGACCTTAACACATTTTTATTTGCCCATCACCCAAAATGCAAAGGGTGTTGCAAGACATAATTTATGTTAACAAGTTTCTTTTAAACTTAAAAGTTACAACAAGATTTGTAGAGTTTATGTTTTGTAGTAGGCAAAGGCCTTTTGACTTATGATGTCTGACAATTTCCAGACTCCTTCTTTTAAAATGGTTAAAATTATTAGTTTTATTAAATCTTTTTATCATGGACAAGGTTGGATGAATTGAAGTCGATCTTGAAACAATCAAGCATCAATGAAGTCCTCAATCTTATCAAGCCATCTTGTGGCAAATTTACCTCCTTTATTTCATTTAATTTCAACTTAACCATTGGTACTAGCTTGTTAGAAGTTTTTTAGCAAAATGAATTGTACAATGAACGAGACCAATCTATGGTGAACTGTTGCTTGTGAACTGTACTTCTGCTTAGGCATCTTTCATACAACACTAAATTTATCTTTCTGTGGTTAGCTGCCAAATGAAATTTGAACTGGCCCAATTTCATAGAGCTGCTTAAGCAGACAATTTTGTGCTTAGCAAGAATTAGCTGGTTACCAGTCAAAGATGGTGCATAATCCGCTTATTCCAGTAAGCATAAAGTTGTTGTGCTGAGCTACTTTATGTGGTAAAGCAGCTCTATGTATTTGGGCCCTGGTTATGGACATATTCTGCACGTCCAATCGGAAAAAGCATCCAAGATCGTTGCAACAAAACTGGTACATAAAGTTCCTCAAACAATAGTTTGACTTTTTAAATTGTGGGACAGTGGTTCGTTCCCCTTCCCCCCTTGTAAGCCCTTTTAAGGTATCATTTAAATGTTGTGTAATCCCAACTCACTTGCCAATTATCCTGAAAAAGTACTTATTTTTTTCATCATACTTCATGATCAAAAGTATTGTTGTTTTGGGGGCTTTTTTTTTTTTGCGCTAGACTGTATGACAGTAGTCTAAGCTTAGATCTAATTTGTGTTAATGTTTATGCAAATCCATACGTTTTTGTAGATACAGTCATCTTGAAGAATTGTGACCCATCTCAAGATTGGAAAAGGTGAAAAACCTTTAAGAAGTTGCCATAAATCTGTTTACCCATAGCGGGTGGCTATTGCTAGTGAGTGAGTGTCACAGAAATGCAAACCCATCCACAAAGCTTGTTCATATACTTGTGGAGCAAGTTTTTCAACCAGAATTTTTTTCTCTCGTAAATCGTGATTAATAGCTCAATGAAATGTGCCTAGGTTTCCAGAGATGTTATTGTTTCTGGTTGAGGAAATGATGAAGTGTTGAGGAAGCTTCTCACAACAATTATTTCAAACTGTTCTTTCAGAAAAGGGAATGTGTGCTCAGTGTTTCTGACAGGGTTTCGTGTTTCCATTCAAAGCAAAGAACAATGCCTGCTCCAAGTAATGAAAAATGTCAAAGGTCAACTAAGTGAGGGCTCCCACATCTTCATCTTCATTGATTTAGTCAGCACAATATCTTTTAATACATCTCACTAAGTTGTGCACTGTGTGTGGATGGGCGTAAAAGTTCTTTACTGGATTTGAAGCTTTATATACTGGTGCTGCTGACTATACTAGTTGGAAGTGCAGTCCAATCAATGAGAGTGGAGACGAAAAATGAGTCATTGTTTATACCCTTGCTTTGTGACTAAGTTGCCTAAACTTCTGATTGTGACCCCTGGGTACCAGTGTTTGAGGTTGGTGCAGAGGAATATCGACAAGAAGCATCCCTAGCTTTTGACGACATCTTCTGGTTTGCAAAGAGTCCGATTTGAGTTCACTGAACATGAAAATCAAAAGATGACTTTATAAGAATCTCTTCCTCATACAAATTGTTAATTTGGATGGTGCTCTGATTGTTTTATTTCCTCAAGAACTTGTCAACAAAACAGTATTCCAAAAGGAAACTACTTTCTTTGTTTTTAATGAATTTATTCCATTCTTACTGTAATTTTTCTCACGTATGTATGTATATCATTTTTATTTATCTGTAAAATTTGACCCTGCATGTAAACTGCAATGCATTTCATGTAGATAATGATTTGAGGATATCTTTAAAATAAAAGTCTATTCATGGTACAAAGTGTGCCAGCCTGCCCAAACAATGCAAGGACGCTAAAGAATGGATGTCTTCAGATTGTGGCATTTAGTTTGCCTTGGACTAATTTGAGAGAAGTGTTTTGTGCCATTTCCTTCTTTCAGACCTCTGACATGCGCCATAAATCTCCAAGACCTTACATATAATGTTATGCAAAAGGTTTACTCTGAATCACATTTGCCATTCAGTTAGCACCAATTTCTTTCATAAGTCAAGTTGTTGAATAATTACCTGTAGTAGTGTAGACAGCACAACATCTTCCCCCCTTGTTTGACTTTAGTATCAGGGCTCAAAAAACCATTAGGCCAGTGTGCAGTTTTTTCCCCAAGTACATACACATGTACTTCTTAAAATTTGCCAAATTGTGCTTCAAGATTTCCTCCTAAATTAAAAAAGTAACACTACATAGTTATAATTTCAATCCACTGAGTGTTCTAAACTTTCTACCCTTTACAGCAGTCACTAGTGCACTTTATTTTATGTTACTGCACAGAAGTCTGCATCTTGCCTGTACAATTTATACACTGGGCTGGCACACTTTGCTTATTTCATATAATTATTATCTAACAGTGCTGTAACATTTTTTTGTAACTTGTTAATTATTAATCCTTGTCAACAAATGTACATACATATTTCATTATTTATAAGTTAACATTTAAGAGCACATACACAGAATAAATAAATGTTTATATTCATTTTAAAAACTGATAATATTTCTTGTTGGTTTTAAGGTGATCCCTCTGCTGCCGCTTCCCAGGTTGAATCGTAAACTTGGGTGTGACTTGCACCCCTGAACAAAGAGAGACCACCAACATTAGGGCTAGATAGCTCAGTTGGTAGCATCTTAATCCAGAGGCCGCAGGTTCAAAACCCATTCTTGTAATTTTTTTCTCTGTTCACCCCAAAATTTGATTAATTTAAATACATCATAGCCTTTCCAGGTGTCCTTTAGAGATAAAAACTAAAGTTTCATCATATAAAAGTAAATGTCTCAATTATTTTTTGAATAGTGCTCGGCTGTTATATTTCCAGCTGATAACCTAATGAGGTTAAGAATGCCAATCTTTGAGGAAATCCTGATTCAAGACTTTGGCTGTTCCAATTCCAGTGTAAAATCTCAACTCCGTACTTGGGCTAGAGAATTTTACCCAATGGAAGCTTGTTTACCTATAATCTCTTAAAAGCCTTCATGACCTCACTCTGTGTTTTCATTCCAATTTCTGACTCTAGCTGTTCTAATTCCAGGAGGCATGCTTCTCTCCTTGCTTTGATTTGGTTGAGGATTCTTTCCTTCTCTTTGATGTATGCACGGAGACCAAGCTGCATAACAAATGAAGAGACCAAAATGATTTTCAGGTCAAATTATTTCTGGCAGAAAGTGTACTTTTACTTAAAGCACAAGAACGGTGTGTTAACAAACACAAATGCCCCGCTGAGATTAATATCATTCTTTATTTATTGCTCGGACAACATTTCTTATCCATAATGACGTCATAGGGGGTCCAAAAACAATAGGCATCTTGGGGATCACAAGTCAAGTTTGGAGTTGATATGCCATCCTTGAGTTATTGCTCGGAATACATTTGTTTTGTTTTAGCCATAATGACCTTGATATTTGTCGTAGGGGGTCCAAAAACAATGGGCTTCTTGCCCAAGACCAATCCACGAGTCAAGTTTGGAGTTGATATGCCGTGTCTTTCTTGAGTTATTGTTCGGACAACATTTCTTATATTTTAGCCATACCGATCTTGAAATTTGACGTAGGGGGTACAAAAACAATAGCCTTCTGGGGGATCTCAAGACCAATCCGCACATCAAGTTTGGAGTTGATGTGCCAAGTCCTTCTTGAGTTATCGCTCGGACAATGCTTGCACAAACCCACCCAAGTGTGTATACGCCTGCAATCGTGGTCCTCCTATTGTCCCTCTTTTGTTATAGGTCCCGGTTTGAATGTGTAAACCTACTCACATGCACACACACCACCCTTACCGATGGTGACATGTGGGGTCCTGCTATTGTTGTTCTATTATTCCCTTTTCTGAAGAATTCCCCTGTGGGGTACAAGTTGAACAAAGAATTCCCCACAAGGATGGGTGGGTATGTCCACACGAACACACACGTTTGTGAATCCCGCTAATCGAGGACTTCTCTTTGTTCTCCCATTGTTTGGACTTTGTTTTTTTTCAGCGATGTCTTCATTGGTTTTATACTTGAAAACGAAGCGAGGATGTCCTCGTTCTGTCAAACACCGGATCCCTTTTGTTAAAGTCCTTGGTTTCAACGGGTAGACATGGATAGGCATACACACCTTTGTGGGGACTTTTATACAATGGAACAAAGGTCCCCACAACGTGATTCTTTAGAAAAGGGAATAATAGAACAACAATAGGAAGTCCCACAACGGTGTGTATGCCTACACACATTCACGTTTGTGAATCCCACTAATCCAGGACTTCTCTTTGTTCTCCCATTGTCTGGACAAAAGTTTTTTTAGCGACATCCCAATTGGTTTTGTACACGAGGACGTCCTCGCTCTGTCAAACGCTCGGATCCCTTTTGTTAAAGTCCTTGGTTTCAACGGGTAGACATGCTCACACACACACACACGGAAGGACAAGGTAAACACTATATGCCCCTTTGGCTTGCTTCGCCGGCGGGGCATAAAAATGTCGAAGTCCAGTATCTGAACTTTGTTTGACCCATCATGAAATAACAAACCTGAAAACGTTTGAACTGAATCCGTCATCGGAGTCATGAGAAAACGGTGGTAAAAAATCGTAGTAGTTTTTACTGTATCAAATACCGGGTTTTGAAACTCAAAAGAGATCAAACTAATTGTTTCACTCATTTCTCAAAAACTATTGCATTTCAGGCACAACATTTTCAAGGGAAGTTTTGCATTATGACCATCTTTATACCAGTAAATTATGTGCAAATCTGTGCACATTTATGCTTTCAATCTTACCCATAATATTAACACCTTCAGAAACATCTGCTGTGCAGACACCAGACAAATTTATATCACAAAGACTTCGAGGGAAAAGTGCCTGTTATGAAACGCCATGTCATGCTTCAAGGTAAAATTTTCTTTAAAAAGGCCGTATCTGAATTGGAGGCTACGGATACAGCTATGACTGTTGCTAAGGGTGTTGCTAAGGATGTCATTTAGTCGCCAATTTTGGCTCAAGGCTACGAAGTCAATAAGCCATCGTCTGAAATTAATACTCACCAAATCCGTCTGCTCACCTTGCTTTTCATCTTTGAAGTGACTCCTGAGTCTGAAGAAAATAATCAACAATAATTTAGTTTATTCAGGTTTTTTTCTTCTTCTAAATTTAATCTTTAAGAAAATTTCTTCATGAAAGCAGCTGAAACTCTTTTTACACCAGCTACCTGGATGTCATGCATGCAAGCCAAATTAAACAAACTGACATTAGAGCCTAATTTGCATACAACTCGGTGCATTGTAACTAGCCCAATTTCTAGAGCTAGGTAGGGTTATGCTTTACCCGAAAGCCTACTCGTTAAAAAGATGGTAATGGTAGTAAGCAGCCTGCGCAGATGCTTTGTCTGAAGTCCCCCTGTTAATTAGAAACCAGTATGTCGAAAAATTTGAATCTCCAAAAATAGCCTCGGGCGTCTTTAGGTGATTCAAATTTCCCTGGTGTCTGATTGTGAATGCTGCAGCCAGAGATGTGGTTGGTATCCACTGCCACCTCGCTAGCCATGGATGGATTCGTTGTGACACTTTTTTGCTGTTTTCTCAATAAGTAGACACTGTATTCAGCTGAAACTTTCACAGGTGACTTTTATTGTATATTTCTTGATAATTTTGCCAATAAATCAGCATTATTTTCTACCTTTATTTTTACCAACCAAAAATAAACGGGAAACCAGTCACAAATGGTGCATATGACACAGTAATTTGGCTGGTAACTCCTTCTGCTAAGCACATTTTTGTTGGTGCTTAAGCAGCTTCATGAAATTGAGCCTCTGTTGCCTTTTCAGTTAAAAGAAGATAATGATGACTGGTAGGTACTTACTGGTAGCACTTGACCAGCGTGTCTTTCACAGACCATTGTAGTTTACTGATCTCAGCCTGGTACTGTGCCATGACGTTGTTACTCTCTGCATTGCCAATGCCTTAATAATGGGAGAGAAGAACAAAATCAGAAACTATGATTACCCAAAAATGATTAAAATCTTACATCGGTGGGAGGAGAATGACAACTTTGGTTTGGGAATTCAAGTTTTCATAAAATGTATTTAGTGCTTGCTGACTTCTGCAAAGAAATAAGCCAATTGCAAGATACTTTTCCATTGTTCTCAGCAATGAGAACAATAGATAAGGATCGGTGGGTGGGACGCCCTCTATTGTCTCAAAAGTCTCCCTTTAAATCAATTTGGAGTTAGATTTGAATAACGTCTGGTACAATGACTTTGATTCCCCAGACTAAAGACAATCTTGCTACGCCACACGGTGCAGGGCAAGCTTTTGTACAGCAACCTCCAGATGGGCAAAGCTCGGTACCATTTTGCTATACACATTCATTAAAAATTGTGTATGGGTTTTTGCCTCTCTTACATAACTACATAAAAGCATCCACTGAGCCATGTGACATAGCAAATGTCTCTAGTCTGGGGAATTCAAATTTAAGCATTCACTTATGACTAAGCAAGTCATTGTACCAGACATTATTCCAATCTAACTCACAAATGGATTTAATGGGAGTTTTTTGAGACAATAGAGGGCATCCCACTCACTGGTCCTTTTCTATTGTTCTAGTCGTTGAGAACTATCGTTTTGAAAGTCGCCCATTAACTCATAAACAACTTGGGAAGTAAACAAACCCAGATCCCTCCATGCTCTCTATGAACATCTCATGGCAAAACAAATTTGCTTGATTTGAGTTTGACATTTGCCCATCACAAGGCTCCCAAAGGAGGCAACTAAAGGTGATGGTCAAAAAGAGACACAGAGTAAGAAATTAAGGGAGAGCAAAAGGATACTGAAAAAACTAGTAACATTAATATTTACATTAAAGTTTACAAGAATGTTAGTTCTAAGAACAGGTTGATTGATTCTGATTAGAGGTTATGTAAATATTTGATCAATTTTTGGTTGAACAAAGAAAACATTATTAGAGTGCGACTTCAATCCATGACCTCTGGATTATCATGCCCGCGCTGTACCAACTGAGCCATCTAGCCCCATGTTGGCAGTCTCCCTAATTTGTCAATATCTGTTCGAGGATGCGATTCAGAAGCCATTCATCCTGTGACTACCGCTTAGCCAGGGATCACACCCAAGTTTACATTACAACCTGGGAAGCAGCAGGAGAGGGATCAGTTGGTAGACAACACGTTAGTCCAGGTTCAAGTCCTGCTCTAGTCAATTTTTCTTTGTTCAACCCCCAATTTTTTTTTTTTTTATTTACCCAGTCAGTTTCCCTTTTGGTTTATTACTTGATATTTTTGTTTGAGTAAGATAAAGACCAATTGCAATGTAACAAAATATAAAAATACCAAAACCATTAATTCTGCACTTCCTAGCCCCCAAATAAAGACATTATTTCTCTCACCTTGCATCAGATTCTCAAGATCTTCAATTTCTTGTTGAATTATTTCCTCCGTCCTATTCATCAAATACCTCCTGATAAAAATGGAACAAAAACCAATGTAAACAAAACCACAAATCCAGCTTAACAAATTTAGTGTGTCTTGGCCAAAGGTCTAGCACACCGGAGTCAAGTTGGTGGCTCATCAGGGTGTGGGGTCGAATCCACTATCCAGGTCATGACACTTACAAGTGTCTTTGAGCAAGACACTATACCACGATTGCTTCTCTTCACCAAGGAGTAAATGGTGGTAAGCTTGGAATTGCTATTTTTTTCTAATTTTTTCGGTGTTTTTAAAATAAGGATTTATAATAATAAATTATCTATAGTAACAATTTCAGTGTTTATTGTACAGCCAGCAGCATTGGAAACGAAGGCCTCTAGAGTCACAGTTATTAGGTGAACTTTTCCTTTTCCTGGAATGTGCTGCTGGCTCTTTTGTATCTTTGTCCTTTTGTACATTTTCTTGCACTGTTTTGCTTTTGTGTAATGTGTATTATGCCAAATAAAATTGTGTTTTCTTAGCTCCGACAGATTTTAAATGAACAAAACAATTCCGATTTATCACGGAGTCTTCCTCACTCGACCAAGGCACGGGTGCCACCATGTTTGTTTTGGGCGTCACATAACCTATGACCTAGGTTGTGATTGGCGAATTTTGATCACATGGTGTCAGTGCGCAGGTATTTCGAACAAAATGTAACGAGCAGATGCATCACAACCATAAACAGTTCTCGATCGCTGTCGATTATCTAGTGCAATGTTTGGTCAATAATTTCTCAAATATGAATGGCGTTTTTGTGAAGAACTTTACGGAATCGTAATCTCCAGCAATTACTCTGTTAAAAACTGAAGAGTTCTCTTAGACCCACGGGGGTCGGAACGCGCTTACGACCAATTGAATTACATGCTTTACATGCTTTACATGCTTTACAGGGCACCGTAAGCACAACAGTCTTTGGTAAGCAGCCCCATCCCCATGCCATGACTTGACATTGGGCCCTGCTGACTTACTCTTGATCATGAAGTAAGCCACCATCAGCAGCGTATATACCATTCCTAGGCTGCCTTGTATGGGATCTCTGCTCAGGTGTCAGATCAGGTGGAATGTGCTTCTCCTGTAAAAACAAGACTTCATTATATCAAGGTAAATCAATGGGTTAAACATTATTTACTGATGTACATTTTCTAGACACAGCTGTGTCTAGAAAATGTACTTATGAGAAAGCCGTCATTAATCAATTCTTTTACTTTGTGATGATTTCTTTCTAAACAAGAATTTTGAAATAGCAACATTTTTAACACTTACCACATCATAGTGAAATAGTTTCTTTGGATCCTGTAATCAAAGAAGAAAAAATAACATTCATATCAACATTTTTTTGGGGGGGAGAGAAAAAACAACTTCCGATTGTTAAAAAAAAGGTTATGCAAAATTACTCTTTATTCTCCTTACAATGACTAGAGCAGGCTAGTCGAAACGTTGAGACCATTTAAAGACTCACTCCGTGGCAGTGAAGTTAATAACTAAATTCATTAAGTGAAAGTAGTAGTCCCAGGTAATACTTAATAAGCAGGACGGTTCTTTTCAAAAATTCCAAAATCTACTTCCCGGCAGTAGAATAAATAGCAAGACAAGTTCTCAAAGAATAATCTACACAGCAAAGTAGATAATACATATGGTGTCAACGCAAACTGAATACATACATTAAAAAATAATGTTCCATTTTTATTTTGGATATTTGACAGCTAGAAAAAAATCAAATTCTGATTGTTCATAAAAAATAATGTTTGATTCTTATTTCTGATGTTTTACAGCTTCTTTTGCATTTACTAAAAACAGCAAATACAGGATTATCTCTTTAAGCAATTCATTATAGACCATCCTTTGTTTTACAATAATTTCCATTGATTTACATTGAGCAGGTTCCAAACATCTTCCGGTGTCCGACATAAAATTTGGGTTTGGTAAAATTGGGTAACATACCTCAGACTAAGATGTACTTACAAATGGTTTTGGTGGTGGGGGAATAACCGTATGTGGTATGACATCACTAGCTCCTTGGGCTGGTGGAACTATGGGTAAATCTTCACTGTCTTGAAGGAGTAAAGGAAGAAAGATGAGGCAAGAAGAGGGATCCACACTGCACCTGCCGAGAATGGAATCGATCATGATAGGATTTATACAGCGCCAAATCAACAAAGGATACAAGACGATTTTAAATAATAATATGTGGAGGCTAATCATCCTCACATGCAGCTGAGAAGCTGACTTGCAAAGGATGTGGAGCTGGGCAATAGATCGATCCATTAAGCCCCACCTCCTTACGAGTTGACCAATCACAGCCGCGAAATCTGATCACCATTTGAGCCGTTTGGTGATCTTTGCTCTAATGGTGATCAGGTTTCGTGGCTGTGATTGGTCAACTCGTAAGGAGGCGGGGCTTAATGGATCGGTGTATTCCAAGCAAACATGGACATTACACAAACAAATAAAATTTGTGTCACAACTTTCATTCCACTTAAAAGTTATAGCTAACATGTAACATGTGAAAGAAAACAGATATAACTTTTTTTTTACATTCTGTACCATATTGTACAAATGCAGAGAGGTTTCACAAGCTGTGAATGCGGGACCCTTAAAAGTGAGCTTATCAAGGTGATTTCTTTAAAGTTAAATATTTTTCCCCATAAAGATTTTCCAGCAAATCTTTGATATTTGTGATTTGCACCAGGACCAACTTTTTACAATCCAGAATGAATTTCATTTCATGTCTCCCATTTAAGCATTATGTGAGTGTACATGTTGAAGCTTCGACGGGGTGTAATGCGACTAACCGGTAATGCGACTGACCATGCACTGTAATGCGACTGACCAAATCTGTTTTCAAGAGGAGGATGCTAAGAGGTCAGCAAAGCTGGAGATTTTGGTCATGACTTACTAGAGGACAGTATTACATGAATTAAGAGATCTGGGGCTCTGCAGATGTCACTCATGATGTATAAAGGGCAGCATTGCCCTCTACACAATGCCCTACCCACAATGCACTTCTCCAAAGCACATGCGCAGAACTACATATGTGTTGTACACATGTGCCATTCCAATATGTCTGTAACTTCTGGTTTCATCGTTTGATTGTACAGAAACAATACAGATATATTAATGAAAAAGACATGTCTTAATGTTATCATATGTAATAAAATAAAGAAATATGAGACATTTCTGAGAATTTTGAGTCAAAAAAGTGAAGTTATATGACATTGAAATATTTTACTCTCCACAAATTGTGGAAATGCCACTGACTAGTGCTGAAAAACAGACATGTTATGTTGAGAAACTGAAAGTACAAGGAAAATATGAACAGTTCAAGAAGAAGCACAGAAAAATATCCCAAAAGAGCAAACAAAGGCAAAAAGCTCATGTCCTCTTTCCACCATGATGAAACTTGATGAACAAAATGCTGCCAACAAATCAGAGTAGCAATGCATGCATTGGTGAGTGGTGTGTGGTGTAATATGACGGTGAAGTGTTGTATCCAGATGAAGTCAAGAAGATGCATACATGTAGTAGGTGATCAAGGAGATTTCCGTGTGTTCAAAACTGGAAATGCCCAAATCCTAAGCATGATAACACTTACATAACAAAACAAATTGGTTGTTGCATTGAAGATTCTGTGATACATGTAGCCAACAACCGTGGCCATTTCAAATTTACAGACCACTTTTAAACAATGACTTGAAGTTTCAGAGTATGTTTACATACATGTACAGTAAGTCACTTTAAATCAGCAATTTCATTTGTGTTCAATTACATACTCGGCAAGATAATTAACATTTTATGTTAAAATGCAAAAATCTGGTGTTCCCGAGAATATAAAGTAAAGTTGATCTGTAAAATGCAACAATCATACTTCCGGAAAATGTAAATTTGCCAAACTTTAAAAATACACATTTTGGCCTCTTTTCTAGAATGTTTAAGAGATTACTTTAGTCTAAACAAGTGAAATCAACTCTGCACAATAGCATTCAAGTTGTTGACAAAGAATGAACCCAATTTTGTCAAACAAGAACTCAGTTTGGGCTCCATATAGGCTTGGCTGAATTGACCGGACAAACTGTAATGCGACTAACCATGGTTTTGCCATGTACACTCTATACTTCAAGTTGCTGACCATTTATAAGTATCCTGTTGGAGACTCGTGTATAGGAGTTGTGTGTTACATGTAGTAAAACTATTGCAAGTTTTTTGGTTTGAGGAAACTTTTGAATTGTGATAAGTGTATTTTTTACCATGTCCTTTTTGTGTAATGCGACTGACCGTTTTTTACAACGTCATAACATCCAGAGCACAAAGCCCACAACATTTCTAATATCATTACTTCAAAGCCTTGGGTGTCAAGTACAAATCAGTCTATAAACTTAGTGGAAAGAATAACTCACATAGAACTAATAGCACCAAGATCAAGAAATGACACAGAAAAGTGTAATGCGACTGACCATGGAATTGCCCGGCTACAAAGTGGTGGAGCTAATGTATAGCGCCTTTGTCAGCCAGCCACATCGACCTAGCTATGTGACCATGTAGCACCGCCAGATTGAAAGTATTCAAATTTATCCAGAGAGGATATACCAGAGGGCCTGAAGAAAAACCCTCATGGCACAGGAAAGTACTATAGCATACTCACATATGACCCAGCCACAAATTGAACCAGGGTGACAGTGGTGAGAGGTAAGCGCTGAGTGCAATAGCCACCCATGCCGAACACACACAGAGAAGTGAGGGAAAAGTTTGAGATTTGTATGAATTTTCTATTACTTTTAGCACATAATGCTAATGTACACTAAAAAGCATTGATTGGCATAGTATTAAGAAGTCTGCATCCAGATATTAGATCGACTACAGTGCTTTTAGTTTTGTGCTAATATTTATTGTACACTGACCCACTTGATTTCAAAAAGATCCAGAACTTTTATTCACTGGAAGGAAAACAGGATTGAACAGGCTCATGTAAAAAGTAATCCCCTTTTGAGGAACAGTAAGGAGGTAGGGTTTACCACTCCATTTGAACATCCTGAGTCAGCCAAGGTCTCAGTTGGGCTAAACCTTCAGGGATCAACTGCTCCATCTTCTGCACTTCTTTCTTTCGTTCCTTCCATCTCTTTATCTGTGCATCCTCAGTCTCATTAGATACAACCTGCATGTGAGACTCATGTCCGTCATCAATGCCTGCTTCAAGTTCCTTACCCCTACTTGGGTTTGCTTTTTTGGTTTCTAAAACAAGAAATTGTTTAGGAACGGGTCGATTTCCGATTGCTGAGCCAGGTCGATGGCGATTGATGGAGTCATGTGGATGGGGACCACTTGCAGACTTCGGCCTCTGGCGGTCCCTCACTCCTCCTCTTGGAAGAATGGTACTGTCTTTTACATTGTTTGCTGAGGATGGAACAAGCCGTGCCTTTGCACTCTGTATTTTACGAATGTGTGGGCTTGAGACACAGGATTGTCTCTTGTGGTTAGGTGGAGTGGGTTCAAAGAGAAACTGGGCAGTACCAAGTCCTCCCTTATGAGTTGTTTGGACGGATGGAGGTAGATGCTTACACTGACATTTCTCCTGTACTGCTTTACCAGACGGAGGCCTAGCCAAAACTGAAATGTAAAAGAAAAATTATACTATTACTTCTCAGACTGATAACTGAGCGATGTAAACTCAATCAATTAGTATTACCAATCTTTGAAGAATAGACCAATGGGGCCAATTTCACAAATAAGATAGATCTTTTCTTAATGAAGGTCCACGATAACTACAGGCCTGAAATTACACAGAGGCCACAGGCACAGACAGAGGCCATGACCTGTGTTGCCCCTGGTCTTGGCCTTAATGCCCTTTCCAAAGTTTCCCATAGTCTTTAAGATATTCCAATAGGAGTGCCCTTTGCAAAATGAAAATGGCCTTGCCCTCTCAAAGATGAAGTTCCAGGCATGTACCCAACAAAGGTTTGTGTGTTTTTACATGGAAGCAGCCATGTTTTTGAAAGGCAATGTCGATTAATTAAGGATTCTGAATAAAGGTGAGAATGTATAAATTTTTATAGTGAATTTTCTAGAGCAATCACACGATCACTGAGAATACTTGCCTAATTTTGGCGAGAACCTGTACAAACAAGATCTGTAGTTGCGTAAACATGATGGGCAAAAAGTTTAAAATAGAGTTTAAAAATACAAAATAGATGTATCTTGGCAAAGTCCCTTGTCGTTGACGTTGGGTGGGATATCACGTCAAGATTGTATATTTCCATGATTTCCAGCTGTAATCATCAAGTAAGAGGTCCCTGGAGATGATAGCTCTAGCAGAACTTGTTGCAATAATCGCAACCCTCCATCCTCCCGACAGTTGCAGAATGGAGGGTTACAAGACAGCTCATGTACAAAATATCCGTATTTGCAATTTCGACCGTTTTTGCCAGACTTGTCACCAGATTTGCCTAATTTTTACCACTTTCAAAAATTATGACACACATTCTAAGAACACGGATTTGATCTTCAATGCCTAATGAATCCATTTATAACACTCAAAACGTTATTGAATTATCGCAACTATAGCAGAACCGACTTCAATGACTTATAGTGTGGCAGTACATTGCCGGTTGTTTTGAAGGCCTGTTTACAAGTTTATTTAGTGAGCATTAAATTTGTAATTACTAATTGTTATTGTTGTATGAAGCTTGATTAGTCTCATGTCGGATATTTGCAATGTGCTAACTTTGACAGTGAATAATTAATTTTCTTCATTATAATTCGTTGATTTGGATATTGGCATTAGGTAAAAAATACTGGAGAGTGAGAGTAAGTTTACGAGTCTGACTATAAGTATACAATTGATGGAGTTCAGACAACTTGTCCGTCTGACAAGTCGACAGGTCAGACAACTCGTCCCGTCAGACAACTCGACAGCTTAACAAGTCGTCAGTGAGACAACTTGATGGAGTGCCAAGACAAAATATTGATAAATCACATCTTATTCATAAACAACCCATAAAACTGTAAGCCATCAGATGTCAACACACTGTCCAGGTTTAAAAGAACGCAACATCCACTCCTAAGGGTCACAAAACCATGTCTTTAAACAACAAAGACACCGCGTGCCGCATTTGTCTTTTGAGTGAAGCAAGAGTATTACAAACTGAAACAATTGTATAACAAACTGTAGAGGATTAATATAAGAGTAATTGGGTCTCAATAGGAGTGTCAATCATTCTCACAGGTGAGGCCTGGATAGTGTCTTGGGCTAACAATAAATTTATAAAAATAAAGAAAAGGATCTCAAACTGTCGGCTTCGTTTGGGTTGAAAAGTAAGTTTTTTCGAAATCATTGACAACTGGGTAAAATGTATTTAACTTCTATTAAAAATAAAATAAAAAGGGCACGACAGCCAACGGGGATTAAGGGCATGGCAATTATGGCTGTGAAGAAGCTCATCCCCCATGCCGGGCAACCGGCCGTGTGGTCAGCTGCAGAGCGCCGCTGATGTCACACGAATCCTCCTTTTGCACGGCAGAGGATTTGAACTCCATCCGTCGAGTTGTCTGATCAAAAGTCAACTTGTCTTACACTTACAGTTGAACGAACCAGCCGACGAGTTGTCAGACTGTCGAGCTGTCAGACGGCGAGTTGTCTGACATCCCAATTGATTACAAAACGATCGAGTTAAGACTAGTATTAGGCTGTTCAAGTGAAAAATAAACAGAAGGGTTTTACTTCTGAAACATTGCAGTCTGATAATACATACCTAAAGAAGTAAACTGGCGTTTAAAATTTGAAAATCGGATGTTTGGTTGCAAAGATATATATACCTCTTTTTATGAGCTAGGATCGTTAAAAAACTCGGAGTAAAAACAGTGTTGTGACCAGAGGTTTTTAAGAACCGGTTAATTTTCACAGATGAGCGTAGCGAGGAGCGAGCTAAGCGAGGTACCGAGCGCTTGCGCAAGGCGTTCATCGGGGTCCAAAGGGGTTTAAAGGGGGTTAAAGGGGGTTAAATTTTACATTTTACACCCTTAAAAGTACATATTTTATGGGTTCTAGACACTAACAACAATGTATTTGCTGAATTAGAAGTACACATGTTGAGCCATATATCAAGTTCTTATACCCAGCCTGCTTATACCTCACAAATTCCAAATATCCTTCATTTATCTGGAGCTGACAAGTGAAATGAGACGAGTGTCAAATTCAATCCAGTGAGAAAATGGGGGGGCAGAAGATCGCAATACATTTGGTGTGCGAGTGCTGTACGCAGAAACCTTTGAAAATTGATGGACTTGTAACAAGTCTAATGTGCAGTGGAGTCAAGTATCCAATGTGGTTTGTGCAGTAATACGCAAACAAGTACGGTCCAGACTAAAAAAAATTATTGGATTGTGCACTGCTCGGAGATGTGTGCATCGCCGCGTGAACGAACAACATGTGTGTGCTCACAACTTGGTGAGTTAGATAACAATGCATCAAAAGGAGGAAGTCTGGCTACGTGATACACTACATGTACTTGTACATAAACCATTTAGACACAGACTTGATGCATAACGTAGGGGTTGTTCTAAAACCCCCTCGACCCCCTCGACCCCCACGACCCACGACCCCTCGACCCCTCGACGTCCGCCCCGTTATCGAAACGTGTCCCAATTCCAATTCATAACACATCGCTTTACGGCCGAGTAAGAATTAAGTTCCCGATTTAGAATTCACAGCGTGTGATCCAAAGAGCTAGCTGGTCTGGCGACGCGACTTCCTTCCGGCGACCTGCTGATGACCAACAGACCATACGTCCAGAGTCAGTGGTGTTGCACCGACCGAGTGAGAGTCACGACACAAGAAGAGAGGTAATTTCGTGTTGTTGTCAACAATTGTTTGCCAGTCTGTGTGCACGTTACGTGCACACCGATCATGATCTCGTTTCATATGGTCGGGGGCCCGGGTGTGGGAGACTGACAACCCCAAAACACGTGTGGGCCATGGTCGGTCGGGTCTACAACCTCGAGCTCCGCATAGAGCAAGTAGTAATTGTTGACACAGGACGGGAGCGATCAGCCGGAAATGAGTCTGCCTGATCATCACGTAATGAGTTGGCCTAAATCGTACTCGGGCGGTAAACGCAGGATCCCAGTTGGGATATACTCCTATTCAGGCTCGGGTCGGCCAAGAGATACGCTTGGAAATGCCGCGATTTTTTTTCTGTACACCAAAATTGCCACAGTACCCGATCTCAGCCAATCACGCGCAGTTTGCTTCGTGCGTGATTGGCTGAGATCGTGTCATGTGGCAATTTTGGTGTACATAAAAAAAAATCGAGCATAAGTCGAGGGGTCGAGGGGGTCGTGGGTCGTGGGTCGTGGGGGTCGAGGGGGTCGAGGGGGTTTTAGAACAACCCATAACGTAGAGCTATACGTTCTACTATCGCCTGGCTCCTAGGTTTTTCTAAAGCTTTACTCATAGGACGCGGCATCAAACAGTCTACTTGAAATAAAAATTACACCAACAAGAAATGATCAATCGCGATCGTCGAGGCCAAGATTTAACAACACTTTTGATTTAGATAGTTTTCAGTTAGGTAAGAAGAATTCCTTAGTGTTTAAGCTTATTTAGTAGCAAAAAGTACCGGTCGGCAATGTCGTAACATTGCTTGAGAGCCGGTCGGGATTTTTTAGAGCTGGTTAGTGCCGACCAGCCCCGAACACTGAGTAAAAATCTTGTGCAAATCTAATGTTGTTCTTTATTTTAGCCACGGCGCAGCTTCAACACACAGCCTATGGATTGGACACTTACCGACACAAGAGGGCGCGCTCTGTGTCAAGGGTTGCGCAATACGAGGCCCGTTCGTGATGGTTCGTTATGTTTCGCGTGACGTAGCATGCAAAAGTAGCCGCAGCATGAAAAAGTAGCTGCAGAGAAAGTCTTTTAGCCTGAACAATTTTTAATAATGCTGCACAAAAATTTCCATAATTTCACATTTGATTTGGCTGTATATTTAATGGCATAATTTTAAGAAGAAAAGTTCAAAAACGTTTAAAACAAAGGAAAAATTAACCGATATTTTCGTGAAATATATAACCGTATGCGCAAGAATGTCTGCTGCAACTTGCCGCTGAAATGTTCTCATTTCCTCCAGCCTAATTCATGCTAAGTGCGAAAAACCAACATCGGGCTTATTCGGACATTTCCGAAGCTTTCCGGCCGCAAGTTGATTGTTGGGTGACGCACGAGTTTGAATGGGAGCTTTGCGCACAACTCTGCAGACTTTAATTGGGGTTGTGCTGTATTTTTTACAATATCTTCAAAACTGTAACTCCGATTTTGATAATATTTTGATGTAAGTATTAAATAAGTAAGAAGAGATATGACTTATGCTTGCTATTGAGTTTCGGAGTTGTGGAATAAACGAAACGCGAGTTATGGTTTAGTATGTTTTGCTCTTTTTGGGGAGCCAGTGTGTGTGTGTGTGGTGCGGGGAAATGTGTACACACGAAATGTCAGTTGACTGAACTGCTAGCCCTGGTAGGACGTCAGTCAGTGCCACTGCACTGACGTCCTGGGTATAAAGCTCCTGTACAATACGAACACAATTTTAGGTACAAATTTTTCATATTTTTACCCGATTTGAGAAGCTGAAACTCCATTCATATATTCTTGGTGTCCATAACTACACTTTTTATGAATTCACAACTAACAAATACATCCATGGATGACATTATTTCCGAAAATAAGTTCGAGTTGTGCACTAGCGATGTGACCATCGTGTACCAATTGACTGTTAAGGCTCATGTGCGCGCATGCGCGATATGCATAGCATCTACAAAGAACGCGCATGCGCGTAAAGCATTCTCAAGCGGTTCACAAGCTGTCACTGTGTCAGTTTAGGCTGTCGCAACAAATGCGTCAATTTCCATTTTATTTTCACAATAATGTCATCCAAGGATAAACTTTACAATTCTGAATAGGGCCTAATAGAGCAGGCGTAAAGTTCAGGACACAAAGAATATGTGAGTCAAGTTTCAGCTTCCTCAAAAAGGTAAAAATATAAAAAAATGTTATCATAAATTTTTTCGCAATGGCAAAGCACCTTTATACCCTGGACTCCGTCGCGTTGTAAAATGCAACGGAGGAGTCCAACCTGGGCTAACTGAACGGATGTCAGACACTTCGTACCTTTACATTTTCGTACCCGGGACACTTCATACCTTCGAGACACTTCGTACCTTGGCAAAGCTGGTCACTTCGTACCGTCGGCTGAGTCACTTCGTACCGTCAGTCGAGTTACTTCGTACCGTCGGCCCTCTAATGTTGGGGCCCTATACCATTGGATGTCAGTAAAAATGTCATCCTAATTAACTGTTATTAACTGTTCTTTCGACAAAACTAATTACAACTTATTTATCAATATTAATTGAATACGTTATAAGAAAAACCTAAATATTTTCTTCTCATTCGTTTTAATATTTTAGATAATTTATTATTATATATTTTTTTTTACACAATTGTTCATTTCGACAGCAATTGTTATTTATTAAAAATAATTATTTTCAATTTAAATAAATTGATGTCTGTATAGTTGTTCGGTCATTAAAAACCATAATCAGTTCAAGGTACGAAAGGGCCTGTACGAAGTGTCTTGTATGAAGGTACGAAGTGACTCGGCTGACGGTACGAAGTGTCCAGGGTACGAAGTGTCCAAAGTCACTTCGTACCTTGTAAAAGGTACGAAGTGTCCCGGGTACGAAAAGGTAAAGGTACGAAGTGTCCTGACACCAACTGAACTGCCTCATCGAATGGCACTTTGTCCGGAAATTGGGCATATAATGTATATTTCCAGCAGTTTACCAATAATTGTTTTGTTAATTGCAGTTTCCAAACTTTAATAACAACTTTGCACATCCTATATGATGCAAACTTACTTTTTGTGTTAGTATCCTGACTTTCCTTGTCGTCTGTTTTCATCGTCAATTTCGTTGCTGTAGACGCTAGAATTTTGTTGTTTAGGAGGCCATTTTGGTTCCCACATCCTCTGACTCTGTCAAAGCTTGTAACTTACAAGTACATACTTTTTTTTAATATGATTAATTAAGAAATTTAATATAAAAATTTAAATTATTTTAAGGTAAGTTATTTATTTTTTAGTTTATATTTGAAATTTGAAATTTGTTGGGGCTACATCTCATAAATATTGAAGAAAAAATTATTTCAGCCAAAGATGTCAGCCTGCATGACATGAAATTTTTGGAGACGAAGCACCTATTGAGAAGTCCATTTTATTATACATTACCGCACATCTCGAGATGCCGAATGAAATTGTAAGTTTTCATTATTATTTTGTGCATAACTGAAGGAGCTCAATTGTCTTTTTATTTTGTATATGTTTGTTTTGTAATGAAATAATAACATGCAATGTTGAAACCGTCAATTGTTTTCAAAAGAGGGCGCTCTTAAATGTCTATATCGGTATACGGTAGTCTGTAGTGTTATACTTAGGTTTACTCTCTTCGTAATTAATCCAAACATATGGGAAAACAACAAAGCATAACACTTTGAACTTTGTATAAATGTCATGAGTTTTTTGTTTTCATGACAAGGCCTATGATTTTACTTTGATTGGTAAAAGTTTTACCAATCAAACAGATGTGACTGACCGTCCATGGAAGTATTTGGAAAGGAAGCAACATTTGTTGATTTCTTGTTGAGTCCTATTTTAATAAGTATTCTTTAATCCTGGCTTAACCCCCATTGTCAGTCAACTCTCTCTCCACCAGCAAAGTCACCCCTAACAGTAACAAAGTCGCCTTCCCCCAAACATATTGGACTATAGTAAATTTCTTTTCCGTCTTTCTGACAAATCTAATTACTTTAATCATGCTATTGCTATCAACAAATATGAAATCTCAAAAGTACAAGTTAATTTTATTTCTTTTAAAAGAAAATTGTTTTTTTTCTTCAAAACACTAATGTCTAATCAGCAATTGAAACTTTAATTGCATGTAGAAGACATTCAGTGTTCTTGTTAAAAGCAAAGATTCTCAAGTGAACACTTTACAAAGTAAATAGTTTTCTCTTTCAACAAAATGTGTGCACATACTGTGCTTTTTTTTCCATTACTCTAATTCAACTAACTATTATTTGCTTTTTGTGTAGGTCCATAAAAAAAAAATCAGAAAACTTTGAAAATATTGCTTTTTTAGTTTTACTCCATCTTCATCCATGTTTTAAATAAGTAGGCCTATGTCTTGTTTAATAATAAAAATAATAATAGTTTGGGAGGCTAATCATCCTTAAGCCGTGTTCGCATTGGACTTATTTTGGGTAAACTAACCGAGCAAATGGGTAACTTGACCATTTTAAGTCCAATGCGGACAGCCCAGGAAGTTTCCCTCCCAGGTAACTTACTCGACCCGAATGGGTAGTTTAACCGGCCAACTTCTGCCCGGTTAAATTGACCAGGTCAGTTTAACCGAGCCGAAAAGTCCAGTGCGAAAGCTATCTGGGTAAAAGCCGTCCCGGTAAAAAGCCACATCCGGTCCCCCAACCCGCCATGCCACGTGATCGTGAGGTGACACGTACACGCACATTTGTTTACACGGAAGCTCGGTTGCACTCATTGCATTCTCGCTGTCATGCACACCGGTCAAAGGTCACCACGATAGCGCCCTCTTGTGTTTGTCTTAAGTTAGTCGGTTAGTTTCACCGGTCGTGTTGGTTAGTTTACCCACGTCATTAATCCAAGTGCGGATGCTGGTAAGTTTCACCTATTGGAATGATAACCACGGTCTCGGTAAAACATTAATCCAATGCGAACACGGCTTTACTTACAGCTGAGAAGCTGAATTGTGGAGGATGCTGTTACAATGTGTTAGAGCTGCTGGCATGTATGGTGCCTTTGGCAGCCAGCCACATCAACCCATTAGGAACAAGGAGCACAGCCAGAGATCAATTTTGTGTTTGATTTTTCCAAAGGGTGGAAACCTGGAGGGCGTAGAGAAAAACCCTTGTGGCACAGGAGAGAACCAACACACAACTTTACTTGTATATATGGCCTTAGCCAGGAATTGAACCTGGGCCACAGTTGTGAGAGGTGTATGCTTTATGCACAAGCCACCATGCCATTGTTTCTCCTTACTAATGAATTCTCCCTCTCAATGAAAGATTAGCATTGATTGTCAGTGAACTTTTCCATATGATCGAACCCAAAGTCTGTATTGAACCAGTTCAAGACTGCGGTGCACTTGCATTGACTCCCAAAATGGATGAAAATGGTAGACACACATTGTGCGGAGGTGCGCTTTGCAAGGGGTCAATACCCGGTTATCAAGTAAATTGAAAACACAACGGAAGCTCTTTAACTTTTCAATGAATTTCTTCCCAGATTGTTCGACTCCAGTCACCTAAAGGCACAAAGAGAGTGAATGTGCCTCCAACGACGACACTTTACAAGTTTTTCCAGAAGGTAAGTAAAGCTCAAATCCGGCTGAACCATTACTGGGTATGGAAGACCGTTATTAATTATAGACACGCAGGCCTGATACTTTGGGGCAAGGCTGTTTTTCATTGATAAAGGGCATCTCACACACACAACCCACATGGTTCTGACTGCTGAGTATCCACCACCGCACGAACTGTACGTGCATCACATCGGCCCAGGCCCAACAACATTCGGTCGCCCACCGGTCGGTAGTCCATGCATAGCGCATGCACAACACCACGGTCCAAAGTCCAAGCTAACCAACATTCCGCACGCTGTGATTGGCCGTTGATTGTTGTTGATAATTACCATATTCATAAGAGAGCTTGCTAGACTCCAAAACAGTACACGAGAAAGAATTGCCACACAGTGTGCCACACGCCTGCAGATTGGTACAATGTACAGCCTTGAAGGATATTCAAACATTGACAACTGTTGCCGATAGAGGGCGAAGTTCATTGAATTTGTTCTCAATGTGCGTTGTTAACCGATCGTTGAATTTCGATGATTTTATTGCAAACGAAGTTCTAAACAACGGAACCTCTAATCACAAATCCATGAAAATGGTTGTTGATGGAAAAAGTTTAGGGCAGAAATTAGGGGATAAGATCGTCCAAAAACGATTTTTTTTTTTCGTTTGAAAAAATTTGCAAGTGTAGGCGATCCGATCACCACCACGCATATCCAGCTTTCTAAAGCCCCACACTGTGCGGCATATCCCTTTGATGTTTTTGGTGCGGCGCACAAAGCAAAATGTATAACAAACTGTTGGTTTTGAATTAGTTTTACATATAAGGTTGATCAGGAAGATTTTGTCTCTCTCGGTTAGTTTTATGCATATATCTTGGGTTTTGTGAACAAACTTGAAAGTACAACCTTGTTGCAAAGTCGTAACTTGTTACACAACCTTTTTGCACTGATGTATTGGTACACATTTATCTATGAATCCATGCAGGTATCTGAGACGGTTGGTATTCCTGTTGACCAGTTCCAATTGTACACTGATAGAGACAAGTCTAGGGACCTGAAACCCACAAGCAAAGCCACATTGCACACCTACAAAATCAAGTAAGTATCACAACATCTCAACCAGGGTTGTTTACCTTTAATTGCTTCCAGAACAGGACATCTAATTTAGGAAACAGGGTGTCCAAAAATAGCTGAGACAACCCTCTGACTGCTGCTATCTTCATAAAGCAAGCAAAGCCCTGTCCATGTGATGTTTACTTCTTCTATGTCGAGTGGTGTCCTAGGCCAATGATGTCACGAGAAGTGTCCCCAGATCTCCCTGTCCTTCATGCATGATTGCATGTAGATATTTGATCTGTTGTCACAAAGCGAGTGTCTCTTCTTAGTATGTCCTCATAGGTCAGGTGACCTTGACCTCTTAAGGCTTGACCTTGTTTGGGCTCCCAAAGCACAAGCTTGCTGACTGAGTGACAATAGCAGTGCCCTGCAAACTTGACTCATTACTGGATACAAGGAATGAAGAGTCTGTGTATGGGCAACAGTTTTGATGTTTCAAGTAGACATTGAAAGGGAATGGCAGTCGTACCCCTGGTTATAGACCGTGCAAGTCCTGCTCATATTTAAAAGGAGAAAAAAAGTCGAACAAAGGCTATATTTGTTATATCAAATCTTTTTTTAATTTCTATATTTACAACATTCTTGCAAATAAAAATACACAAAGCAATTTTTTGTTAATACAATTTCAATTTTTATGTAATACAAAAACTTTGATAAAATTAACATTTAAACAAAATTAAAACTTGGGAGGAGGAATCACTTCTGCGAATCACTTCTGAATTAGTGCGACCATGATAAAGGTTTGATGATAACGTGATTTTCAGTTGGGCAAAAATCTTAATAATACAACAGGGGCAGAAACAGAGGTCAAGTCTGATTCTCAAGTTTTCATTGTTGATTTGTTAAATTTATTTTACTATCATAAATTTCATTGCTAAATTTTATTTTCCCAACAACATAATATAATTTGTACAGCCATAAACTAGGTGAAACTGAAGTATTTGAAGAAACAGAATCGCACACACGTTAACTCAATATGGTTGGGACCAACTTGGTCCAGGAAGTTCAAATACGCGCAGAATTTGCACATTCTATTACTTTTGCAGCTTGAAATCTTCTAATAGAAATTGACATTTTCCCTTATAGAGGTGTCATTTACTAAGGAAAAACTGCCTTGGCCTTACAAGAACAAAGTATCTAGCCTGAAACAATATGTGTTGGTTTATTGTCAATAAATTGCACATGATAAATAAACAATTAGACCATTTTATTGCTAACAAGAGTTTCCAATTCAGTTTGACTTTAAGAATCATTCACTTTATTGGGCCATATTAATAACTTATTTTAGAAAGCTATTTTGTCATTCCTGTTAATTGGGCCTTTTTTTAGTCCGTGCCTTTAATCCAAAGAAACTAAAAGAGGGTGGGGAACAGGTTAGTTTTAGGTTGCACTGAGTATCCTTGCCTTACTTTCATTAAGTACAAGACTACCACTAACAGTGATTGTTGATACTTTTACAGACATGGAGATATGTTATACGTGTCATACGAGCCCGGTATGTATGAGACAGAGACCGATCATCCAGGTACAGCAGCAGCAGCAGCAGCAGCAGCTGGTGTTGAAGAGGATGAAGTGGACCAATTCCTTGCCAAGCTAGACGGCAAAATCTACAGAGAAAGAGACGAACAGCTGTAGGTGTAGCTCCACTCAATTTCAAGTTTAATAACATTTATTGTTCACCTACAATTGTAAATATGATAGATTGACAACACTTGAATTAGAATTCCCAAACTTGTTTAATCGCTGATATGCCAGCATCTATGCAAAGCAGGATTTGTTTTTGTGATGCATTAACAACAGTTCCAAAAAACAGCCAAAACTAAGCAATGGAACAGTTTCTGGTATACTGGGTTTACTATAAGATGATGTTAATGATATCGTTCGTTCTCGTTTGTAGTTGTCACCATGGGGCTAATGCAAAGTGTGTCCACTGCGTTCCTTTAGAGGTAAGCCAACCTTCTGAAAAGTATTCCCAGAAGTACCTATAAGTAATAAACTTCCTGTATAATCATATGTAAATCTCTTTTGGGAGGAGTGTTTGCTTTAAAAAGAACCGGTGTGGTCAGAGCCAACACTCCTCCCAAAAGAGTTTAACACACGGTTGTACCAGCAAGTTTACTAGTTATAGCTACTTCTATTTCTCCCACTGGAAAAGCTTCAAATATCACTTATTTGCAGATTTGTTTCCCCTGAGAGGTTTTACTTAACTGAATCCTTTACTCCCTAGGCCTTTTTGCATATTGGTGACCTCAATCCTATAATATCCTCCTCTCCCATGTCACTCAACACCAACATGGTTGGACGTTGTAAGATTAGAATGCCTGACCCAGTGATAACTCCTGACAGAGAGCAAACTGTCTGAAATGGATTGATACTGGCATGAACTTGATAATCAGCGAGATTTTAGATTGAGACCAGATCTTTTTGTGTGTGTGGGATAATCACTCATCTTCTAGTTGACTTTAATTACTGGCAACACTTTTATTGTTGTTGACTTAATATTGAACTTTTTAGAAATGATTTTATTTGTAGACTGAACCTTTTCAGTCTGGCCTTCTCCACATCTATATAACGTTTTATAGAGTTTTTGTTTCA
Source organism: Leptasterias polaris (assembly GCA_037783415.1). Lineage (NCBI taxonomy): Eukaryota > Metazoa > Echinodermata > Asteroidea > Forcipulatida > Asteriidae > Leptasterias > Leptasterias polaris. The sequence continues at coordinate 3,751,265 of JAZGTN010000050.1, read as the reverse complement.
CTTCAGCAATTATTTTCTACATTTTAGTGTTTAATTTTCTTAATTTTGTAGAGAGAAGTAAAATAATAATAATAAATGCCAAGTATTTTCTTTTGATGTCTTAATTGCAGCCGTACGATGAGAGGTACCTTCATGAGCATGACCCTCCAATCAAGCATCTCTCCTTTCACTCACATATTAGGAAGCTCACAGGAGGTGTTGATAAGTAAGTCTTGTCCTCTTTAACTGCTCAGACCTAAACCATGTTGGCTTCGTCTACATTGAAGACCAAAAACTTGAAAACATTACACTGTGAATTGGAAGTCACATTCAAAGTTCACAATTGGAATTTCATTTGTTGTTGTTGTCCCTAAAGCAACTTGTAAACATGTACACATCACAACCACCTAAAATGCTCACCATGCTGTAAAACACACGGGGACATTGACTCCCGGAAGCCTTCTTTCCAGTGTTTCCAGCTGCATTTACCAATGTTTACTGATAATTTATGTTAAATATTTGAAAAACTTTCTTGGTAAGAAGCACTGAAGAGTTGTTGATTTGTTATTATAAACTATTGTGAGAAAGGCTCCCTTTAAAGTAGTGTAGTAGTAGAAAAAAATGTAATTTTCACCCTGAAAATTTGAATCTGTGAAAGGCTACAGAAGCATCTGAAAGCACAAAATTCTATGCAACAAGGATGTTTTCCTTTCATTATTTTCTCGCAACTTTGTTGACCAAATGAGCCCAAATGTTCACAGGTTTGTTATTTTATGTATGTGTTAGGGTACACCAAGTGAAGATACTAGTCTTTGACAGTTACCAAAAGTGTACCCTGCCTCTATGGTAAAAACCTCCTAATTAAAAGTTCTGTCAACATAAATAGAATGGTATAGTTTTTACCCTTACTCGATGTGTGCTAAGCACTGTATACTCAGTACTTACACGAGTTCTGTGAAAAAATCCACAGGCAAATCACTCAGTTGGGATTCGAACACACGTCCTTTGCATTGCTAGAGCAGATGTCTTACCACTAGACCACTGAGCTAGCCCGATGGTTAGAGGCAGTTCGAATCCTTAGCAGCGGGTATCACAACGATTTAATAGATGTTAAATTTGCATCGGAGATAAAGAATATATTTTGGTTTTTAACCTTACACCAAAATAAATAAATGGTCTTGGGCATGTTTGGGTCCAGTGAAAGCTCTAGACTACAATAGCTGTAGCTTTGTAGAGAATTTCACAAAATTCTAGCACTAAGTTGGTAATAACACCATGCTGTGACGTCACTCAACTCCCATTTGATTTGTTTTATTATTGTCTTATCAACTTTTTTTTGTACAGAGGAAAGTTTGCATTCCTTGAAAACATCAGCCTGAAGATTAAGCCTGGTTGTACGGAACATGCCCCATGGCCGGGGGGTATATGCACAAAATGTCAACCCAGTGCTATCACACTAAACAGGCAGGTATGTATACATCAACCATCCACAGGCAGTTATTGTGAACAATTTGTCACGTTGTAACAAACTATATACTTTTATAAGACATCTCCATAGCCTACTACAATCTCTTTTCTGTTAAGGGTATGCCAGGGGTATCATGTAATTAAGAAAACAACATTTATTGTGTATTTAATTCATTCAACTGACCGTTTTCATGGAATGGTCAATTGATTTTCAAATACGAACCAGTGTAACAAAATTTCCAGAGAGAATGACGCAGAGAAAAACCCATTTATACATTGTAAATTGTAATTTTCTTGCAGACATATCGACACATAGACAATGTAATGTTTAAAAATCCCTTCATGTTCGATCGATTCCTGGACTACTGGCGGAAGACGGGGAACCAGAGAGTCGGTATCCTTTACGGCACTTATGAACACCACAAAGATGTACCTCTGGGAATCAAAGCAACAGTGTCAGCAATATATGAACCTCCACAGGTGAGATGAAATTATATTTCATGGTTGAAAATATATTGACTTATTGCACCAACGCCACACACAACTGTGGTCTGCCTACGGTCTGCCATTTTGGGAGTCAAATTGCATGTAAAGATAGGGGCCCAATTTTAGAACAGTAAAATTATGCATACCAGAATATGGTTACCAGCCAAAATTTCACATACACCATTCGTAACTGGTATCCTGTTCATTTTTGCTGAGCAGAAAATTGTTAAGCAATATTCTCAGCTGGCACCTTTATGAAATTGGAACCTGGTGAGCATGTAAACACTCGAACGTCACCTAAAATGTGCACTACATAAGATGACACACAGGGAAACCGACTCCCAAAATGCACAAACAAGATTGATTGTGTTGATGATGTCTGATGACTTTGGGCAATACGTGTGCAGCCACAGTCATGGATAAACATTTTATGACAAAGACACCACACTATGAGCAGAGGTGAAAAGTTTGTTACAACGTTGAAGTTTCCAACCGATCAAATTTGTTGATCCAGTTTGAATGAAAACAACGGAAAAGGGCTTGTTTTGTTCAAGGCTATTTGTGCCCATTCTATTGGCCTCTGGCCAGCCTGTCACTCTGACATGCTCCTCAGCCAGGGGCTAATTTCATGGTTCCGCTTAGCACAGAATTCTGCGCTTAAGGCCCATAGAATTACGTGCTTTACAGGGGGCTATAAGCGCATAATTCTTCAGTTAGCAGAGCCATGAAATTTAACCCTGGGCCCAATTTAGAGAGCTACTTAAGCACAAAAAGTAGCTAAGCACAACAAAACTATGCTTACCAGAATAAAGCTACCAGCCAAAATACCTTGACTGTATGTAACTGGTATACTGCTCATCCTTTTTCAGCAGAAGTTGTTAAGCAATATTTTCTGCTTAAGCAGCTCTATACAGTTGGGCCTAGGTCTTTGGTTGTAACTCACAGAGCCTGTACAAAAAAGTTTATGTAAACATTACCTTGAAATAGACCTGTCTGTTCTATATGATCAAGTTTAGTTTTTTATTATGCCCCGCTGGCGAAGCAAGCTGAAGGGGCATATAGTGTTTACCTTGTCCTTCCGTGTGTGTGTGTGTGAGCATGTCTACCCGTTGAAACCAAGGAATTTAACAAAAGGGATCCGAGTGTTTGACAGAGCGAGGACATCCTCGTTTCGTTTTCGTGTACAAAACCAATTGGAACGTCGCTAAAAAAAACTTCGCTAATGTCCAAACAATGGGAGAACAAAGAGAAATCCTCGATTAGCGGGATTCATAAACGTGTCTGCGTGTGTGTTCGTGCAAGCAATGTCCAAGCGATAACTCAAGAAGGACTTGGCACATCAACTCCAAACTTTATGTGCGGATTGGTCTTGAGATTTCCCAGAAGCTTATTGTTTTAAGACCCCTACGTCAAACTTCAAGATCAGTATGGCTAAAACAAAAGAAATGTTGTCCGAGCAAAAACTCATGAAGAACATGGCATATATATATCAACTCAAAATTTGACATGTGGATTGGTTTTGGGGTTCCCAAGAAGCCTATTTTTTTGGACCCCCCTACGACAAATATCAAGTTCATTATGGCTAAAACAAAAGAAATGTTGTCTGAGCAATTACTTGAGAATGAGTTTATTCTCAGCGGGGCATTTGTGTTTGTTAACACACCATTCTTGTTTTATTTATTTTTTATTATTGCAGTGAAAATAAGTATCAGTGATTTGGGGGTCTTCAAAATGAAGTTCTTGAGGGAAATTATTTCTCTGGAGGATCGATACTGGTTTGAACCAGTGAGATTTTAGAACGATACTGATTATTTGTTTTTGGATAAAATAGTTTTGCTCCTGTATTTATTTCTTTGTAAAGGACCAAGCATTTTGTAATTGATTCTTAATTGATTCTTAACAGCTGTTACATCAATGGTTTAAAATCTTTTGTGTATAAGAAGACGCCAACAAAATGTGTATACCCATGTTTTGGGGGATAAAATTATTATTTAGGTGTTCGGAGCGGAGCATAGCTCCGAACACCTCTTCTTATTGTTCGTTTTTTTTTTTTTTTAGGTGTTCGGAGCGGAGTGTAGCTCCGAACACCTCTTCTTATTGTTCGTTTTTTTTGTTTTTTTTTTTACTTCGTCTTCTGCTTCTGGCCGTCGATTGTCCGGTAACAAAAGCACACTTCCCAAGCTCATATAAACTTGAAATTTCTACCATAGTTAGATAACCATTAGGAGACGAAACCGTTTCATTTACGTCATGATGACATCATCAGGTGTCAAATTAAAAGGTTTTTAGAAAAAAATAATTTAATCTTTGAAATTCTGTAACAAATCACACTTAAGAGACCGGCGGTTGTTTTATGCGGGATCATACTTAGGTCATATAGGTCTTTATTTTTTGTCGTGTGCGTGACCTCACATGACCTCCACTTCCGGTCGAAACAGGAAGAAACCGGAAGTGCCTTGTAATTTAAAAGTGACACACTTTTTGAAGCTTTTTTTTAACGGTGTTATAGTCGAGCAAGAGTCTGGTTTTAAAAAATAAGACAAGTGACGTCATAAAAGTCAAGAGCGCCCTCTAGCGGCAGGTTAAAAACAATTAAAAATACACTTTTACTAGATGTCTGTGGTGAAGTTTATGATAATCGTTTCAAAATTGGTATACATAATGACCATACAGACAACATATGTGTGAATTTTTAGATTGATGACGTCATCATGTGTCACGTGGTATCGCCTTAAAGGTTTACTTTTTGAAGCCGTGTATCTACAAAACCACAAGTTTGACTGAGTTGAAACTTGGCATGTTGATATAGACAGTGGTTTTAACTACTTAAAGCTAGAGTGACGACTTGATGACGTCATAACAATTTTTTTAAACAAATTTTAGAAATTTTGACCAATTATTACATATCTTCAGTACAAAGCAAGCTATAGTCAAATTTTATTTTGCATCAGACTTGCAAGGTCCTACAAGGATATAATGTGGAGTGACGTTTTCACGACATCATCAATTTTCATGTTATGTCACCACCAAGGTAGTGTTTTACAAGATCTATACGTACAGAACAACTTCTTTGAAAACACGAGGTCTGCTAACTCGGACGTAACTATACCGAAAACCTTGTTTTTGTTTCAACAAAAATGTACCTCTATTTTTTTTTTTTAGTTTGCACTATTAATAATAGTAATAACTGTGGCTTCTTTTGAAAAATTCAAATCCATTACACAGTGATGCTCATGGCACTCAACAGAAATTTGGGAACAGTACACTACATACGCTTATGCAGTAAAATATCAAAGTACAAATTTAAAAGCAGAAGTTAAACAACGGTTACAAAATTAGAGTGTGAATAGACAGGTTTTCAACTGATTGTTTGTAAGAACTAGTTGAAGAGTCTTTATAACGAATGAAAAGGGAGGACCATTCCACAGAGTATATAGGGCCAGCATGGGATAAGCCAGGGTCACCCCAAGATTGTAAGTAGGGTTCTCTCCATGCACAAGCTAGCGTATTGGGCTGGTACGAGCAAACTGTGTGCTGATGCGCCCAATGTTTTTTATCTTTTTGTAAATTCACAAAAATCTTCATGATAAAAACCATTTAGAATGCTCCAGATTGCACAATAGAGATTTTTAAACAAAGATAAAAACAAAGTAGAAATCTTTTTGAGGACTTTGTTTCAACTTAGTGTGCATTGGCCAAACTTTCAAAAGTTGGGTCCAGTACGTATGCCCCACAGTTTGGAAAAATCTTGGGGAGAACCCTGGTAAGGATTCGTTGCAGCACTTATATTAATTATTTCTCTTTATCCATAGACGTCTACAGTGAACAGCTTAGAGCTTTTACCAGACAGCAATGCAGAAGTTGTAGAATTTGTCGCCACTAAAATGGGTCTACGAAAGGTAAGCGTGTTAACTAGTTTTTGCTTGTTACTTGATTTCAGGACAGTCTGCCAGAGTAAAGTTCTCCACTGAGCTAAGAGATTGTCCAAGCTTTTAAATATTTGGAAAGTCATGTAGAGAGTAATACTGTTTGAAAATCACCTCCTTCCCCCAAATGGAACTGATCACATTTTCCATGGATGGATGTGATTGGATGTAGGTTGGTCCAACTAATGAATGGTTGACATTTGACAACACCACAGAGAGCTCTGTAATGGAAAGAGTTTGGACTCTTGTGCTGGAAATGTTGGTTTAGTACCCCGCACATGGATACGGTACTTAATATTGGAACCCTTATTAGGAAACTTGGAACCAGTGACCTCGGGTACTTGGTACTACAAAAATGTGGAACCAGGACCCACTGGGACCACCCAAGCCTTGTGTCAGTATCAATATGCACTATTCAGTATTTTCCCAAATTTGGGTTTCCTCTGTTGATTCTCCTGAGATACTTGACAACTTAAGTGATTCATGGTCTCTGACCCTGTTGATTCTTTGCAGGCCTCAACCTTAAGCTTCAGAGGGTCAAGGCCACTTGGCCTCAAAGGCTCCAAAAAAGAAAGGGGCACCAAGGCCAACTGAAAGGGCACCAAGGCCATTTTCAAACTTTTATTTGTTGATGACATATATGTATACTTCCTTCCATTTCAAGATAGTGTTCAACTTTCCAACCTGCATTTATTTCATTGTTATACTGTTCACATGTTGTGCAATGACACTACTAGAATAGTTGTAAAAATTAAGTAGAAATAAATAAGTGATTATGAAAACTGAAAACAAATCCCACCAACGCCAAATTAATAATTGGCCTATGTAAACGTGCATGCCGACCTTGTCGACGTTTATGGCTGAACAATCTCACCAAAAAAGTGCGTCTAAAAATTGACACTTTGCCTCCGCTCCAGCCATTTGGCCTTTGTGCTTTTAAAAAAAGTCTGTTGTGGGATGGCATGAATGATGGATCAATATAATTGAGTTGAAAGATTATGGTAAAGATTTCTGAAATTAGGGCACTGTTAATAGTTCGATTTTGACATTTTCACCAGTCACGCGTGTACACCAACGTGTGCTTGAAGATGAAAAAGAAAGTTGGGAGGCAGGAAGGTCACAGGGTCACAAACATTTTTGTAAAACACTGTTCTCCACAGACTTTTTTGTTGAAAGGGCAGTATGACGTAATCGGATGGGCGCCCGTTGGTATGACGTCATCATCGGCCGTTAGTATACGAGGCAACCGCGATGATTGCGAGGGGGTTTCGGGGAAGTCCCCACTAAAAAGACACTCCGTACGTCAATAATGAGCCAAGACGTACCATTTTTAAAAATCATTTAAAGTTTCAAAATGTTGTTAAAAAAAATAGTACACTTTGATAAATTAAAAGCAGAGATGAAGAGATAAACTCACATAGACTCATCGTTTCCGTAGACAGATTCAGGACATTTTTGAGCGAAAACAAAGACGTTGATGTGACCTATGATGTGACAAAACTTCTGAAGAAATGGTCACTGAAAAATATTTTATTTAACTTTCAGATAACATCCACGTCTTCTTAAAGTGATGATAATCTTGACACTTTGCAAAGTTTGCAAAACAGTCGGGAGCTTCTTAAAAAACTGCGTTTATGGTGTTTATTGGCTTAGCTTTCGGAATAATTCAAGAACGTTACAATCTGCACGTGTATTTATTAGAGCGGGCACGTCATTGGTCAGTGCTTATTGTTAGCAAACATGCTGGCCAATCTCCTTTCACGTACAGCTCAACGAAGCACGTATGGTACCTGTTATACTTCTGTGTAACTCGACGACACTCGAAGCAGTATTCTTGTTGCCAAACTATCCGGCCGCGGGCTACCCGGCCATGTGGTTCCCGCTCTGTTTATCGTTGCCGTCAACTAGCTGTGTGAGCCGGCTCGTCGTCGGCGCGGTCTACGGTGTGATCCACTGCAGGTATTTCGGTACTTGCGCGATGCATAGCAAGCATCATCGGGAAAACTTATGTGCTGGAGCGTACGCTACGTACATCTCATTATTTTGAATAACTCTTTCGAATACATAATATAAAGGAATCATTGGAAAAGAGGCACGACGGCCAAGTGGCCGTAAGGTACGTGTTTTTTAAAAGGGCATCGCGGCAATTCGGTGGGGCATTGCGGCAATGGCTGCTGGTGGCCGCTGTAAAGGTCGAGGCCTGTCTCTGTATGATTGTGAAAACAGGGGTCGAAATTAAACTACATTGCTCACTAGCCGGCAGGGACAGTAGAAATAAAAAGTTACTGGCCCGCCAGACAATCTGGTGGCCCAACACCATTTTGTATTTTAAAATCAGCAATGAACATAGCGCGGGCGGAGGTCAGTGCACATGTACATCAGGGGGAAAAAATTTTGGGGTCCTGCCTTTTTGAAAAAAGAAAGGATTTTTTTAATTTGTTTTTATTTTTATTTTATTTTTTAATAAAAAAAAAAAAATGTTCGACCAACTTTTTTTCAAGACGACCGTCCGGGCTTTTTTAAAAGATGGTTGCCAGCCTCTTTTCTTGTGTGCTTTTTCGGTGTGCTAAATAAAGTCAAAAAATACGATCTTAATTATTTTTTATAACAAAAAATAAAAAATCGCCAGAGATCGTCAAAATGGCGCCCTTTATATGACGACATCGGACGTGGAAGCAAAAACATTTGAGATAATCCTTTTCTTAAAATAAATTTTATTAACCCCTGGGCCCCGACACTATCTAAGGAGAATGATTGACATCCATTTCGGTCAAAACAACCTTACTGTAAAGCTAATTCAAAACCTACATGTACCATTTGTTATACATTTTGCTTTGTGCGCCGCGCCAAAAACATCAGAGAGATATGCCGCACAGTGTGGGGTTTTAGAAAGCTGGATATGCGTTGCCTTTTGGTGATCGGATACACACGTGCACAAACTTTTCAAAACGCTAAAAAAAAAAAACTTTAAAAAGAATGCGTTTTTGGACGATCTTATCCCCTAATTTCTGCCTTAAATAATACCTCTTCCATCAACAACCATTTTCATGGATTCGTGATTAGAGGATCCGTTGTTTAGAACTTCGTTTGCAATAAAATCATCGAGATTCAACGATCGGTCGACAACGCACATTGCAAATTCAATTAACAAATTCAATGAACTTTGCCCCGCATCGCCCTCTATCGGCAAAAGTTGTCAATGTTTGAATATCCTTCATCCAAGGCTGTATATTGTACCAATCTGCAGGCGTGCAGCACCACTGTGCGGCACCACTGTGCGGCACCACTGTGCGGCACCACTGTGCGGCACCACTGTGCGGCAATTCTTTACTCGGCTCGAACGTGTACTGCGTTGGAGTCTAGCCAAACTCTCTTATGAATATGGTAATTATCAACGGCCATAAACGGCCAATCACAGCGTGCGGAATATTGATTAGCTTGGACTTTGGACCTCGCTGTTGTTACGTGCGTGTATGCGCTATGCATGGACTATACCGGTCTGCCGGTGTGGTGGTGGATGGGCCACCGAACGTTGTGGGGCCCGGGCCGATGCACGCGCAGCAGATACTCGGCAGTCAGAAACATGTGGTTGTGTGCATCATGTTTTGAAATGAACGATTGCTCAATCTTCCAATGTTGCGGTTTGGAAGTCGGGCTTGGCTCGTCGGCTACTCGTTTGATTATGTTTTAGTGCAGGCTAAAAATAGTCCAATTGTATTTTTTGGCGGGGCTGCCAATTATCTAATTTTTAGCAGGGCGGCATTAAACAGACTTTTCTCACTGTCCCACCGGGCTATCGTTTTTGGGGTAATCGATGGCCCGGAGTTAATTTCACTGGTCACGGGCCAGCGGTAATTTCGACTCCTGTGAAAATGTTGAAAAGAAAATGTTGGGGGGCAAAATGTTGCAAACTTTGAACAGTACCCTTATTAAGCACATAAATTTCTTAATCATAGAAAAATAATAATAAAGCAATCTTTTGTGACTGGTTTCCCACAATTTACTTAACACTGTTTTTTGACAAGCAGGGCCCAATTTCATAAAGCTGTTTTGTGGAAAATATTGCTAAGCAAATTTCTTTGCTAAGCAAAAATTGAGTGTTGCTCCAGTTGCAACAATGTAAACTACATTGAATGTTGTCTGGTAACCTGTTTTTGCTGAGCAAGATTTTCCTGTTTTTAGCAAGTTTATGTGCTTACAGGCTTTATGAAATTGGGCCCAGGACCAATCCATAGCTCTGCTTACAGTCACTATCTTCCGCTTACAGGGTTTGCACAAAACTTATGTGCAGCTGTGTTAGCAAAAAATGCTTCAGTAGTAAGTGATGTATATGCATTAGCAAAAATGTCTGCTAACTTGTGAGATATGCTTACAGAAATTCTGCTAACTAGAAGTTCTGATTTTCCCCGTACTGTAAGCAGAGCAGTGCAATTGGGTCCACCTCTATGATATTGGCCATGACCTTTGAAAAGTCTAGATTCCTAATGGAGACCACAGTCCATCAAGCTGTCCTGTAGTTTAATCTCTGACCCCAGTATAGCCAAGGGGTATCTGTCAATCTTGTTCTGCAATTCTAGTTGTTGACATTTCCTGGAGCCTGTTTACCAGCTGGCACTAGTCATGAAGGGGCCAGCAGACCTTTTTTGTTCATTCCTGGCCTATTTAAAGGCACTGGACACCTTTGGTAATTGTCAAAGACCAGTATTCTCACTTGGTGTATCCCATCATATGCATAAAATAACAAATCTGTGAAAATTTGGACTCAATTGATCATCGCAGTTGCAAGAAAATAATGAAAGAAAAAACACCCTTGTTGTACAAATTAGTGTGCTTTCAGATAGGAATAAAAGGCTTCTGGCCAGAAGTCTTTTATTATTTGAGTGAGAAATTACCTCTTTCTCAAAAACTACGTTACTTCAGAGGGAGTGGTTTCTAACAATGTTTTATACTATCAACAGCTCTCCGTTGCTCGTTACCAAGTAAGTTTATATGCTAACAATTATTTTTAGTAATTACCAAACGTGTACAGTGCCTTTAAAATTATACGCACTTTTTTCATTTGAAACATGTTCTTTGCTAACAAGTACACATGTCTACCTGGAATATCCACCTTGAAAGGGCAAGGCCATTTTTATTTTGCAAAGGGCACTTCCACCCGAAAACCTTAAGGTGTATGGGAAACTTTTGAAGGGGCATCAAGGCCGAGACCAGGGCAGTAGGCCTATGTGGCCTTTGTTTAATTCCAGGCCTGGTTTTACTCTTATAAGAGTTTTCCACCAATCATAAGCGAATTCCCTGTATCGTCTCCACCTTCAGTGCTTTTGATTTCTGTAACAACTTTTTAGTCAAAGTGCAATTTTTGTTTTTAGCAATTATTATTTGTTTCATCAATGGAACTCAGTTTGAACACCAATATAAAGACGTTTTCTCACACATCCTTGGATCAGGTTTGTCGGGTCCTGCATTCGTCAACTTGTCCCTTTTCTGAAGAATCTCCTTGTGGGGTCCATTGTTCCTACTGAGATTGCGTTATGGGGCAGCATACAAACACCTGTGGGGGATTTTACACAATGAAGCACACAGCTCCGTGTTGCATACACTCTGTGGACGTTTCTTTGTTCTGTGGACATGTGTAAGTCCACATAGTGTTTCAAGCCCCTGCATTATGTGGACCTCTTTTGTTCTCAGGTCCAAACTTTGTGTGTAGAGCTTTTAAAACAAAGGTCCCCACATTTTTCTTTGTTCATTTGGTCCTCATAGGGGAATTCTTTAGAAAAGAAAATGAGATAACAACTGCAAGTCTCAAACTGGGATCAAAAGACTGGTTGTATACACATTTGTTCATGATTTTTTTTTTTTTTTGTGTCTAAAAGACAGAGGTACAGCAGGAAAAAAATGTAGTGTGCTTGTACCAATCTGAAAAAGCTGGTTACCTTTTCAAAGTGTATTTTCCTAATAACATGCTGAATAATGCTTTATATTGTGAATCTCTATGATTACCCCCCCCCCCCCCCCCCAATCCTTCCAAATCCAACTGCATGTTTTGTCTGATTCTGTAGGACTGAGGACTGTACTAATTTGCTTTTCATGAGATCAGGCATACCAACGTAATCAGAATCCAACAGTTTGTGGTGTGTTGTGGCCGAGCGGTCAAGCGCAATGGACTCTAGCTCTGGTGTTTCTTATCAGCATTGCATGTGTTCAAGTCCCGGTCTTGATACTTATGTCCTTAAGCAAGACACTTAACCATTATTGCTTCAACCCTCGGATGGGACGTAAAGCCATAGGTCCTGTCCATTGTGTAATGCACGTAAAAGAACCCAGTTACACTTATTGCAAAGAGAAGGTGTTTCTGGCAGTGGCTGCTGAATGCGCTGCATCGCCTTCTAAACCAATTGTTATAAGGTGCTACATAAAAAGTCTCATTATTCAAAAACTTAAAAACCTGTCTTAATCAAAATAATGATGGCCTTTGAGACGCCTATGAGACGCCTATGTTAACACTTTTTATTATTATCATTGTTACCATATATGGGATTGGATTTTGTTAGAGTGGGGAAGGATCCTAAAAAAATCCTTTTAGGGAAGTTACAGGTTTTAAGGAACCATGTTTGAGAGTCAAATGATTTGAATGTACCTTTAAAAATCAAAACTAAAAACAGCAGTGACTGGTACCATCCCTTTAAAATGGGTTAAACAAAACAAAGTTGTTGATTGTAGATTGATCATTAGGACCCTGCAATCTTGACTAATTGAGTTTTCCATGCCACCGATAGTAGTTGACTTTTGAACATTAGTTCCAGAGTTGAGTTGACACTGCTAATGGGTTATCACGTTTTGCAAGCATGGCAGAAAAAAACCCCATATTAACAATAGGGGCTTTGTTTACTGAAAAGATAGGGAAAACCATTCTCCAGTGAGCAATTTTGCAGGGTAAATGTTTTTTCTTGCAATTTTCTGAAGTATGTGTCCTAAATTTATGATGCATAACTTTTTATCTTTATTTGTCTTCTTGTTTCTTTACACTTTGCGTTTAATTTGCTACATACAGTCCACTGAAAACCTACCGGTGTCATTAAAATGCTAATTAATTGTGACATAACTTGCGAATTTGACTAGAGAAACAATGAGCCAAGGCTAGATTGATCCAGTTGGACTAGCTGGTCAAATCACACAGCATTCAGATAACATCTAGATTGACTATAGTTAAGTACAGAAGACTCCAGTCACCCACTCAAACATGCTCCATCTAGTACAGTATGTCAATGTGTGTATCAAGTGCTTCTTGCACATTATACTGAGCATTATAATAATAATAATAATAATAATAATAATAATGATAATAGTGGCTTCTTATATAGCGCTCAGGTCTGTCACTCAGTGATGCTCATGGCGCTTCAACATTATTACCCCTGGTCACTGGGCCATTTTTGTGTCATTCCTTTAACCATCTCAGCTCCCTGGGGAGTATACAGCCTGTGCTGCCAAATATGTAGCACATCAAGCTAAATCAATCACAAGAACCATCTCTGCCCTCACAGGTACCCATTTACTCCTGGGTGATGAGAAGCAATTATAGTTAATTAAGTGTCTTGCTCAAGGACACAAGTGTCACGACCGGGACTCGAACCCACACTCTGCTGATCAGAAACACCAGAGCTTGGATCCGGTGCTCTTATCCGCTCGGCCACGACACGCTATACCAATACCTAACTTGGTTATGAGGGAGATATCTATTGTGTAATCACCATGATCACACCATCGGACTGTTGCAACATGATATTCTACATAACCCCAAAAGATCTGGGTATTTACCTCATCAAAATGATCAATTACCATCCAGATTTGATAAAAGGGGATCGTACATCATCTTACTGCGTGAGCCTGATTTCAAAGAGATTAAAGCTTTTTGAAAAACTAATGTGAAACCATTTATCATTTGTGGTGTGTCTTTGCCATGTGGTCTTGCGCACATGAAACTCAAGTTCTGGTGGCTGAGTCATCAGGGTTTGCAGGTTCCAATCCTGGTCATGACAATTGTGTCCTTCAACAAGACATTTAACTTTAATTGCATCTCATCACCCAGTGATGGTAGAGATTATTGATGTGAATGAGTGGTAACTTGTGTGCCCATTTGGCTTCTGGTGCTGCATAGATCATAAGGAATGCGTGATGCCCTAAGTAATAATATTATAAGGTGTTTTAATGGGCCCACTTGGTGTAATATTGTATTTGTTAATGCAATTTTTCTTGATTTTGAAGGAGTTAAAAAAGGGATAAAATTTAACAATGATTTTGTTTTACCTAAATATTTGTGTGTGTTCCGGCCATAGAAGATAGTCTCCTCAACAGAAACTTAGCTTCTTTTAGACAATACATATTCATCTTGCCCTGGGATAGCCAAATGTAAAACAGCTGTTGTCTGATAACTTACCATATGTCTGGGATCAAACAAATCTTGACAAGTATGAGCTGTTGAATATCAGAAACATGAGAGTACTAGTTTTATTTTGGGGACAATAAAAAGTGAACTCAATTTGGATTAACGCTGTCACTTTCCCTTTAAAAAACAAAATCCATTTAGTTCGAAGAGCTCACCTAATGTCAATAGGTACAGGCGTCTCTTTCCCTCAGTAGAGTTTCCACTTGAAGGGATTCTTCTGCATATAATTAAGTACAATAGCAGCTTAAATCTGGACTGTTCCATTTCACGAATTTGACAAGATGAACAAAAGTGGACTCAAACACTGTGACTCCAAAGGCTGCTCATCCAAACTTGAAAATGGGAACAATAAGAGTAAAATACATACATTACATATCAATTAATTATTATGAAAATATACAAACAACGAATTGACTTATTTTGAGAGGAGGAATAAATAAATAAGTACTAGGCCTATATATAAATAAAGAAAGAAAGAAATAACTAAATAAATAAACAAACATATACAAATCTTTTAGCAAAGACAGTAAGGCAAGGAGAGAGAAAATGTGTTTAACTAAATAAATAAAAAGAAGAAGAAATTAACAGATATAAAGATAAAGAAATAAATCAATAATTATAGACAAATAAATCTATCAATAAACTGATAAATAAGTTAACAAACAAATATATAAATAAATAAATAAATATATAAATAAATTGAAACAAATATAAAAACATTAAACTATACTTGTGAACACAAAACATGCAATTTTGCTGAATGGGAACTATACAAAGTTAAACAGGAAAAAGACCAACGATGAAGATAATCCAAAGAACACATAGTGCACGATACTTGTATAATATAATAAATAAAAATAATTAAAGATAAAAATAATCAATAAATAAATAAATGAATAAAAGCATACTAAATATATTGCACACTCCCTTTAAAATTATCCCATCAATCCAGTCAAAGACCATGCATACATTGTCCATATATATGTAAGTTATGATTATGCAAGAGTGGGGTGATCACAAAGAATGGTTCCATGGTGCACAATTTGCCACGTTTGACACTCCAGTTGGTTGCTGCTCACATGATCCGGTTTAGTCACGGGATTGGCTGAGCATCCGAGCTATAAATAGTCACGTTCCAATCTGCTGCTCAGGGTTTTACCTGTTGTTGTCATCCCATCACCAACAAGTTACTCATTTATTTATTTATTTATTCATTTTTGCCGTTTAACACATTATATCACATCCAAATCCCCATTTTGTTTTTTCAGGAAGGTGTAGGCCTAACTATATTTTTAAGAGTATTCATTTGTTATAACTTTGCACAATGTGATAGCAGGTTTCCAATTGTACTTTAGCAACTCTCACTGCATAGTAAAATATTTACTTTGTATTTGATTTTACCATTATGTACATATGTACATTTAGTTCAATTGGATTGAGTGAGTGAAGAACAGTGGTTGTTGTTAAGGTTTTTGTATTACTTTATGTACAGATCCTTTGGCCAAATCATTTAAGTGTACGCTATTTTCTATCTGTGTACATGATGTAGAAGTAGATAAGGAATTTATTGTCAAAAAGAAGCTTTCATCTTGCACTTCATTTTGAACTTAGCAATTTTTGTTCCTGGAATGGAGGGTTTTTTCTGGGGTTTTTTCTCATGTCAGATTATCTGTTGTTTTTTTTTAATAATAAAGTTTCCAGATAAGTCACAAATTCACCTGTATTTTGTCCCAAATGTGACAAACCAATAAATAAGGTTGTGTTCGAATTGGCCATGTGTTTGAATTGGCGGTTACGACTACGGCCACAGTTTGCTTTTCCCTTCCCCCACCCCCCTCTCCCTTCCCCCCCCCTCTCCCTTCCCCACCCCCCCCCCCTCTCCCTTCCCCAACACCACCACAACAAATGTTTGGCTTGGAACCTTCTATTGTCATATTATTGTCAAGGACATATGGTAGGAATTGTCAATTGTTGATGATTGTGTGGCGTGATTTTCTGGAGAAAGTTGTTGACATGAAGAGTTGGTTTTGTGCCAAGATTGGAGTCCCATCAGGTTTATTTGACCACAAGCAGCTGTTGCATGGTTTCAATTTGTTATGGAAACAAACACTTTTTTCTTTGTCCGAGTATTCACAAACTTTAATAAAACTGTCAGAAAGTACTTAACTTTCAAATGGTTCATATAACAAATTGAAGTTCTTATGTAGGTCAAATAAACACTGCAAACTCGACAGTGCTTATTGTAAATATTTGAAAAGGTATTGTTTTATATTTATTTGGTCATTGTACCGTGTACATGATGTAGGAATGTGGACAGGTGGCATCATGTAGCAGTGTGCACAGATGAGCAATATCAGACCAAATGTTTGTCAACACAAACATTAATTCACCAAATCTCAAACAAAACAAAAATTCAAATAAAACTGTGTTCATTAGTAAATAATGTGGATGACAACATACAGAAGTCCCACTTCACTACCAGTACAATGAGTACATTAACATTACATTTTTAAAAAGAAGTTTATGTATTTAAGGGGTTCATGTTGGCAGACCGGAGCCGTGCATGTGGATTGGATTTTCAGTCCCTACCTTATTACATGGGTTTTCCTCCCACATCTAAAACAGAACATTTCTTCTTGTTTTCTATTCATCCTGTTATTGGCACTAACTGTGCTGTTGGATGTGTAATAAAATTGATAAATTATTTCAGTTTCTAGTCCAGTCCAGTAGCTATGAGCACAATTTACGCAACCTGTTTCTGTTATTGTTAACAATTGTTTAGACAAATAAATGCAAACAAATCCAGTTTACTGCATCACTACAAATATTTTGCCTTCATAACTTCATTCTTTCCAGGAACCTGGGATCCTGACAATAGGCCTTGGTGAAAACTACTTTAAATTCAAAGTAACAATGGTCCAGTTTGAGCTAGGGAAAAAGGAGAAAAACAGCTGATCATTTCCATACAATGGTTGTATTTGCCTGAAGGTCTCTGCACCCTTGAAAATACCCCTTGTAGATTGAGGGGTAGTTTGTTTCTGACCTTCATGTGTATGATATTGATCATCGCTCTGTCTTGATCAACACCATTGACCTCAAGATGGTTTGGGTATTTGTATTTGTTTTTTCTCCTTTTTTTTCTTTTCTGGATTTCATTAAGTCTAAGAGACTTCCCACCATATTTGTTTTTTTAAACTGTCATTAAAGTTGAGGATTTTATCTTTGTAGGTTTTGTTCCCTTTCTGATCATTGATGTCGATTTTTGGTTAACTGTTAAGGGTAATTAATTTATGACCTATTTGCACCATAAACATATGGTCCTTGAGTGCATTTACTAATCCTTGACCTTTACTAATCTTTGACGCTTGATCCTTGACATTGTGTAATTTGTTGTTTTTATCCAACAACAGCTTATGAAGTTGTTGTTTTTTAAACTGTTGAGCTTTTATGTCTTTTTAGATGATGAAATAATAGTTGTTGGTTGTTTTCTTCTTTAATTTTTTTTTTATCCAGTTTCATTGTGCATAATTTTTCTTGTAAGTGGATAAAATAGGCTCTGCACCTGAGTTGATTATTATTATCTTTACACGGAAACTGTTTCTTTGGCCTTTACTAGAATTAGATAACAGCTTAGGCCTTAAATTTAATTTTACATATTTAGTGTGTCAAAACTTATTAGTATTATTAACTTTATTTCTGATATTTGCAAACTTAGTCATCAATGCTGAACTGGGAAAACAATTTTGCCTTGCAAGTACATATTTCACTGTGGCATTGATAAGATAAATGTGTGTATGATTATTATATTTAAGTTTTCATTCAAGCCGCACATGTAATGGCAAATCTCTCAGGTCCAATTTGAAACCAGAATGATATAAGCCTAACCGGTTCTTATTTGAACAATAAATATTCTGAACTGGGAAAATTATTTTGCCATGCAAATTACATATTTCACTGTGGAGTTGATAAACTGTGTGTACATGTACATGTACATGTTGCTGTGGAAGTTTGTGGGTTATTTTATGTAAGGGTAAGGTTTTGTTAGAGCTGTGCATGTATTGACAAATCTCTCAGGTCCAATTTGAAACTAGAATGATATACATTAAGGTCAAGGTTTGTGAGATATCAATAAAAACCTTGCCCTAGGGATGTAAATAACTCTGATCCAGGGATCTGAAGTGCCAAAGGAGTTGTTGCTTTGTTGTTCCCAGAAAAAAGGGTCAAGTGGGTTGGATGGTTGATTGGTCAGTAGGCAGAGTTTGTTTTGGAAATTGTATGACTATTGAACTCTTGTACCAATACTTTCCAAGTTGCAGGGTGTACCAATGCTCTGTATTTGTAACAAATAACAGATGAGTTTAGATCTCTATATAGAATCAGGGGTTTTTCGGAAGTGTAAATACATTTTCATCCTTGGTTTTCAATGTACACACAACATCCCAGCCAACCTTATATAGCGCTTTATCACACCCGAGGGCTTCTTAAAGTGTGCATTTTTATGGGTTGTTCTAAAACCCCCTCGACCCCCTCGACCCCCACGACCCACGACCCCCTCGACCCCTCGACTTATGCTCGATTTTTTTTTATGTACACCAAAATTGCCACATGACACGATCTCAGCCAATCACGCACGAAGCAAACTGCGCGTGATTGGCTGAGATCGGGTACTGTGGCAATTTTGGTGTACAGAAAAAAAAATCGCGGCATTTCCAAGCGTATCTCTTGGCCGACCCGAGCCTGAATAGGAGTATATCCCAACTGGGATCCTGCGTTTACCGCCCGAGTACGATTTAGGCCAACTCATTACGTGATGATCAGGCAGACTCATTTCCGGCTGATCGCTCCCGTCCTGTGTCAACAATTACTACTTGCTCTATGCGGAGCTCGAGGTTGTAGACCCGACCGACCATGGCCCACACGTGTTTTGGGGTTGTCAGTCTCCCACACCCGGGCCCCCGACCATATGAAACGAGATCATGATCGGTGTGCACGTAACGTGCGGAAGCGGATTAAATACGCCCATTTATGCTATAAAGTGGCCTCATTTGTCCTGGGGAAAATACGCAGACCATTTCTTTTCGGATTTTGGTGTTGGCCACAGAATGCTAAAATTAAAATTGCCGTTTATATTTAGGCTGTACATTAATGCTTCTTTAAGAAAATTAGATCTTAAGTAACTTATTGGCTAATTTTAATATTAAGGACCAAGTTACATGCGATAATATGAACTTTCCCCCCCCCCCCCCAATTTTTTATATGTCTTCCAAAATTCCCAAAACGTAGCTATAAAGTTTAATGCACATTATTTCTCTTTTAACCTATTTTTCCTTACTCCATTCAAATTAAAACTCTGGAAGTATGGTCTGTTGGTCATCAGCAGGTCGCCGGAAGGAAGTCGCGTCGCCAGACCAGCTAGCTCTTTGGATCACACGCTGTGAATTTTAAATCGGGAACTTAATTCTTACTCGGCCGTAAAGCGATGTGTTATGAATTGGAATTGGGACACGTTTCGATAACGGGGCGGACGTCGAGGGGTCGAGGGGTCGTGGGTCGAGGGGGTCGAGGGGGTCGAGGGGGTTTTAGAACAACCCCATTTTTATTGATACTTTCAAATCCAGTCATTTCTTTGCAAAGACACAGTATGGTTTGTGGGATAATCTCAAGAATAAATGGGTATAACTTAAATGGAATATCAAAATATTCTTTATCCCCGATGGATTTATTATGTTGGTTAAATTGTCAGGTAGCCCCTGCTAACTACAGGATTGCAACTGGCCTCTCCTCACCTTACACACTTAGTGGTCTAGTTGGTCAAGACATTTTGTTCTAGAATGCCAGGGTTGTGGGTTGAAATTCCACTGAGTTGTGTGCTCTTGGAATTTTTTTCCCCACAGGACTTGGTTAAGCACTGAGTAGGCCTATATGGTGCTTATCACACATAGGTGTTGGGTAAATAAATTTATGTTGTATTCTTGATGCAATTATTTCTTCTTTTAAATGAACAGATGATTTTTAATTCAAGGTTTTGCCTTTGAAGTATTTACTTGAATATTGAAAAGTTATTCTTGCAAAAGACCTTTCTTTTGCTTGCAAGGAGGAGGGAGGAACGTGCTCTTCAACCTTTCACTATGTGAATTCTTGTTGAGTCTATTTATTAAAGTCATTTAATCTAGTTTCATTTGGTAACTCTTGTAAAATGTTACCATTGTATTATCATTATAAATCTGCCCTCTTCTTTTAGGTTGGATGGATTTTCACAGATTTAGTTGCAGAGGATCTCACCAAAGGAACTGTGAAGCATGTCCGGAACATGGTTAGTATTTGGAAATCAATGAATTAATTTAATAATCTATAGTTTTGTTTTTATATTTATTTGTTTATTTTTCTTTATTTATTTTTGTTTTGTTTTCTTTATTTTTTAAGAATTTACTTGCATAACCTAACCGTCAGCAGCATGCACTGTTGGTCTTTGTTTTGCATTTGTTGTATGTTGTGGCTGAGCAGTCTTGGGCATAAAACTCAACTTCTATTAGTGTGTAAGTCATCGGAGTGTGGGTCTGAAACCTGGTCCTGCGTGTCCTTGAGCAAGTATTTATCTCTAATTACCCTTATCACCCAGGAGTAAATGGGTACTTGTTGATGTGAATGATTGGAAATGGAGTTTCAGGACAAACTAGGTCCTTATGAACAGGGGTAGTAGATCGTAGATCAGCGTTAATAAATGTCTCGGAAAAAGAACATATTAGAAGTGAATTTCAGTGCGTTGAAGTTTATTTGATAATATTTTTGTTTACTGTTATACATTTTTCTGGACTCAAACAGTTCCGTGACTAAGGCTTCTTATTGGCTATACAGTATATGAACTATCAAATAATGTTTTTAAATGCTCAAATATTATTGTTTTATCACTGTATTTAATATATATGTTCTCTCAGGTGCAAGTAATCTTTCATACGACAGATAATTAATTGTTGTTTAAGTGTAATTATTTTTATGAACACCAGGAAAATTGTTTTCATGCATTTGAATTGCGTGATGAAAAAGTCATTTGCCTTTTTAAAAGAAATTAATTCCTTTACAATTTTCTTGATCTTAAAATGTAGGATGCACATTTCTTGAGTGCAGAGGAGTGTATCATGGCAGGGGAGCTGCAGAACCAGCATCCTAACCCATGTCAACTAGCCACAGAGGGCATGTTTGGCTCCAAGTTTGTCACTTGTATTGTCACAGGTAACTGGTCTCTAGGTCTTCATGCTATGACTGAGTGGCTAAATGTTTAACAGTTTTGTTTTTTTAATTGTCTTGGCCCACCCACTCACTTTGATTTTTTTATATTGATTGACTGTTCAAAAAAACATATGCACTAAAAAACAAAGTAAAATGTATGCTTAATCAAATGTAAATTTCTGTATTAGAAAGAAAATCCATATGGCCATGAATTGGTTTTTATTTAAAGACAAAGTATCAGGTTGGTAATTATCCAAAAACAAAACTTCAATCTGAAAGCTCACCAATTATAAAAGTTCATACCGGTACCAATCCTGCAGATAAATTTTGGTAATGTGAAGTTCCATCGAAGTACAGGAAAATTGCATTTGAAGACCGGACATAATAGGTTTTATTTATTGTCAATAAGATCAATATGGATACAATTTGTTTTTACCCTAACACCGTATTAAGCTTAATTTTTTCGAAATCCTTCTGGGGTGCTACCTTTTTGCTCAACTGTTGGTCAGTTTGTGTCTTCCTGGTTGTTTTTATCATTGTATCCTTACCTGTGAAAATAGTAAATGAAATGAAAAATGGCATATGTTCTTAAGGACTGAAATCACACTTTGAAGCTGGAAAAGTACCCTCTTAAATGTAGGAAAAGCAAACGATGCCTGAGCAGGATTTGATTTTGACTTTCTGTTTTCCTCGTCAGGTGATTCCACAAATCAAATCCACACAGAGGCATACCAAGTATCCAACCAGTGTATGGCCCTGGTGCAAGATAACTGCTTAGTGCCTACCAGAGATGCCCCTGAGCTGGGCTACGTACGAGAATCTACTAGCGAGCAATATGTCCCTGATGTCTTCTACACGGTAAGTATTCCTCTTACAGAGGCTAGTCTGTGGTTTGTTTGGCACAATTTCATTGAGCTGCTAAAGTAGAAAATATTGCTTAACAATTTGCTGCTTAGCAAAACTGGGTGAGTTACCTCTTAGCTTAGCTGCTCTTTGAAATTGGGCCCTGGGGTGATTTCACAAAGCACTAAGATTCATCTTAAGTTGAGTTGTCAGTATTGCCATAGTAATCTGTATTGTAACATCCCACTTTGCTTAGCAATTAACATGGATTTGCACTTAAGATTTATCTTAATTCTTTTTGAAATCGAGCCAGGTTGGGAAGAAGATTTACAGGTGTAAATTGACAGAAAACATTTGCAAATTTATTTGTTGCAATTTTTCAAAGAAATAAATTAATTACTACTGCTGGACAGTTTACCCTTGCTTGTTCCCTGAAGTCAAGAGTTGGAGGCCTTTGTGGTCATGTCGGCCTGGCTTGATTGCATTTCTCCATGCCTCCTGGTCTTGGATAAGGTTCAATTCAATGCACTTGATGTTGACTGGGATGTTGTCCATCCAGTACTTTCTTGGGCATCCACTCTGGCAGTTACACATGTACCCTAAAACTGTATTTTAAGCACCTTCGTTGCTGATTATCATCACTCATGATCGGGATGTTTTGAATTTTTACAGGAAAAAGACAGCTATGGAAACAGCTCAAAATCCTTAGCAAGACCTCTGCCTGTTGAATTTCTGCTGGTTGATGTAAGTAATATTCCAACAGTTTTTAAAAATATTGAAAACAAGGTGACTTAGTTTAAGACCATTGAGCGATTCTGAGGGGTTTAAATAGTATAAATAACCTCTTATATGCAGTGAAAACAGAATAATATAAAAATGTGGAATAGAATGCATTGCTTTTTGGACCCTCCCCTCGTTTTCCCCCAATGACATCTGCATTCCTCTTTCCACTTCTTCCTTACAGGTGACGTGTGGTTTCCCAAAGGATCCAATGTACACCTTCAACGACTCGCCGACAGTCAAACACTTTCCCGTCGAGAACCGCTCCACGCTCGGGGAGCTCCAGGACCTCGGCCCATTGGCTCAATACATGAAACAGTTCAGCAGTGAGCAATTCATGGAAGCCATGTTGGATTTCCATTTGATGGTATACCTCGCTGCTATGCAGATGCTGCCAATTAGAGTGAGTTAAGTTTGACTTTGATCAGTGATAAAGACAAAAGCCTGATTTTCCATAAATCCATCCCCTGGTTTTGTCTGACTTTGATTGATCCCATTCATCTTTTTCAAAACATCTTTTTCTGACATACAGACAAATAAGCCATAGCAGTGCTGTATGACAAATTATACTTAAGTATCTTGCTTAAGGACACAAGTGTCATGACCGGGATTCGAACCCACACTCCGATGACTCGGCCACCAGAACACAAGTTTGTTGCTCAGCCAGGACACGCCACAATAACTAGGATAAAAAATATGTTCTTCTGGGAACAACAGAACATGGGACAACTAGTTCATGACTAAGGTGCTAAGGTGAATGGGATCATGACAAGTTGTGGCGAAGCAGTTAAGAGTACCGTACTCAAGCTCTGGTGTTTCTGATCAGCAGATTGTGGGTTCGAGTCCTGGTCGGCACTTGTGCCCTTGAGCAAAATGCTTTACCATAATTGCTTTGTCCTTTGGATGGGACATTAAGCCTTAGGTCCCTAGAACCTAGAACGCTTATCGTGGAAGAGTATACAGGGGTCATACCCCAGTGTTTCTGGTTCACATAGCAAGCACCCTTGTTACAGGTTTCCTCTGGCTTGCGAGCTACAGTGATTAAGTTCACTTATGAGGCATCCTTGGTAGCTGTAAAAGTACTTTATGGTGTGATTTCTTCTTCTCAGGACCACATCGGATCACTTCTGGATGCTCTGAGGACTGAAGATGGAGAACTAGCTAGGGCGTGGTCAAAGAGCGAACACTGGGCAACGTTAGAACATTTCATGGCTGCTCAAGGTAATTTAAACTCTTATTCATAATACCTTGGCCCAATTTTTGAAATCACTTTCCAGTAAGCAATCATTGTCCTTACTAGCAGACAAATGTGTGTAAGCAAAAGTGTATTTCATAATTGATCAATAGGGTTATTGGCAGTGCTTGTGTGTGTGTTCACAATGGATTTTGATATTGCGTCACTCATCTGTTTACAAGAACCCTCCAATCTAGCAAACCTTTTGCTTGCCATGGTTGAGTAGTGTTTATTAAATAGAAACTGTGCTAGGGGGCGCTCCATAAGCAGAAAATGTCTGCTTACAGGCTGCTTGAAATTAGCCCCAGTATTGAGAACAGAAATCCAATCCAGATAAGAGAAGTGTCTTGAGCTCTGTAACTGAAATGGGTAGACTGAGCAACTAGGCCAAGTTTGAAGGTGCTGCTTGCTGTAAGCAGCAAGAATTGACTCTCATGGTGGCTGGACATTTTTTGATTATTAATCCACAGGTGAGCAGTGGAACTTTTGCTTAAAGGGATTCCTCGATATACATAACTTGTGCAGATGAAATTTCAGGCCTGATCTACGTACGCTCTTCCCCACTCTGTCTTCCACCCATGCAAACTTTTTATATCTCATGTTTGATTTATTCCAGCACCAAGTCCTACTTCAATGTCAGCATCATCAGCTCCTTCCGGGGCAGGAGCATCCCAAGGAACCTGGACTTGCTCTCGATGTACATACATCAACACCAACTCAAGACCAACCTGTGACATCTGCGAAGGACCCAAGGCCTGATACTGTTCCTTCCATCGGATTTTTTTTTTACTGGAAATTGAAATTGGATACTAATCATATTCTTTAAGGTACGGTACAGCCAGTGGTTTACAGTTCTGTCCAATGTCAGTGTTATAAATTATCACATGATTTAGCTAATACTTATAATGTATTATGAAAAACTGCCTCAATTATCTCAAGCTCTCAGTCTCAATCTCACCAGACTTGTGTTTTGAAACTGTCCTTCCACTCATCAGAGTATCAGGTCACTCTTTAAAAATAATCTGTCTGGAATAATAACTGTTTCTTATATAGCACATTTTACATTAACGTATTAATGCGCTTTACATTAGTACCCTGGTCATAGGGGTTCTCAGCTCCTTGGGGAGTATACAGCCCTGGGCAGCAGTGTTGTCCGAGGCTTTTTCAAATACAATATGAACCTCTAACCTCACAGGTACCAGTTAATACCCCTGGGTCAATGCTGTCATTTTAATGCAAGTTCAAAAGGCCCAGTTTGAATTTTGATATGTTGATTTTTTTTTAAAGTTGTTTTAATATGCGTAATTCAGAAAGCAATGTTTTCTTGGTAAAGACTGATTGAGCAAGAATCAGTGTTTTCCCCTCTCAACCCTAACAGTCACAGAATCCTTCTGAGGAAGTTGCCTGAATTTGTAGTAATTTGGTACTGCAAGCCCAAATAACAATTACTTATCATTGCTTGGAACAGCAATACCAAGGTCCAAACATTTGGGTGTTGAACTATTATTGACCCATTTCACTTTGAGCAGCACCTATCCTGTCCGCCATTTTGGAAGTGAAAATGTATGCAAAGGAATTGATTCCCAAAATGGCAGAAATGGCTCTTGCGCATTGTGTGGAGGTGTGTTCCGCGTCATACAACGAGTCAACAAACTGGATTATTTTGTAGGATTTGGAAGGGTCTCTAGCCAAATTTACTTGGGGGTTGGTTATCTGATGCTGTACCTTATCTTTAAGTAAGAAATCAAGGGAACTCTCTCGTGTCAATGGAAACACCGATTCACTGATTGATGGGAGACATTGGAACACTAGGTGGCAGGGCCCAATTTCATAAAGCTGCTTAATCAGAAAAGTGCCCTTAAGAATTTTCTGCTAAGCAAAACTAAGCAGGAAACCAGTCAAAGGCAGTATGTGAGACATTTTGTTTTGCTGGGAATCTTATTCTGGAAAGCAAAATTGGTTTGTGCTCAGCTACTTTTTAATGATTATATTGGCCCTAGGTACTTTTCCAGTGCACATTTCTGAGAACAATGTGTCTACCTGGGAGTCTGCCACCCCCTAGCGTCCCCCAAAAGTCTCCCATTTACCATATTCCGGAGCTACTGAGAGTGAGAGAGTACAGATCCCATTCTGGCATGGTTGACAATTTGAACAAAAGGGGCAAACACATTGTATGGTGTGCATTGTGCAAAACGCATTGTCTTAATTGAGGAGGAGGGTATTTAGTAGAGCCTATGTATGTGTCAAATTTTAACATTAATATGTATGAATATGAGATTACCAAGGGGTTTTTTGGCAAACAAATAAATAAAATATGGATTTTAAAATTGTTTAGAAAATACACCCCCCTCCCCACAATGGCCTTCCAGTTTCTGCCAAACATTGATCTGATTATATGAAAGCATTAATTGTTAATTCTTTTCATTACCCCCACCCCTTGTTTTAATTCTTTTCATTACCCCCACCCCTTGTTTTAATTCTTTTCATTACCCCCACCCCTTGTTTTCTCAATGCTTTTCAAATTTCAAAGTGTCTACACAAGACAGTGTTATTAATTTCCATCTTTGATCTTTATGTTATTTATTTATATTATTATAATTATATATAATTGATCTACTCAGTAATAAGTGAGGCTTCAGGAGATTATAGTTATCCCTAAGTATATCCTGCACACTTTAGGTTTGATTTTCTTAAGACCTGTTACTCTTTACTTACTAAGAGGCCAGGCTGACCGTTTTCTCTACCTGAGAGTCACTTGTAAGGAGATATATCTCAGGTACAGAGGGGTTGTAAAACAACACAGAGTTCTGCATCACAGGCATTTTCCATTTTCTTCTTCACAAAGTGTACGATAGCCTAATTTCTTTTAAGAAATCACAGTAACTACAACTTTTAAAGTATGTGCATAACATTGGTTATTGTCAAAGACCAGTATCCACACTTGCTGTGAACCAATATACACATAATATAACACACCTGTGAACGTTTCAGCTCAATTGGTCATCAGAGTCTGAAGACAGTAGTGAAATAAAGACTTATATGTTTTCACTGTTTTAAAGCATAAAGTTTTGGACTTGCGAGCTCAAAACTATTTGTTTTACTAACGTCTCAAAAACTAAAGCAATTCAGGGAAAAAGCATTTCAGGAGAAGTTTCCCACCATGATCATCTTTACACCATGTACGTTGTGTGAAATCTGTGAACATTTCTATTTTCACTCATACCAATGTTGTGCACACCCTTTGAAGAGGCCTAAGAGTAAAACCTAAAAGAAGTAAAATTGATTGACCCCAATTTTCCCCTTAACAGTGTTAAGAATTGCATAACACCAGTATGAATTAAGTCCATAGCATTATTCAACTGACTTTGATATTAACAATGGACAGGTATGGTACTATGTACTTTGAATACAATAAAATCAACATTATTATCAACATATCTGTAAAGTGGTGCTGTATCATTTACTTAATGCCCAACTTGGGGGTAATTTTTATAGGAATGGAAAAATGATAGGTGGCATTTTGTTTTCCCAGGGACTGAAATTATGTCCTTTTTCTAAAGAAAACAGCTTACACAACGAAATGTCATAATGACAATTATATCGATAGCTGTGTGCTGTATGATTTCGTCGAACTTGTTGCATCAATAAATAGTGTAACAAAGCATAGTATTGATGGCTGGTTACAAGGGCAATGGCAGTTATATCAATTATGACTCATAACAATTATGCTAATACATATAATTTCTTATAATAACAATAACTAACAAAATGATTGCAATAAAGATATTTGCTTATTGTTTAAAATTATACAAAAAATACAATTCTTATTGACAATGATACCAAACGAGCTAATAGCATAACATAACAATGAGCTGAAACCAAAAACTGCATACATCTGAAAAGGTCATCACAATGATGGTATCAGACTAACCTTTATTGACAATCTATTACTGTTTGTATTAACAATAGTCATATAAATAAATCCTAAAACATGAAACTCTTTTCACAATAAGTTATACCCCAAAATGCCCATCACAATGATGGTATACAAATAACCTCTACTGCTATTCTATGACTGTCAGGACAATAGTTATATCAAAAAGCAAGGCCCAGGTTATATCAATAAATCCTTATAACATTGAAAGGGAATACTATGCAAATAGTCATGATAGTATCAAGAACTTCTTGATAATGACAGTAACACAAATAACGGCTCATTTGACAAAATTTAAGAAGAAAAAACCCTGCACATTTTGAGAGATTCAACCTTGACAAGTAACTTCATAAGAAAATATCAATTAAGTTATTTGTTAATGAATTTAAACCGATGATGGAAATGGTAATGCATTGAATGAATGGATTACTAGGTTAAACAGTTCAACAACAGGCTTGATATTTATCAGGATCCCCCCCCCCCCCCCCCCCCAATGTCAAGATTATTTTCCCCAAAAAATCTTCCCTTTCTTTTAAAGACGTGAACTTGCCTTCCAGAAGGAAGACATTGTGTCGTTCGAAGCTCGAGTTTATTGTACTGATAGAGGGAATTTGTTATAATTCCTCTAAAATATAACATCCTGTAAATTTAGGGGATTCACCCTGATACCCAACTATAGATAGGTTGCAATATGACGTAAATCGGCCATCTTTACGGGCAATTTGGAACACACAGTCATGCGTTACGCGTGAGAACGGCGTGCAGGACGCGCACATTTCACCAAACTCATTGCATGATTGGTTAGTGAACGACGCGGCTGCGTTAATAATTTGAGCGCTTGACGCGCCTGCAAGCCAAAATGCGATTTGCCCGTAAAGATGGCGTCTACTGGGAACTATCTATAAGGATCTCGCCAAGTGTTACGGGAATCAGCAAACCCCAAAGTTCTTATAAAACTGCATTCACTGTTTGTATTATGCAATCAAGTTTGCATAAGGCCTTCACACAAGTTCTTGTTTTTCGATCTTTCAAAATAATTATTAACTTTTCATTTTGTAGGTTAACTGATAAGTACCATTGAGATAGACAATAAAATTGGCAAATTACCAAAACTACTGATTTCCACTGAGCCGACAAGACAGAAATGGGTTTAATCTCGCATCGGATGCTCAAAAAGAAAATGGAAAACATGGGCCCTGGCGTTGGACTCTGTGCATGTGGCATTGACAGGAAGCAATGGGATTTAAACCCAGTGTTCCAAAAATCTAAATGTTTGTCTGACGGCAATATTTGACAAACTTTGAGGTTAATATGAAACCATCAGTTAATTTTCCGACAGTCGCCTAACTGTTAGTGTTATAATTGGTTTTAAAGGTAAAATATTGGATAATTGTAAACAAAATTGATTAGTTTAAATCTGCTGGAAGGACCCCGATCACAAAGAGAAAAGGAAACAAAGAAAAAAACAAAAAAATCCACCCCTGAAGGAAATATAAACCATTTATTGCAATGTTTTCACTAAAACGGCGCCACCTGATTTGAGAAAATGTTCACAGTTTCGTTGCAGTGTTTATAGTAAACTACAGGAGGAAAATTAATCTACTCTTCCAAAAACTAACGATGTGACATTCTTCAAAAATTCCTCTTCGACAATCACCTATTTCCCTCCACCCTATCCCCACTGGTCCCGACGAAAACGAAAAGTATGAGCATAGATAAATCAAAGTTATTTTGTTGACTTGCATGGCCGAATTTCGCCTAAAGATTTTTTTTTTTTTTAACGATTTCTCTGAACGATTTTTGACAGATGCTGCTGTTTCATCGAAAAATAATATACAAAAACTTTCGCATAATTAGGCCACGGACAATGCAAAAAATAATGTGTATATGTATCATGCAAAATACATGGCTGATGGACGTGAATTAATATCGGGATCCTGACAATAATTCAAATAATCCATATAAATAACATTAATTATGCTATGACAAAAAAGGAAAATTTATAATGCACCGGGGATGCAAATTTATTATAGGCCAACATATCGACAAATAATCAAAAGAAGAAATGGCATCACGGACCAGTCCAACTGTAATGATCCTAATCGGGTGATAAACAAGTTCGATGTCAAGATTTTTTTTCTTTCTTTTTTCTTAGCTGGTCATGTGTACACAAAGGTGACAATTTGCATACAATCGAGTCACCAACTGAAAAGCACCCGGGCTGCCTGCGCGGGGACAAAGGGTTCGGTATAAAAACTTTCGACGACTTGCGTAGCAGTAAATTTCCCTGCTGTATGTAAGTTTGAACGGAGAGAAAACCGAACTATTCAGAGGTCCGCCCGAAGTTCCCAAAAGTCGTCTGGATCATCATCCATAGCGACAACTAGAGGACTTCATAGGATTGTTGCCTGCTCAAGGATTACAGCTTTATAGACCCCTCGAGGATTTTTAAGGGGCTGTTTGTTACACCCCTAGATACCAAGATGAAGACTTTTGTTTTTCTGGCTGTATTGACAGTGGCTTGGGGAGCATCCATCAGGATGCAGTGGGATGAATGGGAGACAGACCTGAGTGAGACTGGACCAACTACACCCGTAGAGACTACAAGGTAGGCCTAGGGTTGGACATCAGTCAGAGGAGGAGGGGGGAGGTAGCATATGATTACTCCAGACACAATAAACATTTATTATGATGTATCCGCCTTGGTTTTCTCCAATTTAAATCAATGTAAACAAACCGAGGTTGGAAGGAGAACTACGGTCTGGTTTATTTTTGTACAACGGTACTATTTAGCCGCATGGAGGTATTATAACGGAACAGTGCACGAGCTCGAGAAGCGCTCAAATAATGATGCGCTCTGTGCGTGCACACATTATGTGCACACACACTGCGTATTCTGATCTGACCTCTAACGTATAACACATGTAACGGTCTTTTTCATTGGATATGATTTTCTGCCCTGTAAAAGGGCAACTGGTTCCAATTAACCAATCATCTTTCATGTTAACATGAATCGATAAAGAAACTACTCAGCTTGAAGAGGCAGCTCGATCCAGGTGAATGCGTTGCGCATTGTGCGAGTTATATGGGAAGATGCTGTGCGGCTGCGATAGCACGGGAATTTTTATATTGTTTCACCTTCTGCCATTATAGGTGCGTGAAAGAAAGTCAAATTTTTAAATAAAAAAGGCAATGTGTTCCCTATTAACAAACAATAAATTAGCTATATGAATTGAAAGAGTATATTTTTGTCTTATTAAAAGTGCACGATCCATGAAATGTGCTTTTCGCGATCTCGAGATATTATGGATTTTCTCGGACATTCTGTGTTTTAAAAGTTAGTTTTGTGCGTATTATTTGGCACATGAAAAAAACCACAACGCAAATGATCGCTGTTCCGTTATGTTTTTTAAAGCATACATTATTGTGGATACAATGAATACGACCAAGATGGTGCCAGCCAGCATGGCCTATTTGCGAAAGATAAAGAAACAACGCAGTTGGCGCGCACGAAAAAAAAGTATCAAAAAATGATTCAACAAAGCCCAAGATTTAAGGCGGGGGTGGGGGGGTGGGAGGCGGGCTGGGGGGAAGAATGGCGTCAATTGAGGGCGCTCTTTCACTTTCCCACACGAAATACAAACACTGTTCACTGACAAAACGTTATGATCTTCAGCTGATTGTTTTTACTTTCGTATTGCTCATTAGGATGGTAAGTTTTCCCAAGTTAGTTAAATTGCAAAAAGTCCCCGAGTGTATGTATGTAGTCCTTGTCAGGAAAGATTTGGTGATTTTGGTTGATCAATAATAGGTAGGACAATTTTCAAAAAGACCAAACAAAATAGCTTGAAAATCGCTAGCCATGTGCCAATGCAATAGCAATAATCTG
Source organism: Leptasterias polaris (assembly GCA_037783415.1). Taxonomy (NCBI): domain Eukaryota; kingdom Metazoa; phylum Echinodermata; class Asteroidea; order Forcipulatida; family Asteriidae; genus Leptasterias; species Leptasterias polaris. Next base: position 3,719,057 of record JAZGTN010000050.1, on the reverse strand, counting down.
GACTTCCTCCGATCCTTGGCCCTACGCCCAAGTTAAGTATGTACCTCCAGGAGGTGAAATAATTTTTTGAATAGAAACTCACGTTTTTATTCCGAGATTTTTTCCCCAGTTGTCACTTATTGTAGCTCATTTGTGGACAGCACATTAAGATGAAAATGTGCGCGCTCGTTTTGGTGTAATTTATAAAGAAAATCTGAGGCGTTTACTGACATGATTTGACTGCCCGGCAAACGATGTTTGTCTTCTATATAGATAGGTTGCAGTATGACGTAAGTCGGCCATCTTTACGGGCAGTTTGGAACACACAGTCATGCGTTACGCGTGAGAACGGCGTGCAGCACGCGCACATTTCACCAAACTCATTGCATGATTGGTTTGTGAATGACGCGGCTGCGTTAATAATTTGATGAGCGCTTGACGCGCCTGCAAGCCAAAATGCGATTTGCCCGTAAAGATGGCGTCTACTGGGAACTATCTATCTATACTTAGCAGGCTTTTTTGTTGATACAAAAAACAGAATCCCCTAAAACAAAAAGTTTGCCATTGCTGTTGCTGCAGCCAATGGTCAAAGCTGTAAGGGATGTATTCAAAATTTACTTAGCGGAGAGAGTGACTTATTTTCCGTGACCGTCCATGTTACTAAAGGGTTGGCCAGTTTGCTCACAGATGTCCATTGAGTTTAATGAGTTTAATTGAGTTTAATTAGGGGTGTTCGTTCAAAATGTGCACGAACACCTATTGTTTTTGTTCTGTTTTTTTTTCTTCTTCAGAATCTTCTTCTTCCACGCAACTCTTCTCTGTCGTTCAACTCAAAAAAGAAACTTAGTTGAACCTTGAAACTTGGTGTCGAATTACAAGGTTTTTAAAGTGAAAAAATGACCATTTGCTTTTTGCTGTATCTCAACGAATATGAAAGCTATGATGTTCATACTTGGGCATCTGATAGGGCAAGACTGGGGCAACATTTGAAAAGTTAACGCCAAAATCGTACGACCTTAGCTTCCGGGTCGTTACCCTGGGTCGAAGTTCGCGTTCTTTTTTTTTCTTAAAAAAACAACTTTCGAGCTTATCTACGGAATAACTCAAGATTGAGATTGATTTGAACGTTGAAACTCAACAGATAGCTGAACCTTAGTATGACACAAACCTAATGACATCATGATGACGTCATCGGGCATCGAATTACAATAAATCAAAGTTTAATATTTGTAAAAATCATAACTCATGAACCATCTTTCGGTTTTTGACAATCTACACATCATCGGATAGGTCGTTAAGAGCTTGACAAATGCTACACAGAACCTTTACAACATTTTGAGCTTACTTCCGGTTCAAACCGGAAGTTGAAAATTTCAAAATATCTTATCGTATTCATATCTTTAAAACTACTGATTATTTCAGCATAATTTTTGTATCAGGATGTAGACCGTTAAGCCTGTATAATGTCGTTACCTATTAATTCAATCACTCTCCACGAACAGCTTGTTTTTGTAGTAAACAAAAACTGAATCTCTAGTTATAAATTATAATTATAAATTTAACTTGACTATTGAATTTAACCAGATCTTATCTTTCCTGTGATTGGTTGATTTATTGAAGCTGGTAGTTGTTTGAGCCGGACACAGGCTTCCGCTCGAAAATAAAATTGAAGAACTTTTTCCTAAACACCTACTGGATGTCTGTTGTATTAGAAATGACTCAAAGAATTTACTAGAGCAGGACTTGAATCTGCGACCTCTGGATTAACGTGCATCTGCTCTACCATCTAGCCCTATGTTGGCAGTCTCTCTCTTTTGCTATTTCTTTATTCGGTGGTGTCAGTCAGAAGCCATTCAACCTGTAACTGCTGTATAGCCAGGGATCACACCCAAGTTTACATTACAACATGGGAAGTGGCAGCAGAGAGATCACCTTAAATATTTTTTTAAATAATAAACCACGAGGGAAACTGACTCGGTAATTTTAATTTAATTTGGGGTTGAACAAAGAAAAATTTACTAGAGTGGGACTTGAACCCGAGACTCTGGATTAACACGCAGGTGCTCTACCAACTGAGCCATCTAGCCCGATCTTGGCAGTCTCCCTATTTTGTCAGTGTTTTTGTTTGGGGGTGCCACTCAAGCCAAGAAATGTGAAGTGTGAATGTGTGTTTATTTTGTGTTACTGACTGACTAATCCACCTTGTCTTTAGTAACAAACTGAACAAATGTTTTTCTCTTTTTACAGACCCAATGTATGCACAAGCTACAGTAGAGATGGCAGGTAATTTTGCATAAATTCTATCTGAAACATTTCATCAAACTTTAGTAACATTCTCTGGAATGAGTTCATTGATGGGTAACAGCCATGTGAGTAAAATATCTTTTGGGAGGAAGTGTTGGTTCTGAAAGTATCAAGAAACAGACAATTTGTTTCGCTGAGTTTAAAGAGGAGCTTCAAAGGTGAATTTCAGTTTTGTGATCTTATGCTCTTATTTTCCAATAATGGAGTCCTATGAAAGTGGAAAACAAAATTACAATTTCTCTAACCTCACGTTAAAATGTTGTAAAATGCCATTGTGTTTGATATGCATCCAATGTAAATATTGTCAACATTCTAAAATGTCTGCGGATGTTACATTTCAAATATATGAGTCTGTACATTTTTGTATAGGAAATTTTTATCCAGATTTTTGATGATATGCCTGATCAATCAAAAAGGCATTGAACATGTTGAATGTGTCCTTAAGACTGACTCAAAAATTCCTCTATGGAACGTTCAGTCCCATATGCTGTTGATCCAATGACGTAATGTTTAAAATTTTGCTCTGACAGAGTATAAACTAAAATGAAATTTTTTAACCATTTTAACTTGATGTTTGTTGGAGAATTGTGTTTTGGTTTCTCAGCTGTGCTGAAAAAAAAGTTAGTTAAAAAAAAATCAGAAAAAACTTTCAGATGCTAAAATGACGAAAGTGCTGTGTAGGCCTAAAAAGTAAGTGCCAAAGACTGTGTTCAGTTCTGACTGAAACACAACATGTAGGGTGTGTGGACAAGAGAGATAAAACAGAACCCCAGATTAAACTATGTAGAGTGCCATTAAACAAAATTATATTTCTGGAATTGTACGAATGTGTTTCCCTAGGTGAATATTTTAAAATGCAATAAAAAGGTTCAAAATTTTGCCAATTTGACCTGAAAATTAATATAAGGCCATTGAAATTTGTCCCATTGATATCAAAGATCATTTTGGTTGGTAAGCAATTTGCAATAAGCTAACTCCTTTTCTCTGTTTAAACTAATGCTTTTTTTCGCTGATGTACAGTCAAATCCAGATTTGCTGTGAAGGCTACACAGGCACCATTGAAGAAGGCTGCACAACACGTAAGTATTGGTTAATAATAACCCAACTCCCTCTAGTTAACTACTAGGGTCCTTCGTTGCACTTATGGTAACACAGCTGTTGGACTCTGGTTATGATGGTATGCCTGATCTCATGTTAAGCATAGTGTTCATACACATGCATACTTATGGGGTACTTTTAACAATGGAACAATGGACCCCAAAACGTAGTTTCAATAGGAACAATTGGGCCCCACAAGGGAATTCTTCAGAAAAGGGAATAATAGAACAACAATAGCAGTACCCACAAACCGGATTTGTACGGCTGGGTGAGTCCATTGGTACATTTGTCAGTCCAATAGAATCCTTAAAAAACATGTGGTTTGATTTTTGATGGGTTTGGATGGTTGGGGTTGTACCCCTATTTTAGGTTGTTATCTCTGACCAAGAGTGATGGGGGAATGTTCCTTTTATGGAATAAAACAAGAAATCAAATTAAATAAAAATATCAAATCTTTATCAGATAGTGGCCTAAAAACTAATCCAGATTTGAGGCTGTGGTCCAAAGTTGGATTCGAACTTGGGTATATATGAAGGTTAGAGTAGAAGGCCGGAATGTAATAACTATTCAATCTGATTCCCTTTTGCCACCAATTTATGAAACTCTATTGGATTTTAAGTATGAGGGTTCCTTGCTCTATGGTATGAGCATTTTGTTGTAAATGTTACCTTTGCATACAGTGCACATTTTGACCATTTTCAACAACGCTTATTAAAAGGCATTTTTAAAAAGAAAATTAAGACTTGCTCAACTGAGCAACACCCCCCCCCCCCAAAAAAAGAAGTATCTCTGCTAAATAGAGCCGTTGCATAGGCCGCCATTGCTGAGGTAAAACAGTGGAACTGTGGAAGCACTGGATCGTATGCGACCCGCACTACTCTCAACTCTTTGACCTCAATGAGGGCGCTGTTTGAACTTGTGACGTCATATGGAAGGGGTCTACAAACTTTTCAAATGAACATTTTCAATTGATGTTCTACTAAACAGAAGACCAGAAAAATCCTGACAGCTAAAGCTTTGGCTAATTGTCCTACAAACAAAAATATACTTGAAATGTATTAATGTTGTGTTTGTAATCCTATGTTATTGCATTCTTGTAGTTGGAAGTATTACAAAACTATGTTCAAGCCACTTATGTTAGTGATGTGTAGATTTGACTAACCTGTAGGGTATGTTTTGTACCTTCTATCTCTACAGCCATTTGTAATACACCATGTCAGAACGGTGGAACTTGTGGAGCTCCAGACTCCTGTGATTGCCTACAGGCTTTCACTGGAACCTACTGTGAGAGTAAGTGTCTATACCATGACACCAATTATGGGTGCAGTTATTGTCTCAGAGACACCATTGTATGTAAAGAAACCTTTTATCTCAGGTGTCATTCAACCGAATGGTGGTCATTGTAACATTCGAGTTGAAATGGTATGTGAAGGGGTTTTGAAATGAACAAATGTGAAAATATAGATTGCTTAATGCTTGTAGATGGGGCTGAGTAAGTGCTCAGGTGGCTCCAAAAAAGTAGCTACATTGCCCATGTTTGTAATGCATTACAATATTTGTTTATGAATTTGCCGGATGCGCATGTTATTTTCTTTAAAGGATGTTCACAACATTGGTAATATTGAAAACATAAAAATTAACAAATTTGCGCGTAATTTACATGGTGAAAAGAATGGTCAGGGTGTAAAAACTGAAATGCTAAGAGAAATATATTGCTAAAACAATTAGTTTTAATGTTATGAATCCAAACCCCAATAGTGAAAACAAATGAGGGGTTATCTCACATTTTCTTGTGACTCTGATTGAGCTGAAACTTTCACAGGTTTGTTATTTCATGTATATTGTTGGTTCACAGAAAGTGCGGATACTGGTGTTTGACAATTACCATTGTTGTCAGCATGCTTTAATTCAGGCTTTACATATGTACAAAGATAAGTAAAAAAGACATTCAAAAACAAATGGAAGCTTCGGGATTGCCCAAAAGCAAACCAAAGCACTGTCTGAAAAACCAATCCCTTACAATAATGATATAGAAATCAAGGTAAGAACCAAAACAAGAGAGAAGATGGAATCACTGTCCCAGAGGAGGTCAGCTCCATGAAATAAAAAAAAACCCAAAACAACAACTTGCATATCAGATGTTCCATCCCAACTTTAGAATCATCCTAGCTATAGTTGGGACCAGTCTACAGTTGGGATGACCCAACTTATAGCTGGGATCTAGAGATCTGTCATGTGCAGGGGATTGGGACCAGTGGCTGTTTATACATTGCATAACATTGTTATTAGACTGCTGGTAGGTAAGTGATTAGGGTATTAATTCAGTTGCATGTATTAACAATTGATTCTTCAGAGTATTTTCATGGAGAGGTAGAAATATTCCTAGATCCATGTTTTTCTCTCTCAAATTTCGCCATGATAATAACTGTGTAAGCCGAGAATAACTTGTGAGGATGACAAATTACTTTAGAGGCCCACTGATCAGTGCGGTTATATCTATCACTATCATGGTCACTATCCCCAGCAGGCAATCCTAGCTAGAGCTGGCCGTCCCTACTGTAGCACTCAAAACATAGTTAGGACGATTCTAAAGTTGTTACGGAACATAAACACCCCTTTCATGACAAGTTGCTGTGTTCCCTTTTTGTTAACTGTATGGTGGTTTGGGTGTGGCTTGTGACTTAGAATATATATATTAACTTGATTGAACACAATATTTTGCTGTCTTTTTCCATTTGCAGTTTTGAAAAAGACCTACAGGTGGAGTGAATGGATGAGCTACAACCCTAAGACTGACGTGGGTGACTCTGAGGATGTGTACATCCTCCGTCGTGAGTAAGTCTAGAACCCAAGCTCTGATAACAACTTCTTCCGTTGTGCTCTAAGCAAAATGCTCCCTTTGGAAACATGAAAGTGCACACCAGCCACCAAGTTGCTCTTCGATTTGTCCCTACTGTGTAAATTGTTGAAAATGAATACACTCCATGTAGGCCATGGGGCATAGGGCTAAAATCCGTTTTTTCGTGCAACAGAAATGGGGACTACTTTGTTTATTCATGAAAATCAGCAAAATATTCATTCCATTCGATATAATAATGTGCCCAATAAATATACGTGCACATTAAAATACAAATAAAGAAAGAATTTCGATAAAAAAATCAGGTTTAACATTCGCGAACAAGGTTGTTCACGTGATAAATTCAGCGAATGAGCGCTCCCGATACGTCAGGTGCGGTAATTGGCCAATCACGCAGCTCGTACTAAGCTCCGTTCGGTAGCTGACAAAACAACATGGCGACGCCCGTCGCAACGGAAGTGACAGCAAAACCTGTTCACATTTCGTCCAAATTTTGCGTGATGCATGTTGTTAATAAAACTAAAAGCAATTTCATTCAATTCCCTGAAAAAAGTTGGTCCCGTTTTGTTTTATTTTCGAGTAAATGGTTGCTCTATGACTGCAAAGAACGCGATTTACTGACCGACTGTGCGGTAAAACTTGGGCTTGATTTTGCCGATATACAATCCTGCATTGATCGAAGCCAAACCAGAAAATCCTAACATTGGCTACCATTATGAATGTTCTCGTCGCTTTTGTGACATCAGTAAAGTGAACAGACTCAAGGAGAAAAAGACCAAAACATCTACATCTCATGGTATGTATGTTAATATTATGATTAATATTATGTATTGTAATTATTATTTTTTTATTTTTTATTTTTTTAGTAAGCTTTTAAGTTTAGCCAAACAAAAGTTTCAATTGTTCTGCAAGTGCAACATTGAATCTGATCGTGATAATATTAATAAAGAATTAACTTTTTATTGACATGTATCATGATCAAATAAATCATCATGCTTGATTCAAGCAAGTTAATAATAAATTCCTGAATATTTTGAGTTGGCCTTATTATTATCATTATCAATGATTTTGATATCTTCAAACTCAATTGACAAATGCAAAGCAGACTCGGCATGTCATGCATGATAACATGTACATTTTATGATTTTGTTTATCTATTTCAAGACTACAATTTATAATACGAATCGTACTATTGCAAGCATGCTCTTTTACTTCTACAGTATCATGATATTTGGGGCTACCGCTATGTTGTTTGTCATCAGGCTTATGTCATACCTCACTACAGTTTTTAGGATCCACAAATAATTAAGAAATAATTGTGTACATACATGTACACATTTTTACTAAAATGAATGTTTGCAAAATTTAAAACTGAGGTTATTTTTATTTTGTGTTTTTGTTTTGTCATGGTTATTAATTTGTTAACTAGCAACTGACAAAACAATATTTAATTTTGTATGTGTGTGTGTGTTATGTTTATGTTTAGACAACAATTCAATGGTTGGTAGGTAGGAAGAAAATAAATACAGTTTTTTATATTTTGACAAAAAGTTTCATTCTAATCACTAAACATTTGTGTTCTCTTTTATTGCAGATGACGGGACAGACATGAATGAACTTGATGATGGCCCAGTTGTAGTAAGTGAAAGTAGTGGAGAGCCCAGCAGAAAGAGAATGTTGCGTTCCTCAGATGCAAACAGCCGCAAAAGAGATTGGAGCAGGCGACATATGTTTCCTGAAGAGTGCATTTTCTGCCATAGCAACCAATACAAGCGCAGTCACATTTCAGGAAAGAGGTCAATGGTAAGGCTTGTAAAATGTGAACTCATCACTGGAGGTCAACTTCTAAAGGCTGCAAAAGCAAAAGAGGATGTACAAATGCTACATCAAATAGAAGGGGAGGACTTGGTTGCCAGGGAGCTTCAGTACCATCATGGCTGCTACAAGAATTTCACAAGATTTTTTAGTAAACCTCGCAAGCCATGCATTGACCTCAGTTCAAAATGGCTATATTGATGCTTTTAACAAATTCAGCCAAGACACCATCAGAAAGCGTCTAATTATAGGCAAAGAAATTCTAACATTGAGTAAACTCAACAAGATATTTATCCGCGCCATTAAAGAAATCAGCGGCACCGATGCACCATATCGAACATGGCATCTGAAGACGCGACTACAGAAAAGCTTTCCACAGCTAGTCTTCGTCAAAGCCAAAAATAAAAACATGAGTGACATTGTGTTTAGTGAGAGTCTATCAGCTGAAGATTTGGCCGAGGACTTGGTGGACGATACAGCAGGGAGTTCAACAGATGACAGCACAGATGTGGAAGAGGAGACTATACCAACTGTTTCAGAATCCAAAGTACCACCCACAAATGACCACTTCGCATGCTGTATAGAGCTGCACTTATCATAAAGGCTGCTGTCTCCATTAAGCCATCTTCACCACCACCATATCCACCTACTTCTGACGACCTAAAAGAAGAGAAAGTAAAGGCAGAGGTTCCTTTTCAACTGTTCAACTTCCTTGCTTGGATGACAGGTGTGTCCAGTGAGCCGGATGATGCAGACTTTGTGGAAGTTCCAGACGACAAACAAAGAAGGCTGCTATCAATTTCGCAAGATATAATTTTCTTGGCCTCCAAACGACCCATGCCGGCAACCAACTGGTACTCCATGGTACGACTGCCAGTCTAGCTGTCGTAAGACGCACAGATATATCAGGTTGGAGGGTTTTAAAGGGATTTAGTTAAGCCCGCATGCCCGTTGTCTGCGGACGAATACTTTCGTAAACTATTAAGACGTGGTACCACTTTTCATGTATGAAGCTTAAATATTGCGAGTGCTTCTGCAGAATATCAATAACAACACTCGCAGATCAGTATAATATCGTCTATTCATTTGTTTTATTCAAAGATTGCATTTGTGATCCCGCCTCACTCCTTTATATCATAAATTCTCAGGATTCTTTAACATATATCAAATAATAAACCACAAGGGAAACTGACTGGGTAGATTTTTAAATGATTTTGGGTTGAACAAAGAAAAATTGACTAGAGCGGGATTTGAACAAACGACCTCCGGTTTAACGTGCCGGCGCTCTACAGCCCTATGTTGGTGGTTTCCCTATTTTGTCAATATCTTTGTTCGGGGGGTACCAGTCAGAAGCCATTCAACCGCAAACTGCCGTGTAGCCAGGGATCACACCCAAGTATACGATACAACCTGGGAAGCGGCAGCCAGGGGATCACCTTAAGGGGATGTGACTTTTTATATCAGATATCAAATAATAAACCACAAGGGAAACTGACTGGGTAAATTTTTAAATCATTTTGGGTTGAACAAAGAAAAATTGACTAGAGCGGGATTTGAACCAACGACCTCCGGTTTAACGTGCCGGCGCTCTACCAACTGTGCTATCTAGCCCTATGTTGGCGGTTTCCCTATTTTGTCAATATCTTTGTTCGGGGGTGCCAGTCAGAAGCCATTCTTTAACATGCACAAAAATGTGCTGCATAATTTGCGAAGCTGGCCCCTCCTAAGGCTCAGCAAAAGCAGCTCTGATCTGTGCATACATGTAGCTGGGCTAAGTTCTATTTAACCAAGTTCAAATTTGGCTCTGCAATTTTGCATCTATTGGCTTCAACTTGGTAATTATGATAAACCACTTCCGAGCAGAACTTGACGTATGGTGCAGAGCTAGCCTTGAGATGGTGCCACCACGCATATTATATATAAATACTGTTACTTTAAATGTGTAGCTTCATAATAATTTCTTCTGCACTGTTTCGTAATCATTGCAATTTCCCACTGCCCGTTCATAGAGAAACTGACGATAACATAACAGTGTGTAATGAAGCTATATATGAAACTCAAATTAATTTTTTTTATACTTTCTTAGGCCTGCTTGTTTGTATAGAAAAATGCTCTTTAATTTGGCACTTTAAAAAAATGCAGCCAATCACATCCACCTTTCAAATAATTGTTTCTGTTTGTTGAAGCTTACATGAGCACAGTCTGATTACATGAGAATCATAAAACTTCTGTTTCTTCAACTGTAGTTATCTTGTGGAATTTGGAACAATTAATTCACTGGTAGATAAAATGTTGTATTTTTTCTCATACAATTAACATTCAATAAGACTATGTATCTATAGAGAAAAATGTAATGTGTCATTGTGTTTGAAAGATAATGCATATGTATAAAACCATTAAACACTTTGCTTTATATCAAAAACATATTTCATTGCTCAATTATTGATGTCTGTCTACCTTGTTGGCATGTATGCATTATGTATTGAACATGGAAACTAAGCAAAAGTAACAGTACTCTTAAACACTGTTGTCATGTAAGCAGTTTCCATGACATGCGTAATGTATACATGTTGTACTGTTTTAAATAAATAAGTTGAAAATGAATCTTCTTAAAAGTAAAAAGAGTCAGCAGTCAGCTGCCAGTCATTGCCATTCTTCAAATCAAACAAGATGAACTGATCATAGAAGGTAGAAGTGAGAAGGTAATTTTAAAAATTGGTTTCCATTCCACCAAATCTTCATGCAGAGCTCGGTATCCAACCCCTTAGCCACCGAAGACGAGTAGCTGGCCTAACAGTTTTCGAAAAAATTCAGTGCTCTCTTTTACCCCATCCACTTGAAAGTCTCAAACTTCCTCTAAAAACAGCACGCCGCTTTACTAGGCAATCATGTACACAACATCAAGATACTGTCATCATCCCCAAATCACGCACGTCTCAACATCAGAGATCCTCTATATCATCCTGTACCAGGCTTTGGAACTCACTACCTGCTTCTGTCGTTGTAGCCCAATCAGCCCAGTCTTTCAAGTCCAGGATTCATAATATCCTTATGAACATGCCCCCTGCTCAGAACTTATGAACTCTAGCTGTAGTTTATTACTATTAGCTTCTTGTTCGCTTGAGTGAGGTTTAAAAAAAAAAAATACAAATTTGCGGCACAACATGTGTTTCAGCTGTGGCGGACCGATGCATCTTCAACTTATCTCTATGACTATCTAGATTCAAAAATTTCATGTTTATTGGTGTATCTCAGTAAAAAGGTTGTCTAGAAACAATACTACCATCAATTTTTTCACTTTACTCCTCCAACTTTCCAGAAATAAAAGAAAAAGCAGTAACGTGTAGTTGATGTTACTTGCATTTTTATCAAGTTAGCGTAACGTGTAGTTGATGTTACTTGCATTTTAAAAAGTGCGTGTTAAAAATTAATGAGCACCCTCGGTGTCTGGGCACATGGTTTTTCTTGTTCAGGAGCACATCCCCAACCCATCTATAGCAATTTTAAGTAATCCCCTTCGTTGTTGCACGAAATTGTCAAATTGAGCACATTTTAGCCCTATGCCCCATGGCCTAATGGCATGCTTTGACATTGATCTTGATTGCATTATTTGTAGGTTGGATGTGTGTAAGTCCAGTGTACCCCAGGCCATCCATTGCCAGACAATGGCTGGTATTGACAGCTCCCAGAGTGGTCAGGTGGTGACATGCGACCGCCGTGTTGGTCTTCGCTGTAGGAATGACGAGCAGGACCCTGATGAACAATGTGAGGACTACAGCATCAGACTTCTCTGTCCAATCAAAGATGAAGGTAAACAACATGTAAACAATTTTTTTAAAAAGTGAAATAAGGGAGTAAAAGAGTGGCAATGAGCTCTTAAACCGCCATTTAAAACAGGCAGGGCTGTGGCTCGGCCCTTTATTGCACAACCACAACCCAGCAAGGTTTAAGACTGATTCACTACTCTTCTATTCCCATTTATAAATGCCCTTTTTGTTAACAAATAATGACAGGGATTTGAACCCACAACCCAATGATTTAACTACTAATACTTGAGTCCGGTGCCCTAGATTGTTCGACTATGACAGGCCATGAAAATTGATTATGTTGCACATCCAAACTAGTGTTTTCTAAACATGATCCCTTTTCACTCTTCAGGGAGTAAGAATGTCCGTACTTGCAGCCATGATGCAAAGGAATACGACTATAAGGAGATTGTGAAGGATGGTGACTGCCTTGGTTGGTAAGTTGAAACCATCCACTGAAAAAGAAATGCATATTTTCTGAATGATTAAATGCTCTATTAGCTAATTTTCAATTTAATTCAAAGTAACATTTATACAAAACAGTAGTATTGAAAATTGTATACTGATTGAGGAAGCAGCAATAGAAAACGTTTTAAGCTTCTGTTTAAAAGGAGTATTGACTTACAAGCAGAAAGCGACAACAGAAGGCTGTTCCAGTGTTTAGAAACAGAAAATAAAAATACAATGTTGAGATTAAGTGGTTTTAACAACAGGCATGACAGGAATGTGGACTTTTTTAGTTTACAAACATTTTGGGGATAGTCCAAATTGTCCTGGTCACACGAAGAGTACGGCTGCCCAGGCAAGATTGACATTGAGCTTACCTGCAAGGAGTACAGCCAAGCCAGCAGCCCAGGGGCCAATAACATAGAGCTGCTTAATGATCCATTTTGTGCTTAATGCGCGAGTTTCCATTTCATAGCATACAGGGAAAGGCATGCTAACCTTCCGATGCATACTGTATGAAAATGAATGACGTAACAATGCAAATCCATGGTAAACGCGCAAGCTGGCCGTCGAATTTGTACCTGTAAATACGTTTACGCTTCTGCAAAATTTCTGCTAAAGTAAGCACAACAATTTGTTTACCATTAAGTGACGAAATTGGCCCCTGCACACTAACAGCATTATGGTTTGTCTGCCATGCAAAGCTTCAAAGCTTTCTTTCATTCAGTCTTGATGTAATTTCTTATGTATTTCCTCAGTATCTGCAAAATTGATGGCCGGTGGTCCTGCCATGAAGTTAAGGAGTATTGTGACAGTAAGTCAAATATGCTTTCAGTCAAATATGTGAATTTCACATGAATTAAAAAAGTTTATTTTTGTTCGTACTCAGTTTTAGTTTTAATGTCTAATTAGGTGTTCGAACAGTAAGCCCGAACAACTTTTTTTAGGTGTTCGGGCAGTAAGCCCGAACAACTCTTTGTTTTTGTTCGTTTTTTTTAGGTGTTTGGGCCTTACGCCCGAACAACTCTTAGTTAGGTGCGTTTTTGTTGTTTTACTTCTTCTTCTCAGAGTGGTTTGTCCGCAAACAAATGCACAGTTGCAAGGCTTTTATCAACTTGAAACTTTACATCATTTAGACTATAACCTGAAGTTTCAGGAGTAGTTGTGACGTCACGATTACGTCATCGGGTGTCATTTAAGTTCAAAAAGTGACCATTTGCCAATGCCTGTATGTCTCTGAATATTAAAGCTACAGTATTCATTTTTTGACATTAGATAGATCAAGACACGGGCAACATTTGAAAAGTTAACGCCAAATTCACATGACCTTTACTTCCGGTCGTACCGGAAGGTAAAAGTTTGCCTTTGTGTAATTCTTACAAAAAACACTTTCCCGACAAAAATATTGATTTCTGTTTATCAGATCAACTTCAAATTTACACCATGTTAGGACCTTCATAAAACCTCCATCAAGTAGTTGTGACGTCATAATAACGTCATCAGGTGTTGAAATACAGTAAATCAAAGTTTAATACTTTAAAAATACATAAGCTATTATAACATCTATACATCATCGGAGAGGTCTTGAAAAATGTAGCAAATACTACACTGACTCTTATACCATTTGAACTCGAATTCCTGTTCAAACCAGAAGTTGAAAATTGTAAAATTCATATTTTAAGAAATATTCATAGGGGGGCCTACTTTTTACACACTCACTACGGACAATTTTTATATCAGACTGTAGGTCCTTAAGCCTTCTCAAACTTTTCCACAGAAATGTTACCTTTTTTAACTTATTGTTGAAATCGGGTATACATTGGACCGCTGTCAAACCGCGGGAAAATAAACTGCACTGTTAACACACACAATACGCGACCTAAACAGTGACCGGCTGCTTGCTCCATTGAATCAACCGCAAGGTTCAAAGTCCATCAAACATGCTTGTAGTCTAGTCTCTGTTCAAGGTTCGCGCAACCTGATTTTGGCGTTTTGCTTTATTAGTCTCTAAAACAGCTGTCCGTGCAAACCTTGCTAACAATCATTGTCAGGCTTTTGACAAATTCATAACTCAATAATTACACAATGGATTTGTACAATCTATACATCATAGGACAGGTCTTTTAAAACCCCAAAACACTACACAAAGAGTGACCCCATTTGACATTGACTTAAATTTCAAAATATAAGTTGAACATTCCGTTAGTATTAATTCGCACAAGCACGCAGCATGGCTGTTCGCTCCATTGTTCCAAAGGTTCAAAGTCTAAGAAGACTGTTTATAGCCCACATTTAGTCTGAAACGAAAAGTCCGTTTCACATCCATGTTGGCGCTATATCAAATTAATGGTCACCCAGCTAACAATTTGACGTTCTCACAACGTTGTAATGAAGTCAGACTTTGGTGTAGGTGACGTTATTAACATAACGTTGTCACAACGAAACTTTGTCGACTCCCCTATACGTCTTCCGAACGTAAAGACGCAATGTAACAACCACGTTGTTGGTACGTTTAAGAAACGTTCCAAGTGACCTTATGACAACTTATATATAACGTTACAACAACGTTGCCAGAGTGTGTGTTTTTGGTTGTTATAACGTTATCTAACTAACGTTGTAGCAACGAATCTTTGTCGACTCCCCTGTACGTCTTTAGAACGTCATGATGCAACGAAATTACCACGTTGTAGGCACGTATACACAACGTTGCCATGTTGTCAATAATTGTTTTCAAAAGAATGTTGCAACAACGTAACTTTTTCCAGTACCCAGAACCTTGTCACAACGTATTTTTTCCCGGTACCTTGAACGTTGAACGTTGTCACAACGGCAGATCAATCATATATTTTATTTACTACATCAGTTAATTACACAATTACACAATTACACAATACTGTTAATATAATTGGTATGTCAACATGATAATTTAATTTCAACAATACAAACTTACCAGTAGGTCTCTTCTACACGTTGCCGTTACCATGACTTCTCTGCACCCGTGTATACTATACATCGTACAGCAAGTACTATATATATATAGACCAATTTTTTTTATTTGGCAGTCATGGGTGTATATATTTTAAAGGGTTGTTTAATTTTAATTATATATTGGAAATAATTTTTCATGTTTTAGTTACTGCATTTATTTTATCCATAAAATCCTCTGACAGTCTAGACAAATACAAGAAGAAATTAGTGCATCTAGTTCATAAATTTGGTAAATTTCTTGAAAAAACTTGTATGAATTGTACAACTTCTAAGCCCTATAGTAAATATATAAAAATTTGCATATGTGATATTTACGTTGTCATAACGTTGTCATAACGTTGTCATAACGTTGTCATGACATTGTCATAATAATTTGTAATAGACCGCAGCATTCCGTGCGCTACTCAATGCGTCAAGATGAGCGCATGATATCTGAACGGAAACGTAGGTCTTTGTAATTAATAAAATGAGGCAAAACACAATTAATAGTACCCGAGAGTATACTTAAAACGTCAATCCGGCACGTCAATCCGGAGGTCGTTGGTTCAAATCCCGCTCTAGTCAATTTTTCCTTGTTCAACCCAAAATCAAAATAAAACGTGTAGACAACGTGACTGCCAGAACGGCAAAACTACGTTTGAATAATACCAAAATACAACGTCAAGACAACGTGACTGCCACAGTGTAAATATGACGTTTTGATAAAACCAAAATGCAACGTGCAGACAACGTGCATGTCACAACATAATTACTACGTTTTAACGAGACCAAAAAATAACTTCTTCACAACGTTGGTGCCCTAACTTAAATACTACGTTGTAATAATACCTAAATACAATGTTGTGAAAACGTTCGGTGAAAAACTTTTCGGTAACGTTGCATAAACTACCAACATGCAACCAAAGTACAACATTGGTTAAAAATCATGTTAAGATCTGACGTTCATACAACGTCGTCAAAACGTTGTCAGCCCATCGACCAAATTGCAACCTTATCACAACGTTGTGCAATGTTGTAGCAACGTAATGTGTTAGCTGGGCATTCAATAAATATTGGCTCCGCGACGAATATCTACGTCGTTCGACGGTAGTCCAATAATAGCTCAGTTGCATTCGCATAGTTGCAAACCGTTGATGAACTTGAAACTTTGCATGTAGTTAGAGTATAACTAGGAGATGTTGAGTAAGTTGTGACGTAATGATTACGTCACCAGGTGTCAAAACACAGTAAATCAACGTTTAATACTTCAACCAATTATAACTCATTAACTATTGAATGTATTTTTATAATCTATACATCACCGGACATGACATGACATGACATGACATGACATGACATGACATGACATGACCTCTACTTCCGGTCGAAACGTGAAAGTGCCTTGTAATTTAAAAGTGGCAATTGTTTTCAAGTTGTTTTTAACGATGTTATAATTCAGCAAGGGTCTGGTTTACAAAATTCGGACCGGTGATGCCATTACATTTAAAAGCGCCCTCTAGCGGCAGGTTAAAAACACACCAAAATACACTTTTACTAGATGTCTGTGGCGAAGTTTATGACAATCGTTTCAAAATTGGTATACATAATGACCTTTTTGCAGACAACATATGTGTGGAGTTTCAGATTGATGACGTCATCATGTGTCACGTGGTATTGCCTTAAAGGTTTACTTTTTGAAGCCTTCCATCTCAAAAACCACAAGTTTGACTGAGTTGAAACTTGGCATATAGATAGACAACGATAATGACTACGTAAATCACAATAATTTTTACAAATTTTTGAAATGTTGACCAATTGTTACTTATCTTGAGTACAAAGCAAGCTTTAGTCCTATTTTATTTGAGAAAAATAAATGAAACTCTTCAAGATACCAACAGCATGTATTGAAAAACGGCTCATCATTACCCGACCACCGAAACCGAACATCTTGAGTTTGTGGTAGTACAAACTCTGAATCTCTAGTTTTTCAAATGGTTTTGGTGAATCAGTTACAACTACTGGGCTCGATTCCACAAAGCTTTGCAATTAATTTTTCAGATGAATTGTCATCGTAGCAGCGTATTGTCACATATACACACACATAAACAGTGATATGCACTTTGGTTTTGCGTGTCTAAAATCATGAAAATACAAAGTTAAAATAGGCAAAGAAATCACTTGTGCTTTGCAAAATCAAGCCTTGGTCACATATGGATCACTACTCACTACAAATCCATTACATAGGGAGCTCTTTATCAGACTACTGTAATAAAAAAGATGTTTAATTTTTAACTAAATGACCAGTTTACAATATTCAGTTGTGATTGTACACCAAGACAGAACTCAATTTGAAGTTCCGCTTTATTCCAAAGAACTTGATAACTGAGCCATTAAAAGATGATTGTTTTGATCACTGCTGTGTAGAGGTCCAAATTTTCTTCATGCAAACATATATAAATAATAGTTGTGGTTTTTGAATATATATTCGTTTTAAAACTTGGTACACAGCTTTTTCTTTACAGTTAATCATACTGGTACAACTTCTATTCTACATGCTTTTAGATTTAAAAAACACCAACAAATTGAGTGTTATCTTTGAATATGTTTTCTTGGCTTAGAATTACAACTGGATGTTGTGAATTGGTTGTTTAGTTAAAAGTATTCTTGTTTTCAAACTTCTTTCTACAGCTTCAATTTCCACTACCCCAGCACCAGTTTTCCCTTGGCTTCCGAAAGGTAAGTTGCCCTTGTTTTTAATATTTGAATCTTTGTTGTTTTATCCCCCCCCCCCCCCCCAAAAAAGAGAGAAAGAAATAAAGACAATTATTTTTTGTGGATAATTGAAAGTGAATGGTCAGGTAATACAAGTAAGATTTTGAAGAAATGAAAACCCCAAATCAATCTGCAAATCAATCTGAAAAACCGAAAAAACCCAAAACAATCTGAAGTATTGAAAGCCCAAATCAACCCAAAGAACTGAAAACCCCCAATCATTGTGTAGAACTGAAAACCCCAAATTAATCTGAAGAACTGGAAACCCCAAATTAACTTAAAAATTGGAAACCCAAAATCAATGTGAACTGCAAATTCCAAAATCAACATGAAGAACTGAAGAACAAGAAACCCCAAGTGTGGTTGTTGCAAGACACCATTGTAAAGAGCAGAGCAATTATTCTTTGATTTGTACACATTTAGATATTCTTTGATTTGTACACATTTAGGTGTTCAACCTGGCCAGTGCATTGTCGGCGAGACAGTCTTCCAACATGGAGAAAGGACAACTCTAGACTGCAAGACTTGGTAAGGATAGCTTTATGGTTTATCATGGTTTATCACTGCCTCTACAGGGCTTAGCAAAATGCACATCAATAGCACCCTGTACTAATGGCGTCACTTCTTGCTCAAAATACTGTTGTGTCAGACAAACTTTCCAGCACTGCATCGGTGCATTAGTGAATCTTGACATGTTGTCTGATATCTGGGTACTTGTGTGATGTCACCATTTTGAGCTTCTATTGTTAGCATTGTGCAGAGTGCTATTCACAGTGGCTTAATCTAATTTAAGTTATTGGCTGGCTCTCTCAACCTTTAATGGTTCCACAAACTTGGTCATACTCCCAGACTGCATTTGCAACAATGAATACTGATTCTTGCTATGCCAGACTATTTCAACCAGCCTAATATAACCAGAGGTGTATCACAATCTATCAGACATTTTTATTTGTTCATCCACAGCACTTGTGACAGCACCAGCGGCTGGATCTGCACTGAAACACATGACCCAACTTGTCTGACACCAAGTTCTGGTGAGTCATTTCCAATCCAGGCCAATCTCCACACTCTTGTGTTTGGCTATGACTTACTTAACCTCTGTGTATGCCAGTAATTCAATATTGCTGCTTATAAGCAAGTAGCCACAGCCAGAGTCAAATTTGTCAATAATTGCTGACTTGGCTATCCTTTTTGTAAGTGTAAGAAATGCCTTTCCAAGAAGGAAATGACTAATAACCTTTTGTTTTTGCCTTCTCCTTTTCCCACACAGTTATCCACTTTATTAGTCTGCCCTTCATTGTATTAACTAATTATTTACCTCTCTTCTAACCTTCCATTTTGTCCTTTGTGTTCCCAACTTCTTGTGGTCAAGCTATCCCCTTCATAACCCCCCCCCTTGTCTTCATAATCCCTGCTTACCCCCTGCCTTCTCTGAATGCTTTCTGCTTTTCTCCCTCCACTCTCTCTATTCATGTATTTCCACTTGACTACTCTTGTAACTCTTGTCTGCTTGTATGTGTGTTGTGTGTTGTCATTCAGCCTTCAAGAAAGACTCTGCTAGGGTCGAAACGTCAGGCCACTAACTTATTTTGCAAATGCCTTACTTGAATGATGAAATCATTAAAACTTTGCCTGCCTTGAAGTCAGAAGTAAGGAAAACTAAATCATTCAGCAGATGGGACCACTCATGGTTTTAATCACTAACCCACAGGGTATGTGATTACCCTTTAAAACAAAACTTACCCAGTCAGTTTCCCTTGTGGTTTATTACTTGATATTTAAAATTTAAAAGTCGCATCCCTTTAAGGTGATCCCTCTGCTGCCGCTTCCCAGGCAGTGCCAGGTTGTATCGTGAACTTGGGTGTGCACGTGCTCCCTAGCTACACGGCAGTTTCATGTTGAATGGCTTCTGACTGGCACCCTCGAACAAAGATATTGACAAAATAGAGAGACCGCCAACATTATGGCTCAGTTGTCACGTTAATCTGGAGGTTGCATGTCTCATTTTAGTCAACTTTTCTTTGTTCAACCCAAAGTTATTTAAAGCTTTTCAAAAACTGTTACATACTATAAGAATATTATTTCTGTCATGTTTTGCAGATATTGTATGTAGTACATGCTGATGAAAAATTGTTCGCTTCAAAGAATCTTGGTCTTTTCAATAATTATTTTCTTATCGCACTCCCTGGGAAAGCTTTTTCAAGGATTGAGAGAATAAAATTGAATTGTAATGGATGTTTTCACAATGAGAGACTCACATTTTGTATGTAAATTATTGATGATCTGAAGACCATTTTTAAAGTGAGTTTACAATGATCTTTTTACATATCATGAAATTGTGAGGGTTTTTGTTTTGATTTAGATGACTACTGCAGAATTGGCCAGCACTTCATCTTCTTCCATGGGCAAACAGCAAAGAAGAAATGCAATACCTGGTAAGCATTATCATTAGTGAAACAAACGTTTTGAAATAGTAAAAGATTTCTTCTGCAGGCCTATGGTTTTTGGAGGGTGCTGGCCTCTGTTGCCCCTGGTTTTGTCTTTTGTGCCCCTCCAAATTATTCCCATAAAATTGAAGAGTTTCCGGTGAAAGAGTCTGGTTGAAAAATGCAAATACCTGTGACGCAACAATAAACTACATTTTAGCCAATGCAAATTGCACCACCAGGGCCCATTTTCATTGAGCTACCGGTACTTGAGCAGAAAATTTAGCTTAACAATTTTCTGCTCAGCAAAGTTAAGCAAGAAACCAGTCACAAACGGTATGAATATGGTGTTTGGCTGGTAACCTTCATTTGGTAAGATGGAGCCAGAGAAAGGCCCCTGGCCTCATGGTCAAATTTCAAAAAGCTGCCTTAGCACAGCTCACCAAAAACGGGGAAAACATAATGGACTTATTTATTTCCCCCTTTTGTCCCCAGTATCTGTAAGAACAGTGTATGGGACTGCACCCATACCATCTGCCCAGACAAGAGTAACCAGGCACCGTACTACCGTCAGTGTACCAACCCCATTGCCTACACCCGCCATGACGATGGAGAAATCCTCAAGAGAGACTGTAACATCTGGTGAGCCAATTCGAACAGTTTTATCTTATACAAAAAAAACCAAAACAACCAACAACAAACAAACAAAAATTGAAAGGAAAAAAGTTATTGTGGAGAAACCCGTGCTCAGAATAAAGTGAGTCCAAATGCCAAGCTAGTGATCCAGATTGTTGAACTTCAATGCCGCCATTGTGTCGGTGAAGAGCACAAAATTTAACAGACAATCAAAAGTCATTAATATAGCACCAAAACCAAGCGATTGCTGTTGGGTACTGAGGCACAAAATGAATGGTTAGTATTCCTGCTGGAACACTCCAAGCTATGAGGAGTTTCTTGAATGTATTGACTGAACTGGCATCTGTGTCATTACTGGAAGCTTTCATTCCACAAAACTCTATAGTATTTGGTCAGCATCCTATTTCATCTATCTATTTTGAATCTTTAATTGAAGCGTATGCACTCAAGGCAAGTGGGACTGCACCCATGACACATGTGAAGTGGGAACATCAACAGAGGATGACATCACGCTGGCATTAAGGAAAGTGTGCAACACCCAGGATGGCCTTCCTTATCCCCACGGAGCGACTATCACTCAGGACTGTAATGCATGGTGGGTCCAACTGTTGTAATTATTGAACTTGGAATAAAGAGCCGTATGGTCAAGTTTTACCCATCTCCAGTTTTAGTTGGCCTTCTTGGTTCAGCTGCACATGCATGTTCTGAGTCTTTGAAGAAATGCTTCTGTATTGCCCCCTCTGTACTCATTCCTTACTTAATTTTATTTATTTCATTTTTACCCTCAGTGAACTTTTCAATAAGGAATATTTTTTATCAAAGGTGCCCAGTGAAATTATACGCAAATATAGCATGGTTGAGAGTGGACAGGTGATATAAGCTCACTGAGGTACAGGAAGTTGACAAACTAGTTCATGAGGCAAAACAAAATGCAGACTTTCGTGGGTGTGTTTTATCTTATTTCCACAAAACTTGGAACGCACCAAGCGTACAGTGCTCATTGAAGTGTTGAAGGTCAGTGTAGGATGGAGCTAAACCACTTTGCATGGTGGGTTATTGTACTTTGTCAACCACTACGCATGTTCTTGTAATTATTTGTTTAAAGGCATAAATAGACAGACTTTAACCCTTTAGCACTTACGAGCAAATTCAACAAAGTCATTTACTCACTGAGCAGGGCGGGGAAAAGTCATCGAATTAATGCACTATCTGGAAGTCGTATCATAACTTCCATTGTAATTATTTTTTTGTATTACAAGTTTGGTTTATTTTGTAGAGGATAAAATTATCTTTCGAATGATTCATACATATGTGTATTTGCTTTTACTGAATTGAAGCTTTCAGATTGTAAATATGTTGACACACCAACGAAAATAGACAACTGTTAGTTTGCATTACGTTAGCGTCAGTGTTTCACGGAAAGTTGTGCACACAACTTTTTCAACTTTGCTATCGTTTCAAACAAGAACAAAATGTTGACAAAGTGATTGAAATAATATCAAAACATACCTTTAGAAATGAACAATCTTGACTATATTACTTATGGATAACAATAAATTTCCTCTACAATATAAACTCCTTTCAATAATGTGTGAAAAACATGGTGAAAGCCCAGCGAAACATCGTCGCTTTCGTAGTATACATTATAGTGCGTGTGTGCGCGTAATGCATTGTACATACGATACGGTACGCACACACACAGAGAAGCATTGACACGTCGTTCTAGATTTCCGACCTTTGAACCTTTGGAAGGAGATTACTTGGTTTTTGTCAATGGTGACCACGGGATATTTTTAGACTGGCGCAATCTTTAGATCACGCTCTTTCGACGGCTGTTTGATGCAACCCGCTAGCATGTGTAAAACCCAAGATACAAAGTGTTGTTTAATCTCGGGCGGTTTTGGGCGGTCCAGTGAGTAAATGGCTGGGCGGTTTCGGGCGGAACAGTGACTAAAGGGTTAACAAAATGTATTTTATATAATGGAATTACTATGAATAATGACACCTTGAAAATATTGAAAATTGTTGTTGTTTTTGGTCTCCCATAACAGCAAGTGTTTTGACGGGAAATGGCAGTGTTCTCGCCGGTACTGCTCCCCAGAGATCTACCCAACGTCAGTGTGTGTGGATGTAGTCACTGGCTCTCTGCTTAAGAGTGGTCAGACCATCAAACGTGGCTGTGATGTTTGGTAAGTTACATCAAATGAACTCAATTAACCCTCCTACTGTCTGACCAGTCAATATCATCTTCTGTGGTTTTGGATGATAGATAGCACACTACGTCAGTTTGCAATATATGATGTCATAGTGAATGTATCTAAACTGTACATGGTCAACCCTCCTGCTGCTTGACCATTCAGTGTCATCCCATGTGGTGTCGAGCCATAGATAAACTATGCCAGCCTGCAATATGAAATCATGTGGTCAATACATGTACAAGCTTGATCATTGCAACTGGAAAATAAGATAATCCTTTGTCGCTGATTAGAAGATTTATTTAAGTGTTCAAATTTTCTAAATTTTAGCCTGTGCAACAGTGGGAATCTGACATGCACTACCAAGCCTTGTATCACCAACACAGGTAAGTCAACTTGATTAATGGTTCACTGGAATTGGTGTAAGACATCACTATCCTGTTTATAAATGTGATGTAAATCCTCTGTAAGCCACACCCACTTCACACAAACTGGCTGCACTAATTACCAGAAGCCCATAGGAGTTGCATTGAGTTACCTTTTCTTTGATGATTTATGCAAGAACAGATTAATAATTGAACTTGGCTTTTACATTCGTTCTTCGTAGACTTTGCAACTCAGAATTGTATGTTTCTGTCATAAAACATGCCTTTGAATGATGAAACAGGTATTTTGGGGTTAAATTACACACAGACATATGCCAGCTTTGGAGCTGGAAGGAGCAACAATTTTGGGAGTGCAGCAGATACACCTGTAATGCAATGACTTACCGACAGACTTTGGACCTTTTTGAACCAAATTTACCAAGAAAAATTCATTCAGAGTGGATTTCGTTTAATAGATGTAGTAATGGTATTGAGGATAAAGAATAATAGTTTTTGTTTTACCATACACCGATGTGTGATAAGCACTGTTTACTTAGTCCAGAAAAAACAAAAAGTAAGAGCTTGATTTCACAAATCTCTAAGATTCATCTTAAGATGAGTTTTTGTTTAAACCATAGTGCATTAAGATTAAAGCCCAGTTTGATTAATATCCCCGTTAATGCTTGATTGCTTTCACCCAAGGTGTATGCTTCGATGAGCAGCAGCGCTTCACAACTACCTCCTCTGTGTTTGAGAGACAGTACCGCCCTGTCTGCAACAATGATGGCACCTTCAGACAAGTTCAGGTAAGTCCAGAAGAATTAGCATCTGTTGTTGTATGACCCCCAAATGGATCCTTGTCATTTGATTGGACGATGTTGTCGGTCATGCGGCACCATAACATGGCCTATGTCATAAATATTCAGTGTGCGTTTTCATCCAAGACCACACCATATGTTATATACCAATGGCTCAGGACTATGATCAGGTCATAAGTGCAGTTTGAATGAATAACAGAAATTGCTTTTACATAGTTTGGAGCTCCTGGTAAATCATCAAAAGTGATTGTTTGGCAAAAAGAAACACTCATTTTCTCAGAAAAACATTTATTTGTTGATTATTATAGTTTTTCTTTTAAAATTTATTGCTGTTTTTCATTTAACGCCCTTTTGATCATTTCATATATGAAATTGAAATTAACGACCTTATAGCACTGAGTTGACAAGACTGCAGTATAAAACACCCTTGAAGTGCATGCTAGAATACAATCTTGTACATCAGTTTGTGACCTCCAATCAGACTGCAAAGATCTACTTAGATGTTGTATTTACATCTAATGAATGTTTTGCATTTGGGCAATAAAGAGAATATGTTCATGTGTTGAAAGATACAATGTTTTATTCAACATTCCATCTTTCAACTCATGAAAACATTATCACCATTGCACCCATAAACATTCCTAATTTTTATGCTGTCCCAACTTGATAAATGGCATTGGTATATTATAAGCATTCAATCGTTAAAGGTAGGGTAGTAGATTGGGTTTTGTCAACTGAATACTGAAAGAGACAGTCAAAGTTACATGTGAAAGTTTCTCAGATTCAAATGTTTTTATTGGTTTGTAATCAACGGGTCATTTACAGGATGCTTACTACCATTACCATCTTTGTAACAAGTAGTCTTTCAGATAGAAATTACATAATTATTATTATTATAATTTTTTTTTTTTGGGGGGGGGGTCATTAGCAAAGTATAACCCTAGCTTTAACAGTTTGACAACCATACTAGAAGGTAGATGATGGTGGGGTTTAAAGACCAGTTCAGGATTGCTTTCAAAAAAAAAATGGAGTGGAATTTTAGTCCTGCAGGAGTGTATCTGTTTCATGTCACAACGCAAAGTGGAGAAGCCACCATGACCCAATTTCATGGTTCATGCACCTACGGCTCAGATTTACACACTGTACAGGGAGCCAAAAGCAAAGAATTCTAAATCGAGCCATGAAACTGGGACAAGCTGTGCTCAGTTGCAATAGAATTTAGGCTTCTCAACCGTAGTCAATTTCTGCTTTGGCATTCGGTGGCAATGACTGATCACACATACAAATGCAATGACAGGAAAGTATGGCATGGGTTACTTCACCATTGTGTACGTAGCATATGGGAGATTTTGAGGTATCTTGGAGTATGTAAATGACAGTATTTAATAAGTGTGAGTTACACAAATCTGCTTCCAGATTACAATTTTGCACTCTTGTCAATGTGTGCAGTGATTTTTATTGCATTTCCCCCTTTTTCTTTGCCAGTGTAATCCACTCCACAGAGTTTGCTTCTGTGTAACCAGACTTGGCCAGATCATTCCAGGCACCACTGTCAAGCAAGAAACCAGCACGCCAAACTGCTCACCCTACATGGCCGACGGTAAATAATCCTGTCTTCCCTTTCCTTTTTCTTTTCTCAAGATAGAGTCAAAGAGATTGAATCGCCAAAAGAAAACAAATTTTCTTTCTTTAGAAAAGATAATTTTATGTTAAAAATGAAGAACTTTTCATGGAAATTGAGGAATCTTAAAAGTGTTCAAACTAGGTTTTGAGGAGGGAACCTTTTCAAGTGCCAATATATTTCAGTTGGAAGAGTTTCTACAATTTATATTTGGTTGTATTATTCTTTAAAAAATATATCCTTTCTAAATTCAAATGGCATATTGAGGAAAATGGTGATTTTTTCCTTGTTGTATTCAGTATTTGAGGAATACCGCCACTTCTTCATGCCCGAGCCAGAAACGCAGATGGGTAAGTCAAATATCACAACAACATAGTAATCGCATTAAATGTGTAATAATTACGTCAGGAATGACAAAT
Organism: Leptasterias polaris; assembly: GCA_037783415.1. Taxonomy (NCBI): domain Eukaryota; kingdom Metazoa; phylum Echinodermata; class Asteroidea; order Forcipulatida; family Asteriidae; genus Leptasterias; species Leptasterias polaris. Next base: position 3,692,532 of record JAZGTN010000050.1, on the reverse strand, counting down.
ATTGGAACATCAATTACAATTGATACCATTACATTAGAAGAAAATACTGATTACAACAATATAGTCTGGTACATCTTTAAAATGCTCCTTTTTAAAAATCTGCTGGTATTTGTTTTGGTATATCATATCTCAGGCACCCACCCCTGCATCACATCAACCAGCGACCAAAGCTCCCGTCTAACTGGGTACAACACCCCTAAGTGCCTCCTTACTGGGTACTTTGCACCCGAGCAATGTGACATCCACATTGGAATCTGCTACTGTGTCACCCCAGAGGGCAAAACTATCCCGGGTACCATCATGCATGTCTCTCAAGGGCGTCCCAACTGTGAGGAGTTTAGAGGTGAGAAGAAAAGGGTACTTATGGGTGTCGGAAGTTGGTTTGTTTCACCGCAGAGGGGAAACCGTTGAGAAGAAGAAAAAAAAAAGGATACAGGACTGGGTGTGAAGATGTGGTTTGTTTCAACCCAGAGGGGAAACTGTTGTGAAGAAGATAAACAAGGGTACAGGACTGGGTGTGAAGATGTGGTTTGTTTCAACCCAGAGGGGAAACCGTTGTGAAGAAGATAAACAAGGGTACAGGACTTGGTGTGAAGATGTGGTTTGTTTCAACCCAGAGGGGAAACCGTTGTGAAGAAGATAAACAAGGGTACAGGACTGGGTGGGAAGATGTGGTTTGTTTCAACCCAGAGGGGAAACCGTTGTGAAGAAGATAAACAAGGGTACAGGACTGGGTGTGAAGATGTGGTTTGTTTCAACCCAGAGGGGAAACCGTTGTGAAGAAGATAAACAAGGGTACAGGACTGGGTGGGAAGATGTGGTTTGTTTCAACCCAGAGGGGAAACCGTTGAGAAGAAGATAAACAAGGGTACAGGACTTGGTGTGAAGATGTGGTTTGTTTCAACCCAGAGGGGAAACCGTTGTGAAGAAGATAAACAAGGGTACAGGACTGGGTGGGAAGATGTGGTTTGTTTCAACCCAGAGGGGAAACCGTTGTGAAGAAGATAAACAAGGGTACAGGACTGGGTGTGAAGATGTGGTTTGTTTCAACCCAGAGGGGAAACCGTTGTGAAGAAGATAAACAAGGGTACAGGACTGGGTGGGAAGATGTGGTTTGTTTCAACCCAGAGGGGAAACCGTTGTGAAGAAGATAAACAAGGGTACAGGACTGGGTGTGAAGATGTGGTTTGTTTCAACCCAGAGGGGAAACCGTTGTGAAGAAGATAAACAAGGGTACAGGACTGGGTGGGAAGATGTGGTTTGTTTCAACCCAGAGGGGAAACCGTTGTGAAGAAGATAAACAAGGGTACAGGACTGGGTGTGAAGATGTGGTTTGTTTCAACCCAGAGGGGAAACCGTTGTGAAGAAGATAAACAAGGGTACAGGACTGGGTGGGAAGATGTGGTTTGTTTCAACCCAGAGGGGAAACCGTTGAGAAGAAGATAAACAAGGGTACAGGACTGGGTGGGAAGATGTGGTTTGTTTCAACCCAGAGGGGAAACCGTTGAGAAGAAGATAAACAAGGGTACAGGACTTGGTGTGAAGATGTGGTTTGTTTCAACCCAGAGGGGAAACCGTTGTGAAGAAGATAAACAAGGGTACAGGACTGGGTGGGAAGATGTGGTTTGTTTCAACCCAGAGGGGAAACCGTTGTGAAGAAGATAAACAAGGGTACAGGACTGGGTGTGAAGATGTGGTTTGTTTCAACCCAGAGGGGAAACCGTTGTGAAGAAGATAAACAAGGGTACAGGACTGGGTGGGAAGATGTGGTTTGTTTCAACCCAGAGGGGAAACCGTTGTGAAGAAGATAAACAAGGGTACAGGACTGGGTGGGAAGATGTGGTTTGTTTCAACCCAGAGGGGAAACCGTTGAGAAGAAGATAAACAAGGGTACAGGACTTGGTGTGAAGATGTGGTTTGTTTCAACCCAGAGGGGAAACCGTTGTGAAGAAGATAAACAAGGGTACAGGACTGGGTGGGAAGATGTGGTTTGTTTCAACCCAGAGGGGAAACCGTTGTGAAGAAGATAAACAAGGGTACAGGACTGGGTGTGAAGATGTGGTTTGTTTCAACCCAGAGGGGAAACCGTTGTGAAGAAGATAAACAAGGGTACAGGACTGGGTGGGAAGATGTGGTTTGTTTCAACCCAGAGGGGAAACCGTTGTGAAGAAGATAAACAAGGGTACAGGACTGGGTGTGAAGATGTGGTTTGTTTCAACCCAGAGGGGAAACCGTTGTGAAGAAGATAAACAAGGGTACAGGACTGGGTGGGAAGATGTGGTTTGTTTCAACCCAGAGGGGAAACCGTTGAGAAGAAGATAAACAAGGGTACAGGACTTGGTGTGAAGATGTGGTTTGTTTCAACCCAGAGGGGAAACCGTTGTGAAGAAGATAAACAAGGGTACAGGACTGGGTGGGAAGATGTGGTTTGTTTCAACCCAGAGGGGAAACCGTTGTGAAGAAGATAAACAAGGGTACAGGACTGGGTGTGAAGATGTGGTTTGTTTCAACCCAGAGGGGAAACCGTTGTGAAGAAGATAAACAAGGGTACAGGACTGGGTGGGAAGATGTGGTTTGTTTCAACCCAGAGGGGAAACCGTTGTGAAGAAGATAAACAAGGGTACAGGACTGGGTGTGAAGATGTGGTTTGTTTCAACCCAGAGGGGAAACCGTTGTGAAGAAGATAAACAAGGGTACAGGACTGGGTGGGAAGATGTGGTTTGTTTCAACCCAGAGGGGAAACCGTTGAGAAGAAGATAAACAAGGGTACAGGACTTGGTGTGAAGATGTGGTTTGTTTCAACCCAGAGGGGAAACCGTTGTGAAGAAAATTTAAAAAAAGGATACAGGACTGAAGATGTGGTTTGTTTTACTCCAGAGGGGAAACCATTTGTGTACAATCGTTTTATGTGTTCTAGATTTGTCAAAATGCAAGGAGTAGGAAAAGTGGTTATTGTTAGGGTGTGTCAGATTACCGCTCAAGAAGAAGTGCTTATCACTTCTGCTCAAACTCATTTTTGACACCATTTTTGTTTTTATTTCCAGTTGACAGACCTGATCAAATCACCCCCACAGGTAAGTGTATGGTATTTTGATCTTTGTATAACTGCTGTAATTATCACACCAGGGCCAAATTTCATAGAACTGCTTCAGCACAAAAAGGAGCAAGCACAAAACAATAGTGCTTACCAGAATAAGATTACCAGCCAAATAATCATGTGTACCATCTGTGTGACTGGCATCATTCATACATGTATTTTTGGTTCAAGGAAAATTTTAAGCGATATATTCTGCATAAACAGCTCTATGAAATTGGACCCAGGGGCTAAAGATTGATCTGACTGTTGTATTTTCCCTACACCCATGCATATAGGCACAATAACCCCTGGAATAGGGGAGGTTAGGAGCCTGAATTCCAGTACCTTATGCCCCTCTTTGTACAGGGGAAACAAACCATTGCATGGTAGCTGCATGGTTATGCATGCTACAAAATGAAATGTCTGGGTGAATATACACATCAGCAGTCCGACTGACTGCAATAAAGTGGGGAAGCTCCAAAGTTTTTTTGTAAAAAAGAAATCCGTCGTAAGCCAGTATAGATAAATTTGGCCAATATCATGTCATGAAGTGGTTAAACATTAATTATATTTTGTATACTCTACACCAGAGCAAAAGACAAGATGCCAGGAGGACAGAGAGAAAGCCGAGCTGTTCAAACTACCCTTCAAGCCAATCTGCGAGCAGTCTGGGAGTTACCGACCCCTCCAGGTCAACCCACTCACCAATATCCGCTTCTGTGTTGATGTGAATGGAGTCATCCTGCAATGGACTATCACCAAGACCACAACACTCGACTGCCGGGACTTTAGAACATGTAAGCAGGGCTCAATTTCATAGAGCTGCTTAAGCAGAAGAAATTGCCTTATGATTTTCTGCTACGCAAAAAGAAAATTAGCAGAGACCAGTCACGGATTGTATTTGAGGAATGGCACTTTGGCTGTGATTTTGTTGTGATTAGCTACTTCAATCAGGCCCAGATTGTAAGAAGCACCTTGAAAATATAACCGAGACAAAATCCAACAGTCCCTCATTGAAAATATAATATCTGGATGTAGTTTGTGATTTTGTAACAATTTCTACAAATTTTTTCGGTGAAAAAAACCAATGTAACTAATGGTGCCACCTTGTTTCAAAAGAGCACAGGTTTACAATCTCTTGTTTACATTTATCACAGTATCTTACAAATGGACAAATCTTTATCTTTTTATTCAGACTTTCATGGTGAAATTAAGCCTTTTACTGCCCAGGTTGACCACGAGCGAAACCCACAACACAATCTGGATACCTTCCCCATCAAGGACCTGATCCATAGTAAGTGACTGAAACAGTATTATAAGTGTTACCCCTTCAAGGATTTGGTACTTTACTTTCCCTATTTTGGGCCTGAGCCATATTATTAGCGACTGAAAGATTATTGTCACAGGAACTCCTCTCTGAGTCTTGTACTTTACCTTTCCTACCAAGGACATGATCCAAAGTAAGTGACTGAAACAGTATAGTAACCAGTAGTCATTCTATGATTACTACTTTACCTTCCCCTACCAAGGACTTGATCCATAGCAAGTCAGTGACTAAAACAGTATACTAACCAGAACCTCGTTCAACACTTGGTACTTCCCTTCCCTACTACCAAGAACCTGATATAAAGTTAGTGACTAAAACAGAAATGTATCTAGCACCTCATTCCACACTTAGTATTCTACCTTCACAGTCAAGGACCAGATCTAAAGTAATTGAGAGTATTGTAGCTGCTAATTCTTTTAAAATTTTGGGAATTTACTTTATTGTAATAATAAAAATTATAATAATAATACTTGGTTCTTATATGGTGGTTTTTACCATACCCCTAGAGGCAAATCAAAGCGCTCGGTATTTTTCCTGCAAGGTATGTTGAGCTAAGTTTTTTGAAGGGGGGGGGAGACCTTTTTCTTTTATAGCACCATGTAGTGGTTTTACAAGGTGCTTTGGCGCAATATTATTCTGGTTTATTTTTATTTATTGCACTGGCAGCCAAGCAGGCCGAAAAGTACATTTACAAATAGAACTAATTCATATAGGTAAAAATATAGATATATATAATTATAAAAAGAATTAACCACACGCAGAATTTTTTTTTAAACGGGGCTAGAAAAAGAAGAAAAAAAAACTTTGAAAGAGTTTTGAAAAGACATGATGCAAGCAAATGTTGTTTAAGACAAAGGAACCACAATAGCAAATTTAAACTAGAGCTTAAGTGTTTGTCAACAAACACAGAGCTGTTCCTGTAATTTTCAAAGGGTTTATAACTGAAAAGAAATTGAAAATCGGGTGTGTAGTTCTTGAGATATGGTCCCACTTCCGGTTGACCCGGAAGTAAAGGTCAACATGGGGTCACGGTTACCCAAGGCTAATACCCATGCCCAAGGAGTCTAAAAGTGAAAACAGTTTGACAATCGGTTGTGTAGTTCTTGAGATATGGTCTTACTTCCGGTTGATCCGGAAGTAAAGGTCAACATGAGGTTACCGTTATCCAATGTTGATCTACAATGGCCAAGGAGTCTATAACTGAAAAAAAGTTTGAAAATCGGTTGTGTAATTCTTGAGATATGGTCCCACTTCCGGTTGACCCGGAAGTAAAGGTCAACATGGGGTCACGGTTACCCTAAGGCTAAACTCCAATGCCCAAGGAGTCTATAACTGAAAACAAGTTTGAAAATCAGTTGTGTAGTTCTTGAGATAGGGTCCCACTTCCGGTTGACCCGGAAGTAAAGGTCAACATGGGGTCACGGTTGCCCAGGGCTAATCTCTAATGCCCAAGGAGTCTATAACTGAAAACAGTTTGACGATCGGTTGTATACATTTCGAGATATAGTGCTCTCAAGATTGGCTAATTAAATATTCACCTCGCTGTAAATGGGCTAATTAATTCAGAATAAAAAAAAAATTACATTGAGAGTTAAGTTCATGTACTACTAAGCTTCAATTTGATATAGGATCTAACTCTTTCATATTTGTACGCTTTAGGATATTAGGTCACATGCAAGGTTGTGTAAACAGGTTTTTTTACTTGAAATTTTGTTCATGAAACTGCTGTTACACGGGTCACCAACTGTTTCAGAAACAGTATGTTGACCAAAATAACCGTGGATGCTCAGGCTTATACATAAGCCTGTGACGGTTACACGGTTAAGTGACAGATCTTACGGTTAAACGTTTACATTTATTTGTACGGTTCGGATAAACGTTGAAAAAATCACTTAAAAAGTGCCGCGTAATGCTGACCATAATAACTGTGATCACGATTTTCACAGCACAATATCCCATAAAACACACACACATATCATTCCCAATTTACAGACTCGTATCTTTGTTATTTCATTACATCTGTGCGTGTAGCAATATTTGTGAGAAACATTGCAAGCTAGGGGGCGTTCCACAACAATTCGTGAATGCGCAGGCTTATACGTAAGCCTGTGACGGTTACACGGTTAAGTGACAGATCTTACGGTTAAACGTTCACATTTGTGCGGTTCGGATAAACGTTGAAAAATTCACTTGAAAAGTGCTGTGAAATGCTGACCATAATAATTGCCAAACACACCTATATCGTTTCCAATTTACAGGCTTAATTCTTTGTTATTTCATTACTTTGCGTGCGGCATTAGTTGAAAGAAACATTGAACGCTAGAGGGCGTTCCACAACAAATCGATTGCACGGTTACCCGGTTAACCAAACGATAATCCTGTTAAACGTTTAAATGTTTACGTTTACATTTAAATGCTGAGGCTTTGTAAGCCTGCCTGTGACGGTCACACGGTTAACCATCCGATCAACCGGTTGAACATCTACATTATTACGGTTCGGATAAATGTTGAAAAATCATCCTCAAAAAGTGTCGCGAAATTTTGACCATAATAAATGTGAACGGTTACACATGTAACTGACCGTTTCAGAAATGATTACGAGTTTACTAAAAAATAACTGTAAATGCATGTAAACAAAATGATGTTGTATTTAATTCGTAATCGTAACAATTTTTCTACCCTGAAATGCCAATCGAGTATGTTATATTTGTTTAGGCTAAAACAGTAAATTCATATGGGATACGATTGTATTGTAATTTTGTCTCTTCACACCCCCAAATCCAACACTGACCGTTTAGCCATGGAAAAACTAATTTCTCTTTACCACACCTTTCCTCAATCAGCTCTTTTTATTGCTTTGCCTTAAGTTATTGCAACTGCCATCAAGTTTTGTAACTGATACATCGCGGTTTCCTGAAGTAATGCCTTTGCACAAGAAACTTTAAACATATCGTTTTCCGGCGAACGGGACCCAAGCATAGACAAGTTTGCAAGGCCGTAGACATCGCCAATAACGCGGCGCTCCGATTCTTTACGTCCACGCTGAAATCTGAATAACTATCTGATTACACACGCTGCGTTGATAGCAAGACAAATTCTTTTCGATTCTTGTGAATGAACGTAGACTTGTGTCAGTCGGCGACAGGAATGATGACTCTATGTATATTCTACAAAAACGTCAACAACACGGGTCATAAATGGGTTTAGGACTTGAACGAGTTTAGGAAACTCCTCAAGAGCACCGTTAAACTCATATAGATTGAGGGCGCTATACGAGTTTAACGGTGCATTTTTTACTTTAAAAAAAAGGTAAAAAGTGGCTAATTAATTAAGAATTTTAACATTTTTTTAATTTAGAGTTAAGTTTATGTTCTAAGCTTCAATTTGATATATGATTTAACTCTTTCGTATTTGCGCTCTAGGATATTAGGCTTAAACAAAAAACGTGTGCAATTGCTATGGGATTTAGGTCAGAAACAAAGAATAATAATAAAAATAATAATAATCTCGACGAAAACAATAGCTGTTCCGACAGCTAGGTCGGAACTAGACTTGATTCAAGTCCCTTTCTCGTGCGAGGTTCCTAACGTAACGCGCCAGCATGCAGCCACAGAATACCAGTGCGCCCTCACCGACAAAATGTAGTTATTTATGCGGTGGCGATCAAGGGACTTGACGGGGTCGTTTCCTACTCCACGCATTTGAATAGAAAAATCTCCCCAAATGGGGAGATGTACAAATCCAATGGGAGCGTGGAAGTGCCGCCCCTTTCATTTAGTATTCATCTTGCTCTGTGACGTTTGTATCATGTATCTATGGATGTAAGCATCTCCAGAATGGCTGCCGGGCGGAAGAGGGGGTGGGTGTTTTAAGTCGCTAAATTGCATTTGTCAACAATTCAAAGTATGCATTTGCAAACAATACCAATCCCAATGTATACGTAATATTAACTTGAATTCAAATAAATTTGTAGTTTTTATATATATTCATGCATTTCGATCCTCGACAAAGTACTTTACCACCCCCGCAAATAAAAAAATCAACGAGTCTTCTTTTTGAACGCGTTTGATTGGACAACAAGTAATGCGCCATAACTTTGCATATTCCTAAGTGAATAAATTTACATATCAGGCAACTGCGGGTTCGTCAAGTCCCTGTCCCGCGCGCGGAACAGGTTGGGGAATGCAGAGCGCAAAATAATAGTTTTCTGACGATGAGGCAAGGAAGGGCCTTGCACGGGATTGGGACTTGAGTCAAGTCTAGGTCGGAACAGCTAAAAAGCTTGAAAAGACATAGTTAAACTACATGTGTATGGCACTACTGACAATAATGATTTAAAACAAAGAAATGCAAAAAGGCACAACAAAGGGTATGGTACTCTGTAGGAAACAATTCAGTCTAGGGCAAACTGTGAATAATGTAAGGAATCGTGGACATCTTGTATCTATCTGTACGACACTTCGGCATGAGGAGACCAGACAGGGTACTGGACCTTAATTGTCTCCTAGAGACACTCTCTCGAAATGGTGGTAGGAAATCCCTGAAGTTAGCTGAGTGAAGTAACTTCACACCAAATTTGTACACTATAGGTCTTCACGTCTGGCTTTAAGGGATTGAATACCAAGTGTAGCTAGTGTTGAGGCATATGAGATGTACTGGTGACCAAGAGTGATACAAATCGCACGTTTTTGAATACTCTCAATGGAATTCGCTTGTTGGACTGTTATTGAACTGTGCCAGACCTGGCAAGCATACTCCAAGATAGGCCTAATGTAACAAGTATATATAATTATCATATCTGAAATTGGCACATTGGATTTTTTGAGAACGCATAATGTATACAGTCTACCGGAAGCCTTAGAGACAATATCCTTAATGTGAATATCCCATCTCAAGTTGTTCTGAACAGTAACACCCAGTAGTTTCATGGATGTAACACAATCAAGATTCACTGCATCTAGGGTATTTAAAGACAATGGAATGTCCCGCTTTAACCCTCTTGCTGTCTGACCATTCAATACCATTCACTGTGGTTTTGAATGATAGATAAGCTATGCCAGCCTTGCAATATGATACCATGAGGGAATGCATGTACACAGTACACAGTTAGTTCTGTGCACAGTTGTGCCACCATACACAACTTTGGCTGTTGAATGGTTTCAAATGGTTGGTCAACTCACTTGAAAATGTTGAAGCTAATTGACATGGTATGGCATTTTGAGGAATTTGGCATAACGTCATTTTTCTTACACCAATCTGATAAGTCATCAAGGTGATTTTGCATGTTAGTCTGTTCACCATGCTGAACAACTTCACCAAGAGTCAAGTCATCAACATACTTCCATCGTCTGCAGCACCCTGCTGATGCGTCGTTTATCAAAACCAGGAACACGATCGGACCCAATTTAGTGCCCTGGGGGACCCCACAGGAGATTCCCTGACTGGAGGTCAGGTGGCCATTGAGTTTAGTGTTCTGGGTTCGTTCAGTAAGGAAGCTGCAGACGACGGGAATGATGGATCTCCTGACTCCAAGATCAATCAGTTTACTAATCACAATATTATGGTTGACACGGTCAAATGCTTTAGCGAAGTCAACAGTACAAAGGTTGGCATAGTGGCCTGGTTTATCAAGACCTTTCTGAATAAAGTCAAGCATATCTATGAGATAGTGCGAAGTAGAACTCCCTTTGACATTGCCGAACTGCTTGGAGTCCAACTTAGATGAAATGTCCGCTAGGATCCATTGTGCAATGAAAGATTCGAAGACTCGAGCAAATATTTGTGTGAGCGATATCGGCCGAAGTTTATCTAGAGACGTGATGTTTTTCTCTTTTGGAATTGGTACCACAGTCGCAGTCTTCCACACATTTGGGAAGACACAATCTTTTAGACAGCTGTTGAATAACTGAGCAAGAGGGCTTGCTAGCTCATCTGCAAACTCCCTGATCAGTTTAATTGGCAGGTCGGACGGGTGGCCAGCCTTGAATGGATTCAGTTTTCTTAGAGCTTGGAGCACTTGGCCGGTGTGAATTATTGGGGGTGGTGACTCAGCTGGTAGATATGCTGGTAGCGATTCAAGCTTCAAAGCAGGTAACTGGTTGCAGATACCGGCAAAATGGCCGTTGATTGCTTCCGAGGTGGCCTTTGGGTCAATATCAGCACCAGGTATTGTTGTAGGCTTGGCTTTGAAGTTAGAGAGCTTTTGGATTTAACTGTGCCATTTTCTAGGCTGGCTGTCCTTCAGGTGTTGAATTGAGTTCCTGTAGAAAAGATTCTTGGCTAGTCTAATTTCACGCTGGATTTTGTTGCGCAAGGAGCGCCATTCAGACATATTACCACAACTGTATGAACGTTGACAATGCTTGAGTAACACTTTAATGCGATGGGTTATCCAAGGTTTGTCACTTTGCTTCCTGGTTGAGTTTACCATTGGGAAGTGTAGATGGTAAGCGTCATTCAGTACAGTCAGGAATTTATCAACTGATGCAGATGCTGTGTCACACTCAAGTGCATCATCAAGGTTATCCCAGTTTTGATTGACCATCCACTGGCCAAAGGATCGTACAGAGGAATCTCGAATCGGTCGCACACTTGTCATTGGTTCTTCAGCTTAAGGGAGCTCACAAATAGCAGATAATGAAATGCAGCAGTAATCACTGTTTCCTAGTGGTGATAATCTTTGAGGCTCCTTGAACAAACCAGGAAAATTAGTGAATGCTTTGTCTAATGTTGAAGTACCGCAAGTTGGGAACGAGATCAGCTGTGTCATGCCCAGATCATCAACAAAGGGGGTACAATTGAGGTTGTTAAAGTCTCCCATAATCATAATGATGGCAGATATGTCCGAGGCACGAATGTCATCAACAGTGTGACAAACATGTTCAATGATCTCATTATGGTATGGTGAGCCCGGAGGGTAATAGATAACTCCAACGTATACGTTCATTGAAGAGCGTTTCGGCGTCTTTCTTGAAATCTTGAATTTTAGCCACAAGCATTCATAGCAACAACTTTGGTTGGTATGGTTGGTGAGCTCACACGTTACAATATGCTTCTTGACGAAGATGGCCACACCCCCTCCACGTTTTTCCTGGCGAGATTTGCTGAAAATCTTAAAATCTGAGATGTTAAATGCAGATTCACTTGCTTCAGTGAACCAAGTTTCTGTGACGACAGCCAAGTCCACCTTATTGGAGTGGAGAACAATTTCAAGTTCATCAGCTTTGTTGTTGAGTGATCTGGCATTGGTGAGGAGAATTCGTGGTAGTAAAGGAGGCTTTGGATCAGGTTCACTGTTCGTGAGCGTTATTTTACAAATGTTACTAAAATCACGGAGTGGAGATCTGTATTGAAGATTGCTTTTTCTTTCATTGATAATAACGGAAATTTTCCGATTGATGTGGCTCCCTCCACGTCGTCCATGACTTTGCTTTAAAAGTCCCAATTTGGAGATTGATGTATACATTGATTTGTCCATAGTTAAGTTGGAAGGTTTAAGACGAAGTAATGCTGACTTGTTATAACAAACGCTGCCATTCACCTCCATTTACAGTACTCACAATTATCAACACAAAGTGACTAAGTGTCGGAAATACACTCCTCGGTGAATGCTCACACGTATCGGAAGGTTGATGCTAAAACGACAAGGATTTTTGTTTTGATTTTCACTTGTTGAGCTTACCAAAGTCCATTTTTCCAATCCAGAGAGAGTGTGGATGTTACCATACTTATAAAAACACATACAACAAAGGCTAGACGACAAACATCAATATAAAAAAACGAGCAATCTTGGTAATAACCGTGAGCCAAAATTAACAAGGTGTGGCAGCAGCTAAACAACGCCCTCAATATGCTGCCGATCAAACCAGAAACACCGGGGCGAACCCCTTCTCTTTGTACGATAAGTGCACTGGATTTTTTTACGTGCATTACACAACACACGGGACCAACGTGTACAAGTGTATTAAAGCTTGTAGTTCTCCAGATTCCCTTTCGAATCCCATTTGTTTTTTAACACGTGAATAAATAAATTACTCTTGAACACTTCCAGTGTATACTTACTGGAAAGTGCTCTCTTATAAAGTAATATATTTTAGTTTGAAACAGCAAAACCATGAAAAGCTTTTCAGAATGAGCCAACTGTTATCCCTTTTGTCTTGCCAGTGCAGAAATGTTGTATCTCTGTTTTGCTAAAAAGTCACCTCTCGCACAAAAATGCTTCATGTAAAAACATTGTATGTCAGTGCATACTTGTTTTGTGTGTACATCCAGGCACTTTGACCATTTCAAACTTGCGTGTAACCTAAGTGCTATTTTAGGAGGTACAATAATTTTACACTGACAAGAAAATTTGTCTGCCATGCAAAGCATTAATCAGATATTTTTTCTGAATCTGATTGTTATTTTGCAGAGACCCCTCGTTGTCATCTCCAGCAGCTGATCTCTGAGCAAGTCCCTACCGTCTACCGTCCATCCTGCGAGACCGACGGACGCTTCACCCCAGAGCAATGCCCAGAGGGGACCGGTCTCTGCTTCTGCGTGGATGTGACTGGGACAACTGTACCAGAGACCATCAAGCATTGGGGTGTGCTGACACCAGACTGCAACACTTACAGGAGTCTGTATGGTAAGTAACCAGAGCTGATACTCATTCCATGTCACTGTAGCATGGTTCCCTGTTTTAGAGGTCAAATGAAGGTTATCAGTGGTGCCGCTGCTGTTGGATGACCTCAATGCATAATAACATGTTTTTTTTAACCAAGTCGCAAGTCAAGTCTCTTGACAGTCTCATGCATTTTTGCATCTTAAATTGAAAACATTATTCAAGTTTGCTGCTCACAAAAAACCCCACCCAAACTTGTTTATTCAGCGACTCCCGTTCATTTATGATTCCAGTGATTCCAGTGTTCTCCTGGGGGTCTGCATATAAATAATGTTGTTCATGTTGAAACTCCTCTCCCCCTCAGCCTCTTTCTGACCTCAGAATCTTTGCACTTTGATGAAGCCTAAGGGCTGAAATTTTGGCTTTTTTGTCTATCTGGGGTTTGACTCCGCCATTTGATCTGGAAGACTTTTCAAGCAGTCTTGTTTCGCAGTGTAACAAAGCTTGAATTAATCTTTTGATCTGGAAGATTTTGTAAGGCCGTTTCTCACCTTGTGATGCTGTGATTTTTAATCCTTCTTTTCACCATGGGTATCTTCTTATTTGATTCATGAATGTTTGTTATTTCCCTCAGCCGTTGTGACCAAGACTAACACCACCACCATCACCATTCAACCGACCGTGTCATTAATCCATGGTGGCTGGGACCCCCAGCTTGTCATTGATTTCCAGCCAGACAACGTTGTCGGCAAACAGTACAAACGAGTAACATGGACCCTGGAAATCAAAAGAGGTGTGTACATTTTCTATCTATATCTTCTCTACTGGTTTGCAGTAACACTGTGCCATATTTTCTACTTTCAATAAGCAAAGTTTAGTTCTGACTAGAAAATGTTTTCTTAGTTCTGAAAGTCTATTAGCTACAGGAATAAGACCCTAGTCTATCAGTGACAATTGCTATATTTCCTTTTCTGTCCCTATTAGATGTCACAACCTGCATTCGCCAGCAGCAAATTGCAAAGGTCGTTCCAGGTGTGTTCAACCCTTCCTGCCTGCACAATGGCTCCTTCAACACCATGCAATACCGACCTCTGAGCCAGGCTGTGTACTGTGTGGATAAGAATGGTGTTGAGATCGAGGGAACCACAGGGACCATGGATTGTACCAAGTACTGGAATAGTAAGTCACTGGTCTTGGTAGTTTCTTTATTTGTTCAAAGCCAGCGTTATAATGAATTGGATTGACTAAGAACATGTACATGTAACCATAAAGCACTTTTTCACCAATATTGTCAGAATATTATTTGTGTTTACACATACACCAGTAAAAATTGCCAAAGTTAGTCCCAAATGTCAAAATTTTACAAAAATAGTGCCAATAAATTTTTCATCAAAATAGTGCTAACATTTTTGAGTTTTTGTATTTGTAAACATATCTCTCCCCATAAAAATAGGATTGTTGTTTTTTTTTTCTTTTTTTTTTTCAAACCTGTAAGCTGACTTCTGTGAATTTATTGCAGACTGGTTTTGTGATTTTTGTTTTATGAAGTGGCTAGTTACTGATGCATTTTTCCCAAAAACTGATGTGTAAAACCCCATTTAGGGGCACTAACAATAACTATATTCCACCATATATTTTAATTCAGACTGTTTTTATTTATTCTCTGGTTACAGCTACTCTTGAATTTACACAGATCACCAAGCATTGGTCGACAATCTCCCAGACCAGCAACACCAAGACGATCACACAACTTCCTCTCAATAGTCTCTTCCCAGCTGGACGTACGTTCAACTTTCTTCTTGTATCTTTTGTTCATGGAAGGGGCTATTACACTGTCACTCACGTTACATTTGAACACAGATATCAGAAATCTAGTTGTATAAATGATTTCTCTGACTTGAACTGCAGGAGTTTGTTATCGATTGTGAAATGTCTTTTAAGCATTTTTAGATCATTAAAATCAGTCAGAATACCCAAAACCAGATGAAATGGGAGCCAAATCCAATGTTCTTGAAAATGAGCACATGCTCAAAAATATGTAAACAATGGAAATTGACCTTGTATGTCTGCTACCACCTGGCATTTCCATTGGTGTAATAATTTCATCAGCGATAAACACTCCCACAGCTACGGGTGCCCCCCCCAAATTTCCAGTTTCCCCCAGGTGCCCCCCACAGGAAAAATCCAGATACATGTAGTACCCTTAAAAGGGGGAATAAATTGCCCCTTGGCCCCCCCACTGAAGTTCAATGCCCCCCTGTGCCTCCAGTGAAGAAATCCTGGCTATTCTGAAAGAGATAAAGAACCATAATTTTGTTTCTTTTGGTTGACCCTCAACTGATGTGTAATAAGCTCTGTATTCTCAGTGCTTTCTGAGTCCTGCAGGGAAACAAATCCCAGAATTCGTTCTTCTCTCTGTGGTCATTGTAGCTGAGTAACTGTGGTATGTTCCCATACCATTTTCCAGATTGATCAATGCCAGTAATTTGTCTTACTAACATCATCAACCCGTGCTTTCTTTAATAGTTTTGAAAGATTTGTTTCTTTGGTGTTACTTCTGATTCAGATCACTGAGGAAATTTGAACTGTGAGAAATTGTAGGGTGGGCAAAAATGTTCAGGTTACTTGAAAAAGAGATGTGGTGCCTTTTTTCTTTTCTTTTCAAATCGAGATGTCTACCTCTGCACATGTTGCTCTACTATAAACTGAAACTGATTTTGAATTCTGAAAACATAACTGTCATTCTTTTGTTGTCAACATGGTCAATAATTTTCAGTATCGTAGCTTTGAAAATAATTCATGAAAACATTTTACAGAATGATTTGTAGAACTTTAGTTTTGCATTTGAAATACTAGTCTTCATTTTCTTTGTTGTGTCAAACTGCAAAAGTTGATTTCTTACTTGGATATACTTTTTTGTTTAAAAGCCATCCTCAAGTGTTTGTCGAGACTAAGAATGTGTAACTTGGCTGTAAGATCTGTTTTTCATCAAATAATAAAACTCTCCAACCTGTAGTGCACCACCACCCCAACTGCACCAAGCAGCAGGAGCTGACTAGCCGTGTCAAGGGAGCTGTCGTGCCAACCTGTGAGCCAAGCGGTACCTACACACCACTGCAATGCAATGCAACCACAGGCGTGTGCTACTGCATGCTGTCGTACGGAGACGTCCTGCCTGATACTGTACTCCCCATTGTCAAGGGAACACCTTACTGCTGGCACTTGAGAAACGGTAAGCAGAGAGGACAAAAAGAAAGCAACAAATTTGACGTACCAGAATCCCTGGGATTCTAGTAGCAATAGACCGTGCAAATCTCAACCATTTTGAGGAAAGCAAAGTTCCCTTCATTTCTCATAACTCCATCTCCATCTCAAAACTATTCCAGGATAAATTGAGGATAAGTTGCGAATGGATTTTGTTTATTAGCTAGTTAACTGTTTGCCCAGTACAGAGCTCATTTTATCCCCAAGTATATTGACATACAACATATCTACACTCCACTCCTCAATCCATCAGATTCTTACCTCAATTTAAACACAGTAGCACAGTTCTGTGTACTTTGCATTGCTGTAAGAGATTGTGAAAAAGAAAAGTTTCTACTCGCCTAAATCCATCAGATTCTTACTGCAATTTAAATACACTAGCACAGTTCTGTGTACTTTGCCTCACTATTTGAGATTGTGAAAAATTAAAGTTTGTTCACTCCTCAATCCATCAATTTCTAATCGCAAGTTAAACACAATAACACAAAGTTACTATTTGTGATTGTGAAAATAACCTTTCACAATCCTGAACCTATAACTTTCAATCCTGAACCGATATCTTAAGATAGAACACAGCTCCTGACACTTTGCAGTGCCACAATGTCACTGTTCATACAGGCAGAAATCTCAGATGTTGAGTTGTAACTACGCAACATAGAGGTCACATGATCACAGAGAGAGCATCTGGGATCCTCACTGAGAAGACAGATAAATTGATATTAATATGATTTAATCTCAGGTTTATTCACAGCACAAAGGCCAAATTACAAAAATTTTACATTTACGAACATAAAAAAGTTATATTTGAAAAGGGTTGAATGAAGACTGCCTCCCCCCCACAAAAAAAGAAGAAAAAAACTAAACAAAAAACACCAGAAAGATAAATTGACCATTTAGAGACCATAGCGGCCACATGCGGCTTGTATGCCCATAGAGGCTGCAAAGGGCTGCAAGATTTGACCTACTTAAGCCCAAACAAGAGCAAGAGGTCCAAAGAAAAGGTAGTGCACCAAATTGACATTGTCCAATATTTCCCATGTTAACAACAAAGAATCTACAATACTATAACAAACCTACATATTTCTGTTTCTTAATGATATTCCTGACATTTTTCCAGAAAATAACAGAGTAAGAAAATGATAAAGTTTAGCAAAATCTGGGCGTATGCTGATGATTATACTGAAATGAATGGTCTGTAAAGAGTTAACATCCAGAAAATCTAACAAAATATCAATAAAAATCCAATACATTAAAGTTACAGAAACATTGCTGATGCAAAAAACTTGTTGTGAAGACTTCATCCCTTTAAACCATTAAGTTGTCAAGTTATGTACATGATTCATTTACTGCTGTTCCGTTTGCTCTTCAGAATCTCTTCAGCAAGTGACAACTCAGCTTGCAGAAGGTAAGAACCAATGTAATGTGTCTGTTGATACAATAGTTGCTCAGATTGACATCTTTTTTGCATTTATTATTATAATTTTGGTAACCACAATATCGATAGGTTTGGGCATCACATTGGGAACGTACTGTCAGTTGACAAACATGTTATAGACCATTTTAACATTGTGGTATTGCCAAGAAGAAAAAAACCATAATTAATTGGTTCCACGGACTTGATGAAACTCTTTTAAGGATGCGAAATTTCAGACTTTTATTTGAATTCGTTTTTGGGGGGGGTCAGCTTGGTGAAGAAAATCAGCTGTTTTTTGTCCACATACAAAGAAACTTTGCCTTTGATGTATTTCTCTAGTGCTAAGGACACTGTTCCTAAGATCTCTGTGAAGTCTAAACCCCAAGGGCTTACTAAAAAATGGAAATGGAAATGCTGTTTCAGACTTTTCTTCAATGATTCTCACTTCTGCGGGTGGTGTTATTAATGATTACAAACAAATTAAGCATTTATCTTTTGAAACAATTGACCTCTTTCACTGACCTCACATGCAGCTTCTGTCCGCCAATAATCTGCCATTTTGCATGTAAAGATAGGGTGCACTCAAGTCACTTACATGTAGAAAGTGCATTCCACAGAAACACACTGGAAATCTGAGTCCTAAAATGGAGGAAGCAGTTCATCAACCTACTGACCATTCACGACACAGTCACACACAACCACTGTCTGCCTTGGTGTGCCATTTGGAAGTCAAAATGCATGTGAAGATATGATGCACACCAACCATGTGCGTTACCAAAATGCACACTGCACGGGGAATATGATTCCCAAAATGGTGCAGCATGATTTATACTGTGATGACGTCATGTGAACTGGGTCAATTGGTACGTCTGAAAAGTTTGTTGTTGTCTTTAGAATAGAGAAAGAAAGTAAGACCTTCACTTTATTGGTTGTCTTGATTCACAGTTTGTAAGAAGCCAACAGTAAGAGGACCGTGCGAGGCTCACTTTGTCCATTGGACCTTCAGCACCATCCTCAACAAGTGCACCATTTTTGTCTATGGTGGTTGCCGTGGCAATGAGAACCAGTTCGTGTCTCAGGAGGAATGCGAGAGCATGTGCGGCCATTTGAGTAAGTGTCCAAAAACCAACTGCTTGAGCCTCACACACAACGCCAGTGCAGAAAGCCAAATGGCAGGGTTCCTCATGTTTCTACATTTTATAATTGGAGTATAATACAATTTTTGGGGAACAAAGAAAAACTAACTATAAAGAGATTTAAACCTGCAACCTCCGCAACTCAGCTACCTAGCCCTAATAGTCTCCTTATTTTTTCAATATATTTGTTCGGGGGTGCCAGTTAGAAGCCATTACACCTGTGCCTTATAGACAGGGATCACACCAAGTTCACTATACAACCTGGGAAGCGGCAGCAGAGGGATCACCTTAAGGGGATGTGACTTTTTCATTCAAATTTTATCAAGCTATAAACCACAAGGGAAACTGACTGGGTAAATTTTAATTTAAATTTTTGGGGAACAAAGAATAGTTGAATTTAAATATATCGGACTTTTGTTGGACTTTTGGTTGCCTATGGCTAGTGCATTAACCCTTTCTTTATCCTAGGCAACTTAAGTCGACTGCACTCATACCCCTCTTCCTTACCATTGGCGACTTTAGTTGACCAAGCTTACACACCAAAAAGCACACAAGCCTGTGCACAAGGGCCATCTGTTATGAAGCTGTAGTTTTGTCCATGTTCACCCTTCATACCCAAGCTTACAATGATCTTTCCAATAGTTGCTATCATGCAATCCCTTCAAACTGGAATGGGAAGATCTGAAATGCCAAATATTTATGGAGTGCCATACATGTATGTATGTGTGTGTATGAAAACAGGTTTGAATTTATAGATCATATTAAGGAAATAAAGATAAAGAACTAGGACATTTATCGGCCGATTTCAAAGTTTTTTCGATATATATGATAGTGAATTCAATAAGTAATACTTTTTTTATTATTTTGCTGTAAAACAATATCTTCAAGTTGATAATGAGTCTTTGAAATTTAAATTTGAACAAAAGGTTTCTGTTGTGTAAGAATGTGTGCTTCAAGCCTTGCTGAAAATTATCTGGATGTACACACAAAACCAACAGGCACTGAGATATTACCTTTTTTCGTGCGAGATATTACGATGTTGCACAATCGAGATACAACTTTTTAGCACTGACCCGACGATACATCCTTTTCGTCTTTCCTCTTCCACAGGTTTCCGTTTGGACAATCGCCCCTTGACCTGTGAGCGTAAACTCACACAGTACAACCGCCTCAGTTTCGTTGAGCGTCTGGAGAATAAGCGACCCGTGTGCACCCCCGACGGACACTACAAACCCAAACAGTGCCATGTGATCCAGAACCAGGAGGGTAATATCGAAGAGGTCTGTGTGTGTGTTGAGCGGATGTCTGGCGCCATTCTGCCAAACTGCGACCATCTCACTATGGAGGATCGCGTTAGTAAGTGAAACAATTGGGTTGGCCCACTTTGTGTTTATTTTGGTTTAACAGAAACCCTTCGCAGACATTGCCCATGCACCCACTCTTGTGAGATGGGGATGTTTTGGTTCATTCCTGACTTTTAATAATGTAGAGGGCTGCGTTTGCAGGCTCTAGTGTTGATACCTTCCGGAGGTTATCTCTTGTGATGAGTGTGTACTCAACATTGACACAGAGAAAGATGACACCCTGAATCAGTAATTTAGTCTTCACTTGTCGACTGTTTATTCCATATTAAACAAAACCCCTGCAAAAGTTATTTATAAGGGATAATAATTATCAAAATTAAATGTTCCTATTGATGTCAATGAGTATCTTAATACATGTGCATGTACATACATTGATCGAGTGTTCGCACTCACCCAACACTTTCTGGTCACTACCTGTAATACACAAGGTTTCCTTCCAGATTCTCATTGCATTATCTAAATAAAGAACTTCAAACTGTCATAGCAGCAAATCTGTCTATATAGCTATCCCTATAAAACTACATCAAAAAGACAACTCAACCTGCCAAATACACGAGGGATATCTGATCATCGAAGGTTTGCTACATGGATATTATTAAATGAAATGCACATGTTTTACCCACTTCCCGATCAAAAGAGAAAACATCCAATTGCTGCAAAGTATCTTAAACCCTTATTATTACCAAGAAACAATATAAAGTCACTTACTCTCTTCCAAACAGATAAAATTCTATACTTTCAAGGCTCTGGCCTTAAAACTTAGGTTTCGTTGAACGAGGCCTTGACAGAGAGAGCGAACTCAATGTTATGCCATAAGAGGGCGCCCTTTCCTAAAACCGAAAACCTTGAACTCTACAATAAAACAGCCAATTTGACTGACAAACAACTGCTCATTTGAATGTAAAGATTCATTAGTTGTTGAAATCCAATGACGTCATGTTTTAAACTTCGCACTGAAAAAGTCAGTTATGAACCAAAATTTCCCCGTATAAAAATGTAGAGACCCATTTTTCTCAGAATTATGTTATCAGATATTTTTGATGTTGACAAATTTTGCACTGGAAGGGTATCGAATACAATTGCAATTTACAACATTTTAAAGTAAGATTAAAGGCACTGAACACGTTTGGTAATTGTCAAAGACCAGTATTCTCACTTGGTGTATCCCAACATATGCATAAAATAACAAACCTGTGAAAATTTGGACTCAATTGGTCATTGAAGTTGCAAGAAAATGATGAAAGAAAAAACACCCTTGTTGTACAAATTAGTGTGCTTTCAGATAGGAATAAAAGGCTTCTGGCCAGAAGTCTTTTATTATTTGAGTGAGAAATTACCTCTTTCTCAAAAACTACGTTACTTCAGAGGGAGTCGTTTCTCACAATGTTTTATACTATCAACAGCTCTCCGTTGCTCGTTACCAAGTAAATTTTTATGCTAATATATATTTTGAGTAATTACCAAACGTGTACAGTGCCTTTAAGGACTTGTCATTTTATCCCCACTCACATGAGGACTCTATCTTTTGGAAATTAAGTACATCCCAAAAATTGAATTGGTCATCTCCCTTCCTCTTTAAAATAAAGGTGATGACTAAAAACAAATAAGATTATTTATGTTCAAATTGGTTGAATCAATGCTGTACCCTTCAAAAAACTTCATGAGAAATTTGAACATTAATATACAACAATTTTTCATTGTGTGATTGTAGTTGTGAGGACTACCCCAAGTACTTCCACCATTATTGATGGTTGCTCCTCTCGGGATGTAAAGTACCACAAAGGAGATAGTTTCTATAACGACTGCAATGCATGGTAGGTTTAATGTCAAGTCCAGGGTGTGAAACTTATAGACCATGTGACCTGTGACATCACATGTTTACAAAAGAGCCACAGAGCCTGGACTTCCTGCAGGCACATTTGTACACAGATCAATGGAAGAAAACAACAAATCTTATGTTTTATGGAGATTGCACCGTCTGATTTTTCTCAACTTTTGATATGAAGAAAGGGGGGACATCTCAAAAGCTGTACAGCTGTTGCTTTTGTAAATTTTGAATTTATGTGAAAATTATGACACAAAATGTAAATTTTCCCATATAGCCTGTGTAGTATCTTGCCTGGCAGGAAATGCTTAAGAATGTACAAGGTCACCACTCTGTAAACAAAAGTAACATGGTCTATACAGCAGACGATTGCCACTCAAAGAGCACATCTTCACCCACCCTCAAAGCCACCATTACTTGTTTATTAAATTTTGTGAAATGGCTATTTGCTTTATGAAACATGTTCAGCTGTAACTGGCACATAATTAGGAAATTCTTACTAGTTAACATGTTTGGCAATCTGGTAAAACAAAAACTTCTTTTTGGTCATACATTGTGTGGACTTCATTCATTAGGCAACTTCCACATGTACACGAATGTGAAGCGAAGACATCCTCATGCACTCTGTCAAAACACCTGGATCCCTTTTAGTTATACATGTAGTCCTTGGTTTCAACATGTAGACGTGCTTACAAAGTTGCTTACAAGGAAACACACTAGGTTGCTTACTGGTGAATACACAAAGTTGCTTACTAGTAAACATGCAAAGTTGCTTACTAATAAGCTCACAAAGTGGCTTACACAGATTTGTGATTTGAGGCCCCTAAACTTATGACCTGACCATATTTGGTGAGAATGCATATTGTAAAGTTATTCGTCTAAGTTTGAATGTTCTTAATCTTTAGGAATCTTTTGGTTGAAACACCTTATAAGCCCTTTTCACATCACAAAACCAACTCCAAGGAAACAAACCCTTGGAAGAATGAACACTCAGTATGCTAACCCTGGGGGTAATCTCCTATCCCAAACAGGGGTAACTACATGTAGGAGTTTGTCAGGGTTAGCAAATCAAGTATGAAAAGTTCAACCAAATTTTCCCGGTAATTTCCTGTGAAATTTGTCAAGTGTGAAAGGACCTAAGACATTACAAAGCATGTTCATCTTTAGTTATCTAGTACAATAATGTTGTTCTCCACTCAAATAAATTTCAATTAAATACCTTGTTTTTGTAGCATCTGCATTGGAAACAACATCGCTCGATGCACAAGATTACCTTGCCCGCAAGGTGAGAAAGTGCCCTAGCTATTTCACTCTGGTTGTCTGAATCTGTCTTTTAACCCAAAAGACCTTTCTCATGGGCCATTCATCTTGTATTTCTCCCATTTAAATCAGTGTAACTAAAGTGAGGCTGGGAGGGAAAATAGTCTGGTGCGTTTTTGGTACAGATTTGAATCAGTGTGTATTATTTATATATTTTACATTGGGGACTTGACAGAGATGGTGTCAACATGATAAAGGTCTATTATTCATAGAGGCTTAGGCTGTGTCTGAATTGGTGGCTACGACTGGATCACCAAGACAACATGCATTGAAGCATAGGCTGCTCTTAGCCACAGCCGCAGCCACAGTCACAGACACCAACTTGGGCATGACCTTAGATTCTTGTACATTTGGTTTGGAAATAAGTCTCCAACTTTCCAAGAGAGTTCTAATTTGTATTAATATTTTTAACAGTTAATTACAAATGAATAGAGCTTTGTCAAATGAAAAGTATGCCATTAGTTTTTGGAATCCAAGTCAATTCCTGCTGTGGCGCCATTAACTTTTCTTTTAGGATAATGTTCCAGCTTCAAAGTGTGATTTTTTTCGTTATGAACTGACCATGAAGTGAAATATGAAAGTCCAAAGTAAAAGCAAATGAACATCATTGTTTTTTGAAGAGTAAACTAAACTTCCATTCTGTAGGTTCCA
This sequence comes from Leptasterias polaris, assembly GCA_037783415.1. Lineage (NCBI taxonomy): Eukaryota > Metazoa > Echinodermata > Asteroidea > Forcipulatida > Asteriidae > Leptasterias > Leptasterias polaris. The sequence continues at coordinate 3,668,553 of JAZGTN010000050.1, read as the reverse complement.
ACCTGCGAAAAAATGTCATCAAATTTAGCATTCACAGGTTAGTGAAAACAACAAAATAATATTTTCAGTTTTGTCAGAAATTTTGTGCACTTTTATAATCCAGCTTATTTTGATTGCAGCAACTGAAACAAGCAACATTTAATTTTGGGTTCTTCAAATGCTACTTTCTAGATTTGGACAGTATGTCAATGGACATTCTGTGGAGGATTGGTGCTGTATGAACTTTATAATATTAGGTTTATAAGAAGTGTGCTCTCTGATCAAAACTTATCAACCTTTATTTCAAACTATTTGTTCCTCCTTTTTTTAAATAGATGTACCAATAGATGTACCCATGTACCAATGTGTGTATAGTACTTTATACTCTGTCATGTCTATTGTTTCCCGAGTCCTGTGAAAAAAATAAAAAATACACCGGTTTAATACTAGGGCGGGATTTGAACCTCTTACCACTAGACTACCAAGATTTCCCGGTATCTAGAGGCAGTTTGAATCATATCTTGTAGCAGTGAGTAACGCAATAATTTTAATGGATGCTAAATTTGCATCAGGATTTTCTTCATAGGACTCTTATCTGGAGGGTACTGAGTATACAGAGCTTAAAACACATCGGTGTATGATAAAACTTTAATGAATGTATATTTGATTTTGGGTTGAACAAGGAAAAATTGACTGGAGCGGGATTTGAACCAACGACCTCCGGATTGACGTGCCGGCGCTCTACCAACTGAGCTATCTAGCCCTATGATGGCGGTCTCCCTATTTTGTCAATATCCTTGTTCGGTGGGTGCCAGTTAGAAGCCATTCAACCGTAAACTGCCGTGTAGCCAAAGATCACACCCAAGTATATGATACAACCTGGGAAGCGGCAGCCAGGGGATCATAAGGGGATGCGACTTTTTATATCAGATATCAAATAATAAACCACAAGGGAAACTGACTGGGTAAATTTTAAATGATTTTGGGTTGAACAAGGAAAAATTGACTAGAGCGGGATTTGAACCAACGACCTCCGGATTGACGTGCCGGCGCTCTACCAACTGAGCTATCTAGCCCTATGATGGCGGTCTCCCTATTTTGTCAATACCCAGTCAGTTTTCCTTGTTGTTTATTATTTGAATATATATTTGTTTAAATATTTTTCTTTGACTCATACTTTGCTTTTACCAACATCTCATTCTCTGTTTTTTAAAAGTTACCAATGTTGTACTTTTTCTGCAATTTACAGGTAAATGTTATCACTTGGGTAAGGTTGCTACCGAGTACATCCGAGGCTGTGAGATCTGGTGAGTTAGCAATCCTAGTGTCAGGTTCCCTGTTTACGCACTGGCAAATAATAGTTAATCTCATTGCGTATGAAGGGGTCAGACTGTTTGTCTTTTCAGCCTCAGTATGGTTATACTGGATTGTTGATGGCAGGAAACCATTATGGTTGTTCCAAGTTAATTGTCTTATTATTGAGTTCCCGAAATGTTCCCCAACCCCCTCATTTGAATGGCATCAAGTGGTTGGAAATTTGTGTGAGGGCTTATAATTAAGTGTATTGCCCATCCTCCATTTAAAATGGCCTGAATTCAAATGGTACAAACAAAACACTTAAGACACAGATACAATAAAACAAATTGACTGTTAGATAATAAATTAGAATAATAATAATTTGGGCGGCTAATCATCTCTACTCACAGCTGAGAAGCTGCATTGTGAATGATGCAGCTACAACCTAATCGAGCCCCAGGCATCTAAAGGTGGCTTTAAGCAGCCAGTCACATCAACTCATATATTATTACCGCAGAGCACAGCCAGAAATCGAAAGTGTTTGATTTTCAGAGGGAGGAAAAACAGAGGGCCTCCAAAAATGCCCTCTAGGCACAGGAGAGAGCCACTCACATATGGTCCTAGTGAGGAACTAAACCATGGCCATAGTGGTGAGAAGCAAGCGCTTTATGCACTAGCCACCCATCCCACCAGCGATTGAACCAATAATATTTCAAATGACTAAGTTGGATCTATATTTTTCCTTTCAGCTCATGTCTTGGAGCACAGTGGGACTGCCAGCTGATGCCAAACTGTGACACTGAGCTGGTCCATGTGGAAGGTTTGTGCAATATTTCATCCACATTCATTTCAATGGTGTCATAATCGGTTAAGTACATCGAATACTGTGGCACAACAAAATCATTAATTTAGAACAAGTTTTGATGAAAATTGCAGTTATGACAGGTATGGTGGGTCGTTAGACAACATTTAGGTTAAGGTGAAGCATAGCTTTTTGTACCCTTAGCTATTGACAGACAGGACACAAACAAAAGGCAAGAAAATAAACTATAAAGTCTGACAAACTAAAGCAAAACACATGTAATGTTTCAGGGCCTGGCAATCCAAAACTCTTCAGAGGCAGTATGTGGGATGGGGTGACATTTGGATCTTAGTCAGCAAGTCAATTTTTAAGACTGTTAAACAACAAACAAATTTTTGTTTCTAATTTATAGAGCCAGTATCTGTATGTCAGTCGGATAACGGCACAACCATGAGACTGAAAGAGTCCTACTATAAGGAGTGCAACAAGTGGTATGTGGTTTAATTTTTCAGGGAGCCATTTTGTTTCTAATATATAACTTAAGGGAACTGCTCAGAAATAATGGGTAATTAAGTAATAGATGAGTAGGTTTATGGAAATCAGTCGTGTCATTTGATTTTTTTTTTCTGGAGAAATGTTGGTTCTGAGAAGAACTTGGGTTGAAATAAAGTAGAGTCTTGACATTTTTAACATTGTGCTCCGCTTGTCTTCTACTTGAAATCTCAATCGAGAAGTTATTTTTAATTTTTTTTTTAAATGCATCATTTGATGTGTGATGTCTGTTTTTGGGGGATAAAAGGCCAAAGAAAGTTCCCAAACAGGAACAATAATGTTTTATTGAATTGAATTGAATTGAAGACTCTACTTTATCTCAACTTAGTCCTTCTAAGAGGAACACTTCATCCTCAAAAAGATTTAATAGCATTCCGCACTAATGCTAAAAATAGAAGCTTTGTACCCGGATCTCAGACAACCTGTCAATTTGAGTAATGTCCGAGCTTTATGTTTGAATTCTTGTACTGACTCCAAGGGTTCTAATGCAGTCTGGTGCGCAGATGATGCAGTGATCATGTGAGTGGTGGAATGATTGTCTAACAGCCAGGTATTATCATGAGCCAACGTGACTTGATTATTGCAGAGTGCCATTCACATTGTTAGTATATGTACTTGGTGAAGAATAGCAGACCTCCGAACTTGTATGTTTTGGGGTTTTCACTCACTCAAGCTTTTACAATTTGTATTCTAAATTTTTAGAATTTTTGGCGATGCCTTTTTCAAATTGCTACCCTGTATTCTGGATGGAAAAGGCTGTAAGATTTTCTTTAAAAGTTCACATTTATGAAATCTTGTTAACAAATTTGAAATGTGTTTATATTTTTCACACCAGTACCTGTGAGCCTACTGGCATTGTGATCTGTCAGAACAAATACTGTATCCCAGGTAAGCTAATCACTTCCCCCCCATCCCTAAAAAAACAAAACAAAAACCAGATGTGATGCAACTTTGTTTGTGTAGAATAAACCATGTCATCTTGTTTACAAAAAAAGTAACCTTGCGCATTCCACAGCACTGCCTGGCAGGCAAGCTTCTACACTGTTGATTTCTGACAATTACATCTGTATCATGATTCAAATTCTGTTCTGTTCTTCTCTTAGACATTTAGTACTTGTCAAGTTTGTTAAGACCAGATTACCACCTGATAAATACACAGACAAAAGGATTTATTGTTGCAGTGAATTCTGCCCGGAGTTCTTTTATTTCGTATTCCAAATCCAGTGGTAAACGACAATTAATAATAAGGGATTTCCCTTTATTTATTTATTTATTTATTTCCATCCTTTTAATTGCAATTATATTTATTCAAAACATTTCCCAGCCAGTGCTATCCACTCATATATAAATAAGTATTCCAATTCCAATTATATACACTTTGCGAATGGTAACCTTCCAATCCGCAAAGGTTCCCACTTCTCAGTGATTTTCTAAAGAAGGTACCAGACCATTTACATTTATTATATAAATTCCTGCACTCATTGACTGGAGATATTCCGGGTCGATGAGGTTTCCACTTCCAGCGAGTTGCGAAGAAGGTACCGATCAGTACTGGCCTATCTTCTTTATTGAAGTTTCCAATTTAATTTATTTCTTTATATACAATCACATCATTTTATTACCGCAATATTTATACATAGCAATTCACATAAATTAATTTACCACTTTCCTCACAGGCTTCCATTCAGATTAGCTTAGTTACACAGGAAAACCTAAACTTACCGCTTTATATTAATAATCTGTAAATTAAGTTGTAAGCTTATTAGTCAACTCAACAATGTACACGTACGCCGTATATGAGACAGTTTATACCCTGACCCTTCCATTAAACCCCAGGGAGGGAATTTTTTCGAAACCACAATCTGTCTTAACTCCTTGGTGGCAGAATATTCAATGACGTTTCCCAGAAAGACGATCACCCTTTTCCCCGAAATGCACTGCTTTGGTTGGTTGAAAGGAACAATGGGAACACGTCTGATTGCGCCTCGACAATCACAATTGCTTAGCCCCGACTGTAACATGAATATGCATATTTCCCGGTGTTAAATTGGTTTACTGCGTTACGCAATAAACTCTCTAAACAAAGACTATGCTTGTCAAATAATTTTTGGAAAAAGATTCCTTACTGTAAATTAACAACTTTAGGTAGACTTGGTATTTTTAAAGTGCATACTAAAGACAAGGTGTCCTTATTGTATTTTTGTTGGAATGATTGTCATTGTCCAGGCCACTGCTATTATGAGGGATCTGCGTACCATTCACACGACACCGTCAAACAAAAATGCAACAGATGGTAAGAGTTTATCCAGTGGGAAAAAAGATTCAGGCAGCGTCAATAATGTCTCACCCAAATACATGATACCTTCACGAGACATTCTGCTGGAATTGTAAATAAACAAAACCCTTACCCTAACTGTTAAGTACCTAACACTATTACTTTACCCTTACCCTAACCGTTAAGTACCTAACACTATTACTTTACCCTTACCCTAACCGTTAAGTACCTAACACTATTACTTTACCCTTACCCTAACCGTTAAGTACCTAACACTATTACTTTACCCTTACCCTAACCGTTAAGTACCTAACACTTTACCCTGTTCATTGGGTCTTAAAGGCAGGGTATACTTTTGGTAAATGTCAAAGATCATTATTCTCTCTTGTTGTATCGCAACATATGCATAAAATAACGATCCTGTGAACATTTTTACTCAATTGGTCATCAAATTTGCGAGAAAATAATGAAAGAAAAAACATCCTTGTTGCATAGAATTGTGTGTTTTCAGAGGCCTGCGAAAGGCTTCATGCCTGAAGTGTTTCTCAGATTCAAATTTTGCTGTGAAAAATTACCTCTTTCTTTAAACCTACATTTCTTGAAAGGGTGTCGTTATTAACAATATTTTATAGTATGAATCGCTCTCCAGTGCACGCGAGCAAGTAAGTTTTTATGGTTATTAGTTTTTGGAGTATAGTAATTACTGAAGGTGTACCCTCCCTTTAGTCATTCCTTCAATTAACTTTGGAGGAGTATGGAGCTTCAGCTACAAAAAAGTTACAAAATTCATCAGAGTTGGGACACCAGCCAAAGTGCAATGCTCTTTGTTAAAGACCTGTTCATTGCCAACTACGTATAACCTACAATCCCGGCCATATCTCGTTGGGCCCTGGCCATATCTCGTTGGGCCCCCGCCCCCCCACAGGCCCACGTTCAATGTTGGCTCTCATTGCGCGGTCTGTGCTCCTAACAATATTGAGCAGGGGAGCAAGCATTTTGGCTGAGATTGTAGTTTAAAAATGCAGTGTCCCGATTTTTCTACCCCCCCCCCCAAAAAGTAAAAATACATTTTTTTTCTCTGAACGAATTTTGACGAATGATGCTTATTTAGAACAAAAACATGCACAAACTTTTGCATTTGCCACAGACAAAGCACAATGTACTTATAACAGGCAGAACTGTTTGTACATGGCTGATGGATGTGAGATAAAGTCAGGATCCCAACAGGAACTCACTTTTAGTTCTTAATCAACTTAGTCTAATCATTGGAAGGATTTTTTTCATGCAATACCTGATATGAAAGCTTGCAATGTCCAGAATTTATAAAACTAGCTATTTAAAATTCAAATCCAAACTGTCAGTTCAAATCATCCAAAAATGGACCTGGCATCTTTAGCACTACTTTTTTATTAGCAAATTTATCATAATTATTTTCAACAAATATTTTTAGTTCATTGTCTTCTGTTTAAACTCTTCCTATTTCAGCACCTGCTTTGGTGGAGTCTGGCAATGTGATACCAACACATGTGATCCATACATTATAACAAGTGAGTTAGTTTTCATTGCTTGGTTTCCTCCATGTAGTAACAAAGAATTCTCATGAAAACAAGGGTGAGTTTTCGCAGTCATAACCAGGAACTGTTTCGGTTGAATTGGCCATTGGTTAATCGCTGGCTCAGTTATTGGTTACAGTTATTGGTTACAGCTGTGAAAATGCACCCCAACCTGTGGATAGATCATCAGAAGATTTTCAATTTGTGACACTTTTCTGTGCATTTTTCTGTCTTTGTGTTTGACTGGTAATCCGAGGCCAAAGATGGAAGTGTAGCCAGTGAAGGTGAATCTTCAAATCTGTATTTAATCTTTAAATCAAGACTATCACAAGCTTATAAAAAATCAAATACTGCTTGATTTAGATGATCTCCTCACCATACTTGTGAGGACTGGGATTTATATCACAAAGAGCTAAGATTGATCTGAAGATGTGTATCTCTCGTAATTGCTAAGCAAAGTGTGACGTCACAATACAAATCACTATGGCACTGTTGAGAACTCATCTTAAGATGAATCTTAAGGCCTTGTCTTTGAGGCAATTTAAAGGCAGCCAGCTCCAGGCAATCTCCAATAAGAACATGCATTCACATGTGCTGCCGAAGTGTTCCTTGTGCATCCAGTGCAGTTGGTTACATCCAAGTTGCCCCCCAAAACAATTTCCTCTTGTGACATGGCCTTTAATGGCCTTAAGTTGAGCTTAGGCGTAGCAATTTCATTAGAGTCCAAAAGTTTGATGTGATTATACACGATGAGATTTTTATTGACCCTAAAAAGAACCTATAGTTAAAATTTCTGTTTCTAAGCAGCTCTTTGAAATTGGGCCCTGAGCTTGATTTCACAAAGAGCTAAAAATGATCTTAGCTGCTAACTGATCTTAATTGCCTGACGACTCATCTTAAGATGAATCTTAGCTGCTAACTGATCTTAATTGCCTGACGACTCATCTTAAGATGAATCTTAGCTGCTAACTGATCTTAATTGCCTGACGACTCATCTTAAGATGAATCTTAGCTGCTAACTGATCTTAATTGCCTGACGACTCATCTTAAGATGAATCTTAGCTGCTAACTGATCTTAATTGCCTGACGACTCATCTTAAGATGAATCTTAGCTGCTAACTGATCTTAATTGCCTGACGACTCATCTTAAGATGAATCTTAGCTGCTAACTGATCTTAATTGCCTGACGACTCATCTTAAGATGAATCTTAGCTGCTAACTGATCTTAATTGCCTGACGACTCATCTTAAGATGAATCTTAGCTGCTAACTGATCTTAATTGCCTGACGACTCATCTTAAGATGAATCTTAGCTGCTAACTGATCTTAATTGCCTGACGACTCATCTTAAGATGAATCTTAGCTGCTAACTGATCTTAATTGCCTGACGACTCATCTTAAGATGAATCTTAGCTGCTAACTGATCTTAATTGCCTGACGACTCATCTTAAGATGAATCTTAGCTGCTAACTGATCTTAATTGCCTGACGACTCATCTTAAGATGAATCTTAGCTGCTAACTGATCTTAATTGCCTGACGACTCATCTTAAGATGAATCTTAGCTGCTAACTGATCTTAATTGCCTGACGACTCATCTTAAGATGAATCTTAGCTGCTAACTGATCTTAATTGCCTGACGACTCATCTTAAGATGAATCTTAGCTGCTAACTGATCTTAATTGCCTGACGACTCATCTTAAGATGAATCTTAGCTGCTAACTGATCTTAATTGCCTGACGACTCATCTTAAGATGAATCTTAGCTGCTAACTGATCTTAATTGCCTGACGACTCATCTTAAGATGAATCTTAGCTGCTAACTGATCTTAATTGCCTGACGACTCATCTTAAGATGAATCTTAGCTGCTAACTGATCTTAATTGCCTGACGACTCATCTTAAGATGAATCTTAGCTGCTAACTGATCTTAATTGCCTGACGACTCATCTTAAGATGAATCTTAGCTGCTAACTGATCTTAATTGCCTGACGACTCATCTTAAGATGAATCTTAGCTGCTAACTGATCTTAATTGCCTGACGACTCATCTTAAGATGAATCTTAGTGCTTTGTGAAATTGCGCCCAGGCCTTCACAAATTACCAACCGGCCGCAGACCTGCAATAACACTCTTTACTTACAGATTTCAGTGGTACAACTGAAATCCATAAACTAAACATTTCTAGTCAATAGCGAAAACAACAACTTGTTAAAACAAAACCAACAAACCTCCAAATCTGAAAATCTTTGGGCCAAGTTGAGGGTAAAATGTCCAAATGACAAATATTACTTTATTGTTATTCATGAACTACTGTGTTTCAGTGGCCCGCATTGACGGATGTGTGTACAATAAAAAAGAATACACCAATGGAGAGTCTTTCTATGACGAATGCAACATGTGGTAAGTTATTCAACACAACATTATCATAATAATAATACTATTGGAGACTTATATAGAATTTGAATGGTTTGTCGATTTAAAAAAACCAAATTTCCTTACAGCCAAAGGCCAAGTTTAGACATTGTTTGTAGATAAGTTTTAATGTACAACATTATAAAAAGAAGATAATATCATTAGCACAGTGATCAAAATGAAAGAAAACTATGAGTAAATTAAATAAATTGGAAACTAGAAAAGGATACATGCATGTTGATAACCAGCCTGCTGCTTTATGACAGGTATAACAATTCAAGGTAGTACAAAGAGAATCATTGAACTTAATAAAGAAAAGCGAATAAAAGGTGTGCAGAATAGTGGTCAGATTGAAAATGTAAATACTCACAGATTTGCGCATAATTTACATGGCATAAAGATAATCATGGTGGGAAACTTGAAATATTTTGGCTTGAAATGTGACAGTTTTTTATAAATGAGTAAAATAGTTAGTGTTGATCTCATTGTCCAAAACAGTGTTTGAAAACAGTGATTATGGGGGTATTTCACTATTTTCTCATGACTCCATGACCAATTGAGCTCAGACTTTTACAGGTTTGTTATTTCATGTATATGTTGGGTCACATAAAGTATGACTATTAAAATTTTGGCTGAAGGCTTTATGACTTTTAAATCTTCAAGAAAAAAAAAGAAAAAAAAGGCAGATGGATATTGCTCCTCAGCAGGTCCCATTTAGTCCAATGTAAACTCTATTTTCTTTTCTACACATTATATGGAAAAGTATGTCTGAGTACGTCTTTTTCTATTTGTCTGAATTTGTGTTTTTGTTTTTGACAGTTCCTGTCGTGGAAACAATGCTACAAACTGCTTCAGGAAAATTTGCAATCCAAGTAAGTTACTGACATTAGGTCTCCTAAGTTACTGACATTAGGTCTCCTAAGTTACTGACATTAGGTCCTCTACCATTGCTGACATTTTCCAGCAAGTTAATCAACTCTTTACAACCATTGAAATTCACGAACTGTGTATGGTAGAACTACAACTATGCTCAGCAAGTGCACATAACTATCTGTGTTTTCTGTGTAGATGCATATAATTATCAGGTGTGATCATGTCACACTCTTGCACAGTGCACCAATCTTTCAATGGATGGGCAGTAGGAGGGTTAACTGTGTACTGTATAGATGCCTTCACCACTTGTTAACAGTATTTTGTTTTGACTGAGTATGTTGGTCATTTAGAGTCATTTGATTGATAATCAGTTGAGTATGACAATTTTTGATATCATGGCTGTGGCTGATGCTCTGTCACATTGTAGTCACATCGTCTCACAGAGCCTGAGCCGAAACAGTGGTTCCCAAAAGAGCCTATTTACGCATACGGTATTTCAAAGTGGAAACGATAGACCCTTCATGTTCATTATATATTTATTATTTAGGATTTACTTTCTTAGAATTTTGATATTTTGTGTGGGTAGTTTTATAATTTCTTTTGGCTTCCTTTTAAATTGGTCAGTTTTATATTAAAGCACCTTGAATGTCTTTTTTAGACAAACTAGCATTATATAGATTTTTATTATATAACACTTCACAAAGATGCTGCCTTCTGAGTGGTGTAGAGTGCGTGACATAATATCTCTTATTTTGTACTGAACACTGCGTGAACACATTGCGCTATACCCCTAGCAACCAATGTTCGATACCCATGGCAGCCAATGTACTATACCTGTAGCGACCAGTGCTCTATATCCATAGCAACAACAGCTTCTTGGTACCTAGAGGTCTAGGCACAATATATGTACGGGGTTTTATAGAATACTGACTGCTTTTACTCGTACTAAGGTTCAAACTACTACTTCCTCGTTGATCCATGGAGCGGGTTATTTTTCCGAGGCTTCACACCGAGGACCACCTCTGGAGTTATAGTTTTAACCAAAGCCAACTGACCAAAGCGCTTAAAGCAGTCAATATTTGTATACTGTCATTTTTCTTATTATTATTTCCCGGTAGATCACTATACCATCATGAACCTTACAAAGTCAACTTGATCATTTGGTTGTTGTTCATTTTGCCGTATCTTAATGTGACTCTGTACTGATTCAAACCCACAGCTAGCTGCTATTTGAATGGATTGGAGATCCCCAATGAAGAATCTTCAGATGTTGAATGCAGTACCTGGTAAGGGACCATTGTACTGTAGTAAACAATAGACCCTTGAAGTAGTGCTAGTGCACATCGTGCGTGTGGACTAGCACTACTGTTTGACCAAGGAACAGGAACATCGCGCCCTTTTTTGTATGGGGCTGATGTGTCGTGATGCATATGCATTTGTGTGTCTGCCTATGTGCACATCTCTGTGGTGTTTGCCATCCTATAGTTTCTGTACGCATGATTGAGTGTAACAAGCATATTTCATTGGGATGGCTAATTGCTACCCCATCCCAATTTCGCTATCCAGTCTTCCAGTGGAATATAACTAAAAAAGACAAGCAGTGGTATAAAAAGTTGTTGCAGTAAAAGTGATGTGTAAACTTGCGTACATTTAAGGGTGTGTGCCATACCACCTTGTCCACATGCCGTATAAACATACTGTTATTGATAAATAATGAATCAGGAATCAGCTGAAAATATACCCTGTGACTGTCCCTTTTATGTGTTTTTTTTACATTTATTTTATTTAAAATAATACTCTCTGAGATGATAGCCATGCCTACATCCTTATACGGACTGTAAAGAGGGTAACCCTGTTTTAGCCCCAGAAGTAGGTGGCAATGTGCCCCTGGTGACAGTTGATTTGGGTCACCTTGAAGTGGCCGCCTGTCCTTGTGATAAATAAATTGTAAAGATCAGTTTGAGATAATGTATTTCCATTTGCTGAGCAGCATGTGCTACAATGGATTCCTTGCATGTTCTGAACATGAATGTCTGACTGCTGTAGTAATGGAGCCCAAACCTAATGGTAAGAATCTCTTTTGAGTACAAATTGAGGGCCATCCAAATATTTTCAAAATCTGAAGACAATTTGATTAATATGTATTTCTGGTAATGAAACCAAGGATGCCTCATAGTGAACTTAATCACTGTAGCTCGCAAGTCTGAGGAAACCTGTAAACAACGGTGTTTGCTATGTGAATAAAAAATACCGGGGTTAACCACTACTCTTCATGCTCTTCCACGATAAGTGTTCTGGGTTCTTTTACGTGCACTACCAATCTTAGTAAATTGGACGTACTGCCTAATCTCCCATCAAAGCAATTATGGTGTAGTATGTTGGTAAAGTGTCAAGACCGGTGCTCGAACCCACCCTCTGCTGACAAGGAACACCAGAGCTTGAGTTCGGTGCTCTAAACCACTCTGCCATGACACACCATGAAGTATGCATAACACCGTTGCAAGTAATGCTGTTCTATTTCATGGGTGTTTGCGTGTGGTTTGAAAAAATGCCCAGTTATGTTTCTATTATTTATGTATCTATCAATTTGTCACCAGTGAACCTTGACCTTTCAATTAAGTGTTATGTTGAGGATAAGATCTACACCAATGGACAGGAGTTTTGGAAAGACTGCAACAATTGGTAGGTACTGCCTTTTAAATTTAAATGTCACCTGATCGAGTGCAGTCAATATATTGAATTGGTATGCTGTAATTTTAGTTTTTAACCTTACACAAGTGTGTGGTAAGTACTGTAAGCTTGTTGATTTGTGAACCCTGCATAAATAAATATTTTACTGGCAGCTTAGGTGGGATTCAAACCCATGACCTCGGCATTTTAGAGATGTCTTAAGTACTAGATCGAAAACCAAGCTTGCCCAGTGCCGGTAGGCTGGTTCGAGTCCTGTTTTACTGTTACTTACTGACCTCTCTTGTCCAAGCATGATATTTGGTCCGTGGAAAAAATTAGGACAATTTTATTGAGTACAAGGGCTGACCTACATACACATGTTGAGTAAACTTTAATAGACTTTTTCAGGATATTTATTTCTGATTTTTCCATGGGCAAAAAATCCAAACAAAACGGAGAAATCAGACTGAATAGGAAGAATATCATGTGAGCATGGTTTTCTAATGGTTTAGACCTCTTTTTTTTGGCCTAAAGTCGTGTACTATAACTTTAAAAAAATTATATTTTCAATGTTTTCATTAAATGAAGTAATTTCCACAAGCCATTTGATGAATGAAAAGTGTTCTTGATGAACCGTTTTTAAATACAGTCGCTGCATCGATGACGGAGAAGCAAAATGCAATGTGGATTATTGCACTCCAGAACGTTGTTACAAAGAAGGCATTGGCTACAGAAGCGGCAAGATCCTACTGTCTGAGACAAACAAATGGTGAGTTTGACTCCAATCTAAACATTTTAACTCCATTAACCAAAACCCTCCATACAGTACCCAGACCTTGTTTTTTTCTTTTTCTCTGGTGACAAAGAAGCAAAAGTGAGATTTGAAGCTTTGCAATGTGTAGGAAGTAAGAACTGAGTAGGTTTATGGGTAACAACCCTCTTTCAATAGAAGTGTTGTTTGAGGAATAATAAAGAGCAGAGTTTAATATAATTTGAATTTTTCTGGTTTCAGCACTTGCTTCCGAGGTGGAGTCTGGGAATGTGAAGACAAAACAGAAGGTAAAAATTATTTGCTTTGATAAGCAAAGTGTTCTTTATCGATACTCAAAAAGGTCCCCTTACCACTATCCAGAATTAGAAAACAGATTTGTTTGCCACTATCCAGAATTAGAAAACAGATTTGTATTGGGGGGGGGGGGGGGGGGGGGTGGCAAAAGAAGGGAAAGACAAATTAGGGGGAGCTTTTCATGTATCAAATCATTCATTTGTGATTTTGTTTTCGATCTCATTATTTTGTGGGGGCCGGTGCTCCTGCCCTCCATGCTGGTTATCCCACTGGGTGTAATAAAACTATAGGGCAAATGTCCAAGACATTTAAAATGCTTGTTCAATGCTGGCCTTGCTGATCACAGCTAACGTTTTGTTCTTTATAAGCAATGCTGGCCTTGCTGATCACAGCTAACGTTTTGTTCTTTATAAGCAATCAGTTTGTACCCATGAGGCTAGAGGTATGTTTTGTGTTTGACAGAGCTTGTTATCGTAACCATAAAAATATCAAGGGTGCTTTTTAACTCAACAAAGATTAAACAGCTCTAGGAATGAAGTAGCTGGCCTGATTATGACAAGGGTAATGGTGGTGGAGTCTCAGGCACCGCACTTCATTACCTGGGTTGTGTCCAGTTACTGAGCATTGAACAAACTATCAAACCCTAACCCTGTTGATATGCAAGTTGCAGACAACTGCCTCAATTCTTCAAACTCAACTGATGAAGGTATTTTCTTTCTCAGAAAGGCATAAAAAGTACTTTTTTCCAGTCACAGAAGCTCGTAAGCAACAAGATGGCCCCTGACAACAAAAGTATGGCACCACTGTTGCATTTTTGTTGAAAGAATTACCCAAAGACATGTTTTCCAATTCACATACATATCTTAACCATCCTATAATGATTTATGATGGCAGAAAACTGGTCAAATTCATGCTTAGTTTCCTAAAAACTCCAGTAACTTTTTGTTATGTTCTTCCTCTGGGCAGGTGATGATTTATAGGATCCCCGCAAACATGCTTTAATCCTTCTGAATCATCAAATCCTCCAGTGATTTAAAACCTTGTGGAAAGGCCTTGGGTGAATGAAATACCCAGCTATTTCTGCCTTTCATTTAAAACAAAACTTGTTGTGAATATATTCAACAGATACTGGACCACCAGACATGATTGAGTGCCCATTAACCAACCCACCTATCTACTGTCCCAAAAACCCCTGTGATTCCAAAGTCTGTCCCAGCCATCAAGACGCAATCTGTGTCCCTGATTACTGCGGAGACTGCATGCCAAGATTCTACGATGTCCACGGCAACGATTTGAAATGCTAGATTATTGTGAGTAAAGTCTTCATTAAAAAAAATATTTTCTAAAGTTTACATCATTTGCTGCCAGACATGTTAACAAGTTGAATTGATCCATCATAAATCTCTTGGGAAAAAACAATAGCCCTTTATTGCACAAGCGCCATCTTAAAAATAATAATAAATCATTCTTGTAAAGCGCATTCCGTCCATGGCAAGACCCCAATGCGCTGTACAGGCATGAAACGTATTTAAAGAAAATAAACAATTCTTACTCTAAACATTATTATACAAAAACGCTTGACAAAAACTTTCACAAGATGAAGTGAAAAACAACTGGCAGGAGAAGTGTTTAAAAAGTCACATGCTAAGCAGATGGGTTTTAAGTGAACTCTTGAACAGATCTAGTGAGTTCGCATTTCTAACATGTGTTGGAAGCCGGTTCCAGAGTTCGGGAGCTGTGTATGCGAATGATCTCTGGCCATATGTAACTGTGTTCGTGGTTCTCCGCCGTAGAGTGGTAGCAGCGTTTGATCTTAGAAATATACTGCAATACATCTTAGAAAGCTGAGTACACCAACAAAAAGAAAAAAGTTGCAACATTGAAGCCATGCTGCAGTTTACATTTAACCTTGCCAGGTTTGTGAGGTTACTGTTTTGCTTCAAAATCAGTGCACCACGATGGCTGCCTATAATGCTTAGGCTTAGACTTCACCCAGAATCCTTTGTGCGCCGATCATTTCTGGTCATGCGAATAGAGACATCATGTACATAGGACACCAAACACCTTGTTTGGGGCAGCTTCTTGTGTAGCATCTTAGAGAGAAAATGTTTTTAAAGTCTGACTCAAACATTTTGCATAAAATGAGCCTTAATTTTGAACTAATCGCGAGTACGACCATGTGATATTTGATGATGACTTTGTAAACTTTGTAAAAAGGCATTTTGTTACAGCCTTCTAGGAACACAGTGCCTCACAAACAGTAAAGACTTAAAAAATATTTAACACACCAAACCTACATGTCCTGAAGGTGTCATCCCCACCTACAGCTGTACATTTCGTACAACTGTTCTACTTTAGGGTAATTTTGTGGTTGTTTTGTGGTTGTGTACAAATTTTACCTGTAAATTGGTAGCCATGGCTTTACTTATCAGTAGAACTTGAATACAAAAATGAACATTTTCCGATGTGTGATAAGCACTGGTGACTGTATACTCAGTGCTTTCCGCTTGAGTCCTGGGAAAAAACTCCTGCTTGTAAAACTTTAGCTATGGTGTAGTATCTTGTGATCATAAAGGCAAGCTTGGTGGTTAAAAGGTCTTTCAGTTCAGACACCTCAGTTTGACCCTGCTGCCTGTTGATTTTCTCCTCATTGAAAAACTCCAGAAGCACTCCCTATACACACTTCAATAACCACATTGATGTAGGACAATGTGAGACTTTGGAAGTAATAACCTTGGTTTTACCTGGTAATATAGACTCCTGCTAGCCGTCACACTCCTAGGCTTGTGAGTAACACCAGATACTGGCCTTTAGAACCTGCTGGTTGTTGCCAGATGTACCTTTGACCTCGTATGCCGTACTATTCTGTGTGTACACTTTACACTACACTCATCAATGTGTGTAGTATCACTATAAGTGTGGTAGTTATGCGTCATCGAATGCATATATGTCTATCCAATGAAACAATTGGGCTTGTTTGACCGGTGCCTGTCTTTGTCCATAAAGACAGAGGACCAGTCTAGTCTAATGCAGTTGGCTAATGTCTCTACACACATTTCAAAAGCAAACTTAATGAATTTATGTCATTTATTTGACAGGGATGGAGCCTTCAACTGGGAATCCACCCAAGGGCTTCAAGATTAATTGGTACACAGTAATTGTATTTAATTTAGGGAAAGAAAAAAAAAAAAAAATTGTAAACTAATGATATTTTACTGCCAGTGACATGACAATATAATCAACATTAAGAATGTACTAATATTTGCTTTAATGTTAACCTCTGTAAGCTCTACATTTTTTTGGTCATTTATATTGTGTGGTTATTTGTGTTTTTGTCAATTGTCATTGCATTAGTGATAGAGTGTATATGCTCCTCGGAATAGCTGTAGCAAAGTAATTTAGAATAGCTAGGTGTAACTTGGTTCAGTTAATTACCTAAATTTGCCTAATATAGCGCAACAGATTTCTTTACTCGATGAATGTTGTCCCTCATTTGGTTATGGAAGGTTCTTTTATATATGTAACTTAACTTTCATAAATTTGTTATCAATGGACCATAAGAATTTGTGGGGTTTTTTCTCCAATATTCCATATACTCTCATCCTTAAACGGTTTCATAAATTTAGTGCTGCATATAACAAATTAAATTAAAATACTCCCTTTCTTTTAAGAAAACAATTCTAAAAACATGTTTAAAGAATGATGTTTTTTAACATTAGCTTAAAAACTGACCACTGTAGTATTTTTATTTGCTCCCAGACTGTGAAAGCTGTATTCTAACTAATGATCAGCAACCCCCCCCAAAAAACAAACAAATAAAAATCCCCAATAAAAACAGGAACAATTCCCAACCTTTTTTTGAAGTTTAAATATACAATGTACCTTGTTTTAGACTAGGAATTGGAATAAATGCACTATGTATTTCTACTGTTACAACTAAATCACATTTGCACCAAAATCAGTATTATGTAAACAATGTCAAGGTCATGTCCTGGCTAATTTGAATAAAATTGCATATGCATAACACAATAGTAGTATGTATGATTAGGTGGTATCTTCTTCGTTAATTAGGGAGTCTCCTCTATCAACGGTTTTATTATTAAAATGAGGCAGGATCGTCACAGATGCCATGTCGTTTTATTTGACTTATTATATCAGTCATATTATTTTATATAAAGGTAAAATAAAACGGCATCAGTAGTACATGTACTTACTGCATCATTTAAGACCATAATGATGCCTGTCCAAAATTGGCCCAAATTTAATGAAAATTCTGGACTTGTACGTTGTGAATTTTTGAATTTTGAGCCAAATTTGATGAGAATACTGGACTTGCCCCTTGTGGTTTTTCAATTTTTAACAAACATTTATTAACAATCTTGGACTAACCCAAACTTTTTACCAAAATTTGACCCTAAGTTCACCACACAGGGAAAGTATAGGTAATTCACCATATAAGGGGAATTATGGGTAATTTACCATGGAAGCGTTTTCACGGTCGTAGCCATTGATCGAAACAGTTATTGGTTGCGACCGCAAAAACGCACCCCATATACGGGGAAGTATGGGTAATTCGCCTTACAAGGAGAAGTGTGGGTAATTTACCACGCAATAGTTAGTATGGGTACTTCACCATACAAGGGGCCGTATGGGTTGGTCGCCACACAAGGGGAAGTATGGGTAGTTCGTCTACAAGTGGAAGAAAGTATGTGGTAATTTGCCCCACAAAGGGAAGTATGGGTAATTCCCCTTACAAGGGGACGTGAGGGTAATTCAGCTCACGAGAGTTAGTATGGGTAATTCACCACATAATAGGAATTATGGGTAATTCACCATCCAAGGGGTAGTATTGGTAATTTACCATACAAGGGGAAGTATGGGTAGTTTGCACACAAGTGGAAGTATATTTATTTCAAATTTATTTATAATAATGGTCTATCTCTGGGATTGCCCACAAAAACATGTACTATAGACCATGTGACCTGTGACATCACATGTTTACAAAAGAGCCACAGAGCCTGGACTTCCTGCAGGCACATTTGTACACAGCTCAATGGAAGAAAACAACAAATCTTATGTTTTATGGAGATTGCACTGTCTGATTTTTCTCAACTTTTGATATGAAGAAAGGGGGGACATCTCAAAAGGTGTACAGCTGTTGCTTTTGTAAATTTTCAATTTATGTGAAAATTATGACACAAAATGTAAATTTTCCCATATAGCCTGTGTAGTATCTTGCCCGGCAGGAAACGCTTAAGAATGTGCAAGGTCACCACTCTGTAAACAAAGGTAACATGGTCTATACATGACATCACTAACAAAAATGAGAAATGTTCAAAAAGGCTTTGCTATCACAACAGTACGTGCCTGCATCATAGCAAATAAATTCAAATGTTTAGGTTTTGTTTCTTTTTCCGCCAATGACGTCGCATCTTTAGCAAGGGCAATATTTGTACAAGGGCAATATTATTTACAAGCTTTTATACATGGCTTGCGGACAATGTAGCGTGGTACACATCCTTGAACCTCAGTGTGACCTTAAAAAAAAAATACTAGCCTTCACTAGACAACCAAGCTTGTAATTTAATCACCAGTAAAACAATGACAACTTTATTATTCACTTCCTAATTATTTTGGAAACATTTTGATAATGGCAAATTGGATCTTTCCCCCCTTTTATATATATATATTTTTACTTCTATACAAAACTTATGAACAAATTTCACAATTGGACTTGGTACCAGTGGTTCAAAATGTTATGATCACTTACCTCATCATTAATTTGTGCTTTCTAATGTCCCTTCAGGGCCACCATTGATCCGCACACAATCCTCCATCTTAAAACTGTTCCCATTTCCATTGAAATAGGCCTATGTTTTGAGGGCTGATTTTTGCTCTGTTAATTAATTTACTTCATGTGAGACAAAATGAATAACCGCTACAAGAAAATGCACCATCTTTTAGATAAATAAGACTTTCTTAGTCAGTATCTGTCCCGTTGAAACTGATGACTTTTAGATAAAGGTATCCGGGTGTTTTGACGGAGTGAGGACGTCCTCGCATGTACAAAACCAATGGGGACGTCACAAAAAGGTATTTAAAAAAGGGGGAAATGAAAATAAAGAGATGTCCTGTGTTTTACTGATCGTTTAAACCTGTGTTGAAGGAGGACGACATTTTGAGCAAGATTCCACAAGTAGAGTCGGCTAGCAAGGAACAGCAGTACAGTGAGGCCTGGGCAATCATCAACGAAGTGATAGGCAGACGGACAACCAACGCAGGACAAGTGGAGGGAGCATCGCCAGTAGGCAGGGTGCATACCTGGTACAAGCACTTCAGCCAGCTCCTGGGAAACCCTCCACAAGTGCTGGATGGTGACCATGAGATCTCTACAGTGTTTGAAAGCCTACCTATTGATGATGCCTCTTTCACCATGAACGAGTATAGGAGGGCGAAGCTGTCTATAAGGCTGGGTAAAAGCAGTGGCCCGGATGGGATACCAGCTGAGGTAATTAAACTCTGCGATCTCGACGAGATAATTCATGCTTTAAGTCTGATTTGTTTGAGCTCATATTTATGTCTAAGATCATGTATAGTGTAGTAAAGAAATTCTTTCAATTATTTGACATTATGTGTCTTGTATTCTGCAAGTGGCACTTTCCAATAAAGTGCACCATACATGAGTAAAAGTATAAGGTGTTTTGCATTTACTCACACATGTTGTGTTAAATACCCACTATTCGGGATGACGTCTCGAACCCGATATTCCAAAATATACTTGTGACACGCCCATGATGCGCACTGGCATCCCAACTGAGAGAAAGCCTCCTGCTGCCCTCCTTCATCAATCTCATGATGATAACTAAACCGATCTGTGCAAGTATCTGAATAACAGGCTTTGATGTCCGACACGCTATTACTTACTAGATGCACCAATGGCAGGGGCGGATACAGGGGGGGGGGGCGTGGGGGCGCACGCCCCCCCTTTTGCTTGAGGAAAAAAACAAAAAACACACACATCAAGGGGAAAAATGAGGGAGAGACAAAGTTAATGACATAGGCCCTACCAATTTTTTTTCTTCAAAAAAGCTACTAATAATCCGTACCTCGTACACTTTGTTTCATTTGTGGACCACTATTAATTCACTGACAGACATTGTCTCATGAGGAATTACACGTGAATCTGCGTGTGTGGACATCGTGTTTTTCTCACACACTGAACATAAGCACGAAACACCTGCACATGCCTGGCGCGGGGGTCCGTGGGGCGTAATTTTTTTTCCCCAGGAGAGATGAGGTCACTTAACATAAATTTGCGTGTTATAATATTTTTTGTAATAAATTTTAAAGAGACTGATTTTGGTAGAAAACACGCCAATTTATGCTAAGTGGCCTCATCTCTCCTGGGGGAAAAAACGCGTCCGGGGGGCGTGAAGATCATACAACCGCAGCGTGAGTCGACCATGCCACCTGTGTGTGTACTGTGCAAAGAATTTTCTGGCTGGTCAGCACGCGCGCGCGCTAAATACAATGTGACTTTTACAATACGAACTTCGGAAACTAGTATTCAGATATAAAAAAAGACATAGCCCCATGAATAGGGCCAATCCACTTCGTATCCTTGGCCCTAGAACCATTGCAATCATATTTTTGTGCCCGATTTAATTTTTAATCCGGGTTATGAAACTTACTGATCGAATGCTACTGTACTTGTAGAAAGCCCTAATGCTGAATTATTTTTCGAATCGCGAGTGTGATTTTCCCCCCACATAATACTTGCGCGAAAACCATTGTCAGGTTCCCTCAACAATCCACAACAGTTATACTATCAACTGCTGAAACTTTAATGGGGACCAGACTGATTCACTCAGCGCGCTAAGCGAAGGTTTTGTGAAATACGTGTAATGCGGTGCGCATCTCAAGCCCGTCTGCGCAAAAGATATTATGCTCAGCGCGTTATGTAAATCAGTCTGGTCCCCAATAGATCGTATAAGTGTTGTGAAATTGTTCTGGGAACCCAACTAGTATGGTTCTCGCGCAAGTTGTTAATACGTGATCAAACAATTCACTCTCGCGACTCGAAAGGCAATCAATTTTCCCCCAAAATCCGTGATGTTTTTAAAAAAAATGTTTAGCATTAGGGCTTTCTACAAGTAGGCCTGCGCCTACAGTAGCATTCGATCGGTAAGTTTTATAACCCGGATTAAAAATTACATCGGGCACAACAATAGGATTGCAATGGTGCTAGGCCCAATTGGCAAGGATACGAACGAAGTGGATTGGCTCTATATGGGGCTAGTGAAGACATAGCATCGTATAATCATGGTGTCTCACTCTGTTCAGAAAATCACAATTTTTTTTCGTATTCAAGAGAGAGGGTTAATATCCGTTGTGTTTCTTTCAAACTGGTAATTATCAATATTGTGCAGGGCTGGGGGAGGGGGGCTAGGCCTCTAGGCCTACCCTCACATTTTCGTACATTAATGTTATTGTTGCTCGATCGCGCTGTCACTGAAGACAAGCACAACTTGTTCTTATCAGTAGTAACATATTATTTTTGTGTCACATTCTAATCCTCAGGTATGTGAAAACTTATAGACAAAGAGGTTAATTATATTAAAAATTGCACTATCGTTTGTCTCACCCAACAGTTTTTTCCCCCTGAATAAGTATTAATTGTAGCCTGCATTTTGATTTTTATAACTCAGGATGGCTGATTCAAATCAATGACTTCCAACTCGAAAATATTGGTTTTTTTTAATAATGATCTTGCTAAAACAAAATTTGTTAAAGTGGTCAGATATTGCATGAGATCGCACCACAGAGCATCTAGAATCCTAACTGTTTCGGAGCATTTAAGCGGGCCCCGGAACCGGCCCATGCCGTAAGGGCTTCGCGTTACGCGCTCGTAGGAGCCACAAATTGCATTCACCATTTGCTGCTTGGTAAATTTTCACGCCCCCCCCCCCCCCCCCGTTTGGAAAATCCTGGATCCGCCCATGAATGGCTTGAAATAATACAGAGACACAATTATTGGGTTGTTGGGATGTGGAGGACGTGTGTTACGCACCATTATGACCTACATGGACCATTATGTCCGACGATATTTTTGCACCATTGTGTCCGCCCCATTGTGTCATACAACCCATTGTGTCCGCCCCATTGTGTCATACAACCCATTGTGTCCGCCCTATTGTGTCCTACAAACCATTGTGTCCGTCCCATTGTGTCCTACAAACCATTGTGTCCGCCCCATTATGTCCTACAAACCATTGTGTCCGCCCCAATGGGTCCTACAAACCATTATGTCTGTCCCATTGTGTCCGTAGAACCATTGTGTCCGCCCCATTGTGGTGTGACGGCAGACCGTGGACCGAAGATCATTAACAGACGGCATTCAAACGTTCATGACGTTGATGTGACTCAAGCATGGGCGGAACAAATTAATTTGTATCACCCCTTTTGATATTGGGAACTCATCCGTTTCCCCTTCTGGTGATATCACCTTAGCTCTGGTGTTGGTGTAATTATCGCTGATTGCATCCACATCGCTGATTGCATCGTTCAAGATCGCGCGAGACTTAGTCAGCTTGTTGCATGCACTGCTGTTTTAACGTGGTTACACCGCCAGTTCGACGTCCGTATCAATGAGAAGTAGAGCATGCAGTGGTGACTGCTAGTTGGTAGTCTTTGTTTCATTCACGTTCGACACATCTTAACCAAGAACACATATAAATGGATAGGGTCCAAGTGGTGTTTGTAATTTGTCTTGCCGCTGCATATACTGCCACGCAAGGTAAGCATTTTATCTTATAAAAAGAAACCAATAATATTGCAATTTGAAGAGAAAATATTCGCGTATTATTTGTAGATGAATCTGTTTTGTCCGCTGACTGATCAATGGGGGTAGTCAGCTAGTTCATACGATCATAGAGCCATTCCTTTTCTTCACTTGAATGTTCATTAATAAAAGTAATAGTATAGCCTAGTTATAAACTAGTAATAATACTAATTGAAAAAATTAAAAAGCGGGAAAGAAAAGTGTGTGACGGTGTCCGCTCGAAAGTCTGACCGGGAGGGGGATGTAGGAAGATCGGCCGTGGGAAAATGGGGGACGAGGGGCCCGGCGGCCAACCGGCCTGGGGAGGCACGGATGTCAGGCCACTGGTCCATTCCCGGTGGATAGAGAGTATGGAAAAAGAGGCATTGGTCTCCCTGTCAATCTCAAACAGACTACGCTCTTTATCTTATTATTCCAATCCATTTACCCCCCCCCCCCCCCCCCCTCTGAGAATGTTTTTGAGAAACAACAGCTTTTTCACTTGTCCGTTAAACCGTAACCAAAATATTTCCTCTCAAAAGTTTTGCATTGGTTGCAATTTTATTTCTATGATTTTAATGTAGAATATTTATCAGTCTCTTCTATATATTATATAAAAAGAAGAAAATTAATAAATACAAATTGTGTTCGGGGTGGGTGGGGCGGGGTGAAAAGCGGGGTTGAAGTGGGGGGGGGGGGGTCAATCACTTTCTATATTGTTCTACTTGGTTATTGAAATTTTTACTCGACATAAATATACAACTATAGCTTTTCATTTTACCTTGCAAAGATCATAGAAGAATTTTCGAAAACCCTTTTTTGTGAGTTGATGACCAGCTATAAAATCCATCCGCGCTAGATGATAACAATTTGCTTCATATAAATTTTCTCCAGTACTGTTTCGTTTAATTTGTCATGCCACAAATGATGCAATTAACTTTTTACACGTTCACAAAGGTTACTATGGTTTGATTTAATTGCGTCACTTGTGTGAATGATTTCATTGTGTCTGCTTCTTCGCTGTCCGTTTTCCTGTATAGTTTAACCATCAAACTGCCAAACGCATTTTCGGCACACGCAATGATCATTTTTAGTTAATTACTTTCAGTCTGTCAAAAAGGAGGTTAAAGTTTGTGCACATCATTTTTAAGATTGAAAAAAATGTTAACATATTGCACATACTTTACATGGTATGAAGATGGTCACGGTGGAAAACGTCCCTTGAAATATTGTTGCGTAAAAATGCTATTAATTAAGAGGAAGTAGTTTTGATCTCGCGAGTCCAAAATTCGATGTTTGAAAACAATGAATAAGTTTTCCTTTTCTCAGTATTTTCTCGTGACTGCGATGACCAATTGAGCTTAAATGATTACAAGTTTGTCATTTCATGTGTTCATGGGGTCACATAAAGTGCGGATACTGGTTTTTGACAATATGACCAATGTTTTTCAATTCAATTCAATTTCAATTCAATTCAATTAGGTTTATTATTTATATCTCAAAAAAATACACGACAGAAGTTAAAAAGACTTAAATTGACGTGTTTACATTGTTTAAAAACTACAAAAGTTAAAAATTTAAACGATGTCCATATGCAGGGTCCGATTATTGTTTTATATTATTATTGTTTCTTCACTTGGCCGAACAATTGCCAGTCAAAGCTATCATATTATTTAAATTCTCTGACGAAAAAGAGCTGAATGCATGATAATCTCTTCTCCAAAGGCCACTTTGGCCTTGACAAAGAATTGAAGGTTGCCATGGCATCGGCTGTGCTATTTCTGGCAGCATTTGTCACCGTTTGGTTGCAACATTCTAGATTGCACTTGACCTTAACTGGCAGGGCAGATCCGCAAAGAGCATTCATTATGATTACAGGGCGCGATGCAACGTTAACGAAATTAAATCATTGCCGAAATCAAGACGAGCTCCAACCTTCATTTTTGTTGCTGAACAATTTGTCGGGAAGTAAAATTAAAGTGTTTTAATTATGTCTAAAATCTGTAATCTGTTTATTTATTTTTGCTTTCCCTTTTTGAGGACCATTTATCTGCATGAATACATATACCATCCTGTACCAGTAGTGTATATGAAGTTATGAACTCGACGTTTTGATCAGTGTGCTCTGATTGTCTTCAGACAAGAGTTTATATATAAAATAAAAATCATTACCCAATTAAAGGGACACGTTGCTTTGGATCGGGCAATTTGGGCTATGAAAAGCGTTTGTAACCGTTCGTTATGAAATGCATATGGCTAGAAAACGTTTTAAAAGTAGAATACAATAATCCACACAAATATGCCTCGAAATTGTGTGGTTTTCCTTTCACTTCGTGAACTAACACGGTCCGCCATTTTGTGGAGTCAAAAATTTGGCTCTTTAAAATGGCGGGCCGTGTTAGTTCACGAAGTGAAAGGAAAACCACACAATTTCGAGGCATATTTGTGTGGATCAATTTATTCTACTTTTAAAACGTCTTTCTAACCATATGCATTTCATAACAAACCCTTTCAAACGCTTTTCATAGCCAAAATTGCCCAATCCAAGGCAACGTGTCCCAACGATTAACTTTAAAGACGTTCGTATGAACATTTTTGGTTTGGCAATCAATTAAATATTCATCAATTTCTCTATATGTGATATGGCCATATTAAATGAAGTTGGACGGCACTACCACCTTTTGAAATGCAATTTTCTCGGGTTAGTTTTTTGTATAAATCTAAATTTGTCAAGGTGAAGACAATCGATTGGTTGCGATACGTTCGCAATAAATTATTATTCTGAAGTGGTGGCAATGTTTGGTGCTATAGGCTGTGCAAGTCTCGCGCGCATTCGAACTTCCGGGACCATAGTGGTCCCAACCATATGGAGTTTTACGTGGGCGAGATTTTGTTTCGTAAATCATTTTAGTTTAACGTAGTTTATGACCTTGAAAATTATACATGTTGTTGAGAATGTATACTAAGTGATAACAAAATATGAAAGTGAAACCAATTCAACAACAAAACGAAGAAAACCCGAGAATTTAACTTGACCTCAGCTTCCGGTTATTGCAAAAAATTAAGAATTTTGTGCTCGCCTCCGATCATAAAACTTCTGTAAACGCTTTTTTTGGATGAGCGAATATGATCGCCAGATGCTGTAATTGCAAAGCGAACCCTTTTCATTGCAGTCTATGGTTGTTGAGGCGTCAGCATCTTCTTTAAACTACGATACGGGTCAATTTAAAACCCGTTTGACCATCACGAATCCGCGTAAGGGGTTTCTAAAAGGTTAACATCAAAAAAGCATCCTTGTCCCAGAGTTTTATTTTTTGTTCAATAATAATTAGTATAATTTTGTGTATTTTTTTCAAAAGCTAAAACTAATTTCACAAAACTGTAATGATTTATTTTTGTTGTTCAGATTTTGTCATGAGATATAATTTAAAACAAAGATTTGATTTCAGAAATAAAAATGTTCTTCGTTTCACGTGTTTTCTCGTTCGGATACGCGCGAGACTTGCACAGTCTATACCTCTGTTGCAGCTCAAGCTACCTATATACAAAATGCATGAACCAGGGCCACAAAGCAGCTGTTGCCGTGGAAATAGTTTAGCAAGTAAATCATATGCATGCAGTCGTTAATTTAATCAGTCATACCACTATTAAACACCATGGAAAACTGTCAAGCCAACCTATAAGGTTCCGCAGTTGACAGCTATCACGCTATTTAGATATGCTACACTGCGCTTTGAAGGGCAATTTTCCCCTCGCCCACGACAAAATTAATTCAGACGAAATGTTATTTCGCAACCGCTGGTAGCGCTTGTCTGGAAAGTGATATTTAAACGCAGGGTCACTGGTAAAGGTAGGGTCAGTGGCAAAGGTAGGGTCACTGGTAAAGGTAGGGTCACTGGTAAAGGTAGGGTCACTAGTATAGGGTCACTGGTAAAGGTAGGGTCACTGGTAGGGTCACTGGTAAAGGTAGGGCCACTGGTAAAGGTAGTGTCACTGGTAGGGTCACTGGTAAAGGTAGGGTCACTGGTAAAGGTAGTGCCACTAGTAAGGTCACTGGTAAAGGTAGGGTCACTGGTAGGGTCACTGGTAAAGGTAGGGTCACTGGTAGGGTCACTGGTAAAGGTAGTGTCACTAGTAAGGTCACTGGTAAAGGTAGGGTCACTGGTAAATGACCATAACAACTTTCTTGTTGAGAAGCACTGCAGCTGTTGATAGTTTAAACTATTTTGAGAATGGATTCCTTTCGAGATAACATGGTTTTGATAGTTTGTTTCAACCCAAAACATTTAAATTTTAAGAATGATTCATGCATGAATCGTTTCTTAGATTTCTGAAGGTCGATGTCCGTTCGTGAATGCTGCGGCCAGAGATGCAGATAGTACCCGTTGTCACTCCTCGCTAAACGTGGATGGATTCGACGTTCTTGTGAACGTATACCGTGACGGAAGTTAGCTGTTTTCTCAGCAAATAGACAATGTATTTAGCTGACACTTTTCACATCTTTCTTAATAATTGTACGAATGTCGTACGTAATCAGTCTTAGCTCACAGTAAAAAATTGTTTTCAACCCTAATTACATTAACGTTGCATGGCCCTATTTCCACCGAAAACCCTTTTTGTGACTGAATGTATTTGGACAGATGATGTTGTTTGAAAACGAAAACACACAAAACCTTTCCCTGTGCCATGGGACGGATAATGCACAAAATAATGGGTTTTACCAAGCCAAGACGTGATATAATATTTGGATCCAGACAACAGTTCAGTTTAAAATTTTAGGCAGATGAAATAAAAGCTAATAACTTTCTCGAACCTATAGACCATGTGACCTGTGACATCACATGTTTACAAAAGAGCCACAGAGCCTGGACTTCCCGCAGGCACGTTTGTACACAGCTCAATGGAAGAATACAACAAATCTTATGTTTTATGGAGATTGCACTGTCTGACTTTTCTCAACTTTTTATAGAAGAAAGGGGGGACATCTCAAAAGCTGTACAGCTGTTGCTTTTGTAAAGTTTAAAGTTATGTGAAAATTATGGCACAAAATGTAAATTTTCCCATATAGCCTGTGTAGTAGTATCTTGCCCATCAGGAATTGCATTAGAATGTACAAGGTCAATACAAAGGTAACATGGTCTATACAAACAGCTTCTCAAAATTCGATCAAGAATCGGATCTAAATCGTCAAGCAGGACAATCTTCTCCTCTTACCACACCTTGTATTGGTTTTTGACACTATTTCGAGTAAAGATGCCACCACGCTTGGCGTTGTTTGCGTTTTTTATTTTCAAAACTAAAACTACAGCAACCTGGGTCCACTTTGCTATTTGCTCAACCACAACGTAACTTTAGCACAACACAATTTTGCTGACCAATAAACCAGCCCAAATACATACGTGTGCTATCTGCTTATTTTGCTTTTAGCAGACGATTGTTTTATGCACTAATGTCTGCTTAAGCAGGTCTATGAAATGGGGGCCTGCACAATGATGGTTTGCCTGTGTTTCTTTTCCCACAAAACTCGGAAAAGTAAGTATACAGTGCTTAATACACATCAGTGTGAGGGCAAAAACCAATTATTCTTTATCCCAAATGAAAAATTAGTGTCTACCTTCATTTTGTTAGCTTAATTAAAATATGGTGTTCTATAAAGGACACTTAAACGGCGATTTTTTTTTTTTGGGCGGCGACTTTTTTTTTCGCGTCGCCTTCCGGGTTAGAATTGTGTTTGGAGGAATTTCACTACAGGGCCCAATTTCATAAAGCTGTTTAGCAGAAAATACTGCTTGGAAAATTTTGTTTGCTTAGCCAAAAATGAGCGGGGAGCGGGGCACCAGTTGCAACAATGTTAACTTTATGGAATGTTGGCAGGTAACCTTTATCTGCTAAGCAAAGTTTTTCTGCACTTAGCAAGTTTTTGTGCTTACAGGCTTTATGAAATTGGGCCCTGGTCAGTCACGCGCAAGTATGGGGCGCCGTTTATGACTTTATTACGAAACCAATATATAGAATGAAGTCAACATACATATATATAGAACGAAACTAATTTATATAGAACGAAACTAATTTATATAGAACGAAACTAATTTATATAGAACGAAACTAATTTATATAGAACGAATATAATTTATATATAACGAATATAATTTATATATAACGAAACTAATTTATAGAGAACGAAACTAATTTATATAGAACGAAACTAATTTATATAGAACGAATATAATTTATATATAACGAATATAATTTATATATAACGAAACTAATTTATAGAGAACGAAACTAATTTATAGAGAACGAAACTAATTTATATAGATCGAAACTAATTTATATAGATCGAAACTAATTTATATAGATCGAAACTAATTTATAGAGAACGAAACTAATTTATATAGATCGAAACTAATTTATATAGAACGAAACTAATATAACCAGACGAAACAAACATGTATAGAACGAAACAAAAATATACAGAACTAAACTTTTATATATAGAACGAAACAAAAATGTATTGAACGAAGCGCCGCCTACGACGATTGAGGGCCAGGCCGCACTATTTATAGATCAAAAGCCAAAATATATAGAACGAAAACTAAAATATATAGAACGAAGCGCCGCCCGCGACGATTAGGGGTCAGTCTGCTTAACTTGAAATCAAGTCGTTAGATAATAGAGTTGATTTCAAGTCTGAGATCGTTGTTATTTCTCTTCATTAGCCACCCAAAACTCCCCGCAGATTAGGCGGAGGTCAAATCTCTAGAGGGTGCTATTTCAAGCAATAGTGTGTTGTGTATCAGGGGCTAGCGCAAACGTTGCCAACGTTAAATTTTGAGTGGAACGAGTTGCCCATCATTCAACATCGTTGGCGAACGTTCGCAACAACCAACCCTAGGCGAACGTATTTCTGAGGTGTTGGTGGGTGGTTTTTAAAATGGCGGACAACGAAACGTAAACGTCTTTGTTTAGTCAATTTTTAGCACTTTTGAATATTTAAGCTCTGGTACTGATGACTCAATGATATTCAAAAAATACCGTCCAATACATTTTTCCACAATCCTTTTTATTATAACCACATTACGACAATTTCTTCAGTAAAATTAGGAAGGTAGTGGAAGCACTTCTTAAAGACTAACTAATTCATTACAAAACTGCATAAGCTTTCGACGTTTCGAAGCAACAACTACTTCACGTTTCCAGCATGCAGCGCGTAAATCCTCGATCCTGATTATCAACAACCGACGGACGATAGACGACCCTTTGCAATGGCTTTCATTGGTGATGAAACGCCCAGGCGCGAAAAGCTTGGCTGATGAGAGATCTGCGCAGTAGCGCGTAGTACACACGTGCACGTTTCCATTGTTTGTTTGTTTTTTAAATCAAAGATGGTGGTCAATGACAAGAGCAATCCGTCTTGACACAAACTTATAGACCTTTTGATAGCTAGGATATCACTTCGTTATGACACGCACGCTCGTGGAATACGGAAACTGTTATGAATGTCCCATTCGTGCGGAGGTGGGGGTTGGTGGCACGTCTCGGGCGAAAATTGTAATCCATTGCTGTATTAAATATAAATGGAAACATGAAATGAAAATTGTGTTTTTCATTTTTTCATTCAGTTGCATATTTCTAATGAACAGTCATTCAAAAAGTGTGGAAGACATTTGGTATGCTGTCCCCCCACTCTAAAAAGTGGGTGGGATATTTATTTTTCATCCCCACCATGGACGCCATGCATGTCCTACTACTACAGCCCTGACCCGTTTCACTTATATATTAATTGTTCATCATAACCGTGCACTTCCCAAATTTTGCAACACATTCCAATCCCTTACCACCCTCCCCCAATTAACAATTCTTTAACTTCAATCCTCCCTGATACCTTAGATCTACTCCTCCAACCCAACACAAACCCTCCTCTCCCATATACTTACTTTAGCATACTCGACTATCCTTCCTTTTATTTAAATTTATCCTATCCTATAAACAACAACATTTTTTTTTGTCAAGCACGTACACAAGCTCATTTTACACATTATTATGTAGTTGTCACCTTTTAGACATTTTCATCAATAACAAAAATTGTCATGCAGATAAACAAGTCGTTGATGTTATGTGTGGTAGGTGTAGAAAAGGTTTGTTTGTTTATAGAGTTTTGACACTGTTTACCACTTAGGTTCTTCTTGCCCCACTTTTATTATAAATATTTTGTATTAAATTATTAATGAACCTCTTGCATAATCCTTGGTTGCGTGGTATAGTCAACCCTGGCCCTTTACTTAATTTACTTCACAATATCAGCAGCAAGTTTTGCCTGATTCAAGGTACTATGGACATTTTGTAAAGCCAACTTGATTTGTAATCTGTTTAAACAAATGGGCACCGTGTTCTGGGTTTAGTTTAAATAGTTAGGTGTTCGGATAATGGTTTAGTATTCATTGTTATTGTTTATTGCATTTGGTCATGATAATTTTGTAATCGAAACCATTATGATTATTGTTGGTGTTTTTAAAGGAAACCTACGTTTTGAGTCACTGTCACACTTCTTGCATTTTCTGGCGTCATGCGACTCTATTCGACCCTTAGATTAAATGAGCAAGACACTTAACTATAATTGCTTCTCATCACCCAGGAGTAAATGGGTACCTGTGAGGGCAGAGATGGTTCTTGTGATTGATTTAGCTTGATGCGCTACATATTTGGCAGCACAGGCTGTATACTCCCCAGGGAGCTGAGATGGTTAAAGGAATGACACAAAAATGGCCCAGTGACCAGGGGTAATAATGTTGAAGCGCCATGAGCGTCACTGAGTGACGGACCTGAGCGCTATATAAGAAGCCACTATTATTATTATTATTTTGCTTGCTAAAGTGAGTTCCCCTAGTGTTAGTTGTATTTAAATCATTGTTGTAAAGGTTACATAATATTCTGAAAGTAGTATTCCTTTACTCTACAGTGGTGTTCTTAACGTATGCTGCATGCCGTGATGACAAAAAAACCCACCAAAAAACAAAAAAACTGGCTGGTTCCATAGATACATGCAACTCACAGCAAGTCAAGCTGCCCTTATTTTTTGTAATTAATTTATTTTTCAGTTCCACTTGGAACTGAATTGTGTTAAACCAGCCCCAATATAATCACTTAATTTGCAGTTTGTTCCCCCCAAAATTGAAAATTTTGAGTTAACGTGTTCGTGTAGCATTCCTTACAGCAAGCGATCGATAATTCGACGATTATCAGTGGGCAATTTTTCCCTATGTATTTTATTTCCATTTGCACAACATAATGTAGGCACACACCGGCTATGTTGGACTATTTTGGGGTACAAAAATAGACCCACACATGACTCTGGAGGTCTTCCAGGAGTAGAGTATAGACCAATCCCTAAAAGAAACCGTCAAATTTGGCCGTTATCGAGCATTTTCAAAAAACTAAGTTCACGTGATTTATCTGAACCAATTTTTTTTACGCAGAGAAATCATATGATCTTTGGAGTTAATTTTACTTCCAGCGATCTAAAAAGTGTATCTGAACCAAATTCAACTCGGCTGGGTTAAGAATGGGAGCGATTGATGCAGCTGTAAGCCCAAATGAAATTTGCCCGTAAAGATGGCGTTTTTCGGGAACGATCGTAAGACAAAATGACTATACCTTATACATTGAACAACTACCACCATTCTGTGATTTGCCAATTGGCCATCAAGACGTGTTTTGTCAGATCGATTAAATGCAGATCGTGTCTACGTCATTCGGAAACGTGGCGAGTGCGCATGCTCATAAAGACGCATCCCGACTGTACCTCTAGACTCTTTCTAGAAAGGTGTCTTTATGAGCATGCGCACTTGCAGACAAGCATGTTTTCAAAACGGCCACACAAGAAATCTTCTTTGGTGAATTATCGGTAATAGGTTGATTTAATCGAGATGCTTTAACTAAAAAGTTCAAGTTTAAGCAAATGCTTGGTCCCGGTGTTCAACGGCGCACCCATGATTATGTTTTAGGGGGGATCAAACCAATGTATTGGGTGGGGTCCAGGGGCCGGCCTTACGGCCCCTGGTGGGGTCCAGGGGCGAAGCCCCGGTGGGGGTCCAGTGGGCAAAGCCCCCTTGAGCTCTGAGCTTTTGGCGTTTTGGGGGTTAAAAATCAAGCCTCTTTATGCATAAAATTAGAAAAATATACATACTTTTTAAGCACTTCTGATCCATATAAATCTTTTAATTTTATTTCATATTTTTCACTGATGCTCCTCCCTCTTGTTAGAACTTATTGCCAGTTACCTGGGTTAGGCTGATAATGCCCGCATGGAGTCCCCAGAATATTGTGTACAAGTTTTTTGTCAGCAAAAGTTTTGTTTTAAATAATAATACTGCGGACGTTGTTGATAAGAACATTATGGGCGGTGCTACCTACTTTTCATCACTGGGCTCTTTTTTCCTTCCCCCTTCCTCCCCTCCCCCATTTATTTTTATTTTTTTCTATCCTTCCCCCTTTCTCCCCCGTTTTTTGTTCTTTCTTTCCTTCCCCCTTCCTCGATCCCACGTGTTTTTTTTTTTGTTTTTTTTTGGGGGGGGGACCCTCTTGGGGGGGGGGGGGGGGAACCAATAGTGGTGAATTCTACGTTGTCGTTTTTATTGAATAATTATGAGGCATAGTAAAACTAATATAACATACTTTTATGGGGTAACTAGGTGATATTAAGTCCCCTCGGTATTGGAAGTTAAAGATGCATTGCCGTTTTTGGACAAAACTTGACGGTCAAAAACTGATTTAAATGTTAAATTTGTATGTTCCGGGGTAGGAAGTCGTGTGTGAGGTCGGAATCTGATGTTATGCATCGAATTGCGGCTAAGGATGTAACTGCGGCTGGTGCATGCTAACGGCTTCTAGTGGGAATAACGCACGGAGACACGTTGCGGCGCAGCCGGGATTCCGGACCCAGCCCGCTATAAAGTCAGCCTATTTTTTATGGCCCGGCCGGCCATGCAGTATACTCGACCAGCGGTGACTCGCACTGCAGGACTGGTGAAATGTGCATCATGGGCCATTGCTAATCTATTGTCCGGGGATGGCAACTCGCCTACGTTTGGCGTTAATTGCTGTTTTTTGTTAGGCCTATATGAATAAGATTATTTCGAGAAATGTAAAGGTGTGTATAATATTACAAACGGGGTTGTCAGTGAACCCTAATTTGGTTTCAATAGCTCGATATAAAGTGGGGGGGGGGGGGGGGGGGGGGGGCAAAATGACTACCTTTTCAAAAGTGGGGGCCAACTTCCCCCTGCCCCCCCCCCCCCCCGGTTCCGCCGCCGGTGCACTACGACTCTATGATGTACGACTTGATTTCAAGTCAAGCAGACTGGCCCCTAATCGTCGCGGGCGGCGCTTCGTTCTATATATTTTAGTTTTCGTTCTATATATTTTGGCTTTCTTTCTATAAATAGTGCGGCCTGGCTCTTAATCGTCGTAGGCGGCGCTTCGTTTTATATATTTTGTTTCGTTCTATATATTTTTGTTTCGTTCTGAATATTTTTGTTTCGTTCTATATACTTTTGTTTCCTTTTATATATAATGGTTTCGCTCTGTATATATATTTGTTTTGTTTTGTATATATTGGTTTCGTTCTATATATATTGGTTTCATTCTATATATATTGGTTTCGTAATAAAGTCATAAACGGCGCCCCATACTTTACTGACCTGTAGGGGAATTCCCCAAACACATTTCTAACCCAGAAGGCGACGCGAAAAAAAAAGTCGCCGCGTAAAAAAAAATTCCCCGCCCCCCAAAAAAGTCGCCGCGTAAAAAAAGGCGCCGCAAAAAAAAAAGTCGCCGCGTAAAAAAAAAAAGTCGCCGCCAACAAAAACAGTCACCGCGTAAAATAAAAAAGTCGCCGCCAAACAAAAAAATGGCCGCCAAACAATGGCCGCCGTTTAAGTGTCCTTTATAGAACACCATATTAAAATCAAATCTGCCATTAATTTTATCAATGACACAGTGAAGGCCGCACGTCTAGACCCAATCCTTATCATACAATTTCCTTTCCATTTGTTTATCAACACTCGTGAGATAAAAATATCTGCTTTACAAGATGAAAGATGATGGTCCTTCATCTTCGTTCGTTTATACTGTTACATGCGCAGTCTTTACAATCAAACTTACCTTTTGTTGCCCTCCACTTACTTAGTTACGCTATTCACACATTCAGTAAAGTTACTAATAGCTGTAGAATGTTAAGTATGTTATCAATGTTACATAGTTGGTTAAATACGGGTACATGCCCTAGATCGCGTTAGAGCTCAATTTCCACTTGGTGCTGAACATCGTTGTGAGCTGTTGCTCTCCAGCCACGCCCAATATGATCAAGGGGTTCTTCCGAGGTTGCCTTCTCGCAGTTGACCGGTCGACTGGTCCAATCTACCGACGGTTCCAGATCTGATTCCCGTGATCCGAGGATTTCACCTATAGGACGGCCGACTCCCGGAGGCTACTCGTCAGCGGTGAGTGCGGTTCCGTCCACCACGGAGAGAGGCGTCGACCCAGCCTCCCCCTTACCGACTTCAGAACTATGACCATTCAATGGGCACCCCTATAGCACCCACCACAGCTTATGTTGATACCGGTATTGATTTCATTTGCTTTTCATCTTTATTTGAAACATGCCTT
The DNA here is from genome assembly GCA_037783415.1 of Leptasterias polaris. Classification (NCBI taxonomy): domain Eukaryota; kingdom Metazoa; phylum Echinodermata; class Asteroidea; order Forcipulatida; family Asteriidae; genus Leptasterias; species Leptasterias polaris. The sequence goes on along the minus strand of JAZGTN010000050.1, from coordinate 3,632,592 downwards.
TACTTTCATTGTATTAATATGTATTTGTAGTAGTTTAATTGTTGTAATTTGTGAAGATGAGAGACGAGAATTAACATTTTATTCTATTCTCTTACTCGAAGTGTCAGCCTGCATTATTTGGAGTCACGTTTTCTATCTTTTGAGTCACTTTCCTAGTCATTGCAGTCTTTCCTCGTTTTTAGTTCTGTACTTCGTAACAATACATAACATATACATAAAACACAATTAACAAACTGACTTTTGTAAACAACTCAACGTTATATCAATTGCAAATCAGAACACACTCTTTTAGAGTGTACTTTTCTCGAACGGTGAGTTTCTATGTGCCCAAATGCAGCACCCAAATTGGACAAACGTAACTCCCGTACGTTGACAGCACATGCTGACAAGTTTTTCTGCTGGTTAAAAGAGTTTGTTTTGCATTTGTTCAACGGTTTCTTTATCTAATAAGGGATGTTTACATGACCAGGTATTGCCAGCTGGGTAAACTTAAGCTTATTTGTTTGCTTAATTGATATTTTTTTTTTATGAATTGGTTCGATCATCCACCATTTAAGGACTGATTTGTACACAAAAGATGCTGGCAGAGTTTTGTCCTGCCTTTCTAACCAAACCACTGTCCCATGTCGATTGACACTTGTTATGGTCACAGTTTGTACCATCTGATTTATCTTTGGAATTCCTTTCAGCCACATAATTGCCGAGATGAACATTCCTAGTTTAGCTGTTCCTTTCTGTTGGATTGTTCTCGGCTGGCTGCACTCCTTAGTTCTTTTATTTCTTTAGCAAGTGGTTGCATTTATTTTAATTCTCATGTACGTATATAAGGCATGGTATGCCTATGCTGCGGCCTCCTTCGGCTCAGAGCTCGGGATGGGATGCTGACCGGCCACACCACGGGAATTGACGGCGCTACTACCACTGGCAGTACGACACTTGGGCGTGGTCGTTGGCTATCGGCTCAGATTAACGAGAAGCTCCGCTATGACTGGGACTACCCACTACCCCCTCCGTGTGGCTGTGTGGTTGGCGCCGGACTCCCCATTCCCGAGACCTGAGTTGTTTGAGCGGGCGACATTATTTACGGTATTTAAAGCTATTATTGTGGCAAAATAATAATCATTTCTGTGTACAAAGTCGCTTTAATTCATGATTTTCAATTACTGATTGTAAGTTTCCTTGATTCGCCTTTGTTGTTTGTAAATAAATTCATATATTTGTTATTTATGATTATATACAACGTCTGGACGTGTTCCCATTTGTTTGTTGCTGGTTTTTTCCCATTAATCTTCATTTAGGTATTCCCATTGTTTGTAAAATCGCTGTGCTGCGAACCACCTCACTTGGTCAAATCCAAATGAGTTGGGCGTACGTAACACACTCCCTCTAGGACGTATTTGGTTCAGCTTTGAATCTTATTGCATAAAAGCTGAGTCGAGGAGAAACACAAAATTATCTTATTGCGGCTGGGTTTAGTCAGTATTAGGATACGGATACCGGTAAATTTCTAACTAATGTTTATTGTTCTTACTGTTGTGGTAGGCCTACGTAGTTCATGTACATTTGAATTTGAAGGGAGAGCCAATGACATTTTCAGCCTTTCTTTTCAGTGAAATCTTGCACAGCACAAGCATCCTGCACGAAGATTGCATCAAAAATGCCTAACCCTTTGTGTCAGTATAACCCAGAACCTGTGGACCTAGAATCCGGGTCAGTAGAGACCCGGTTCTTTTTAGCCTAGTGTATAAACAACCTTATCCAAAATCTGAAAAAGGGTTAAGAAATAGATATTGAGATGTGTTCCACTTTTCAATATCAACCGTTCGTGAAAATCAATCTTCTAATCTTCATACATTTTAAGGTAGTTTCTTCCCCATTATTAGCTGTGTACAAATATTGTACCCACATGAAGTCCAGGCTCTGTGGCAGTTGTGGCTCACAGCTAAAGAACCACACTGTCTTTAAAAAAAAGCATTTTACGAAAAGGTATATAAGTGGCAAATATGACAGCACCTTTCATGTGTTTTTTTATGTGCGCCGTTGTATAATCTGTTTTCTTCTTAGGCTATTTTTTCCTCAATGTTCAGACTGTTTTGCTGTTTTTGTCAAATCGTCACATTATTAGACTGTGTAGTCACAGGCCGATTTGTAATAACGCTGGATCATTGCAGATCACAAACTACTCACGTTTTTAAGATGACATCAAGTTAGTGTTCAAAGTACACTTTCAACAGCAGTACAAATAACATTGATACCGTTTTAAATTTAATTTCATGTTAAAGCTTATGGAAGAGAATGCGTCGCAGGACAAGAGCGTGGCAGCGACGGGCAACTTCACTGGGTTATAAACGAAGACCCAGACGGGTGCACTGATCTACGCTTGGCAGGAGGTTTAAACATGCAGCGACAGGTCAATCCCTACATAGAGAAGATTGTTCCTGATGTCTCAACGCAAACCCAAAGTGGACAATCGACAGATTACGGTGAGAATACACGTACAATTCCGGCATAAAGATATGGTGGACCTAGAGCCGCTTGGACGAATTAGTAAACCGCCCGGGCGGATTTTTATTATTTTTGTTTTTACCGTATACACTTCCGTAAAATACACTTCCGTATTTTGTGAGAAACTAGACGGTCCATAAAATGTTTGAATTATAGCCTTCTTTTCAATGTGCACACTGTATATGTAATCCGGAAAAATGGATCACTTGAATAAAACTAAATAAAACTAAGCTTGGGAAACTCTAGTTGCGATAATCGTAACCCTCCTTTCCCGAACGGCCTTTAGGCTGGAGGGTTACGAGGCAATGAGCACGCCATTCGACCATTCGTGCCAAAACATGCAATTTCGACCAATGTTGACAGACTAGTCACCAGATTTGCCCAATTTTTACCACTTTCAAAAATCATGAAACAAATTCTAAGAACACGGGCTTGATCTTCAATGTCTAAGGAATCCATTCATAATACTCAAAACATATTGAGAACATTATTTTGAAAAACAAAAGATAAAAACTTACCGGAGACGGAGCGAAATGCTCGTGAAGTGTAGACAGACGATGGTCGAGGTTTTAAACCCCGCACTTCGTTACCATGCAACTTCTCGACCAATCAGTGTAAATTCCCGACCAATCAGCACAAACCAAGGAAAAACAGACCGGCCTGCCGCGGCTGTAGCCCGCGAACCGGCTATGCCCGCTCGCGGACTTACTGCACGTGTGTGTTTGTGTGTGCTTGCGCTGGGCTGTACATACATGTACATGTATGCACGTACATGTATGCCAGCGTCAACCTCGTCCCCGGGGTGTGTCGAGCAGTACCATGTTGATCGCTCTCTCATGGTAAACAATGGTTGGAAAAAAAGTAAAACATGGGGACGAGGTTGATGCCAATGTATGACTGTGTGTGTACAATGTATTGGGGTTATACATGTACATACTTTATAGCTCCATGCTTGTACACATGCATAGAGCCGCGCAGTCCAGTGAGTCCACAAGCGAGAACAGCCGGTTAGCAGGCTACAGCCGAAGCTCCGCCCAGTCTGTTTTTCCTCAACCTCAACCATCGTCTGTGTCCGATTCACGAGCATTTCGCTCCGTCTCCGGTAAGTTTTTGTCCTTTTTTCTTCAAAATATTTTCTCAATTATGTTTTAAGTGTTAGGCCTATGGTTGGATTTGTTAGACATTGAAGATTATAAGCCCATGTTCTTAGAATTTGTTTCATGATTTTTGAAAGTGGTAACAATTGGGCAAATCTGGTGACTAGTCTGTCAACATTGGTCGAAATTGCATGTTTTTGGCACGAATGGTCGAATGGCGTGCTCATTGCCTCGTAACCCTCCGGCCTAAAGGCCGTTCGGGAAAGGAGGGTTACGATTATCGCAACTAGGGAAACTCACTTCAGAAAAACTCAACTAATCTAGGAATCGAATAGGGTTAAGACGCGAGGAAATGCAAAAAGTAGGACAGGGACTCAAAATGTAGGTTTCTCAACAAGCAAAAATTAAAAAAATAACTTTATTGATTATAAGGCGATGACCAAAAGCAAAACCAGTGATCGAAGTACATCAATAAACCAAGTAAACTCTAAACCAAGACCATTATTAAACACTATTGTACTAAACCCCGAACAATGAAAAGAATTTATAGAAACCACTAAAAACAACAAAACACAGTGCCAAAGAAGGTTACAAAATTAAAATCAAAATGGCTTTAAAACCTGTGTAAATAAAACAAGAAATACAATTGATCAAAATACAGTTCTTCAATCAAATTTAAGAAGAAACACTCAGTCTTAAAAATTAAATCCAAACTGAGTTAATAAAACAAAAGATATTTCCAAAAATACAACTTTAGAAATGAAATTCCAAAGAAACACAGGAATATTATGGTTGACAAAATGAATAATAAAACAAAATTTAAGCTTACCGAGTCCATAGCAGTAATACTTGAAACAGGCAAATGAAGTTGTAGTTATATAAAAGCAATCGTGATGGGAGAACACATAAGTGTGGAGTGTTCCCCTTGTGCTGCCAGGCTGCTATCTGAAGTCAATTACAGGGGTGATCGACTAACCAAACTACCAAGGATTATGCAAGCTGGTTCATTGTTTATTACAAAGGATTCCTAAGAAATTAACTAAGGGGGTGCTATAGAAGAGCTTAAGGGGAAGTATAAACAGTGGAAGGGTAATAAAACTCTAACATAGACACTTGGTCACCTATAGAACAAAGGTTTTTCTACACCTATTACATATAGTATACCTAAGATACACAATGTGAGATTGATCCTCTGAGAATAGTCTGACGGAAAAAAACTTGAAGAACTAATTTCAAATTTGAGCAGATTGTTTATTGCGGGACATGAAACGCAAATAAATGTAAAGGCTTTAAAAAGCATTTTTAAATGAAATTGAACAAATATTTGCTATAGTTGACCGGTAAAAACCCGTAATATGCTGAGGTTGAAATATTAACTTGTTCCCATGCCTTTGAATTCCGTGTTTTCATGTGCAGAATTACGGCTTTCTATTTATGCTTGGACAGGTACCTACCTGTACCGAAGAAATATCAGTCAATTAATAAACTAAAGGCTCTTTGTTTTCTAGAGTCAACATCTGTCCTTAATGACGCGTCACCGTGCATTATAGGTCTGTTCCAAACATGGGAGGTACTAACCGAGAATGGTCAGCTCTTTATAGCATGGAATGAGAATCCAAAGAAGAGATATCCTCGGTCCGGGTTCTCTTCTTCGATCCTCCCGTAGAGCGACTCGAGTTCAGTGTTCAGTCTAATGATGTGTCTTTCTGGACTTGAAGGATAGGAACAACAATATGATTGTCATTGGTAAGGCACAATGCCGATTTAGGCACAACTTGATTTTTTTCATTGATTATTCAAACAACGAACACAAACGAAAAACGAAGAAACATCGTTTTTGCTGTTCGTTGCGATCTCAATACTGCAGAAATGGAATTGATCCGCGAGGTTTTATTTCAAAATTTGACTGACCCTAACGCAATGAATACAATTACAAAAGGAAGCCAACGAACCGACTATGACAACAATTCAATAGCTGTCACGCAGCTCGCTTCCGAGTGACGTACGCACCAACATCACACATCATTCTCGCATCGAATAGCAGACAGGACAAAATCTCCGTAATTTGCAAGTACAAAAAGTATACAAAAACATATCTTTAAAAAAATCATAAATTCGGAGTAAAACCACCTCATTTAAGGGAGTTCAATCTCACAAATTTGTATTGTCTCAAAAAAATAAATGTAATAAAATGTAATACTAAGTTGGTTTGCCTGTGAATGGTGGTTTGGTTAGATGAAAGATTAACTGGATGCATTAACTCTTGATATTGCACTTTAAAAAAAATATATATCCCATTTGCAATAAACTTATACCAGAAATTCTCATTATCTTGAGTTGTAACATTTAAAAACGCTTGCTTTAAAACCACAGGTTGATCTGAGCAAACATTTTCCTGCATGTAACAAACCCGTACAAAAAAGTACAATGTTGGTCAGCGCCAAATGCTTAGCCGTCGTGAATTCTGAAAAGCAACGCTTACAATTAGTGTGATTTTCGTCATCCCCAAATACGGCTAAAATCCACTCTTAGTGAGGGGCTATAAAAAGAAACATATTAAAGATGAAACTTACTCAGCGGAGCTGATGACTTCACAGATAGAAGAGATCGCACGTTGTTCATGATAAGAATATTTATAACGCGAGAATTGCGTGATAGTACAGAAAGAGACCAAGCCCAACATTCGTTGGTGGTGTTTAAAGGGCCTATGCAATACTTATTTTTCACAATTTAGAAATTTATTTTTTGTAGTTTATTTTTACTTTCTGTATACAATTTAAAAAATAAAAAATTTGTGTGAGTAGTGTAAAATGTTTAAAATTTGCAATAATTATTGTTATTAATTAAATTCCTTATTTTTTACGCCGCGCGGGGGCGCTGTTCGTGACGTAGACTGCGGAGAGTTCATAAGCAAGTCAGAATGGTCTGGTACCAAGAATATGTTGCGGGTACCATGCTAATGTGGCAGCTGATGCGCTACGTGTACATGCACACACGGATCGCGGAAATTCCTACAGTACACACAACGCATCTATATAATTAAAATCGGTGCCAAGTTCCACCCCGCGGCGCTGCGAGATCCGACCGTCCGCTTGCGCACGGTGACCTCGCCCCCTCGAGGACGAGGTTGCGCTGGGCTGCCATCTTTTTTATTGGGTCGCCATCTTTTTTTTCTCACGTGTGATAACTTCTCACGAGTGATTGGTCCGTTATTTCCTCGGTCTTGGGTGTTCGCCGTAATTTCCCAGCTCTCTCGACAAGATTGTGTTAATGTTGTTTGTCTTCAGAAGATATTTGTTGCACGTTTTGTGGGTTTAAATGGTATTAAATAATTTATCAATAAATATCTACTGCATTTTGTGTCACCAAAAGTCCACGGTTTTAACGACCCGTGAGTCTTTTCAGTGAACAATCAGAAGTAGTGCTGCATGACTAAGGTAATTTCTCAAGGATGCACGCAATAAACAATTTGTATGTTGGGAGGGGGTAACCTAATTTCTACAGATACTGCATATTTTCTGTTAATGATGCTTTGTCTTCTTCCAGCTCATTTCATTTTATTGGGCAGATGTGACCTCCTATGTCCCCTTTATAAATTTCCCTTATATTATTTCTTTCATAAATTGATTGCTTATATACGTTAGGCCTACTCATTGACTGAATAACAACATAATATTCACAAAGACAAGCATTGTCGAATATTAGTCGTTACCTGCATTTAGTGGTATGTAGGCCTAAATACAACCACTTTCCGAGCAATAAAGAAATGGAAAATGAACAGAATGAAAAGAAGGGAAAATGGACAAAAATAAAGCCTCCTCCAAACAAGCATATAAATCAAGAAATCAAAGACAGACAGAAAGGAACAAATAAAGGAAAACCGTAAAACACACAAATAATTTTTATTTTATTTTCGTTTCCTATTTAAATCTTTAGACGTACGATGAATAAAATTTTAACAACAGGGTCTGTCAAGACAAAAACAAGTTTACAAAACTGTCATCAAACAAAATGTGCAAAATCACACCCCTGTAATACTTAACATTATTATTGTATTATCAACCATTTACAAAATCTAGAAGAACGAAATACGGAAACAAACGCATGCCGAAATAATTTTAAAAACACATAAATAGTGACATAGAAACATCGAAATCAACTGTACCATAGTGACATAAAAACATTACAAAATAAACGTCAATAGATATCAAGAAACATCAGAGATAAATAATAGGCCCCCTGCAACTAAGGAAATAACGAAACTAAGACATAAACAAAATAAACAAATAAAAAGACAAACAGACCACTGAGTCAGAAAAACACATAGGCCTAGGCCTAATTACAGAAACAATGAAATAGAATACTGAGAAAATACCAAGTTCACCACGGGCAAACACGGATATTCAGAAAGAGAAAATATAGAAACAAAGACACACAGGCATTTAAGAAATAAAGAGATAGAGACACAAAGAAATCCAGAAATAAAGAAAAAAGGAAATCAAGTATTATACATAAATTCAAACATTTTACAAATTTTAGGAGCACAGAAGCATATATTTCATGGATTTTTCAGGCCTTTGTTGGATATTCAAAAAGTCTTGATTATCTAAAAACCTACATTATCATGCCAACCATGCATCATTGCCTTTTTATATCCTTCCCAAATATTAAAACACACCCCAACTTATGCTTCGTAGTCGAGAAAAGGGGCGAAAAGGGTGAGGGAAGGCGACGCGTCGCCTTCGACCGCACTCGACACCTTTTGCATGCTCAACATTTTATCATTAGGACATAACTACATTGCGTACAGTTGCGTACAGATTTTAAATATCTTTACCAAACCAATTCTGAAAGTTATAAACTCTGATATCCTCTCCAATTACCCCCCCCCCCCCTTACCCCATGCACCGTTGTCGCATTTTATGGGCAAGAATCGCGCCCACCTAGCGGGTGCCGCGCGAAGCGCGGCATCCCGCTAGTTGTACATTAACAATCACTACGACGGACGTGATATAAAAAGACGAACATGGCCGAATCTTCATCATTTTCAGCAGTAGATGAAGAATTTTCGGGGACTAATTCTTCGGATTTAAGTAGTGAGGTAGACTTGTGGACAAGTCGTTAAATGTCTGTCGCGGTGATAGCGGAACGGCTTTCTCGCAATATCCCGCGAGAGGGCTGCTCTGTGCGAGATTACTGCTCTCAAGACTGGTCACATTTACCGACTTGTGAAACCCGCTGGCGGTTTGTGCACGGCCTATGGGCACTTCAGCCGAATTTGTACGGACGCATCTGATTGGTCAATTTCGTTATATCTATGAATATTCAAACAGTAGATGAATATTAAACATCAAATCCTGTACTGGATGGAGTTTTATGTTGCTTTGATCATGCACGATCAAAACCAAACACTGAGTGGTGAGAGTGATTGTGTTCATGAATATTTTAACACAAGAAAATACGTATTCAAATTATGGGTACAACTTGTAAATAATTACAAAAAATCGAACGTAAGATTTTATTTCAGAGAGTCCGAGCGTGTTTGACAGTGCACAGCGTGTGGGGACATGACGTAAAACACACGGGCAAATCGTGTAGCTGCATGCCATGGCGCGCAGAGTTTCTCTCGGCCGGGGCTCAGCACGACGGAAACCCCTACCCGGCCCTAGCTAGCATGCCAAGAGATAGCTGTACCTGGAAGCTCATGAACATGTGGGAGGGGTAGGGAGCCAGACCACCAACTACCTTGTCATTGCGGGTTTGTTAGTCGGTAAACCTCGCTGATCGAATCCGCTGTTTTAAAATCGTTACGTTTCAATGTTCGGTGTACGTTCCTTTCCCCCGATTTGGAAATTAAATAAGATTTATGTCAATAAATAGGAAAACCACTCTTATATTGACGGTGCAATTAAGTTAAACAATTTGTGAGACAAAAACGAGCCCCCACCCAAAAAAAAAAAAAACCACACAAAACCAGAGCCCCTGAAGGAACAGGTGAAAAATAAATTAAAAATTAAAATGTGAAAAAAAAATCTCACTCTGAATTTCTTTTTCCACTCTCGACACACAAAATTCCAACAAAGTCATTTCGTTTCCTCAAAATATTATTTAATTCAATCAAAATATAATTTTGTCACATAAAATTAAAAAAAATTAAATTTGTAAACAAAGTTGTGTTTTTCTAGGTAGCAAAATAGATTTTTCCTAGAAAATACGTTTTTGTTCCCTCGAACACGCCTTCTTTCACCCGAAATACGATTTTGTTACCCAGAAATACGCGTTTGTTCCCTGAAAGATACGCATTCGTTTCCTCGAAATATGATTTTGTTCGCACAAAATATAATTTTGTTCGCTCTAAATATGCTTTCGTTCAATAAAAATTATCTTTTCCACCGAAAGGAGATTTCTTTCCCTGAAAACAAGCTTTCGATTCATCAAAATACGACTTTGAATTAGTTGCCCGAAACATACTTTCATTCGTCCGAAATATGCTTTCGTTCAATAAAAATATGATTTTTTTCCACCGAAAGGAGATTTCTTTCCCTAAAAACAAGCGTTCGTTTCATCAAAATACGACTTTGAATTAGTTGCCAGAAATATACGTTCATTCGTCCGAAATATGCTTTCGTTCCCTTAATATACGCTCCCGTTCCTTCGCAATGAGATTTTGTTCCCCAAAATTCCTCTTTCGTTCCTTTAAGATAGCTAGCTTTTGTTCCCTTAAGATAGCTTTCGAAGCCCTGTAGTCCAATCACACAAATTTGTTAAATTCCCTTGTGAGGGGCGACTATGAGAGGGGACGAGTTTGTTGTCAGGGGGCGACTTTGCTAGGGGCGACTTTGTAGTTGGTGACTTTGTACATGTGTTTTTTGAAATTGGCGACTTTGCTAGGGGGGCGAGTTGACTGGTTTCCGTGTCTGTTGTTTATACACTTAATAACACAATCACTGTAGAACACATCGGGTTAAATGATTGGAGCGTATCAGTAACTATTCACGGTAGGCATTATTTATTTTTATGAGGCAAAACACACATCTTAAACAATTATTATAATAATGAATTTTAAGATAAGTTTACTTTATTTCTTTAGTTACTAAATTAATGAAGGAGTTAACACCCACAAAACACACCCACAGATGTCTCAAGCGCAAGCATTCAGTACATTTACAGTAACTAAAATTAGTACTACCCTTAGATAAAATGGACTCGTCTTCATGATCGTCGCTACAGCAACCGTAATGTACACTGCGTTCGTACATGAATAAATGAATATGAACCGCCGGCGGGTTTCACAAGTCGTTAATGACGAAGAGTCGGCAGCCAGCAACTTCGCGCGAGAGCAGTGATCTCGCGAGAACATTTTTTATTAGGCTACAGCACTACACGCGACTCCACTCACCGCGACCATCATTAACGACTTGTCAACAAGTCTAGTAGTGAGGCTGACAGTGATTATGAAAGAAATGAGGAGCTAGGGGTTCGGCCATACATGTACGAGCCAGAGAGAGGCGACGACGATGTCTCAAAATGCACGGAACAGATGACCGAGTGCTCGGTTGGCCCTGACCACTTTGCCCGAGTCAGCTTGACTTTCGCCGTCCAAATTCTTCGAAATTTTGGGTCAGAGGGAAAACGATGGAGACTGAAACCATCCTTAGTGGTGTTGCTGCAACCAGCAACAACACAGGTCGGTGGCATTCTGAATAAATGCCCTATTTTTTTGATGAAGCAGCGACAAACTGAAGAAACTTTTAGAAACTTCACACGGTACAGTATGCGTGTGAAGCACAACACGTAGAACCAGGAAGTGAGCCGATCTCCCTAGTCTACGTCACACATTCTTATGATAATGAGGGAATGGGCGGGGCGTGCTGGGCACCCCTAAAATATTTTTTTATTTTGTTAATGGCATAAACGCGGTGAAACCAAAGGTTTAATGGGTAAATATTTGTTCAGGTAGGATCACTTTATGACTTTAACTAATAAAAAAATGCATTGCATAGGCCCTTTAAGCGGTTTCCGTACATTTAGTTCTAGATCTTTGTATAACGAGGTATATCATTTTGCGTACAAAAAACACTTAGCAATTTTCGTTATCTGAGAACTGGATAGTTGTTGCTCACACGAGGTGGAAAGTTTGTGATGGAGTCTACATTGTGCGTATGGAAAAGATCCCGTTCAAACCCCGCTTAAATTGTCTGATAATTTCGTTTGCGGTAGAAAGTAATCGTTGTTTTGACATACGCCCTCAGTGGCGATTTCGCACAACGTATAATTTCAAGATAATTCGATCGGTCCGATGAGGGGCCGAGCAAAATCTTCAACTTCTTCCTCCATGTTCAAATCATGTGTTTAAACTGGTCTACAAAATTTTATGGGAAAGCATCTTTATGCTGTTCCTTGATGTATGTTGATTGTGATACAAAAACCTCAGCCAAAAATGCGGTGTTGCACTTGAGTATTAGGTCAAAACATTCCATTGTGATGGAAACAACTTTGTACAGTATGACTATCAACAGAACAAAAGCTTAAACGTTTAGTGTTGCGGTTTTTCCATTAGATAGGTATTTCCATTATTATTGCTTTGTATAACAAAAGTAATATGTAGTTGCTGTTTTGGGGTTAGTTTCTGGGTTTTGTGGTTGTGTTTTTTTACGTCTCATTGTGTGCTTTTACTCTATGGTATATAATTATGTAATTATTTGATTACTGATTTACTGTACATTTTGTTGTGATTTCATGTACAGCGTTTTTATTCTTATTATATTCTGCTTACAAGCTTTTCCCTGACAAGCCCTGATTTTCTGAAACTTAACTCCGCATTATCAAAGTCATTGAATTGAAACAGAGGATTCAACACTAAATAGGAATTAAGTTTAACCAATCAAGTAAGTTAGTGCTTTCAATAAGTCCATTCCAGTAGGCCTACATGTTGTAACTAGCGCAAAGTAGAGTCACAAAAACGGCTGTGATATGTCAAAAATTTAGCAATTTCAAAACAGTTTAGACCAAGAAAACAAAACTAGTCTCAAATTCCGTGAAGAGGTATGTTTTGAGCTACAATTGAAATACACAATTTTTGGCGCAGCTTACAAATTTGCATTGATGGGTTATGTTTCCCGCAATGTGTCCCAAAGGAATCTGTGAATCGAACATCTTTTTTCACTTTCCCATTCAATTTATTCATTTATATTGACGTCATTGTAATGGTTCAGTTTTGCTTAGTTACTTCCCGTTGGTAGCTAAAAACTCGCTTCTTGTTAACAGTTGTTATATAAGTATCATTATAATTTATTCATTCTTACAATCTCCCGGGTCAGAATTGACCCACATTCCGGGTTCAGTAGGGCCTGACCTATTTTCTGTTCAGTAGGCCTATGACCAGGAATCTGTGTCAAAGTGACCTAGAACTTGGTCAAACTGACACAGAATCCAACTTAAAATCCCAATTTTTAAACCAGTTTCCGGGTCAGCGAGACCCAGAAAAGAGTCGGGCCCTCAGGGACCTGGAATCTGGATCAATTTCGACCCGTGAGTTTTTATGAGTGTGCTGTGGTGAGTTTAACGAGAACCACCAACCGCTATAGCGGTATGGGTATGGATTATGCTTGGAACAACAGAGACTTGGATTATACACGTAGTTTTGATCGATGATATTGTTTTTCATCGCACATAAGTTAATGTTAATTAGTTTTAATCTGGACAATAAAGATCTGGAGAAAGAGTAACAACGTTTTGGTTTAAACTATTATGAGCAAAAACAATGTTGAGTTGCCCTCCGCCGACCGACCCAAAGTGATGAAATCCGTGTGGGGCATTTCAACGAGAAGAACGAGCGAGCAAGGCGCAAAGCCTTACGGCGTTGAGTCCTGGGCCCGCTTGAGGGCCCAGTGAAGTTTGTTTAAGTGCTCTCTAGGACACTTCAGAGGCGTTTCACACATTGTTTTTACCTAGTGAACTTTGCTTTATTTGCATTTTAACAATTGTTTTGTCAGTTCTTAGTGGGAAACCGGTCGGCTTTAAGGGGCCACACGAACATCATTCTAGCCATCAGATGCTCTCTGGTGCAATCTGGGACTTTTCACAGAACATCAGTCAAAGTGACATGATGTAGTTTAAACGGTATGGTTAAAAGTAAAATTGCCCACACAAGCCTTTTCCGTCGACATGACATCGTTCAAGGCATCACTTTTGACGTTGAGCCCATCTCAAAAGTCTCTTCATCAAACTTTCCCACAGTTTTTAGGTACGCACATGGAATCATGTATACAAAATAATGTATAGAAATTTATCTAAATGGTAAGTATAATCTTTTTATTGCGTAATGCTGCTTTACCCCTCCTTGCCGCTTCCCCTCCCCCCTTCCCCTTTAAAAAAATGTTTCCCCTTCTCCCTTTCTTTAGTCCCTCTTCTTTTTCAATTTTCCTTCTTCCTTTCTTTCTTTTTATCGTTCCTTTCTTATCCTTTCCCCCTTTAATATATTTTCTTCTTCAATATTGATAAGGGGCGCAGCCGTCCCTTCCCCCTCCCTGTAGCGCCGCCACTGTGTGTACACCTACACGTCGTACATAATCGAACCCATTAACTGCATAATGCTATATTGTTGAGTGCGTGATATAGACCGCATCTGCAACCACGGAACACGCAGCCCCAATTCGGATGGATCCGCTGGTACCCATCACTTGTTTTGAGCAAGAGTACCAGATTACATACCTTGCTGTCATCAAACGGTCATTTTTCGGACTTGGCCAGATGCTTTGGTGTTAATAGGACGGAATTTTCAAGAGAAAATAAACCATCGACGCAATTAAAAAAAACAAAAACTAAAAAGATCACTTATAAAAATGGTATCAATCTACACAGTTTCAAACAGAATGGCCTCTAACATGTACACAAAAAAACCTCGCCTTTCTAATAGTTTTAGGCTTTAGGTCTCACTATTTCTCACCTTCCAACACAAAAGATCCACTGTAAATTTGAAAACCCAAGTTGTTAAATGTAAATTGGTACGTGGTTGAAATACACAGAAAAAAAGAAATTACAGCTGTGCTCATTTTGGATATCACATGATGAACCTTAATTTTTTAGAAAATGTAAGGATTTCACTGCAAATTTGAAACATTTGTACCTAAGTTTATAATTTAAATTTGTATTGTTTTTGGAACAATAAAGATTTGCTTTGCTATAGCTTAATTTGGGATATCCACATGGTATACCTTCTGTTCAAACTATAGCAGTACTGACACACAGTACCATCGATCGTGATAAATTAACTACCAGAAAACCAGCTCTATTCCATTATGAATGCAGCACCAGTATCAAGGGCAGAAAACTGAATGGATGCTTGCTACGGCTCGCCGATGAAAACGTCGAAGCGTATTTTGTTGCCAAGGTTAAACACACTCGCTATCATGTCTCATGCATGTATTGCAGAATCACTATCTCTTCGGTCTTGGCGAAATCTACCAATCATGGATCTGATAGTGAAGAAAGTTTCGCGTTATATTGTTTCCCTTATTCTGGCGCTCACTTTTGTCGTGATTTTCTACGTCCTGCCCCTGGAGGGAGAAATGTGTTCTACAATGATCTCTGCAAGTGATGGAGAAAACTGTTCTGCTTTACAGAAAAGGGCATTCTCCAGTTTCAGATCAACCTGTCGCAGACAGTCACCTGTACGCTATGGTGAGTAAAGTTTTTCTTTAATGTCTTTTCTCTCTTCAGTCCGGTGGCGCAAATTGCGCTGCAGTTCACACAAGTTCACGCCAACCATCTGGATCTGCTGCTGATCTCGCTGCAGCTGCCATTCATTGTTCGGTCCACCTCGGTCGTCCATGATGTTGCTGGACGACCTCTCCCTCTCTTTCCCTCAACTGACCCCTGGATTATTTCTTTGTCAAAACCTCCGCGACGCATGACGTGTCCAAAGAAACCCATCTTCCGCACAGCCATCTGTTTTCTCAGCATCAGCTCACTCCCTATGGTGTCCAACACCCAGCAATTTGTCCTCCTCTCCATCCATGCCACTCGGAGAACGCGTCGGTAAGCCCAGTCTCAAAGGCAACCACTCTCTGCTGGTCAGCTCCGGTCATGGCCCAGGATTCACAACCATAGGAAGCTATAGCAAATGCTGTGGCACGGAGAAGTCGAACTTTGAGGCTGGTGCTGATACCTCTGCTCTTCCATATGGGAACCATCTTCTGGATTGCTGTTCGTGCTATAGCCAAGCGTCTCCTAGTCTCCTTGGAGCTGCTGCCTGTAGTTAATGTCTTAATGTCTTTTACACCCAATAAAATGATTCTAGAAAGAAAAAACAATGTTATATTACAAATTAACGTTTTGTGTGAATCATAAGTGTTAAGCGGTTACATGTTATTTATCTGTTATTTACTTATTTACTTGTTATTCATTTGAGGAGTTTTACCTGGAAAAACGACCCAGGTTGTTGTAATATGCGTCTATTATGAGTTGCGCCGGTTATTGCATTTCCCCCCCAATATTCAAACAATTTTGGGATTTTTTAGTTCACAAAATATATCGCGTGTGATAGAAACAAGCCCTCGTAATTTAAACGAGGCACCTGTTTCGGCCGAACATATATTCAACTGCCTGTCAGTCGCGACCGTCACACGTAATAAATCACTTAAGAGGGCTTGCGAGGGCTTATCTCCCATTTTGTACCGCAGAAATGACGGCAAGACATCAAAGGACTCCCAGCTAGTTGGGGAACAGATGTTTTCAATCAACTCAATGGGTCAATGACTTTTGGCGACCACGTGGGTGTGTGACCTCAGTGTCATTGACATTATCCAGGCGGCCATTACTTTGTGTACAAACATTGCACAGTCGCAATGGAGGGATTTTTTTTCTCAGCCCCTCTGACCCAAGTCACCGAACCCTGTTGATTGACACCCCTTTCAGACTGTGTCTAATGGTACTGGTGAGGATATCATGGAGTATCGCATGGCTGAGATTTACCACGTGGGTGCTGTTATGTTTTTCTTGACTTGTGGATGACGCGACTGACAGCCTCACTCGCTGCAAGGTTTTAAAGTTGCCTGGACCGATTTTTGCGGAAATGTTATTTTAATTCTTTTGGTTGTCTCTCTGACTGTATCTTGACAGATAGTTTCACCCCTACAGAAAAAACAACCCAACAACAAAACCCCCCAAACCCCCCACCCCCCCAAAAAAAAACACAAAAAAAAAAAAAAACAGACAGACAGCCCGCCCTGTTTGCACATGACTGATCGACGTAGAGGAATGTCGGGATCCCGACTACATTTCATTTGTTAGTTTTGTTAAGTTGATAAATTTTCTAGTTTTCTTTTTCCCCCTTTTGGAGCTTTTCCGCGTTACCCCGAAAAAAAATATTTTTTTGTTCTGATTTTGTCCTTCTTTTTCTACTGCAGAAATCCCATGGACTTTGAATTATTTTTTTCTGTGCGGCACTTTAGATATTGTCTAAGCTTGGATGTTCACTTGTTCCAAGCAAATACCACATAATTATTACAAATGTGCTCACCTGTCACATGACGTCAACTAAAAGGTGCAATTTCCAAAGTTTAATACACACAGTTTAATACACTGTGAGCGATTAAGTTGAAACTTTGCAAGTATTCAAGCCGGGATGTGTTATATCCAAAAATTGAGGTCACATCGAGCTGATGTCATTTGCATTTTTTTAAAAGAGAATTTACTAAATTTTGAACCTTAAAAATTATTTTCAAAATATCTAGAGAATGAACGGTGCTTTTAATTCGAAATTCTTTTTGCAGCGAAGACGTATGCACAGAATCAGGAAAAATATGTTACGTCGCAATTACGTCATGAAATATGTAGTTTTTGAAAAATACATAAAAGGTTCGATTGTAATCAACCTTTGCAGGTAGGTAAAATAACACCACAAGAATAATAGCAGTAAAACGTACGTCATAATAACATCATCATTCAAATTGTTAATTAATTATTATTCATAACCTACGGGCAGAGCTATGTACTGAGAGATTTCCGACACAGAGGGACCAGTTTTCTCACGTGGTTGTTGAACGCCATTTTCGGTCCGAGTGCGGCACAATTCAGCATAGATTAGAGTGCCACCCTGTACACGCCCATGCGTTTTTTGATATTATATTATGACTCTGCCTATGGGAGTGTAACAACGCCCTCTGTTGTTCTGCCGCAACTGAGCGGGGAAAAAATTTGCTTCCGGGGCAACCTGACCCAGAAATTGGTTAGGTCACAAGGAAACAAAATAAAGGTCGGTTTTAACCCGGGAGTTTCCTAGGGCATAGAAAGAAACCCCAATTTGATATAATTAGTGGGGGAAATGCCTTCCAGAAATTTGAATGTGTTTATGAAGTTGAATGAATATTTGTAAAAATTTACCGGGTAAACCTATACATCCTTTGAAATATTTATTTTTTCCCATGCCTTTGAATTCCGTGTTTTCATGTAATGTGCGGTAATCACAATAGTTTTTCTCCGAGTACGATAAAATGTTAAGTGCAGAACTACGGCTTACCATCAACCTTACCTTTGACCAATTAACAGGTACCTTATAATATGACACTGTGAAGAAATAAATTAATAACAGCTATTTGTGTTTGTAGAGTCATCATCTGTCCGTAATGATGCGTCACCATGCGATGTTCCCTTCACATTGGACGGACATACCAAGAAGAGATATCCTCCGACCGGGTTCTTTGATCCTCCCCTAGAGCGACTCGAGTTCAGTGTTCAGTCTACAGATAATTACGTCTTTTTGGACTTGATGGACGCTAACGACAATATGATTGTTATTGGTAAGTCAATGCTGGTTTGGACACACCCCGGTTTTTTTTGCTTTGATCAATAACGAGCACCAAAGAAAAACGAAGAATATTATTACACGCCGTAGTTTGCTGTTTGTTGCGATATGAATACTGCGGCAATTGCATCGATCCATGAAGCTATTTTTCAATATTAACTCAATATTGGGCAAAGTATTTCACATGAATAAGGCAACAGACAAACCATTTGAAAAGAAACAACTCATTCGTAATAATTTACTCGTTAATGTGATCTAAAAATATGCAGCGATTTTGAATGAAATTGAAAGTGAAGTTTCTTTTCATGTTTTCAGAATTGGGCGAAGTCTCTCACATTTCACACGTCCAAACTGCCGAAAACCCCATCAGTTTAGAAAATACATCTCGCTTCTGGGTGACGTACACCAATAGCATGGTGAAGGTAGGGAGGGATGGAGATGAGGCACCGTTGATGGAAGCTGAAATCCCCAACATGAGTATCAAATACACGAGTATCAATTACATAATATTTGATTCTGACGCGGCTGCTAACTGGCAAATCTATATGCCATGTGTGTTTCACGCTAAGTGAGAAAAGCAATCAAAGATTTACATCCATTGTGTATACTCTAATCGTTGTAAACATTGGACACGTTGAAGAGCACTTGAAAAGCGAATATTGTAATCTATTTACAAGGACAAAAAGTGTAGAAAACATCCCTATAAAAAATGATAAATTCAGAATAAAAACAATCCATTTAAAGACTGGGTGTAATTCAACTTTAAGTTAATGACTTTTAAAACTTACTTTTTAACGAGCACTCGAGAGTTGTTGATATAACAAAACGTTGTGAGAGACAACACCCTTTGAAGTATTGTGGTTTTAGAGAAAGAGGTATTTTTTTCACCAAACATTTGAATCCGAGAAAGGCTTCAGGCATGATGCCTTTTTCAGGCATCTGAAAGCACTCAATTATTCTATGCAACTATTTTTTTTTTCTTCTTTTCTTTAAACCATTTTCTTGCAACTTCGATGACCAATTAAGCTCAAAATTTTACAGGTTTGTTATTTTATGCTTGAGATACACCAAGGGAGGATACTGGTTTTGACAATTACAAAAAGTATATATTCAGGGAGTTACATTTCTGATATATTGTATCGTCTTAAAAAAATAAGTGTAATACTTCTTGAGCGAAAATTCTTTAACGGGAATGCTTTTTAAAATACTTTTTTAAAATGTGTTTGTTTTCACTTAAACGCAATTTTGATATTTAATTATCGATCAAAAAGATTTTGCCCCAACCTCTAGGTTTGAAAAACTAAAAACACTTCTGCCACTGACGGCGTGCGTCAAAATGACAATACTTTGACGTCATGTGTGGGAGTTTGCTTTGTTATACAGCAATCCTTCACCGATCTTGAACTCTTGGTGGCAGCAGATACGCCTCCATTATTGCGGTGGTACCTGGGTGGTACTGCGCTGCCTAGCGACGGGTTTAAGGGTTGGGCTACACGGCGATCATCTGATCAGTCACGGGTTATTGGACTTTTACTTTGCAAATCGCTTAAACCCGTCGCTAGGCAGCGCAGTACCACCCAGGTACCACCGCAATAATGGCGGTATCTGCTGCCACCAAGAGTTCAAGATCGGTGAAGGATTGCTGTATATGTGCTAACGCCTAGTAGCAAAAACCAAATGAATGTTTACAAAATAGGCATAATGGATGTAAGAATTCGTCACTCTTAAAGATTATTTGAATGTCAACTTTTTCGTGGACAATAGGCTAAAGTACAACTGGAAATCGGGGAATTACACCCCTCAATCAATAATGAGAATAGGTAGATACAAGTGAGTTCAATTTTAATTGTATAATACATTTTTATTTTAAAGAACTAACTGAACGAAAACAGCAACAAGTAATCTTTGCTGAAATTCATTTAAAATGTTTTCAACCAATAAGGAAATTGATTTCACCTGGAGACTAATCAGATTTTAATTGTGTAAAAAGTACCCTTCTCCGGTGCTTTTCAGAAAGAACCACTAATGTTACGTCGTAGGCCTATGTGGAAGCTCCGTTTTTGTAAAGCCACTTTGTTAGAGCATGGAGATGAATTGTCAACATTTTTGTGAACATAAAAGTACAAAATGAAATTTTTTTAAACTTCACCCCTAACACGACCATGAAAAAAGGTAGCTGCAAGTGAGTTCAATTTCCATCGTATCATAAATTATAATTTTAATATTATATTTCGATTGGTGGTATATGTATGAACTTTAAACGATACTTTATCTCTTGATATTCTCTTTACCATATTTTATAACGTTTCCGACGTGTTACGAAAAATCATGATTTGAAAACTCTGAAATACGTCATATTTATTGATGACTTCACAGAACAGAAAGAACTCCTGATTTACACATTGCAGAAAGAGACAAAGCCAACCTCTGTTTACGTACTTTACTGGGGGGGGGGGGGGGGGGGTCATAATGGGATGAATGCCTCAAGACAATTATTCTAGTTGCAAAAAAAATATGTAAACTTTCAGATCACAAGATCATACGCTACGTTATTAGATTAAAATTCTTTCACACTAATTGCCATAGTCCTATCTTTCAAAACCAAAAAAAGAAAAAAATATCT
The DNA here is from genome assembly GCA_037783415.1 of Leptasterias polaris. Lineage (NCBI taxonomy): Eukaryota > Metazoa > Echinodermata > Asteroidea > Forcipulatida > Asteriidae > Leptasterias > Leptasterias polaris. The sequence goes on along the minus strand of JAZGTN010000050.1, from coordinate 3,611,561 downwards.
TTCACTTTTGAATGTCGTAGATAATTGGTCCTTGATGCAAATGAAAAATAAAAAGGCAGTTGAGGAAATGTATTGTAAAAGATGTCCGGTGCTACGTGAATTTATTTGTTTACTCTCTCTTTCTATACACCAAACAACATAGCTCCACATTTAAGTTTTCCCCAGCTTTGATGTGTTTAACAAAGGAGTGTTTAAAAATTCGTATTGGACACGTGAGTTTTGTCACGTGTAGTCATTATACTTTATTTAGAACCCTTTGTGAACGTTTTTGCAATGACTCCCATGCGCCAATGTCACAGTCTGTAATAGATGTCTGCCACGCTCGCCCTTGTTGGAGTCAGAGTGTACGTATGGTAAATGAATATAACAAACGGGGGGAGATAAATTGACTCCCAAAATGGCGTAACCAAGAATAATTGTTATTACTCCGTTTGCAACAGCTAATTCTATTTCCTCATAGAAAAAGAAATACATTTTAGCAATGGAACACTTTGATGCACCATATTCGACAAGCGTCAGCGTTACCGGAAGTTCTGCTATTTATAGACTGTAACTTTAACAACGACAAAAATTATGTACTTTACTATTTGTTTATCCTGAGATGGCCTTTGTGTCTCATTCTCAATGCTAAACTAAGTAGTTGTTGGAGTAAAAAAAAAAAAAAATTAAATTACATTTGCGACGAATTGCTTTCAGTTTTGGGAAATCAGTTTAGCTAAACAGTTGCATTCGTGAAAAAGAAAAATCATGGAACCGTCACAACGTCCCCAAGAGAACTGCAATAAGTTAAATTAGGAGAGAACAGATCAAATTGAAGTTGATTAAAAATATGGTCACTGTATTTTGGCGTAGAAATTCTTGCCAAACCCATCTTTGAGATTCTGGAAGATAGCCAAATAAACCAATAAACAGGCCTAGGTATTTAGGGCACGAGTGAATTGTCAAATTGGATACACGAATATCAAATACGCTTAATACAATGAAACGCCCCTGATCGCATGATGTGGTCGCCTTGGTAACTGGCTTCGGTCAGTTATATTTTGATCTACGTTTGTTTGTGTTCGTACCTAAGTTTTTTGTGTGTGTGTGTGGATAAGTAAAATGTGTAATTCGAAATAATTGTTCAAACAGTGATCCTGGTTCACTTTTGGGCAATACCAATAATTAGAGGTTTACGTTTGCTTTGATTGTCTTTTGTATAAGTCTTGTTCATTTTAAAATTAATATGAGCAAAACCACATAGTTAAACAAATGCGTTGTTAGTCATTTCATTATGATTGCGTTTTTAGCCCAATTTCACTAAAAGTAGCTAAGCATAATATACAAAACCCAATTATCCTTACTAAGATATTGGTTAACAGCCAAAATCATGTTAGTTACATTTACAGTTTTTGACGAATATTCTGTGTTGTTTTTTTGAGCAGAACATTGCTTATCACTATTTTCTGTTTAAGCAGCTCTTTGAAATTGGGCCCTGTTCTTGTTGGTTAATTGGTTTAAAAGTTTAGTTTCCTTTCATCTATACCAGTAAACTAATCACTCACTGGATTGAATGAGTTTGTTTATGGAAGGCTCATCTAATTCCTTTGCTCAATTATCAACCTTAGAGGTAGGAAATTCTAAAGACACTCTCAAACTTAAAACGAAGGCTTCAATTATTAATCCGAAGTCTGCATCTCCGATCGTGGTATCAATTACGAACGCAAAGTCTGTGTTATCAAAAAGGCACCTTGTAGCGTAGTACCAATATATCTATACGTAATGTGTGAGAAGTATGGGTGTTGGTGTGTATAAACTGGTGTTCAAAATTACTTGAGCGTCAAAACAGATTATTATTTTCTTTTTGGGGTGAAAAATGGTCTGAAACGCAACAAATATATGAATCCGATATACTGTTTTATGTAAACCTTAGCGTGTAGGCCAGCACAATTATGTATTTACTTAGTCTGTGAGTTCATAAAACTAATAAATCAGAGCCTCTTTCTGAAATTAATGAGTATATTGACTCACTCAATGGTCATTTTTTTCTTCATTTTTTTTTGGGGGGGGGGGGGGGAAATTAACTAAAAAGGAGAAACTTTGCTTTCAAAATATTCCCAACTGCTGGTGATTTGTTAATAATATTTGTTTTTTCAAAGGGCGGGGGGGGGGGGGGAACTCAAAACAGAAAGCTATGTTGTTAAAAGAGGAAAAACGAGAAGAAAAAGAAAAGAAAACTTTAAAGCATTTGGAAAAAGGTTACCCCAAATAGACCACTGTTGTTGTTCAAGGAGAATTCGTGTAGTTGAGCCCGAGCCTTGCGGTAGCTCTAAAGTGTCGCGACGGTATTATATTATATATTTATATTTATTGGTTTATTTCATAAAAACATTAAAAAGGAATGAACAGTATGACAACCGATAGGGTTGAATTGCACTAGAACATGTACAATAAAAAAATTACTTAAAAAGTAGCTATAAGGTTAAACAATTTAAGCACACAATAGGAAATGAGCAAGTATTAAAAACAATCAAAACAACAAACAAACAACCAAGACAAAACCAAAAAGAAAGAGACTAAACAAAAATAAATGTAAACGTAATCTAAGGGACACATAGTGGGACACATCAAGGCCTATTATAGGGATCATAATTGCACATTCAATAATCTGGTTAAATTTGGAATGCAACTGTCTCTGTACCTGTTAGTTCTACATTTAATGGTGGTTAAGTGGTTCGTATTCCTTAAGCCATTGTTCCTGGTGGGTGGGAGCCAGTCCCGAAACCTGTTTGAGTTGAGGAGTGATGTGCCGAAATTTAATGTCAACTTTTCAAGTCTCTGTGATATGGGAAGAATATTTAATTCATTACAAATCTTCTCGTAAGGGTGACTCATACAGTAATCATAGTTGAGAATGATGCGAAATGCCTTCTTTTGTAATCTTTCCAGACACTGGAGTTGTTTCTTGGTTAGTCCTGAGAACCAGACAGGAGATGCATATTCAATGGCAGGTCTAATATATTGGACATACACAGTTCTCAGGTCACTGGCTGGTATATTACAACGTTTCAACTGTCTTAAAAAATAAAGTTTACGATTAAATGATTTACACATAAAATCAATATGAGTGTCCCATTTCAGATTCTGTTGTATGTGAACACCAAGGAGTTTAAGGCAAGAACTCTGGCTAATAGGTACGTCATTTATATTCAAATGTGGTTCAATGATAGCCCGCTGAAAACAAACAGTCATAAAATTACATTTGGTCGGATTTAAACGCATACAATTCTTATCAGACCACTGTTTGAGATTGTCAAGTTCGTTTTGCATGACAGCTATTTTATCTAACTTCCCAAAGGGTAAAAAAAGAGTGGCATCATCTACATATTTATACTGAGAAACTTCTGCACTGATTGGCTGGCAGTCATTAATCATGGCAAGAAATGCAATTGGTCCGATCTTAGTTCCCTGCGGGACTCCAGCATTAGTAGTTTGCCAGTCAGACAGGGTACCATCAATACAGACACACTGAGAACGATTAGATAAAAAATCACAGATCCACGGTATAATGGAAGGTCGAACGCCAAGACTAAGGAATTTTTCAACAACAATTTGGTGACTCACTCTATCAAAAGCTTTAGAGAAATCCGTTGCCATGACAACACCTGACCGATTTAATTTATCAGTTTCACTAGCTACATCATTAAGTAACTTAACTAAACAGTGAGTGGTCGAGGATCCCTTTAAGGACCCAAATTGATTATTGTCCAATGAGTTCCCAATATCATTCATTATCCACTTGACAACAAAGTCCTCAAATATCTTCGCGAAGAAGCACGTGAGAGAGATCGGTCGTAGTTGATCAATAGCTGGGGGTTGTGTCTTTGGCACCGGAATCACAATGGCCTTTTTCCATATATCTGGTACGATTCCCGAGCTGAGGGAGCAGTTAAACACTTCAGCGAGGGGGGTACAAAGTTCGTATGCGAATTCCTTGATCAGACGAGGGGGAAAGTTATCTGGACCGCCGCTTTTGTTCAAGTTCAGCTTGAGTAGTCCTTTGTACACATCTTCAGGCGATACCGTGGGGGGAGGACTGCGTGAAGGGAGAAAAGCAGGTAAGTGATTTATATCCAGCTTCGGAATGTCTTCAGCTACGGATATAAAACGATGATTAACCTCATTCGCAGCTTCAAAAGGTGTCAACTCGGGTATGGACATCTGCTTACGAGTATTGTGACCGGTCATTTTTTTTATTTGTCTGGGGTTGGATTTCTTCAAGCGGCTGACGTTCAGTTTATAGAAGCTCTCCTTAGCTCTTTTAATCATCCTGATGACTTTGTTGCGCAAAAATCTCCACACCGCAAGACTACCCCGGTGGTAGGCTGATTGACGTTTCTTGATAAGTGATTTAAGGTGAGGCGAAAACCAGGGCTTATCATCACTGTGAGCTGATGTTGTTTTTGTTGGGAAGTGATTGTCAATGGCAACAGAAAGCGTAGTGTAAAAAGCTGATGCCTTGGAATTAGGCGAGGTGGCTCTCTTGGTGTCAGACCAATCATGGTTACAGATCCATTGTCCAAAAGCTCTTTTGTCTGATTCCCTAATGGGTCTAACCACCTTTTTATGAATGCAGTTTTTCTTAAAGTCACGAGTACGAGGTCTCCAAATCACAGCTTTATGATCACTCAGACCAAGTGGTGATGATGACTGGGGTTCTTGATAATAATGATGAATGTTTGTAAGAATCTTATCAAGTGTAGCTTGACACCTGGTAGGAATGTTTACAACTTGCTTCAAACCGCTAAGACGACATATTACGTCAGTGTCCAACTTGTTAAAATCTCCTAAGATGGCGGCACCGGCCCCAGGGTACTTGGCCAACAGGTGATCGACTGTAGAAGATATGTGTTCTATCAGGAGCAAGTCATGGGGAGATGCAGGAGGGTGATATACTACACATAATATCAATCCAGTAAGGGGGCGTGGAAGGCGCGGGGGATGGGCCCATACCCATAAAACCTCAAGTTCAGCCGGAACAAAAATGTCAGTCAAACTCCGGATTTGGACGTCAATGCTTGTATAGAGTGCCACTCCCCCTCCCCTTCTGTTTGGCCGGGGTTTGCTCTGTAGATTATAATTTGGAATGGCAAAATAATTACTATCGATGCTCTCAGGAAACCAAGTTTCTGTGACCGCTGCTATGTCAATGTGTTCAGTTTGGAGCATCAAATCCAGTTCATCAATACGTTGGACTAATGAGCGGGCATTAATCAGGATCATTGAGGGTGTATTGGCAGGGTTATGAGGTATAGTGTGGTTGCTCAAATTGGTAGAGGGTCTTACCATAATTAAGTTCGTAGGATCCATCACTCGAGGTTCAAGGCGGTCATGGTGCTTTTGCTGATCTCGCTGGGTTAACACAACGCCAATACGTCTAGCGTGGCGTTTTCCCGCTCTACATCCACGCTTAGTTTTCTTAAATTTGTTGGACTTGCACAGATCGAGTGATTTTAATGTCTTCCATTCGTTAATAGATAGATTAAGTTTAAAATCACCTGGTTTCAAGGCAATGAGTTCCTTACTGCTATACTGAAGACGATTTACGAGAATTGGGCGTTGGCGGCCATGTTCAGTTGGTTGCCGTACGTGGTTACTGCACAAAAGCTCATTCGCGTCTCCTAGCAGGGTACCAGTGGAAAAGTCGTTGATCACCCCTGCTGTTAGTAGAATGGCGTAGAGTACATGTGTGTAGCTATACATGGCGACGGAGATCGATTTTCAACTTGAAAAAGGCTAGTTTATCACTCAATCCGAGGTAAATGTTGGCCCAAAGTGCTACCGAGGCTAAAGCATCCAGGGAATAAACAAAATGACGAACATTTAGCAGGAACAAGACATACAAAAGACGTTAAAAAAGATTTAAAAACGGAGGTAAGGTCGCAGCGGTGTGTGCTTCGCGCTGACCAAACCATGTTATAAGGTAAGGTCACCATTGAGCTTCCAGGCAACTCTGAACCATCAGCTATGGGAGATTAACGTGAGTGAAAAAAATGGTGTGATTTTTATTTTGTCCCATCACTTGTTTCAACCCCCCCCCCCCCAAAAAAATATATAAATAAATAACAACAACAACATTGGCTACATGATTACCTTAAATCGCGTAAAGTTCTGAAAAGTTCGGCAGGCTCCGTCTCAGATTTTGCTAATTTTTTCCAAACATTCCCCTATGGGTGCCATGAACACACACCAAATTTTAGAAACCTACTCCTCAACATTTCTGAGATATGACCCCCTAAAAATTTAAGCCCCGCCCCTTCAAATTTACTTTTTGTGTTTTGGCCATTTTTGGAGGCCTACATCTACAAATTTAGATAAGATATGTAACTGCAAATTAATATAAAGGGTACCTGGTACCCCATCAACTGCAAAATCTTGTAATACAAAATAAGTCTTAAGGGGTTGTGTTCATACATCATAATTATTGTGTACGTACACAGACATGATAACTATTGTGTACGTATCTACGTATGTACATAGTACGTACATGATAATTATCATGTTCGGACATCATAATTGTCGTCTACGTACATGATAAGTCCGTAGTTATTTCGTACGTTGATGAGTAATTGTGTTACTATACATGATAATTATTATGTACATGTATGATTATTGACGTACATGATATAGTATACAAACTATGCCTGCAGGAAGTCCAGGCTCTGTCAGCTCTTTTGTAACAAGTGATTTCACGAAATTGCATACACAGCAATAACCTCAAATTAAGCATATTCATTTATTTATATTTTACATGAAGGAGTAGCGAGTCAATTTTTTTATTTCTCACACAAGTAGACTTGATACAAAATATTATGTGGACAAATTGGTAAATCTATCAGTAATGTCCCACGTTGTCAAATAAACACCTGAAAAAGGCGATTTTTGGCATTTTTTTCAGCCGGACCCACATTCAGACCCCTGCCAAATACCTGTCAAAGGTGTGATTGGTCTATCCTTATATCAGGTCACACACACATATACACCTAGTTTATAACCAAATGTAATACAAAAGCAATCGGACATTTCACTTAGGCACTAGGGGGTCTCAAAAATGACGAAAAATCATTCCGCGGGATAAAATGTCAGTTTTTAAAGAACTATACCTTAATATAAAAATGTCCTATGCTACTTTTGACAGTAGATTCTAGTTGATGGGGTACCAGGTACCCTGTATATTAATTTGCAGTTACATATCTTATCTCAATTTGTAGACTAGGCCTCTAAAAATGCCCAAAACACAAAAAGTAAATTTGAAGGGGCGGGGCTTAAAATTTTAGGAGGTCATATCTCAGAAATGTTAAGGAGTAGGATTCTAAAATTTGGTGTGTGTTCATGACTTATAGGGAATGTATAATTTTTTTAAAGCAAAATCTGAGACGGAGCCTGCCAACCCATCAGGTGAGTTGGCACGGAATGACCCATATGTACGATCTATTCTATGTATTCCAAAAGTGTCAATATCGTACATATATACGATATATTTTCTGTGCTCAAAAGTGTCGTCAATCATTTGTACAGGTACGACCCATAATGTCGGATGTTATCCCAAAAGGGCAGTATCACTCAATAAATACAATTGACTTTGAGATCTACCAAAGCAGCACAAATCAGCAAGATACATTTTGTTTGGTGAGAAAGACTTTTTGTTTCGAAAAAGCAAAAAAAGCTGGGCACTTTTAGATCAAAACGTTAAAAAAATAGTGAGCGCTGAATGGTTAAGATCAAATGCAAGTACACCATATATTATTCAACACATTATTCAAAAAGACAAGGCAATGAAAAACGCGTACTTAACAAAATCACGTGAGCAATTTTTTGTACCACTGTGCTCGAAGAATCCGCCATTATATAACTTTTTGTTCGGTAAAAATATATTTTGCCTGCGTAATTAACTTTAAAAATATCTGAATCAGTGTAATGGTTCAAACATTAGTCTTGTGATCCCTATAGTCATTTTGAAAAAGACGTTAAAGAGTTATCAATCTAAACCAGATACCACACTCTAAAAACTCCAGGGTTAAAATTGACCTGGTTTCCGACTCCCGTGGGGCCTGACCCGATTTTAGGTTACTTTGACCCAGAATATGTGTCAAAATGATCCAGAAATGGGGCAAACTTATGCAGAGTCCGAATAATAAATAAAAAATTAAAAATAAAAACACAGTTTGCGGGTCAGCCTGACCCATAAATGGGTTAGGCCCCGCTGGATAAGTAGTCCGGGTCAATTCTGACCCGGGAGTCTTTAGGGTGCATTACTATATTATGCAATGTATTTCGATATAACACTGGATGCCCATTAATACACTTAAAGGGACACGTTGCCTCGGTTTGGGCGTTTGAAACCGTTTGTTATGAAATGCATATGATTAAAAAGACATTTTAAAGTAGAAAATAATGATCCACACAATATGCCTCGAAGTTGTGTGGTTTTTCTTTTACTTCGTTAACTAACACGGCCAGCCATTTGGAAGAGCCACATTTTTGACTCCACAAAATTGCGGACCGTGTTAGTTCACGAAGTAACGGGAAAACCACACAATTTCGAAGTTTGTTAGTGTGGATCATTATCATGCTACTTTTAAAACATCTGTCTAACCATATTCATTCCATAACGAACGCTTTTCATAGCCCAAAGCTCCCAAATCCAAGGCAACGTGTCCCTTTAATGGTTTAACTAGTGGCATATCTTTAGGAAAGATTGTTATTATACTTACTCCTGGAAGAGTAATCAAATTCATGGATTCAGTTAGACATACACAATTACCAAAATAATTCTTTTCATGGGATATGAATTTTATGTAAAAGATTTTGAGAGTGTTCAATTAAATATACCGATGGAGATTTTTCCTCACATGTAGCTTGTTTAAGGGGGTGAAGTATATATCTTACACAATCTTCAGCCCTTTCCTGTTAAAGGGACACATTGTCTTTGGGTTGGGCGCTTTGGGCTATATGAGCAATTATTTTGAAATAAATATGGTTGGAAAAATGTTTTTAAGGTAGAATATGATGATCCGCACAAATATACTTCGACATTGTATGGTTTTCTTTATATGCCTACTTCGTTAACTAACACCGTCCGCAATTTTGTACAACAACATTTTTGATTCTACAAAATGGTGGACCACTGTTTGTTCACGAAGTCAGAGGTAGACCACACAATTTCGAGGAATTTTTTTACAAGTTTTTTCAACCAGACTTCAATCAATGACACCGTAGAGGTAGGACGTGTGTGCCAAGGGCTCCGTATAGACAAAAATCACTCATCCAAGCCACGTCTTTAAAACCGCATCGATGGCCCCGAAACCACGAGGAGGGAAAAAGTCTGGCCGTACAGCACCAAGCCCGCCTGTCCTCCAGCCCGAATCCTCGGGGGAAGAAGAGACTTTGGAGCAGGGGCCAAAGAGCGACAACGACAGCGAGTTTGAAGCCTTTGTCCGACGAACACTCGCCAAAATAGTGGATGGGCAAATTCAACTTGAGACCAAGCTGGCAGCCTCAATTCAGTTCAATATATAGTGACAGAATTGAGGATTTGGAGAAATCCGGGTCGGCTGTAGATAAATCCATCTCCAACCTGAAGACCGAAGTAGAAACCCTAAAGGGGCAGCTCACAAGACAAAAGAATGACATTAACAAACAAGAAAGATTCTCACGAAGGAACAACTTTAGAGTTGTTGGAATTCCAAGGTCAGAAAAAGAAAACTGTACTGAGCTAGTCGCGGAAATTCTCAAGAGTAAGTTCGGATGGGAGATTCACCCGTGTATTGAGAGGGCCCACAGGGATGGAAGAGAGTCGCCGGACGGTCGGCCGCCACATGTGCTGGTAAAGCTTCTCTCCTACCAAGATAAAATCAAGATCTTAAAAAACCATCGGAAGGCTCTAGTGGGGTCGGACTTCTTCATCGTCGATGACCTAACAACCCAAGACTTGAAGGAAAAGATGAGGTGGAAAGCTCAGGTAAAGTCATTGTACGACAGAGGGGTAAAGCTTCGCTTTTACGCAGGACATTGGAGGTCCGGAAATGGGCTGCCATTTAATTTCGAGAATGGGAACATTTAGGCCTCTCCTCTGACACAAAATCTTTAAAAAACGAAAAAAACCAAAAACTACTTAACTGTAATTAATGTGGTTTAATGATTTTTATATTTTACTTCTACACAGTGGTTTGACTCACAATAGTGCTTGTTCTTTGTATACCACTCCTTAAGATGGGTTTAGTAGAGTGGTACTATAAAATGTGTATTGTATAGCTTTCATTTTAATTTATATAATTTACGGAGCCCCATGGTCACGATGGGCCGTCTTTACTTATTGCTTTTTGTTTTACCACCAGCAAGGTGTTCATGATTGATTTATTCGCTTGTTTATGGGGTTTTCTTGGGGAGGGATTCTGTTTCGGGGTTCGGGATTTCGGATTGGGTTTGACTAGCATAAAAAACCCGGGGAACACCATTTCTTGTAGTTTTTTTTCTTGTCCACACCGGTTGGTAGGCACTACAGAGTGTCCTAAAAGGTTCACTCGACATTACTTATGTTTTAATTTTAAGGGATTGCTTGTCACCATTATTGTCCTCCCATAATTATTTTCCATGGTTTCTAGTCATGTTTCCATTGCCTCAATGAATTGCCGAGGCTTGGCCAGTTTTGAGAAACGCAGGGATGTTTTTCAATATCTCAGGTCAAAAAATTATTCTATTTATTGTTTACAAGATGTCCATTTCGATGCAGAATTGGAAGAGCTCGTCCGTACAGAGTGGGGACTTGAATGTTTCTTTAGTTCCTTTAAAAGAAATTCCAGAGGTGTTGCTATCCTTCTTAACAATAATTTTGAGTTTAAAATATCTAATATTAAGACTGATAAGAAGGGCAATATGCTGGCTTTAGACATAGTGACTGAAGATTATACATTGACTATTATTAATTTGTACGGGCCTAACTCGGATGACCCTGGCTTCTATGATGATGTTTTTGAAATTATGTGTGATATGGAAAATACCCATATACTATTCTTTGTGGAGATTGGAATTTAATTTTGAATCAGTCCTTAGATTGTATTAATTATAACAATCTCAACAACCCTTTAGCTAGGAACAAGGTTCTAGAAATGCGTAATGATTTTGATTTTATTGATGTGTGGCGTATACATAATCCAGACCTCAGAAGATACACATGGATGCAATCACACTCGCTTAAACAATCCAGACTGGATTTCTTTTTGATTTCATCAGAACTCAACGCCAAATTTGTTAGCTGCGGTATAAAACCAGGTTATAGGACAGATCATTCCTTAATTGATATTACCTTGGATTTTAGTAAAGTTGAACATGGCTATGGTTACTGGAAATTTAATAACTCTCTGCTTAAAGATCCACAATATTCCGCTCTTGTTAAGGACACTATTAGTGAGGTATTGGGAGAATATGTCGCCTCTCCTTATTTACAATCTAACCTCAGCAATATTCACCCCAAAGATATTCAGCTTACTATCAACGATCAGGTTTTCTTTGAAATGTTGCTTATGAAAATTAGGGGTAAGACGATTTCCTATTCCGCATGGAAGAAGAAAAAATCTAATAAGATCGAATCCACATTGGAAAAAGAAATTGGTCTTTTGTCTAATAAAATTTCCGGAGGCGATGTTACCTCTATTGATCTTTTAAATGCTAAGCAGGCGGAATTAGTGGATCTTCGTAAATCAAAAATGGAGGGGATTATCATTAGGTCTAAAGCTAGATGGCTGGAATGTGGTGAAAAACCATCTAAATTTTTCCTGAATATGGAAAAACGCAACTTCGTTAATAAGTCGATTACGAGTATTGTCAATGAAGCTAATTCTGTTTTAACCAGCTCAAAAGACATTCTTACCGAAGCTAAAAGTTTTTACAAATCATTGTATTCCTTCAGGAATGTTCAAGATGGAGTCGATCTGAATTCCATCTTTGCTAAAGCTTCCAAGCCTATTCTTTCCGATTCAATAAGGGACAGCATCGAGGGTCCTTTATCATTCGATGAGCTATTGATAGCACTGAAGAAAAGTAAGAGTGATAAATCACCTGGTTCGGATGGTTTTAGCTTCGAGTTTTACAAACATTTTACATTTGAGCTTGCCTGGTATTTATTGAGGTCGCTTAATTATGCATATTTTTCAGGAAAACTTTCGGTAACACAAAAGTTTGGGATCATTACTCTTTTGCCAAAAGGGGACAAACCCCGCCAGTATCTAAAAAATTGGCGCCCAATTTCACTGTTGAACACTTCTTATAAAATTGCTTCAGCTTGTATTGCTGAGAGGCTTAAGGGTTGCCTTCCCCAAATCATTCATGAGAGACAGAAAGGTTTTATGGCTGGTCGTTTTATTGGCGAGAACATCCGCCTCATGTATGACTTACTTAATATTACTGATTCTGAAAATATTCCAGGTGTTTTCGATTCTATTGACTTTGAAAAGGCCTTCGATTCTGTCGCTCACAATTTCGTTTTAAGAGTGCTGAAATGCTTCAATTTCGGACCCTCAATTATAAACTGGGTTAAACTGTTTTATAATCAGGCCTCCTCCTCAGTACTTTTGAATGGATTTTTGTCCGATTCTTTTAACATCGAGAGAGGCTGTAGACAAGGAGACGGATTAAGTCCTTACCTTTTTCTTATTTGTGCAGAAGTATTGTCAATGATGTTATGTAATGATAAAAATGTTAAAGGTATTGAGTTGGGCGGTAACGAATATTGTCTTTCGCAATATGCGGACGACACTGTTCTAATTTTGAATGGTTCTGAATCCTCTATGCGTTCCGCTTTCAAAAATTTGGATACATTTGCCAGAATTTCTGGTTTAAATGTTAACGTTGAAAAAACGAACGCTATGTGGATTGGCTCGAAGAAGAACAGTGTCGACAAGCTTTGTAATGAGTTAAAGGTTAACTGGGTCGACAACAAAGGATCTTTCAAAGTACTGGGCGTTGATTTTTCTACCAACTTAGATTCTATGGTTTCGCTTAACTACAATAAGGTGATTTTTGTATTACGTAAGCAGATTGCCATGTGGTCTAAGCGTAATCTTACTGTGCTTGGAAGAGTGACAGTGGTTAAATCTTTGCTTTTATCTAAACTTACATTTCTTATATTGTCTATTCCTAATCCCCCTCTCAGTACAATCAAAGACCTTAACACATTGTATTTTAATTTTGTTTGGAAAGGTAAAGATCGTGTGTCAAGAAATCAAATGGTCCAGGATTATAGCCAGGGTGGTGTTAGAATGGTAGATGTAGCACTATACATGGAATCTTTAAAAGTCACTTGGATCCGGAGACTCTTGGTCACAAAATGCTCTGGTTGGGCTGCACTCGCCCATGTCATTTTAAATATCTCCAACTTGGGCCTATTAGAGGGTGGACCTTTAAGGACAGGTGGTGTTCATAAGAACAATCTTTTCCGGGGCAATAAGTTTTGGATTGATGTTTTGAATGCTTGGTCCTCGTTTACTCAGCTGCATTTCCCAACCACAAAAGAAGATGTTTTGATGAGTTCCTTGTGGTTCAATAGTCATGTTAAGGTGGGAAAGAAATGTATCTATTATAAGCACTGGGAATCGGCCGGGGTTTCTTTTATTGGTGATTTGTTTTGTGATCGTGGTAACTTTCTCTCTTTCAACAACTTTAAAATTAAGTTTAAGGTCCGTACTAATTTTATAGAATATGGGGCTGTTGTCAAAGCTATCAGATCATCTTTTCAAGAATTGCTTAATAATGACGTCATTGCAATATCTCGCCCCTTCATACCCTTTAATTTTAATTATATTTTGAGGGACAAAAAAGGTTCTAGAAGAATCTATGACACACTAACATCTAGCAGGAAAGTGGTGCGTAAATTTATCACCAAATGGGAAGTTCAACTCCACATTAATTACGACTTGCACTCCTGGTCCCAGGTCTTTGAAGCTCCTTTCAAATGTACTGTAGACACGAAGTTGCGGTGGTTCCAGTTTAGAATTATTCATAGAATTTTAGGCTCAAAATCATTTCTTTATAAAATCGGTAAATCTGACTCGGACTTGTGTACATTTTGTAAAACTGAAGTGGAGACCCTGCTGCATATATTCTGTGGTTGTACCATCACTCTATCTTTCTGGAAATCAGTTTTCATTTGGGTTGAAGAAAAAACCGGTTTAAGGTTTACTACAAACAATGAGCTCTTAATTTTTGGTAAAACAGAAGCTCAATGGAAGAATCTGAATCTCCTTTTATTAATTTGCAGGTTTCATATTTATAAAATGAAAATGAATGAGCAACGTCCGTCTTTACCGATACTGAAGAAGGATTTCAGAAAATATTTCATTGCGGAGAAATTTATGTATTCCTCAAACCATAACATCCCTAAATTCTATAGTAAATGGGGTATTCTCTCAGCACTGTGCCACGACTGAAGTCTTACTTAACTTGTGACATAATTTTGTAAGATTAATTTATTATAATACTATTTATTGTTGTATATACTTTATGGTGTGAACCTAAAAGATAAATAAATAAGAATCCCCCGGGATTAAAAAAAAAAAAAAAAAAAAAAAAGAAGTTTTTTCAACCATAGGCCTATTTATTTCATTAAAAACGATTTTATAGCCCAATGCGCCAAATCGAATCAAAACAAATTTAACGTGTCTCCTTTAAATACACTCTTTGTTAAAACAGTTAAGCATTTTCTCAAAGACACATTTTTTAAAACCATATTTCCGATTCAAAGTATACCTTTGGTTTCGGAACCATTCCTCTGTTTTATTCTTACACAATTGTAGATATATACAATTAACCTAACCTGTGAAAACTTCATTTCAAAAGGTAGTCCCGTTTTGAGATATCGCCGAAAATCCTGAGCAAATATGTCCACAAAGGAAGAATAATCCCTCCCAGGTATACACAGTATGAGAAACGTTACTGACAGTAACGCTTCTCAGAAATGTTGGGGCATAAAAACTGATATCTTTTCACGTAACAACATCTCTTCGGAGTGAAATGTTTCTCAAAATGCGTTTTACCATCGAAAGCTGCTGTAGGCTTCTAACCAATAAGTTTGTATTGCCATTAGTTTTAGGAGTGATTACCAAACGTATACCTTCCCTTTAAAAGAAGAGGAACCCGAGCTGTAAAGCTTATGAGAGGTCAGTAAGGCTCATGCACGTAAATAATAAAGGACACGAGCGACGAGAGAACAAAACATTCTAATTGAATTTGCACAGATTGTGCGTTCGGATTGTCATAGATACCGCTGTCAACAAACGAGAGGAATAAGATGACGTGATTCGTTTTGAATCGTCATAAGATCGACTGTTGTCAGACCGAATTGTGTTTTATTGGTTGCCTCTGTCAATAAACATATAATGCCTCCGACCAGGATGCAGTTTTTAAGAAAGAGATTTTTGCTATTCGTTTCAGCCTTTATCCTACCAATGTCTTTGACCATTATTTTCTATGCCCTGCCTCTGAGTGGAGAAATGTGTTCAGCAATGATTTCCGTCACTGGCAGGGAAAACTGGGCCTGTCTCCAGAAAAAAACAATCTTGGCCTTTAGATCGAAATGTCGTCAAACTGACAAAAAAAGTGAGTTGTTGATTGTTTTCTATAGTTTCCAGCCTCATGTAATGTTAAAAAGCCCTGCTTTATTGTGTGTTCGTTTGAATGATTGGTGTGATTTAATATTTTGTACAAAATTCCAATTGAGTGTGTTGAAAAACGAGAAAACGCTGTGCGCATCATAATTAACAATTATTTTGTTTGTAGTTATTTTTAGGTTTTAAAAACTGTGAAAGATTCCTTGTGACATTATCGGAGATGTTCTTATTTTCTATCGATGAAAAGACAGAAACATTTACTCGATTCACGACGGTTTTTTTTGTATAAAAGAAAACTGGAGCAAGCAACAGCTAAATTCGGGTTTTTTCTTTCTTGTTTTTTCCCCCCTTTTTTTCTTTGACGAGTAGATTAATTTTTTTTTTTCAGCCACTATTTTTGACATGCCAAAAAATAGCAGTAAAATAACCTGTGCAAATATCATTCAAAGCAGTGGTCTCGTTTTAAGGATATAACCCCACAACAGCATAAACAGTTGGTGGAAGGGTGTGGCATTATTCGGTAACCCTTCTATTTCATGTTCATGTATGTTTTTTATTGGCTTTCATCACAGATCCAGTACTTTTTCATTAAGGAAAATAAATGAATAATTACGTGTTTTTCTTTGCAGTAGGCCTACCTGTATGTGACTACTACACTGAACCATCACAGCCTCATACCTTCAGGTACATCATGGGTCCATTGAGCATGCCCCTCAGGCTGGACTTCAAAGTGAAAACTCGGGCGGGCGTTATGATAGCTCTTGCCGAGAGAAACGCAACTGATTCCATCTTTGCTGAAATAAGTAAGTAGAAACTCTCAATGCATGTCTCTTCTAACCGATCCTGATTTGTATACCAGTTATCTACCACTTTGGTTCATATAATTATAGTGTCATCACATAGGGCCTAGTACTGATTACTCAAATTGCGCATATAGTTCCTCCAGTTGTGTTAATAAAATTAATCACAGCACCAGCAGGAGTTCGTAATTAGTCAGTCTGAAACAAACTCATAATAAATGCAAGCGAAAAAAGGAAATACGAATCATTTTCTATGCAGAAAGGTTCATTCAATGACATCCTTAGTATAGAGAATAATCCAGTCTTCGGGGGGCATACAAACTATCCGATTGATAAACTTTCAGTTGGACCACACCGTGTTCAACTCGTAAAGAAACAGTTGTTTTACAAAACTGTTTTATGCTAAGTAAGATTTGCGATTTTCTTAATCAACTTATATGCAAACCCTTATTGTTATAATCTTGGTGTTTAGACTATTTTAGTTAATGTATGGGAAGGTAGCGCTGGCGGCCTTTTCACTTTTGTTTCACAACAGTAGTCTCAACGAATTGACAGAAAAGAGCAGCAGATATCTTAGTAAAGTGTCACTTCAAAATCCTCAAGCCGAAATGTTTTCAAAACTTATAACGGCGAGCCCTTTAAAAGACTCGTACGTCATCACCTCACAACGGGTCTTGTCAAGTGAGTTTTGATTCACACACGCCCCCACGCGGTCAACAATACTTTGAATTTAGTTAAAGGGACACACCTGTTAACTGTTCAAGTAATTTAGTGTTATTCGTTGAGAATAAGTCACTGACTTGATATCTGGGAAAAAACAATCGGATATTGCGTTCGTCTACAACAAGGTCAAACATGTTGGCGCATTTACATGTACTGGAGTAGAAAAACCTGCATGACACGCTGTGTACACTTTAATGAAAAGTCAGAAGTTATATCCAAATCCTCACTCAAAAAGTTATAAACATATCTATTTTGTTTAGTTATAGGATTCTGAACGCCTTACATATTATTTAAATAGTCGACAAGAGGGGGTTAACTAATGTGGAGAAGCTGTAAAAGGGAAAGAGGATGGAAGGGGAGGGCCTGAGAAGGGGGGGGGGGGGGCGATTTTGCTTACCCGCCAACATTTTAAACCATGTATTCATATTGAGTTTAAAATTGTGAACTTTATAACAAAATAGAATATACATAGGTCTACGTTTAATTGTCCTTCTAAGTTTCATTTTACCTAGCTGTTAATGGGTAAGGGGGTGAATGGGTGGGCGGGGCTTGGTCGGGGCATGTTGCAAAATGCCTTTCCAGACACTTTACGGTTAATTATTGTGGTTATAATGGGAACAATTGGACTATAGTTAAGACTGTGAGCTAAGGTGTTTGGACTGGGGGCTAGGGTTCGGGCTGACGGCTAGGGTTTTGGGCTATGTGTAGGCTCGGTTGGGGGTTAGGGTTTAGGCTGGGGCTATGATTTCGGCTGGGGGCTAGGGTTTGGGCTGGGGGCTATAATTTCGGCTGGGGTGTAGGATTTGGGCTGGGGGCTATGGTTTCGGCTTGGGGCTGGGTTTTGGGCTGCCCGGGCTTCGGTTTTTGCCGAGGGCTAGTGTTAGTAGGGTTTAGGCTGAGGGCTAGGGTTTCACACGCATCAGAGTGCATTCACCTTCCGGAAACTTGACATTCATGATGCCATAAATTATCCACCACCTCCCCCTACCCCTATTCACATAGAGTGTTGGTGTTTTTTAAGGTTTAAAAAAAAATATTCAACCAGCCATTGTTTGGCTCTTGATTGTTTTGAATGTGACTAACCGTCAGTCTCATAGTTGTCATAGTTTAACGGTAAAAGCAAACCCCTCTTTGAACGTTGAATTATTCTGTTAATAAATGTATTGTAATTTGAGGAAATAGCAACATTATTGCTATACTAACTGTTTACAGTCAAAGAAATGATGTTTCCAGTGTAAAAACAGCAACAACTGACGAAAAATGCCCCACGCCACTCATAACTGTCGTTGTTTCAAGCCTACATAACTGTAAACAGAAAACAAATATGGCTGCATGGGCGCCGCCAAGTAAGTATACAAAGGTTGCACCACACTAAATAAACTCCCATAGGAACCAATGCTGAATGATAAATATTCAAAATTACTCACAAAAATCGTGTAAGTTTCTCAGCCTCTTGAAAATCAATCAAACATATTTTCGGACGACTGAACTTCAGAATTCTTTTGAATTTTTGGCAGGTCAGCCGTTTGGAATTTTTGCTTACTTTTTGCCTATTTAGTGTGGTGCACCCTTAGTTCGCCATTTGGGGGTCATAATCTCCTGCCACACCGATACTAAATTATGCATGCAGTGTACATTGAATATGTTGTTTAGGAATGCAAGACCCATGTGGAAGCTAAATTAATTGATGGATTCAACTCACAGTACACGAGCCCTTAAAGGCACTGTACACGTTTGGTAATTACTCAAAATATACATTAGCATAAAAACTTACTTGGTAACGAGCAACGGAGAGCTGTTGATAGTATAAAACATTGTGAGAAACGACTCCCTCTGAAGTAACGTAGTTTTTGAGAAAGAGATAATTTCTCACTCAAATAATAAAAGACTTCTGGCCAGAAGCCTTTTATTCCTATCTGAAAGCACACTAATTTGTACAACAAGGGTGTTTTTTCTTTCATCATTTTCTTGCAAATTCAATGACCAATTGAGCCCAAATTTTCACAGGTTTGTTATTTTATGTATATGTTGGGATACACCAAGTGAGAATACTGGTCTTTGACAATTACAAAACGTGTTCAGTGCCTTTAACATGCGTTTCATGAGCCCTTGACGTAATTTACTAGAAGCTAAATCATCCTAAATGTGCAATATGACATAATAATTAGGACTTGAGTATTTTCTTTCCTTCAGTAAATTCATGTCTCACGAAACATTGTATCTTTGTATTCTTTCCAGACATTGGTGGATGGACTGCCAGCAAGTCGGTTATTAGAGCCTGTCATTCAGATATTTGCAGAGATCTGTTCGGTGTACATGATGAGTCTGGTATCGTCAATGAATATGAGTACCGTCCCTTCTGGATCGAGTACATAGAGGGCGTTGTGACCGTCGGCAAAGGAGGGCAGCAGGAGGCTTTCTCTCAGTGGGATGCCGGTGCGTATCATGGGCGTGTCACTTCAGAGGTATATGTTGGAATATCGGGTGCAAGGCATGATTCCGATGCATGGGTATTCAACACAACATATATTTGTGAATAGATGCAATTCAAAACAGTGCATATCTGAAAGTGTAATGTATATTATGAGAATGCAAGGTAGTTCAGAATGCCAGTTAATTTGAATTATTATAAACTTGTCATTAAACTTTTAAATAACATGAAAATCAAACAAATCTGATTCCACCATGATTCGACGGAAGGGAATCCATCAATGGTATCTTTTAGACATAATCATAATATATCATCATAACTCAATGTCAAACGATTTTTTTTCATTTAGGCACTGTTGGATTTCAGTTCTTGGTAACTATAGTAACATGTAATTAGTCTATATCGCGTTGTGCATTTTGTGGTAAAATTAACAGTGTGTTGGTTGATTTAGGTTCACGTAGCTTGCTAGTTAAATCCAACATACTGCACCCATGTTCCGATTGGGCAAGTGTATATTTTATTTGAAGTTACCGTTTTTGTGTATGTGGTGGAGTCAGGTACTAGGCCTATAGCTTATGATTATAATAATGAAGAACTCAATTCGTCGTTTCTGTGAATCTTTTAGAGAAAGTCATAATTGAATGTTTTGAAGTATTTTAGTTTTGGGGTTCAGTTATTTGCAGGTTGCTATTTCTTAAAAGTACAGCTAAACATTTTTCGATGAGGGCGGCATTTTAAAAGAAGGTTGACATTAATATTAAGTTGGCTTTGGTTTATTTAGTTCAGGGTTTTGTTCTTTGAGTTTCCTAATAGGGGGAAATGAGGACAATTTTGAGAAACAATTTGCGGTTCGATATAAAGTTTAAAAACGTTTTACAAAAAAAACAAACGAGAAGAATATTGAACAAATGAGGAGCCCCTAAAGGGGCAGGCGATGAAAAAAACAAACAGGTGATTTGTTTTCCCCACAAAACATTTTAATGTAATACATTCAATGCTGAAGGACTGTCAGTGCAAGTCCAACAATTGAACGAATTTTGCCTTAAATTCAAAAGTGACTTTGGGGCAGATTTCATTTATGTCCAGTTAAATTGCGCCGACGTTTTTCTTCCCCTATTCTTTCACTTTCGAGGCAGAACAAAACTGTTCTGCATGAAATAATACTGAGAAATTTCGTAAACTTGATTACGTATACACAATTGAAAGTTTTGACATCACAATTTTACGGAAGCCGGACAGTGCCAGAAAATAAGAAGTGAAATAATTTTTTATGAGCGCGAGAATATTTTTAGAACCATTTATCTGGCGGCCGCCACTTAATTAAGTGGCGGCCGCCACTTATTATCCGGCGGCCGCCACTTATTTATCCGACGGCCGTCACTTATTAAGTGGCGGCCACTTAATTATCCGGCGGCCGCCACTTAATTATCTGTACCACACGTTATTTATTTTGCGGATTTTAAGACGACGGTTTAAAGGATTCAGGGGGGGGGGAAGGGTAAAGGACAGGTCATAGAATCACAGAGGGGGGAGGAGGACAAGTCACAATGCTTGAGTATCAGAACATGGTTTGGTGATACTTTGCGTTAGCTACAATATAAGGCTGAGGGGTATCAACAGCGTCGCTTTTTTTAATAAGATTCTGCCCCTCAAGTGTAGCATGACAAATTAACTCTGATCTCGAAAAGTATTATTCATCTCGAAAACTTTTAATTATGCCCTTTGTGTTCATTTCTAAATTATAAACAAATGGCGAGCGTATAGTAAGTTAAGATTCTGCCCCTCAAGTGTGTGATTTTAATTCGTGATGGGTATACTTTTTGTCGTAAAACTACCATTGATGAATATGATGAGGTTAAATTTTATATGCAAATAAAAGGATTAACAAATTGTTGAAATTAATGATTTAACAGTAATTAATGATATTAAATTGCCTTGCAACGGTTCTAAAATGATTTAAAATTACTTCAGTTACAAAAGAGAACTTTCGCTAAAAATAAAAATCACGAAAATACGAATTGAAAAATTTGTATTTATTTGTTAGTTAACTTTTTAATAGAATGTATCACGACAATTTACTCTGATCTGGAAAAATACTATCTCGAAAATATTCAATTAAGCCCTTTGTGTTTATTTCTTAATTATAAACAAATGGCGAGCATATAGTAAGTAAAGTCATAAAAGTTGTAATATTTTTTAAATATGTAAGTTGCTGTGTTCGATTTGTTGCCATCTTTGAAAGCAAGGTCACTGTTAAGAAAAACAATAGACAGAAATTGAGGTAGGAAACAAAAGAAATGCTTCTACCAAAACTGGAGGTATGGTGATGCCTGTGGCTATTACGACGGTCAATTACTTACTTTTGAATCTTTTGATTTTGTATTGCACTGGTATTTGCAAGAAGTTAATAAAACTCTTATCGATGTACCCACATCATACACAGTAATTTTCTGGTGTTTCAAATGATTGTGTTGATAAATAAAATATTATACATTAAAGTTGAATGGTATTTCTGGTGTCGTTATAAAAATGTGTATCTATAACTATGTATAAGAGACACAAATTCAAACCTTTACTTTATGAACACTGGTCATAAATTTTCAGAAAAACTTAAATCTCTCCGTCTTGAGGGATACAAAGTTTAACAATTGGGTTTGTGTCAAAGGCATAGGATGCGTCTTGATAATAAAACATTACTCAGAATGAAACATAATTTACGGAAGCCGGATAGTGCCAGGAAATAAGAAGTGAAATATTTTTTCATGAGCGCGATAATATTTTTTTTGTACCATTTATCTGGCGGCCGCCACTTATTATCCGGCGGCCGCCACTAAATTATCCGGCGGCCGCCACTTATTATCCGGCGGCCGCCACTTAATTAAGTGGCGGCTGCCACTTATTATCCGGCGGCCGCCACTTAATTAAGTGGCGGCCGCCACATATTATCTGGCGGCCGCCACATAATTATCTGGCGGCCGCCACATAATTATCTGGCGGCCGCCACATAATTATCTGGCGGCCGCCACATAATAATCTGTACCACACGTTCTTTATAGTTTTTGCGGATTTTAAGAGGACGGGTCATAGGATTCAGGGGGGGGGGGGGGGGTTAAGAGGACATGTTGGGTGCGTTCGATTAGCTTCCCCGGGTCGACCCAGGTCTTCCCCCGGTGCGTTCGAATAGCTTTGACGTCATTCGCGGGGCTCACCCGGGTCAGCCCCAATTGCCCTGCTTGTGGAGCGGGTCACTTGGGGCGGGTTCATGACGTCACGGCGAAAAACTTTCTCAATGGCCACCATTTTGTTTGTAATTCAGCGGGGCATTTTAGGAAGTTTGACACACATTTTCGCCATTACAACAGCGTTGAGCAATAAGTATTTTTTATTCGAAGCCGGGTACCTTTGTATCACTGTGGGGTTGTACAAATTGTTTAATGTTGCAGTTTTACCTTGAGAATAATTATTTTACGATGTTTTCGTGAATCCACGGAAAGTATCGGACATAAGGCACAAAATGGAAGTAGTTCCGGTCGGCTGTCCCAAGATGCATCGGTGTGAATGCTGGGGGAAGTTGGCGTTCGATTAGTTCATGGTTAGGGGCTCACCCGGATGAGCAGACCGGGGTCGACCCGGGGAAGCTAATCGAACGCACCCGATATGTCCTCTTAACCCCCCCCCCCCCCCTGAATCCTATGACCCGTCCTCTTAAAATCCGCAAAATAAAGAACGTGTGGTACAGATTATTATGTGGCGGCCGCCAGATAATTATGTGGCGGCCGCCAGATAATTATGTGGCGGCCGCCAGATAATAAGTGGCGGCCGCCACTTAATTAAGTGGCGGCCGCCAGATAATAAGTGGCGGCCGCCACTTAATTAAGTGGCGGCCGCCAGATAATAAGTGACGGCCGCCACTTAATTAAGTGGCGGCCGCCGGATAATAAGTGGCGGCCGCCGGATAATAAGTGGCGGCCGCCAGATAAATGGTACAAAAAAAATATTATCGCGCTCATGAAAAAATATTTCACTTCTTATTTCCTGGCACTATCCGGCTTCCGTAATAATTCGATCACACTTCAACGCATTGCCAACAAGTGAACATACAAACAAACAAATGAATAAATAAATAAATAAATAAATAAATAAATAAATAAAGAAAGAAAGAAAGAAAAAAAGCAGGGGCGAACGAAAGAAAGAAAGACTGCACCATACTAGGAGTACTTTGTGAACATTCGATGTCAGACTGAGCTTCTTAAAAACAGTGCAATACCATTTTTAAAACCGCCCTTTTAATGAACATATACGTAATCTGTTTAGGGTTACTTTTTGTCCTGCGGATTAATAGATTTATATTAGACTTTAAGTTGGCCAGTTGCTAATTTTGTTTTCTTTTTCTTTTTTCTAAAAAAACCCAAGTGTAATTAGCATCTTCTGCTTATCAAGTGCTTTCTTCTATTATTATAGATTTTGGTGGTCTCAAATAAGGGTGGTTTCAGTCTGAAACTTCTTGGAGCCCTGCCGTTATTATCATCTTTTGAAATCTTGTAGTTTATATATATATATATATATATTTTTTAAAGTACTGTTTTCTTATATTTCTAAAACTTTGCAATTTGTCAATTTCTAACTCTTCTTAGATTGACTGCATCAGCTAATGGCTGCGATGGGCTTTTTTTCTTCAAATAAACCATTTCAAAAATGAAATGTACGTGTATGTGTGCTGCTTGTGCGGCCCCTAAATGTAGACCGAGCCCTCAATGTCGTCGGTCCTAAATGTAGCCACGAACTTGTACCTAAATGTCACCCCGACCTAAATGTAGCCACGAACTTGTACCTAAATGTCACCCCGACCTAAATGTAGCCCCAAACTTGTACCTTAATGTCAGCCGACCTAAATGTAGCCCAAACCTGTGCCAAAATCTCGCCCGGACCTAAATGTAGCAACAAACTTGTACCTAAATGTTTCCCGACCGAAATGTAGCCCGAAAAATTGTCCTTAAATAATGTCGCCCCAACCTAAATGTAGCCCCAAACTTGTATAGAAATGTCGCCCCGACCTAATTAGCCACAAACTTGTATCTTGATGTCGCGCCGATCTAAATGTAGCCCAAAACCTATATCTAAATTTAGCCCCGACCTAAATGTAGCCCCAAACTTGTATCTAAATTTAGCCCAGACCAAAATGTAGCCCCAAACTTGTATCTTAATGTTGCCCCGACCTTTATGTTGCCCTAAACTTGCACCTGAACGTCCCCGACCTAAATGTAGCCACAAACTTGTACCTAAATGTACCCCGAAAAATTTACCTAATTGTCGCCCGACCTAAATGTAGCCCCAAACTTGTAAATATAGCCCCAAACTTGTACCTTAATGTCGCCCCGACCTTAATAAAGCCACAAACTTGTATCTAAATGTCACCCCAACCAAAATGTCGACTGACCTGAATGTAGCCCCAAACGTGTATCTAAATGTTGCCCCGACCTTAATGTAGCCCCAAACTTGCACCTAAAAGTCGCCCGACCTACATGTAGCTACAAACCTGTACCTAAATGTCGCCCGACCTAAATGTAGCCCCCAAAATTTACTTAATTTACTTAATTTGGCGATTATAATAGCGCATCCAAAACAAGCGTTTACGTAAGATTTATGATATTGGTGTAATAACTGAGACCTGGTTTTCCCCTAATTCACCTATTGGAGCAATGGATATTCCAGGCTACAATTTGTTCTCTAAATGTCGTGATAATCAACGAGGTGGAGGGGTTGCTATTTACGTCGATGATGCAATCCCTGCATCCTTGGTGGAAAACATTGTTGTTCCTGAACAACTGGAATGCATCTGGGTGAAAGTTCGGCCAACAAGGCTTCCTCGTGGTGTATCTTCCATAATCCTGTGTGCTGTTTACATTACCACCAACTCGCCCTGCCAAGAACTATTAAATGAACACATCTTATTGAACATTGATAACTTGAGAACTAATTATCCTGAAATTGGAATTATTATATTAGGTGATTTTAATCGTATGAAGATTAATTCCCTTACAATGGGAAATGATATATTCCAAATTGTTGACTTTTACACACGTGGAGAAGCCACCCTTGATCTGATTCTGGCTAATTCTAAAATGGTTTCTTTGTATCACAAACCCCAAGCTCTTGCTCCAGTTGGTTTCAGTGACCATGTTTGTATTATTTGGAAACCAAAACATTGCATTTCCAAAAATACTATAACTACCAAACATTTTCGTACCATGCGTGATTCTTGTATCCGATCTTTTGGAACTTGGGTACAAAATCAAGACTGGAAATCGGTTTTTGATTGTTCGGGAGTTCAGGAAAAGGCTGATGCCTTTCACAACATGCTTGACTCTGCCTTGAATTTGTTTTGTCCATTTAAACAAATTAGCTTCCACAATAGTGATAAACCTTGGCTCACTCCTTACATAAAAAATTTGATTTTGCAACGTCAATCTGCTTTTGCTAACAGAGATCAATCTTGGCATAAATTTAGAAATTTGGTTAAGCGTGAGATCAAAAAAGCCAAAATAAACTTTTACGCTAAACGGGTCAGAAACCTCCAGCATACAGACCCACATAAATGGCATCGGCAAATCAAATCCATTACTAATTCAAAACAAAATAGCTTAAATCTTGACATACCAGGAATAAAAGATAATGATCTCAAAGGCAAGGCGGATTCAATTAATTCTCAGTTTGTTGGAGTGTCAGACGGACTTAATCCCTTGGACATCTCTAAACTACCATCATATCTACCATCTGAGACTCCTGTACCTCAACTGTTTCCTTGGACAGTAAACTTAAAAGACTTAAAAGTTGTAAGTCCTGTGGACCAGATCAGTTTCCACCTAAATTGGCTAACGAGTTCGCTTATGAACTTAGTGTTCCCCTCACTCATATTTTGAATAGATCATTCCATGAAGGGAAAGTTCCTGCTCAGTGGAAGCAGGCTATTGTGGTACCTGTCCCAAAACAACATCCTCCTAGTGCTGACAGGTTGAGACCAATTTCACTAACCTCTGTTTTTGCAAAAATTGCAGAAAATTGTATTACTGAATGGATTCTGAACGACATTCAAGGCAGAATAGACATTCGTCAATTTGGTAATGTGAAAGGCGTTTCAACCAGTCACTACTTGGTTGATTTGACTCATTTTTTTATTTAAAGGGTCAGAGGACAGCCACAATATTGGTACAGTTGTGCTTACAGACTTTTCCAAAGCATTTGATCTTGTTGAGCACAATCTACTTATTGAGAAAATTATTCAGCTTGGTGTCCGTGGCTGCATTGTACCATGGATTTGTGATTTTCTTTTTAACAGAAGCCAGTATGTCAGATTTAATAACGTAAACTCCGACTATTTGGAGCTCAATGGTGGTGTTCCACAGGGTACCATTCTGGGTCCTGTCTGCTTTCAAATCTTTATTAATGATGCTGCTAAAAATGCTAATTCTAAATGTTTAAAATATGTTGATGACTTGACCTTTGCCGAAAATAGAAACTATCTCAACAGTGGCTCAATTCAAGAGGATCTGGACGATTTGACGGAATGGTCAAATATTAATAAAGTCAAACTTAACCCCTCTAAATGTCAGGCTCTCCAGATATGCTTTAAAAAGGATAATCACCCTTCCAGTGTCTTAGTCAATGGTTATCCTTTAAATATTGTTAAGGAAGCAAAAATTCTTGGCGTCTGGTTACAGAGTGACCTTAAATGGAACACTCACGTTGATCACATTTTGAAAAAAGCTAATGCGAAATTATTTATGTTAAGAACACTTACAAAATTTGGTTTTTCTTCTAAAGAATTAGGTATTGTATATAAAGGCTATGTCAGACCAATTCTGGAATATGCCGATGTAGTATGGCACTCGGGTATCACTACCAACCAATCAAAACAGATCGAACGAGTTCAAAAACGGGTTTGTAAAATGATTCAGGGTAACAATTACACTTCCTACACTGAATCTCTTAAAGCATGTGAACTTGACTCTCTGTCTGCCAGGAGAAGTGAGCACTGTGTTAAATTCGCCCAAGACATTACCCATAATATCCGTACACAATCCCTTATTCCACCTACTAGGCAAGAGATTCATGGGAAAACCCTTCGCAACAGTCACCAGCTCTCTTTACTGCCTACCAGAACTAAACGTTTTTATAACAGCCCCATCCCATTTTATACCAGACTTTTAAACAAATGATTCTGGTGTTTTGGGTCCTGGTACTTTGTAATGTTTTTATTGCCTTTGCTTCATTTTTGTATGTTTTGTTTTGTGTTTTTGTATTTTTATAAATAAAAAAAATAAAAAATTCACTACATGTATCTTGTTAAAAAAATCTATTCATATTTTTCTATTAACTTCTTTTGTACCTTTTTAAAAATTTGTAAGAACACATCCAATTTGGCCTGCGGGCTACGATTTGTGTTTTGTTTTTAATAAAATATCAAATATCAAAATAAAAATAGGGAACTCAGGAGGCGAGCACAAAATTCTTAATTTTTTGCAATAACCGGAAGCTGAGGTCAAGTTTAATTCTTGGGTTTTCTTCGTTATATTGTTGAATTGGTTTTACTTTCATATGTTGTTATCACTTAGTATTACATTCCCAACAACATTTATACTTTTCTAGGTCATAACCTACGTTAAACTAAAATAATTGACGAAACAAAATCTCGCCCACGTAAAACTCCATAATGGTTGGGACCACTATGGTCCCGGAAGTTCGATTACGCGCGAGACTTGCACAGTCTATGGTGTGTGATGTATAGGGGGTCGCCATTACGATTTTCCGAGAATAACAACATTGCATGCAACAGCACGCTTCCGTTTTCCCGGCAAATAATCACCAGCATAGCTGTTCGTTACCCAGAGGTTTTGGTTGAAATATTTGTCAGTAGAAACTCTGAATTGGAATCAGAAATATCTGAAGAAGAACCTAGTGAATATTCGGATGAAACTCGTGATGTTTCGTTGCAAGGCACGTCCGATGTTGACAGCAATCCTTACGATATACCGGTAGCTGGACCGAGCACTTCAACGCCGTGGTCTTGGGCGTGGGCTCGGCGGGCCTCGACCCATTCGTGCCGACTGAGGTGGCAAAGGACATGAAGATAATATAAATTGGACATCATATGAAAGGTCATTTCATAAGCTACAAATTGTATGTACAAAGTTTTTCCACTAAAGTATGTCTTCACAAAGAAAATAAAGATTGGAAAAAGTGAACACCACTGCTGAGCATTGCACGTTGCTTTTTGTGTGAAAAAATGCGGTACACAGCAGCGTGACCCCTATAAAAAATGCGGTATTGAAAGGGTTTTAACAGATAATTTAATTTTGTGAAGCCACATAATTACCCACTATTTATGTTACATTTAGTGGTTCAAATGAATTCCAGAAAAGTGAAATTTTTATATTATGCTGCTTTATTGTTGGTTTTGTTTTATGTGTTAAATGTACAAGAGGTCTTTCTTGTGAGGTAAAGCAACTTAAAATTAAAAAGACAATTTGTTTAGTATTTGGCAATATGCAGAGGAAACTATCACAACACAAAATGTATGTACTAGTACTGTAGGGTCAGGACTGATTTTTTGGATGTCGTTCAAATACACTTTTGTTAAAATGTAGACTTTTTCAGGGTTAATATAAAAAGGTGAAGTGTGTTACCCCCCCCCCCCCCCCCCACTTTTTAAAATTGTTTTTGATGAAAAGGTTGGCCAAAAAGGCACTAAAAACAGCAAAACCTCACAGGCCTATTGACAAAATTCACTGTCATTTACTACCGTCCCTCCCCGCTCATTAGGCCCCAAAAAAAATTGTTGAGTTGCCCTCCAGTAAAAAAATTTGAAGGGGTCGGTCGGTCGGGTTTTTTTATTATTTAATTATTATTTTTTTTTTACCTTGACTGTCATTTGAAGATTGAAATGCATTGGAACTAATCCCAATCAATATACAATGATGTACTAGTGTGCAGAAGTACATAAAGAATGAAAAGACAAGAAACATTTAACTTCTTTCATATCTTTTATAATTTGTTTTCAAACATTTTATACACTTTTTCCTGGATCCTTGGTCACACATCCCGCCCATTTCTTTTGAAGCTATAACCATTTCAAAGTGCATTCTCTAAGGGCCATTCGGTGGTTTAAACCAGCCAAATGTGTTCACCTAGCTCTTAGCTTGCCTTGCGTGTTTTGGATGTTCAAACAAACGATCTTTTAAAAATATATTTCAAACAATAATTGTGCGACTTACTCCGAATTACTTTCCGCGATGTGTGCCGGGCGCCGCCATTTTGGAATGATCCAATCATGCCAATCAAAATACCATGTCATCGGCCAGCTGGTGGGCGGAGCGAGGGTGCGAACATTTCAATGGTTGCTTTACTTATACGCTCCTCCCACAGTCTGGCCGGCCGATGACGTCGTAGTTTGATTGGCATGATTGGGATCATTCCAAAATGGCGGCGCCCGGTACTCATCGCGGAAAATAATTCGGAGTAAGTTGCACAATTAGGCCTATTGTTTGAAATATCCTATTGAAAAATTATTTGTTTGAACATCCAAAACACACACATGGCAAGCTAAGAGCTAGGTGAACACATTAATTAGTTAACACAGGTTCTAAAAATGACCGTCTGATCTGGTACTCGCGCTCAAAACAAGTGTTGGGTACCACCAGTGAATCCGCTTCTTGGCTCAAGCGAATTCGGGCTGTATGCCAGCGAATTCTGTCTGCAGGCAGTTCATGTCATGTGCTATTGCGTGGGATCGATCCGAGGTACTGTAGATGGCCGGGCACGTTGCGTACGACTACGAGTGTAGCGGCACACAAAACACAAAACGTAAAATATCGACCTCTTGCATGTTTACTTTATTGTTTCAGCTTATTTGGAATAAATATATTCGTTTTAGATTGGTTAAACACAGATAATGTGTAAGTTTCATAAAAAATGAAAAAACGGGGGGAGGAAAAAAAAATAAAAAACCCGACCCGAGATTTCAGCATTTTTGGGTCGGTCGCGGAGGGCAACTCAACATGTTTTTTGGGGGGGCCTTATGTGGTTTTGAGTAAGGACAGGTGTGTTATTTATTCCAAATAACTAAGAAATATTGAGTATGATGCAAAATGGCGACATCTGGGTGGAAAATACCAAATCCCATGAAAAAGGAATTGTAAATCCCCTCCAAGGTAGGCATAGGCCTACCTAGTAGGTTTCAGTCTGAATGTGTTGGCCCCGTATCAACACCGCATGTTCTTATACAAAATTCCAACCATCTGTTTTTACTGCAGCAGCTAAAAATACATGCAATCAATTCACATTATGTTTTGTCTGGGTTTATTTGAAATTATGTAGGCCTGCCTACCTGGTTAATTTATTTATTGATTTATTTATATTTTGTTAATACAATTAGGCCTATTCACCAGATTTGGCTAGACGCACTTCCACAATACCGTGATTGTATGCAGATCATGGCAAAACCGGTGAAACTTGTGTTTTATGTGCTTAAATCAATATTTTTCGAATGTGCGTGCATCTGATTTTGTCTTTGAGTTTTATTATGGGTTATATTTTCTCAGTTAATCATGAAATATCACTACGCTCAATCGATTGGTGTAATTAGTGTAATAAAGGTAAAAATTGAGTACTGGTTCTATCAGGTTTTTTGTTTTGTTTTGTTTTGTTTTTAAGATTTTTTTTAGCAAATCAATCCCCCCTAAAAATCTGTTGGGCCTGGTGAGAATGTTCAGAGAATGAAAGTGTACAGGTACGTACTATGTGTGCATTGCGTATTGCACATAAAACATACAGGACACTTATAATTATGAAAGAGAAAGGGGCTTACTTGGTTTCTGGGTTGGCTGCGTATTAGACTTGAAATAGCGCCCTCTTGTGGATTAACCTCCGTCTTTAACCTACGATCACAAGAAGACCGCGTGATAGCCATTCTGCGGGGGAAATTTTGTGTGGCTGACAGAGAAATAACCGCGATCTCAGACTTGAAATCAAGTCTAGCTGCGTATATGCGCCCTCTCTGATAACCATGCACCTCTCTGACGTAATTCCAACAGCCACGTCCCTTGGGAGCTAGTCTTGGTTCCAAGACCTTCGCGTGTATCTATTCCAACAACAGAATGAGTGACTATCCATCGTTGCTGCGTTGGTAGTCTGCACTGGAATGGATCAATTCAAACAACAGAGGGCGAATTAATAATCCGTTATAACGAATTAATAATCCGTTATAACGAATTAGTAATCCGTTATCATCATCTAGTAGACATAGGCAATTGCCCGTGGTCTCCTCCTCAAATTGTACCCTGCTGAAATCACTGGTACCGCTCCCACCACAGCCCGTCTTTCCAGTGCTGCTGCTTTGAGTTCGGTGGTATCGCAACCTGACCATTCTCGGATGTTGTCTACCCAGCGCATCTTTGGTCGGCCCACGGAACGATGACATCCCTCTGGCATCCCATCCACAACGGCTGCTGCTATACCGCCTTGGCGAACCACATGGCCCAACCAAGCTGCCTTTCTTTCAATCACAGCACTGCTGCTGAAGTACCAACGGTTGCCTATCATCTCCATCAGTCTTTCATTTGTCACATGGTCTTGCCACTTGATGTTGAGCAGGTGACGCCAGATGGTTCGGCCGAAGCTGTCTAGGCGTTTGATATCAGCTGCCTTCAGCGATAGGGTGGTGGCACCATACAGTACCCTTGACATGATTAGTGCCCGAGTGAGCTGTACCTTTACCTCAATGCTGACGCGGGGAGAGCGTAGGTATTTGCACTGCCGGAGAGTAGATTTGCCCATGCCTAGCCTAGCCGAATTAGTAATCCGTTATAACGAATTAATAATCCGTTATAACGAATTACTAATTCGTTATTACGAATTAACAATTGGCCCATCTCCATGGTGCGACGTACTAAGTACGCCCGAGTTCGGATGCGGCGTTCCTGCCATATAGACCTTTCTTTTGTTGATAAACAAAGTGCGCCGGTTGGCATGGACGGCCGAATGTTAGCAAAACATTCAATCGTGTTAAAAAATGTTGTGACCAAATTCAACATTTTCTGTAAAGATTCATGAACGGAAATACCTTCCATGATTGGTTGATTTGTTTCCAACAAATTCAACACTATTTTTGAATATTTGTGTAACACTGCTACAAACTGTGGCAATCTGTTTTTGATTTGCAGTTATGGCTTTCCATACTTTTCCAACCTGGGTTGGCAAAAACTCGGGCTGTGATGTTGCAAAAGAAAGGTCTATTATAACTCGGCCGCACAGTCGCACCAATTAACAATTGGCCCACCTCCATGGTGTGACTGTGCGGCAGTGCCCGACCGTCGTTCCGGCCATATCCACATATAGCCACTACCGAAGTCATCAATTCGGACACGGCCGTACAGTACGTCGCATCATGGAGATGGGCCAATTGTTAATTCGTTATAACGGATTACTAATTCGTTAAAACGAATTAACAATCGGCCCACCTCCACGGTGCGACCGAACGGCCGAGTCCGAATTGATGATTTCGTATATGGCAGGAACGCCGAAAAGTTCCATAACTCATCGTTGTTGTAGTCAACGGCCGGCTATCCGCATCCGAAATCATCAGTTCGCACTCGGCTGTTCAGTCGCATCATGGAGGTGGGCCAATTGTTAATTCGTTTTAACGGATTACTAATTCGTTTTAACGAATTATTAATTCGTTTTAACGGATTATTAATTCGTTTTAACGGATTATTAATTCGTTATAACGGATTATTAATTCGTTATAACGGTTTATTAATTCGTTATAACGGATTACTAATTCGTTATAACGGATTAGTTCCCGCTGATAATATATACTTCAGTGGCACGATTGGGCTTTCGTAGTTTCATTATTTTTCCCCCGACTTTCCGGGGGAGCCAATCAACGATCGAGTTTTCACTCTTATCATGAATTATTCATAACTGACCTGCATAATGTTTGTACATGTACAATGGAACGTTGTTGCATGTACGATGTGTGTGTGGATTTCACACACAGATGTCGTTTATAATTATAATCATGGAGGTAAAAATCAAGTTCAACTTCAAGCAAGAAACATGGCTTCGTCGTCGGCACGGTGGCTTCGTCGTCGGCACGGTGGCTTCGTCGTCGGCACGGTGGCTTCGTCGTCGGCACGGTGGCTTCGTCGTCGGCATGGTGGTGTCTCATTTGCGGCAAACAATTGGTTACTTGCAACAACTAAAAACCAATTGCCCTATGGCCTGGGTGCTATGAACACACACATAATTTTAGAATCCTACTCCTTAAAATTTCTGAGATATAACCCCTACAAAGTTAACAATTTGTGCCATTTGAATTTCCATACAAATTCAAGACTTGTAAAAATAAATGCTAAACAAGTTTCTGGCTGTACAAACCATCATGCCTGCATGAAGTCTAGGCTCCGTGTCTCTTCTGTAAGATAAAGAAGGAATGAGATATGGGGGGATTTACATGTTATTAGTATACTATTTGACAATGGTCAGAGACTATGGAAGAATACACCGCAGACAATAGACTCTATAATGCTTGTGGTGTTGTGTGTCTTTGTATTTGTACAGTGTTGATTGATACAAGAAGCCCGAATGTGTTTGACTACTGTAAAGGCTGCTGACTTCAATTTTGTTTGTTCTTCTTGTAAAGCCTTTTTATTGTTAAATCACAATAGTCACAACATTCTCATTGGATGTGATTTTTGAGTGTTTAATAAAAAATCATACATCACCACAGTGCATGGTCTTAATTGCAAGCATCCACTAAAAACCTTAATACATGTAGCTTGCATATATCCACTATATTGTTTTTACATGAAGAAGTTGAGAAACCAACTTTTTTTCTCACACATGTAGATTGGATACAAACTATTATTAAACAAAATAGTAAATCTGTCAGTTTATGTCCCACGTTGCCAAATAACCATTGAAAAGGCGTGTTTTGGCATTTTTACAGGTGGACCCATCAAAGGTGTAATTGGTCTATCCTTATAAAAAAAATATCAGGCCACACATAATATGAACCTAGTTAAAAACCTATGAAGCAATCGTACACTTTCACCAGGCCAAAATTTTGGTTTTTAAAGACCTTAGATACCGTCCATCATGAATTTGCATACTAATGGCCAGGGGGCATGCTACTTTTGACAGTAGAATTAGTTGATGGGATACCAGGACCATGTATCATGTTAAATCTTACCTACAAATCTTATCAATAGCAATTTGAAGCGAGCAGGCTTAATTTTTAGGGGGTCATATCTCATTAATGTTTTAAGGGTAGCATTGTAAAATTGTGTGTGTTCACGGCACCCTTAGGGGATTGTTAAACAAATAATAATAATTTGAGGTGCCTGCCAACCCATCAGGTGAGTTGGCATGGAATGAAATTTTTCAAAAAATTACAAGACATTAGACTCATTCATATAGTGTAGAAAGTGAGATGGTGCTAGGTTGGAAACCTTTGTTTTGTTTTCAACATTCATATACCACATGTACCAAGTACAACACACACACTGTTGTGTACACACATGCACCTTATCTTTATAATAAGGTGAACTTGCATAAATTTGTGTTGTGTTTTATATTAAAAGCAATGGAGTATGCACCAAGGCATTACAAAGACAGATCAAAACACATTGATAGACCTCAGCTTTCACATCTTGCAGGTCCTATCTTGTCATTCAGTCACTAGGCCTATAATATGAATAATACATTATTTGATGCCTCATTACCATAACTTGGCCACACCCTCTAATACAAGATAGTCAAGACGTTACTACAATCGTCAGTCGCGCCGATGGGCGCACCACACCAAATAAGCCAGAATTAATGCGCCAAGCTACTTATCATAATTTGTAAACCCACAACTTATTTTTAATTACAACGTTTTGGGGGTCATGCAATTAATAGATTGTGTAAATATAATAATCTATCACAACCTGGGGGTTCTGTGCTTCAACTTTTGAGGAGACTTGATAAATTTAGGCGTTAAAGTTGGCCCTATTTGACCGGGTAAGTAGAGAAGTGCTTCACGAAAACTGGCAGCAAGTCGGTTTTGGAAAAATACAAATTTTCGCGTTTTTTTCTTCTGGGGTAGTTAGCAAAAATTCCAAACGGCTGACCTGGCAAAAATTGAAAAGAATTCTGAAGTTCAGTCGTCCGAAAATATGTTTGATTGGTTTTCAAGAGGCTGAGAGACTTTCACGATTTTTTGAGTATTTTTGAATATTTATCATTTAGCATTGGTTCCTATGGGAGTTTATTTAGTGTGGTGCGCCCTATATATACAACATGGCGGCGCCCGTGCAGCCATGTTTGTGTTCTGTTTACATTTATGTAGGCTTGAAACAACGACAGTAATGAGTTGTGTGGGGGCATTGTTTGTCACTTTGTTGCTGTTTTTACATTGGAAACATCATTTCTTTGACTGTAAACTGTTAGTATAGCAATAATGTTTCTATTTCCTCAAATTACAATACATTTATTAACCGAGAATAATTCAACGTTTCACACTCAAAGATGGGTTTGCTTTCTAAACCTGCATGGTTAAACTATGAAAAGTAATAAGTATGAGACTGACGGTTTTAGTCACATTCAAAGAATCATGAGCCAACGTGGCTGGTTGAATATGAAAAAGGAGAGAAAAACCACCAACAGACTATTTGAAGAGGAGTAGGGGAGGTGGTGGACTCGTCATCATATATGTCAAGTTTCCGGAAGGTGAATACACTCTGATGCGTGTGAAACCCTAGGCCTAGTCCCCAACCAGCAGCCTAAACCCTACACTATACTGTACAACCCTCGGCAAAAACCGTAGCCGTCAGCCCAAACCCCTGCCCCCAGCCCAAACCCTACACCCAAGCCGAATCATAACCCCCAGCCCTAACCCTAGCCCCTAGCCGAAATCATAGCCCCAGCCCAAACCCTAACCCCCAGCCGAGCCTACCCCCAAAGCCCAAAACCCTAGCCGTCAGCCCGTACCCTATCCCCCAGCCCAAACACCTTATTAGCTTACAGTCTTAACTCTTAACTAGTCCAATTGTTCCCGTCCACCCACAATTTATTAACCGTAAAGTGTCTGGAAGGGCATTTTGCAACAAGCCCCGCCCACGCCCCGCCCACCCATTCACCCCCTTATCCCTTAAAGCTAGGTAAAATGAAACTTGGAATGACAATTAAACGTGGTAAAATGACCTATGTATATTCTTTTTTGTTATAAAGTTCACCATTTTAAACTCAATATTATGATTACATGGTTAAAAATGTTGGCGGGTAAGCAAAATCTACCCCCCCCCTTCTCAGGCCCTCCCTCTTCAATCCCCTTTCTTTTTTACAGCTTCCACATTAGTTAACCCCCTCTTGTCAATTATTAAAAATAATTGCAAGGCGTTTAGAATCGTATAACTAAAAAAAAGAGATAAGTTTATAACTTGTTGAGTGACTAGGATTTGGATATAACAACTGACTTGTCATTAGAGTGTACACAGCGTTAATGCAGGTTTTTCTTATCGCATTGCTTAGAGTACATGTAAATGCTCAAACATGTTTGACCTTGTTGTAGACGAACGCAATAACATTTCCAATTCATTTTTTCAGATATCAAGTCAGTGACTTATTTTCAACAATTTAAGCATAATTTTTTAACCATAAAGAATAATTAAGTGCCCTTATAGGGCGCACCACACCAAATAAGCCAGAATTAATGCGCCAAGCTACTTATCATAATTTGTAAACCCACAACTTATTTTTAATTACAACGTTTTGGGGGTCATGCAATTAATAGATTGTGTAAATATAATAATCTATCACAACCTGGGGGTTCTGTGCTTCAACTTTTGAGGAGACTTGATAAATTTAGGCGTTAAAGTTGGCCCTATTTGACCGGGTAAGTAGAGAAGTGCTTCACGAAAACTGGCAGCAAGTCGGTTTTGGAAAAATACAAATTTTCGCGTTTTTTTCTTCTGGGGTAGTTAGCAAAAATTCCAAACGGCTGACCTGGCAAAAATTGAAAAGAATTCTGAAGTTCAGTCGTCCGAAAATATGTTTGATTGGTTTTCAAGAGGCTGAGAGACTTTCACGATTTTTTGAGTATTTTTGAATATTTATCATTTAGCATTGGTTCCTATGGGAGTTTATTTAGTGTGGTGCGCCCCGATGAATTCAAGAACGAAAAGCGCGCCCTCTGTCGGGTGTTATCACGCGTATTATTGTATAAGATAGTTACGCGTATAGGATAGTGACGTCTTGGACCAAGACTACTTGGGAGCCAGACAACCGTTTCTAAACGAACCGCGGACTCAGCAGTAGTTTCGAGCATTGGTGAACACCCATCACCTGATCCACTATCGAGATGCAGTGTAGGGATGCAGATAATTCGGGTCAGCACTTTACTCTTTGTATTCAAAGGTTTGTGGTGCATTCTTAACCCCAATTCGCCATTCAGTTGTAACATTTTGAACTTCATTTTGATGTTTTGATTCCAGGTGACACATAAGACAAAGGTGTTTCTAATCTGCCATTAGTTCCTATAATCTGCTTTCAGATCGTATAATCTGCTTTCAGTTCGCAGTTCTTATAATCTGCTTTTAGTTTTTCTTACCTGCGTTCAGTTCTTATGATCTGCTTTCAGTTCTTTACTAAATCTGCTTTCAGTTCTTATAATCTGCTTTCAGTTCATGTCATCTGCTTTAAGTTCTTATAATCTGCTTTTAGTTCTTTTTATCTGTTTTCAGTTCTTTTAATCTGCTTTCAGTTCTTATAATCTGCTTTCGATTCATGTCATCTGCTTTCAACTCGTAAAATCTGTTTTCAGTTCTTGTAATCTGCTTTCAGTTCTATAATCTGCTTTCAGTTTTTAAAATCTGCTTTCAGTTCGTATAATCTGCTTTCAGTTCATGTCATCTGCTTTCAGTTCTTATAATGTGCTTTCAGTTCTTTTAATCTTCTTTCATGATTACAACTGCTGGAGTCCCTTTTTTCAAACAGCGATGAGATTTTCAAGAAAGCCACCTTGAAGGACGAGTTGTTGAAAGCGTTTATGAAGGGGTTCATCTGTTCGGAAACTTATCCATCGAAGAAGACGTACCTTATCCGATCACTAGTTTCATTACACCAGGGTCTGACAAGATTAACGGAGAAGAATGGCAACCAACAGACAAAGAAAGCCCCAACAACCATTTCTATGGTCTTTGCCGCTATACTCCGAGTACGGGGCAGTTGAGGAACTACTTGCACCGGTGTCTGCACCGCCGCCTCGATGTATACGCATTTTGTCTTGGCCCGCATCGCCACTTAGCACCATCGGCCCTTGTAGTAATCACCTTGCGTGAGCACGGGCTGTGACGAATTCCACCTTGGCGTAAAGTATCATTATAATTATAGCCGGGATGAAGAAGGATACAAGTGATCATATAATACTAAAGAGTGACGATATAGGAGCCTGGCAACCTAGGTTATTTTCGGACGATGGTCGTCCTTTCTCATAAAATATCCACAAGAAAGCCACGCCCAGGGAAATACACCAAGCTGAACAAACGAGAATCACCCATAACTTCCTGATCATTCTCCTAGGGTATGTCATCGGATGAACGACTGCTGTGTACCTATCACCAGATATAACACAAAAGTGTAAAACTTTATCGAGTCCTATTGAAAACGGTAGGTTGACACCACCGACGAGCAAATCGGCACAAGCCAGCAACACTAGGAAGCTGTTGGTGATGGTTTGTCGATGTTTTCTTTGAAGAAAACAGTTACAACCAGGAAAGTTCAAGAAATAATGACGACAGAAAGCAAAGAAGCGCACACTGTGGCAGGCACCGTAAACAGCCGTCGAATGCCGATCAGTGTCATTCATTTCAATATTAAGAATTAACTATACGCACTGCGCAAGAGGACATTCTTCGTCTATTTTTACGCATTTTAGTATCTTCAATAATGTCAAGAAATGAAATTGAAGGGATCCACACGAGATATGACCCATCACTAAAGCTGCCTTGAAACGACACCATTATTCATCTTCTGATAAATTGTCAAACCTCCTCACATCACATGACTATAGTCATAAACTGAAAGATTTATGGCACGGATTTAGACAACAATGCTGACAACTGTTTCCACCAGCGTCAATTGCATTTTATGGAGAGTTGCGCTTCCTTTTAAACATTGTGCTAGATGTAAAACGTGTTGTGCTTCTAAGCCGCGATTTGTAAGGTTGTCACAGTGTTCCAGTGCGTTTTATGGTATTTACATTTGAAGATATGTTACTAAAAGCCCAGGGAAATATAAACCAAACATAATAAATACCACAATATAGTAAACCAAAATATGGTTTTAAGGCAAATCATTGGTTTATAATAATGTGCCTTGAAATTGACGCTCAATTAGCGTCCATACTTAAAACTACGCCTGTGTCAACGTCGCGTTCAATTAGTCGATTCGATTTGATGTCGAAGGACATGGGCAATTGTCTCGTATTTTGTTTGGTGGTTTGGCACTGGTATCAATCCCACTACCGAGTCGATGGACCGTGAAAGTCTCGCGCGTTATTTTTAGGGACAACTTTGGTCCAGCCATGATATAGAATATACATGCTATAGTATTGTAACGATTCCGACCCCCCTTTTTCTTGTACCTAGGGGAGAGGAGCCGGTATCATCCGATGAAACTCCAAGGAGAAATGTTATGTGGGGAATGTCAGAGTCAATTCATTGGTATTCCTTAAAATTCATTAATGTTCTTTTTCTTTTGATCTGACATATTTTAAATTCCGCAAACCGGCGGTTTGCAAATAGTTCACATATTCTTTCGCGAGATCCCGCAATTTCCTTTCTATTATTATCTCCAGATTCGAGTGCGCAGGAAACGCCCCGTTTAACCTAATTTTAGTTATGCATAGTTACTCGCGCGCCACCCATAACTTTGGTCATGGTAATTCGTAACCCCTTTTTAGGCTAAGGCTTTTGTGTTTGCTCATGGTCACATTAATGAGTAAAACAGAGTTAATGTGGAGTGGGGAAATAAGTTGGGAATGTCAAAAAGCAATGTGAGCTTGAGAGAGAGAGGACGTGCCTTATGAGTTCGATTAAGGATCGAACTGAAGTGTAGGTTGCCAACCATACCCAACAGGCGAGTGGATACAGCCACCGTACAGGTATTGGGCCGGCCAACCAAAGTTACGGCCGAGAGCCACTTATGGTAAAACCACGTCAGATGTTGACCAATCTCTACGGCAACGGCAGCCTGAGGCCAATCTCCCCTCCAATTACCGTAAGTTTATTACGTTGTACGAAAGGTAAAACTAAAAATTGTTTGATAAAATGTATGCTTTAGAATGGTAGGGACAAATCCCTCAAGATGCTAAATGCACAGAAGTATTAGAAACGTCTAGAATTGTACGAAATATAGTTGCGAAATTAGTTATCGCTATTTATAATTGATAACTCAACTGTTAGATGATCTGGTTCATTTTACTTATAGTAATAGTGATAGGTATAACTCCCTCAAGAACCTAAATGTTCATATGTGATGGAAACGCCAACGAAATTGTTTATCATAAACGATGTAGGCCTATTTGATTGATGTGCATTGGTTTTGAAAAACCTTGTATTAGATGATTTGGTTAATTTCATTTATAGATGACCATTTAACCCCTGGATACGACGACCCCTCAGTGCCAAAATTCTTACCGGATCGTAGAGACGACCACGGCAGGGACAGGGACAGTTGTCAGTCGTTGGACAAGGTTCATCCTCAAGACGGAGGTCCTCCGGGGAAGGTTGAAC
Source organism: Leptasterias polaris (assembly GCA_037783415.1). Taxonomy (NCBI): domain Eukaryota; kingdom Metazoa; phylum Echinodermata; class Asteroidea; order Forcipulatida; family Asteriidae; genus Leptasterias; species Leptasterias polaris. Next base: position 3,570,136 of record JAZGTN010000050.1, on the reverse strand, counting down.
GACATAATGTAGTATATTGATTTAAAATTATTGCGACTTAGTTTATTTAGTGTACGTTTGCCTGAAGGCTTGAGAAATTCATACAATCGTAAGAAACGGCGCATTATTCTATTCTATTGTAAGTTATGTACGCCAGTTCACGGTCAATAGAAAGTGACTGTCATTAGTGTCTGATGTAATTACAAGGAGGAAACCTACGGAATCTAACGAAAGTTTATTGAAGGACACTTACTAAATATATTTTATTTAAGCTAAATTATTCACCAGAAATTCCTCTGTTAGTGTTGGAGTTACAACCCCAACCCAAATTGAGGAAGCCACCATATTAATTTCAATTCTGATTATTTGTAAATATTGTAAATACCACCCAATTGTTGAATCATAATTCAGTTTGAATTTACATCTGTGTCAAGTGGATATTATTTGTGTCCGTCTTATGGTAACATACGATTATTGTCACTTAGCCTGACAGGGAAAAACCTTATCTACTCGACATAATCAGACATGTTGAAAACAGAGGGTTACTGTCAACCAAAGATCTGTATTAATTTATTGTCTCCAACTCTTTATTCATACAACATTCACTTGTTATTTCACTAATGTTGAAACTAATGGTACATGTATGAGTATAGTTTATTACGGGCCTTCAATTGTATTGGTAGCGTGGACTTCAACCCTATAGTTAAAGGCATTACGTGTTAAATAGGATGGTCTTTGTGTCTTTGGTCTTGTGGTGAGGACAGCTCAAAGAAAAAGTCCCAAAAATGAGTTTGCAGCTGAATTTATAGCCATCAGAAGTGCGTATGCGCAACACGCACTTCTGTTACATACGCGGTGATCAATGCGCACTAAATTATTGACCAATCACAAACACCTTTCTACGGTAGCTTGCTCCACTTCAGCTGGCGCCCGCCCGTACTCTGATCCTGCGTCACGCGTGTGCCTCATAAAGAATACTCAAGAGCACAACATGGCGCAGCCACAGAATCGGAACGGCACGTAGCTGGGTGTCACAAGCCTGCAAAAATATTACTGCAAGGAAAGAACAATAGAAATGAAACATTGAAATAAATAGTTGTCTGTCTTAATTACACATGGCGATTTTCGCCACATTGCCGCACACTTAAAATTCGAATGCGTCCTCGCATTCATTAACTCTCAAGAAGAAAAAGAAGAAAAGAAAAAGAAAAACTGCAAAGTTAAATTGACTTTTTGCCTTGGCTTTTTCGCCACATTGCCGCACACTTAAAATTTGAATGTGTCCTCGCATTCATTAACTTTTCAACAACAAAACTGCAAAATTACATTGTGCCAATAACTTTTTAATTATTTCTGTACAGCTTTATGCCTATTTTCTTGTGATTTCGTTTGTGAAACAAGCATTTTGACAATAGCACTAGTAATATTCAACAACAGTCAGAAGTAGCAAGTAGTATAAACTTAAGACTAGTAATAGTATAATGTGACTAAGAATAGATAGGGGCCTCAACATGCAATAAAAATATATTTTAAAAAAACCCATTTCAACAAATTTGTTATTAACTTTTAAACTGTAACCAATCAAATCGATAGAACAAGCATGACAAGTTATTAAATTATCAAAGTTAAATCAATACAACCATGACACCTGGTGGAATGGAAGCTACATGTTAGTGCCAAAATCATCCCCTTTTTGTGTGTATAGCGCCCCCTCTTGACAAGTAGCAGATCCAGGGTCGAGACGGTGGTGAAAATACAGTTTTTCAACCTCTCTCTATCTGATTGATACATCTTTACTCAGTTTCTTAAGGTAAAGCACAAAGTTTGTTGTTTTAAAGTAGCAAAAGGTGAATGTAATAGGCAAGGCATCATTTCAGTTAATAATAAGGGTCTTGAATCACCAGAAAATGAAAACTGTGACTTTAGTGTATTTTATTTGTTGAGCGTTGGATACTCTTTTCTCGAACCATCAGTCTCGCCACACAAAACCGGATACAGAGGGCGCTTTTCAAAATGGCGACATAAAAACAAATTTAGGACTCTGGAATTCGGCAGGAACATTAGTTGAAAAACTATTCTGTAAGAGATTGAGTTTCATCAGAATTAGTCAGAATGGATGAGCTTGATAAAGATCCAATGATGACATCGGGTAGTGATCCGTGGTTGTTATCTACACCGGGTGCGAGTCCAGCTGGAGAAACGGCTGCTGCTGCCGCAGATCACGTAAAGTGAGGTGAATTCCCTTTCATCTTTTCTTCAACAACAAGGGGACTCGATGACACAACAAAATCAGCTCATGAAATTGTTAGTTGAATGTCATATGAGGTCATCTCTCCCACAAAGACAAATATAGCCTTTCAGTGGCAATCCGCTTGATTTTCATGCTTTTGTTCGGGCTTTTGAGCATAGGCCTACTATTGAGTCTAAGACCAACAATGACAAGGACAAACTCTATTATTTAGAGCAATATACCAAAGGGGAAGCCAATGCCATTGTAAAGAGTTGCATGTATGGTGAGGATCAGCAGAAGCACTCTCAAAGGCCAAACTTTTGTTGAAAAGGAAATTCGGTGATAAGCACCGCATCATGGACAGCATGGTTTCGAAGGCAGCTAACTGGCCGGACATCAAACCGGAAGACAAAGATGAGCTTCATCGCTATGCAGTATTTATCACATAATCTGGCAAAGGATCTCACAATGGAGCAAGAGATTAACTATTCTCAGAATATTCGAATGATTACAGCAAAATTGCCATACAAGCTAAGGGATAGATGGAGGAACAAAGCCGATGACATTCAAGAAGAGAAAAAGAGAAGTGTCATTTTTAATGATGTCGTCACCTTTGTCAATAAACAAGCACGCATTGCGTGTAACCCTGTCTATGGAGACATAGCCAAAGTTAGTGACAAGGGAAATAATGTGAAGCCCAACCTGAGATCTACCAAAGCACCATCAAGTACCAGTTTCTATACAGCTGCAAGCGGTGATGCTGTTGGTGGATTCAAAGGAGCATGCATTTACTGCAACGATGCCAGCCATTACTTGAGTGAATGCCAGTTACTCGCAAGCAAGCCATACGAAACAAGATTGGAGTTCTGTCGCTCCAAAGGCAGTGTTTTGGCTGCTTAAGAGGATCATCACATTTTGCAAAGAATTGCAGGAAGAGGCAGAGATGTAACATATGCAAGGGAAATAATGTGAAGCCCAACCTGAGATCTACCAAAGCACCATCAAGTACCAGTTTCTATACAGCTGCAAGCGGTGATGCTGTTGGTGGATTCAAAGGAGCATGCATTTACTGCAACGATGCCAGCCATTACTTGAGTGAATGCCAGTTACTCGCAAGCAAGCCATACGAAACAAGATTGGAGTTCTGTCGCTCCAAAGGCAGTGTTTTGGCTGCTTAAGAGGATCATCACATTTTGCAAAGAATTGCAGGAAGAGGCAGAGATGTAACATATGCAACAGATGGCATCCAACTGTGTTACACAGAGAGTGGGAAGACACATCTGCCCAACAAATGGACTCTAAAAGGGGCTCAGATGATGCTGGTTGTAAACAACCCCATGAGGAAAAACAAGAAGTGAAAGACAACGTCAAATGTGGTTTGACAAACTCGGACAATCATAATAATTATGTCAGCAGAGTCTCTCCCAGGAGTGGTGCCAGTAATCTTGAGGTCACGGAAGACGGGCATACAGACAAAGACATATGCCTTTTTGGACTCCGGAAGCAATGCAGTATTTTGTGCTGATGCAGTGATGAATAGGCTAAAAGAAAAAGGAAAGGCCATCAACATCCAAGTACAGACTTTGACTGATGAGAAAGTTGTCACAGGTTGTGTTTTGAGAGACTTAGAGATTATGGACCTGCAAACTCATACAGTCATCAGCCTTCCAGAAGTTTATACCCAGGCGCACATACCAGTTGCTGCAAATGACATCATTACAAACGATGACTTAAAGAAATGGCCATATCTACATCGAGTTGAATTACCATCCATAGATGCAGAAGTGGGACTGTTAATTGGGAACAATGTCCTAAATGCAGCAGAACCACTTGAAGTTATTAACAGTGAAAACGGTGGCCCTTTCGCTTGTCGATCAGTCCTTGGTTGGCAGGTTTATGGGTCAACAAAGAATCAAGACCATAAAAGGGTCATCTCCCACAGAGTGAAAGTTAAAGCCAGAGATGATGTTGATGAAAAGTTGGAGAAACTTTTCAACTACGACTTCAATGAAAGGCTCATTGATGATAAGCCGGAGAAATCAAAGGAGGATTTTCTTTTCACAGAGAAGGTGGAAAATTCTATCAGAGTCGTTGATGGTCATTATGAGATTGCACTTCCACTGAAACATGAAGAAGTTAAAATGCCAAATAACAGACTACAGGCAGAGCAGAGAGCAGCCCATTTACAAAGAAAATTTCTGAGACAGCCACAACTTCAGAGTGAGTACACCAGCTACATGAAGTCCATGTTAAACAAGGGCCATATGGAGAAAGTTCCTGAAGAGGAGACAAAGAGGGATGATGGGAGATTGTGGTATCTTCCTCATCACGGTGTCGTGCATCCACAGAAAAACAAGTTAAGGGTGGTGTATGACTGCGCAGCCAACTACAAAGGTGTCTCCCTCAATAAACAGTTGCTACAGGGGCCGGATTTAACTAATAGCTTGTTTGGTGTGTTGACAAGATTTAGGCAGGATAAGGTTGCCATTATGGCTGATATTGAGGGAATGTTTTCCCAAGTCCTTGTGCCAAGAGAGGACAGAGACCTGCTAAGACTGTTGTGGTGGCAAGATGGTGATGTAAAGAAACAATTGACAGATTACCGCATGAAAGTACATGTTTTTGGCGCGGTTTCTTCTCCTTCATGTGCAAACTACGCCTTGAAGAGAACAGCAGATGACCAGGCAGAAAACTTTGGCAAAGAAGTAGCCAACATAATTCATCGTAATTTCTACGTCGATGACTGTTTGTGTTCAGCACCCACAGTGTCAGAGGCAGTGAAGCTGATGGAAGATTTGACTGAAGTTTGTAGAAAAGGAGGTTTCCATCTAACCAAGTGGGTGAGCAATGAAAGGAAAGTTTTGGAGAATATTCCAGAAGATGAACTGGCAAAAGGTGTTAAAGATTTGAACATCGATAATGAGAAGTTGCCCACCGAGAGAGCGCTTGGTATGATGTGGTCCATAGAAGAAGATGAGTTTGGATTCAGGATTGAGATGAAAGACAGACCCCCAACAAGAAGAGGTATTCTATCCATGGTCAGTTCTGTCTATGATCCCATCGGATGTGTCTCTCCAGCGGTGCTCCCAGCTAAACAGCTTCTGCAAACCATGTGCCGATTAAAGTTAGGATGGGATGACAAAATTTCACCGAAATTGGAAGAGAAGTGGCAGAGTTGGCAGAAAGAAATGCCAAAGCTAGCAGAATTCAAGATGGAAAGGTGCATGAAGCCAGAAGGGTTTGAGGATGAGCGACTCAAGTCAGTGACCGCTCATCACTTTGCTGATGCTAGTGAGTCAGGCTATGGCACTGTTTCGTATTTGAGATTGGAGAATGATGTGGGTGAGATTGAGTAAATCACGAGTGGCCCCACTCAAGCAAGTAAAAATCCCAAGAATGGAGTTGACAGCTGCAACAGTAGCAGTTCGAGTTGATCATATGATCAAAAGGGAGCTTGCAATTAAAGTGGATGACACCTACTTTTGGACTGATAGTACGTCAGTGCTATGGTATATCAACAGCGGAACAACACGCTTTAAGACATTTGTAGCTAACAGATTAGCAGTTATTCTTGATGGTTCCAGCCCAACTCAGTGGCGTCACATTGAGTCGGCACTTAATCCTGCTGATGTTTGCTCAAGAGGGAGAAAGCCAGAGCAATTTCTTCAGATGGAAGAGTGGAAGGATGGCCCAAAGTTTCTACTTCAGCAGGAAGATGAATGGCCCTCAAGACCAGAGCTTAATAAGTTTGATGCACCACAAGATCCAGAAGTAAAAAAAGTTGTTCTTGCAAGTACTCTCAGACCCAGTGACACAGAGAGAAGTGGTGTTGACAAAGTCATTCTGCACTACTCAGACTGGTTCAGATTGAAAAAGGCAGTTTGCTGGATACTAAGATTTGGGAGATGGATGAAGGTAAAGCGCAAGTTGCGCAAACTCCCACAAGATTTGCAAGGTGTGCTCACTCTGAAGGAACTGAAAATAGCTGAGAACAAAATTTTGCAACATGTGCAAGATACAACGTATGCAGAAGAGATTGGAGTGCTAAGGAGCAGGGATGACGAAGATGTAGGTGGGAGTACACAATCAAAAGGTGTAAAAAAAAACAAGCCCCATCTACAAAATGGATCCAATTTTCAAGGATGGCCTGTTACGAGTGGGAGGAAGACTGAGCAGAGCTTTGCTACCGGATGATGCAAAGCATCCCATTATCCTTCCAAGAGCTGGTCATGTTTCCACCTTGATCTTGAGGCATATTCACAAGATGGCGCCGGTGTATGGCGACATGGTTCTGCGTGCTCTTATTATTTTCCTTGTAATATCGTTTTTTATCACTTCATCCTGTGGAATTTATGTATATGGGAAGGAGGAACTTCTTCTGCTTCGCACACACGACATTGAGTTGACGGAAGAGGTGCTATCACGTCTCCGTTTAATGAACATTTTCTCAGAATATGATGAGCAAAGTTACGACCAAGGGTCACAACTCATACACGACCCCATCATGGGCGGAAGCGAGGTAAGCGTGGTGGACTGTTAACAAGATTGCGTCAGCGGAACTACAGACCACCCCTGCCTAGTATGTTTTTAGCTAATGTTCGTTCGCTAAGGAATAAAATTGACGAACTTTATGGCACCATTCACACTCGGAAAGACTATAAGGATTGTTCTGTGTTTTGTTTCACTGAGACTTGGTTGGATTCAACAATCCCCGACTCGGCAGTTACACCCTCAGGTTTCACACTTTTTCGATCAGACCGTGATTTCAATGAAGTGGGTAAGTCTACTGGAGGTGGTTTGTGCTTCTTATTGAACAATTCGTGGTGCACCGATGCCAGGATTATTTCACACTCATGCACACAGGAGCTGGAGACTCTGGTGGTGAAATGTCGGCCATTTTATTTGCCAAGAGAACATAATTCACTAGTACTGGCTGCAGTGTACATACCACCTGAAGCAAGTGCATCTGTGGCTATTGACCAACTTTCTACCATTATTACAAAGCATGAGAATGAGAACACGGAATCTGTTTCCATTGTTACCGGTGATTTTAATCACTGCAACCTCAAGAAGGGTTTACCCAAGTACTTTCAGCATGTGGATTGTAAAACTCGTCAAGATAGAACCCTAGACCACTGTTATACAACAATTAAGGGAGCTTATAAATCGTTGAAGCGAGCCCCTCTTGGTAAACTCGGACCATAATATGATACACCTGGTTCCAGCTTATAAGCAACAGCTTAAACGCCAGAAACCAATCAAACGCATTGTTACTAGATGGTCAGATGAGGGTATACAGCAACTCCGGGCCTGTTTCGCTTACGGATTGGGCCTTATTTACTGAGAGTGCAGCTGACTTAGATGAATGTGCAGAAGTCACAATGGACTACATCAAGTTCTGTGAGGAGCTGTGCATTCCTAAGAAATCGGTGACCCGATATCCAAACGACAAACCTTGGTTTGACAAATCAGTGGACTCGGCACTTAGCTCTAGGGACACGGCATTTAAAAGTGGAAATAAGCTGGCTTTGACTCGGGCAAAATATGCCGTGAGGAAAACGATTAGTGATGCAAAGCGCCGATACCAACGACAATTAGAGGACGGTATTTCATCCACTAACTCCAAAGAAATTTGGGACAGTTTTAATAAAATTACGGTACAAGCCTAAGTCATTATCTACTCCAGCTGATGATCCCTCATTACCAGACCGACTAAACGAATTTTATGCTCGTTTTGATCTCCCTGTGAACAGGCCAATAATTTCTTGTGGCAATGACCTACCTCCGCCATTCCAGATTTCGGTGGAGGATACCCGCCGCGCCATGTCCAAGCTTAAGGAGAGGAAGGCCCCTGGTCCAGATGGGATTACTTCCCGCCTTTTGCGATCATCCAGGAATGAACTCTCTGAAATTATCTGTGCTTTATTCAATTGGTCATTAGAAATTTGTCACGTGCCAAAGGTTTTTAAACAATCATTTGTAATTCCTGTACCTAAACGTACACCTGTTTGTTTGAATGATTACCGTCCAATTGCCTTGACATCGATGGTTGCGAAGTGTCTAGAGTCTCTGGTGCGACAAAATATTTTAGCTAATATTCCTCCATCTCTTGATCCAAATCAGTTTGCTTATAAGAAAAACAGATCGGTAGAGGATGCAATTTCCCTAGCATTATTTAATGTGACTCAATTTCTGGATCAGAAAATGCCTAACTATGCCAGACTTTTATTTATTGATTACAGCTCAGCCTTTAACACTATTTCTCCTTTCAAGTTATATGACAAGTTGATTTCGCTAGAGTTAAATGTCAATCTTTGTAAATGGATTTTAGACTTTTTACTGGATCGTTCCCAAATTGTCAGAGTTGGTAATAATTATTCCAAACCTTTGGTTTTAAATACCGGTACACCTCAAGGTTGTATTTTGTCTCCTTTGCTGTTTTCATTATTTACATACGATTGTGTTACTGATTCTGCTAGCAATTTCATTGTTAAATATGCTGATGACACTACAGTAGGCGGACTAATTAAAAACGATGAGACAATCTATCGTAATGAAGTGACATCTCTTGTTAACTGGTGCTCTGAAAACAATTTAAAACTAAATGTTAGCAAAACAAAGGAATTTAAAACTAAATGTTAGCAAAACAAAGGAAGTTATTGTTGATTTTCGGAAGAGTCCATCAGCTATTGCTCCCTTAGTTGTAAATGGCTCTGAAGTTGAACAAGTGCAATATTTTAAATTTCTTGGTGTTTATTTATCATCAGACTTGAAATGGGGAATTAATGCTGATTCTGTTGTTAAAAAAGCTCAGCAAAGATTGTTTTTCTTGAGACGGCTGAGAAGCTTCCATGTCAGTCAGAAACTGCTGTTGAAGTTCTACCGGGCGGTGATTGAGAGTGTCTTGACACAGTCAATGATCGTTTGGTGGGGCAATGCGACGGCCAATGACAGGAAGCGTATCAGCCGGATCGTTTGCACTGCAAGTAAGATCATTGGTTGCCAACTCCCATCACTTCATGACTTGTATCTCTCCCGAGTCAGAAAAAGGTCCCACTGTATTGTAAAAGACAAATTTCATCCGGCACACAACTTCTTTCAGCCCATGCGATCAAACAACCGATATCGATCAATTAAATCTGGTTCAAATCGTACATTGCAGAGTTTTTATCCAACTGCTGTTCGCATTCTTAATGATAGTATTTTAAAATAATTGGTGACTGTATGCATGTGACTGCGGTTTCATTGTTGGGGCTGCCATTTTATCCTGTTTTAATATTTATGTAATGTGTATTATGTATATTTTTGGAGGAATCTTGTACTTGTGATTATTTAATGTTTTTAGACACGCAAAACCAAAATGCATTTCACTGCCATATATTTATGTGTGTATGTGACAATAAAATACTATACTATACTATGTGTGGGCATAGTGGAAGGAACCACGTGCTTTCCAGTCTTCAGCAGAAATACTGGATGCCAGGTGCCAATTCATCAGTTAGGCGAATAATTGGAAAATGTGTGATATGCAGAAAGCAGAGGGCCAGAGTAATGGAACAAAAGATGGCTGATCTGCCCTCTGATAGGCTCAGACCTGATGAGCCTCCCTTCACCAGAGTAGGGATGGACTATTATGGCCCATTTGATGTGAAGAGAGGTAGAAGTGTAGTAAAGCGGTATGGCGTCATTTTTACCTGTCAAGCCTCACGAGCAGTACATATTGAAAAGGCAGACTCTTTGGATACAGACTCGTGCATTGATGCAATACGCAGATTCATTGCCCGCAGAGGAAATGTGAAAGAGATGAGATCGGACAATGGAACCAATTTGGTGGGCGCAGAAAAGGAGCTCAGAAAAGAAATAGACGGTTGGAATAAAGCCCAACTAAACCAAGCCTTGCTGCAAAAGAGCATTCAGTGGACCTTCAACCCACCTGCAGGGTCCCACCATGGCGGCATATGGGAAAGGCAGATAAGAACTGTGAGAAAAGTGCTTTTCTCCCTGATGAGTCAGCAAACATTGTCTGATGAGAGTTTGAACACTCTACTCTGTGAAGTAGAGAGTATAATAAACAGTAGACCCATCACAAAGATTTCCGATGATGTGAACGACCTGGAAGCATTGACCCCAAACCACCTGCTTCTTTTGAACTCGGCCATTCAATTTCCCCCAGTAGTCACCCGGGATACAGACATCTACGCTCGGCGGAGATGGCGGCAGGTCCAGTACCTCGCAGATGTGTTTTGGCGGAGATGGATAAAGGAATACTTACCCCAGCTTCAGGAGAGACAGAAGTGGGTTCGTCCTAAGTTGAACATCAAGGTGGGAGATTTGGTGCTGTTAGTAGATACATCTGTATCGAGGAATTCCTGGCCACTTGGTAGAGTGGTGCGCACTATGCCGGACAAGGATGGATTTGTTCGACGTGTGGAAGTGAGAACCAGTGTGAATGTGTACATCAGACCAATTTCCAAGTTGTGTTTGTTACTGGAAGCAGATAATTGAGTGTGTAGATAAGCCATGCCATGAGTACAATATCTAAACATGGATCTCAAGTAAAGAGTTTTTGTTTCAACGGTGAAAATTATGCATTTTTTTATTTTAGAGGTGCGAGTCAAGCGCCGCCTCAGTGTTTACATGTTTCGACCATCTTATTGTGTTGTTTGGAGCAGAAGTATTTTCACTGGTTGAGCCAAGGATCAGCATGCAGTCCTACGGAGTACTAGTTCCAAAGATCTCCTTGTGGAATATTGTGATTTGATAATGAGGTGTGAGCCAAGCGCCGCCTCTCTGCATTTGTGCATTATGTAAGTGCACTGTGCAATTATTTGCTTTCAAATATAATTTTGTCTGTGGATCATGTCGTAAGAAAGTCAAGCTACTCAACGATGAATGGACTAGACCATTGACTGGATGAATCTCTAGAAGCATAGACATAGAAAACTGATTTACTGACAGATCAAACTTCTCGGCAGTCACAAGTTGTGGCGCTTTTTATGCTTTGTGTGTGCTTTGGGTGTCTCGCATGAAATTACTCTATGAACAGTTGAGGGTGATTGTCTGATCAGGATCATTTGGCATATGTGCTAAGTTATTGAACGATGGAAAAATGCTTTTCAGTGAACTAAATAGTATTTGGTAAATCATTTGAGACCGTAGGATATAAATTTGCACAATTGCGATATTTCATTTTTGTGTTTCTACTTTTAGATCCAACAGTTGAAATTTTACAGCACATTAGATTTTTGAGTACGATTGCATTAAGTTATACTCAATCCCAGAAACACTTTCAGTGAGTGAAGAAATTGTCTTCTGGTTTAAGCATGAGTTGGTTTTATTTATTACAAAAGAGTCGAGATGGAAAGTTCCCTCAAGTTGTACAGTAAGACTATTTGCAAAGTGCAAAGGTTTTGGTTTAATAATTCCTTATTGTTTTGGTGCATACAAATCATGAAGTTACAACTGCTAATGTACAAGTGTATATGCTGTGTATGTGAACCAAAAGGAGGCACAGTAAAAGGGTTCTTGTTAAAATTTAGCTAATGCATACATGTGATTTGTCAGAGATCTGCAGAAAAGAAGTAAACAATTTAGCACAGGTTTGATAGTTATTTTCCTTTTATCTTTTTCTATTTTGCAAGCTTTGAGCAAACAGTGACTTTCATTGTATAAATGTAACAGTGGTGTACCCTAGACCAAGAGAGCATGGAAGTGTGTTTCAAAAATTACATGATTGAGCCATTAAGGTCAAATTTTGCTATAGTTAGACTCAATGCAATGGTTATTACTGGTGCAAAAGAGGTTGTCGGTTAGATAAAGAAGAACTTAATTTGAGATATTGATTGTTTACATGCAGGAAATTTAAACAGGTTTTTTGTGAGCATGTGTTTCACACAGGGTTGATACAAATAGACACCAGACAGCATTTATTATTATTTTTTATCTGAGTTTATTGCGAACCATACAGTTTTGTACAAATGTGGTTGTAAACAACAAGTAGGTTGTGATTATCACAGCAGTACAAGGTGATAGTGATGCAGGTTAATTTTAAATTAGAGGAACAGCGTCGTAGATGAAGTTGATTTATCAGAAGAAGTTACATGTAGTTATAACATTTAGTCATGTTGTTGTTTAAAGTGTTACACACATTAGTTGTTAAAAGTTTAGGTTTTAAGTGGTAATTGTTCTACACTGAAGTTTGTACAATTAAGGGGCCGGAATGTTAGTGCCAAAATCATCCCCTTTTGTGTGTATAGCGCCCCCTCTTGACAAGTAGCAGATCCAGGGTCGAGACGGTGGTGAAAATACAGTTTTTCAACCTCTCTCTATCTGATTGATACATCTTTACTCAGTTTCTTAAGGTAAAGCACAAAGTTTGTTGTTTTAAAGTAGCAAAAGGTGAATGTAATAGGCAAGGCATCATTTCAGTTAATAATAAGGGTCTTGAATCACCAGAAAGTGAAAACTGTGACTTTAGTGTATTTAGTGTATTTATTTGTTGAGCGTTGGATACTCTTTTCTCGAACCATCAGTCTCGCCACACAAAACCGGATACAGAGGGCGCTTTTCAAAATGGCGACATAAAAACAAATTTAGGACTCTGGAATTCGGCGGCAGGAACACTACACTACCATGACTACAGTACACATCAGCTTGCTACCTACTGACATGACTGACTGGTGCTGTGTGCTACTCTGCTCAGCCCCCGTCACGTTTCCAGACCAGGAGTGCAACACATTTTTATCAAATTTTATGCCATAGTTATGATTAATCGCTACCCTATGTACAGTCGTTTCCACTCCTCAAACTATTTAAGTCAGTTAAGTATTTACATTACCTCTACTCTATGCCAGTTCAAAGTGTCTCTGTATTTATAGAGCATGGGAGCAGACATCTTTTCTTCACTGGTTTCCTGTGTATATTTGCTGGTATCACTGTATAATGTAACATCTATATAAACGCGCAGTCGCGTGTGCACCATGGAAATGTAGACATTGGGTGCGTTCGATTAGCTTCCCCGGGTCGACCCAGGTCTTCCCCCAGTGCGTTCGAATAGCTTTGACGTCATTCGCGGGGCTCACCCGGGTCAGCCCCAAGTGCCCTGCTTGTGGAGCGGGTCACTTGGGGCTGCCCCTGGTTCATGACGTCACGGCGAAAAACTTTCTCAATGGCCACCATTTTGTTTGTAATTCAGCGGGACATTTTAGGAAGTTTGACACACATTTTCGCCATTACAACAGCGTTTTTGTGAGCAATAAGTATTTTTTATTCGAAGCCGGGTACCTTTGTATCACTGTGGGGTTGTACAAATTATTTAATGTTGCAGTTTTACCTTGAGAATAATTATTTTACGATGTTTTCGTGAATCCACGGAAAGTATCGGACATACGGCACAAAATGGAAGTAGTTCCGGTCGGCTGTCCCAAGATGCATCGGTGTGAATGCTGGGGGAAGTTGGCGTTCGATTAGCTCATGGTTAGGGGCTCACCCGGATGAGCAGACCGGGGTCGACCCGGGGAAGCTAATCGAACGTACCCGTGGGTCACTGAAGTTTTAGCGCCGACCAATCAAAGAGCTCAATTCTGCAAAATCTATCTAGGTCAGTCATTAATAAGCTAGCTCAAAAGCGCGGCGGTTCAAATGTCATAATTACAAATCTCGTCTGCCCTAGCTCTATTAGATTATAGTGTTTAACAAGGAGACGGATTAAAAGAAAGCAACTTATTTTAAACCATCGTTACCGTTCCAGATCCTAAGAATGCATTTTCGAGTACAAATTACACGTACTAGTGTACTAATTATTCTCTAAGTTTATAGCGCTATAGTAGTGTGTTGGTCTGAACAAAACATTTTAGGCAATAAATATACAATAAATATATACAATAAATATATCCTGCGTCACGCGTGTGCCTCATAAAGAATACTCAAGAGCACAACATGGCGCAGCCACAGAATCGGAACGGCACGTAGCTGGGTGTCACAAGCCTGCAAAAATATTACTGCAAGGAAAGAACAATAGAAATGAAACATTGAAATAAATAGTTGTCTATCTTAATTACACATGGCGATTTTCGCCACAGTATATTATATTCTACATCTAATGGTCCAGCATACAATGCTTAATAACGCGTAGGGCCTAAAGGAAACAAACTCGCGCACTTTTAACAGGTCCCCAAAACGTTCGCATACGCACGAGACTAGCACAGCCTATTCCAGATAAACGCCAATCTGACTCTTGCGAATTAGGAATCTACATGCACTGTTCTCCATGTTTTAAATTAAATGGACTGTATCGTCCTAATAAAAGCAGGCTTGTGGCTTTACAAACTCTCACATCCACTTCATGCACACGCACAAGCTCCCATTAGATATATTGATACGGAGGGAGGGCGTGAGCATGCAGTAACTGGGTGATCGTGAGTTTTCCTCATCATTCAATAGACCTTATGCATTGACGTCACCAAGCCGCCATCTTAGAGGTAAACTGATGATGAAACAATGGAAACGCGCTGATTTGTACGCGCGGCGCACAAGACTGGCCAATGAGCATCTTCCTTTTGACCTCTAGGTGAGGGCGCCCTACTCAAATGACGTCATATGCATAAGGTCTATAAAGGGCCTACAGCCACTGGCCTTTACACTTTGATAATGACGACTCAGCCCCTTTAACAACGAAGTTTGATAATTGGATATCTCCGCCATACCCCCGTAGACGTTCTACTACGGAATGTCAAACAAGATTCCTAAAAATATTGGCGCACCAGGGGTCGATTTCACAAAGCACTGAGATTCATCTTAAGATGAGTTATCAGTATTACCATAGTGATTTGTATTGTGACATCACTCTTTGCTAAGCAACTACGATGGATTTGGAGTTAAGATCAATCTTAACTCTTTGTGAAATCGAGCCCAGGAATGTGACTTTTATTCGTTTCTCATTATGAGTGTATCACGATTATACATGTCAGTATACTTCATACTGAGATCGACCAAAAGTCTGTTTCATACCATTAAACAAATTGTGTCCACTGGTTGGAAGGCACCAGCAAATACACGGGCAATCAATCAGGAATCATTGTAGTATAGCAAACAATCCTCATTATATGAGATATATCAACGACTAGCTGTTTCTAATGGATTTCCGTCGAATGCAAATTACTCAGCCAAAGGGCTCTCGTCATGCAGCCTACAAAACCGATTCTGTTTGTACTTGACTTCTCTCCTTTAGGCATAAATAATGAGCATTAAAATAGATGAGAACGCCTTGATTGCGGCTTGAATAATTTACCTGTAATATAGTTTGGCGTGTACCGTGTATTCCGTGGTTTAAAGGCAATATCCTTTTGGTAATTTTCAAAGACTATGGTATCCTCGTTTGGTGTATCTTTATATCCATAAAATAACAAACCTGTGAAAATTTGGACACACTTGGTCATCGAAGTTGCAAGAAAATAATAGAAAGAATAAATCACACTAATTGTTGCATAGAATTGTGCGCTTAATTCTGATGCCTTGTAATAATTAAGGCTTCATTGGTGAAAAACAACCTCTTTCTCTAAAACTACATTACTTTAAAGGGCTTCGTCTCTAACAACAATGTTTTATAGTATCAAGTTAGTTGTTCTGAAAATTATTTTTTTGAGTAATTACCAAAGTTATTCCTAACTAATGCACATAAAGTATTTATAACCGATTCTTAGAATTTGTATATCTTCTCTACAAAATATGACGGAAAGTCTATCGGTTTGTATTGTTATATCTATTCATTTTAAAAAATTTGCTCACAAAGCTAAGACATTTTATTGTTTTACATTAATACTTTCTACTGGTCACTCATTTCTTTTTACGACATTTACTCCCATCTTGTCAAACTCCATTTTCTAGATATTGATGTGAATCACTTTGTGAGAAGTAGATGAAATATTGTCACGTCGTAGATATGAACGTAGCCATGAGTGCTGAATAATGGTCCTAATTTAGCACCCGAGTCCGTCAACTTTTACACTCTTCGTGCCATGAAAATTATTACCTTGGTAACCGATGAGTCCTTATTTCAATCATTCATATAAAGCCATCTCAACTCCCAATGGGTTATGCAGTCTGTACAGTCCTGTAGGCAGCGCATCGAATAATACAATTAGCAGGATGCTGCCTTTTTGCGACACCCGCTAGGTGGGCGCGATTCTTGCGTATTGCAAAGTGGAGTAAGTGGGGTAATTGGAGGGGGCAATCAGAGGTTATCACTTTCAGAATTTAAAGATATTTAAATTCAGTACGCAATGTAGTCATGTATTATGATAAAATGTTGAGCTTGCAAACGGTGTTGAGTGGGGTCGAAACGTCGCCTTCCCTCACCCTTCTTGCCCCTTTTCTCGACTACGAAGCATATTTTGGGGTTGAGTTTTAATATTTGGGAAGGGTATACTTAGCAATGATGCATACCGTTGACATGATATGTAGGTCTTTTGATATGTAAAGACTTTTGGATTGTCTAACATAGGCCCTGTATGAAATGATGCTGCTGTGCTCCTAAAATTTATAAAAAATAATGTTTGAATTTATTTTTTACTTGATTGTTTTACTTTTTTCTTTATTTCTTGATTTCTTTGTGTCTTTATTTCTTCATTTCTTAAATGTGTCTTTGTTTCTATACTTTCTCTCCCTATATAACAGTGTTTTCCCGTTTGGCTCTCTCTATCCGTATGAACTTCAGTTAACGTCATTCACAACCATCACACTAGATCACACAGCAACCTATACGTACCTTTCACACGTACATCTCAGCACAAGAACACACTTCGCTTCTATGGTCCCAGTCTTTGGAATAGCATTGACAAATCAATTAAGTCCAAAACCTCCGTGGGCTCTTTTAAAATCTCTTTCAAAGAGTATCTTATCTCCCAATATGTAGCATAGATTTATCCCCTTGGTTTATTCTCCAGAATTGCTTCCTCCACTGCAGTTTTTTAGTCATCAGTTATCTCAACTTCTTTCGTGTCAGATCATTGTCCCCATGTATACCTTTGTTTTTGTAAAAATTAATCAGCTCGTTTATTTGTTCATAATTAATTAACTAAGTTTGTTTGTTTGTCCTGCTTTCTCTTCTAAAGGCACTCCACTACAAGCCTTGGCTTATTAGGATTGTGCCTCCACAATATTGCTTATTTAAAACATTTTGTTTTGTACTTTTCAAGATGGAAATAAATGTTACATTGAATTGAATTGAATTGAACTTTGAATTTTCTTTGTTTATTTCGGTCTTTCTGCATTTCTGTGTTTTCTTATTTTATTTGTGTCCTTAGTATTTCTCTGTTTGTTGATTTCTTAGTTTTGTTATTTCATAAGTTGCATGGCGGGGCCTTTAATATATCATTGATATAATTATGTGTTTCTTGATATCTAAGTTGACGTTTATTTGTTAATGTTTTTATGACACTATGTTAAAGTTTATTTCTTGATGTTGGGTAACTATTTCTGTGTTTTTTAATTTCTTTATTTGTGGATGTGTTTGTTTCCTTATTTCGTTCTTCTAGATGTTGTAGGTTGTTGACTATAATATTTGTATTGTTACAGGGGTGTGAGTGGTTGTCACATTTTGTTGATGAGAGTTTTATAAAATGTTGTATATTTGCCTTGACACTTGACAGATCATGATCAAATTTTATTCATCGTATGTCTCAAGATTTAAAATTAAAAACGAAAATAAATGAAACTAGGTGTTCGGGTATCCTTGATGTCAGTGTTGTGTTAATGCGTGAACCTTTCCTTTGAATCGATGAAAAGATTGTTGATAGCTTTTGAAATGTCAAAGAAAGTAAAATGTAAGTATCTTACGTTTATACCCCTAGGGTCCAAAAGCAATAGACTTCTTGAGGATCCCGAGACCAAACCACAAACCAAGTTTGGAGTTGATATGACAAGTACTTCTCGAGGTATATTACTCAGACAACATTTCTTTTGTTTTAGCCGTAATGACCTTGACATTTGGCCTAGGGTCCAAAAAGCAATAGGCTTCTTGGGGATCCCGAGACCAATCCACAAACCAACTTGTTGATATGACAAGTACTTCTCGAGGTATTGCTCAGACAACATTTCTTTTGTTTTAGCCATAATGACCTTGACATTTGACCAAAGGGGTCCAACGACAACAGGCCTCGGGGTGGGATCCCACTTCTTGAGTCATAATAATAATTTGTGTGTTTCCTAATTCCTTTATTTGTGCCTTTCAGTCAGTATTTTATTTGTTTTGATTTATATGTTTGTTTGGAGGAGGCTTTGTGTCCCTTTTCCCTTTATTTCAATGTGTCTTTATTTCTTGTTTTCCCTATGCCTTTGTTTCTTTATTTCTTCATTGCTTGGAAACTTGGTTGTTAGGCCTACTAACACAAATGTAGGCTATGACTACTATTCTATATTGTCCTAATATTGTTGTCTTGATTAATTTTGTTGGTATTTAGGCAATGAGTAAGCAATTATCAATTTATGAAAGAAAAAAAGGAATACAAATATAAAATGGACATAGGAGGCCACGTGAAGATGATGAAAAGGAAATTTGTGAAATTGTACTTTATTTGACTTTGTGTGTAAAATGATGAAGCACTTGAAGCTTCACTAACTGCAGTTACTTTGTATAAAATATTATTTGAAATGGAATTTGGTATTTGCGTGAGGAACGGCCAATGAAACATCTAATTACACAAACGGTCCTGTGGGCGTTGTTGGTATCTGCCACCCTGAGGAGTACGTAAAGCAATTCAGAGATCCGTCTGCGAAACAGACAATAAGTCGCCAATCACCCTTGAACACAGCTGTTCAGGGAATGTTCTGAATGCCCTAGGCCACAATCATATAGGGATCACTCAGCATGCGACAAATCTTCGGCTGAGGCGACTGAAGAGAAGACAGCAAGAAAGTGACAACCGAGATGGCGGACGTTCTAATTCCGGATTTTTCTACGATGGCACGTTTCTAATCCAAGATAGCGCAGGTTACGGCTTTAATATAGATAAATTTTCGCATAGGCCTACAATTTTATGAAGTTTCAAAGCTTGAAGAGCTTACATTTTTATAATTACACATTGCAACCTTTGCGCGAAAAAAAATAATTTGTTTTTACGAACTGACACTCAAGTTGCATTTACCATTGTAATGCACGGCACGCACCAAGCTCAATTTAATGTGGAAGAAAACTCCGAACTGACGCAAACCTTGTGTGTAGCGCGCACGGACCTCCAGTTTTACGAGTCGGAATATGTCACTTCGTGAAAATGGAAACTGTATATGATATGTTTTGCATTTATTTTGGTTTCACACGAGCAACACAAACCTTTTTTTACTTATTAATTTTGGACGTAAAACATAAAAACACAGTATATTTATCATGTTCAAAGCATCAAGGGTGTCTATGTATAAGAAAAAACTAGTTGTCACTACGGCACAAAGACCAAAATGTTTTGTTTGAGCAGTTTGTGCACAGCTTTAATTTGGGGTCCAAATCTTGTTTGCGAAAACTGTGGACACCCCCCCCCCCAAATAGACTACCAATTTGGATTCAGTGACAATGTTGTAAGTGACTTTGATATCCTATAAAGAGAACACATCACCGTATTCACAATGAATGGTTAAAGTTCACATTCATACCACCCTAGAGAAATATTTCAATTCAATAACTTTCCTAAAGTTGGAAAAACTGCATTAAAGAGCCAAACAATAACAGCACACTTTAAAAACTCCTGGGTCAGAAATGGTCCGGAATATTCCAGGCTCCGTGAGGCATGACACATTTGTGGGTCAGTATGACCCGGAATTGTGTCAAAAGTGACCAAGAAATGGGTCAAACTGGATCAAATTTGTTGATCAGTTTCTGGGTAAGCCTGACCCTGGGACTCAGAAACCGGTCAATTCTAAACCTGGGAGTATTCAGAGTGTATGTCAATGCGTTCAGTAACTATATACGCTCATAATCGTTTCCCTATAGGGCAACTGTGTTTTTTAATAGTTTAAATTGTTTATGCCCTTATGACAAGGCCATAAAGAGCGTGATTGTAGCTGATACAAATTGGGTATTAAACAGCCATGTTCGTGAGCATCGAGCACCCGCATCCTGACCCCACTACTAGCTGACTGTCTTCTGTGGTTACAGAACTTGGGTGATGATCCCTTCTCAGAATAGCTTTAAAGACACAAACTAAAGTTTCATGTTTACTCTTCCAAAACATGATGATGTAATTTACATTTAAAAATACCTGTATGGCAGCGGGAATTCAACTGGAAATGAAACCGGGTTTATGTTATATTCTGCATGTTCATCTGTCCCGTGGTGGGTATAGAATCTGCCGTCCATCATCTGTCCCGTGGTGGGTATAGAATCTGCCGTCCATTGATTTCTTCTTGTGTTTCTCTGACAGCAGATGATTTTCGAGAAGGCTATCCTGAAGGACGAGTTGGTAAATGCGTATATGAAGGGGTTTATGGCGCTGTTGATGTAACCTAGCCAGTAGGATACATATCTTAAGGAGCTGAATGAGTTGCACTGTCCATTGCATAAGGACATGATGATATTGGACATAAAAAATGGCAGCCAACACAGCAAGAATGCTCCAATCACGAGCCCTAAAGTCTTTGCCACTTTGTACTCTGAGTTCAGGGCAGTAGACTCTGAGTTCAGGGCAGTAGCTGTTGCAGATGCACCGTTTGCAGCTGCACTGCCGCCCCGGTGTATGCGCATAGCGTCTTGGCCGCCGTCACCACTGAGCGCCATCCGCCCTCGTTGTATTCTCTTGATATGTGCTCGAGCTGTGAGGAACGTCTTTGTATAAAATATCACCATAAGGACAGCAGGGAGAAAAAAAGAAACGCAGGACGAGATAATACCGAAGAATGGTGAGAAAGGGGTCCAGCATTTAGTAATATTTGTACGGCCGAGTCCCAACTCTAAGACAACCAGGCCGGATCCACCCAAAGCAAGACACCAAGCTGCAACGATGAGGACCAGTGACAACTTCATTGTCATCTTTGCTGGGTATGTCATTGGATGAACAATAGCCATGTATCGATCACCAGCTATAATACACAAGTGAAAAATGGAGGATGATGATGAAAAAACATCTAATGCATGAAAAATGTAGCAAAGTGTCTCACTGCCGGACCATTGTTCGTTAGCAAGGCCAAAAGTGCCAAACGTGAAGATTGGAGTGACGACTCCTCCAACGAGTAAGTCCGCACTCGCGAGAGACACCAGAAACCTGTTGGTGATACTCCGTAGGCTTTTGTCTCTAACGAAAGCGGTTATAACCAGGAGATTCCCGAAGATAATAATAAGAGCAAGCAATGCGGCACCCATCGTGGTGGTCAACTGAGCTGATGACAATTGACCAACGTTCATTTTCTGCGAGTTGTTGGCAATAGTTAAATCCATTGCTGATGAGTTAAAAACAAATCAGGAAATGCACCACCGCGGGATGCTTCGAAAGCTATAGTGTTAAAGATTCCCCGATCAATGGATGCATTTCAATGGCGCTATACGAACGAAGTAGACAGTTTTGTTGCCCAGGAACCGGTGAAGTGTGTCGCTTGCATATTGATGACAGACTTTATAATAATTATTGACGAGAGCACTAACTCCCCGTGAGCACAAACGCGTCTTCGTATGTGCGTGACATTGGAACGGTTGTATTGAAAAGGAAAGAGAAACATCCTCGCTACCATGAGCAGCGCACCTTCTCAATCTTCTCGTCACATATTCCGGGGGAAAGGGCGGCGAGATCGTAAAGCATGGGAAGGAGGTTGGAAGAGAACACTTTGAAAGCCAGGACTTTGAATTAGACATGCCCGCCTAATACGTGACTGCTAATTCGCGACATCATCTATGATGAATCTTATTTGTGACGTATTATTTGGGATTCAGCAGATTTATTGTTGTGTGTTATAGGCTATACTTAGGCCTACTGTGCAATGCGGACTGATGATGACTGTCGTGCTTTTAACTCGACATGTTTTTTGTGATTAAAGAGGCATGCTTCTCTAAGATGCCAAGGGGGAGCAAGTTCTGCTTCAAACGATGGAGGAAAATTACTTTATTTTAGGAACCTCTATGTCATGGCACAGACGAACGGACGGGCGAACGTACGTTAAAATCGGCACCCTAAAACATTTCGCACGTACAGTACTCGATTCTAACTATGTAGTGCGTTTACGTTTGTTAACATCGTTTGTCGAGACTGAAATAAATGTAGAGTGCACACGGTGGTAAAATACCTTCGTGTTATCACTCAAAATGTCAATTAAGATGATCTTCTCGCGTATGCCTGCCCCCCGATCTATTTAGAGAAGTATCTCTAATCACCAACCAAATTGTCGAGTATACAGCAATCCCTCACCGATCTTGAACTCTTGGTGGCAGCAGATACCGCCATTATTGCGGTGGTACCTGGGTGGTACTGCGCTGCCTAGCGACGGGTTTAAGCGATTTGCAAAGTGAAAGTCCAATAACCCGCGACTGATCAAAAAATGATCGCCGTGTAGCCCAAACCTTATACCAGTCGCTAGGCAGCGCAGTACCACCCAGGTACACCGCAGTAATGGAGGCATATCTGCTGCCACCAAGAGTTCAAGATCGGTGAAGGATTGCTGTATATATAAAGCACGACACTCATCATCATATTATTTTATGCAGCCATAGATCTGCACAAAGTAAACTCCAGTGAATGCAGCCACTGCAATGCGTCCCGCGTTCAGAGAGAGCGCCATAACCTAAAGGAAGACACCTCTTAGTTATTGTGGATATTGCTAAATGGATGGGAAGCTTAATTCATCTGTACACTTAGGCCTAAGAGTTCGATTTTTTTGAGGAGAGTGTTCACTGCTGGTGTTCGGAATGGGATTTTATTTGTGCCAAGAAGCCGCTGTTGTTATGGGTATAATATATTGGTTGCTATGGGATAGTAAATTGGTTGCTATGGGTATAGTACAATGTTTGCTGCGTTTATAGTGCGTCACGTTCGCGTGGCTTTCTAGTAAAAATAAGACATGTCACGTGACGCACTCTAAACCAATCACAAGGCAGAATTCGATAACGTTCTGTTTGGTACATGCAATACACAAATCTTCATTCAACTTCCGATTCTTGCAAACTTAGAAAAACTTCTGACCCCAATGGGCAACAAAATTGATGACATTATACAGTTCGGTGTGGGTGTTTGCTCTTCTTTTATAATCCTGTGGTTGTTTGACGTAAAATTAAAATAAATAACAAAAACTAATTTAATTACTGACGATTTGTATTCTTATTTAGGCCCTGCCCGAATTAATGGCTTATAGGTGGTGGCTCTGGCAGGAACACCACAAAGTCATATTCTTCAACATTGTTGTTGCAGTCAATGGCCCAGTAGCCGTAAGCCGAAGTCGCTTGATTCAGAAGCAGCTTCATAAAAAAATAAAATTTGGCAATATAAAGCATAAACTATGGTGGCCCTGAAGGGACCTCGCACATCGCAAATATCTTTGCAAATATTTGCGATGTCGCAAATATTTGCAAAGATATTTGCGACATCGCAAATATTTGCAAAGATATTTGCGATGTGCGTTGTCCCTTCAGGGCCACCATAATAAACAAACTTGAATTTGAGTGAGGCACCACACGTCAACCTATAATGGAAATTTTATTGTCAATTTAAAACAATGAATTGTTGACATATCTTTCATACCGTTAAACCTTTCGAATACTATAGAAGGGCCTATTGTAAATCACTGAAATCGTTGTAGAATATGCATTTCCCAAACGAGTTAAGCTGCCCGCACCCACTGTAGCACATTGATTATCCTAATTCGTGCATATAAGTGGTGGGTTAATGTCAGTTAATATCTGTTAATCAGAGCGGTAAATGCGCTTTTATCTATGAGTGACAAAGTGCACTGGAATATCGTTTCTTAATGGGTGAGCATTGCCATAAGAGATGCGCATGCCGCGATTCTAAGTGCCTTATTAATATTAGTCCGTTGTCTTTGTGAAGGGATTTGCTCTTCCGTTGCAACGACGAACACACATTTGTATTTAACTTTCTGAGACATACCAACAATTTTCCGTGAAAGCTATTGCAGTGGAGCATGTTGATAACGAGCTTGAATGTAACCGCCCCTAAATGTTAACAAAAACAAACAAAAGCACCCCGCAAAAAAATCCCAAACAAACAAACAAACAACCCAACAAACAAACAAACAACCCAACAAACAACCCAACAAACAAACAAACAAACAAACACACCACCCAACAAACAAACAACCCAACAAACACCACCAAAAAACCAAAACTAACAAACAAACACCCACCCCAAAGCTGCAATATCTCACACGCTTATATTATGTACCGGTGGAATGACTGGGAAACTCCAGCAGGGAATCACTGCTTGGAAGTAAGATTAAAGGCAAAGTTTACCTTTGGTTTATGGAACCGTTTGATTGTTTTAATCCCATATAAATGGAGATATATACAATAAAACTAACCTGTGAAAATTTTACTTCACAAGGTGGTCGCGTTTTTGAGATATCGCCGAAAAACCGCCGCTATTATGTCTGACCACTTCTAAAGTTTTTATTGCCATTAATTTTCAAAGTCATTACCAAACGTATACAGACCCTTTAAGCAAGATGTCAAGCCCCAAGCAAAACTTTACACTCATGGGGTGGTACACTTGGCAGTGGATGTAAAGTTCCCCAGGAATTTCCGGGGCTTTATTTACTGGGACTATAGGCAAAATGGGCTCTAGTAATAATCCAAATCAACTAGCACTTTCATAACGAATCATTTATATTCTTCAAAAGACGAACACGCATTTTAATATTACGTAATCACTTGTCCAAGTTAACCTTGGGCCGTTTCCGATATTTCAGCTGCGGCTGCGGCGCTATGACTGTTGCTAAGGGTGTTACTATAAGGGTGTCATATACAGTACTTCAACGCACGGTGACGCGGTGATCAAGCCATAAGCGTAGTAGCCGTAGCCACCAATTTGGAAACGACCTCACTCGCAAAGACCACTTGCATATGACGCCACAGGCCCAAACACTGCCCTCACAGAGAGGTAACTAAAGATATATCATTGCTTAAGAGTTAGGCGCAGCGCTAGCCCTATATTTATAGGACTCTTCCCATGTGCTGTACATTGTAGTGTATTAATACGAAAGTAAAAAGCCGCCAGGGCCCGGCGCAGCGCGTACACACGTGCGCGTTTCCATTGTTTGACATCAGCGATAGCCAGCGATGCAAGGTGACGGTGTGTATGATACTATGTCATGGGTTACACTCATTACTCGTTTAAGCCATCTCTATTTCAATAATTTCCCATAGTGTTTTCCATAGTATACATATTATTTTTATTTTCCAAAATCTTTAATAAGTTCAAAAATCTGGAAGATCAAAAATGTGTTTTTAATCAAATTGAAGTGAAATGCGTCTACCTTACTTAAATTACTACCTTATTGTAAAGAAACCAAAGCTTAATCTCCAAGTATCTTCCGATATTTTGTTTTATAAATTACAGGAACTACATGTTTTCCCAGTCAATTTCAACAAATAATAAATTCTGTTCATTGACACGCATTGAGATTCACGCGTGTTTCCCTATAAATTCAATCATTCCAACAAAGGTTTCTTTTCGCTGTTTCTGCCTTCAACTTCGTTTTCGTGCACATTCACGACTATTGAGTCCTGATGCAACTGAGCAGTCATTTTCAAAAGAAATTGATTGAGTCTGGTGTCAATGCATTTTGTTGAAATTAATAGAGATTTTTGTTTTACAACTGTTAAAGAGAAGGCAAGAATATAGGAGTTTAACTGTCTCCATTAAACCTTCAAATATATATATATAAAACGAGCCCTTCTCCATTTAAAATTTAACAACCGAAATAATAATATGTTAATACAGGAAAATATCAAAATTTTAGTTACGCAAATTCCACTGAAAACTCAATTGAAATCGATTCTCAGATTTGAAAAAAAAATCAAAAAAAAAAAAATCTCACAGGCTAAGGTATGTTTGTTCATGTTCATTGTAGGCCTAAATGTACCTTAATTTTAACCGACTTGAAAACAAAAATAGATTATGATATATTATTTTTACTTTACTTTCCTCGGAACTGAAAACATACACCCATTTTTTTTACAAACTTATGCTGGTTTCAAATTAATAATAAATGGTCAGTTTCATTTCCTGAAAAATCTACAATGTTTCTGAAACTAAATTTGAAGAAAAAATATGCAACTAAATGAAGTGCGCGATTTAGTTGGTTCAAGTTGAAACACATATTCCATGAAACATATGGCAGACTTCGAAAAAAAAAAAAAAAAAAAAAAAGAGAGAAAAAGGGCAAAACTATAGAGAAATAAACGGATTTATGCAAAAACTACTATTTTAACCTATGAATAAATGTTGACAAATAAAATAAAAATAGCATCATTAAGAGAATAAACATATTTATGCAAAACCAACTTTTTAAATCAAAGATATAGGCCTAATGTAGAAAGAAAATTTCAGGAATAAAAGGAAATGACATCAAGTCAAGATATGGCAACATAAACTAAAACAACGGAGCACTCTCAAGAGAAAAGGGACAGGGACAAGTTCAACGACTGATCAATCCCTTGACTATTTTCCCCATTATGCTTATTTACAATAGTTTACCAAAACAATGTTTAAAGAATTCACAAGCATTCCATGCTAAGAAGTTTAAATCATTGTTTATTGGAAGAGTTAATAAGTTCCCGTCCTCTTCACTCTTAAAACTCCCCCGGTCAGAATTGACCCAGAATCCGGGTGCCAGGGAACTTCACATGTATCTTGGTCATCAGGTAGACCCGGAAACTGGTGGAATATGGGCTTCTGGTCCGCATTTGTGTCACTTTGACCCTTTCTGTATCATTTTCATATAGATTCCGGGTCATACTGACCTAGAAATGGGTCAAGCCCAACAGGAACTGGATCCGGGTCAATTCTCGGTTTTTTAGAGTGTAGTTTTGGACAAACACCCTCATCATACAACCAAACCAACCCCGAAGAAACTTCATTAAAACAATGAGAACAATCATTAAGTCAGGGATTTATATCAAGCTTATTTTGATTGCAGCAATCGAAATAATTAACTGTGGTTTTTAGGGTCTCTACTAATATTTTGTCTGACAATATTTCAGATGGAAATATTTCTCTTTAGGATTGGTATTGGTAAGCCTCCGTATTGAAACTAACAATTTTTTTATATTAAGTATATCATACTCTACTTGAACTAGTCAAGTAGATTCTTCTCTTTATTTATGTGTAAAATGCAAGAAAAAAGAGTCATAACTCTATGAATTGCAAAACATAGGTAAAGTAAATTCACTTCTTTGGGTTTGTGTAAAACCCAGCTACAATAGTAATGAATTGCACAAGGCATAGGTCAACATTCACCTCTCTTTTTTGTATGTTAAATCCACCAAGAAAAACCATAAATGTATGAAATACAAGGCATAGCTAGGTAAAGTATATTCACATCTTTATGTATCCCACACATAAAGCCCAACAAGAAAAATCATATGGCTGAGGCATAATTAGTATTAACTTTTTAAACATGACCCAATAAAACAATTCACAGTGAGGCAGCCAAGAGTGCCTTCCTGTACGATGTAAAAAAAAATCAAACAGTAACAAACAAAACAAGCGAATTGAATGCAACAGGCTCAAAATTTTACCTTTGTTCTAAGGTTTTCTGGATCCAAAGTTAATTATTAATATAAACTTTAACAACAAAAAATGCTGAAGAAAGAAATTCCAGCTGTTTACAAATATCATCCACCATTCAGATTTGAGCAAATTGGCCTTTAAAATTACTTTAACCAGGCTTTAACCAGGCACTTATATTGTGTACTGTCATTTTATTAAGGCACACATGAGCATAAACAGATAATACATTAATGAACAAAACTGGTACTGTGTACTTGTAAGGTCAAGGCAGTTTTACTTTAATAAAGGATTTGACATGTAAATCTGTACTGGAACATTTCAAGGGGGAACCAAGGCGATGGGGGTAATTGTCTCCAAACATCTGTGAAGTATCAGGTCTGAACAGCCCAACTGGCTCATGCCACAAAATTCCCCAGGAGATTGTGGAGACAAAGTCTACAGTACACGAGCCCATGGGGTTTACACATAATAATAGCTGTGCAAACAGAGGAAATACATACACCCAATGCTAGCCTAGAAGGTATGGTACTTTGTGGCAGTCTGTAGTACAGGTTCCAATGTGTAGGAGGGTTAACATTATACAGTGAGCAAAGGAGGATAATGGGATTTAGTAGTTGCTGTTTAAATGGTCAACATAATGATTTTGTGTACAATGTACATGTGGTTCATGTACTTTTTAACCGAGGACAATTGCATCTTGGTTAAGATATTTGCGTGACAGGTTTGAGTCCATTTGTTAGGCCTATCAGGTGGAAATAAATGTATTTTTGGGGGTTTCTTTTAACCTACACTTTTAGTTGACAGAGAAAACATACAGTGTATGTTTTTCTTTGTTTAAAATGTCTTAACCATTTTAAAAAGTTTATAGTCTATGCATAGACCTTATGCACATGACGTTGAGTAGGGCGCCCTCTTTCATCATCAGTTTACCTCCAAGATGGCGCCCTTATGAGGTCAATGCATAAGGTCTATATCCAGCAACTAACAGGTTACATTCTATTGTTAATATAAACGGGAAAACTGAAGGAATTATCTGCTATTAATTTAAATTACTTGATCCATATATAATAGCACATGCTCAAAAAGATAAATACCTCAAATTTCCTCAAAAAATACAAGATGGTACAGAATACAGAATATGTTGTGTCTAATACTGTTTTAAATTATGGCTCCCTAAAGGCTTGATGTATTAATCATGCAATGCATTGTTTTGCCAAAAGTGTTTTCTAAACAGTACTTAGAAGTCACATTACACTTTTAATTTTCTGACAAGTCAAGAGAGAATCAATTGAAAAAGGCCTGGGCTCGATTTCACAAAAAGTTAAGATTGATAATAAGTGCAAATCCATCGTAGTTGCTCAGCAAAGAGTGATGTCACTATACAAATCACTATGGTTATACTGATAACTCATCTTAAGATGAATCTTAGTGCTTTGTGAAATCGACCCCTGGTCACTTTGCTACGCCCAGACCAAGAAGAAGACAAGTACATAAACCCTTTGTTAGAAGAGCTTTCAAGTATAAGAAAATCAAGAATTTGTCAAGCAAAGCCTGTGGAGACACCATGTGAATAAGATCTCCTTTTGAGGTGAGGTAGTTCTGAACACCGAGGGGTCTTCTTTTCCGAAGCACCACACAACTCAAAAAAAGAGATTTCATTTACACAGTGTTACTGCAAAACTAATAGAGTGTATCTCCACCATGCAAAGTTTCAAATCCTACTAAAGATTGGTATTTGATCCTGGGACACCATGCACACCTATTGACCCCTTGCATGATGCAGAAAGCACCTCCGCACATGACGCAGCTACCATTTCTGCCATTTTGGGAGTCAATTCCATTGCGTACATTTTTACTCCCAAAATGACGGACAGGATAGGCTCGTCTAAGCATCCTGCCACCGTGAAATGGGTCAAGACATGAACTTAGTCTTTACCTTCAAGAAAAGTTACAACATGATTACAATTCAATGAGTCAAATGACAAATTTCAAAATCAAGAAGCAAGTTTGAACTTTTTGTTTTCCTTTTTACCCAATTTAAAACTTTTGATGTAAAAGTATCAAAATCTGCTTTGCTATTTTTGTTTTGACCAAAAGGTTCCTAAAACCAGTTTCTCACAACTAATATCCCCTGGTTGAGGATTTTACGTGTGCTTCCCAAAAACCCATGTTGTACCCTTCCTTTACAAAGATTATGATATTGCATACTCATCCGAAGACAGCACCACAATTTTGACATCGACGTTGTCTCATTGCCAGACAGCACAGAATGCCTAAAGGGAAGAACAGCACAGCACAGCAAACACCAAGCAGCGTGAAGTCATCTTCTAATATGCCGATACGACAAGCTGGACATCCCCCGATCAACACCACATTGGTTGTTGAAACTCTGATGGGTTGGGCGGGGACATAGCTACCTGGTGGTGGGGCACCAGTCGCTTGCTGGTATCCTGGTGGTGCACCTGCCTGGTATCCTGACAGAAATGAATAAAATTGATAAAATAAGTGCTGGTAGTCGACCAATTCACCATTCACAAAGTAATACTCTTCATACAAAATACCAGACAAAATACGCTCTTCTATACTATACCTATAACATTTTTATCACTCTATAAAATGTTTATCTCCTACTAATTATAATAATATTGACTCTTACATAGCGCAATTCTAAAGAATGATCACTGCGCTTCAAATATTATTAATCCATGTCACAGGGTCATTTAAATCATTCCTTAAACCATTACAGCTCCCTTCGGAGTATGCAGCCAGTGCTGCCAACTTTGTAGTACACTAGAACCTTATCTGCTCCCACACAGGTACCCATTTGATGAGAAACAATTTTTAAGTGTCTTGCCCAAGGACACAAGTGTCATGACCAGGATTCGAACCCACATCCTGATGACTCAGCAACCAGAACCCGAGTGTGATGCACTAAACCGCTTAACCATGACATGCCATTTTCTTTTCCCAGTGTTCTTAAACCTGTGAAATGTCCAGTCTTTTTTTACTAGCTTTCTCCAGAAGGTGATCACAGCAAACTTATTGAAACCTTGAGTTGATCAACCATTGTTTCTCTGTAGAATCAGAACCACCACAGCTCAAAAAAGAGAATACATGGTGTTACCCAAAACCCTTATCCTGCCATTCCACCTTTAGTTGTGATGGATTACGAATGATTTACAGTGATCAAAATTTCATTTTTTTAAGTGTTTGTAAGGCACGTTCCCATTCTACATAATTGATTACAAAGTATTTGATCAGCATCATGTGTTCACTAAACTCCAAATACTACCTTGGTACGCTGCTCCTGCTGGATAGTTCACAGGTTGAGGCTGTCCATAAGGTCGACTACTCTGAGGTTCTCCATAAGCCTGACCACTTGCAGGACTGTAAGCAGGAGGTTTGTCTCCACTTGAGTTGATTGGCTGAGACATTGGGGAGGAGGGGACACGAACTTGATCCTGTAAAAATTACTCTTGGTTGCTGCAGTCACTCACCTGAAAATACACAATCAAGAAAAGAGAATACAGTACATGTTTAACTACATAAACTCTCTGAGGTATTTATTAATGATTTATATTTATTAAATGAGCTTTTTAAAGCCAAGTAGGCCCCCTCAGAAGCACCTTACTTCAATAGTGTTATACATGTAGACTACAGGTCATCTTGTCCACTCCTTAAAGGCATAAATTGGTGACTACTGACTACTCCACAAATTAATTACCATAAAACTTACCGGTACTACATAATTTTTTACCCGGAAACATTTGAATCAGAGAAACAATTCATGCATGAATCGTTTCTCAGATTTCTGAGGGTTGGTGTCTGTTCGCAAATGCTGCGGCCAGAAATGCAGTTGGTACCAACTGCCACCTCACTAAACATGGCCATGGATTCGACGTTCTTGTGAAAATATGCTGTTTTCTCATCAAGTAGACAATGTATTCAGCTGAAAATTTCACATGATTGTATCATTTTTATAAATTTTGCCTACAAATCAGCATTACTTTGACAATAACCAATCTATGATCCTACCTTTAAGGAGAATGCCGCATTGCACTTACACTACAGTAACACAGGATTTAACAAAAGGAAAATACACACAACTAAATCTAAATGATGATTATCATGTGTAAATTTAAAAAAGGTCTAACCACTGTCAGTGACTATAAACAAAGTTCTGTTGTAATTGTAGGTCCTTAGACCAGACCGTCTCGAGACTCGAGACACAATTTTTTAAGGTCTGGGCTGTTTCCAGGTCTACATTTCGAAGAATCGGTTTCAGTGTTGGAGCAAAGTTCTTTGGTCAAAGTTCTTTGGTCTCATGTTGAGTCCTTTCCAAGACTTGAATTTCATTATCAACAAAAACATAGAAAAAGGGAAAGGAACAAAAGAATTACAAATTGTCAAAAGCACAATTTAAAAGCTTTTTTTGCAGTGTTTTTTAAATTCTTCTTTAGGAGAAGTGCAGTCACAATTGTTTTCCCGCAGAAAGTACGTTGCTCATGATTGATCATGCACACTTACTGCAGTGCCTGTAACCAGTGTGCTGTTAAACAGGCATTGATTTACAAGCACCACTCATTTACTCACTGGAGAACCAGTGATAGCCAAAATGTAGAGCAGACTTATTGACTTTGTTTCTTCGATGTGGATTAAAAATCATCGATTTGGAGCACAAAAATTTATTTTGAGTACAGTTAAATGTCTGATGTTGCATCTCTCACATATTGAGAATCCAGTTAGCGATTTGAGCTATTTTATTGTTTTTTTTGTCATTTTCTGGCATGTTTCGTGGCTGGGTGGTTTAAAATTCATATCAAATTGCCGTGTGTGGCGGATCTTACAATGGATTCCTGGGGCGCTAGTACGACCAGTTAAAGGGTCTACTACTGGAGTACTGTGTATGTGCTGGTCGTCCTTTTTAAAATTCGGGCGAGCCCATTTTAAAATTTGCGCGCGTGCAATTTTTGAATTAAGGTCTGCCCACACAAATAAAAATTGCGCGACTGAGGCACGAAATTTACACAAACTATGCGTTTTGCCTGAATAATTCCATTTGGGAAACATGACAGCGGTGATTGTTGTCATCGTCAAACTAGAAACAAAAACGGGATGCATTTGTCTTTCAAACGAATTGTAAATTTTGTTTTCTAAATTCTATTGTAAAAAAGTTTATCAACAGTTGCAGCTAACAGTTCATGAGCAGACCCGTTTCTCTACATTTTTTCCAAGTTTTTGAACCAAAGTATCACTTCAGACATAAGTTAAGATCCAGCCGAACACTTTAGAACTTATACCCCTTTTTAACCTTTAAATGTAAATTCCCTTCAAACACATATTTTAAACAACAAGGTGGTGGG
Organism: Leptasterias polaris; assembly: GCA_037783415.1. Lineage (NCBI taxonomy): Eukaryota > Metazoa > Echinodermata > Asteroidea > Forcipulatida > Asteriidae > Leptasterias > Leptasterias polaris. Next base: position 3,536,852 of record JAZGTN010000050.1, on the reverse strand, counting down.
AATTATGGTTGAACGACAAAGATTGCACGGTGTTCAAAGTTGTGCCTGAACTACCCTGCGCAAATTTTAAAATCATGCGAGGAAACAAAGTTTGCGCCGTCACAAACAAACAGGCATACCGCGCAAAAAGTAAAAGGACAACTTCAAAGATTGCGCCCAATAGCCCCATGGAAAGGGCCAATCCACATCGTATCAGAAGTGGATTGGGGATTGGCCCTATTCATGGGGCTATTAAAGTCTGACACTGACAGTCAGTAATGAGTAAATCACTCGTACATTTGCTGCCTCGATATGACCATGGAGGTAGGTAGAATTAGACTCAGTTCAGAGTCAGACTGAGGCAGAGAGAGAAGTGGACTATCACTATAGTATAACTATGGCGTCTATGCCATTGTCATGTGTCAATCGTGTCATTTCTCACAGGATGGGATGACTACTAGTACTACTACGTACTACGACTACAGATACAGTTGCTGTTTATTTAAAATTAAGTTACACAACTTCCAATTTTCCCTGACCAACACCATGTCCGGCAATGAATAACTTCCATTATGATTTCCCAACCATTCCATCATTAACAATAACATTCAATCAATTATCAATGAATCATGAATGGAATGGTTGGGAAATGGAAGTTCTTAACAACATCAGAATATAAATTCAAATTGCTTTACCTGCATCACACTTTTGCCTGGTTCAGGCTGTCAGACGTCCACGATCCAACAATGAAGTCTTATGTAGATTTCAATTCAAAGGTCGATAGTTTGACGAACATTCAGAACGCATAAAAATGTCCACTGAAGTGTTTACGTTCGTCATATGACCATGGTGTGGATATGACACAGACTGTGTGTGTGTGTGATGATGAATCACTGTCACACGACGACTGGTTCTGTTCCGCACTCGCCCCATATGTAGAGTCGGCCTAACTATGGTTGGGCTGTCCCGTTTGCCATAATGGGGGTGGGGGGGGGGGAGGGGGAAGAATCTCCGGGGGACAGATATACCTATGACACCGATATCAGTTTCATATTCAGATGGTTGGGTAGCCTTTCTCGTCTTCTTCTTTTGTATGTGTGCTATCCCAATTTCCTTCCAGTCCGTCTGGCATGGTTGTTCTTATTCCTCCAAATAAAGCTTTTATTATTATATATTATTATGGTTGGGCCGACCCAAACGAAACACCATAGTTGGGCCCTGGCCCAACTATAGATAGGC